>CM077665.1:392614530-393864530 GCA_039707655.1 Elymus sibiricus | reverse complement strand
TTCTTTGAGGAGGAACGTGATGACTTTGGTCGAGTTCGTGATGCTGGGCAGCGCCACAAGGATGAGATTGCGTTTGCATACAAGCAAGAGAAGTCTTTTTTCACTGGCTCGATCAAGGACTTGCTCCCGGTATATGATACGATGCGCCACATTCTTCGGTACACCCTCACTCCCAAGGTCGGTGACTCACATAACATAAGGAGCTCTATGTTGGACATCTTTGCGTATCTGCATGACAGGAAGAAGGTGGATGTTCTGGATTTCCTATTCTATGAGCTACGTCAGTGTGTGCAGGAGGTTAAGTCCTTAATCTATGCTCCATTCATCCAGGCCCTCATTGAGTCCATATGCCTTGCTCGGTACATCTCTCAGTACAAGACTTCTATTCCCAAGCGCAGTATTCTTTGGTACCCTCAAGCTCCTGCTCCCTATCAGGCTTGTAAGAAGGGGCGCAACCCTAGAGTTGATGAGCGGGCTACTTTCACTCAGGGGTGCTCCTCCACTACCTGGATTCCTCGTGGACCTAGCAAGAAGAGTTACGAGGCCTGTTTTACTCACGTTGAGAAGAAGTCCTTGTTCAAGACTCTGCACAACATATTTAAGATGTGTCAATCCACTCAATGCCGTCAGGTCAAGGAGACCAACAGGGGGAAACTTGAGCGCCGTCAGAAGAAGGCTGAGCTTGCTGCTGCTGGCGAGGTAGTTGGTTCAGGGTCTGAGGACGTCGACAGTGTGGCGACGACTCGTTCTTTCTCAATAGTAGGGTGGCGTTTTGATGATGATGATGATGCTTCGAGCGCGCCTCCCCTTGTCTAAGTGTTTATTTGCATCGCCTTTTCCCTTTTTGTTGTCTTGATGACAAAGGGGGAGAAGTGGTTTACGAGTTTGAGTTTCTGAGATCTCAAGGTGTAACAGTCCGAGACCGACGCTCCAGAAGATTCCCGTTTTATTTCCATTCTTGTCGTGTGATTCATTTGGTTGTCGCATTCATCATCGCATCATTCACATCATCTGCATAGCATCGTCTCTCATTTTTGAAAACTCGCATCCGTTCGTAGTTGCCGGTTCTCTCCGTTTTCGTCGACGAAAGTTTCGAGTCCAACCACACACGCACGCGCCCGCGGCATCGATAAAATATTGTTTTAAAAGTGCATGAAAAATATTCTCGGATTGGGTCGAAAGTTGGCGTGCGGTCTTGTTTTAGTGCAGGTAGACTGCCTGCCAAATTTCGTCGCAATCAGAGGTCGTTTGATACCCGAACGGTCGACCGTAATGGCACCGTATCGGTTTATTCGTCGGACATTTTTGGTTTTCCAAAACGTGCCACGGGCCACAAACATTCCCTCTCATCCCCACCAACCCCCTCTACACGGCCCAACAGCCCAGCTAACCCCCCTTCGCTTCCGGACCGTCGGATCGAGATCGCACGGTCCGAAAACGGTGCTAACCCCCCTATCTCCTACCCTGCCTATTTAAGCCCCTCCCTCACGTCCAAAATGGGCAAAAAAACCCTAGCACCTAGCCTCCCCTAACCTCCAGCGCCGCCCCCACCTTGTTTTCAGCGCCCGACCGCTCCCACGCCGCCACTTGGCGGCTTAGATCGGGCGTGCCACCGCCAGCTGGCGCCCGCAGCCATTGGGGGCCTGCCACGTCGCCCCTGGCACCCCCCAGTCGCCGCAAGCCCGCCGCGGCCCGGGTCTGGCCCTCTCGGGCGCAACCGAGCCCCGCAGGCCCGCGCGCCGCCACCCAGCCACCTCGCCTCCTTCTGCCGGCAACCGCGCCGCCGTGCCGCCGCACCGGAGCCCGCCGCCCCGCCGCCGCACCGGACGCCCCGCCGCATCGCCGCCGCCCGCGTAGCGCCCCGACACCTCGCCTGCTCGCCGCCCGAGCCCCATGGCCGCACCTCGCCGGAGCCGCCCTTGCCCGCGCCAACCGCAGCCGCCGGATCTTGCCGGACCGGCCGGCCTCCCTCTGCTTGTCGCTGCCTCAGATCAGGTCCGGAGCCGCCCGGATCCGGCCTTCCCCGACCCCGCGCCGCCGTCCTTGTTCCCTCCGGCTAACCGTCGGCGTCGTTACGGCCATGGCCGGCCTCCTCCCGCGCCGGGACGGCCCCGTCCCGGGAGGGCTCGAGCCGCCCAACCAAACGCTGCGCCACGCCGTCCCTGCACCGTCCGGTCCAACTTTGCCCGAGGTTGATATTTTGGCTAAGTCCCTTTTTCCTGCAAAAATCATCATCATGCCATATTAAATTGCCTGTAGTTTTCGAACCGTGCCTCGGATTGAAATGTGCTATATATGAAATTTGATCTACTCAACATGCTCTACATGATGGTGCCATTTGCATGCATTTTAGGAGTTATCTAAATGTTCAAAACTCTGTTGCAAAAGTGCATCTCGTCGTAATTGTCAAAACTGTAATCTGTTAACGTTAAGTTCAATTTTGCGGAGTTCGTATTAAGCAATCCATGACCCGTATGAACATGTGACAATGGAGTATTTTGTAGTGTGAAATGCCTTCTTGCTGTTAGTATCCTTGCCATGTTCATAGAGGGTTGTTATGCTACTGTTTTTGCCATGTCAACATGCCTACTCGATGTTGCTGTTTTGAGATGCTAAATATTTCCAAGTCTGAAATCTCAGTTATTTTGTTGTCATGTTGCCATGTGATTTGCTAGTGTTCTAGGACTCTTTTGTTGTTGCCACGATGGAGTCTTTTGCTAATCATGTTATGCTTTGTCATATTGTGCCATTAGTTTGCATGAATAGGTTTTGAATCATAATTAATTCTGCTGTCCAACATGCCAATTTGTTAAAAACTGTAGCTCATGTCTAGCCTAATTTTCACTAAGTCTTAGAATCTGTGTTCTTCATAATGCCATGTTGTGATGATGCTAGCCACGTTTCTATGCATAATTAGACCTTGTCACCATGGTATGTATTGTAGTGCATCATGTCCTCTACCATGCTGTAGATTTTCATGCCATAATATGCCCTGTAGCATATAGTTTTATTACTGTCAATATGCCTTCGTGAAAATCTGCTATGCTAAAAAACTGTTATTTTCACCAAGTCCTAATCTGCTATATTTTAGTGCCATGTTGTGAGCTTCCTACCATGTGATCCATGACTATTTTGAGTATGAAATGTGAAGATGAAATGAAGTGTGTGTTATATGCTACTGCCCCATGCTTAGTTTGTGCATTTTAGAATCTTGTAGCTTGTTGTTTTCATGTGTGCAATATGCTATGTTGCTCTTTTGGGCAGATTGTGTCTAAAACTTGTGTTGGTTGTTGTGGTTGAACCGTTGCTCCGTTTTGAACATGCCATACATGAAACTTGCATAGAATCTCATGTAGTTTCATAATATCTTGCTGCATCCATGATTTGACAAGTTTATGGTTGATGTTTGCATGCATTTTGCATTCATGGCATATTATCTTGTGATGGTCACAACTTTTAGACCGTAGCTCCGTTTGAGATGTTCCATATATGTAAATCGACTAGAATGATGAGTAGAATCGCATTGTGCATTTTATTTACCCGTTTAATAAATATAAAACATGGTTAGTTTAGATCTGGACCAATTTCCAAATTTGCATATGAGGTCGCTTCGGAAATACTATAAGTTGTTTCCGGCCTCATTTAAACTTGCCTAGATGTGTAGTTTACTTATGCTTCACCTCTTGCCATGTTAAACAACATTTAAACTTGCCATGTAAATAAACGAGAGTGAACTAAATGATTCGAACGTGGAGTTTCGTCAATATGCAACTCGTTGTATATTGAGCTTCACTTAATGTGTAGAAGTTGATTATTGTGCTTTGCCATGTCATGCATAACATGCATCATATTTGATGTGCATCATGTCATGCATATGTTGTGGTGTTTATCATGTGTTGATTGTTGTTTCCGGATTGCTTCTTCTCGATAGAGTTCCGAAAGCATTCGGAGTGTGAGGATTCGTTCGACTACGTTGGTTCGTCTTCTTCATGGACTCGATCTTCTTCCAAGCGGGATCTCAGGCAAGATGATCATTTCCCTGGATACCATTACTATCATTGCCATTCTAGTTGTCTCGTTTCTATCGCTGTCTCACTACCTACCACCTGTTTGTCAAGCCTCCCAAAATGCCATGAAAAGCCTCTAACCCCTCCACATCCCAGCAAAACATTGTTTGGCTATGTTACCGCTTGCTCAACCCTTCTTCTAGCGTTGCTAGTTGCAGGTGCAAATTGTTTCTATGTGCCAACATGGATATCCTTTTTTGTTATATCACAATATTATTGCTATTTAATTTAATGCACATATATACTTGGTAAAAGGTGGAAGGCTTGGCCTTTTTCTCGGTGTTTTGTTCCACTTTTGCTGCCCTAGTTACTTGCGTACCGGTGTTATGTTCCATATTTTGCGCTCCTAACATGCTCGGGGTTGTTATGGGGACCCCCTTGACCATTCGTTTTAGATTAAAACTTGCCTGGCAAGACCCAATTTTGGTACTACATTTGCCTAATAACTAATAAACCTGCATAGGGAGTAATTAACCCGAGGATCTTTAATCAACAACCCGGGCCAGTGCTCCTCATGAGTGTTGGTCCAAAATAGAGCACTGTGCGGGGCCACCCCAGGGCAACTTGGGTGATTTCTATCAGGCCATCGTCGCGTCGCTTATCCGTCGTGTTCTGAGAACAAGATATGCGGCTCCTATCGGGTTCGTCGACACGCCGGGCGGTCTTGCTGGATTTGTTTTACCTTTCTCGAATGTCTTGCGCGAGGAATTCCGATAATACTTTGGGCTATCTCGAGGTTGAGGTTTTCCAACGGAATTGCCAGGAAATCACGGGATTCGTGGTCGAGGTTATTCCCGCGGCGTGTGGTTAGTTTGTGATGGATGAGTTGGAGCACCCCTGCAGGGTTAAATCTTTCGGAAAGCTGTGCCCGTGGTTACGTGGCAACTTGGAAACTTTGTTTAACACCCGATCATAGCAAACTTGAAGTAAACTCAAACAAAATACACCAACCGTGTGCGTAACCGTGACTGTCTCTTCTCGTGATTTCTGAACCGAGAGAGAACACAGTGGGGTTATGTTTGTTCGTAAGTAGGGGTTCAGGATCTCTTAGAGATCATTACTAGTTCACGTCCGTTTATGCGACGATCATCCCCCTTTATTCTTGTACTCGTAAGTTAGCCACTCAAATAAATGCTTAGTGCTTGATGCAGCCTCACCACTTAACCATACCTTACCCATTAAGCTTTGCTAGTCTTGATACCCTTGGAAATGAGATTGCTGAGTCTCTGTGGCTCACAGATTACTACAACAACAGTTGCAGGTACAGGTAATGCGATGCTTTGACGTGAGCGCGATGCTTGTTTGATTTGGAGTTCTTCTTCTTCTTCGATCTAGGATGGGTTCCAGGCCGGCAGCCTGGGATAGCAAGGATGGATGTCATTTTATCGTTTGATTTCGTCCGTAGTCGGACCCTGCTCTTCTGTATGATGATTGTTATGTTGTTGTATTGATGTGATATTGATGTAGCTTGTGGCGAAAGCCAATTCCATATACTCATCTCTTCTTTACATGTACTTGTAATGATATCCATTCTTGCGAAACGACGAGATGCGCTTCTTTCCCTGCCGAGGCCCTCATGCCAAAATAAGGATAGGATCGCATCTTGGGCGTGACAAGTTGGTATCAGAGCATGTACCGGCCTAGTTGCCCCCTTGATTGATCGAACCTTGGCCGAGTCAAGTCTAGTGAAAAACTATTTTGAGTCTAGTTATATATCGGAGAGTAGGATTCTTTTTACTCCTCTTCTATTCTGTGGTGAGGAATTACGACTTAGGAATTTTTAATTCTACCATCTTCTCACTCAAATTTTTTTAGGATCATGTGGGTATTTTGGAACCTCTATGATGTCGATGTGACCGGAACTCTGTTCTTGGTGCCTCCCGTACGTATGGATTAGACCAGGGGAGTTGAGCTCCAAGGGGTTCTTGACACATCGCTATCGTTCAGTTTCCTTAGTATCTCAGGACGCGGATGTTCGAAATTGCTTCAATACTATTCGTGGTGCGAAGAGTGTGGCGGCACCCAGTACTGGGGAGCGGGATCACATGTACTGCCATGTTTAGTATCGTTGTGATTACGAGGGTCTGAGGTAGATGAGTTTCCGAGGTTTCTCTGGTTGTGTGTTGATGGATGTGATACACGGTGGGTAGTATTATTGCTAGGAGTTGAGTGTTTTATTCAGTAATTTATCTGTGTATCCGTTGGACCAGATTGCATAACCAGAAAGTTTTCGGAAGTTCTGAGGTGGGAATTCAAGTAGTTACCTAGGATTGTCCTTCCAACAAATGCAAATGGGTTATGTATATGTTTCTGGCTTAATTCGAAAGCCTTATCCTTTGGTTTTGTTAGAGCATGGTAATTCGAGTTGCTTCGATGTCAAGTGGTGATTTCATATCTTTTCTAAGCGGTGTTCTCATATTTTTATGGGAATGCTAATCCTTTTGTTCAACCGGAGTTGTCATGTAATTCCTTTCCATCCGGAGTGCTTCTCTTCAAGTGAATTGAATCCCTTCCAATATTAGCACGATATATCCTCTTATTTCTTCCGGAGTTATTTTCATCTATCTGAGTTGTCCTTGTTTTTTCCCCACCTTCCCGCCCTTTTTCTTCAACAATTAAATTCTCATTCAAGTGCCTTTTCTATTCATGTGATGCTTCCGCTATCTTTTCTTCCATATGGTATCCAGTGATTCATTATGAAGATCCTCAAAGTGCTCAGTTCATCATTCTTCGTCCTTGTTTTCTTCCTCGGTGGATTCAATTCAACCTCGGTGTTCATCATATCCTTGTCATTCGTTATATGATTCCCCATGTTGGAAATTCTTATCCAAGCCTCTCTTGCTTGTTCGCCTCTATCTATTCTATCCAGAGTGGCAAGTTATCTTAGAAGACTTTCATTTCCATTCAGATCCTCTTAAATTATTTTGAGGTTCTCACCTCATCAAGTTTTCAATTGGTACCGGTGCAATCTCTCTTTTGAAGCAATCGTTTCAACTGTGTTTTCTTTTGAGTGGGCCCATAACCCACAGGTTTTCTCAGGATCTTACCTGGCTCTTCTAATCTTTCTCGGAGATCTCAAGTTCTTTTCAAATATGACGTAAGAATGAATTTCATCAGTCATATTCCTCTTCCAAGATCGTTTTCGAATTATTTTCATCGTTGGCTCAACCTATGTTTGTTCATTATTCCGAAGTGTCTTAGTAATTCATGGTGTGGTTTTCGTCATCATTCTCAGCGTTGAAGACCAAAGGAGTGTTTCTCTTAAATCTTTGTCTAGTCTCTTGAAGGTTCATGGTTTCAGCTTGTTACTATCCTCTCAAATTGTTTCGATCATGAGTATTCATTCCTTATCTATCCGTAGCATTCAAAGTCGTTTTCATTTCTTGATCCTCTGAAGGCCATCATTTCAGAAGGTTTCTTCGTTCTCAGCTTTCAGCTTTGGTTCTCAAATTCTTCTCAATTGTTGTCCCTTCGTTCGTGTCTCAATTATTCCGGTGGTTCGTTCAAGAGTTCTTCAAGTTTGTGCTCTTATCTCTTCCTAATCTCTTCAAAAGAATAAGTAGTATGCCAATCCGTTGCTTGTCATCAATTTAACTTGATGAAGGATAAGCATAACATAATTCTTATTCTTGTTTCATCAAGGTGATTTCAATCCTTCTTCCGGAGATGTTCATGATATCAAATTCTTGGTTCTAAGTGTTTCATCTCTCCTTTTTCGGAGTTCCAAGTTTTCTCAAGTATCTCATCGCGAAGCTTTATCTAAATCTTTGCAACGTCATAATCTATCCTTTTCAACCTTCATCTCGTTTGATCATTCTTTCGTATACGCAGGTCCTCATGGTGGCTCTTCAACTATTTAATTCCTTCTCGAAGTGTTCTTCAATATTCTTGTTGGAGTAGCTCAAGTATTCTTTATCTTGCATTTCAAAGTGCAATTCTTTCTACCTTTCTTTGAAGATGGTGTTATAGCATTCTGGATTTATGAGGAGTCTCAAAGAGAATTTGTCAAGAATGAGATATGTAAACCCGTCATTTTCTTCCTTGGAGTTATCTTGGATTAGATTTCACCTAAAGCCTTTCCTAAAGATTGTTGCTATTTGCGGTGTTTATCAAGATCCAAGTTCGCTATGTATCCTCTTGGTGAAAGAAGTTTCGCATATCTTGTGGCTCCCAATCAATCAAATGTTTCCGTTAGTGGCCAGTTGTCACCTCATCATTTTGAGATGGTTTCCATTGGCCCACAACAAGCTTTTCTTTTCGTTGTTGAATTTCAACAACTTCATTCAACCCTTCTTTGCTAGGATGTTTTTCAAATTCAATGGTGGTAGAAGTTGTCATTTTCTTCTCTGTTCTTTTCCTTCAATCGATCTAGCTTCATTCTTTTGTTCTGGAGGCTTTGTGATGTTTCTCTATTCATCCAATCATCTCGGTTTTCAAGATCATGTTCTTTCCTCGCTTATCCATCTAACCGGAGTGTTCTTCCATGTTCTCAAGTTCTTTCATCTTATAAAGTTTTGCCTCTCTTGTCTACCGAAGTGCTGCCCAAATTTCTTTTTAATTCTTGTTTGTTTCTCATATCATACTTCTTTTCTTGGTTTCACTCATTTGTCAATGAAGCAACTAAGTTTTACCTCTTCTATTTCTCTTCCCCTTCTCGTTCTAAGATCTCGGGTCGAGATCTCTTGTAAGTGGAGGAGAGATGTAACAGCCCGAGACCGACGCTCCAGAAGATTCCTATTTTATTTCCATTCTTGTCGTGTGATTCATTTGGTTGTCGCATTCATCATCGCATCATTCGCATAATCTGCATAGCATCGTCTCTCATTTTTGAAAACTCGCATCCGTTCGTAGTTGCCGGTTCTCTCCGTTTTCGTCGACGACAGTTTCTAGTCCAACCACACACGCACGCGCCCGCGGCATCGATAAAATATTGTTTTAAAAGTGCGTGAAAAATATTCTCGGATTGGGTCGATAGTTGGCGTTCGGTCTTGTTTTAGTGTAGGTAGACCGCTTGCCAAATTTCGTCGCAATCAGAGGTCGTTTGATACCCGAACGGTCGACCGTAGTGGCACCGTATCGGTTTATTCGTCGGACATTTTCGGTTTTCCAAAACGTGTCACGGGCCACAAACATTCCCTCTCATCCCCACCAACCCCCTCTACACGGCCCAACAGCCCAGCTAACCCCCCCTCCGCTTCCGGACCGTCCGGTCGAGATCGCACGGTCCGAAAACGGTGCTAAACCCCCCTATCTCCTACCCTGCCTATTTAATCCCCTCCCTCACGTCCAAAATGGGCAAAAAAACCTAGCACCTAGCCTCCCCTAACCTCCAGCGCCGTCCCCACCTTGTTTTCAG
The DNA here is from genome assembly GCA_039707655.1 of Elymus sibiricus. Lineage (NCBI taxonomy): Eukaryota > Viridiplantae > Streptophyta > Magnoliopsida > Poales > Poaceae > Elymus > Elymus sibiricus. The sequence goes on along the minus strand of CM077665.1, from coordinate 393,855,107 downwards.
CGCCCGACCGCTCCCATGCCACCACTTGGCGGCTTAGATCGGGCGCGCCGCCGCTAGCCGGCGCCCGCGGCCACTGGGGGCCTGCCACGTCGCCCCTGGCACCCCCCAGCCGCCGCAAGCCCGCCGCGGCCCGGGTCTGGCCCTCCCGGGCCCAACCAAGCCCCGCAGGCCCGCGCGCCGCTGCCCCGCGCCTCCCCTGCGTGCCTCCGCCGCCCAGTCGCCTCGCCTCCTTCAGCCGGCAACCGCGCCGCCGCGCCGCCGCACCGGAGCCCGCCGCCCCGCCGCCGGCCAGACGCCCCGCCGCATCGCTGCCGCCCGCGTAGCGCCCGGCCACCTCGCCTGCTCGCCGCCCGAGCCCCATGGCCGCACCTCACCGGAGCCGGCCTTGCCCGCGCCAACCGCCGCCGCCAGATCTTGCCGGACCGACCGGCCTCCCTCTGCTCGTCGTCGCCTCAGATCTGGGCCGGAGCCGCCCGGATCCGGCCTTCCCCGACCCCATGTCGCCGCCGCCCGCGTAGCGCCCCGACACCTCGCCTGCTCGCCGCCCGAGCCCCATGGCCGCACCTCGCCGGAGCCGCCCTTGCCCGCGCCAACCGCAGCCACCGGATCTTGCCGGACCGGCCGGCCTCCCTCTGCTTGTCGCTGCCTCAGATCCGGTCCAGAGCCGCCCGGATCCGGCCTTCCCCGACCCCGCGCCGCCGTCCCCGTTCCCTCCGGCTAATCGCCGGCGTCGTCACGGCCATGGCCGGCCTCCTCCCGCGCCGGGACGGCCCCGTCCCGGGAGGGCTCGAGCCGCCCAACCAAACGCTGCGCCGCGCCGTCCCTGCACCGTCCGGTCCAACTTTGCCCGAGGTTGATATTTTGGCTAAGTCCCTTTTTCCTGCAAAAATCATCATCATGCCATGTTAAATTGCCTGTAGTTTTCGAACCGTGCCTCGGATTGAAATGTGCTATATATGAAATTTGATCTACTCAACATGCTCTACATGATGGTGCCATTTGCATGCATTTTAGGAGTTATCTACATGTTCAAAACTCTGTTGCAAAAGTGCATCTCGTCGTAATTGTCAAAACTGTAATCTGTTAACGTTAAGTTCAATTTTGCGAAGTTCGTATTAAGCAATCCATGACCCGTATGAACATGTGACAATGGAGTATTTTGTAGTGTGAAATGCCTTCTTGCTGTTAGTATCCTTGCCATGTTCATAGAGGGTTGTTATGCTACTGTTTTTGCCATGTCAACATGCCTACTCGATGTTGCTGTTTTGAGATGCTAAATATTTCCAAGTCTGAAATCTCAGTTATTTTGTTGTCATGTTGCCATGTGATTTGCTAGTGTTCTAGGACTCTTTTGTTGTTGCCACGATGGAGTCTTTTGCTAATCATGTTATGCTCTGTCATATTGTGCCATTAGTTTGCATGAATAGATTTTGAATCATAATTAATTCTGCTGTCCAACATGCCAATCTGTTAAAAACCGCAGCTCATGTCTAGCCTAATTTTCACTAAGTCTGAGAATATGTGTTCTTCATAATGCCATGTTGTGATGATGCTAGCCACGTTTCTATGCATAATTAGACCTTGTCACCATGGTATGTATTGTAGCGCATCATGTCCTCTACCATGCAGTAGATTTTCATGCCATAATATGCCCTGTACCATATAGTTTTATTGTTGTCAATATGCCTTCGTGAAAATCTGCTATGTTAAAAAACTGTTATTTTCACCAAGTCCTAATCTGCTATATTTTATTGCCATGTTGTGAGCTTCCTACCATGTGATCCATGACTCTTTTGAGTATGAAATGTGAAGATGAAATGAAGTGTGTGTTATATGCTACTGCCCCATGCTTAGTTTGTGCATTTTAGAATCTTGTAGCTTGTTGTTTTCGTGTGTGCAATATGCTATGTTGCTGTTTTGGGCAGATTGTGTCTAAAACTTGTGTTGGTTGTTGTGGTTGAACCGTTGCTCCGTTTTGAACATGCCATACATGAAACTTGCATAGAATCTCATGTAGTTTAATAATATCTTGCTGCATCCATGATTTGACATGTTTACAGTTGATGTTTGCATGCATTTTGCATTAATGGCATATTATCTTGTGATTGTCACAACTTTTAGACCGTAGCTCCGTTTGAGATGTTCCATATATGTAAATCGACTAGAATGACGAGTAGAATCGCATTGTGCATTTTATTTCCCTGTTTAATAAATATAAAACATGGTTAGTTCAGATCTGGACCAATTTCCAAATTTGCATATGAGGTCACTTCGGAAATACTATAAGTTGTTTTCGGCCTCATTTAAACTTGCCTAGATGTGTAGTTTACTTATGCTTCACCTCTTGCCAGGTTAAACAACATTTAAACTTGCCATGTAAATAAACGAGAGTGAACTAAATGATTCAAACTTGGAGTTTCGTCAATATGCAACTCGTTGTATATTGAGCTTCACTTAATGTGTAGAAGTTGATTGTTGTGCTTTGCCATGTCATGCATAACATGCATCATATTTGATGTGCATCATGTCATGCATATGTTGTGGTGTTTATCATGTGTTGATTGTTGTTTCCGGATTGCTTCTTCTCGATAGAGTTCCGAAAGCGTTCGGAGTGTGAGGATTCGTTCGACTACGTTGGTTCGTCTTCTTCATGGACTCGATCTTCTTCCAAGCGGGAACTCAGGCAAGATGATCATTTCCATGGATACCATTACTATCATTGCCATGCTAGTTGTCTCGTTTCTATCGCTGTCTCGCTACCTACCACATGTTTGTCAAGCCTCCCAAAATGCCATGAAAAGCCTCTAACCCCTCCACATCCCAGCAAAACATTGTTTGGCTATGTTACCGCTTGCTTAACCCTTCTTATAGCGTTGCTAGTTGCAGGTGCAAATTGTTTCCATGTGACAACATGGATATCCTTTTTTGTTATATCACAATATTATTGCTATTTAATTTAATGCACATATATACTTGGTAAAAGGTGGAAGGCTTGGCCTTTTGCTCGGTGTTTTGTTCCACTTTTGCCGCCCTAGTTACTTGTGTACCGGTGTTATGTTCCATATTTTTGCGCTCCTAACATGCTCGGGGTTGTTATGGGGACCCCCTTGACCATTCGTTTTAGATTAAAACTTATCTGGCAAGACCCAATTTTGGTACTACATTTGCCTAATAACTAATAAACCTGCATAGGGAGTAATTAACCCGAGGATCTTTAATCAACAACCCGGGCCAGTGCTCCTCATGAGTGTTGGTCCAAAATAGAGCACTGTGCGGGGCCACCCCAGGGCAACTTGGGTGATTTCTATCAGGCCACCGTACGCGTCGCTTATCCGTCGTGTCCTGAGAACAAGATACGCGGCTCCTATCGGGTTCGTCGACACAGCGGGCGGTCTTGCTGGATTTGTTTTACCTTTCTCGAATGTCTTGCGCGAGGAATTCCGATAATACTTCGGGCTATCTCGAGGTTGAGGTCTTCCAACGGAATTGCCTAGGAAATCACGGGATTCGTGGTCGAGGTTATTCCCGCGGCGTGTGGTTAGTTTGTGATGGATGAGTTGGAGCACCCCTGCAGGGTTAAATCTTTCGGAAAGCTGTGCCCGTGGTTACGTGGCAACTTGGACACTTTGTTTAACACCCGATCATAGCAAACTTGAAGTAAACTCAAACAAAATACACCAACCGTGTGCGTAACCGTGACTGTCTCTTCTCGTGATTTCTGAACCGAGAGAGAACACAGTGGGGTTATGTTTGTTCGTAAGTAGGGGTTCAGGATCTCTTAGAGATCATTACTAGTTCACGTCCGTTTATGCGACGATCATCCCCCTTTATTCTTGTAGTCGTAAGTTACCCACTCAAATAAATGCTTAGTGCTTGATGCAGCCTCACCACTTAACCATACCTTACCCATTAAGCTTTGCTAGTCTTGATACCCTTGGAAATGAGATTGTTGAGTCCCTGTGGCTCACAGATTATTACAACAACAGTTGCAGGTACAGGTAATGCGATGCTTTGATGTGAGCGCGATGCTTGTTTGATTTGGAGTTCTTCTTCTTCATCATCGATCTAGGATGGGTTCCAGGCCGGCAACCTGGGACAGCAAGGATGGATGTCATTTTATCGTTTGATTTCGTCCGTAGTCGGACCCTGCTCTTCTGTATGATGATTGTTATGTTGTTGTATTGATGTGATATTGATGTAGCTTGTGGCGAGTATAAGCCAATTCCATATACTCATCTCTTCTTTACATGTACTTGTAATGATATCCATTCTTGCGAAACGACGAGATGCGCTTCTATCCCTGTCGAGGCCCTCGTGCCAAAATAAGGATAGGATCGCATCTTGGGCATGACACGGGGTACTGCGCCAGCTCTGAGCACCCCGTGCGCATGGGGCTGACTTAGCCCGTGCGCACGGGGTCCAACAGTCACATTTCCCCACCCAGCCAAGAACACTATAAAAGGACCCCTTCTTCCACCTCCAAACACAACCCTAATGTCTTGTTGAGCTCCACCATTGCTACACCTCATTTTGCTCAATACTCTCAATCCCTCCACCCAAACTTGTTGATACTTTGGGGATTGGGAGAGCAAGACCCGATCTACACTTTGCCCAAACCAAATTCGTGTTCCCCACATCATTTGTTCACCATTGATTTGTTACTCTTGGAGCTTGGGCTCCTAGGCGGTTAGAGGTTCCTACGGAAGCTTCCTTGCTTGTGGTGTGCTCCGGAGAAGTTTGTAAAGGTGTGGTGGTCGCCTTCAAGACCAGTCCCGAGTGATTTGAGGCTCGTCCGTTGGAGGTGACTCGAAAGAGATACGGTGAGCCTTCCGTGGCATTCCGCAAGTTTTGGCTCCGGCACCGCTCTAAACGGGGAGTAGCTCTTCCCCAAGGAAGAGTGAACTTCGGGATAAAATCCACGTCCTCGTCTCACTTGTGGTTAATCCTTTCCTGCACTTTACCTTACTTTGTATGCTTGTTGGCTTGTTAAGTTATCTTATTGCCTAGCATATTTAGTACTACTTGTGTTTGTCATATAAGTTGTGTCACCTAGTTGCATATCTAGTGAACCCCATTTATCCGCATATCCCTAAAATTGACAAACAAGATTAAAATTTGTAGTCTCTTATTCACCCCCCCTCTAGTTGACCGTATCGATCCTTTCACCCTGCCTCTCGCCCGTCGACTCTCTAGGCACATGGGTGCAAGGTACGTCGGCCTGGGTAGGCCTGGAGCTACAATCGTCCATGGAGGTGTCTGGCAATGGCAGTGATGCTGCCCTGTTGCTCCGAGTCTCGATGCCTCGCCAATTTTGGCTGGAGGCAAGGTTGGGCGAGGCCTAATGTCGTTGTGTGTCTGTAGTTGAGGGCACCTCCTCACCTAGCTGTAGTCACTTGGTGAGGACGGTCGTTGCGTGCGTGTTCGTGTGTGTGTCCCTTCTTCTGGAGGTTGTACCCCCGATATCCTCTTGTTCAATGCAATGAAACGCAAACTCTTTTGCGTTTTCTTGAAAAAAAAAAGAAATTGCATACATCTTTTGAAGTTGCATACTGTAAAACAAAGTGCTCCAATCCCAGCTCACGTACACCATGCGTGACTGGCCCAGTCCAGTGGCCAGTCCACTTCGTTTCTCCGCTTCATCTCGCCCATGCTTCATCACCGATCCACCAACGTTGGAAGCCCTAGCATGTCGTGAAGCGCTTGCTCTTGCTACGGACCTAGCTTTATCACATGTGATCATCGCCTCTGACTGTCAAGGAGTTGTCATGGACATTAACAAGCAGGTGGGAGGGATGTACGCAAGCATTGTGAAGGAAATTGTAGAGACTGCAAGAACCATCGATGACTGCACCTTCATCTTCGAGGGTAGAGCTACAAATCTTGAGGCACATAGCCTCGCTAAGCACGCTTTCGGTCTGGATTTTGGGCGCCATGTGTGGCTGTTAAACCCTCCAGATCTTCGATGTATTCCCATGAACATTATTGAGCAATAATAAAGTGTGTTTAGATTTAAAAAAAAAATCTCGCCCATGCTGCAAAGAGGAGCCCACGCGAGCGAGGCGTCGTCCCCGTTCTTCTTCCCCGCAGGATTCGCCCGCCGCACACTCGCGCACGCTCAGTGCCCACTCGCCGAGTCGCCATTCACCACTCACCACGCCCGTATGCGTACCGGCACAGCGCCACGCCGGCTCTCCACCTGAGTCGGCCCGTGCGCTATCCCCGAGGCCCCCGAACTATCCACCCAAGCGCGCGCGCTCGCACGGGCTCTCTCGAACTCTCGCTGTACGGTGCTACGGGCGCGCATGGCCAGTCGACTCCTCTTGCTCCGGCAGGCCACAAGGAGGTGGCGCCTCCAGCCTTCACCACCTCCGCCCCCTTTCCTCTCATCCGGTGGCGTAGATGCGACGGCACCTTCCCACGGAACAGTGAGGCTCAGCGCATCACCTCCGCGGTAAGACAGAAACCTGTAGATCCCTTTCTTGCCCGCTGATTCTTATTCTAAGTTGTCAATGAGGTTTAGTGAGTGGTTTTGCGGAGGTTCTGGTGAGCCGGGCTTCGGGCTTGTGCTTTGTGCTATCGATGCAGTAGGTTTGCTGCTAACAATAGCGACTTTGAAGTGTTCGATGAAATGCCAAAGGCATGAACTGTTAGCGCAGTTCACTGCTTTCATCTATGCTGTATGTTCTCGCCTTTGTGGTTTAGTGTGTTTGTGTGTGCACGCCACTGGTGAACACGTTCAGCTCTTGGGGTGCTTCTCGTTAGGCAAATACAATAATGTAATGTTATTTCCGAGTTCTGATGCTGTTGCAGTTATACTTTCCACAAGGTTCTTTACCAAGACGCCAGGTTCTTCAGTTGTCCACGAAGTTATAACCATCAAACATGCCGTTCTGTCCATACCAGTCGACCTGTTAATAGTCAAAATCAAGATATGGCAACGGGTCCGCAAAATCCTGGGGCCATCGTATCGGTTGATGATTCTGGCAAACCAAAAGCAAAGAGGAAAAAACTTAAAGGAAAGAGGGCCGTAACAAGGTTTTTGAAATCGTTGAGATGGAAAAAGGAAAGGGAATTTCAGAGAATGACTGCCGAGGAGAAGATTTTGTACAAATTGAAGCTAGTAAGTTGCTATAGACATGTCTCTTTGTATTGTTATATTTTAATTCGTGAGTATTATTTTTCAAGCATAAAATAATGATCTCGGTCAGAAAAAAAGGCATAAAAGAATGAAATATACTTGACTTTCACTTGACGTAGCAAGCTGAACTTCCAGCCTTGAAGGTGGGATATCTTATTCGATTTTTAAATGCATGTTTCTGCCGTTGCTCTCACATTAAGATGAATCTACGTGTTTCTTTTTTATGCACTCCGCTGTGAAAAAATTCTCGTAAATATATTGTTATACGGTTGATTTATTCTTATATATTTTTCCCTTAAAGGCTCGAAAGAAGGAAGAACGACTTCTTGCAGCTTTGAAGAAAATTGAGCCAAATGATCCTTCAGAACCTACACATGATCCTGAGGTTCTTACACCTGAAGAACACTTCTACTTCCTCAAGATGGGCCAAAAAAGTAAAAATTATGTGCCCGTTGGAAGACGTGGAATTTACCAGGGAGTGATCTTGAACATGCATTTGCACTGGAAAAAACACCAAACCCTACAGGTAATTGTGAAGACATTCACACCAGAGGAGGTTAAGGAAATTGCCTCAGAGTTAGCAATTCTAAGTGGTGGTATTGTGCTCAGCATTGAAGAAGGAAATACAATTATTATGTACAGAGGAAAAAACTATGCACAGCCACCACCCGAGATAATGTCTCCAAAGGTTGCACTTCCTAGAAAGAAGGTATGTTCTTTCTGTGCTATCATGGTCCAGATATCAATGTCTGTCTGTGCATATCTACTAAATGTGAAGCAAGGTTATAAAAACATGCACAAAAACTAGTAACAGTCCGACTTCAAAATTTCCAAGCAAAACAAGCTCAGTAAGGTCCTGCTAATTTATGCAGAGGCCTTACTAAGATATCAATTCATCATTCATCACCTGAGTTTAGAACATCAGAAGGCATAGTCAGCCAATTATTTTCAGTCGGTAGGAAGGGAGTTCTGTATTCTAGTCACGCAGTCAGGATCAAATAGAATAAACTCCAGTTTAGACTGACATGCAAGATGAGAATGAATAAAGGATGACCAATAAATTGTCCTGCTGTACCTTTTAGTGTTAGTGCATTGCTGTCTCTAAATCTAGCATTTCTAATCAGGCACTGGACAAATCAAAATATAGAGATCGCCTCCGAGCTCTTAGGCGGTACATTCCCAGGCTTGAGCAGGAGCTTGAAGATCTTCACGCCCAGATGAAGTTAGCTGGAGGGCATATAGGACAAAGTGCGACGAAAGACATTGCTTTTATTTCAGACTGTACAGACAGTATGTCTGTGAATAAAGATTCTTCTAGCTCGGTTCACAAGAGAAGTGTATCTGAACTCCTGTCAGAAAATATAGAAAGGTCTGAGAAGTTGGAGGGTGTAAATTCTGAGGTTGATGATGATTCAACTTCTGAGTCTATCATATATTCAGAATCCGAGGATCTCTCTGACATGTTTGAGACAGATTCAGAGGAGCAAGCAGAAGATAGCAAGGAGCACCCTTTATATCTAGATAGGCTGGATAAGTTTCTCCCAGAAAAAAGAGACAATGAACCAGACGATTTTGAGGAGCATCTGCGGAAGATTGCTTCACTTTCTGACAAGGCAGATTCACCCGCAAAAGAACTGAAAATCTCCGAGCTTGATGAGATTGATAAAATATTCCTAAGAGCTAGTTCATTGCTGAAGAAAAGGTGACAGCCAATTTTAATTTGTATACGATTTGCTAGAATTTTTACTAGCTAAACATATATGTGCAGTTTACTAGGATCTTCCAAACTTTTTTTGAGAAATACTTGAAAGTGGTCAGAGACTGGCAAATACTGGACTGATTCATAAATCTTACTACTACTGAAGAGCATCCACCATTTTGCAATGTGTCAAGCTCATTTGAAGTCAAATAATTGATAACCTGAAATATGACAATCAGATTATGGTGCGTGTGTACATGATTTTGTTTGTTTGACAACATCCTGTTCCTCAATTGGTGTTAAGCAGTAGCCATCTTATGTACTTGTTGATTTCCTTTTTGTCCATTCATTGCTGGAGAAGAGTCATTATCCCTGGTTGTTTGTAAGTGCATGATCAGTACTGTATGGCTGTAGTTCAAGCATGCTTTGCATGGTGATCTTCCATCTGTATTCTGAGCCTCTTGTTTACAGGTGGTTGATTGTAAAAGAGCATCTTGTTTACAGGCTGAATGTAAAATCAAATCACAGTAGAACTTTGGAAGACTGATAAACCTCAAAAGTAGTACAGTATAAAGTATTACACTGATAAACCCATCTCGTTTCTGAAAGTATTTCCCCGAATCGCCTTGCAGCTTCATATGCTCCACGGCAACCAAGCGATTGGCACAAAAAGATTGCAGAATCCTTTTGCATACATACACACATACGTATTACTACTAGTTTACTACATACTCCCTCCGTTTTCAAAATATGTGTCGTAGTTTTAGTACAAATTTGAACTAAACGGGTATTTTGGACAAACTTGAACTAAAACACGACAAGTACTTTGGAACGGAGGGAATACATCACACATACGAACTATACATTCAGTTCAGATATCTCATCCAAGATCGGGAACGATGAGGTAGTCCTCGTCGTCGTCGTCGGGCAGCTCCACCCTCGCCTTCTTGCTCTGGCGCGCACCGGCTGTCTTGTAGAAGCCCCCGTTGCTCGGCGGCGGCGGCGAGGCGAAGAGCTCCGGGACCTCCATCGCGGTTCTGCCCCACTTGGATGCCGGCGGCTGGTCGTCGTGGAACAGGTCGATGTCGGCGAACCACTCCAGCTCCTTGAACCCGAGAGGAGACGGAGAACCCTTCTGCAACAGCAGACAAGAACGCAAACACATGGAGGCACGGTGAGATGTATCCATGGAGATCGCAGGGAGACAGTAGTACGTGGTTTGCCTAGCTCCTTGCCTTGTCGCTGGACTCGTAGTCGGAGAACTGCAGGAGGTCCTCGACGGCCCAGCCGGACGAGGGCAGGAACGGCGACGACGGCACCTCCTGCGCCGCGGCCGAGACCGGCGCCGCCCTGGGGACGACGGCGGGCGGCGGCGGCTTGGGCTTGGAGGGCGGCGGCGGCGGGTGGGTGTCGGCGTGGGCGCTGCAGACGGAGCTGAAGCCGACGCGGATGCCGGTGGCGATGTAGCGCTGGTGGTTGGCGGAGAGCGTGCCCTGGACGTGGATGGAGTCGTCGCAGTCGCGGCAGAAGAGCGCCCTGTCGTCCACGCAGAAGACGAAGGCCGGCTTGTCCTGGCAGACGTCGCAGCGCGGGAGCCCGGCCGCGGCGGCGTCCTCGAGCGGCAGGCGCTGGTGCTTGCTGGCCAGCTTGTTGGCGGCGTGGATCTGCACGTCGCAGCGCGCGCACAGCGCCGCCTCGTCCGCGCAGCACACCACCGTCGCCGCCGCGCCCTCGCACGCGTCGCACTGGATCCTCATGGCAGGCTTCCCCGCGCTTTCTTGCTTGCTTGCCGGCTCTGGTCGCTCGCTCTACAGCTCAGCTAAGCTCAGGCTTCACGTGCGCGCGTAGCTGCTGCTTGAGAAATGAGAAATGAAATGATGAGAGATGGAGTGGAGGGGCGACGGCGAGAAACGAGCGGCGTATAAATCGCGACGACGTGCACGGGGCGCGCACGCGGGAGCGTCGTGTGGACGAGAGAGGCCCTGCGGTTAGGCGACGGCCGGTCGCTGACGAGCGGTGTCTCTCGCTCGCTCGCTCGCGCTCTGGCAGGCAGCGCTCGCCGCGGCCGGGAATTTGATTTGGCTTTGATTTTGGGTGGACGGGGACGGCGGTGCGGGGCCCGCGGAGACGGCGAGATCTCGCGGGAACTGATGAAGGCGGGGAGGTTGCGCGGTGGCGCTGAGCCGAGCTCCCCTCCCAGTTGGCACGTTGCGGACTCACGACTCGGACTGTGACGTGTGGGGGAGATCTTTCTTCCGTTTGCGTTTTGGGCGCGCTCTCGTGCATGTACGAACGGGGGGAGACGCAACGTCACGTCGCGCATCGTGCACCGGTGTAATTGCTTGCTGTACGTTCGTGATAATCGACTGTTAGGTGTGCACTCGTACTACGAGTCTAGGAGTACGATGGAGCGGCTTGTACGAGCGTGAGGCACGAGTACAAACGGGAACATAGGTCATAGGTGCACTGTGGCAACGGCCACATTGGGTCATTTGACTCGGTGCAGCGTAAACAAACGGTGGTCAGCCCCGTGCCGCTCTCCCGCGAGCGGCCCGGGTGCGAAACCCTAGCCGCCGGGACTTCCCACCACCTCACCTTCTCCCCCCGCCGCCGCCGGCGAGCGCCGCCGGGCAAAGCCCGTGCAGAGTCGGCGGCGGCGGGCCCTGTTCTCTCCCTCTCGCAAGGCACTGGGCGGCGCGGGGCGCTCAGCCGAGCAGAGGCGTCGGCGGCGCGGCCGGGCGACGCGAGTTAGCTGCGGGGCGTCGCGGGGACGCGCATGCGAGCGGCGGTGGAGGTGGCCGCCGATGTGCCGTGGTGGTAGCGGCCGCGGCTCCTCATGTGGATGTGCGACGGAGGTGGCGGGCGGGAGTGCCAGATCTGGCCCGCTCCGGGCCGATGGCGGGCTCAGATGGCTCCAGCGGGGGATCCTCGTCGGGCCTGCCGTGTGAGGCGAGTCCCAGGCGGGGGCTTTGCCCGGCCTCGGGCGGGGAGGCAGCGACGACCGCGAGTAGGCGGGCGGGCCAGATCTGGCCGCGTCCCGGCTGTGTCGAGTGCTTGGGTCGTCTTTGGAGCGGCCTGAGGTGACCGTGCGATGTGCTGGAGCGGAGCGGCGTGTGGCGGTGTGTGGTCTGCTGGTGGTGGTGCGACATTGGGTGCAGATCCTCCGGACGAAAGTCTTGCTTGATGCAGGTGATGGCAACATCCGTGGATGTTGTGTTCCTTCTTGAAGGCATCACCGAGGAGATCTGTCATCCTCTTGCCATTTGGGATCCATTCTCCGGGTGAAAACCTAAATCCGCCTCGTCGGATTGGCAATGGAGCGGCCTTGGCGGCCTTACTTTGTTGGAAGCATTGTTTTGGAGAGGCTCTTGGTCGATGCACCCGGTTGGGGATGGTGGTGGAGTCTACGTTGCCGCGTCCGCTCGTGGCTTGCCGTTGCACGGTGGTGGTGGTAGCAGAAGCTCGGTGACATGCGGGGAATGTCGGACAAGTCGTGTTTGTCCTCCTCTCAGGGTCGGAGCGGCACATCTCCGCCTCTCTTCGGAGGTGTCTTCTCTCTCCAATGTCGGTGAGGTCGATGAACACGCTTGTGGCGAACATGCTCAATGAAGGCACTCTGTTGTTTTGTTCCAGTGAAGTCGAAGTCGCCGGGTCGTGTGTGCGATGGGTGATATACGATGACACTGTAATGGGGCTTGGGTGTGCTCTAGTCTTCCATGTTTAGTTTGCCCAGCATCTTCGTGTGTCTTTCGGTGTTGTTAGCCTAGTAGAGCTAGGTGGGGTTGTTTGTTGTACAGGTTTTCGCCCGGTTTTCCTTAAATAAACCGAGCAGTTTCTCGTCGTCGGCGTACTTTTTCTGAATGGAATCTTAGCAGCTCTCCTGCTATCTTTCAAAAACTCGGTGCCGTGTTTGCCTGGGGAAATCCCACCCCTTCATGGCAGGTTCGTGCCATGTACCATGAGGAGATCCCGAACCTTTTAGCAGAGGTTCATGAAGGGACGATCAAGGGAAGATCGCCGCCGCTGGTCACGGATGCGAACGGCATCCAGAACTCACGGGAGTCTGACTGACGGTCGTTGTTTGCATCCGGCGGACGGAACGCCGATATTCCTCGGCGGACACCGTTTGAGTCGGCGACACCTGTCTCTGACTCGAGAGCCTGACGGCGTCTGAGGCTGCATCCCCAGCCACATTTCGAGACGATATTTTGGGGCCAAGGAAGAAGGCGAGGCGTGACGTGTCACGTCTGCGCCGAACGTGCACCCAACACCAAACACGCGCCTAAGTTTCACGTCGAGTTCGTTTTCAATGGGCGTCATGGACGTAAACCGAAGGACATCCTGCGTGTAGCGGCGACAAAGGCCACCAAACACCCTTGCACGGAGCGCTCTGCAGGAGCAACCGAAAAGGCACAACGCATCCGAGCCATGAAAAGCAGGCAAACGTCCTCCTCAAACTTCTGTCATGCTTCCATGTTTTTCTCATAATAATAATAAAATAAAGACAGAGTCTAAATAAATTTTTGGAGCACTGGAGAAAGTTATGAATTCCGTCAATTGGAATGTTTGCATCCTAATCTAGCGTCTTGTAAACTATACTATGTCTTTTATAAAAATATGATACGCCTTTGACGTACCCTTGAAAAAAAAAATCACACCGAGCAACAGAGTCATGTTCACAGTGAAGACCCGGTCCACCCACCGGTGAGCTCCTCTGCGCCATCCATAGATCCTGGTGCTCATTTTTGCGTGCAGGAGCGCATTTTGGATCAAATTTCTTGAGACGCTTGGGCCACAGACCGATCAGCTGAATTCTCGAACTTTTGGCAGAATTGGGATTCTGCAGTGGATTTGATGGGCCGCCGCATTGATGAACAGAGGTTGACGCTGGGTAGCTAGCTTCAGCCACAGCCTCGCAGATGTCCGCACGGACAGGCTGTAAATTGGACCCGGCGATGAGCGGAGAAGTCGAGAAGACGAGAACCATGTCATGCCGAGCGAGGTCTGTGAGCTTCACACTGAAATTAAGGACAGTAAAACTGAACCACTTTCCAGCCCTCTCACGCCCTCAGTAATTTTAGCCGTCAGATCTCATGTATAAATCGTTTTCAGCCGTTTGATGGCTGCCTCATCCCGTAATTGATCTCTACGTGGGCTGGTTGTCCTTAGGGTGGCTACTCCCGTGGAAAAATCGATGAACTGTGGTTAATTGGGCCTACCTCCCGCACAAAGCCCATCTAGCACCATTGGCTCTGCAACGTCGGTACATCGGTGAACTGTGGTTAATTGGGCCTACCTCCTGTCTATTTCGGCCAATAAGTTTGTGCAATGTAATCTTTAAGATTATATCAAAAGTGCATGCTAACCGGTTGAAACGAGTTTTACCGGAGATTATTTCGCATGAGCAATCCGCATTTGTACCTGGTAGACTGATTACGGATAATATCATTGTTGCATATGAGTGCCTCCATTTTATGAAGCGTTCGAGAAGTAAGAAAAATTCACACTGTGCTTTAAAGCTAGATATGATGAAGGCCTATGATCGTGTTGAATGGAATTATCTAGAAGCTGTTATGATCAAGCTTGGATTTAATTCAGTTTGGGTAAAAAGAATTATGGAATGTGTGTCCACTGTGACCTTCTCTGTCCTGGTAAATGGTGTGAAGATGGAGGAATTCAAACCATCGAGAGGCATCAGACAGGGAGAACCTATATCCCCATATTTGTTTCTGTTGGCGGCAGAGGGTTTATCATGCTTATTAAAAGCTAGCAGTGGAAATGAAAATGTTAAGGGAGTGGTTGTGGCCCCCACTGCCCCACCAGTTAACCATCTCCTTTTTGCAGATGATTGTTTGCTTTTGTTCAAGGCGAATGAGGAAGGGGCAACAATTATTAGAGATGTTGTCCAGGCTTATTGTGATGCTTCAGGCCAAAGGGTCAACTTGGCAAAATCAAGCATTTTCTTCGGGAAGGGCTGCCCTCACAGTATGAGAGATACATTAAAACAGATTTTGGATGTCCCAAATGAATCGCTAGTTGAAAGGTATCTTGGATTACCTTCGGATGTGGGGAAGTCAACAAATGGAGCCTTTAAATATATTAAAGATAGAGTCTGGGCAAAAGTGCAAGGGTGGATTGAGAAATGCATGGCGTCGGCGGGAAGAGAAGTACTTATAAAATCAGTGGCACAAGCCATTCCCACGTTCTCGATGTCGTGCTTTTTGTTACCTCGAGGTCTATGCCAACATATTGATGCAATGTTGAGAAAGTTTTTTTGGGGCAGCAGGAAAGGGGAGAGGAAGGTTGCATGGGTGTCTTGGGAAACTTTAACAATGCCTAAGTACTTAGGCGGTTTAGGCTTTCGAGACACACATGTGTTCAATCTCGCAATGTTGGCAAAGCAATCATGGCGTCTGTTGCAAGATCCTGAGTCATTGAGTGGTAGAATATTAAAAGCAGTGTACTTTCCACATTCAAACTTGCTAGATGCTGAACTTGGAAGCCACCCTTCACAGGTGTGGAGAGCGATATGTGAAGGCACATCGGTGTTAAAGCAGGGGCTGATCCGGAGAATTGGTAATGGTCAGAGCACTAGTATCTGGAACCAAAATTGGATCCCTAGGGATCATATGTTACGGGCGCTGCACCCCTGGTCTCAGCACCCGTCGGAGCTAGTTTCAGACTTGATTGATCAAGCGAGCAGGAGTTGGGACAGAAACATATTGACTGAACATCTCCAGCAGATTGATGTGCAGGAAATTTTGCAGATTCCGTTGAGTTACTGAAAGATCGTGGATGTCGCCTAGAGGGGGGGGGGGGTGAATAGGCGCTTTAAAATAATTACGGTTTAGGCTTGAACAAATGCGGAATAAACCTAGCGGTTAATTTGTCAAGCACAAAACCTAAAACGACTAGGCTCACCTATGTGCACCAACAACTTATGCTAAGCAAGATAAACAACTAAGTGATAGCAAGATATATAACTAGAAACAATATGGCTATCACAAAGTAAAGTGCATAAGTAAAGGGCTCGGGTAAGAGATAACCGAGGCACGCGGAGACGACGATGTATCCCGAAGTTCACACCCTTGCGGATGCTAATCTCCGTTTGGAGCGGTGTGGAGGCACAATGCTCCCCAACAATGCCACTAGGGCCACCGTATTCTCCTCACGCCCTCGCACAATGCAAGGTGCCGTGATTCCACTAAGGGACCCTTGAGGGCGGTCACCGAACCCGTACAAATGGGACCCTTGAGGGCGGTCACCGAACCCGTACACTTTGGCAACCCTTGGGGGCGGTCACCGGTACCCGTCAAATTGCTCGGGGCGATCTCCACAACCTAATTGGAGACCCCGACGCTTGCCCGGAGCTTTACACCACAATGATTGAGCTCCGAGCACCACCAAGACACCAAGCCGTCTAGGGTGCCAAGGCACCCAAGAGGAACAAGCTCTAGGGTGCCCAAACACCCAAGAGTAATAAGCTACTCAACTTCACAACTTCCACGTATCACCGTGGAGAACTCAAACCGATGCAACTAATGCAATGGCAAGAACACACGAAGTGGACAAGTCCCTCACTCCCAAATCCCACCAAAGCAACAAAAGCTATGGATGAATATGAGAGGAAGAACAAGGAGAACACCAAGAACTCCAAGATCTAGATCCAAGGGGTTCCCCTCACTTAGAGGAGAAAGTGATTGGTGGAAATGTGGATCTAGATCTCCTCTCTCTATTCCCTCAAGAACTAGCAAGAATCATTGGAGGGATTGAGAGTTAGGCAAGCTCAAGAAGGTCAACAATGGGGGGAGAAATGAGCTCAAAGGATAAGAAAACCGTTGGGGAAGAAGACCCCTTGTATAGGGCCACCCCAAATCCAACCGTTACCCGTGCAGGACGCGCACAAGCGGTACTACCGCTCTTGCGAGCGGTACTACCGCTCGTGCGGTAGTAATTCAAAAACAGCAGGCAATCAACAAGGAACTGGAGCGGTAGTGCCGCACTAAGCGGTACTACCGTTCCGACCAAGCGGTACTACCGCTTAGGAAAACTGGGCAACAGAACAAAGCACGGCAGTGGCACGGTAGTAGGGGGCGGTAGTGCCGCACCAAGCGGTACTACCGCTCTACTACCGCTCAACTACCGCTTAGCGAAAAAATGATACCAGAAGAAATCACGGTAGTGCAACGGTAGTAGGGGCGGTAGTACCGTGTCAAGCGGTACTACCGCTCCACTACCGCTTTACTACCGCTAAACGAAAAAGAATGCCAGTAGAAATCACGGTAGTGCAACGGTAGTAGGGGCGGTAGTACCGTGTCAAGCGGTACCGTGGTCCCGAGCGGTACTACCGCTTTGGTGACAGGTAAACTGCCCAGACAAACAATAAACCCTGAACTGCCATAACTTCTGCAAATGAGCTCCGAATTGAGCAAACTCAAGCTTGTTGGATAGAGGACGACAAATACTATCCAACAGCGACTGGTTATATTAAGAAGTGGCAGTAGAGAAAATACCAATGATATAGAGATGAGAAACCTCTATGAATGAAGAACCGGCATAAACTCCAACATCGAAAACATCATAGAAGATACATATATGAACTCCGTTTTCGATGACCTCGAGCTTGTCATGAAGATGACCAAAAGCTCAAAGACTCACAAAGAGAAACACCAAACACAAACCAAGAAATATGATGCAAGGATGCAATGGTTTGAGCTCTCTACGAAGATATGATAAAGCTACTCACTTGAGAGCCCCCCTTGATAGTACGGCTATCGATCCTATAACCCGGTCTCCCAACTACTACCATGAGACCGGTAAAATAGAAAACCTATCAAGGGCAAACCTTTGCCTTGCGCATAGTCCACTTGAGCTGGATGATGACGATCTTGACCTCCTCAAGTTGGACCACCTTTCTTGATTGCGCCGGCTTGATGAAGACTAGTTGATTGCTCCCCCATACTCCACTATGGGTGAGCCACTCTTCGGCACATCTTCACAAGTCCATTGTCACCACAATGGACAGCAAGCTTCAAGCATGTGATCTCTTCGTGATGCTCCACTTGAACTTGCACACCGCAATCTTGATGACGATCACCACTTGATGTCATCCTCCATGGGTTGTGTGATATCTTCCTTTTGATGCACGCCCATGGAAACAAACCTAACCCCACAAAGAACTCTTGCATAGAACATGGGTTAGTACACAAAGCGTAATGGACAATGCTTACCATACCGTGAGATCACTTGATCCCACTCGGTACATCTTCTACGCTTTGTGTGTTGATCAACTTGAATCACTCTTCATATTTAGTCTTGATCAACCTGACCAATCTTTGGATAAATCCTTGAATAGCACCTTGGTCATCACATATTCTTCTTCAAATCACCTTGAGACCAACAAATGGTCTACAAGTCAAGCCTATGGACAAACCCTTCAAATATAACTCAAGGCAACCATTAGTCCATAGAGATTGTCATCAATTACCAAAACCAAACATGGGGGCAGCACATGTTCTAACAGTTACTATAACAGATCGGATACATGGGCATGGCATTATGAGCGCTCGGGAAACTTCTCTGTTCGCTCTGCATATCGTTTACTCATGGAGACTAAGAGGATCAGAGAGGACTGGTTGCATGTGATCCCTGGGAATTCAAACATTGCGAGTAATAAGAAGAACTGGAGGAAGTTATGGAACCTACAAGTACCTGCGAAATTGAGGAACTTTGCATGGCGTCTTGCCAGAAACTCGGTACCTACCGAAGTAGTTCGTAATCACAGGAACATGACTGATTCTAGTGTATGCCCGATCTGTAATTCAGCAGAGGAAACTTGGAGACATGCGCTCATTCAGTGCCCAATGGCAAAGAGTGTGTGGTCACTTGTGGATGAGGAGCTGGTAGAACATATGATTGTTTGCAACCATACTGACGCAAAACTCTGGCTTATAGAACTGCAGGAATCAATGGGACAAGAAGCCTTTGTGAAGCTGCTAGTAACACTTTGATCTATTTGGTGGGTGCGGAGGAAGGCTGTGCATGAAGAACAATTTCAGTCCCCGCTCACCACGTTCTCCTTTATTCAGAATTACCTTGCTGATCTAGAGGCCTTGAGTGTCAAGAAACCCGCCACCAGATCACTCCCTCCGCGCAAGGAATCACGATGGATTGCTCCGCCAGGAGGGTCAGTGAAAATACATGTAGATGCTGCGGTCGGAAGGAACGAGGATCGGGGTGCTGCTGCAGTTATTTGCCGAGATAAAGCGGGAGTTTATCGTGGTGCTTCAGCAATATCTGTCCCGGACATGGTAGACCCGGAAATATTAGAAGCAATGGCTGGTTATGAAGCTCTTTCTTTAGCAGCTGATTTGGGTTATCAGAGGATCCAAGTCTCTACAGACTGTATGGCTACGATCGCACACCTGACGGGTGGATATAACGGGTCTTCTGCAGCAATTATACATGACATCAAAGGAAGAATGCATGATTTCATATCTGTGGAGTTCATCCATGAGAAGAGGGAACTGAACGTTGAGGCTCATACCCTCTCAAAGGCAGCAACTACTTTACCTTTTGGTCGCCACGTGTGGCTTTCGTTATTACCAGACATTATTTGTATCCCGAGATTATTCCGAGTTAATTAAAGTTTGTTGCCACTCAAAAAAAAAAAAAGTCTATCTCGTCTCCCGACCTGGCGACATGGGTCCTCGACCTAGGTTTAGATAAGCCATCGCCGCCATCACCGAGACCGCCGTCCTGCTGTCGCAGCGCGTCCTCCCTTCTCCCTCCTCCGGTCCTCCCTCCTTCACATCTAGCGGCGCCTCCTCCCCGTTTGCCCACGGCCTCCTGAACCTCGTCGCCGTCCTCCGGCTGCTCCCCCATGGCATCCTCGCCCAGCTTATCGTGTATACATTTCCCAGTGCTCGAAGACGCCGCCCCGTGCCGGCGTACTTCAGCCATCGGCCACAGATCGAGCGCTTTGATGCTGCCCTCGCCATGGCCTCCGAGCCGTCCTCATGTGGGACTGCGCTCTGGTGGACCTTGCCGCCACCGTCTCTTCAGGGGAACAGGTACATGTTACACGGCTCATGATTTTTTCTCCCCACTTCTCCCCAAACCCACTCAAAACTCACTTCCAGCAGTGATTTACTCTTGGTCTGCAGTCAATATATGTCAAAGATGTTTTCTTCTGATAATAGTGCAGGTTTGTGAAGGAAACAAAAATAAAAGGAATAAGCTGCAGTAAAATTTTGGTGAAGAACATTTTTCCTTACCTTGTGAACATGTTGATCCTCATATTTTGATTTTTGGTGATTTGTAGTTCATAAGTGCTTTTTATGTTCGATCACTTTATTCGTTCACATACACTTGATGTTGCATGCCCTACAGTCAAATAACTACTTGGAGAAGAAGAGGTGGGTGGAGGCGCTCATGGAGCAGCTCCAGTTCAGCCAGCAGGACATAAAAAGCTGGCCGATCGATGTGGTCCTTCAGTTCCGCCGCCGTTGTCGTCCTTGCCGCTCAGATCGCTGCCGTTCTGAGGCGAGCCTCCAAGCCTCGCACGAAAAAAAGAGATCACGGCGATGTCGGCGGCCAGCATCAGTTCCTTCATCCTCTTCAGGTTTGTGTGTCTTATCTTCCTTCTGTGCATCCCCTTTTTCTATGAGTCGCTTGCTCGATCTGGTCTCTGAGATGCTCGAATGGGGGAGGAAGATGAGAGGCTGAGCACCAGATCCTGCGTGTCGCTATGGTGCAGGAAGACGTTGTATCGAACCTACCACCGCTGCTCCCACGCAGGATCGAAGGTGATGCAGAAAGGCAGAGTGTCCAGCGCAGGCTTTCTACTTGCAGAACGTCCAGCGCCGCCGCCATGCAGGCTTCTACTTGCAGCAGACGTCGTATCGGTTCTGTTGGGTTTGAAGGTGATGCAATGCGTTTAACAACAATATTTTGTTTCCTGACAGTATTAATAGTATTATGTTTGAATCCCCACTTCTTCAAATTGATCAAAGTGCAATTGGTTACTCTGTCAGATTGTTTTGGTATGAATGCAGTAAATATGCAATTGTCGCTGTCTAATTTTATACAATATCTGTGTTCATCACTTGCTGCTCTGTTCCAGTTTTATTTGACAAAGTGCAGAGTGTCCAGCGTCTGTGATATACTTTGTCTATTTGTGATTGTTGCCAGCGGGCGTGTTTTTTGCTAATAATCAAATTGAGTGCATTTGCTCGAGGACAAGGAATTTGAGCGTGGCACTTCTGGGTTGGCTGGTTCTTCTTGGTTGGCTTCTACTTGCAGCAGATTCTATCAATCTCCAGCAGCTAATGGACAGGTTAATATTTGTTTACTGTTATGCCTTTATTCATAGAATATCATGCCTCTCTCTTTGTGTAGGATTCACTGAAAGGATTGCTGTATCAGTTGTTGTTGCTGCACTATGCAGCAGGGAATTTAGTAAATTTAAAAATGTGCAAATGAAATTGTGGAAGGGACTGATGCTTGAACATCACTTTCTGGGTCCAATCAACATAGTGTGCTGCCAGTGTCAAAACGAGCAAAAGAACATAATCTTCCGCTTGATTTCTTTCCTACTACACCAGAGAGCATGCACATAAAACTGGAGTTGACCGTGTGTCAGAAGGCTTGAAGCATGGCAAAGCATTATGTGTTTCCTGATTTAGTTATTTTCCAATATTTTGTTCCCGCAGTTAACCTTACGGTAAATTGCTTAGACCTCATGAGTTTTTGCTATTAGCATTTTTTAGAGATTATTACATAAGAATGTCAAATTTAGGTTGTTTGAGTGAAATCAGGTAATTAGCATTGGTCGAAAACATTGTACAGCATTTTGGTGTTCCTTCTGAATTGACAATCAAAAGTCATTTGGATGTTGGTTCCAAAAGCTTTTTAAGTGGAAGCCTACACAGGCAAATAGATGATTGGTCCGAGGTGGTTTGAGAAGAAAGTGATTATGTCGTGTCAAATTTCTTGGATGGTACCATCCTTTCACCCTTGCCACTGAAGTCAATGCATTATAAGTGTTGGTAATTTGGCATGTCATTTGAAGAAGACTACTGTTTTGAGGTGCTAACGATTTTTCATTCAAGGCACTATATATGATAGGGCAAATCCACCATCAGGATTGATATCAATGATGAGAAAATATGTATTCAACAGAATCTAATGTCCCAGCCCAGAACATAAAAGAATCTCGAAGACAATGCAGGGAACTTGCAGAAGTTTGTAACCATCCTTTACCATCACCCCCTATAATAAATTATCATGAATATTTCCTATTACGAAATGCTGGAATTTTGATAGACTCTACTTAAGCTTCACGTTTATGTTCTTATCCTCTTTCAATTTCATTGTGTTTTCTTGTAGCTGAGATGCTGCCGACCATATGATAACTATGACAAAGTAATGGTTTTTGAATACAATGCGGTTCAGTCTTCTATCTTAAGCGGTACGATATATATCATAGACACCGGCGAGAATAGAGATACTTATATGCCAAGCTATGTTTTTCTTTGCATATCTCAACTAGGTCTGACATCATGTGTTTGGTAACTGCAAAATTACCTACCAGCAGTCCTCTTTTGGAAATATGTAGTTAGTCAAATTCTAAGCCATGGGAACATTTTGTCGCATGAAAGGTTAATGCCGACCAAATTGTTTTCCCTGGCTATTTAGGCTCGCATAAGATTGTCATGTATGTTGTCATACCAACCAAATTGTATGTGTGAGCATTTACCGAGTGTGAAATTCCCCTCAATTAGTGACTCATATCTTTGTTTATGCAAATGTAACTTCTGGAATTCATGTGCAATATAACTATACCAATATAATTATTTTATTATGCAAATAGATGGACGCAGCAACGTGCGTCATCAATGATCTAGTATATATCCAGAATTATCGATGTGTGAAGGCACCTGAATGCTTTGAGCCTCTCGTTTCGAAGTATCAGTAAAATTCGACGAGCCGAGCCGAGCCTCGTCGAGAATTTCCCAGGCTCGGATTGTAACAAACGGTCGTTGTCGGGGCCATGTCAACACAGTCCGTGGCTTCAGTTCGCTTCGGTGGCATGCAATTAATATACAGACCCGGTACGACAATTATAAAGTGGGATTAGATCTCAGTCGATTAAGATTTAATCAAGTTTTAATCAAACGACATAACATATAGAAAAGAATATTGAAGAAAACTAAAGAGAAAATTTTGCACGAATCTTCACATAAGATCTCACGAATATATCATCAACTGAGATATACCTAAATCCCAGTCGACTGAGATTTAGTAACACTAAAAATTAAACGTGTTCTCGAGTTGATTTGGGGTGCTCCTACTTGGCGCCTGTTTTTAGGTATCCTAATTGGGGCCATATACGCCAGTTAGGATACTGACGCTCACGTCCTCCCAGTCATGGGCCGGCCCAATTCAATCTCTCGAGCGTTGGCTCCTGGATCGATCGCTCAAAAGAAAGTTCTTGATTTGTTTGGTTTTTACTAGCAAAAGAGTCTGTGTGTTGCAACGGACGAAAAAGATACAATATGCCCGTAACCCAAATAATCACGAGTCAAGAAACCAATAGGCCCATGTTCTTTATTTCAATATGACATCCCATCTCGTTGCCATTTATCCGTCGTCGCATTCTCGCATATGATGATCATAGTGCTTACAGAACCATAACACGCTTGAATGTGATCAATCGTAAGCCGTCTCTCTCGTGGCATAAGATGAGGTTTTTCTCTTGCTACATTTATTTTGTCTCCAATTTGTTTTTGCGCAATTGATTGAGGTTGCACTTTAAATAGCATTTTAAAAATGGTTAAGAGGTAAAAATAACATCATATTTGGATTCTACACATTTTTCTAATCGAATTTCATATATAACATGTTAAAATTGGGGTTATGGTTTAAAAGATATGGATATTTCAAAAATACGCAAAAGACGATTTAATTTGTCACTTAAAAGTGAAATGAGGGTTGATCATCTGAAAGTGTAGGGGGGTTTGTGTAAAATCCGAAAAACGTTTCCGTTTGCCACTTAAAATAGGACTGCGGGTTGAGTATAAAAAAAACAGGAACTTTTCTGCAGAAATGTCGAGAACGTACAGGCAGAAGCAGTAGCCGCTTTATTATTAGGTAAAGATTTCCTAATTCGTCCGGTTCCTAGTTGACCGATCGCTGTTAACTATTGACCAGGGCCACGTTGATCGTTGACTATATAGAAAAGTTCACAAAATTCAAAACCAACCGCGAAAACAAAAAAAAATCATGAATTTGAAAAAAAGTTCTTGGATATTGAAAAAAGGTTCAAGGACTTGGAAATAGTTTATAAATTTTCAACAAAGCTCATCAATTTTTTGAAAAAGTTCATTGTTTTTTTACAAAAAAACACGAAATTTTAAAAAAGTTCATTCATATTAAAAAATCACGAATTTGAAAAATAGCACATCAATTTCTTTAAATTACGGATTTTTTAAAAATTTATTGATTTTTAAAACATTTTGCGAAATTGGAAAAGTGTCACGTATTTAGCAAAAACAAAAAAAAGAAACAAACATAAAAAAATGAAACACCCAACAACATCGTTCAAAAAGAAAATGAGAAAAACGGAACAAGGAAAAAAAGAAAAGACTTATAAGGAGGTAAGTAAATCACATTACATGAGGATGGCTGGTTGGTTATTGCTTCAAAGTTTGATTCAGTTTTTTGCGGGTTAAAATTAGAGAAAAAAAATAGATGAGCCGGTCCAGCTCGTAGGAGGGTCTGTGCGCCCGTTTGTAAAACTAGGTGATACCCCGCACGTTGCTATGGATTTTTTAGAACACAATGGTAGAAATTAAATTCTATAAAACCATTTGGCTCAAATGATCAATAGTAGTAATATTACAGAAAGAAGTGGTTGAAAGGAAGTTAAGTATAAGCAAATGAATAACAAACTAATAGATAATGGAGAAATCATGACAAACAGAAATTCGAACTTGTCCGGGTGAGAGTGTGACGCCCCCGATTTCGACCGTACGCTAATCATACACACAATGCGTACGACCAAAATTAGGGACTCACTGATCGATATCACAACACAACACTAGACACAAATTAAAGTCATACAGCTTCTTATTACAAGCCAGGGGCCTCGAGGGCTCGAATACAAAGCTCGACAAGCACGAGTCAGCGGAAGCAAATAATATCTGAGTACAGACATGAGTTAAACAAGTTTTGCCTTAAGAAGGCTAGCACAAACATAAGCAGCGGATCGAAAGAGGCGAGGCCTCCTGCCCGGGAACCTCCTAACTACTCCCGAGCGTCGGCATTCTCCACGTAGTAGTAGGCTCCGGCGGTGGTGTAGTAGTCGTCTCCGGCGTACTCCATCTCCTGGGCTCCATCGTCTGAACGCGGTAATCGTATCGAGGGGGAAAGAGGAAGCAAAGCAGCGGTGAGTACTCATCCAAAGTACTCGCAAGACTGACATCAGAACTATGCTAAGTATGCATCATTATCAAGGGGAGGGGTTATATCTGGACTGACTGCAGAAAGCAAGAATAGGGAGAAGGCCTAGTCCTATCGAAGACTAGCATCTTCAGCATCTTGCAGCATTAGAAGAGAGTAGACTGGTATCTCATATATAGTCATATTATTATAGCAATTTTATTAAGTAACCACGCCTAGAGATTCTTCCTCGACTCCCTGCGAGGAAGCAATCTCGGAGCCACAATTCATTTCAATTTAAATCGCAATTATAGTTGTATAAGGTCAAGGTACAACTCCAAGTCGTCCTGTTACCGTGGACACGGCTATTCGAATAGTTTGTTCATCCCTGCAGGGGTGCACCGCATTTCCAACACGCATGATCACCTCTGGCCGGACACACTTTCCTGGGTCATGCCCGGCCTCGGGATAGCAGCACGTCGTCGCCCCACCTAGGCTCAACAGAGAGGCCAGCCCGCCGGTCTAAATCCTAAGCGCGCAGGGGTCATGGGCCAATCGCCCTTTGCACACCTGCACGATGCGAGGGCGGCCGAGGTCAGTCCTAGCACCCCTTATTAACAAGCGCGATGCCGTTGCGGACCACTCGGGCGCGCGCCGCTCCATTGCTGACGTCCGAAGAGCTTCGGCTGATACAACGACGCTGAGTACCCATAACTTCTCCCACGCGATGGTTTGGTGCGTAAAAAGGCCAACGACCCAACTCAGATCAAATACCCAACCCATTAGCATTTTATTAATGCGGGGCAAGCGCGACCCATGAACTGCGGTCCCGTCGCCCCGTCTCGAGGATGTGTGGCAAGGGCCTCTCCTGCCCGTCCACGCCTCATCAACATCAAACCGTGGGTACCCCTCAGGGCCGACCCATCACCAACATGTTTCTGTAACCAGGTCATAGTAACTGTGTGTATAAAACATCAAGACGGAACCTGAGGAATCACCCTCAAAGGACCCCGCTCGATGAAAACCGTCAAGGTGGACTTAGAGGAATCACCCTCGAGGGTTCCACACTTGAGGGGTTGCACGACAGAGTCATTGTCGGGAGTGGTGAAGGAGGAATCACCCTCGATAACCACGACCGACTAGCTGCACCACAGAGCTAGCATCATGAGTACTTCACGAGGTGTCACCCTCGGTACTCGATAGTAGCGCTGCAGAGTCGTACAACTAAGGGGAGTGCGGTGATGTGAGGGGCCTGGCTTGTCGGTCGGTTGGCCGAGTCTTCCGAGTCTTCGAGTCGTCGATGAAGAAGCAGGGGCAACTGGGACTAAGGGGGGGTCACTGGGGATTCATTGATCAACCTATACTAAGCAGTTGGTATGATAGCAGGTACTGTGGCAGTTTATCAAAAGCAGGCTATGCATCAGAATAGGAGCTAAATAATACAGTAACAAAATATAATGCAAGAAAGAGAGAGAAAGAGATGGGCGATATCGGAATGCTCAAGGGGGGGTTGCTTGCCTTGCTGCTCTGCGGCAAAAGGCTGATCGTCAACGGCGTAGTCGTACCCGGCAGCACCGTCAGTCTCGGGGTCTACCGGTAAGAAGAGGGGGGAGAAACAATAAATACAAAGCAGACAAATGCATCACGATGCATGACATGGCAATATGCAGGGCTAGGCATGCACTAACGCAGTATTACACATCGCAGACGGGTCGGGAGAATATCTGACGATATTTCCCGGGTCTCTGGCTTTTGCCGGACAGATGAAAACGATGGAAAAGTTCCACGTTTGCTATGCTAGAGGCATGCGACAGACTAACGGACTGCGTATTCGGATTCGTGGAATTATCCTGAGCAACTTTCATGTTCAAAACTTTTTAATCCGGACTACGGTTTATTTTATATTAATTTCTAAAGATTTAATCATTTTCTGAAATTAATTTAATTATTAAATTCGAATTATCCAAAACAGTAAAATACTATTTAATTATCCTAAACAGTAATTGCTGATTAATTAAATAATTAATTAATTAATCAATTTAATTAACTAATTAACTATTTATTTATTTTTATAAATTTTATTATTTCTATTTTGCTTTTACTATATACATACATACATAAATACATACACACATACATGCATACATACATACATACATACACACACGCAGCACAGCACACACACACGCACACGCAGCACGCACGCGCACAGGCACGCGCGCGCGCGCCGGCCGGCGCGGTGGCGCGGTCGCCGGCGGTCGTCGAAGCCGAGGGGGGGGGCGGAGGCGAGCCGGGCCGGGGCCTGGCTTCGGCCGCGCGGGGGGGCGCTCACAGTGGGACGACGAAAGGCGGCGGCGGTGCGGCGAGGTGGCGCGGGCGAGGCGGCGGTGCGGCGACGAGGCGGCGGCGGGGTCTGGGAGGCGGAGCGGCGTCGGGGCGACCAGCTCCAGATCCGGCCGTCGGGGGGGGGGGGGGGACGGAGCGGGCGAGGCGGCCCGGGCGGGCCGTCGGCTGGGGGGGGGGGGAATCGGCGCGGGGTTGGGGGCACGGGCGCCCAGCGAGCGGCGGCGGGGGGGGGGGGGGGATCGGGCGCTGGCTCGGGGCTGGGGGCGCTAGGGTTTGCCCCTGGCCCCCTTATAGCAGCCGGCCGGGCCGGCCTAATTCGGCCCGGTTAGTCCTTTTTCTTTTTCTTTTTCCTTTTTTTGTCCTTTTAATTATTTATCTTTTTTTCTGTTTTATTTTTAGTTTCTTTTTAAACTTGATTTATAAAATATGTAACTAGTCCCTAATTTAGTTTTAATATTTATGTTACTGCCACAAAAAGGTTTAACCCCAAATAACAATAGCCTATTATTTTATAAAATATAAAAGGCATTTATTTAATCGTTTCCTGTAGTTTTAATTATTTTAGTGCATTTAAACACTTTATAAAAATGTGGTTTCAACATGACAAATATCCAGAGAATATTTGTCACATTTTGGACATTTTTGTTTTGATATTTGAAAACTTTATTTGTTTGACTTTATTTTAAATTTGAATTTGAACGGGATTTGAATCCAACGTGAGATTAGCAACAATAAACGTGGTGACGTGGCATCATTAGCGTGGGATTACTGTAGCTTAATTACAATCATTACTGTAGCACAAAACCAGGGCGTCACAACTCTCCCCTACTAACAAGAATTCTCGTCCCGAGAATTAAGAGGTAGAGTAAGGGAAAAAGTTCTGGTTACGAAATTCTAACGAGTCTTATAGTTCTTGGTTGTTCTTCTCAAAGAGGTTGATCCATGGCATTGATGTCTTTAACTTGCTGTATCAGGGCATCATGATGAAGTCGGCATCCTTTCTTCGGGATCTTCATCGTCCTACGAATGCGATGAGAGGGAAAACTCTGGAAGAACGTATCTCCACAAAGTTGGGCACCTGACAGTGAACTCAAGGAAGAAGACATGAATTATTTCTCGAGTTGTTACTCAGGGAATTTATTGAGAACAAAATGCGGTGGTACCAAAGTTTCAAAGGGGTAGGCAATCATTCGATGCCTGATCAGAAGGTGAAAGGGGTTCAGAGCAACGAAAATAAATATTGCGTCTGATGCTAGGATAGATCACCCATTGGACGGTGGTTCGGAAATTACATACGAAGCCAAGTACAAAGGATACTTCAGAATCAAGGTTGTACAGGAGAGTCAGGTTTCGATCCTGTGGAACTGCGGGTTATGGGGCCATCATGTGGGTTAAGGGGGTAGGAAGAGCAGTGACATCTTGCACGGTCATGTTAGCAAGACATGTCAGAGGAAAGTCTGACATGTATGTCGGCAACAACATCGGTACCAAGGGCGAGGGACGAAGAGAACCATTTACCTGCTCGTTAAAATGAGGCGGGTTCTCGTCCACCGGCGGTTACCGGAATGCTAACAACCATAATAACAGGGTCTTACTGATAGAGTCATACACCGAGGCGTTTACCTAAGCAGGGAATTACCACTGCTCAGATAAGTTAGATTACGAGAAAGGTTAAATAGATCAATGGAAAGGAAAATGTGATTAAACACAAGTATTAGGAGTATATCCTTCCCAAGGAAAAGCAGAGCATGATTTACATGATAGGGCTCCAAGTATGTAACCATTTAGAAAAAGGGGCAAGGAATTTATGAGATTTACCCATACAACAGTGTTTGGATATTTGATCAAGAAACATTTGGCATTACGCCTCCAATATTCCTTTTGATGATCGGTGTACCACAACCATGCTTTGAGATAGCGATGACATGGTCATCAGGTAAAGGTCAGACTTTGGATACACAAGAAATCCATCAGGAACAACTTATAAAATAAGTCATACAATTTTCTCATGGAAGAATGGCTAATCTTGCTGAACAAGATATTATAACAATAGGTCATCCAGCCATGTGTGCTAGCGACAACATCACCTTACCGAGTAACATAGAGTCTAATGTTATAATCCTTAGAAAATATTTCAACCATCATATCTGCCCGAGATTCAGATCTGGTTGGTGTCAGGATATTTCAGACATAGCAGGCCTGACAAGAAAAGGATGCAACACGGGTCTTCGAGATGATGTTGCAAGATTCTCGGAATGAACCACAGAGAAGATGAGGATGTGGCCGATGGGCTCAGTCACAATTTATCGAGATTTCCATAAACATGGACTTCCACCATTAAGTGAACAAGGTGATAGTATTTGTCAGATCAGAAGACATAATGATGTATGTCCGAGGAGAACATCCACAATTAAACATTGATCGGAAAGTGCACCCGAAAATATGAATCGAGCAGCACGATCAATGTTAGAATGGTGATTCAACAACCAACACACTGAGAATGAAATTATCACTCATCAACTTCAAGGCAATAGAATTGCTCGAAGTATTGAATTCACAAATCATAGTTCACTTGTCGGTACTTCGGTTAAAAACAACACGGGGACCAAGAAATGAATGGTGATTGCGAGGAGTATCACTTGTATCAAGAAGTCTTTAAGATGTGGGCAAATCTCATGACATTGTCGACAAAAAGATGGTAATACTCCAAGATAGAACAGAACTCAAGCTGGATAGCAAGGAACCCAAGGTACAACACAAAATTAATGTTGCCGATGATAACACAAATCATCGAGGGGTAAGGATGGTATTTTTCATCATGAATTCGATTGATACCTGAAAGATCTCCAAGTGTTGATGATGATAAGGACACATTTGTCGAGAAGTTTCATGAAGATGTAATCGATCAGCGTCGACATCAAGCAAAGGTAGGGTGAAGTGAAAGGTTGTCGGAACCCCATGCAAGATGGCTAGCTCAGAATCAAAATTGTTTTTCAAGACAACCAACATGATGTTGAAAGCTTGATGTAAGCTTAGCGCACTGTTGGAATTGTGTTCCGAGGGTAAAGGACTTAGGTAGCATGGTCAAGCCTTAGCATGACGATGATGATGTAGCCAATCTGCTAAGAATGACATGATTGAGTACAAACTCGTAAGCAAAGAAGATTACTAAGAATGTTTGAATTGCAGTGCGGACTCGATTCAGTTATTGGTGTCCTTAAGTGTCTAACAACTCAGAACCCGTAGAATGACTAAGATAGGGATAAGCATTACTTCTTCTAAAATTCACAAGATGTAGTGCAATGACATGACATCCTCGAGATACCAGGGGGTAATACTCGAAGGTAGATCAAAATAGAGGTTGGGCAGGCATGTTGATCTGCAGAAGACAAGTGCTTCAACTTGTCCAAGAAATGGGATCAAAGAAGAACAATCATGGTCGGAACCACGGTTGCAAAGGACCAATACAAAATTCAAGATGAATTCATAACAAGGGAATAATTTATTATTATGAGAAGCTTCCATGATAAGATCTACATCGTGACCATGGGCATGGACACAAAGTTCAAGGTCGACTCCCACTTCTTCAATGCATAACCTATCATTCACTTCTCGCCTTTTCGAAGAAGTTGTAATGATGAAATTTTATCGGGTAGAACACCAGAAGAATATGACTCGTGAAAACTGTCGGGTTCACACGAATTAAGGAAGGCATAGGTCCAACCCATCGGGGCATCTTAGGAACATATACCACAAGCTTCAAGAGTAATTAACACATGCTTGCAAATAGAGCATGGCTGACGAAAGCATAGGATACAACTTATCAGAGGAAGAAGACACAACTTACCAATGGCATCATGTATCAGGGGAAGAACGTCACAATAATTTTGAATGTGAAGGACGCTATCGGATCATAACCCAACAATGGGTCTGGCTGTCCACAAGGTACCTGATGTGAGTATCGGTACCCAATCAGAGAGAGAAAGAATGCAAGGCATCAGATCCTAGAACATCCAAATAATTTGATGCTTAAATAACCAAAGGAGTTAAGATTTCCAAATTGGTGTATCGGAAACAGATGTTCCGATCAAACACAAGTAAGATGAAAGGACTTAGATGGGCAATCAATCAAGCTTGATTTGCCGGGAACCAACTCATGTTTGGAAAGACGTCTGAGCCGGACGGATAATTTATGATAAACAACTGATGATTGCGTGCTTTCACACACAGGTGGAATTACTAAAATCAAATGGCAATCACAAAGGATTTAAAGAATATTGCTAGACATATGGAATTAACCATAATGCAAGCAGATGAGAAAGGTCAACAGTCAAAGGCTATTGAGGATTTCGGAAGATCGAATAGCAATTCGAAGGATTTTTGAAACCAATGACAAATGAGGACGGACGAATCCCCAATAAGCATAGGGGGGTTGATGGTAGAAGGGAATCGCAAGAGCGATGAACACAAGTCCTCGAGAGAACATCGGAGAGTAACTTCAGAGTCT
Organism: Elymus sibiricus; assembly: GCA_039707655.1. NCBI lineage: Eukaryota > Viridiplantae > Streptophyta > Magnoliopsida > Poales > Poaceae > Elymus > Elymus sibiricus. Next base: position 393,822,974 of record CM077665.1, on the reverse strand, counting down.
TCTGATGAATCGAGCCATCGTCTGGAATGAGGGGCTCTCCGGGAGAAGTAGTTACGAGAACCTAGAGTTAGAGTTAATAAAATCTTTAACCCGAAAGAGAAGAGAGATCAGAACCCAGAGTATAGACGAGGAATAAAAGATCCTAATACCATCCGATTGAGATGTGGGCCCATAACCCACACAACTATGTTAGTAAAAGTTTTTCAAGTACTAGACTCAACTTCGGCCAAGGAGTTGGAAAGGGGGTACCTACAGGTAGTCGGCTCTGATACCAACTTGTGACGCCCCCGATTTCGACCGTACGCTAATCATACACACAATGCGTACGACCAAAATTAGGGACTCACTGATCGATATCACAACACAACACTAGACACAAATTAAAGTCATACAGCTTCATATTACAAGCCAGGGGCCTCGAGGGCTCGAATACAAAGCTCGACAAGCACGAGTCAGCGGAAGCAAATAATATCTGAGTACAGACATGAGTTAAACAAGTTTTGCCTTAAGAAGGCTAGCACAAACATAAGCAGCGGATCGAAAGAGGCGAGGCCTCCTGCCTGGGAACCTCCTAACTACTCCCGAGCGTCGGCATTCTCCACGTAGTAGTAGGCTCCGGCGGTGGTGTAGTAGTCGTCTCCGGCGTACTCCATCTCCTGGGCTCCATCGTCTGAACGCGGTAATCGTATCGAGGGGGAAAGAGGAAGCAAAGCAGCGGTGAGTACTCATCCAAAGTACTCGCAAGACTGACATCAGAACTATGCTAAGTATGCATCATTATCAAGGGGAGGGGTTATATCTGGACTGACTGCAGAAAGCAAGAATAGGGAGAAGGCCTAGTCCTATCGAACACTAGCATCTTCAACATCTTGCAGCATTAGAAGAGAGTAGACTGGTATCTCATATATAGTCATATTATTGTAGCAATTTTATTAAGTAACCATGCCCAGAGATTCTTCCTCGACTCCCTGCAGGGAAGCAATCCCGGAGCCACAATTCATTTCAATTTAAATCGCAATTATAGTTGTATAAGGTCAAGGTACAACTCCAAGTCGTCCTGTTACCGTGGACACGGCTATTCGAATAGTTTGTTCATCCCTGCAGGGGTGCACCGCATTTCCAACACGCCTGATCACCTCCGGCCGGACACACTTTCCTGGGTCATGCCCGACCTCGGGATAGCAGCACGTCGTCGCCCCACCTAGGCTCAACAGAGAGGCCAGCCCGCCGGTCTAAATTCTAAACGCGCAGGGGTCATGGGCCAATCGCCCTTTGCACACCTGCACGATGCGAGGGCGGCCGAGGTCAGTCCTAGCACCCCTTATTAACAAGCGCGATGCCGTTGCGGACCACTCGGGCGCGCGCCGCTCCATTGCTGACGTCCGAAGAGCTTCGGCTGATACAACGACGCTGAGTACCCATAACTTCTCCCACGCGATGGTTTGGTGCGTAAAAAGGCCAACGACCCAACTCAGATCAAATACCCAACCCATTAGCATTTTATTAATGCGGGGCAAGCGCGACCCATGAAGTGCGGTCCCGTCGCCCCGTCTCGAGGATGTGTGGCAAGGGCCTCTCCTGCCCGTCCACGCCTCATCAACATCAAACCGTGGGTACCCCTCAGGGCCGACCCATCACCAACATGTTTCTGTAACCAGGTCATAGTAACTGTGTGTATAAAACATCAAGACGGAACCTGAGGAATCACCCTCAAAGGGCCCCGCTCGATGAAAACCGTCAAGGTGGACTTAGAGGAATCACCCTCGAGGGTTCCACACTTGAGGGGTTGCACGACAGAGTCATCGTCGGGAGTGGTGAAGGAGGAATCACCCTCGATAACCACGACCGACTAGCTGCACCACAGAGCTAGCATCATGAGTACTTCACGAGGTGTCACCCTCGGTACTCGATAGTAGCGCTGCAGAGTCGTACAACTAAGGGGAGTGCGGTGATGTGAGGGGCCTGGCTTGTCGGTCGGTTGGCCGAGTCTTCCGAGTCTTCGAGTCGTCGATGAAGAAGCAGGGGCAAATGGGACTAAGGGGGGGTCACTGGGGATTCATTGATCAACCTATACTAAGCAGTTGGTATGATAGCAGGTACTGTTGCAGTTTATCAAAAGCAGGCTATGCATCAGAATATGAGCTAACTAATACAGTAGCAAAATCTAATGCAAGAAAGAGAGAGAAAGAGATGGGCGATATCGGAATGCTCAAGGGGGGGTTGCTTGCCTTGCTGCTCTGCGGCAAAAGGCTGATCGTCAACGGCGTAGTCGTACCCGGCAGCACCGTCAGTCTCGGGGTCTACCGGTAAGAAGAGGGGGGAGAAACAATAAATACAAAGCAGACAAATGCATCACGATGCATGACATGGCAATATGCAGGGCTAGGCATGCACTAACGCAGTATTACACATCGCAGACGGGTCGGGAGAATATCTGACGATATTTCCCGGGTCTCTGGCTTTTACCGGACAGATGAAAACGATGGAAAAGTTCCACGTTTGCTATGCTAGAGGCATGCGACAGACTAACGGACTGCGTATTCGGATTCGTGGAATTATCCTGAGCAACTTTCATGTTCAAAACTTTTTAATCCGGACTACGGTTTATTTTATATTAATTTCTAAATTTAATCATTTTCTGAAATTAATTTAATTATTAAATTCGAATTATCCAAAACAGTAAAATATTGTTTAATTATCCTAAACAGTAATTACTGATTAATTAAATAATTAATTAATTAACTAATTAATTAATCAATTTAATTAACTAATTAACTATTTATTTATTTTTATAAATTTTATTATTTCTATTTTGCTTTTAGTATATACATATATACATACATACATACATGCATACATACATACACATATACATACACACACACAACACAACACACACACGCACACGCAGCACACACGCACACAGGCACGCGCGCGCGCGCCGGCCGGCGCGGCGGTGCGGTCGCCGGCGGTCGTCGACGCCGGGGGGGGGCGAAGGCGAGCCGGGCCGGGGCCTGGCTTCGGCCGCGCGGGGGGGGGGGGGGCTCACACTGGGGCGGCAAAAGGCGGCGGCGGCGTGGCGAGGTGGCGCGGGCGAGGCGGCGGTGCGGCGACGAGGCCGCGACGGAGGTAGACGGCGAGGCCGCGGTGGGGTCGAGGAGGCGGAGCGGCGTCCGGCTCCAGATCCGGCCGTCGGGGGGGAGGGGGCGAGGCGGCCCGGGCTGGCCGTCGGCGGGGGGGGGGGAATCGGCGCGGGGTTGGGGGCACGGGCGCCCAGCGAGCGGCGGCGGGGGGAGGGGAGGATCGGGCGCTGGCTCGGGGCTGGGGGCGCTAGGGTTTGCCCCTGGCCCCCTTATAGCAGCCGGCCGGGCCGGCCTAATTCGGCCCGGTTAGGCCTTTTTATTTTTTATTTTTTTTGTCCTTTTAATTATTTATCTTTTTTCTGTTTTATTTTTAGTTTCTTTTTAAACTTGATTTATAAAATATGTAACTAGTCCCTAATTTAGTTTTAATATTTATGTCACTGCCACAAAAAGGTTTAACCCCAAATAACAATAGCCTAGTATTTTATAAAATATAAAAGGCATTTATTTAATCGTTTGCTGCAGTTTTAATTATTTTAGTGCATTTAAACACTTTATAAAAATGTGGTTTCAACATGACAAATATCCAGAGAATATTTGTCACATTTTGGACATTTTTGTTTTGATATTTGAAAACTTTATTTGTTTGACTTTATTTTAAATTTGAATTTGAACGGGATTTGAATCCAACGTGAGATTAGCAACAGTAAACGTGGTGACGTGGCATCATTAGCGTGGGATTACTGTAGCTTAATTACAATCATTACTGTAGCATAAAACCAGGGCGTCACAGAGAGGAGGCAAGAGTTTCACATAATGGAAGGATATGACTAATCACTAAGAGCATCTACAACCGGACTTGACAAATCCGATCCGTCAAACGCTCGCGGACGCGTCCGGGCACATCTGCGGACACTGACTGGTCATGCCTCGAATAATGCATTCTACAGCCGGATACCTAAAATTAGAAACCTCAAATCCATACTATTACATGCAATGTAAGCAATCTTTAAGCGGAGCTCGTCCGATGCCGTCGTGCCCATGTCCGGCGGCTAGCTGCGCCCCTCGTAGTATCGGCCCGGTCGCCGGCGAGGTAGAGTAGGACATGGGACACTAGCCGCCTCATGGGACACGAGCTCCCGCCATCTCCCATGCCCTACTCTTCCTCGTTGGAGCTCGTAACCCAGACGATGTCGGTGGACGTGAGGTCGATGATGGATCCCTCCTGGGAGGAGCCGACATCCATCACGATGCGGTTGCGGCGCACCATACAGGGCGTCGGGGAGTGCGACACCGCGTCTCCAACGTCCACCGCCGCGAGGGCCTCCACCGCGAAGGCCTCCGTCGCTTCCCGCGCCCGCTGCCTCGCACGGCGGGCACACCGCACCACGTTTGCGTCCACGAACGCCCATGGTGAGTCCTCGGCATGCCAACGGAGCGGCTGCGCGTCCGCCATGGCATTCGGATGTCAGACAGACCGCACTGCCTCCGGTGAGGCTGCGACACCGGATCCATGCACCGGGTACGGACGCAATGGATTCCCGACGTTGCGAGTCGGAGCGCTGCCGTCGGGTGGCCGCCTCCCGGGAGCGGTGGAGCGTGAGGCAGACGACCATCTCCTCCTCGGGGCCGCGTGGGATGAGCTCGTGGTCGACGAATCTGGAGGTTAAGGACTCGGATCTGCTGCCCGCCATGCCAGAGAAGGCCGGGGATTGCCGGAGGTGAGCTTGGGTGGCGGATGGAAGTGGAGGGGAGTGGAGTGAAGTGGCCAGGGTTTGGTCCGACGAGTGGACTGGAACGAATATACGTGGGGTCGATGCGGGCCAGCGCGGGCCAGGCGGACGTGCCCGGGCGCCCCCATATCCACCCCATATTTGGGCTAGATATGAGGGGTGTCGGTTGCCCGGGCGTTTGAGGCCGGTTTGAGAGGCTCGGCTGGGTCGAAATTTTGTGACCAGACAGACCGAACGGCCTGCCCGGACGTTTGAGGGGGGTATGAAGGGTCCGGTTGTAGATGCTCTAACTTACATGCAATCATATGAAACAAACTATGTATTTTGACCTTTTTCTACAAAGGTGGTCTACATGACAAATATAAATGAGTTATGTGACGTTAGATTATGTTTTAGAGTGACACAGAAAGAAATAATAAAAAGAAAAATTAATCGCTACATGACTAATAGACTGAATAAATGGACGTGGAGTTATTGAGCTCGTTTTCTGGCCGTAGGATCACTCGTGTGGATGTGTGCCATTTTGTTTGTGCAGCCGCTGGAAAATAGGTACTGTGCGGGAATACGTATGCGGCAGAGGTGAGTGGTGGGCCTGGTTATAACGCAAGGTGGACGGTCGTCGGGCGCTGCATGAGTGGGCCATGGATCAGAATCGCTTGATCCCGTCTGATCCGTGGCCCAGAAAAAAAGCTTTCCGTCAGGTTGGCTCGGGGTGGGTCTAGTGCCTTCTTTTCGAGAGGACTCGGTCGGGAGCTGACGGCTGGGTCGTGGGGGGAACGAGCGTCGGCGGCGACCAAGATGGAGTTCCTGATGCAACCCATCCGCGGGTACGTGTTGTCGCCATTCTTCCCCCGCCGCAGCCTGGCGGTCGTTCGACTCCCCCCTTCTATTTGTTCCAGATTTTGAGTAGGACTTTCTTTGCCATGTAACAGATCCAGTTTCCTGGATGAGGTGGGAGAGAGCTTGTTACCGCCGCCCTGCACGACGCCCTCGGTTGTTGGGGCGGCTAGCACGGTGGTCGCTGTGGCGTCGGAGCAGGAGTTGCCGGAGGAGGGTGCGACTTGGCTGGAGAGGGGGACTAGCAGCACAGAAGCTCAAATCTTGTCGGCCAGACAGGCGCCAGCAGAGAGGGGGCACAATTCGCCACCAATGTTAGATTTGTCAACCGGGAAGATGAACCCACGGGCACCTGGATGGAATAAGAGGTCAGCTCTGGAAATTTGTTGTTTTGATGTTCAGTGTATGTGCATATTAGTGACGAGGTGGAGTAGCAAAAATGAATTATGCGATGTCCGATTTAGTAGTTTCAGAAAGTAGTACGATTGGTGCGAATGTACTTACATAGCTTGTTTGTGTGCGATTCTCCATGCTGAATCTTTTTTGGAAATTTATGCGGAGTTATGCCGAGAACCCCTGTGATAATGTACTAACACCGGTTATCGGCACGACATTTGATTCTGTTGGCGAGGCATACGACTTCTATAATTTGTACTCGTGGGAGAAGGGTTTTGGTATTAGATATGGGAAGAGTCGGCTGAACATGGAGAGAACGAAGTGCATGCAGGAAATAGTATGCGGGTGCTCGATGAGTGCCTAACAGTTTGTGTGCCGAAATGCCAGCCCTATTTTTTGTGTAAAATGGAACCGTACGTAGTGCTGACTTGAAATCGGCTACCTGTTTTTTTCTGCAGGGCAAAGCAGGGGTTGAGAACACGCGGTCCTGCCGCTGCGAATGTCCCGCTCTGATAAGGCTCCTGCGAGCAGAAGACAACGGTTGGTACATTGCAGAGCATAGGGATACGCACAATCACTTGCTTTCGCCTAATTTTGGAGAGACGGTGCATTGGCCATCTCACAAACACATAGATGTCTACACCCGAGACCTGGTGAAGCAGCTAAGGCAGAATAATGTGAACTTGGCGAAGGTGTACATCATAATAGGAGGCTTCTTTTGATCCATGGAGAATGTCCCTTTCACGAAGAGATCCTTGCGTAACCTTTGCGGGAAGATAAACAGGGATCATGCAGAAGATGATGTGAAGAAGACAATGGATGTGTTTGCTGAGATTGGTGCTAAAGATCCCCATTTTACTTACAGGGTTCAGTCCGACAGCGAGGGGAGGATTAGGAATTTGATGTGGGCAAGTGGGAGCAGCAGGTTGCAGTATTCGTTTTTTGGTGATGTTATAACATCTGACACGACCTACCAGACAAACTTGTATGACATGCCGTCCGGGCTTTCTGTTGGAGTGAACAATCACTTCCAAAGTGTGATCCTGGCAGGTGTACTTGTCTGGGACGAAACCCAGGCGAGTTTTGAGTGATTTTTTTTCTGAATTCCTGCGAATGATGGGTGGTTCTCCATCGACGACAATACTGACAGGTAATTGTCTTTTTATCTTTGCTGTTGTTTTCGCACAAATGCTGTTTTCGGTCAGCCACTTACGCATATCATTGATGTTTGCTTTGCAGACCAGTGTCGTGCGATGGAGCTGGCTATCAAGAGCGTTATGCCAGGCGCGACGCACCGATGGTGCAAATGGCATGTGTTGAAGAAAGCAAAGGAGACTTTGGGTGCTTTGTACACGAAGAAGAGTGATTTCCGAGCTGAATTTTATAAGGTGATAAATCACATGTTGACGGAGGATGAATTTGAGAAAGGTTGGGACATGTTACTGGACAAGTACAAGCTTAGGGGGCATTCGTACATGACGCAACTGTTTGAAATCCGTAGGAAATGGGAGAAGCCTTATTTCAAGGGAGTTTTCTGTGTCAAAATGACCAGCACGCAGCGGAGTGAGAATGCAAACCATATGTTGAAAAACTATGTGCCGCCCGGGTGCCCAATGCACATGTTTGTTCAGCAATACATGAGGCTCCAGTTCGACCGTGAATCGGATGAGAACTATGAAGAGAAGCGAACACGAATTGTAAGTAACTTGAAATGCATGTTTGTCGTTTGCGTACGTACTCAATCCATCCTATGGTGTGGGGAGCTGGGCACAAGGGCTTGGAATGTGATCTTTTTTTCCTTATGTGTGTAGGGGAGGCCGCTCATGAGGGCGAACCTAGCAGTTGAGAAGCATGCAAGCAGGATATATACGAGAGCCATGTTTGAACAATTCGGGCATATATTGTACGAGAGTGGCGCTTATCAGGTGGAAGAGATTGAGAAACACAAATCATACGTTGCAATCCACAGCGAGGCCGAGAAGAGAGAAAAGTGGTGCCGAGTGTCGTACAAGGTCAGTATGCTTGACGGGGGTGAAGAGTTTGACTGCAAGTGTGGACAATTTGCCCACATGGGCTTGTTGTGCAGCCATGTGTTGAAGGTAATTGCTGTCAGTTTTTGTTTTTTTGTGTTTGGTGTTTTTGAGTTGCACTGTTTTTTGCAGGTGTTAGATTTCATCCGCGCGAAGGAAATACTAGCGAAACACATAGTGAAGAGGTGGACAAAAGACGCTAGGGATATATTGCCTGCACACCTTGCGCAATACCAGAAAGACAGTATGCAGAACAACCCGTTTTCGTATAGGCACTTTGCCATCTACATGCATGCTATGGAGCTTGTGAGGCTGGGAGACACAAGTGTGGAAGCATACAATCGTCTGATGGATCTGTTCAAGTCTAACTTGTCAGTGATGCTACCGTTCGCAGAATCTAGAGGTGGTCTTGGCCTGGAGGATAGGATTGCAGATGCATGCGTGGTGGTGAATCAGGTTGTCGTTGCAAACAATACTGGAGAGCTTAATAGTGTGCAACAAGTTGTAGGTGATCTTGCAGATAATGACTCTGTGTCTAGGACAAGCAACCATTTGGACGGCCTGTTTCCTCCGGCCAAAAGGAATGAAATGGGACGTCCAATGACAAGCAGGGAAAAGGCTCCGTACGAAGGGACTTGTCCTCATCGCGGTGATATCCCGAAGCAGCCTCATAAGCCGGCGAGATGCAAGAATTGTGGTGTTGAAGGGCATCATCGAAACAACTGTAATAGGGCCATGGAACTTAGGATAGCAGGAGGTCTGTGAAAACAAACTGTGTGTCAGCATTATACCTATGTTGTTTCTTCCCTGACTATGTTGTACCAAACTGTCTTAGTTTTGTGACGCCTTTCAAAATCTGTTGTTGTTGTTTATTGTAAGTGTTTAACCCGTCTTGGCTTTAATTTTGTGTCATCTGCTCGTGTAGTGTCTTGAATGTGTCAGATGTTCATGGGTCTTCAGGATTTGGTATGTTTTGCTGTTCACGTGTCTTTCAGATTTTGCAGTTGGATGTTTGGCAGTTCATGGCTGGCGCTAGGTAGGTGCTGAGGTTGATACATTAATTTGTGCCGTTTTCCGTCTCACTGTGTGGTCATGTGTTGTACGTGTTGGCGAAGAAATTTGTCAACGTGCAACACAAAATTGCACCGCGCAATGTATTGAATAACGGAGTCGCCAACCGTACTTTCGTGTACGATAAACGGATGTTTTACGAGCAAAGCAACAAAGGGATAATCCTCGCGCTTTCGTGGCGAGGGACGGATGCTTTCCGAGCAAAGCAACAAAGGGGTTCCTCAATTTCGGAGAGGAGAGACGACTGCTTTTCAGCGCAAAGCAGCAAAGATAAACCGCACCCTAGGGTTTCTAGAGCTTGGCAAGAAAAGTAGAAAGAAGAAAGAAGAGGTACATGAAAAGTAGATTGTATTGATAGATCGATTGTGTGTTTAATCGGCCATCACCCCAACATATATAAAGGGCGGCTGGTCTTCCCGTACATGTAAAGGACTCAGATTTCCTTCCAAAGGGTCAAAAAAACGTAGTCAAACTCGGATTTTCCGATCTACCCGAACCTGTGCGGTTATAGGCAAGCGGTAATACTGTTCTGGGCACGGTAGTACCGTTCTGGGCGGTAGTACCGCTCTAGTACCGCTTAGGGTCTCGGGATGCCAGAAACTTTTTCGTAAGCGGTAGTAGACGCGGTAGTAGGAGCGGTAGTACCGCTTATTGGAGCGGTAGTACCGTTCTTGGCTGTAGCAGCAATCTTGTAACGGCCGTAACTTTTGCATACGATCTCGGATTGAGACGATTTTTATATCCAAATCGACCGATTCGACGAGACGAAGACAATCCATGTAGACACTCTTCTCATATGAGGCCGTCTTGGGGGCGTAATCAGCCGAATAGTGTTCTGGATATAAAATCCCAGTACTTCGAACACAACTTCGGCCTTAGAGCTGAGCTCGGATGGCTATGGCCCAAATATCAAAGTTTCTCCTTTCGACAATACGGAACTTTCTCACTTTGAGCACTTTTCCATTTGAGGCCTTCTTAATTATGTTTTTGACCATGCCAAAATCTGGTGTCACTTTGAGCTTCTGTCTCCTCGCGTCCATCTCGATCTTCGGTCTTCAACGGACTGCCACCTTCACGAACTATCGTCAAGGTATCTTGCTTAGGTTGCCTCCTTGCCTCGAGTCCACCTTTGCTGCATTTTGCATCGTGCCAAAATCTGGTGTCAACACATGCCCCCTGTTTTTCGGCAAAGCTTGCATGCCGAAAAATAACTTGTACCGAGTTTGGTTATAAGGACGATGTCAACACTCCATCGGCCATTTATATTCTTAGGGCGATAATCATATATCGGCCATATTACTAGACTCAACTTGTCCATTGGCTTGAGCATAATACGAAGAAGAATTGAGCAACTTTATCTTATATGATTCGGCAAATTCTCTAATTTGAGGTGACATGAAAGATGAACCTTGATCCGAAACAAATGTTTGAGGAATGCCGAATCTATGAATAATGGGCTCACTTACAAATTGAATTACCTCCGTATGCGTCATATTTTCGAGAGGTATTGCTTCAGACCATTTAGTGAAATAATCAGTTGCCACCAACACGAACCGATGCCCCTTTGAAGAAGAAGGATGAATCTCTCCAATGAAGTCCCAACCTCTAAAGGGCCACGGCTGAAGCAATCATTGATCATCGTCGGCCAATAAAATCCAGCACGTCGTAATAACCACTTCATCTTGGGGGCCGACTGATGAGTGCCACAAATTCCTTCATGAACCTCTCCCATAGAAATTCTTGTTTGGCCTTCGTCCAGACACTTCAAAAGAACATCTTCAACTGTTCGGCGATAAAGACCACCGTCTCTCATCGTATATTTGAAAGTCATGCGCCGAACAGCCCTATCCACCCTTCCACTCAGATTGCACAAGTGATCAATAATGGGTTTCCTCCAGTCATGATTTTCACCTGCACTAGATTTATTGTTAGTGACCGAATCGGTGGACTCTGGTTCGGTCTCTCCCATGTTAGCAAGACAAGACATCGGCTTTTGAGAAATGTGAAACATGCCATGATCGACATGATAGCCGGATGCTTGTTGTGCCAACTCATTTGCTCTCCAATTTTCATGTCTAGATATATGAGCAATGCTAAAATGATCTAAGACAGAAATTATATCTAGACATTTATCAAGATAAACACTAAGTGATTCGTCTAAACATTGAAAAACCTTGGATACTTGCTGCACTACTAATAACGAATCACCAAAAGCCTCAATATGTGTAGCACCTATAGCAAGCAACATCTCCAATCCGAATAACAATGCATATTCGGCTTTATTATTTGTGCAAAAATATTTCAAGCGGCATGAGGCATCACAAAATAGCACCATAAGGAGATATATAAACAACACCAACACCTTGGCCATTGCTATGAATTCAATAATCAAAATATAATCTCCGGCACTAGAGAGACAAGGCTAATATTAATATATCATGCATGTCACAAATCCGATGCTCAATAATAAAATTAACAATGATTTGGCCTCTCATAAATTTGGAAGATTTGTAGGCCAAATCATATTAAAGCAAAGCATAAGCCCACTCACCAATTTTGCTATGAATTGGTTGCAACATATTTTGAATGGCATCGGTCATAATGTCTCAACTCTATGCAAGCATGATATAAGCATACATATAAATTTCCATGCGCACGGACCTTGTCTCATTCTCCAATCGAGCTAAGGACGATGCTAAAATACTACACCGGCCATGCATTGACATTATGATAGATAAATATTGACTATTATTCCTAAGGTCCATGTAAAATTCATCCACCAAATCACGTGTAACCGAAATAAACAAATGAAATAACAAATCAAATATTTCGGCTTTTCTGGATTAGCAACAAATATGTAACTAACCAAATGTATAGTGACTTGGTAATACCATATCATGATGTAAGAAATCGTATTGCATCCATGGATCAAAATAAGCCCATGGAGAGTAACCAATCATACCTGGGGATGAATTCCATGGTAAAGGTATTAATGGCATGGTTGAAGAATATGGATGATGTGCGAACCGAAGATTATTTTTCGTAAATGAAAACCTTCGGCTTAATTTCTTATGAGATTCTTTCTCCTTCTTCACTTTTGTTGTACTTGCTGCAATAGAAGGCTGGACATCATTTTTACTTTGACTACTCTTCTTGGGAACCCATGCCATGTTCCTCTTTATCAACTGTTGTGCACTAAGTTTTTGCAATTCTTTCTTTTGCCAATACGATAAGCCGAGTGGGCACCCCGGCTGTGATTTTGTTTTGACCAATGGCAATTCTTTTTTGTCCTTGTGCACTCTCAAGTTCTTTTCCTCAGATTTGGCACTTTGATTTCTAACAATTGATTGCTTCACTTCTTTGCCTTTTGTAGCCAATTCTAACCTTTTAATTGGCTCTTTATCTTTAAAGATCAAATCTGAATTAGCACTCTTGCGACCATCTCTTTTAACTCGATAGACCTGCTCAATCACCTCCTCCTTCTTTCTTGAGCCCCGGACCGATTCCTTTTGAGTGAAACGGTCTTGGTTATGTAATCGCTCATCAAATGTCGCTCTTCTTGGAGATTTGCGCCTTGGAGGTGATCTCGGTTTCTTTGCATGATTTGGCAGGTAAACATTCTTCTCTTCACTTTTCTTTTGTTCGGATTTGGCATCTTGATTTTGAACATTTGCTTGCTCGACCTTTTCGCCTTTAGTAGCCAATGTTAACATCTCAATTGGCTCTTTTTCATTTGGAACCAAATCTGAACTAGCACACGTACGACCATCTTTTTTTGACTCGATATACTTGCTTGACCACCTCTCTCTTATTCTTTGAGCTCCGGACCGATTCCTTATGATTGAAATGGTCTTTGTTATGCTCTTTTTCATCAGATGTGTATCTTATAGGAGCTGCATAATTTTGATGAGATGATTCAAAATAAGATGGATAATGTGCCCTCGAATTATACCTGTCCCATGACGAATATTGATTAGCATAAGCACAAGGAGGTATCCATGACACTGGCATTGGCGGCCCATAGTAAGGATATGAATATGACGCATTAACATTCCCCTTCTGCCAATACCGGTCTTTATATTCGCGCCTAGGGGTTGATCTTGATGCCTTTGAATTACTTGGCCGATAAGCACTTTTCTCTTCATTCATCTTCTTGTATTTTTCCAATAGCTGCGCGAAAGTGACTTTCGGCTTTTTGCTTTTGTGCTTACCTCGGCCTTTGCTTTCCTTGATTTTGCATGCATCGATCTTTGGATTTTCGTGTTGCCCCCCAGTGCTTGGCGTCTTCATTGTAACTTTGATAGAATCTGCAGTTTTTATCTTCTTGTCTTTAAACGGATCGGCTTGAAGCAGCCGATACGAAATCTTTTTGCCATCAAGACCAATAGGAATAGCATGATCATCCCTTGGTGTTTCAACAAGTCTCAATCGTCCGTTATCAATGGCCGATTTAACTATTTGTCGAAACATGGTACAGTCCTCAAAAGTATGCTCGAACGAATCATGCAAATTACAATATATTTGTTTTTGGATTGATGGTTTGACAAGGTGATCAAGAATTCTAATATAATCATTCTTCAGCAACAAATCAAAAATTTGATCACACATGTTTGAATTGAAAGTAAACTTTTTGTTTTCTAGCCGATTTTTGTGTGAGAACGGCTTTGGAAGTAAGCAAACGAATGGTTCAGATTTTGCATCACCCCATTCGGCTATGCATTGTGTTTTGTACTCTATCTCCGATGTCTTTGGATAAGATATTATACTAGCATCGGTTTTATCAATAGAATTTAATCTTGGCTTTAAACTTCTGAAATGAAAATAGTTAGAACACATGTGTCTCAATTGGGACCAAGCGTAAGCCAAGTAAGACACAAGCAAAGCTATCCACTTAAATATAGACTTCACATAAAACAATGGGATAAGTTTCGGCTGCAATAATAAATTGCTATCGGTCTCTATAAATGGCGCAATCTGTTGACCGATATGCATTGTAACAATTTTATTGCTAACAAGTAAATTACCCTTCATCATTGGTCTTTCAAAATTACTTACGATAATTTTTCTAATAGACGCATCAACTATGAAGTTAAGACCAAATCTGGAAATAGGTAAATTACTTGCTAAGCATACCTCTTCAAATATGTTGGGAGAGCATGATGGTGGTGTGACTTGAATAATATCTTGCTCCGTCTTTGGATGGCTCCCCAACGCCTTGTCATCATCTTTTTCTTGACTCCGTGCATCATCACTCGAATGATTATCAAGCGAACTTTGCTCAGTTGCACGCTTGTGTTCTTGATGTTCATCACTAACCAAACTTTGTTCGGCCATATCACCTTGTTCTTGATGCTCATCAATTTCTTTGGCACGAAACTCATAGGGCAGGCAAAAGGGTTTCTCAGAAAAATCAAACACAGCTATTTCGCGCTTGTCGTGCCCTTTCTCAATAATACTTGCCTTCTTGGATTTGATGGACTCGGCATATATACTACTTGATTCGGTTTTTTCAACCGAAGCACTTTTAGTTTCCGAATCATCCTTCTTTTCATTGATTCTACAAATTGGCAAGTCTTGTTTTCTTTGAGCCAATTCCTTATCAATTATCTCTTGGCGAAGTACTTGCACCGGCTCATTATATTTTTGCCTAACCATAGTTAGGTCGGAAAGCCGAAGCTCAGTTTCACCGCTATAGAAGTACTCATGAAATTGCTGCTCTAATTGTACCCATGAAAAAATAGAGTTAGGAGCAAGGGATGAAAACCAAGTGTATGCAGTGCCGGATAGAGACAAACGAAATAACCTGACTTTATAAATATTCGAGTTACCAAACTCACTGCATTGTACTAAGAACTGTCTCACATGTTCAACAGTAGATCTACCACCTTCCCCGGTGAATTTAACAAAGTCAGGGATCTTAACACCACGAGGATAAGGAGTAGATTCAAAGTACTGAGGGTATGGTTTCCGATAGATACGTGTTGTACCTTTCGGTGCTAAACCGTATTCGCTCAGTATGTCAATCAACTGATCTTTCACACTAGTATGTGTTTGTGGAACAACAACATGTGGTGGGCACTCCGGCATAACTGTTTGAGCATGTGAAGTTTGCAACGGAGGATCATTAACATGTGAATCAAGTACTGGCCCATATGGAATCCCGGTATTGGCAGCTGGCAGCATAGTCTCTGAGTTATTTGCAACTCGGTGAGGGTTTGTACCGAATTGATTGTAACCTAGCGGGTTTACACCGAGTTGGTTGTAGCCGCTAGTTTGTGTTTCCGTACTTATTCGGCTATGACCATGAAGGTGCGGGGCCGAATTATGAATATCTACGGTTGCGTACGGCGCTAAAAAATTGCTAACATGAGGTGTAGCATATGATGGTTGGGGGTAACTGGCTGAATTACTAGTAGTAGCATAGCCAATTCCCCTATCCACCGGCATGTTTGGATTAACATACTGTAAGTTATTTGCCGATGAATAAAAAGTTGAAACACTTTGTTGCATACTATTGGAAGTTCCTATATGGGGTGTCTCAACTTGATTAACTGGACTCATCATGTTGTTCATCGGCATATGAATTTGTGGGGTTGCCGATGCATGAGAGTTGGGATACATATGGTGCATGTTACTAGTATCATAAGAAGTTGAGGCGTGAAAATCATCTTGCATCGGCCCTTGCGCATAATTAGGTGCATGATTGATAAAACTAGGGTTAGCCGATACATTATGTCCATTATGCTCAAATTGATTAACCAAACCCGTCATGTTATTCATCGGCATATGGATCTGTGGGGTTGCCGATGCATGAGAGTTGGAGCACGTATGATGCATGTTATTAGTATCGTAAGAATTTGAAACATGCAAATTACTTTGAATCGGCCTATGCACGTAATTAGATGCATGATTGGAAAAGCTAGGGCTGGCCGATAGAGTATAGTCATTGGATGATCTAGTAACACCATATGAGATATTTGCATCTACAGTAGGGAATTGGGTATTCATATTACCTTTGTAGATTGCAAACCCTAGATGACGATCTCTTCGAATCAAGAACGGGCCGGAGACCGTTCAAAACTTCGTCCCCAGCGGAGTCGCCAATTTGTGTTGGCGAAGAAATTTGTCAACGCGCAACACAAAATTGCACCGCGCAATGTATTGAATAACGGAGTCGCCAACCGTACTTTCGTGTACGATAAACGGATGTTTTACGAGCAAAGCAACAAAGGGATAATCCTCGCGCTTTCGTGGCGAGGGACGGATGCTTTCCGAGCAAAGCAACAAAGGGGTTCCTCAATTTCGGAGAGGAGAGACGACTGCTTTTCAGCGCAAAGCAGCAAAGATAAACCGCACCCTAGGGTTTCTAGAGCTTGGCAAGAAAAGTAGAAAGAAGAAAGAAGAGGTACATGAAAAGTAGATTGTATTGATAGATCGATTGTGTGTTTAATCGGCCATCACCCCAACATATATAAAGGGCGGCTGGTCTTCCCGTACATGTAAAGGACTCAGATTTCCTTCCAAAGGGTCAAAAAAACGTAGTCAAACTCGGATTTTCCGATCTACCCGAACCTGTGCGGTTATAGGCAAGCGGTAGTACCGTTCTGGGCACGGTAGTACCGTTCTGGGCGGTAGTACCGCTCTAGTACCGCTTAGGGTCTCGGGATGCCAGAAACTTTTTCGTAAGCGGTAGTAGACGCGGTAGTAGGAGCGGTAGTACCGCTCAAGCGGTAGTACCGCTTATTGGAGCGGTAGTACCGTTCTTGGCTGTAGCAGCAATCTTGTAACGGCCGTAACTTTTGCATACGATCTCGGATTGAGACGATTTTTATATCCAAATCGACCGATTCGACGAGACGAAGACAATCCATGTAGACACTCTTCTCATATGAGGCCGTCTTGGGGGCGTAATCAGCTGAATAGTGTTCTGGATATAAAATCCCAGTACTTCGAACACAACTTCGGCCTTAGAGCTGAGCTCGGATGGCTATGGCCCAAATATCAAAGTTTCTCCTTTCGACAATACGGAACTTTCTCACTTTGAGCACTTTTCCATTTGAGGCCTTCTTAATTATGTTTTTGACCATGCCAAAATCTGATGTCACTTTGAGCTTCTGTCTCCTCGCGTCCATCTCGATCTTCGGTCTTCAACGGACTGCCACCTTCACGAACTATCGTCAAGGTATCTTGCTTAGGTTGCCTCCTTGCCTCGAGTCCACCTTTGCTGCATTTTGCATCGTGCCAAAATCTGGTGTCAACACATGTGTTGTACGTGTTTAGTTGATGTAGATGTATTTTTACATATCTTTGGAAAAACATTTGTTTTATGGTAAGTGGGAGAGGTGTCGCCAGCGGTCTGGCAATGGCTGCCATGTGTCTTCCTTTCCTGTAGTTCAAAAGTTTGAAATTTGAACAGACTGGGCGGGACTGGTTTTTGGTCCGCCCGTCCTTCTTCCATATAAGGGCACGACTGGAGCTAGGTAGCATGCTTTGCTGCCTGTTTGGTAAGGACGCAGACCTGGGAAGAGCGACCACCGTTCGAGCAGGGGGATGGAGGCGGCGGCGAGTTCTGGCAACCCTTCCGTGTTGGTGGCTCACACTTCGGACGGGGATGGCAAGCAGCCGCAAGGTGCGCAAAGTTGTTTTTACTTTGTTTTGACATTTTTTATTGTTCTTAAACGATTCTTTCTCCTCTCGTCTCTTGTGAATGCTAAATGTTTTGGTTACTCAGGATTCCGGAGGAGCTGCCGGATCGGAAGGTATTGTCAACCAGGCGGCAGGCACGCAGTTGATTAGTGTGGTTGAATCAGAAATGACGATTACAAGCTTACATGTATCTACGTACGAAACCTTTAATCCCGTAGTTGAATTTGTAGGGCTGTGGATTGCAATAAATTTTGTTGTGACTGTGTTTTCCAGCGTAGCTCGACTGTTCATGGCGGCGATTATGGAAGTGATGCGTATGATGGGCAAGCTGCAGGCGACATGGCGCCGGAGGCGGATGGTGTGGAGGGCACAGGCGAGCACGATCCGGCTGGATTCGTATGGCTTGGGCATGCTCAGCTGTTGATGTGGACGACGGCGATCAGTCGGAGGCTCTTGGGTGGGGATGGGAGGAGGAAGCAGGGGAGGAAGAAGTTGCGAGTGTGCGAGCGAAGCGTCCGCGTCTGAGCGAGGAGACGGCGGCACTGTGATTACTTGGGGGAGCTTGCTTTCAGCTGGAGCACTATGATGTGTACGTCAATTAGGAGTAGTTTAGTTGGCAAATAGATGCGCGCAGGGTGTATTTTTGGGCGTGTTGTGTTCCATTGTCGTCAGAAGATTTGTTAAGTGGCCGTACTGCTGTGACAGTGGGTGCGGCCGTGCTGCTAATTGAGTAGGCGTACTAATGTAAGACAAGTTATTTTTACGGTTTTGCTAATTTTCATCCGGCTGAATTTAATTGGCTTTCATCCGTTTTGTGAGCCGTGTGATCTCTGTGCCAAGATTCGTGTTTTTTTGTCCCACTGTTGCCTCTTTTACTTATCGGACCCGCTCAATTTCCTGGAGACCCGGTACGCTTCCTTTGCTAGTTTGCCCGTTCCCCTCCTCCTGCTCGTTTTCCCTTCTCATTTCGAAGACACCGGAACAGAGTCGAGAGAAAGAGACAGCCATGGCTATTTGGAGTTCCCCTCGCCGCCCGATTCAGTTGGTTGGTGGTCCGGCGTCCGGCTGCCCCGCCGCCTTCGTCGGCCGCGTTGTATTAACCACCGGAGGTCTGCAGCGGGCTGCTATTTTTCCCCGCCGGCGCTTCTGTTGCTCTGATTCGGTATTCTCGTCGATTTGTGATCTGTTTGTTAGCTGCGTGTAGAATTTTCTTGGTCAGATCTTGTTGTTTGTGTTAGTTGCATGTGTTACCCACATATATTTTGTGTAGATGTATGTGGTTTGTGCTGTTCCTTGAGTAGATCACTGAGATTCACATTAAAATTAGACTACACTAATTCCTTTGGTGTCTGCTAGTTTGGTAGGTTGTTTTTCGTCTGGTCTCTGTCTTGATGTAGATGTCTGGGATACAAATGCTGACCCTCTTGGTGGGTTAAGTCTCCTGATGTGTATTTGGTGGTCTGAATTTTTTCAGTTTAGTGGCAATGATTCTGGCCTGTAGTTTTTAGTGGTTTTGTCTAGTGATTTTGGACTGTAACTGTGAATGACGGTGATGTGGCCTGAATTTTTTCAGTTAAGTAACAATGATTTGGTCTGTAATTTTTCAGTGTTATGGATAGTGATTTGGATTGTAACTTTGAGTGAATTGGACAGTGACATGGATTGAATTTTTTCAGTTAAATAACAACGACTTGGACTGTAATTTATAGTGTTTTGCTTAGTGATCTGGACTGTAACTTTGAGTTAATTGGACTGAATATTTTCAAATAAGTAACAGTGATTTGGATTGTAGTTTTAGTCTTTTATTAGTCTATCTTACACTGCATTTTTTGAGTGTTTTGTTCCATTGGCTTGTAACTTCAGGAATGTGTAAGTTACAGTTATCTACTCTGAATTTCCCCCTTTTTTCCAGCACACTACATTAAGCTGAATATCATTGTACTTATAGTCTAATTTTAATATGAATCAACCTTGTAACTTACTACTTCTATGTACTTATATTTCCAGTGATCTACTGTTTAGGAGTGAATTTTTCATCTGAATTTATATTACCATGTGAGAGTCAGATTAGGGTTTTTCTGCAGGAGTTTTTGATCTATTTGTGTTTAGGTTGGGTGTGCGCAGATGGTCATTTTGATCTGTTTGGATTGCTCTAGGTGTGTGAGTTGGGTTGTTTAGGTTTCGTGCTCTTGTACTTATGAATGTGTCATGTCCGGCCATTTTGGGATCTGAACATCACAATTAGGGGACTGGGTGTGATCTTTCTCCTAACTTGGGCCTTTATGCTGCAGGTGGAACTGCAAATCGCAATTAACAAGGAGATTAGGATTTATTTTGATTGTAATCCGACAATGCTTAGCAGATTTCGTAGTGTTATTACTTTACCTTTTTAGTGTAATTACTGTAGTGTAATTACAATGATTGCATCTAATCTTTTTGAATGTAATCTGGTAATCCATAGTGGATTTCTGTAGTGTAACCACTTTACCATTTCTAGTGTAATTACAATGTACTGTATTTTACTCTATCTCATAAGTGCTTTTACACTGTAAATCATATTGTAATATTTAGTGTTTTATCTTTGTAATTTCAGTTTTGCTTTTTTGGTTCTTTGTTTAGCGGAATTCATATTTTTCACGCGGATGAAAACGATTCGCTTTCATCCGTTTTCTGAGCCGTGCGCTTTGTGCGCCGAGGCTGTTATGTTGTACTACCTCTGTAAAGAAATACAAGACGTTTTAGATCACTAAAGTAGTGATCTAAAACGTCTTATATTTCTTTACGGAGGGAGTATTTGTGTGGATGTAGGTTCACCCCCCTGTTCTTAGTTGTGTTTCTGAAATTTTAGTGGCTCTATTCTTGTTGGTGGATGTTTCCCCTTTTATTCTCAATGGATTTACAGTGTATTTCCCATTAGATTTACATTGTAATTTA
This sequence comes from Elymus sibiricus, assembly GCA_039707655.1. NCBI lineage: Eukaryota > Viridiplantae > Streptophyta > Magnoliopsida > Poales > Poaceae > Elymus > Elymus sibiricus. Next base: position 393,802,244 of record CM077665.1, on the reverse strand, counting down.
TAGTAGATTTACAGTGTAATTCCTAGTGGATTCACACTGTAATTCTCAACGGGATTTCACTGTAATTCCTAATGGATTTACACTGTGTAATTTATAGTAGATTTACAGTGTAATTCCTAGTGGATTTACACTGTAATTCTCAACGGGATTTCACTGTAATTCCCAATGCATTTACACTGTAATTTATAGTAGATTTACAGTGTAATTCCTAGTGGATTCACACTGTAATTCTCAACAGGATTTCACTGTAATTGCCAATGGATTTACACTGTAATTCTCACAGGATTTTACAGTGTAGTTCCTAGTGGATTTTATAGTGTAATTCCTATGGAGTTTACAGTGTAATTCTTAGTGAATTTACACTGTAATTTTTAGTGGATTTGGTATCTAATTCCCACTTTAGCATGTAAGTGTGCATGCCTTTTCCCTTTGTTAGCTGCATGCACTCGTTTGGCGTTGGATTTCGCATCCTTGAGTTGTAGTTTGATGTAAGATCGTTCTGCCCTGTATGTTTGCTTTGATTTTCTCAGGTTTGGATATGTCCTTTTAAGAACTAGAGATTTAGTTGCTTTGTGTTTTCCTTCTTCCCTGTTGGTGGGGATATTATATTGTTCTGATCATTTCTTAGTTGCTTGTAATGTTTATTTTTATTGTGGCTTGTATATGAATTCACAGTGCATTTCTTGGTGTACTTTTAGTTGTATTGTAGTGTAATTTAGAGTAATTTAGTTTTACCGGTTATGTATGTATTCTTGCTTGATGCTAATGTTAGTTTATGTTTTTTTTTTGCCGGGTGTTCTGGATAGCTTTTTATTTGTTAGGCTCTTTAGTTAATCTTATTATGTAATATAATTCTAATTGAAAGTAGGGTTAAATGTTACAGTTATATTTGGTGTGTTTTTTATTGTATGCCCATGCACCCACTTCAAATGTAATTGGATCATTTTGTGCCTGCAAGCAACACAATATAATTGTCTTTAATTTGTGTAGCTACAGTTGCTAGGTTCAAGTTTTATTGTATGTTTCGTATGCTTACTGTTTTTTATCTTCCCCGTTGGTGTTAGGAGGTGTTTCTACATATTTGAATTCATTGTTCTGGTCAGTACTCTGCCATTCCATGTAGTTTGTCATGTCAGGCTCAGGCTCCACATACTGTTGTTGCACAAAGTAGATCAATGTTATATCATTAGCCGATGACTAGTGTTGGTAGTTTTTCTCTATTTTTGTTTTCTATGATTTTTTTGCAATGCTACTATACCTTGTGCATCATTTGCGCCTGAAGTAGCTCAGTAAAAGAGTATATCCCACTCTGTTATTTGTCAAGAAACTAGTTAGAGAAAGCATGTTTTTATAATGCTTTTTTTGTTTTCAGGATTATTTTCTGCTATTAGAAAGCCATATGTTAAGGAAATCAACTTCGTCTTCATTGAGGTACATCGCATGTCCTATGATGCTGCCTTTCATTGCATTTGGTTCGATTGTAGGCATCTGCCCTCAATAGTTTGAGTAAATTATCTATTAATACAAACAAGTATTCAGTTCTAAACTATAAATATATGCAGAGTAATTTTGCAGTACGTCCCAGTAATATGATCTAACAGTCACAAATGTGTCCTTTTAGTTCTGAAATATAAATATGTTACCAGTTTATACATTCTTTTTGTTTGTTGCTACTAGTGTGACTGCCTTCTAGTGTGAATGTTTTTAGCCTGATTGTGTTTGTCAATTTTTCTGTTAATTTCAATTTTTAGTGCTTATGTTAATGCCTATCAATATTTAGTGTAAGCAAGCATCAGATCATAGTAGTTTACACTTCCAAAGTTACTTAAATTCAGTCCTTCAATCACAGCTATTTAAGAACATGTAGAAAGTGTCTAAAACTAGTAGATCAAAGGTTCTTAACAATGTTTTGTTTTGCAGTTTCCAAAGTTTGTGAAAATAGTTATATTTTGTCTCAACTGGAGCAATCCTTCCCCTTGTATGTTTTTAACTAGTTTTCCCAAAATGGAATTGCTAGCTTCCTGAGCATGTTTTGGTCCCTGTAGTGTGTTTATTTCTGCAAATTCAGAACCATCTAGTTTTCAGTTTTCCTGTGATCATAGACTGCTAGTTCATGCAACCATATCCTAGTCGTTCCTTGGGTTTCTCCTGGTTTATGCTTCTGTGTGAGTATGTTCTTATTTTCGAGCTGTGTAGATTTTGTTCTTAACTTAGCATATGCAATGATCCACTACAGGTTTGTTCTTTCTTCCAGATTTTTGCAGGCAGGAGAGAGACGAGAGACGAGAGACGAGAGACGACAAGAAGTGATGAATGCACAGTAGGGGGGTGTTTACTTGTGATTTTTTTGCTTCTCCAGCCATGTTTGTGTCCTAGATCATGGAGGAATCGCCCTCTCTGGTGGCGCTTCTCTGGGGATAAATTTAGTACTTTCTCAATGGAATTGGAGTATAATTCTTTTGTGTGTTTTAAGTGGAATTTACAGTGCACTTTTAGTGGAATTACAGTGGGTTTTACACTGTAATTATTAGTGGAATTACTATGCACTCTGAAAGGATCGATATGGTTGACTAGAGGGGGGTGAATAGGCAACTAACAATTTTTAACTTTTCTTTAACAATTTAGGCTTAGCAACAAATAGGTTGACTAGATATGCAACTAGGTGAGCAACCTATATGATTCTAATCACAACAAGCACACAAGCAAGCAAGGGATAGAACACAATAATAGCTTGCAAGAAGTAAAGGTAAGAGATAACCAAAAGTGAAGCCGGTGGAGATGAGGATGTGTTACCGGAGTTCCTTCCCGGTAAGGGGAAGTACGTCTCCGTTGGAGCGGTGTGGAGGCACAATGCTCCCCAAGAAGCCACTAGGGCCACCGTATTCTCCTCACGCCCTCACACAATGCGAGGTGGCGTGATTCCACTATTGGTGCCCTTGAAGGCGGCGTCCGAACCTTTACAAACAAGGTTGGGGCTATCTCCACAACTTAATTGGAGGCTCCCAACGACACCACGAAGCTTCACCACAATGGAATGTGGCTCCGAGGTGACCTCAACCGTCTAGGGTGCTCAAACACCCAAGAGTAACAAGATCCGCAAGGGATTAGTGGGGGGAATCAAATTTCTCTTGGTGGAAGTGTAGATCGGGGCCTTCTCAACCAATCCCGAGAGAATCAACAAGTTTGATTGGCTAGGGAGAGAGATCGGGCTAAAATGGAGCTTTGAGCAACAATGGAGCTTGGGGAGGGAAGAGGTGGTCTTCTTGGGGAAGAAGACCTCCTTTATATAGTGGGGGAAAGAATCCAACCGTTATCCCCACTCTCAGCCCGCGCATTGCGGTACTACCGCATAAGAGCCACGGTACTACCGCAAGAGGCTGTGGTACTACCGTTGTGGGCTGCGGTACTACCGCTCGCACGGTAGTGACCTGACGCAGACCTATTGCACTGGGCAACGAGCGGTAGAACCGCCGGAGCGGTACTACCGCATGGTAGGCATCGTCTGGCACAGGAAATGCACGAAAGTAAAAAATTACTTCCGTGCCTACCTCCACTGAGGGCGGAGCTACGCAAAAGTCCGACACGGTAGTACCGGACATATATCACGGTACTACCGCTCGAGGGCGGATGTAAAAAATTACATCCGCGCCTACTACCGCAGGCGCACGCACCAGGGCTGGGGACAGCGGTACTACCGCTCCTTGGAGCGGTACTACCGCGGGCACCTGCGGTACTACCGCTCCCTTGAGCGGTACTACCGTAAGCCACTGAAAACTAGCACCTTGCTGCCTTCACTTTGCACAGACAAGGAAAACGGACTGGAGCTCCATTGAAGCGAAGGAAAGGTGGTGCGATAGAACAGATGTGTACGTGTTGATTCCACCCAAACCTTTCCGAAGCGGACCCCCTCTTAATAGTACGGCTTTCCTACGACTCAAATCCACCGAAAGGAAACGTAGAAAGCAACCGTCTTCGATAGACTCCGAGGGGCACCGAATCGTCTTGTGCCTAGTCATGAGATATCTGAAATGCTCAATGCACACGATTAGTCCGCAAATGGATTGTCATCAATCACCAAAACCACTTAGGGAGAAATATGCCCTTACAATCTCCCCCTTTTTGGTGGATTGATGACAATACGGGATTTGCACGTAAGGATATATAATGAGCATATGCAAACCCATCATCTATAAAATATAGACAGGCCCCCCCTAGATGTGTGCAATCTATAGATATGCTTTGGACTGCAAAGCACACACACTAGGATCAACACTCCCCCTATATTTTATAGACATGGCAATCCTTGCAACAGAAAGAATAATCAATAAGCATGGAAACAAGGCATAGCATGTGAGCATGAAGATAAGGGCACATAATAGACAAACTCACAAGCTACTAGACATACTAGACAATAATGATAAGAGTGATAGCATGTCTCACACCATATGATAGAAGAAGTCTCCTGGTCTCACACACAGGACAAACATAAACCACAGCAACGACGAAGGTTCAACGAAAGCAAGGAGACGACGAAAAGCGAACGAAAACACTCGCAAATCCTACACTCTCTCCCCCTTTGGCATCGAGACGCCAAAAAGGCAGAGAGGACACCTAAGACACGGGTGGTAGCTCCTCCTCCTCCTCTGATGCAGCTGGAAGAGACTCCTCATCTGAATCAACCCATTGATAGCTCTTCTTCTTCATCCAAGCAGCCTCAGGAGTGATGTTCTTCTCAGACCCACTCGAGATGGTCTCGCCAAGCTTCCTCAGAATCCGCTTGTCGCGCTGACGACTCTCCTTCTGAGCAACGTGAGTCTGGTACTGTCCCTTGGCCTGCATGCAGAACAAAGTCGTCATCCTGTTCTTGAGCTTCTTGGCCCAAGATGGCTCAGTAGACGGTGGCTCATACATTTCTGAACCGTCCTCCTCCTCCTCTGCAATCTCATCTTCATCAACATCCATATGTGTAGCAGCAGGCTTAGTGGTAGTGTTAGCCCACTTGTCCTTCTGACGCAGCCGAATAGGCTCATGACGGATCCAGTCGGGAGCATGAAAGTCCTCACCCGGAAAGGTCTTCTCCCAAGTCTTCTGAATCAAGTGGAACAAGTAGGGTCCATAGATGGGGACCTTGCGGTGGAACACAGCAGACTGAAGCTCACTCCACATGATGAGAGAAACATCAAGTGGTCCAGGAATCTGAATCCTCCCTTTCTCACAAATGAGCAGCATATCCACTAGATAGGAATGCACCTTGTCCTTGTCTCCCATGCGAGGAAATAGAGTGTTGCGAAAGATCCGGTGCATGACATCGAGAAACGGGTTAAGCACAAAAGTTTTCTCACCAGAGGGTAAATTCTTCGCAACAAGGTATGGCAGAAGCTTCTCCTTTTGTGCAGAGTGAGGGTTGGCGTGAGGGCGCAAACCAACGGGCACATCAAGCCCCTCATCACGAACGTGCAACAGATCCATGAACTCCTTCCAGTCAGCAGTCAACCTCTTTCCATTGGTCATCCAAGTCATGCTCCGTTCCACATCCGTGTGGAAGTGGATAGAAGCAAAGAACTAAGCCACAATCTCGGGATCAAAGTCAAGATGGAACGAGATGATATTCTCGATATCAAACTGCTCCACTATATCCAGAGGCTCACTAAACGATGCCGGGTTCTTCCTCAGATGAGCCATGTCAATCCACTGGGCCGGAACATAGATATTCTTCTTTCCCTTGATCACATCTATATAGATGAGATATTGTTGCTTGGTCCAAAACAAGTCATTGCTCCTGAAATGCTCCCTAGGGTTGACATAGAGGTTGATCTTCCGACGAACCAGAAACTCTGCTTGAGGCATCTCTTCCTAGTCGACAACTGGCTCCTTGGACTTGGTAGCGGTCCTCTTGAAGTGGCGAGGTGAGGTATTGGACCCCTCAGGTGCATCTTGATTGCGCAGACGCTTTGAGCTTGTATCACGAGAGGGATTCGAGCGTCTTGAACCGGAACCGGAGCCACCACCTATGACACACAACGAAAACACAAGAGAAGAGCGAAAGAAGTCATTGCAAAGACCAACGCAAACAAGAGAACCACATAGAAGTGAGAATTGGCGGGACAAAACAGGGAAATTTTGGATCGAGCGGTAGTACCGCAGGTCTTGCGGTAGTAAAATTTTACTACCGCGCCGACCGCGGTAGTATCGCTCCAGGTAGGGGCAGTAGTACCGGGCTGAGCGCGGAAGTAAAATTTTACTTCCGCCCGACGGGCGGTAGTACCGTACCAGGAGGTGCGGTAGTACCGCACGGGGCGGAGACCTCAAGAACAGCGGATCTGAGCCGAAAAACCACGCCGGTACTACCGTAGATCAAAAACTGTCTTATTGTATCCTACCAAATAACAATTCTACCGCACAAGCACTCTCCAACCATCACCTCATGCAAAGATTTAGCCAAAAATCACAAGACCAACTCATATTTCCCCCTAAACCTAGATCCAAAAATAGAGAGGCAAAGAGAGAAGCACAAGGGGAAATACCGGGGTCCATGGCAAGAGGACGAGGTGGGGAACGATCCCACCGGTTGGAATGGGAGGAGAGTGGCCGGAGATGGAGATCCGGCGAGGTCCTCTGGCGCCGTTCGTGGGGAGGAGAGAGAGAGAGACGTGAGGGGAAGAGATGAATGGGTATGGGGGAGTTTGAACTCCCCCTGCCCGCTCTTAACCCCCACGCGGATCTCACGGCGCGGTAGTACCGTACGTCATTGCTATAGTACCGCCTGGCCAGCGGAAGAAAAAAAATACTTCCGCTCGCGGGGCGGTAGTACCGCTCCTCCAGCGGCAGTAAAAAATTACTGCCGCGCTGGATGCGGTAGTACCGTGCTAGGGCTGCTGCTGCACGGGTGCAGTAGTAACCCCTCTCCAGCGGTAGTACCGTGGCGTACCACGGTAGTACCGCGCTGCCCACAAAATGCAGGTTTTGGAAGAGAAAGAAAGCCTTTGCACCAGAATTAAATTTGAAAAGTCATTAAGGCACGAAGATGCATCAATAAGCTCCAAGCAAAAAGGACACAAACGAAAGAGCACAACAGAAGCAGCTCAACCACGAACAAGGTCAAAAGGATTAGAGAGAGGAGAAACGAGGACCAAACATCGAATCACTACCTCTCATGAAGATAGGGCGGTGGCCGGAGCCACCTATGTTTGAGTCAATTGGTATGGCACCGCGAAGAATTATCCTTGGGCCCATGACCAAAACTCGTCTTTGAAGCACAAGTGCCATCAATGATGGCGAATGTGAAAGAGTTTGATTAGTTTATGCATAATAGGAGGAGGGATAGTTCATTGAGAGAACTAGACTCCCCCTAAATTCATGCCGACATCTAAACAAGACATAATGATGAGTGTGGTGGGGTGTGCACAAAGTCAAACCACATTGCTCGAATCAATGATATTTAGCTCATGCCTTAACTCGCGAAATCTTGCTTCATCTAAAGGCTTCGTGAATATATCTGCAAGCTGTTCCTTAGTATAGAGATGAATAAGATCAATGTCTCCACGCTTGATGTGATCCCGGATGAAGTGATGACGAATCTCAATATGCTTTGTCTTGTAGTGTTGAACCGGGTTGTTGGAGATCTTGATTGTGCTTTCATTGTCGCAGTAAAGAGGCACTTTGTCACAGTTGACACCATAATCCTTTAAAGTTTGCCTCATCCAAAGAATCTGAGCACAACAGCTTGCGGCGGCTACATACTCGGCCTCGGTGGACGAGAGAGAAACACAATTTTGTTTCTTGGAAGACCAACTTACCAGAGAGCGGCCAAGAAATTGGCAACCTCCGGAAGTGGACTTCCTTTCCACACGGTCTCCCGCCCAATCCGAGTCAGTATATCCAATGAGATCAAATGAAGCACCTTTGGGATACCATAAGCCAAAGTTTGGGGTATGAGCCAAATATCGAAAGATTCGCTTGACAGCCACATAGTGACTCTCCTTAGGTGCGGATTGAAATCGTGCACAAATTCCCACACTCAACATGATATCCGGCCTAGATGCACAAAGGTAAAGCAGAGATCCAATCATGGAGCGATATACCTTTTGATCCACAGCTTTATCATTGGGATCACTGTCAAGTTGGCATTTGAGTGGCATCGGAGTGTTGGCCTTCGGGGGATTTAGCTCATCCATCTTGAACCTCTTGAGCATGTCTTGAGTGTATTTGGCTTGGTTGATGAAGGTTCCTTGGCTTCGTTGCTTGACTTCGAATCCAAGGAAGAACTTCAACTCTCCCATCATAGACATCTCAAACTCTTTGGTCATTAGTGCGGTGAACTCATCATTAAAAGCTTTGTTAGAAGAACCAAAGATAATATCATCTACATATAGTTGGCATACGAACAAGTTCCCGTTAACCCTCTTAGTAAAAAGAGTGGGGTCGATTTTCCCAATTTCAAACCCACGATCTTGCAACATCTCGGTAAGGTGCTCATACCACGCACGTGGGGCTTGTTTAAGGCCATAGAGTGCCTTATCGAGAACGTATACATGATTGGGGAACTTGGGGTCCTCAAACCTTGGGGGTTGCTTGACATATACCAACTCCTTAAGTGGACCATTAAGAAAAGCACTCTTCACATCCATTTGATATAATATGAAATCATGATGAGAAGCATAAGCAAGCAACATGCGAATAGATTCAAGGCGAGCAACAGGGGCAAAGGTTTCACCGTAGTCGATACCCTCGACTTGGGAGTAGCCTTGAGCCACCAGTCTTGCCTTGTTGCGAATAATGATACCATGTGCATCTTGCTTGTTCTTAAAGACCCATTTGGTTCCGATGACATTGTGATTCTCTTTTGGTCTTGGCATCGATCGCCACACTTTGTTGCGCTTGAAGTTGTTGATTTCATCATGCATGGCTTCAAGCCAATCCTCGTCTTCGAGCGCATCATGTACCTTGAGGGGTTCAAAGCAAGAAACAAACGCATGATGTGCACAAAAGTTTGTTAATTGACGACGAGTAGTTACCCCTCTTTTCAAGCTTCCGTAGACGTTCTCTAGGAGGTGTTGCTTTTTCTGAAGCTTGGCAGCAGTCTTGGCAGCTCGTCTTTCAAGAATTTCCTCCATGGAAAGTTGAGGCTTGGTAACTTGACGAGCTTCGATGCTAGAACCGGCTTGCTCATGATCTTGAGCATGATCTTGATCTTTAGCTTGACCTTGATCTTGAAGTTGATCTTGGTCCAGAGCTTCATCTTGATCTTGAGCTTGCACGGGGGGATGAACAAGATCTTGAGCATCATGTGAAGTAGAAACATCACTAACAAGTTGATCTTGCCCTTGATCTTGATCATGGGGTTGAGGGCCTTCATTGCGTTCTTCGGAAGCGTGTGGGTCGTGCGTCGGTGATGGTTCCACTTGAGTAGAACATTGTCCTTCTCCTTCAGCCACAAGGGGTTCCTCAACGGGTAGGAAGTATCCCACACCCATTCTTCTTATGGCTTGGGGAGGAATTTCATCACCTACACCACAAAGACCACTTTGCTCCACTTGGGAGCCATTATTTTCATCAAACTCTACGTTACTCGTCTCCTCAATGAGTCCCGTGGACTTGTTGAGGACACGGTAAGCATGAGAGTTTGCAGCATAACCAACAAATATGCCCTCATGGGCTCTAGATTCAAATTTAGACAAACGAACACCTTTCTTGAGAATGAAACACTTACAACCGAACATCCGGAAGTATTTGAGGTTGGGCTTGTTCCCGGTAAGAATCTCATAAGGAGTCTTGTTCAAGCCTTTGCGGAGATAGAGCCGATTTGATGCATGACACGCTGTGTTGATGGCTTCGGCCCAAAAGTTGTACGGAGATTTAAACTCCGCCATCATTGTTCTTGCCGCATCCATCAACGTCCGGTTCTTCCTCTCCGCAACACCGTTTTGTTGAGGGGTGTAAGGTGTGGAATATTGGTGCTTTATCCCCTCATCACTGAGAAACTCATTTAGGGTGTAGTTCTTGAACTCAGTGCCGTTGTCACTTCTGATCATCAAAATCTTTGCTTCATGTTGACGTTGGACTTCATTTGCAAAGTCGATGACGGTCTGTTGGGTCTCACTCTTCCTCTTGAAGAAATATACCCATGTGTATCTCGAGTAATCATCCATAATCACCAAGCAATATCTTCTTCCTCCAAGGCTATCAAAAGATGGAGGCCCGAAGAGATCCATGTGGAGGAGCTCTAAGGTCCTCTTTGAGTAGATTGTTGTAGTTGGACGATGAGCTTTTTCATGTAGCTTTCCTTTGATACAGGCACTGCAAGCACGATCTCTGGCAAAACTCACATTTGTCAGTCCAAGAATGTGATCCCCTTTGAGGAGACTTTGCAAAGATCTCATATTGACATGGGCTAGTCGGCGATGCCAAAGCCATCCCACATCAACTTTAGCCATTAGACATGTCGCGGTCTTAGTGGGTCGCTCCGAGAAGTTAATCACATAGAGACCGTTTTCGACATGTCCAACAAAGTCTACTTTAAGAGTCTTGCTCCACAAAAGGGTCACGGTATCAATGCCAAAGAAAGTACTAAAACCCATGAGTGCAAGTTGACGAACGGAAAGTAAATTGTATGCAAGGGTCTCAACAAGCATGACTCTCTCAATAGTTAAGGTCGGAGAGATAACCACCTTGCCAAGACCCAATACCTTTGAGATTGCATCATCTCCAAAAGAGACTTGGGTGGCCACGGATGCATCGGGTCGAACGTCCACCACCAAGTCCTTGCTTCTGGTCATATGATTTGTTGCTCCGCTATCGAGCAACCATGAGACTCCCCCGGAAGCAAAGTCCTACAATAGATCAATGCTTGGATTTAGGTACCCATTCTTGAATGGGTCCTTTCATGTTAGTGACAAGGGTCTTAGGAACCCAAATAGACCACTCAATATACTCATAAGAAGAACCAACATATTTGACATAAACATGCCCATCACTAGCACGGCACAAAACATAAGAGGGGTTAAAGTCGCCGGTCCTGTTGGAGGGAGTGATCTTGCCCTTCTTGGCACTATCACTCACAACCTTGTCTTTCTTCTTCTCATGAGTAATGTTCCCCGCTTTGACAAATGTTTCCTTGAGCGGAGAAACCTGCGTGGTCTTCTTCTTCTTCTTCTTTTTGGATTTGGGTGCAAACCCAACTCCTTCCTTTGCAATCGCTTCCTTTTGATTGCTCAAAAGGCCATTGAGATTCTTCTCACCTTGTATACATGTCACAAGGCCTTTCTCGAGCTGCTCTTTTAGCTTAACATTTTCCTCCACAAGATATGCATGCTCACAACACGGGTTAGTAGCAGATGCATTATCAATTAAGACAAAGGGAGGACACGTGGCAATTTCTTTAGTGAGTTTCACTTGGAGTTGATCATGTGACTCTTTAAGAGAAGCATGAACGCTCTTCAATGCCTTATGAGCACTGTCAAGAGAGACAAACTCATCCTTGAGTCGAGCATGGTCAACCCCAAGTGCAACCTTTTCAGATTTAAGGACACGGTTAAGAACAATAGCATGATCATAATCTTTACGTAATTTAGCAAAGTCGTCATTGGACTCCTTAAAAGTCAAATGAAGACCTCGCTCTTCCTCTAGAGCAATAGAAAGATCTGCTATCTCGTCGGCATAATCACGACTATGGCCTCTCATCTCCTCAAGAGATTCTTCTTGAGAATCAATCGTGTCATTGGCCTCACCAAGTTGTTCCAAGAGAGCAACGAAGTGCTTCTTGGACTCTCCCTTGAGTTTACACAAGAACTTGTTAAACTCATTCTCACCCTCTATCGCCTCCTCAGGTTTATCCACACAATCTAACAAAGACGGAGTGGAAGAAACAGAAGTCTTAATGTTTGAGGTTTTGGCGTTGGAGGTTACCTTGGTGATACCTTTTGCCATGAGGCACCTAGCGATGTGGTTCTCATTGGGGGCGTCGAAGAGTGACACCTTTGTTGGGGTAGAGGATGCAATTGCCACCGATGCCATTGCCATTCCTTCACCACTTGTGTCTCCATCATCACCATCATCATCCGATGCATACTCTTCTTGAGCCACCAACACTTTGTGTGAAGTCTTCTTGACGACGTTGGTCTTGTTTGGGAAAGACTTGGCCTTATCTTTGCGGATGAGCTTGCCACCATTGTCTTCCCTCTTCTCGTATGGACAATCCACCACAAAGTGACTCACATTACCACAGTTGTAGCAGGTCCTCACACGTTGCTTGCCCTTTGACCCGTTTGAGTTGTTCTTGGAGAAGTTGGGCCTTGTGTTTCTCTTGTTGTCCCAAAATTGCCTGGACACAAGAGCCATGTGCTCATGATAAGCATATTTGGTGTCCTCGGGGCAACCCTCTTCTTCTTCTTCTTCTTCTTCTTCTTCTTCTTCCTCTTGACAGACCTTGGCCTTCAAAGCAAGGTTGGGGGATGATTTCTTTGACCGTTGCACGCGAGCGAGAGCATTGTCAGCTGTCGTGTTCAAGATGTTCATTCCAATAAATTCATCCAACACATCACCAGAAGACAAGGTGTGAAAGTCCGGTCTTTGACGGATGACAGCGGACATGGCCTTGTTGTAGGGCATGATGGCCTTCAGAAATTTACGCTTGATCCAAGTATCATCCACATCCTTGCTGCCATGATCTTTGAGGGCAACAGCAAGGGCAGTCACCCTTCTATAGAGCTCACGCGGTTCCTCATCCTCTACCATTACAAACTCATCTGACTGATCAAGGACAACTTCATAGTTTGACCGTTGAATGCTTGAGCTGCCCTTGTACATGGAGATAATGTGTTCCCAACACTCTTTAGCAACAGTGAAGGGACGCAGGTGAGGTACGTCTTCAGTAGGAACAGCAGCTTGGAGTATGAACAAGGCGGAGGAATTTAGCTGTTTATCCGCTTCTTCCCTTGGAGTGAGGTTGCGAGGATCACGAGGGTAGTATCCTTCTTCAATGACTCGCATGAGTTGAATTGAGCTGTGATCCAAATGAGACTTGATACAGAAAACCCAATTAGCAAAATCATTTTTTAACAAGCTTAGGAGGAGGACCGTGATTAACTATATGAGGTGGGTGCACCGGTCCTCCATAGACCGAGGGAGGGGGAACTGAGGCAAAAGTCCCCGACCCATTAATTCCTTGAGAACGATTATCTTTATCAGTACTAGCCCCCTCCTTACCGGAGTTGACATCCGATGCTGAGTTAGTGGGATTAACCACTTGAACCGCATCGGTGGAAAGTTTAAGTGTGTCAAGCAATTCTTTAAACATGGATTTGACCTCGGTCGTCATGGAGGATTTAAGCGAGGACATGGCCTCATTTAAATCCTCGCGAGAGACCGTGTTCACACCCACGGCCTCGGGGAGTTCAACCGCCCGGTCCCCGTCGTCAACCATACTCTTCGGGTGGTGAAACCCTTAATAAAGAGACGAGGCTCTGATACCAATTGAAAGGATCGATATGGTTGACTAGAGGGGGGGTGAATAGGCAACTAACAATTTTTAACTTTTCTTTAACAATTTAGGCTTAGCAACAAATAGGTTGACTAGATATGCAACTAGGTGAGCAACCTATATGATTCTAATCACAACAAGCACACAAGCAAGCAAGGGATAGAACACAATAATAGCTTGCAAGAAGTAAAGGTAAGAGATAACCAAAAGTGGAGCCGGTGGAGACGAGGATGTGTTACCGGAGTTCCTTCCCGGTAAGGGGAAGTACGTCTCCGTTGGAGCGGTGTGGAGGCACAATGCTCCCCAAGAAGCCACTAGGGCCACCGTATTCTCCTCACGCCCTCACACAATGCGAGGTGCCGTGATTCCACTATTGGTGCCCTTGAAGGCGGCGACCGAACCTTTACAAACAAGGTTGGGGCTATCTCCACAACTTAATTGGAGGCTCCCAACGACACCACGAAGCTTCACCACAATGGAATGTGGCTCCGAGGTGACCTCAACCGTCTAGGGTGCTCAAACACCCAAGAGTAACAGGATCCGCAAGGGATTAGTGGGGGGAATCAAATTTCTCTTGGTGGAAGTGTAGATCGGGGCCTTCTCAACCAATCCCGAGAGAATCAACAAGTTTGATTGGCTAGGGAGAGAGATCGGGCTAAAATGGAGCTTGGGGAGGGAAGAGGTGGTCTTCTTGGGGAAGAAGACCTCCTTTATATAGTGGGGGAAAGAATCCAACCGTTATCCCCACTCTCAGCCCGCGCATTGCGGTACTACCGCAAGAGGCTGCGGTACTACCGCTGTGGGCTGCGGTACTACCGCTCGCACGGTAGTGACCTGACGCAGACCTATTGCACTGGGCAACGAGCGGTAGAACCGCCGGAGCGGTACTACCGCGCGCCCATACGGTACTACCGCATGGTAGGCATCATCTGGCACAGGAGATGCACGGAAGTAAAAAATTACTTCCGTGCCTACCTCCGCTGAGGGCGGAGCTGCGCAAAAGTCCGGCACGGTAGTACCGGACATATATCACGGTACTACCGCTCGAGGGCGGATGTAAAAAATTACATCCGCGCCTACTACCGCAGGTGCACGCACCAGGGCTGGGGACAGCGGTACTACCGCTCCCTTGAGCAGTACTACCGTAAGCCACTGAAAACTAGCACCTTGCTGCCTTCACTTTGCACAGACAAGGAAAACGGGCTAGAGCTCCATTGAAGCGAAGGAAAGGTGGTGCGATAGAACAGATGTGTACGTGTTGATTCCACCCAAACCTTTCCGAAGCGGACCCCCTCTTAATAGTACGGCTTTCCTACGACTCAAATCCACCGAAAGGAAACGTAGAAAGCAACCGTCTTCGATAGACCCCGAGGGGCACCGAATTGTCTTGTGCCTAGTCATGAGATATCTGAAATGCTCAATGCACACGATTAGTCCGCAAATGAATTGTCATCAATCACCAAAACCACTTAGGGAGAAATATGCCCTTACACACTCTCAGTGGGTTTTACACTGTAATTATTAGTGGAATTACAGTGGAATTTACACTGTAAATGTCAGTGGGTTTACAATGTACTTTTAGTGGATTTTTGCTCTGTATTTGCAAGTGACATTTTAGTGGGATTACAGTGTATTTTTAGTGGAATTACTGTGCATTTTCTGTAGTTTTCACACTGTAATTATTAGTGTAATTTTAGTCCATTGTATAGTTGATCCACAGCAGCAGCAACTGTAATTTTTCAGTATTTTAGTGCTCAGAGTGTTGTTCGGCTGTGTGGTTAGATGTCATTAGTTTTGGTCCTTTTCATCCTCCTGTTGTTAGCTTAGTCCACCTTTTGTTAGCTTTTAACCCTTTTAGCTGCTTTCTTTACGGGTTTATATAGTTTGGGGTGTGGACCCGTTTATAGTTCGGTGTGTAGACCTGTTTAGAAGCGGGACAGAAAGAAGTGATTCGCAGGGCAGAAAGAACAGGGGAATGGAGGACACGAGACATGGGGAATGGGGAACACGAAACATGTGCACACTTGTCATCCTTTAGTTGGCTGGAAAATATGACTGAAAGCGAATTAGATTTCATCCAGATGTAAAATAGACAGTCTTTTACTTTTTTTACATGCGTCCTTTTAAAATGCAGCATCGGTAAAGGTTGTTATCGTCGGGATTGAGGGAGAATCTAGTTCTGGATTAGCCCTTGTAATAAGCAATTTTAAATGTGCTAGAGCCCAATGTAATTGCGAGCTTTTTAAAAGGGTCCCGATATTCATCACACGTGTGGCATATTAGACATCCGTCCACACACCGTGTGTGGCGTACGCAGGAGGCAGCCCACACGGGTCGTGTGTGAGCGAACATTAGAACTGCCCATACGTGTGGGCGCAGCTACTTCGTGCCACACGCCCAACAAGTACTACTCATCCCCACCCCTGCGTGTGGCACGAAGCAAATCTGCCCACACACATGATGCAGCTACGTTAGTTACCCGCGGGGTGACACTTTAGTTATCCCCGGGGATGGCAATTTTAGTAACCCGGGATGGCAAATGTAGTTGTAAAAGCATGGCAACTCTCTCTGTTTTGGTTAACTATAGTTACCCGCGGGATGACACTTTAGTTACCCGGGGATAGTTGCCATGTGTGTTTACCTAGTTGCCACGTGTGGTCCAACCATAGTTGTCATGTATGGTTAATCACAGTTGTCATGTGTGTTTACCTGTTTGCCACGTACGCGCAACTGCACTTGCCATCTAGCGACGAATCATAGTTGTCATGTGGGTTTACCTAGTTGCCACGTACGCGCAACTGCAGTTGCCATCTAGCAACGTACGAGTGTGGTGTGGGCGAAGAGCAGTTGCGCGTATGTGGCAAATGTAATATTTCTCCCACACGCGTGTGGACTAGGTGGTGATTGTGTGGGCAGAAACTGGTTCGCCCACCCGTCGCAGCTGTCTACCGCGTGCTGCGGGTCGTGTGGGCGAACTCTCCAACGCCCACACACACGATGATGCCTACGTGGCACTGAAATTCCTACAGATTTCTTTAGAATTCGTGCAAAACAAAATCAAAATGGATAGACGCGTGTGGACGAAGTGCAAACCTGTCACACGTGTGGGCATTATCATTTTCTTTTTAAAATGGCCGGAGGACGTGTTTGCATGCAGCATGCATGAGAGTCGTGCGTGTGTGGGCTAGTGTGCATGCATCCGTGGGTCCCCCACCGGTCGTTGTGTTCGCCAGTCAATGCATGGCCGTGTGGTACCCCCTGCGTGGTGGTACATGTTGCGCGGTCCCCCTCGTGGATCATCCTCCGCATTTGTCATTTGTGGCTCCCTGCATTTGTCATATTTGTTTTCCGGATGTAGGTGCCATCCTGATGCCGTGCTGGTGCCAGAAATAGAAATATTTTTTTGTGTGCTCGATGAACAGTAAAATCGTTGAAGATTCAAAATAAAATCAGAAAATTCTGATCCATGTGTGTGTGAACTACATGGAGAAGAGTTTTGAGGGGAATGCGGAAATTTGGCATAAAATGACATTCCCGTAGGGCATGCGAGGAAATGCAGGGGAACCGATACTGCGCAGAAGTGCACATTTTTCCGGAGTGTCTTTTTTTTGTTGCCACGGCTTGGAGGAGTGTCGTGCGATGCCAAATTTGTGCACGCAATAAAGTACTTATGTCACATTATTGGATGATCATTTTTTATTATTGTTTTTGTTTTGCACACCAAGTATGGAAATATTTCGGACAAGTAGACATTATTTTTGCCACCCGAGCTCGGGGTAATCGAGCAAAATATGAAATAAAATCAGTTTTTTTTGTGAACAATATTATGAAGGTTTGGAGTGCACGCAAGAATTTTGCGTGAATTGACATTTCCCGCAAGGCGTGGCGGGAGAAAAAAACATTACCATGGAAATGCGCATTTTTTGGAGAATTATTTTTTTAACGTCTTATATGAATTTGGTGTGATGACGTTTTATGCATGCAATAAAAGTTTTTGTCGCGTTTTTCGTAGGTTGTTTTTTCTATTTTGTTTTGCCTCGCCAAATATGAATGCCCTTTGATGCTGAAGTCTTTGTGCGCTTAGATAGAACTTTTGTCCGAGATTCCGTTTGGCAAAAACAGTCAGTTTTTTGTTGAATTTAAATTTAAATTTGAATTACAACGGTCTATCACTTTCCCCTCCCTCGTGCTACTGTAGAGAGAGAGAGGAGAAAAGGGAGCGCTGCTCTGTTCCTCGCTCCGCCGACGGCCGATCTGGCGGTCCCCTTCCTCTCCGGCCGCCGTGGAGGTGGCTGGAGAGTGGGGGGGCCTCGGATTCGTGTCGAAGGCGTGTAGATAGTAGGATAGGGTCTCCTGGTGCCGCTGGCGAGGTGGTGGCGGCGGCGGCGCTGTGGAATAAAGGTGTTGGAGCTCGATCCCCATCCCGGCGTCGTTCCTCGTGGCGATGTCGACGAGCTTCCGGCGTGGCGTCCTTCTGGATCGGTGGATCTGGTGAGGCTTGGTGTTCCAGGCTTGGTCTTCGCGGCGAAGGCGACGGTCGGCTGCTGGAAATTTTGTCCCTCGTCTCCGTCTTCGTCCCGGCGAGATTGCTTCTGGTCTCGCCGTCGGAGTGCTGGGGGTGCTGCGGTGGTGTGCTGGTGCCTCGCGCTGGCTGTATCCATCGCCTCTACAGAAGCTGGACTTCTGGGTTGTATTGCCGCCGGCGTGGTCAAGCGGTGGCTGGCCTTCCTCTCTCTCCTCCGTGCTGGTCCTCTGTGACCGAGGCTGAAGACTTCCCGTCCGTGATTGATCCGGCTGCTGATTACAAGGTCACGCTGTCTCTGGAGGAGTACGGCGGCAGCGGTAGCGGCGGCGCGCCGGCAGCCCGCGGCGGATGGAGAGCTAGGCTGGTTCCCCAGGGACCTTCTTGTTATTTCCTTGTTTGTTGGGGTGCTTTGTACCACTGCCTGGTTGCAATATAATCTGAGGTCTTTTTCCGCAAAAAAAAAAAAAAAAAAAAAGAAGAATTTAAATTTGAATTGTTTTCGTTGTTACAGTTCGCCGAACTCATTTGGTCTCGGGAGAAAAAGAAAAAATGGTATATGTTGGTTGATGTGGATGCCCTAAAATATAGATGCATCTATATGCCTCAAGGTTGAAAATAAATTTGTGACCATGATAATATTACGCGTGTGCGTGACATATCTCTACTACTATTAAAAAAGCAAACTTCAATTCCTCTAAAGCCACACCACAAAATGTACACAAGAAAACCTGCACCCTCCGATCTAATCGACTTCACCAAATCTAAGAGTCAATATTGATTTGATAGTCTGCCACCCAATTCAATGGTCAAGATTTAATGTTCTGCCATCAGGATCCCACGCATGTTCTGCTACTCCAGATCGTTTCCACAACCGTCGCCTGGAAAAAAGGCAACAAATCCCCACGCCCCACGCGAATTCGCCACCATCGCCCTCCGCCAAAAACTACCGCCGCACCTCTCACCACCGCCCAACCTTAGGTCCGGTCTCCGAGCCGTCGCACCTCCCTTCGCCGCCAGCCCTTTTGCTCCGGTGGCCGCACTCCCACCACCGCCGCACCTTCCTCCGCTGCCCAGCCCTAGGTCTGGTGATGGCGCCGCACATGACGCCGGCAGTGGATACGAAGGCAATTTCTACTGGGACGTCGCGGCCGAGCCAGAGCTTCAGGCCATTGAGGTTTCCTAAGATGTGAGTACGCCAAGCCGCCTCCCCCGTCCGGCCTCGACCGATCTTGGTCCCTGCAGCCGGCGGCTCCACCTCGGCGCCGTGGGTCCTCTCGCTTTCCGATTTCCAAGGCGTAGTCAAGCAACCACGGGCGCCGCTGGTCTTTGGAGGTCGGGCAAACATGTAACAAGCCCGTGGGGGTAGCAGTGCATGGGCGCGAGCTCAAGCCTCCTCTTCTTCGTTCCTCCCCCACCTATCCCCTTTGACTCCGGTCATCTCTCAGGCGAGGCGGCGACTGCAATAGTACCAGTGCGTCCACCCTTCGTGGCTATCTGAAGATGCCCTCTGCTGGCGGCGGCTTGGGGCAACCGGAATCCTCTAGGAGGACTCCGACGGTTCCGATTCCCGCAAAGCAACAGCTCAAGACCAAGACGACAGAGACGCGGAAGCAGGCGACCACCAGGGCCAGTAGCAAGTCTGCTACATGCCTTCAAGTTCCGCCTTTCCGTGCAGGCAACATCGCTGGCTTCTACCGTATATTGGCTCAGTGGAAATCTCCGTGCTCACAACCTGTTCGACGAAATAACAATGGTGTTGTGCCTCTTAGGTCAGTCTCCAAAAGGGAACATCTGCAGGCATGTACGTTGCTGGACGCGTCACTCCACATGCAGGAGGATTTATGGAGGAGGAAGACATGTATGGGAGGGGGGGGGGGGGGGGGGGGGGGGGGGGGAGGGTGATCTGCATGATTGCATCGCCTCCAGCCGCACCATATTCAAGGAATTCGTACAGCAGCGTTACCTCTTGCCTTCCAGGTTGCTTTGATGCTTAAACTCATGTTTAAATATATGGATGTGTCCTTTTGAATATGTACATGTTACATCTCTGATTATTTGCATGGTATATCGTCTAACCATTGCTTTTCTCTCTGATTTTCTTTGTGTGAACTATATAGGATCGTCTTATATTTATATTTGGCCTGAAACAAAATAAGGTCCATTCACTCCAAACCTACAATATTTGTTAGCGGAATTTTATGTTTGTCACAGTCGACACTAAGACATACTTGCATCAAGCATATCATTTTTCTATGAGGATATATGCAGCAAACAGTGTGTTGCAATCATTTTTCTACATATAGTCAGCACTGAGACACACCATGTGTACTCTCCTTGCAAGCAGGTGAACCTGGATCTCTTTTGTCAACGACTTTAATGAGGATGAGGTCGGGGCTGGAGCTGCGTTTCCACTGCTCTGTCCAGCTCACAGCTGGTTATGCATGCTTTACCTTATATCTGCCCAGGTCTACTCCTTCACCCTTCCTCAGTGTCCTTATTTCTTGATACTGGGGAATGCACTCTACATGTTAGATGAATTGTAAATTTCACAAGGCTTCAATTCTAACTAGAAGGCATTTTCCTCAAGAATATGTAACAATTTTGTGGTCAATACACTGGTAATAAGGTAAAACTAGAAAGTGGTATGAGTTCTTTTGATGCACTAGAAATATATGAACACTGTTGGCCCAAAATCAGAGGGCTGCACTAAATTATTGGCTATTTTATGTCATGGTTTTGATGTTAATTGTCATGTAACAATTTTGTGGTCAATCAAGTGGTAATACAGTAAAACTAGAAAGTTATATGAGTTCTTTTGATGCACTAGAAATATATGAACACTGTTGGCCCAAATCAGAGGGCTGCACTTGGCCATTTTATCTCATGGTTATGATGTTAATTGTTCTACCATGAACATTCTCTTCCGCTAGCATTCCAATTGGACTTTGGACCAAACCATTATTTGCAGAGATGAGCTAGCCACGACACCAAAGTAACTGTTCTGTTCTATGCCTACATAGAGCTTCGTATGAATGATGCATGACAAAGTTCTCATATTTACATGCGTGAGTACATTACGTCATATACCCAATATTTGTATAGTTCATGTTAATCCAGTAAATATATATTTGACACCAAAATGTGTGGAAATCCCAAGATCAATCTATTATTTTTATAAATATATTGATGATTAAATGAAGACAATATATATGTGAGAGTTATAACTGCTTTTTTTGTTGATAATCTTTGGTCTAAACCTTTTGTTTTTTCTTGGTTGCCAGATTTTATGCACTTTTCTCACGGTATAATAAGAAACGCACCATCATGCAAGATGGCGGCTAAAGTTCTTTGTACACGTGCACGATTACTATTCTTCGAAAAAAAAGGAACTGCTACTCACCTGCACATCGAGGTTTAGGCTAAACAACATGAGTAAATCTATAGAAAATTTTCATGCCTACAAAGTACAAAGCAAAAGTATATGTACTCTCAAAGATTTACATTTTCCACTCCATCAAGATTTGGTGCATCCTGCGATTTGTTTTTGTTACTGCTCATCCTGGTGCTTGTGTGGCTGCAGGTCAAAAAAGACGATTGCTAATGCAGCTTATTGCCCGCTATATATGATACTCTTCTTCTACAAGAATATATCACTAATGCTAATGCAGCTTATTGCAATCTTATGTAGTAGTAGTATTTTTCCCTTCTATGTCTCGCAAACATATTGTATGGCAAATAATTTGTGAGGTTTCAGATTCGGTAATTTTGTTACTGCTGCATCGCTAGAATTGTTTTATCACTAGATGAACATGTATTTTCTTCTTAAGAAATACGTGCGTTGCACGTGCATGCTAACTAGTGGTGCAAAGGGTGTGAGGGTGAGGAGGCGCGGGAAAGTTCCACTTTCCCGCGTCCGGAGTCTGAAACGGCGCGCGCTGTAGCAGTACTAATAGTGATAGGAAAAAATGCCCGAGATTTTTACCCCCGTGCTGTAACATCGTTTCAGAATGTATGTGGGGTCTCGTGGAAACTGGGGAGTCTTTTTACACCCTTGGGTACACTGCTGCTGCACTGCTCACCACATTTCCCCTCCCCACTTTCCCCCACTGCTGCAATGGAGCTTCTGCTGGAAAGGCGGTGCAGATCTGGTGGCCGGCGACCGTGAGAAGGCGGCTCACTGGTGAGTAATGTGCGCATGCGCCGGAACCCCCATCTGCTCCTATCTCTCTCCCATTTGCTCCATCTCTCTTTGCTTGAGGGGCTCACTTGCTACCTATGGTCGGCTGTACGGCCTTGTTCCTTTGAATGCAGTTGAGCGATGGCGGCCGATGATACACCGGTGAGTCGCAAGCGACGTAGGACGTCAGAGGACGACGGTGCGGCTGACGAGTCAAGCCGGCGAAAAAGGAACAAGAGGTGGGGGAGGCTATCGATGGTGACTTCTGGGTGTGGCTCGCGGGTAGTGGAGCTGCGCAGGCGAGCCAAGTACGCTAGCACTTTCGCTACCCAGCCCGTTTTGAACATCGGTCCCGTTTTCTACTCCATGGCTGTCCCCACAGGTCTGGCCGGTGTGTTAACTAATCGGTACGCTGGAGCTGTGGATCGTAGGTTCTATGCGTCCATGCTTGCTAAGATAGATCCGAGGAACATGTCTTCTATTTTTGCGGATGGTGAAATCTGAAGAATGAAAGTGAGAGACGTGGTTCGGATCTTTGGTGTGAGTGGTAGCGGTAGACTAGTGGAGTTTTGAGCTCCACAACACAGATCTGATCTGATGGCCAATATCAGAAGGTTCTTGCGCCTGGAGGGGTCAGGTACTGTTAGTGTCCAGGACTGTAGAGGAGTGATCAGCAGGATAAACCCTTGCTGCATGAACAAAGATGACACTGTTGCTTTCCTTGTTGCCGTGACCATTGTGGTAGCAGCGGCCTTCCTGGGCCATAGGCAGTCTGTGCAAGTCGTACCAGAGGAGATCTTGCTGGTGGTGCAAGATCCTAACCTAATTGGGAGGTACAACTGGGGGGCGTATGCCTGGAGAATGCTAGGAGGGCTGCTAGGAGGTTGCATGGTGACATACGATCTGACATGGATTATTCCATCCTCGGTGCATGTATCCTTTTCGTTGATGTGAGTCTTCGATTCTCCTTCCACTTATCCAAAGATTGTGATGTTTGTGACTGGAAAGTTGATACCTTTTTTGTTTTCAGTTTTCATTGCAATACTTTGTGCTGGACTGGCTTGACTTTGGGAGTCATAATTTGCATTCAAACATGGCGTCAAGAATCGCAGCTTACATGTATGACCACGTTCCAAAGTTGATTAAGCTACTAAAAATTAATCCTGGTGCTTACAAAGTAAGTCTTGTATAAGATGTTGTATTTACTGCATGGAAATGCAGTAAAGATAATGCAGTACTAACCCCGTGTATGAACTGTTTGTGGCTGCAGACCAGGCCTGAAGGTTACATAGCAAACATGGAGTTGGTGTGGCATCCCCTTATGCAAGGGAGCATCAACCTTGTGAGTGCATTCCCAGCAAGTTAAAATAATAATTTGATGAGCTGGATGTTCATCTGCATTGTTATACTATCAACTTGTTTTGATGAACAAAGAAATGCGGAGGATAATGTGGAAGAGGTTGATGAAGCTGGTAACAATCTGATTGCAAATACTGGGGGTAGCGTGGCTGGAGTACGTCCTGGTGTTGAAGCGACGCCAACGAAAAGCAGTAAGTGTTTGGGCGTGGTGTTGTTGCCTGTACCGAAGTTTTGCCATCTTTAAAATCGTGTTTTTTGTTGTCTGTACACCCAGACGCGGACGTAGTTACAAGTCAATCACCTGACGCTGGCGTAGCCCTGGCTGGATCATCAAGTCGAATGACATCCGTGAGATATTCACGACGGCTCAGTGGGAAAGAAAAGGGGAAGAAGCCAGTTGTTGTAGAATCAGAAATGGAGTCGTCGGACAACGATGAGGATGAGCAGGCGCGCGGTGAGTGGAGGTCAAGGAACGCTGCGTGTCGCTTGAGGAGACAGGGTCAGCACCCGAACTGTTTTGTTCTATTTATGCAGAAGTTAGCTTATAAGCCATGAACTTGTGGTGTTGCCAAAAGGTTGTAAGTTTTGAAGAGAATTTGTGTTTGTTGTATGTCATGCAGGAATCATTGGAAATGTACCAGAGCACGACATACATATAGGGGGTGCCCGAGGTGCAGATTGGCTGCTTTCGCACCTTTTTTTAAGATCAATTTCATTTGCTGATGTTGTTCGTTGTTGCATTGTAGGGCATGCGGCCCCCCAATATCGTGTTGGGGCGGGTGGTGTGCATAGGAACAACGCCATGGACGTAGTGGCTGCCAGGAGTGTGTGTGTAGCTGCTAGCACTGTTGTTGTGGGTTAGTTAAGAGGTAATAAAAAATTAAATGTTCATGAATAATTCTTTTACTGGTTGTTTTAGGTGGGTTTTATCCCTTTATAAGAGTAGTACCAACTTTACTGGATGTCTCAGGTGTAGCAACTCGCACATGGATGGGGTCCTTGGAGAGATTGCAGCGATGCATGCTATGACTGAAGATGAGCCACCTAATCAGGCGGCTGGAAGGCGTGTAGGGATGAGCAGTGGTCAGGGGTGTGGCGTAGGAAACGGTGGAGTTGTGAGAGAAGAAACTGATGCAGTTGGGAGAGATCGCCCCCTGCTTTGGACATTCACAGAGAGTGTGCAGCGCAGCTTCCAGCCGAGCTTTATGAACAATGTAAGTATCAAAAGGGGAACAAAAAAATTATTTGTCGTTTTCGAAACCAGAACTACGTAAAATTGTAGGAGAAGAAATTGACCAGCTACTTTATTCTTCCTCCAGCTATGATGGAAGATGCATCCCGTGGCGCGGAGCGGCCCATAGTAAGGATGGCACCCCGAGTGGTTGTGTACATCATCGATAGTGGTTCCGATGAGGTGTGGTCAGATCATGAGCACGATTGGCTGGTGGAGGTCGACAAGAGGCTCAGGGAGCAAGAAGCTAAGGATGCGGAGTTTGCAAAACAGCTTCATGAGGAGGCAGGAAAGGATGCAAAAGAGCAGGAGCAGAAGGATGGAGAGCTTGCAAGGATTTGTTAAGAAGAGGTGGACCGAGAGGCAAGGGAGCAAGTGGAGAAGGATACTGATGTTGCTTGTATGTTGTAAGACATGAACAACAAAATGGTGAGTGCAGCAGTAACATTTCAAGAAATAAAATATGGGTAGTAAAAGGAGAACGTAATTTTATCCGGTGGTTTCATGCGGTTTTCCATGTTTTCGATGCAACCAATCATGATCAGATCAGTGCGGTGTGTGCACAAGATGTTGACGGCCATACAGTGCGTGCTGCTGCTCCATCGTCTACAACATCAATGGGAGCAGCGACACGTACCTGGGCGTGTGTTTCCTTGAAGTGTTGCATGGGAGAGCTGTTTTTAGATGGGCGACGATCGTACGAATTGATTTATTTTTACATTATAGACGCAGGTGTTCAAACAAGGTTGGATGATTTTTTTTGCCCTCGGAATGATGTGCACACCGGAGGTAGACGCACTGGTGCAAACGCCAAGCTTGTAGGGCAAACTGTGAAGCGCTCGAAGAATGGTAAGAGCAAGAAGGTCGAGGGAGAAGAAACGTAGGAGGGTTACATTCTCAAAAATTGTTGAGACGATCTGTCCAACATAGAGCTCAGATTCTAGTGACGACAGCAGCGATGACGGGAACATTCGCAGCGATGAAGACAATGGAGGCGGTGCCGGCATTGATTGGTATTTGTTCTGACGAAAAAGGTTGCCATATGAGCAGGAATTGCGAGAATCCAAAGGAATGATGTGTCAGGGGCGCAGGGTGTGCGGCAAGGTAGCACATTTAATGTAGCCGATCCAGATGTTTCGTCGGCCATAAATGTTGGTGAGTGCCCCGTATTTACCTTGTCAGAAATTGTGGATGGCTTGTGGTATGTGTATGACTTTAAATTGTGAAATTTCATTTGCCTAGAGATAGTTCAAATGCTCGTGGAGATACCGGTGGGTGCATGCAATCCGGTGTGGACGAGGTCCCTGTAACTGTAGGGGCAATTTATCACCATGATAGCAACCAGACGTACACGTTTGATGGTGTGGCAAGTGAGTTTCCCACTTCTTTGTTCGTAAGTAAAACTAACCAATACTCACATTAGACTGACAATGAAACCCATTCCAACTCGTGGCAGCGTTGGAGGTTGGTGGGAGCTCAAGCCAAGCAGCACAGAGGATGAACACGACAACCACAGAACCCCAGGGCGATGGTATGCCGACCAATCCATCGGCTCATGGTTTTGGCAGGAGACCAAGTGCACCAGTGTCAGCAAGAATGGCAAGGGATCTGAGGTTGCCAGTGGGGTCATACAGATTGAGGTGAAGGGTGAGATGGGTGATATGTTTCCTGGCAAGTATGGGCTATAGCACGATGTGCCAACTGCGAAGAATGTGCTGCAGTTCTATGATAAGATGGTTCTTAGTACAAGGAGTGATCATGATAGGTTGGTAGTTGATTCGGCATTCTACATTGTGTTGGTATTATAATTGTTTTTTGATATGGCTTACTTGTGACTAAAACAATATAAATGGGGGGAAATATATGCAGGAAATGGTTCAAGAACCTGGTCATGACACTGGTTGTCCTCGCCGAGGATGATTTCATAGCTGAGTTTGGACCGGATGGTGAGTTAACAAGAGTTGGATGGGCAACGTTTTCGCGCATGCTTACTACTAAGGATGCGCTGATGTATGGCAAGTGGGAGATAAGGTGGAGGCATCTATTTGACATCCGGTTTGTGGTATGTCTGTTAATGTCATATAATGTGAATCATATGTTGCATGGTCTCATTTAGCTAACGCTGCACATGTTTTGTTTCCGCAAGGAACACCTGATGTATAACTCTGATGACCTGGACTACGAATTGCTCAGAAGCATGATGGATGAAAAGGTGCTTGGGTACAAGTTATAATGGACGAAGAAGGTATCTGCACGTATAATTTTCATATGGATGGGGAATGAATTGTGAATTACCTCTTACCAGTGTCTCTCGCTTGAAAAATTGGCAGCTCTTCCTTCCCATGCCGATGATGGAGGGGTTCTCCTTTTATGTAGTGGACATTGAATAACGAACTCTACTTGTTATGGACCCAGCCGAGACAAGCATCCACGATGACGAGATGCGTGTGAAACACGAGGTGAACGCAACCTTAGTGTTGGGTAGTCTTCGGAGGGACCTGCGTGACACATTTGCGGACTGGTACATTTCCATAGGATGGCTGGAGTGTCACATGTGCGTACAACATGAATGAGCCGTGCGAGATGTGAGTATTTTGTTGTGCGAATACATCAGCAGCCCTGCGCAAAAAAGAGGGGAAAATGATGTTTAGTTTTCCTGACCTCTTTTCTTTCATCCTTTCGCGGCGAGGACAACTGGATCTTACTGGGGCACTACTGGAGGTGCTTCAATGGGTTATGCCTTTATACCTTGAGAGGCATCTCGGTGAGGTGAGCAAAAGTTCTTGAGTAACATGTAAATTTGCCGTTGAATTGTACCATGTTGAATTTAGCTAGTTTGGTTTGCTACCAAATTCTAGTATCCCCAGCAATTAAATGTTAGCTGAGTGGCCGAAACAAATTATAAATTCAAATAATGGTTCAATATATATTTAGTATACTACTTTGTGTGTATCTGATTTTATCAAAGAAGCATCCATCCCCCCCGTTCATGGCTAGGAATCCCTTCTTGCTTTTGAGATCTGCAAGAAATAACAATGATCAATACCAGCTATCCGAAGGCTGAAAATGGTAGTTGAAGCTTTGTGCTAAGTAAAATTTCCTATTGTTTGGCCAAGTCTGCAGATAAATGTGCTAATATGTACACCTTCAAATACATACAGTATACTCTGCGTTTTCGGCGTCACTAACTAGTCACTTGTTTTTGTAGCATGAGCTGGCGTACCTGAAGAAACAGTTTGCATATGAGATCGTTTCGATGAAGGGGAACAAGGGTGAGCTCCCAAGTTTCATGATCGAGGATGTGCTGTTCTAAAATCATGCAGAAGTATCTACTTATGTGCATTTTGCGTTGAGAACCCATGGACTCCAGACTAGGGACAGTAATTAGGTGCCGAAAGTCGGACGCAGTGCGTTTCCTGTTTTAGCTCCCATCCCATCTGTTGTTGTGGGGGTGCATGTTGGCGCAGTGCGTATCGCTGGCTTGGAAAAAGGTACTTAAGAACGAAGGTGTGTATTTTGCACCCAAAAGCTCCTGTGGTTGTAAGGACAGGAATTTGAGGCAGAACTTGTGTGATCAATGCTGCATGAGAGATTATTTTGTTTGCTGTCATGCCCGAGTGTTGTACGGGAAGTGGTTATGTTTGTAAAAAACGACTGATGTGGTGGTTCGAACATGTGTGTGATGTGCGTTCTGTGTTTGTTCTTGGGCTCTGAGAACAAAGAATGGCACCGTGATATCTAGGGAAACATCTAAAAAAATCTTATTAACAGAAATGTTGGTCCCGGATTTGTAGGCTTTAGTTTCGCAACGAAACCCCCCGGCTGGTAAAAGGTGAATGAACCGTGACTGGAGTTTTTGTGAGGGTATGGGCGGTGTGCCATGTAAGTGAAAAAATTGATTACTATATGAAAATTGGTTAGCAGTGTGTGATAACAAAATACATTCGGAAATATACTGGTTTGCTGGTGAAGCATGTAATATTTATGGATGCGCAACAAAAGGTTTATGGTTCGCTCGAAGGCAGGTTTTGTTACAAAACCCTATAGTAATGTACATGCTTGGACACAACGGGGAATTTCATCCAATTGCATGATGGTTCCACTCAGGGGTGTTGGTTTTCCTTACAACACAAAAGCTGAGGAGAAATATTTTGTACTACATGGTTGAACACACACGGGATGTGCGAATGCATGGATCGCGATGGGTGTGTCCCTTTTGGTTGTCAATGTGTCTTCCCTAGTCAATGAAGGCAGAGTCGAATGGCGCTAAAACCTTCCACAATGCATTGTGGGCGTGTTGGGAGAAGTTAACCTGCAACTTTAAGCATTCATGCAAGGAGTCCTTCTTCGTTTTTAAAACGTTTTTCTATGAACCAAAATGTGCATGCACATGTCAAACGCTGTTATGGTGAAATCGATCTCGCTATGTGGATGTGAAGAACAAAAATGATGTATAGTTGGTCGGTCCTAGTAGACTACCTGGTCAAGCGACAGTTTCATCTTCTCTCCGTCGAAGTGGCGAGCAATGTGGACGGCGCATACCCCCGACTCGGCGCTGGAAAAAATTGCACACGTATGGCATAACGAGACATTGTGTTTACGAGAAGTATCTGGGTAAAGGATGAGCGTGAAAATGCGACGGGTTTTGTTGTTGTGACTTACTTAGAGAAAATGGTATTTGTCGTAGGTTCGTGCTTCAGCCGCCAGTTCTCCTTAGGTGATGGCCATCCAGCATAGAATTCTTGGAGGCATGCAAATAATGCATTGTGCAGTTTCTATGCCAAAGCTTCGTCGTGGTCCTTGTGAGGAGGAGCGAGTACAGATTTGTGATACAAAGGATCAAGGACATTGAGTATTTTCAGTTGCATGTCCCAGATTCTGACAATCCAGCCCTCGGGGCGTGGGACCGGTGTGATGAACTGATATACAATGCATATGTTAGTCGGTGACGTGCACATGGAGGCATATGCGTTACTGCATTTGCGCATGGATGAGCAGGAACATACCATTTGGGTCGATGTTATGTCGTACTTCAGGGCATCAGTGGACAGTTGCTTCTGGATTGAGGTAGTGTGTAGGAAGTCAGAGCCAGCCAACACGAGTGTCTGCTTGATGATGGAGGCACGTGGTGTCACATGTGGCGGATTGTGAATGGGTAGAAAAATAATAAATGTAGGAAATTTAGCTTACCGAGAATTCAGGTTCTATTGGGTGCCTCCAGCTTAGGTAAGGGGTTGTAGTTTCAGCTTGGCAGTCGAGTTGAGCAAAACGACGGACGAGTAGTGACATGAGTTCATGACCGATTATCTTGTCGCGAACGAGTTGTTCCTGTATGACAAAGCCGGACGTCCTGATAAACCTTGGCTCCTCGTGAACAAGAAAG
Source organism: Elymus sibiricus (assembly GCA_039707655.1). Taxonomy (NCBI): domain Eukaryota; kingdom Viridiplantae; phylum Streptophyta; class Magnoliopsida; order Poales; family Poaceae; genus Elymus; species Elymus sibiricus. Next base: position 393,772,092 of record CM077665.1, on the reverse strand, counting down.
TTGTTGCATAGAGAACAAAAAAAATGTTGGGTGTGTTAACTGACAGCGGTTGCAAGCAAAAAATAGCAGATGTAGCAGGTCGTCCGGTGGTGTCGGTGGCGGCAGCGATTGGAAGTACCTGGCAAGCTCGCTATCGGAGGCAGACAAGAAGTACTGTTGTAGTAGTTCAGCATCACCCTGTTGTGGAGGGTAAGGGGCCATTCCTCTTCCCCAAGGATCGGTTTGGAAGCCAGGCCTGGTTACGTACTTCCTGCCTGGAAGGTCGGTGCGCCTCTCCCCAAAAACAGTTGTGCTTCCGTCGTTAGGTAGGTCAATGTAGAGTTCGCTTATTGCGTGAAGATTTTGCTTGGCAAACAGGGTCAGTGCCTCCAGTACGTGCCTCAGTGCGGAATCCACCTATGGCGGCTGCAGATTTTTAGGTCGCTTGCTCGTGGAGGTGCTGCCTGTCAAGGATAGATTGAGAGGTGTGGGATAACAAATATGAGCGGTGCAATGAATGTATCAGAACTGGTTGACGGAGATTACCTTCGTGCGGGGATAGGTGGAGGTGATGTCCCGCGATAGCAGCCCTCACTGGAGTTGTCGTTGCATCGTCTGTCAGAAAATGGGGGAAAAGATGTGAATATGTTGATGACACGTGGGGGTACAAGAAAAAAAGTACCATTTGTGGTGGTGTGAACTCTGGGTGGGCAGTCGGCGAAGCCGCGTGCTGCACAACATGAGCAAATGTCGTTTTGGGCGCCATATATCTTATCAGCAAACTTCATCATCTCAAGCTGGATGTGCCCGCGCGCAGTTGCAAGGTGAGAAAGGCACGGAGCATTGATCTCCTTGAGAAGGATTGTGGTCTCGTCGGTCGCCTGTCACATGTGGATGAATAGTGTTCATTTTGATATACGGCATGCATGGAAAAATAGTTGAAAAAGATAGGAACATTTACCCGCTGCGGGTAGTGCGTCCGTAAGTAATTGGAGAAGTCCATTGGGCCTAACAGGCATATGGTGGTCGGTGTGAGTTCGTCGATCAATTTGTGTGAGGGCAGTGGATTGGTGTCGTCCCTATGAGATGACTTGGCTGTGCTGGCCCCGCGAGACAGCGATGGATGAGGGGCGATTTTGCTGTGTTTCTGGAGTCCGACTTCGCGGTGACGGCATGCTTTGCACGGGCATAACACATGGTTGAGTGGTGTCGTACCTTCATGGTGTTGGCCATCCAATGAAAAATCAGTAAAAAAGACAGAAAATTTGTGAAAATGCAAGTGCTGAAACATGAGCCCCATGGGGGATGTCGCGTTAACTTGCCATTGAACCATCATATGATGTGCTCGGCTTGCCAACGTCCGTTGCTTGTATTACCATTCTCCGGAATGAGTCCTGGTCGAACTCCTTTACCCTAGGCAGCACATAATGCTGCTTGTTGAAAATACCCAAGTCAAGGTTGTCCATCAGAAAAATCTGAATGAAAAAAATGGAGAATTAGTTCTAGGAAAAGAAGTGATCCACTGCGTTGTCCAAGCGCTAAATTTCAAGTTTAGTTCTTGGGCGGATATCGAAACCCATACCTGGAGAAACAAGTGGCATCCTACTAGGTTGGTGGCAGGGTTGCCTGACCGGATATCGTTCTTGAGCTTGGTGACACCGGCGAGCAAACATTGGATCACGTATTCGCACTAGTTAAATTGTTCTATCATCTTTGTGTTAGCCAATGCTCCCCAGAAGTCAATAGTGGCGTAGTCATGCTTCGTGGTCGGCGCAAGGACATGTCCCATGACAAATGCAATTTGGAAACAGTCTTTCTCAATCTTGCTCGATGCTTCGGAAATATCCCTCATGAGGAAGTCTTCGGCCGCCCGAAGGCTGTGAACACCCTTCTTGTCCATTCCCAGGGTGGTCTTTATGAACCTAATTGTCTCTGGTTTGATGTGGCCATCACGCCCCTTTATGTTGCGATGACCACAGGGGATCCCAAAAACTTTATGAACATCCTCTGGCTCGAATTTTAGTACCTTGTTCGCAGCGAGGACAATGGTCCGACGGGTGGTGCTTACCTTGCTCATTGTCCAAGCGCTGAATTTCAAGTTTAGTTTCTGCAACTTTTGGAGGTCTAGGATCCCGCTGAATCAAATGCTTGTGACAAGGAAGCGCTTGTACTCATCAAACTTCTGAATGACCTCGACAGCATGCTTGCCCCCCCCCCCCCCCCCCCCCCCCCCGGCAGCTAGCTTCATCTGACATCTTTGGCCTGCGTCATTTTATCGGGGAAATGAAATAGCCTGAGATTAGTCTACTACGGCGCCAAATCTGAATATATACTATGGATTTGAAAGTTGTGCAATTTCGTAAAGAGTGGATCTGTTGCTGTAATAGAAAGAAATGATTCGTCGAAAACATATGTTGTGCGTCATGATTTTGAAGCCGAGGATCGTTTAATCCATGAGTGCACGTAATTAACTAGCTTGGATAAAAATGATCCTATGCGGTATGGTAATGCAACCGGGGATTAACGGCAGCCTGGATCTCTGGATCTAAGAGTACTAACAACTTTGATATGGGAGGAACTGCATGCGGTCGTTGGCATTTAATGAAAATGGATGAAAGAGAAAACCTGGATAGACGCCGCCGCCACCGTCGCCGGCATCGCCTAGCACGAGATTCGCCGCGAGCACTGTGCCTCCCGTGGAGCGGGTGGTGAAGGAGAAAGAGGGACGAGGGCGTGGGTAGATGGTGATGAGGACGGCGAAGTGCGCGGTGGAGTATTACAGATGCACACTGGTCGACCCGTCGCTGATTCGGTGGTTGTGGGCGGCTGTGCATGCAGTCCTGAAGAGATTAAAAAAATGATGGTTGCGTGTCCATTCGCACTGTGGAGGTTGACATGACTACACATGACGATACGAAAAATAAAGGAGGAAATAATGGTAAATAAAGTATAGGATAAAAATGGTAAATAAATTAGCAAATGATATTTAATAGAGAAGAACATAATTTTGAGCAGATGACATAATCATAAGCATGCATTTAAACCATTATCTGCATACAAAAGACCTGACCATAGCTGACCATACTTGCTTAGAACTACACTGGACGGTAACACAGAGCTCACACCTACGCGCCCCGCCCCCGGGGTATACACCGGGATAAAATCAAACTACGAGAGCACTGGACTGGACTAGATCTAGTACATGCAAACTTCCCACCAGAACTACTTGCTTTGCTTGAAGATTAAGTAGACGATGCCGACGAAGAGGATGAGGTTGGTCCAGGACAATAGCAGCGTCGTGTGTTGACTGTCGTGGGTGGGGGTCGGCTGCTGGATCTTTGGCTGTGTGTATTCACGTCTACTACGTAACTTTATTCTTCTAGACTATGTTAGACCTCCAAGCGCAGAGTTTTGTAAGACAGTAGCAATCTTTCCTCAAGTGGATGGCCTAAGGTTTATCAATCCATGGGAGGTGTAGGATGAAGATGGTCTCTCTCGAACAACCCTGCAATCAAATACAAAAAATCTCTTGTGTCCCCAACACACCCAATGCAATGGCAAATTGTATAGGTGCACTAGTTCGGCGAAGAGATGGTGATACAAGCGCAATATGGATGGTAGATATAGGTTTTTGTAATCTGAAAATATAAAAACAGCAAGGAAATAAATAGTAAACAACAAGCAAAACGATATATTAATGCTTGGAAACAAGGCCTATGGTTCATACTTTTACTAGTGCAATCTCCCAATTATGCTAACATAGTTGAATCATATGATCATCCCTCAACGTGTAACAAAGAATCACTTCAAAGTTCCTATCTAGCGGAGAACAATAAGATGAAATTGGTATAGGTAGTACAACCACCTCAAAGTTATTCTTTCCGATCAATCTTTTGAGCTATTTCTATAAGTATCAGAAACAGCCCTAGAGTTTGTATTAAAATAACACCAATGACACATATCAATCCACCCTAATGTCACCTAGATACTCCAACGTCACCTCAAGTATCTGTGGGTAAATTATGCGACACGCATCAAACAATTTCAGATCTATCATATTCAATCCAACACAAAGAACTTCAAGGAGCAACCCAAGATTTCTATCGGAGAACGTAGGACAAGAACGTGTATCAACCCCTATGCATAGATTACCTCAATGTCACCTTGGGAATCCGCAAATTGAGTACCAAAACATACATCAAGTGAATCAATAGAACACCCCGTTGTCACCATGGGTATCCACATGCAAGAAATATATCAAGTGATCTCCAATCCAATATTCAATCCGACATAACAAAATCTCAAAGGTAAATATTCAATTCATCACAACAAGGTAGCAAGGGAATAACATCATATGATCCGACTATATTAACAAAGCCCGTGATAAAACAAGATCGTGACATCTGAAGAACACGAGAGAGAGAGAGATTGAACACATAATTACTGGAACATACCCTCAGCCCCGAGGGTGAACTACTCCCTCCTCGTCATGGCCTCCGCCGGGATGATGAAGATGGCCACCGGTGATGGTTTACCCTCTCCGGCAGGGTACTGGAACAGCTCCAGATTGGTTTTTCATCGATACAGAGAGTTGTGGCGGTGGAACGGAGAGTCTCTGTTTATTTCTGGGGTTTCTGGGATTTATTGGATTTTTTTTAGCGTTGGAATCACGCGCAATGGAGCCACGTGGGCCCACAAGCCAACACGGCGCGACCCCCCAGGGGGGTCGCGCCCTGCTGGCTTGTGCCCCACGGTTGGCTCCCCTCCGGTGGTTCTTCGCTCCAATATTGCTTATTTCCTCCAAAAAAAATCATCAAAAAGTTTTGGGCGATTCCGAGAACTTTCATTTTCTGCACAAAAACACCACCACGGTAATTCTGCTGAAAACAACGTCAGTCCGGGTTAGTTCTAAATAAATCATATAAAGTGCATCAAAACCATATAAAAGTATTGTAAACATAGGCAAATATGGCATGAATACTTCATAAATTATCGATACGTTGGAGACGTATCAATGCTGGCTGCATCTCCCTTTGGCCGGCTTCAGCGAATCCTTGTTCGCGCCTGGATCTCTGCTGGAGAGGAGCGGATGGGTGGAAGGCGAGTGGGTGCTGCAACACGTACGGCTCCGTCGCCCCATAGCGTGTCAGCTCCGGCAGGTACATGTCCATCGACCTATGAACCCGCAAAGCCCAGCCTGCCATGAAACGTTCCGGAGTTCATGATAAGAAAAGGATCAAGCAAAAAAATGAGGTGATTTCGGCCTGGTATGGGATCTTACATCTTTCCCGACGCACTTGTAGAAGCGCTCTCCCGCTCGGGATATGAAATTGATCACCTTGTGTCCGCTAACAGGGCAGGGGATCAACGGCAGTGCTCCCCCCGCCTAGGAGGAGGAAGAGGATGCAGCCATTGTTCTAGATCTGGTTCTTGGAACCAAACTGAGTAGAATATAAAGGTGGTGAGGCCGGCGCAGTGGCTGGGGTTTCTTAAATATATGTCTGGCTGCGGAGACGTCCGTTTGGGTGCTGACGACTGAGCCGTGGCCCATGACGGTGAGCTCCCATCTGAGTCGGTCCGCCCTGCGTGACGAATGTCTACATAATGAGTTAGGTGAGTGGGCCATGGTCTATCAAATATGTGTGGGAATACAGACTGGAATACATGGCGCTGCCCGAATCTAAGCGCTACACAACGGCTGAGATATAGGTTCCATCTGAGCTCGAGCTCATAATAGAACTTTCTTGAATAACTTTGCCTTTTCATGAATTTTGATCCGGCGCCACCGTACCATGGCCCAGCGCATCACGGACGCGGTTGTGGATGGTCAGTGCATGCAAGCAATGACGATGAGGGGAAAAGAGTAGGTCTAAATCAACTTTGCAAGGATATCATTAGTAATATGCCACAATGTAGAGTATCACGCGCGGACATGAAGTGGGGTTAGATCTCAGTCGACTAAGATTTATTGAAGTCTTAATCAAACGACATAACATATAGAAAAGAATATTGGAAAAACTAAAGAGAAAATTTTGCACGAATCTTCACATAAGATCTCACGAATATATCATCGACTGACATATAACTAAATCCCAGTCGACTGAGATTTAGTAACACTGAAAATTAAACGTGTTCTCTGATCTGGGGTGCTCCTAGTTGGCGTCTGTATTTTTTCTTTCAAACGAAGGCAAAAGATTGGCCTCATTCATTAATTAAGGAAGAAAGAGTTTTTTAGAGTGTTACAAATCCCTCATAAAAAAGCGGCATGGCAATTACTCACGAAATACAATAGACCCTAGTTTCTTTGCACATGCGGTGACCCAAAGTTTAGCCTCGTCAATGATTGATTTTAGAAGGATTGGGGGTGGCGCACTCTTGTGTCAGAAGACACGAGCGTTTCTCTCGTTCCATATTGTCCATGATACGAGCATCGTGAGAGAGGCCAAGACTTTTCTATTGGGGCTATCCATGTCAGTTTGCTTTCCCCACCACTCCATAACAGACCCCTCCAAATGCCACAAAGTGGTGTCCATACGCACGAGACCAAACTTCTGAATGACCAAGGTCCATAGCCGAATGGAGAAGCGACACTTGTAGAAGAGGTGTGCACCCGACTCGCCTTCCCGTTTGCAAAGAGGGCAAAGGTCGTAGTTTGCCCAGTCACGTTTCTCCAGACGGTCGGCGGTCCATATCCGGTCTTGCATAGCCAACCAAGCAAAGAATTTGACTTTAGGTGGGGCCCAAACTTTCCAAACCATGAGGTCATTGGAGTGATTCCAAACAATGTCATCTTCCGCCTGATCGTCAAGGTTGAACTCATGCAGAAGCATCCAAAGGGTGAAGAATTGACAAATGTGAGCAGCGGAGATGACGAAGCCGTGGCCAATCTTAAATATCCAAGCATTTCCATTGAGCGCCTTCCTTACTTTCCAATTTTTCCTTTTGGAGGCCTCGAAGCTTAGAGGGGCGATGTCCTTGGGATTCCACCCTAGAAGCCACAGAGAGTCCCAGAAAGGTGTTTTGGCACCATTGCCAACGGTGATGGTCGTTGAGGCATAGAAGAAATCAAGGTCCTCCTCCGTGCAAGGGTTTCCGAGGCCTACCCAAAGCTTGCGAGGTTCCTTCCATTCATACCAAGGCCATCTTAGTCGTAGAGCACGGGCAAACTTGTTAGTGTTGAGGACCCCAAGTTCTCAATATTCCTTAGGGCGACAAACGAAATCCCAGTTGATCTTGCACTTGGCCCTGGTTGTTTTGCGGACCAAAGGAATGCCCTCTCAAGCTTGTTAATGTTTTGCAGGGATTGTGGAGGGACAATGAGGGGTGTGATGGTGAACACCGCTTAGGAGGTGATGACAGATTTGACAAGGGTTGTGCGTTCGATGGTGGTGATGTTTTGCCCCTCCCAAGTGACCAACTTATTCGCCGCCTTGTCCTCAAGGTATTGGAAACCAACCGGCTTGAGTTGCCACACTGATAGGGGGAGTCCCAAATATTTCAATGCAAATGAGGCTCTGGACACCGTCACGCCACCAAGGATATGGTCCAAGTCAATGCTAGAGCACCGAATAGGCACAACGGAGCTCTTGTGGAAGTTGGCGCAAAGACCTGTGATGTCGCCGAAGCCACTTAAAATGGCTGAGAGGTTGTCAATATCTCGCTTGATGGGAGCCATGAAAACTGCTGCATCATCCACATATAAAGATGTTCTCATCATGGCTCCCCACCCACGAATTTTATGAAGGAGTCCTTTCCGGGTTGCCAAGTCCAAAATGTGGTGAAGTGGATCAATGGCGAGGACAAAGAGAAGCGGTGAGAGGGGGTCCCCCTGCCGAAAGCCATTGGCATGCTTGATGGAAGGGTCGGGCAGCCCATTAAGGAGGAACTGGGAGGAGGACGAGCAAAGCAATGCAGCCAGCCACTCCCGGAATATGCTTGGAACCCCTTGCATTTTAGAAGGTCCAGGATGTACTCCCATTTGACCGAGTGAAAAGCTTTTTTGATGTCCAGATTGAACAGGAGGGCGGGTGTCTTGCATTTGTGTAAGCGGCGAGCAAAATTCCGTACATACATGAAGTTGTCATGGATGCTTCTTTTTTTTATGAAATCGCTTTGGGCGTTGGAGACATGCGCGTCCATGTGGGGCGCGAGACGCAAGGAAAGGACCTTAGCAATTATTTTGGCGATGCCATGGATGAGGCTAATGGGCATGTAGTCCGATATGCCCTCCGCTCCCTCCTTTTGGGTATTAAAACAACATTGGCGGAGTTTGGCCATTGTAGGTTGGACGTGTGGAGGGAGTCACACCGGTGGATGACCCTCATGATGTCGTGTTTGGTGATCCCCCAGCACTTCTTGAAGAAGATGCCCATGAATCCGTCCGAGCCGGGGGCCTTATCATTAGGCATGTCCTTAATAGCCTCCAAAACCTCTTCCTCAGAGATAGCATCATTAAGGCTGTGGAGGTCTAGAGGTTGCAAGTTTAGCTCGTCCCAGTTAAAATCCAAGTTACTCATGCTTCTCCTTCCCATGAACTCCGAGAAGTGGTCATGTATGATCTTCTCATCTTTCTCACGATCGGTTACCCAAGCATGCATGTGTTTGATCCGATGGATGTGGTTCTTCCGTCTCCGAGCATTGGTGCGTTGGTGGAAAAATTTCGTGTTTGCATCTCCTTCTTTAAGGTTCGACATCCTAGCGCATTGGCCTTTTGGAGCTCTCTGAAGCACCGCCAAGGTAATCACTCTCCGCTTGAGCCTGATACGTCTCCAACGTATCTACTTTTCCAAACACTTTGCTCTGGTTTTGACCTCTAATTTGCATGATTTGAATGGAACCAACCCGGACTGATGTTGTTTTTAGCAGAACTACCATGGTGTTTTTTTTGTGCAGAAATAAAAGTTCCCGGAATTGGACGAAAATTTTTGTGGATTTTTTTTGGAATATATAATGAATTATGGAGCGAAGAGCTGCCGGAGGGAGGCCACCTGTGGGCCACAAGCCAACAGGGCGCGACCCCCCAGGCCGTGCCCTGATGGCTTGTGGGGCTCTCGAAGCTCCTCCGACCCTAATTCCAGTCCTATAAAATCACATCCTCGGAGAAAAAAATAGGAGAGAAGTTTCATCGCGTTTCACGAGACGGAGCCGCCGCCACCTCCTCTTCTTCCTCCGGAGGGCTGATCTGGAGTCCGTTTGGGGCTACGGAGAGGGGAAATCGTCGTCGTCGTCATCACCAACCCTTCTTCACCAACACCGCCATGATGCTCACCACCGGGAGTGAGTAATTCCTTTGTAGGCTTGCCGGACGGTGGTGGGTATGGATGAGATTAATCATGTAATCGAGTTAAGATTGATAGGGCTTGATCCCAAGTGTCCACTATGTTCTGAGATTGATGTTGCTATGACTTTGCTATGCTTAATGCTTGTCACTAGGGCCCGAGTGCCATGATTTCAGATCTGAACCTATTATGTTTTCACGAATATAAGATTGATTTCGATCCTACCTTGCAAGTTGTTGTTGGGGAACGTTGCATGGGAAATAAATTTTTTTCCTGCGAAGACCCAAGACTATCTATGGAGATCAACAAGTACGAGAGGGGGAGAGAATCTATATACCCTTGTAGATCGCTAAGCGGGAAGTGTTAAGAAACGAGGTTGATGTAGTCGAACGCCTTCGCGATCCAATCACGATACGTCTTGCGATCCAGTCACGATCTAGTGCCAAACGGACGGCACCTCCGCGTTCAGCACATGTACAACTCGATGACGTCTCCATCTCCTTGATCTAGCAAGCGAGGGCGGAGAGGTAGATGAGTTCTCCGGCAGCACGACGGCGTGGTGGCGGTGGTGGTGGAGCTATCCGGCAGGGCTTCGCCAAGCGCTGCCGCGACGAACTACAGGAGAAAACGATCTAGGGGAGAGGGAGGGCTGCGCTGTGGCTTATGGTGTGGCTGCCCTCCCTCTCCTCTCATATATATAGGGGGAAGGGAGGAGGTGCCGGTGCCCTAGCGTTCCCCCCCTAAAGGGTGCGGCGGCCAAGGTGGGGCGGCGCCCCAAGGGTGGCTTGGCCCCCAAGCTAGGGTGGCCGCCCCCTTTAGGGTCCCCCCCACCAGCCCCTTGGCCGCATGGGCCCAAGTGGGAGGGGCGCCCAGCCCACCAGGGGCTGGTGCAGCCCCCTCACAGCCCATGTGCCTCCCAGGGTGGGTGGACCCCTTCCGGTGGACCCCCGGAACCCCTTCCGACACTCCCGATGGAATCCGGCAAACCCCGAAACTATTCCGGTGCCCGAATACCAACTTCCCATATATGAATCTTTACCTCCAGACCATTCTGGAACTCCATATGACGTCCGGGATCTCATCCGGGACTCCGAACAACCTTCGGTCACTAACATATATAACTCAACAATACCGAATCCTCACCGAACGTTAAGTGTGCAGACCCTGCGGGTTCGAGAACTATGCAGACATGACCGAGACACCTCTACGGCCAATAACCAATAGCGGGACCTGGATGCCCATATTGGTTCCTACATATTCTACGAAGATCTTTATCGGTCGAACCACGATGTCAAGGATTCAATCAATCCCGTATACAGTTCCCTTTGTCTATCGGTATGTTACTTGCCCGAGATTCGATTGTCGGTATCTCCATACCTAGTTCAATCTCGTTACCGGCAAGTCTCTTTACTCGTTCCGTAATACAAGATCCCGTGACTAACTCCTTAGTCACATTGCCTGCAAGCTTCTTGTGATGCTGTATTACTGAGTGGGCCCAGAGATACCTCTCCGTCATATGGAGTGACAAATCCCAGTCTTGATACACACCAACCCAACAGACACCCTCGGAGATACCTGTAGAGCACCTTTATAGTCACCTAGTTACGTTGTGACGTTTGATACACACAAGGAACTCCTCCTGTGTTCGGGAGTTGCATGATCTCATGGTCGTAGGAACTGATTATTGACATAGATAAAGTAGTAGCAATAAACTAACACGATCAAATGCTATGCTTACGGTTGGGTCTTGTCCATCACAACATTCTTCTAATGATGTGATCCCGTTATCAAATGACAACTCATGTCCATGGTCGGGAAACCTTAACCATCTTTGATCAACGAGCTAGTCTAGTAGAGGCTCACTAGGGACACAGTGTTGTCTATGTATCTACACATGTATCTGAGTTTCCAATCAATACAATTATAGCATGGATAATAAACGATTATCATGAACAAGGAAATATGATAATAACTATTTTATTATTGCCTCTAGGGCATAATTCCAACAGTCTCCCGCTTGCACTAGAGTCAATAATCTAGTTCACATCGCTATGTGATTTACATTGTAATGAATCTAACACCCATAGAGTTCTGGTGCTGATCATGTTTTGCCCATGGAAGAGGCTTAGTCAACGGGTCTGCAACATTCAGATCCGTATGTACTTTGCAAATATTTATGTCCTCCTCCTTGATGTAATCGCGGATGGAATTGAAGCGGTGCTTTATGTGTCTGGTCCTCTTGTGAAACCTGGGCTCTTTGGCTAGAGCAATGGCGCCAGTGTTATCACACAAGAGAGTCATCGGATCCAGTGCACTGGGCACAACTTCGAGGTCTGTCATGAAGTGCTTCATCCAGACTCCTTCTTTCGCTGCTTCCGAAGCAGGTATGTACTCCGCTTCACATGTAGAATCTGCTACCACACTTTGCTTGGAACTGCACCAGCTTACTGCTCCACCGTTCAGAATAAATACATATCCGGTTTGAGACTTAGAGTCATCCGGATCTGTGTCAAAGCTAGCATCGATGTAACCCTTTACGACGAGCTCTTGATCACCTCCATAAACGAGAAACATTTCCTTAGTCCTTTTCAGGTACTTAAGGATATTCTTGACCGCTATCCAGTGTTCCATTCCTGGATCACTTTGAAACCTCCCTGCCATACTTATGGCGAGCTGACATCTGGTCTTGTGCACAACATCGCATACATGATAGAGCCTATGGCTGAAGCATAGGGGATGACACTCATCTTTTCTCTATCCTCTGTAATCGTCGGGTATTGAGTCTTACTCAACTTCACACCTTGTAAGATAGGCAAGAACCCTTTCTTGGACTGATCCATTTTGAACTTCTTCAAAACCTTATCAAAATATGTGCTTTGTGAAAGTCCTATTAAGCGTGATCTTGATGCCTAATATGTAAGCAGCTTCTCCGAGGTCTTTCATTGAAAAACTCTTGTTCAAATATATCTTTACGCTTTCTAAAAGTTCTATATTGTTTCCAATCAGCAATATGTCATCCACATATAATATTAGAAACACTATAGAGCTCCCACTCACTTTCTTGTAAATACAAGCTTCTCCATAAACTTGTATGAACCCAAACGCTTTGATCACCTCATCAAAGCAAAGATTCCAACTTCGAGATGCTTGCACCAGTCCATAAATGGATCGCTGGAGCTTGCACACTTTGTAAGCATTTTTAGGATCGACAAAACCTTCTGGTTGCATCATATACAACTCTTCCTTAAGGAAACCATTAAGGAACGCTGTTTTGACATCCATCTGCCAGATCTGATAATCGAAAAATGCAACTATTGCTAACATAATCCTGACGGACTTAAGCATCGCTACGGGAGAGAAAGTCTCATCGTAGTCAACTCCTTGAACTTGTGAAAACCCTTTTGCAACAAGTCGAGCTTTGTAGACGGTGACATTACCGTCCACGTCTGTCTTTTTCTTAAAGATCCATTTATTCTGTATGGCCTTACGATCATATGGTAAGTCCTCCAAAGTCCACACTTTGTTCTCATACATGGATCCTATCTCGGATTTCATGGCCTCTAGCCATTTGTTGGAATCCGGGCCCACCATCACTTCTTCATAGCTCGTAGGTTCACTGTTGTCCAACAACATGACCTCCAAGATAGGATTGTCATACCACTCAGGGGCGGTACGATTCCTTGTCGACCTACGAGGCTCAGTAGTAACTTGATCTGAAGTTTCATGATCATCATCATTAGCTTCCTCTTCACTTGGTGTAGGCGCCGCATAAACATCTTTCTGCGTCGCGCTACCATCCAACTGAAGTGACGGTTCAATAACCTCATCAAGTTCTACCTTCCTCCCACTCAATTCTTTCGAGAGAAACTCTTTCTCGAGAAAGGACCTGACGGGGATATTACCCCGCGATATGACCCGGCAGACATGCTGACCCGGCAAACAGTACTGACCCGGAGAACAGTACTGACCCGACGGACATGCTGACCCGGCAAACAGTACAGACTTGGTTACAGTTCTAACCCGGCAGACAACGGTAACCCGGCAGCTACAGTGTCAGGGGTGTAACCCGGCAGCTACAGTGTCAGGGGTGTAACCCGGCAGCTACAGTGTCAGGGTGTAACCCGGCAGCTACAGTGTCAGGGATGGTAACCCGGCTACAGTGTCAGGATGGTAACCCGGCTACAGTGTCGGGAGGCTAACCCGGCTACAGTGTCAGGAGGATAACCCGGATGCTACAGTGCCAGGAGATGAACAGTGTTATCAGACAGTCACGGAGACGAGTCTCTGAAGATAAGCCCTGGTTGTAACCCGCCCGGTGTAAGCCGCCCGGGACGGGTTACAAGCCCAGGACTCGGAAGCCCATGAAGAGAAGCCCGCGATGGGAAGTCATCAATCCGACTTAGACTCTACATGTAAACCGCCCCTTCAGCCTTTATAAGGAGGGGCGGGTCACCCCAAGAGGGTCAGGTTAGACGTCTCATAGACAGGTCTCATAGACAGGTCTCATAGACAGGTCAGAAAGATAGTCAGATTAGAGGGTCTCGAGATTAGAGGTGCTGACTCTGCACCCTTGTAACCGAGATCGTCATCGTCATCAATATAAGACACAAAGCAGGACGTAGGCTTTTACCTCCATCGGAGGGGCCGAACCTGGGTAAAAACTCCGCGTCTCTCGTCCCGCTCAACCCCTCTCAAGCTACCAGTTACGTGCGATGACCCCACACCTTAAAGTCCGTTAACCCGGACATCTGCCGTGACAAATCCACGACAGTTGGCGCCCACCGTGGGGCCTGCGCACGGTGGTGTTGAGTTTTTGGAGGGATCTCTCACATGGATCGAGAAGCTCGCGGTTGACTAGATGAAGAAGAAGAAAAGGCTCGCAGGATAACCCGGCATAACATAACTTTGGGCAGAGCCGGTAAAGTTCATTGTTGAAGTCGGGATTAAATTTTTGAGTGGGTAGCACAAGGTTAAAGTTCAAGAAGAAAGGATCGCTGGGCTTATGTGTGTTCGCTGCCGCCGTCCTACGATCCGCCGAGACCGATAGGCGTTTGTTCCCTGTACAATTAAGATATCTAAGCCAAGTCGATCTTGAGGTTCTGCTGCAAGGCGCCAGGAGCAAAGACCAAGACCAAAAGAGATGAGATCAGACAAAAAAGACGTCAACAAATGCAAGCCACGCTTGAGATGAGGAAACATGGAAGACAGAACCGACAGCGACCTGGACCTTTTCTCGGCCTCATTTTTTTGCTGGCTGCACCGTGGACAGCTCTCAGCAGCCTCAAATACTGGGTTGGCTAGTATTATTAAAATAGATCTGAGGCGAACTGCTGTCCGAGCAACACAGGGATCAGTCTGGTCTGATTTTATTAAAACTAGATTTACCGTGTTCTCCTCTGGACGGAGGGTCACACGGAAGATGCTGGTCCTCTGGACCGACCCGTACAAGAATCCAGTCGCCAGGGTTTTTTCTTTTTTCCTTGGTGCTACCGATGATACATCTCCTGATTGGAAGGATCGCTGCTACATCCGTTTGGAAGAGTCAAGGGTCATCATTAGAGAAAGTCCTAAAAAACATCCGATGAAAATCATGCCTTATCACGAGGCTCAAGCATACAAGTCAAGGAAAGAAAAAAGGGGGGGGGGCCACGACCATGACCCGGAAGCGAGTTATTTACGGACTGGGACTCCTCCATTGACCGGCCCTGTTGACCACTATGCCTCACGTCGAGCCGCCGCGCTGACCTCTGTCGCCGCTGTGGTCTTTGCCGCCGTTTAGCCCGCGTCCGCGGGTGCAGCCTCGAGCCGCCGACCACCGCCGTTGCCTCGAGCCGCCCCGCCGCTGTGCGCCCAACCGCCAGCTCCGCCCCGTGCGTCGAAGCCGCCGGCACCTCGCCTCCGTTACGGGCTGGTTCTGCTACGGCCCGCCTCGGCCTCGTTCTCCATCAAGGCCAGCCGAAGCCGACGCCTCTGAGTCGCCCCGCCCTCGCGCTCACCTCGAGACGCCGGGTGCGCCTCCGAACCGCCGTCGCCGCGAGCCGCCGGGGCCTTCTCCGAGCCGCCGTCGCCGCGAGCCGAATCGCTGCGCCTCATGCTGCCGCTGCGCTGATCTCTGCTGCGCCTACAGCCGCCGCTGGCTCGTCTCGCCTCGCCTCCGCCTGAGAGCCGCCTCGCCGCGCCTCCGTTCCGAGAGTCGCCGCCTCCGTTGCGGCCTCGTCCGAGAGCCGCCCCGCTGCACCGGGTTCGCATCCACCTTGCGCCGCCTCGGGCCGCCATCTCCCCCGGCAGGTTTTGCTCAGCTGCCGGGTCCTCATCCGCGCGGCCGCCTCTCCAACCCGCCGCCGCAGGCAGACGACCTCGTTGACCCGCCGGTGAGCCGCTCCCGCCCCGTGCTGCCAAGCCGCCGCGCGGGCCAACCCGCCTCTGCCTGGGGCCGCCGCTACTTTGCCCACGGCCACGCCCTCGCCGTCGTCTGAGCCGCTGCTCGGCCCGCCACGGCCTCGACTGATGGCCTCGCGAGCGCGCTGCTCCCGCGCCTCCACTGAGCCGCCGGAGACCCCCCAAGCCGCCGCCGCGCGCCGCGCCGGCGCGTCCAAGCCGGCCCCGGCCGCATCGAGCCGCCACTCCGAGCCACCGCATCCGCCTCGACTGATGGCCTCGCGAGCGCGCTGCTCCCGCGCCTCCGCTGGCCGCCGGTCTCCTCCGCCTCGCACCGCAACCCGCCCACCGGGTCGCCGGCGCCGTCCCCGGTCCCGCGCGCGCCGGCTGTTTGCCGCTCTCGCCGGCCTCGCCCTTCGCCCTGCTGACCACGCCGAGCCGCCGGGCTCGCCGACCCACCTCCGCCTGGGGCCGCCGCACCTTGAGCCGCCGCCGCGCCGACCTCCAACCTCGCCTTGAGGAGCCGCCGAGCCGGCCTCTGCTGCCTCGCCTCGCTGGGCGCCCCTCTGCCTTGAGCCGCCGCTGGGCCGGCCTCCGTTGCCTCGCCTTGAGCCGCCGTTGCTCACTTCAGCCGCCCATCTTCCTGCTGACTGAGAAGGGATAAGAGGGCTGGTGGGAGAATAAAGTTAAAAAGAAACAGAGATAAGAAGGGGGTTGGAAGAAAAGTTAACAGCCGCCTGGGTTAAAAAAAAAAAAAAAAAAAAAAACCCGGAGGGTCTATTCTAAGCCGCCCAGCTTTGGCTCTGTTGTGGTGGCACTTCAAATCACCGTCTCCGCCATCGCCGCTGCGACCATGCACCGCCTGTTGAGCCGCCACGCGTTCGTCGCGAGCCGCCCCAGCCCGGCGCTGTCCCCGAGCCGCCGTGGTTAAGTCGCCGCTTTCGTCCTCATGCCCGCCGCCTCCGCCGCGGCCTCGAAAGAGCGACCACATCGCCGTTGAAGTTACTGGAGGTGATCCACGGACGCTGTATACATTTGTCGTCCGAACAAATCAGGTGATATCCGTCTAAAGACTATTTTATTACCACATATTGTTTTTGTCAAAGAACAATTACGTTGGTCTGTATATTTTTATATGCAGGACATTTATTCTCTACAAACGTGGTCTATACCACGGGTACGGAGCATGCATTGGCAATATCCCACACCAGCGTTCGACCGTGCCACATGACCCGGTGAATGGACGCGCGCAAGCCGCCGCCCTTGCGGCCCGGTTGACATCAACTTGCCGGGATCACGCTTGCTCGCTGTTCAATGGGCGTGTGCAAGCCGCCGACCCCTTGGTCTCGACTACATCAACAAAACGCCGCGGTTGTCTCTCGCAACGCCGCGGCTGACTTCTACGTCTACATCAACACGTCAGGAGTTGTGTACATCAGTACGAGTCGCCCGACGGGCGGTTCTGAGATGCCGCCCAATGGACGCGCGCAAGACGCCGCCCACAGTCTGATTCACATCAGCATATCGGTGCAGTTCATCTATACGAGCCACCCAAATGGACAGGCGCATAAGTCGCCGCCACTGCAGTTTGGTTAAAGCTTCAACAACCAGCCGGGACGAGCCATCGACCGGATTATTGAAACAAGTCATACGGGGTCATCTATAACCCGCCACGGTCAACCTCAACCTTCAGTGGAGATTCTCATGCTGCCTCTTCGAGTCAACTTAAGAACTCGGGGGCTACAGACATGACTTAACACACTTGGACGTTTTCAACGAGAAGCCACAGATCATGGCAAGAAAGTTAACCCGATCTCGGGGGATACTACATTATTGGCGGAAGGATTAAAAGTTACCCCAGAAGACGAGTCGCCATGCTGCACCGTTCAAACTTGGGGGCTTCTGCTATTTCTTCATACAAGATGGCGGCTTATAAGATGCTGCAACAATGTTGATACTTCAACAAGGTCGTTTGGGGGCTTTCAACCCACCGGGTTAAGCTTCAACCCTCTCGGTCAGGTTTTTCAGCCACTGTAAGGCGGGTCATGGACCCAAATGTTGACTACGTCAACAAAGATCACTAGGGGTGCAGCGAGTTCTAAAACTTACCTCCTTTTCGATCTGCAAGGCCGGGTTATACCTGCCTGTAAGTAGATGCGCTTTGTCAGGGGTGCAGCGAGTTCTAAAACTCACCCTCTGCAAAGGCCTCTTACAGCGGCGAGGCAAACCCTTACATCCGCAAATCTGAGTTATACCTGCCTGTAAGTTGATGCCGCTTTGTCAGGGGTGCAGCGAGTTCTAAAACTTACCCCCTGCAAGGGCCTCTTATAGCGGCGAGGTAAACTCTCCCACCTGCTGTGTCTCTCTCTGGTTCGTTGCGCTCTTATCAGTTAATCTCGCCTAGAGACCCTGAGCTGTTCAAAGGAGTTGACGGTCACTCTCGTTAGAGACCCTGCACTGATATGAGTTCAAGCATCGAGTCCACCCAGAAGAACCATCATATGAATTTTTTGGAAGGCAAAGCAAGAAACATCATACATTGCATCATACATTGCATTGCATCATACATTGCATCATATTTACATATCATGCCGGTTTGCCAAACCGGGTCAGAGCAAGATTGTGAAAGAGGAAGCAAGGCTATACGAGATTTTAACATCTCCGGGTTGTGCTTTTTCAAGCCGCCCTTACAACAATGCAGAATACTCTGTTTTGTTTATTTTTGCAGGTCTTGTCTTATAAGATAAGCCGCCAGAACAAATAGATCTTTAATAGCCAACATGGCTGGATCTTCATCATGGATTTCTCACATACTCGCCGGGTTGCACCGCAACTACGAGCAGGGATTTCATATCAAAGACAAAGGAATTATTCCAGGATATTCATTCCGGGTTATATTACAACCACGGTCAAGGATTCATCCTACAATTATGATGAGTCATATTATTATCACAATAGTCCCGAGTCGCCGCAGGCAGACGACCCGGCACTTGGGGGCTACATTATTCAAGTCCAGTTTATAACAAGTATGCAAGTCCCATGTCGCTGCAAGCATGCACCACGGCACTTGGGGGCTAATGCAAGCTGGTTTTCAAATCATTACATGGTCAACAGATCTTGTTCTCTCAAGGAGATGAGCTAGCCTTTCAATATTTTTCTAAGTCCCAGCCCAGTACTTCTTACTGACCTGGCACTTGGGGGCTACACCGCTCAGATCAAATTTTCTAAAAAGTCCGAAGTCACCGCAGGCGTGCGACCCGGCACTTGGGGGCTACAGTATTCAGTTGTTCAAAACAGATTATAAGGTACAAATTGAAGACCCGGCGCATCACATATTGATGAGCCGGCCCTTGGGGGCTACACCAGCTGAAGCTTTATAAAGTATAAGACAGTTATAAGTCCCAGGCTGCTGCAGGCAAGACAACCTGGTACTTGGGGGCTACACAATCAAAGATATTATTGCAAAGCGCCAAGTCATCATGGATCAACTTGGAGCTTGGGGGCTACAGGTAATATGAATATATCAAAAAATTGGAGAAGTTTTCAAGATGTTAATTTCAGCGGGAGTTCAGTTATTTGACCCGGCGTCACCAACAATCATGACCCGGCACCATCAATGATTATAACCCGGCGGAGGAGACCCGCCAAGAAAATTGAAGGCCGACTCAACGGCATATGGGTATTGTATTCCCAATATTTTGTTTCAAAGGACATATACCTGCAAGACGATGGAGCTTACCATGAATAAATTCAAGCTAACCTGGGGGCTAATGACGGGGATATTACCCCGCGATATGACCCGGCAGACATGCTGACCCGGCAAACAGTACTGACCCGGAGAACAGTACTGACCCGACGGACATGCTGACCCGGCAAACAGTACAGACTTGGTTACAGTTCTAACCCGGCAGACAACGGTAACCCGGCAGCTACAGTGTCAGGGGTGTAACCCGGCAGCTACAGTGTCAGGGGTGTAACCCGGCAGCTACAGTGTCAGGGTGTAACCCGGCAGCTACAGTGTCAGGGATGGTAACCCGGCTACAGTGTCAGGATGGTAACCCGGCTACAGTGTCGGGAGGCTAACCCGGCTACAGTGTCAGGAGGATAACCCGGATGCTACAGTGCCAGGAGATGAACAGTGTTATCAGACAGTCACGGAGACGAGTCTCTGAAGATAAGCCCTGGTTGTAACCCGCCCGGTGTAAGCCGCCCGGGACGGGTTACAAGCCCAGGACTCGGAAGCCCATGAAGAGAAGCCCGCGATGGGAAGTCATCAATCCGACTTAGACTCTACATGTAAACCGCCCCTTCAGCCTTTATAAGGAGGGGCGGGTCACCCCAAGAGGGTCAGGTTAGACGTCTCATAGACAGGTCTCATAGACAGGTCTCATAGACAGGTCAGAAAGATAGTCAGATTAGAGGGTCTCGAGATTAGAGGTGCTGACTCTGCACCCTTGTAACCGAGATCGTCATCGTCATCAATATAAGACACAAAGCAGGACGTAGGCTTTTACCTCCATCGGAGGGGCCGAACCTGGGTAAAAACTCCGCGTCTCTCGTCCCGCTCAACCCCTCTCAAGCTACCAGTTACGTGCGATGACCCCACACCTTAAAGTCCGTTAACCCGGACATCTGCCGTGACAAATCCACGACAGGACCCGTTCTTAGCAACAAACACTTTGCCCTCGGATCTGAGATAGAAGGTATACCCAACTGTTTCTTTAGGGTAACCTATGAAGACGCATTTGTCTGCTTTGGGTTCGAGCTTATCAGGTTGAAGCCTTTTCACATAAGCGTCGCAGCCCCAAACTTTAAGAAACGACAACTTAGGTTTCTTGCCAAACCATAATTCATACGGTGTTGTCTCAACGGATTTTGATGGTGCCCTATTTAAAGCGAATGCGGCTGTCTCTAATGCATAACCCCAAAATGATAGTGGCAGATCAGTGAGAGACATCATAGATCGCACCATATCCAATAGAGTACGATTACGACGCTCGGACACACCATTACGTTGTGGTGTTCCAGGTGGCGTTAGCTGTGAAACAATTCCACACTGTCTCAAATGTATACCAAACTCATAACTCAGATATTCTTCACCGCGATCAGATCGTAGAAACTTTATCTTCTTGTTACGATGATTTTCTACTTCACTCTCAAATTCCTTGAACTTTTCAAATGTCTCAGACTTGTGTTTCATTAAGTAAATATACCCATATCTACTTAAATCATCAGTGAAGGTAAGAAAATAATGATATCCACCGCGTGCCTCAACACTCATCGGACCGCACACATCAATATGTATGATTTCCAACAAGTCACTTGCCCACTCCATTGTACCGGAGAACGGGGTTTTCGTCATCTTGCCCATGAGGCATGGTTCGCATGTATCAAACGATTCAAAATCGAGTGATTCCAAAAGTCCATCGACATGGAGCTTTTCCATGCGTTTTACACCAATATGACCTAAGCGGCAGTGCCACAAGAAAGTGGTACTATCATTATTAACTTTGCAACTTTTGGCATCAATGTTATGAATGTGTGTATCACTACTATCGAGATTCAACAAGAATAAACCATTCACATTGGGTGCATGACCATAAAAGATGTTACTCATATAAATAGAACAACCATTATTCTCTAATTTAAATGAATAACCGTCTCGTAATAAACAAGATCCGGATATAATTCTCATGCTCAACGCAGGCACCAAATAACAATTATTTAGGTTTACTACTAACCCCGATGGTAACTGAAGAGCGAGAGTGCCGACGGCGATCACATCAACCTTGGAACCATTTCCGACGCCCATCGTTACTTCATCCTTCGCCAGCCTCCGTTTATTCCGTAGTTCCTGTTTCGAGTTATAAATATGAGCAACCGAACCGGTATCAAATACCCAGGCACTACTACGAGAGCTAGTGAGGTACACATCAATAACATGTATATCAAATATACCTTTGTTAACGTTGCCAGCCTTCTTATCAGCCATGTACTTGGGGCAATTCCGCTTCTAGTGGCCAGTTCCCTTGCAATAGAAGCACTCAGTCTCAGGCTTGGGTCCAACCTTGGGTTTCTTCACGGGAGCGACAACTTGCTTGCCACCCTTCTTGAAGTTTACCTTCTTTCCCTTGCCTTTCTTGAAACTAGTGGTTTTATTCACCATCAACACTTGATGCTCCTTTTTGATTTCTACCTCCGAGACTTTCAACATCGCGAACAGCTCGGAGACGGACTTTTCCATCCCTTGTATATTATAGTTCATCACGAAGCCTTTGTAGCTAGGTGGCAGTGACTGGAGAATTCTGTCAGTGACCGTTTAGGCGAAAGCTGGACTCCCAAATCATTCAAACGGTTGTAGTACCCAGACATTCTGAGTAGGTGCTCACTGACAGAACTATTCTCCTCCATCTTGCAGGCGAAGAACTTATCGGAGGTCTCATACCTCTCGATCCAGGCATTTGCTTGAAATATTAACTTCAACTCCTGGAACATCTCATATGCTCCATGGCGTTCAACATGCTTTTGAAGTCCCGATTCTAAGCCGTACATCATGGTGCACTGAACTATAGAGTAGTCATCAGAATGTGCCTGTAGGCGTTCACAACGTCCATAGACGACGTTGGAGGGGGTGGCACACCATGTGGCGCATCAAGGACATAAGCCTTTTGCGAAGCCGTGAGGATAATCCTCAGATTACGGACCCAGTCCGCATAGTTACTTCCATCATCTTTCAAATTAGCTTTCTCTAGGAACGCATTAAAACTCAGGGGAGCTACTGCGTGAGCCATTGATCTACAACATAATTTTGCAAAGACAACTTTAGACTATGTTCATGATAATGAGTTCAATTAATCATATTACTAAAGAACTCCCACTCAAATCAACATCCCTCAGGTTGTCTAAGTGTAACATGATCCAAATTCACCAACCCAAGTCCGATCATCACGTGAGATGAGGTGGTTTCAATGGTGAACATCTCCATGTTGATCATATCTACTATATGACTCATGTTCGACCTTTCGGTCTCCTGTGTTCCGAGGCCATGTTTGTACATGCTAGGCTCGTCAAGTTTAACCCAAGTATTCCGCGTGTGTAAATCTGGCTTACACCCATTGTATGCGAATGTAGAGTCTATCACACCCGATCATCACGAGGTGCTTCAAAACGACGAACCTTCAATAACTATGTTAAGGATCAATTGAGACACAATGCCATGATGATAGAGCGCTTAAGTGACTTGATGTTTAGAATTGCTAATGATGTAAAAGGTCTAGGTAAACATGCTTCTATGGTTCACAGTCAACTAGACCAAGTTGCTAAGTCACAAAATGATTTGCTTCCTGAAGTAAATAATAATATGAATAATCATGTTGTTAGAGTAATGACTAGGGGAGGTCCTATGACCCAAGAACCTCTCTATCCGGAAGGTCATCCTAAAAGAATAGAACATGATTCTCGGAAAATTAATGTTGATGCACCTAGTTCATCTAATAAGAAAAAGAAGAAGAAAAATGATAGGAACTTGCATGCTCCTAGTGAACCTGCTACAGAAACACCTACTGAGAACCATAATGATGTTTCTATTTCTGATACTGAGACCCAGTGTGGTAGTGAAAATGCACCTAGTGATAATGAAAAGGAGGATGAAAGTAATACTATGCATGTAGATGCTCCACCCGATAGTAATAAAGAACATAATAACGATGTAGAGGTAGAACCTGCCGAGGATCTTGATAACCCACCTCCTAAAAATAAACGTTATGATAAGAGAGACTTTGTTGCTAGAAAACATGGAAGGGAAAGAGAGCCATGGGTTCAAAAACCCATGCCATTCCCTCATAAGCTTTCTAAAAGTAGGGACGATGAAGATTTTGAGCGCTTTTCTCAAATGATTAGACATGTCTTTTTGCGTACTCGTTTGACCGATATATTAAAAATGCCTTTGTATGCCAAGTATATGAAAGATATTATTACAAAAAAAGAAAAATACCTGAAACTGAAATTGCTACTATGCTTGCTAATTATTCTTTTGATGGAGGAATACCTAAGAAGTTAGGAGATCCTGGTATACCCACAATACCTTGCTCTATTAAAAGAAATTATGTTAAAACTGCTTTATGTGACTTAGGGGCCGGTGTTAGTGTTATGCCTTTCTCCCTTTATAGAAGACTTGATTTGAGTAAGCTTACACCTACTGAGATATCTTTGCAAATGGCTGATAAATCCACTGCTTTACCGATTGGAATTTGCGAGGGCGTTCTTGTTGTGGTTACAGATGTTACTATCTTGACAGACTTTGTTATTCTTGATATGCCCGAGGACGACAATATGTCGATCATCCTTGGTAGACGCTTTTAAATACTGCAGGGGTTGTATTGATTGCAATAAAAGCAAGGTTACCTTTCATGTCAATGGCAAGCAACATACCGTGCATTTCCCGAAGAAGCAAACTTTGGTCAATAATATTAATATCATTGAGCCTATTCCCACATTTATCATTGGAGGTTTTACAATTCCTCTACCTACTACCAAGAAGAAGAAATATTATAATCTTATTGTTGGGGAGATGCAAATCCCCGTTGAGGTAACCTAGTGATATACAAAAATTCTTCGGTTGCATGTTAATCGGAAACTGTTGTTAATAAGACTTGATCAACCTTATTAATGGATCCTTTTCGGAAGACATGTGATTGATGAATTTAGTATTCACAACTCTCTGTATCAAAAGTTTATCCTCTGTTATTTTTAGTTTATATAAAATAAATTAGCTTGATTTTCGAGTTTTCTGTTTTTCCCATGCATAGAAAAATTACCAAAAATAAAAAGCCTCAGATTCCCACAAAATTTTAACATGATTTTTTCTGGATTATATAAGAATTTTGGCATAAAAATTGCAGCAGGGAAGTGTACCTATGGGCCACAAGCCAACAGGGCGTAGCCCCCCCTAGGCTGCGCCATGATGGCTTGTGGGGCCCACAGGCCCCCCTGCCTTATCCCTTCAGCTCACTCCTTCCCCTACCCCCAGAAAAAATTCCCTAGCTCTCTCTCTCTCCCGTGTTCTTCCTCTATAAACTGAAATTTTTGATCTCTTTGCTTGAAACTCCGTTTCCGAAACTGTTTTGAGGAATTGTTCCTTGGTATGTGACTCCTCCACTCCTCCAATTAGTTTTTGTTTTAGTGGTTTATAATTTGCATATTATGCTGCACTTGGTGCTACAGAAAATGAGCTTGCATGTTGAATTCTTTGAGTTCCAAGTAGTATGAATGCTTGATATGGCTTCTAGGCATCATTATGAGTAGTTGCTATCAATCTTGCAAAGTTTTATTGACATAAGTTTGTGGCTCAAAAATTTCAGAAATTTGTGATTAGGAAGATGAGTTTCCTTAGGAGGAGCTCCGCAAGTAGACTTACTGCGAGCGAGTCATCGAGTGAGAGCTCAGTGCGATAAGCTTGCATTGAACCCCGGGACAACCAGCTAGTTATGGCTGACGCCAAATCATGTCGATGGCCAAGTGATGAATTCATGAGAGGTGCAGGTATCAAGGAGGAATTTGACCGATTCGTTTATAATACCGGCCTCGCCAATTTCCTCGCAGATAAGTGTGTCCAACACTATAACCTTACCCGTACATTCACGCAAGGATTTCGCTATCAATCACATGCTTCTAGAGTGTTATTTAAACTTTATGATAAATCCTTTAGCATGACTCTAGAAGAATTCTCATTCGTTTGCAAACTTCCACTTTGGGGTTTGCCCGAGAAACCATCAACAAATGCTTATAATATGTTCCTCGAGAGTCTCTGCATTGGAGAAGATAGGGGAGTAACGCAGGCCAGAATTAAAAGCATACATTTTCCCTCTATTCGTTACTTTGCACTAGTTAATGGGAAATGTGTAGTAGGAAACCAAGATTGCAGTGCGTTATGTGCCCCTGACTTGAGCCTTATCCACACTGCTGTAACTGGTGAACAACGCCATAACCTTGGTGCAATTGTTGCCCGAAGGTTGAATTCTAACTCTAGGAATGGTGATTTGTATGGAGGAATTTATGCCTCCCGCGTAGCTGCACAATTGGGAGTGTCGCCCCAACCTAATGATCCTATCTTGCCTGATAGATATTTAGATTTTGAAGCTATGTGTTATCATGAGTATATTTTAAACCGTGCTAGAGGTTATGAGTATAACTTAATATTTGGGAAATATACGCCTATGTCTGTCACTTTGCCTTCACCTGCCCACTTTGATTTTCAGGCTCGACAGCGTTACTATGTTCTTGAGGACGAGGTGCGGGAATACAAAGTTACAGTGGAGGCTGCTCGTTTGGCAGAGGAGGCTGCCCATTTCAACTACTTTCCAGATTATCAGTGGTGATCACCAAGCTAGGCAAACGCCTAAGCTTGGGGGAGTACGTATTTCTCACCGACATTACATTCATGTTCACACACTTCATATAAATTGTCGGTGTTGATCCTCTTTCATTGTATATCCATATTAGTTTTATTTTTCCGCTTTCTTCTTGTGTGTTTGAAAAACTTTGGAAAACCCAAAAATATTTCTCGCTTCTTTTCAGTTTTCTTTCCCCGTTTAATTATCTTTAGAACTAAAAAGAAAACCCAAAAAAGATTTCCTTTGCATGTTGGGAGCTTTCCTGTGTAAATAGTTTTTCTCGTTCTTGTTTTTCCCTTAGTTTATTTGCTTACTTGAGAAAAATAAAAACTACAAAAATATTTCAGTGTGTTTCTCTGAATTTCTTTTCTTTTTGTTGAGCCTTTGAAAGGAGAAGACCACGATGAAAATGTTGAGGTGCTCTTATATGCTTTATTGTTGATCTAACGAGAGCCGATATTACCTTGTCTTCTCCTTTGTCTAAAACTGCCCTACAAATTCCAACTTAGTCCACGGTATTCTTGCACTATTATTATTATTACATCATTCGGTCATGCAAGTGAAAGGCAATAATGACGATATTTGACGAAGTGATCGTGGCAAAGGAAGTTGGTATGAACTCTTCTTGTTTTCCGTTTTTGTAAATATGTTTAGCCCGTTCGATCTTGATTCAGTATATTGTGAGTGAACATGTTTATGATGACAATTAGAGATTATAGCTTCTCATTCCATGCTTAAACAACTAGTAGAGAATAATGATTTATCTTATAGGTCAACGTGCATTAAAATGGTTATGATGTGGTATGGTAGTATGGTATTTCCCTCTAAGAAATTTGAGCGGCTTGACTTGGCCCATGTGCAAACATGTAGTTGATTCAAAACCAATGCAGCCTTCACGATGTTTAAATTCAGAGTGTTCATATCCTACTCATGCTATGTCTAATGTTAATTATTCACAATGCATACCTATGACCGTTTTCGCTCACTAGCTGGTCGCTTCCCAACCTATTGCTAGCCCTCACCTGTACTAAGCGGGAATGCTGCTTGTGCATCTAAAACCAAGTTATTCCACATGAGTCCACTATATCTACCTATATGCGGTATTACCCTGCCGTTCCAAGTAAATTGCATGTGCCATCTCTAAATATTCAAATAAACATCCATTTTGTGCACTCGTCTCTCTCATGGAGCGACGAGGCGGTCGGTATCTTCCATGCTAAGTGAGTTATTCTCGAGACGGTCGTTTATTCGCCGTCATTGCAAGAGAGAGGCTGGTAAAAAGGATGCCCAATCCTGTATAATCAAAATTAATTAAACAAAAATCCTTGGGACAGTTGATATGTTGACAGGCATCCATGGATTCGGCCAGCCATGGTTTATGTATGGATGGTGGATAGGAGTAAACTTTACTATTTTGTTTGGGAACCGCCAATAATGAGTTTAGCATGGAAGATATTGAAAACCTTTGTCGTAACGTTAACAAGAAAAGTGCACCTAAAAAACTATATTTCAATCCTGTTTTAAAACTTGAGCTCTGGCACCTCTGCAAATCAATGCTTCCCTCTGCGAAGGGCATATATATTTATTTTTATGTTGAGTCATCACCCTATTACTAAAAGCACCAGACTGGAGAGCACTATTGTCATTCTTATGCATTGAGTCTAGTTAATGTTGGATGTGAGCACGACTGGATCTTTTCTACCATGAATTATAATGTTTAGTCACTGCTTGAACCTCAGAGGTGCTCTGCATTTATGTTTTTGCGGTCTCAGAAAGGGCTTGTGAAATACCATGTCACCATATTATATCATGATTGTTTTGATAAATTGTTATCTTGTGAGGTATTTTATTATTGCTTGCTAGTTGGTTGTGTATTGCCATGAGTTAATATGATGTTTAGTTGTTATCATGGATGTGGTTATTTATAATTTATGCTAAAAACTTGAGCACTAGCTAAGCATGTGTATAACGACGAGAACAAAAGAGTTTGTAAAAGTTTTCTTTATCACTCTCAGTTTGTCAACTGAATTGCTTGAGGACAAGCAATGAGTTAAGCTTGGTGAAAGCACAATGTGCTCCCTTGGTGGTTTTGATAATTCATGACAACATACATTGTCTCTTGGACTAATATTTCTACCTAGTGTATTTCAGATGAAAGTCCATAGAGAGAGATGGGTTGCAAAAAGGACTGTGGAGATACCCCAAGATGCAAGGAAATGGTTTGGCAAAGCTTCAAGCAAGAGGACTCTACATTTTACTTTGTGAGAAATCGCTTTGAGTCCATAGGAAAGCCAATACTATTAAAAGGGGGTAAGGTACTGTTGGTGAACAAGATGCTCCATGTGCACAAGTGATAGTCACCAAAAACACCCACAAACTCTTCCACAAAAGTCTGTCCAAGCCAAATATCCAAAATCGGTGCAACCAACAATTCCCACTCGGTCCCACAGATTCCCAAACTCAGACAGACCCATGCCAAACCCTAGCCAGTCGGTGCAACCGATTCTGCATCGGTGCCACCGCGTTCAGTTGCCAACTTTCTATTTAGCTATTTTCAGTCTTCGGTACCACCGAGTTTTGCCAGTCGGTCTCACCGAGACTTGGACCAACTCTCTGGTAAGCTATTCACAAGAATCGGTACCACCGAGAATTGTGAATCGGTCTCACCGAGTTTTTGGACCAACTCTCTGGTTAGCCATGGTCAAGAATAGGTACCACCGAGATTTGAGAATCGGCGTCACAGAGTTGTGCATTCTGACCGTTGGTCACCTGATCGGTACCATCGAGAGTTATATATCGGTCTCACCGAGATTCAAAAGTTGCCACCTTTTGGTCACTTCGGTACCACCGAGTTTTACACTTCGGTGTCACCGAATTGGTCACTTTAGGTGTAACGGTTGGATTTTTGGGGATGCCTATATATACCCCTTCACCACCACCCACTCGAAAGAGAAGTACTCAGAACTATTCCATACTTGCCCCATCCTATTTTCTGAGAGAGAGAGCCACCTACTCATGTGTTGAGATCAAGCTATTTGATACGTCTCCAACGTATCTATAATTTATGAAGTATTTATGCCATGTTTACAATAATTTTATATGATTTTGGTATGATTTGATTAGAACTAACCCAGACTGACGTTGTTTTCAGCAGAGCTACCGTGGTGTTGTTTTTGTGCAGAAATAAAAGTTCTCGGAATAGGCTGAAAATTTACGGAGAATATTTTTGGAAAATATAAAAAATACCAGAGCAAAAAGATACCGGAGAGGAGTCCCGAGGAGGCCACAAGCCTAGGGGGCGCGCCCCCCCCTAGGGCGCGCCCCCTGGCTTGTGGGCCCCTCGAGCACTCCCCTGACGTGATTCCAACGCCAAGTACTCCTATAAATCGAGAAACCCCCAGAAAGAAACTGAGATCGGGAGTTCCGCCACCGCAAGCCTCTATAGCCACGAAAAACCAATCGGGAGCCCGTTCCGGCACCCTGCCGGAGGGGGAAACCATCACCGGAGGCCATCTTCATCATCCCGGCGGTCTCCATGACGAGGAGGGAGTAGTTGACCCTCGGGGCTGAGGGTATGTACCAGTAGCTATGTGTTTGATCTCTCTCTCTCGTGTTCTTGAGATGACACGATCTTGATGTACCAGTAGCTATGTGTTTGATCTCTCTCTCTCGTGTTCTGAAATTGTGTGATGCATATCGTATAATCAAGCCCATGGGTACTCGTGGTGACATTGGAGTATCTAGGTGACATTAGGGTTTTGGTTGATGTGTATCTTAAGGTGTTATTTTAGTACGAACTCTAGGGCTGTTCGTGACACTTATAGGGATAGCTCATAAGATTGATCGGAAAAGATAACTCTGAGGTGGTTTCGTACCCTACAATAATTTCTTCGTTTGCTCTCCGCTATTTGTGACTTTGGACTGAACTCTTTGTCGCACGTGAGGGATTTACATATGATTCAACTATGTTAGTATTGTTGAGAGAACTTGCACTAGTGAAAGTATGAACCCTAGGCCTTGTTTCTAAGCATTGCAATACCGTTTGTGCTCACTTTTATCATTAGTTACCTTGCTGTTTTTATATTTTCAGATTACAAAAACCTATATCTACCATCCATATTACACTTGTATCACCATCTCTTCGCCGAACTAGTGCACCTATACAATTTACCATTGTATTGGGTGTGTTGGGGGACACAAGAGACTCTTTGTTATTTGGTTGCAGGGTTGTTTGAGAGAGACCATCTTCATCCTACGCCTCCCACGGATTGATAAACCTTAGGTCATCCACTTGAGGGAAATTTTCTACTGTCCTACAAAACTCTGCGCTTGGAGGCCCATCACGAGTCTACAAGAAGAAAGTTGCGTAGTAGACATCAAGCTCTTTTCTGGCGCCGTTGTCGGGGAGGTGAGTGCTTGAAGGTATATCTTTAGATCTTGCAATCAAATCTTTTAGTTTCTTGTTTTTCACTAGTTTGGTTTTATAAAAGAAAACTACAAAAAAATGGAATTGAGGTTGCCTCATATGCTTCATCTTTTTAATGTCTTTCGTGAAAATGATGGAAAGGAAAATTGTGCTCAAGTGTTAGAAGAAGAAGTTATTAAAATGTTTGGCACTAAATCTTTGTATGATGAGCATGATTGCAATGTTGTTAGTATGAATTCCTTGAATATTCATGATGCTAATGATATGCAAAGCCACAAGCTTTGGGATGCTATGTTCGATGAATATGATATTTTTAGCCCCCCAAGTTTTGATGAGCAAAACTATTATGATGATGGCATGCCTCCTATCTATGATGATTATGATGATGACATGTATGCTATAAAGAGTGATAGTAACCATGAAACTTGTCATCATGATTTTAATATTCAAAGTGGTTATGTCAATCAAGTATCTCATGATAGTTATTTTTTTGAGTTTGCTCCCACTATTATGAATGAGAAGAATTTTTCTTGTGTGGAGAGTAGTAAAATTTCTATGCTTGTAGATCATGAAAAGAATGCTTTATGTGCTGCTTATATTGTGAAATTCCTTCATGATGCTACTGAAAATTATTATGAGGGAGGAACATATGCTTGTAGGAATTGCAATAATATCAAGTTTCCTCTCTATGTGTTCAAAGTTTTGAAGTTATGGTTGTTTTGCCTTCCTATGCTACTTGATTATTGTTCCCATAAGTTTTTTTCTCACAAAATCCCTATGCATAGGAAGTGGGTTAGGCTTAAACGTGCTAGTCATATGCTTCATGATGCTCTCTTTGTGTTTCAATTCTTATCTTTTATGTGAGCATCATTGAAATCATCTTGCCTAGCTAAAAGGCATTAAAGAAAAGCGCTTGTTGGGAGACAACCCAACACTTTTACTTTCTGTTTTTGTGTGTTCACATGATTAAGCTACTGTATAATCATGTTTTATAGCTTTTGTTTCAATAAAGTGCCAAGTAAAACCTTTGGGATGACTCACAAGATGAGTAGAATTGATGCTGAACCAAAACAGAAACTTTTGACACCAGTACAGGAATTTTCATTTTTTACTGGAGCGTGATAATGATGTGAAATTTTTACACAGTCTTAATATACAAATTATTCAGGTTTTCCTAAGTTTTCAGAATTTTTAGAGACGGGGAAATATGGTTACACTACAGATCTTCACAGACTGTTCTGTTTTTGACAGATTCTGTTTTGCATGCATAGTTTACTTGTTTTAGTGTTTCTATAGCTTATATTGAGTGATATAAATTATGGGAATGATAGAAAACAGTAGGTATGACGTGGGAACAATTATGAATCATGTCTTGACAGTACCTAAGTGAATGATTTATCTTTACTACACTAACCCTTCTCACGAAGTTCCGTTAAGTTTTATGTGATTGAAGTTTTCAAGTTTTGGATGAGATACCGATATGAGGAGAATAAGGAGTGAAAAGAACCTAAGCTTGGGGATGCCCAACGCACCCCCAAGGTAATATCCAAGGAAGACTCAAGAGCCTAAGCTTGGGGATGCCCCGGAAGGCATCCCCTCTTTCGTCTTCAACATTATCGGTATATCTTACTTGGAGCTATATTTTTATTCGTCACATAATATGAGTTTTGCTTGGAGCGTCATTTTATTTTCTTGTTCTCTGTTAGGTGTTATTTATAATCTTTTTTTTCAATAAAAAGTTCCAAGAATTGCCTTTTAGGATGCTTGAATTGCATGTTTGGTGTGTGCTGTGTATAAACAGAAACTTTTGTTGTAGTATTTGAATTTTCATATTTTACTGGAAAGTGGTAAGTTTCTGAAATTTTTACACAGTCTTGTCATATAAATTATTTAGTATTTCCTAAATTTTCATATTTTTTTGAGTTACAGAAGTACACTATTTTCATAGATTGCTACAGACTGTTCTGTTTGGACAGATTGCTGTCATAGTTTTGTTATCTACTTATCCTATAGTTTCCATAGCCTATATTGGTAGATATAAATTGTGGAAACGATAGTAAACAGTAGATGATGTTTGAAAATTATTGTGCAACTTGTCTTGGCAGTATAAGAAGTGTTGATTTATTATTATGTGTACTAACCTATCTCACGAGTTCTTTTCGAGTTTTGTGTGGATGAAGTTTTTGAGAATAGGTGAAACCATGATATGAGAGGATTGAACGAGATACAAAAGCTCAAGCTTGGGGATGCCCAAGGCACCCCAAGTAAATATTTCAAGAAGTCTCAAGCATCTAAGCTTGGGGATGCTACGCATCCCACCTCTCTTCGTCAACTATCGGTTAGCCTATGTTGAGCCTAAATTTTTATTCGTTCACATGTCGCGTCCTATTCTTGGAGTGCTATTTTCTTTCTTTTGCTTGCTGTTTAAATAAAATACTCAGATCTGAAAATATATATTGAGAAAGAGAGTCCTCACATAGCTACTTAATTGTTTGATTACTCATTGATCTTCACTTATATCTTTTGAGAGTAGCTTGTCATTTCCTCTCATGCTTCACTTATACCTTTTTGAGGGATGAAATCTTTATGCTCATGTGCTTCATTTAAAATTGTTTGAGCTTGTCAAAAAAGCAATGGCAATATATGAAACTAGTCCCAAAGTGATAGATATCCAAGGAGGATATAATAAAAACTTTCATGAAGATCATGGGACGAATTAAACTTGATTCTTTGTAATAGTTTTGAAACATGATGATAGTAATATGTGAGTCATGTTAGTGAGTAATTATGCTTTAGTAGGAATATTGGTGTTAAGGTTTGTGATTCCCTATGCAAGTACGAAAGTCAATAGTTATGCAATGAAGTTACATCCTACTTGTGGTGCATTATTCGGTGTTAGTTATGTTCAATGCTCACTTATGTGAATTTTCGTTTCTTGGTTTGGTTGCTTCCCAATCTATTTGCTAGCCTCCATTTGTACCAAGTAGAAATACTACTTGTGCATCCAAAATCCTTAAACCAAGTTTTGCCTTATGAGTCCACCATACCTACCTATATGCGGTATTTCCATGCCGTTCCAAGCAAATTTGTATGTGCCATCTCTAAATTTTCAAAATAAATTTTCTCTTTTGTGTGCCCGTACCGCTCATGAAACGGTGGGGAGTATCCAATATTTTTCCATGCTAGGTGTGCTATTCTCACGATATGTGTTGATTCACTATCATTCACGAGAAAGTGGTTGGTATTCGAGATGCCCAGTTCCATGCTCAAAATTCAAATCAAAATATAATAAAACAAAACTCCCCCAGGATTGTTGTTTGTATGGACGGTACCCGTGGATTCGGCTCGCCGTGGAGTGTGATTGATTGGTGGAGGGGGAGTAAAAACTTTACCATTCTGTTTGGGAACCGCCTATAATATATCTAGCATGGAAAGTATTGTGAGCTACTTTGTCGTTTTTGTTAACAGGAAAAGCATGCCACTCAAAATATTTTTTCTCTCTCAACTTAAACCTTGAGCTCTGGCACCTCTACAAATCCCTACTTCCCTCTGCGAAGGGCCTATCTATTTACTTTATGCAATTTTTATTTTTGCTTTGAGTCTCCATCTTCTCTTATAAGCACCAACTAGGGGGCACTATGATCGTACTTGAGCATTGGGCATAGCTAATATTTGAGTGTGTTTCATGAATGGATCAATGATTGAGCATGATGGGCTAGGGATAACTTTCTTTAGTGTTGATATTTTGAAAGACATGGTTGCTTGTTGACATGCTTGAGTATTGAAGTCATTATGTTAAAACTAGACAATTGCTTTGAATCATTTACAAATCCAAATGTCCATGCTATACAAAGAAGAAAAGAATATGATGAACGTGTTAGGTAGCATTCACACTTCATAAATTATTTCTTTTATCATTTACCTACTCGAGGACGAGCAGGAATTAAGCTTGGGGATGCTGATACGTCTCCAACGTATCTATAATTTATGAAGTATTCATGCCATGTTTACAATAATTTTATATGATTTTGGTATGATTTGATTAGAACTAACCCGGACTGACGCTGTTTTCAGCAGAGCTACCGTGGTGTTGTTGTTGTGCAGAAATAAAAGTTCTCGGAATAGACTGAAAATTTACGGAGAATATTTTTGGAAAATATAAAAAATACCGGAGCAAAAAGATACCGGAGAGGAGTCCCGGGGAGGCCACAAGCCTAGGGGGCGCCCCCCCCCTAGGGCGCGCCCCCCTGGCTTGTGGGCCCCTCGAGCACTCCCCTGACGTGATTCCAACGCCAAGTACTCCTATAAATCGAGAAACCCCCAGAAAGAAACTGAGATCGGGAGTTCCGCCACCGCAAGCCTCTATAGCCACGAAAAACCAATCGGGAGCCCGTTCCGGCACCCTGCCGGAGGGGGAAACCATCACCGGAGGCCATCTTCATCATCCCGGCGGTCTCCATGACGAGGAGGGAGTAGTTGACCCTCGGGGCTGAGGGTATGTACCAGTAGCTATGTGTTTGATCTCTCTCTCTCGTGTTCTTGAGATGACACGATCTTGATGTACCGCGAGCTTTATTAATATAGATGAATCATATGGAGTTTTCCCCTCTCTATCTTCTTGTGATGAATTGAGTTTTCCCTTTGAAGTTTACTTATCGGATTGAGTCTTTAAGGATTTGAGAACACTTGATGTATGTCTTGCGATGGGATATCCGTGGTGACAATGGGATGTTCTATTGATCCACTTGATGTATGTTTTGGTGATCAACTTGCGGGTTCCGTGACCTTGGGAATCTATGCATAGGGGTTGGCACATGTTTTCGTCTTGACTCTCCGGTAGAAACTTTGGGGCACTCTTTGAAGTTCTTTGTGTTGGATTGAACATGATGAATCTGAAATTGTGTGATGCATATCGTATAATCAAGCCCATGGGTACTCGTGGTGACATTGGAGTATCTAGGTGACATTAGGGTTTTGGTTGATGTGTATCTTAAGGTGTTATTTTAGTACGAACTCTAGGGCTGTTCGTGACACTTATAGGGATAGCTCATAAGATTGATCGGAAAAGATAACTTTGAGGTGGTTTCGTACCCTACAATAATTTCTTCGTTTGTTCTCCGCTATTTGTGACTTTGGAGTGAACTCTTTGTCGCACGTGAGGGATTTACATATGATTCAACTATGTTAGTATTGTTGAGAGAACTTGTACTAGTGAAAGTATGAACCCTAGGCCTTGTTTCTAAGCATTGCAATACCGTTTGTGCTCACTTTTATCATTAGTTACCTTGCTGTTTTTACATTTTCAGATTACAAAAACCTATATCTACCATCCATATTACACTTGTATCACCATCTCTTCGCCGAACTAGTGCACCTATACAATTTACCATTGTATTGGGTGTGTTGGGGGACACAAGAGACTCTTTGTTATTTGGTTGCAGGGTTGTTTCAGAGAGACCATCTTCATCCTACGCCTCCCACAGATTGATAAACCTTAGGTCATCCACTTGAGGGAAATTTGCTACTGTCCTACAAAACTCTGCGCTTGGAGGCCCAACACGAGTCTACAAGAAGAAAGTTGCGTAGTAGACATCACTATTCCACTCCATCCATATGAATCTTGATCTCTAGCCTCCCCAAGTTGCTTTCCACCAATTCAATCTCTTCCACCAAAGCCAAATCTGTGAGAGAGTGATTGTGTGTTGAGGAGTCTATCATCTTGAAGCACAAAAGCAAGGAGTTCATCGACATTGCCGAGCCTATTACCTTTTGGTGGGTGGTGCCTCCTAGATTGGTTAGGCGTCGCTTGGGAGCCTCCTACTTCGTGTTGTGGAGTTGAACCAGGAAGTTTGTACGGGCAAGGAGATCGCCTACTTCGTGAAGATCTACCCATAGTGAGGCTAGTCCTTCGTGGACGGAAGCCGTTATGGAATAGTCAAGGTTGCTACTTCGTGGACCCTTATGGGTGGAGCCCTCCGTGGACTCTCACGACCGTTACCCTCCGTGGGTTGAAGACTCCATAAACGTGGACGTACGATAGCACCACCTATCGGAACCACGGGAAAAATCTTCGTGTCCCTCATGTGTTTGATCTCCCTATCTAAACTCCTTACTTCCATGTGCAATGTATTTACTTTTCGCTGCCATACTTGTTGACTTGCATGTGTAGGGTGTGCTAGACTTGCTATAATTACTAAAATCTGCCAACCAATTAACTTGGGAAAAGGTTAGGTTTTTAATTCCTGCTAGTAGTCTATTCACCCCCCCTCTAGACACTCTTCTAGTGATCCCACAAGTGGTATCAGAGCCTTGGTCTCCATTGCAACGGTTTCATCACCGTGGAGGAAGATGGATGTGTCTAGTATAGGAAGTTTGAGTTGTAGAGTGCCTATTCTTGATGGGGAGTACTATAGTCAATGGAAATATAAGATGCTTGAACTATTCAATGAATTTCATTTGAGCAAGTATGTTAAGAACCCCTATGTACCTCCCATTGATCCTTTACATCCCACACACGAAGAGGAAGTTGATATGCTATGCAATCTTAGAACTGTTAATCTTATAGTTAGAGGATTACCTAGAATTGTGCTTAATCAAATGAAGAATTTTGAATGTGCTTATACTTTGTGGAATGACTTGGAGAAACGATATCCAAGTTATTCATTGAGTAATCTTGATGAAATTCTTCACAAGACTATTGTCTTTCACAAAATGATGCCTAGTGATCCCAAGTTTCATGACTATCTATTTGAGCTTAGAGACCTCATGCGTGCTAAAGGAGATGTCATAACTATCAACAACATCATTGTAGAAGCCCTTCACATTCATAATCTTGAACATTGTCATGATCACAACCCTAACGAATCTCTTGTTCCTTGTGACGAGGATTTCCCACTTGATGATGACAATGTGGAGCATGGCTACTATGATGAAGATGAGTTGTTCGACATCGAGCATGAGAAGATCATGAAGAATCTAAGTCTTATGGCAAACTTCAAGGATTACATGTCCGGAGGAAAAGTGTGGATTCTCGATAGTGGATGCACCGATCATATGACCGGAGATAGAGACATGTTTGAAGAGATCACACCAAACCATGGACTGCGAAGGTATGTAACTTTTGGAGACAACTCCAAGGGTAAGGTACTTGGTCTTGGTAAGGTGGCCATATCCCATGATAGCTCTATTCAAAATGTCATGCTTGTTGAATCCCTTGGCTACAATCTTCTTTCCGTATCTAGACTTGCCGACTTTGGTTTTAATGTGCTATTCACGAAAGTAGATTGCCAAGTGTTTAGACAAGATAATCATAACATGGTCTTTACCGGTTTCCGTAGAGGTGATCTATACATTGTCGATTTCACCAAAAGATCCAAACCTCGTACTTGTCTTATTGCAAAATCTTCTAAAGGTTGGCTTTGGCATAGAAGACTAGGACATGTTGGCATGCGAAATCTAGACAAGCTTATCAAAGGTGATCATATACTTGGTGTTAAAGATGTTATCTTTGACAAAGATAGACTTTGTAGTGCTTGCCAAGCCGGAAAGCAAGTAGGTGGAAGTCATCCCATAAAGAATATCATGACTACTAGGAGACCACTCGAGTTACTTCACATGGATCTTTTTGGTCCCAATGCTTACAAGAGCCTCGGTAGAAATTCCTATGGTCTAGTTATAGTTGATGATTTTTCCAGATTTACGTGGGTATTCTTTCTTGATGATAAGTCGCAGGTACAAAAGATCTTGAAGAACTTCGCTCGCAAAGCACAAAATCAGTTCGAAGTGAAGATTAAGAAGGTTCGGAGCGATAACGGATCGGAGTTCAAGAACACCCATGTAGATACCTTTCTTGACGAAGAAGGTGTTTCACATGAGTTCTCGGCTACATACACGCCTCAACAAAATGGAGTTGTTGAGAGGAAGAACCGAACTCTTATTGAGATGGCAAGAACGATGGTTGACGAATACAAGACGCCAAGACACTTTTGGGTAGAAGCCGTGGAAACAGCATGTCATGCCACAAACCGACTCTACTTGCACAAGCTTCTCGGTAAAACGGCATACGAGCTACTCACCGGTAACAAACCCCAAGTTGGATACTTTCGGGTATTCGGCTCAAAGTGCTACATTCTTGATAAGCATCGTCGTACTAAATTTGCTCCTAAATCTCATGAAGGATTCCTACTTGGTTACGGATCGAACTCTCACACACCGTGTCTACAACAACTTCACTCGAAAAGTTGAAGAGACGGTAGATGTGAAGTTTGATGAATCTAATGGTTCGCAAGTCGAACAATTGCCAAATGATGTAGGAGACAAAGACCCTTCGGAAGCTATCCAAGACTTGTCCATCGGCAAGATTCGTCCCATGGAGGTGAAGGAAAGTACTTCATCAACTCAAGTGGAAGCCCCTACTTCACGTCAAGGTGATCCTCAACACGACATGGAGGCATCCACAAGCGGTACACGACAAGATGAAGAAGAGGAAGTACATAATGAAGATCCACCACGACCTCCTTCACCACCACCGCAAGGAAACGACACCTTCAACGACAATGAAGATGATGGAGATGATGATGATGAAGAAGCTTCACCATCCAACAAGCCGAAGCTATCCCGAGTTCGAGCAAGAGTGACCAAGAACCATCCTCTAAACCAAATCTTCGGTGACATACAAACCGGAAGAATCACTCGCTCTAAAACTCGCTTAGCTAATTTCTGTGAGCATTATTCTTTCATCTCTAGCATTGAACCCTTGAAGGTAGAACAAGCTCTTGAAGACTCGGATTGGGTGAACGCCATGCATGAAGAGCTTCACAACTTTGAGAGGAACGAAGTGTGGACACTCGTGGAGAAGCCCAAGGACGAGCACAACATCATCGGAACCAAATGGGTGTTTCGGAACAAGCAAGATGAAGACGGTCAAGTTGTACGCAACAAGGCGCGTCTCATAGCCCAAGGATATACGCAAGTCGAAGGTATGGACTAAGGTGAGACCTATGCACCCGTAGCTAGACTTGAAGCTATTCGCATTCTTCTTGCTTATGCTAATCACCATGATATCACGCTTTATCAAATGGACATTAAAAGTGCCTTTTTAAATGGTGAAATTGAAGAAGAGGTTTATGTTAAGCAACCACCTGGTTTTGTGAATCCTAAGAAACCTAACCACGTCTACAAACTTCGCAAAGCTTTATATGGTCTTAAGCAAGCTCCACGTGCTTGGTATAAATGCTTAACGAAGTTTCTCATTGAAAAGGGCTTTGAAATTGGTAAAATTGACGCAAGCTTATTCACTAACAGAGTTAATGGTGAATTATTTGTATGCCAAATCTATGTGGGTGATATTATCTTTGGATCTACTAACCCACAATTTAGTGAAAGATTTGGAAGGTTGATGTCCGAGACGTATGAGATGTCCATGATGTGTGAGCTGAAATTCTTTCTTGGCATGCAAATCAAGCAAACAAGAGAAGGAACTTTCATCTCTCAAACCAAGTATACCAAGGACTTGATCAAGAAGTTCAACATGCAAGAGTGTAAAGGTATGAAAACTCCTATGCCTACTAGTGGACATGTTAACCTTACCAAGGAGGATGAACCAGTTGATCAAAAGGTCTATCGATCTATGATTGGTTCATTGCTATATCTATGTGCCTCCCGTCCTGATATTATGCTTAGTGTTTGCATGTGTTCTAGATATCAAGCCGCACCTAAAGAGTGTCATCTTTTGGCTGTGAAACGTATTGTGAGATATTTGATACAAACACCAAACTTTCGCATTTGGTATCCCAAGGGATCTTCCTTTAACCTTGTTGGCTATTCCGATTCGGACTATGCCGGTGACAAGGTTGATAGAAAATCCACCTCGGGAACATGTCAATTTCTTGGTAGATCTCTTGTGTCTTGGTCATCCAAGAAACAAAACTCGGTATCTCTATCTACAGCCGAAGCTGAGTATATTGCCGCCGGATGATGTTGTGCACAATTACTATGGATGACACAAATGCTTAAGGATTATGGAATCCATGTTAAAAATGTTCCATTACTTTGTGACAATGAAAGTGCTATTAAGATTGGTCATAATCCCGTGCAACATTCTCGAACTAAGCATATTCAAGTTCGACATCATTTCATTCGTGATCATGTTGCCAAAGGATATGTTGATCTCAAGCATGTTCATACCAACAAACAATTGGCCGATATCTTTACTAAGCCACTTGATTAGAAAGTGTTTTGTTACTTGAGGAGTGAGTTGAACATCATTGATGCTTCAAACTTGAGCTAGACTCACTCGATTGCATGCAAGGGCATGAGCTTACATGACACTTCCATGATACACTTGACATGTTATCTTATACCATGGAATTATATGCTCCCTTGTATTGCATCTAACCTTTTGTAGGTACTTGGAAGAACAACACTTCACAAGATTGCCATCAACTCACATTTTAAGCAATCTTGTCATGACCAAGTATCCACAACCCCACCTTGGTGATGGAAGGAAGAAGACAACAAAACATATCCTTGAAACATATATAAATTTCTCAATTGGTATCGTGTCATCTTGATATATCATGTTTTCCTTGCGTGACTAACCTATGTAGGTGATAAGTGAACCAAAACAAGAAGGATTGCTCCCAACTCAAGATGAACTTCATCAACCTCGA
This sequence comes from Elymus sibiricus, assembly GCA_039707655.1. Taxonomy (NCBI): domain Eukaryota; kingdom Viridiplantae; phylum Streptophyta; class Magnoliopsida; order Poales; family Poaceae; genus Elymus; species Elymus sibiricus. The sequence continues at coordinate 393,730,970 of CM077665.1, read as the reverse complement.
GCATCCTCAACAAGTTCACCTACAAGCTACGTCATCAACATCACTCAAAGGTATGTACTCATATCCTTGAAAAGGCTTTACTCCAAGTCATGAGTTAAAGCAACTCAAGCGATATGAAAACATTAAAATGCTTAATCGAAAAATGGTAACCCCATTTTGAGCTTAAAGATGAGTATGACCTATGATCAAGTATTCTTGCTTGGCTCCTAAGTCAATATACTCTAATATAGGTGACCTAGTCACCGACCATCATCTAGTTAAGTATCTTGTTTGGTTCATTCATTATTTGCAAGATTTATTGGAACCACTCAAATCTTCTCTAGTTGATATCTCTTTGTAAAGTCCTTTTGCATTTTCTTTGAAAATCCTTTCGACACTTTGTTACAAGTTTTCCAAATTAATTTGCAAGTTTCTCAAACATTGCCAAGTTTCTGTTTACCCCTCGGAGCCTCCGATTCAAACCTCTCGGTCCTACCGATTTAGCAGACGAGCTGCATAACAACAACTCGGTTCTACCGACTCGTTTGACTCAGAGTCACCGATTTGATTTCTTCTCTGGTTGGAGTTCATATTAGCAAATCAATGTTTCTCTAGTGATCCTACATTTGGTATCTTTGTTCCTTCAATGATCCCTTATATATATATATATAAAACAAAGGGGGGGAGAAACTCTATTCTAGGATCCCTGACTCAAAGGAGGAGAAGTCTTACAAGTTCTCAGATCAGCCAAAGGGAGAGAAATTATTTTCCATGATTCCCTCAGTTTTTAATGCTCTCTATAATTTTCATTTCTATGAACCCTACATTCTATGACCCTTGTTCTCAAGGATCCCTTCTTAAGTCAATGATCCCTGTATCTGACCCTGTATATGACCTTTTTGGAAATTAATGCGAAAGGGGGAGAAATACCAAAGCTTCAATGCTAAAGGGGAGATACATGCTTATGCAGAGGGGGAGATATAATCAAGGGGGAGAGGAGAATGTCAAAGCTTATAGAGACAAGGGGAGAATACCAAAGTAGGGGGAGAAAAATATGTTTGGGAGAAAATATGTTTATTTCATTTGACTACTCATGTTAGACTTTTCTCACCCTATCCAATCCCAATATCTACATGCTAAGATTCAGGGGGAGAGGATGATCTACTATTTTCATATCTAAGGGGAGAAAGTTCTAAATGTTCTTGGAGACATATCAATCTTAAGGACTATTACCTTCTATATGTTCTCCACATCTTGGTACTATTGAGCTCTATTGCTTTTTGATTGGTAGAATACTCTTGTGTTTCCTAACATTGTTTTCTCAAGTGTATTTCTACTACAAGAATGCTCAAGAACTCAAGGTAAGTATATGCATCATACCCTTGGTCAAGATGATCTCTTGCTTCTTGCACATATTGTTTGCAAGAGTGAAGTCTTGAACAAGGATACATATCATTCATATATATTTGATGCATACAGCCAAGATACACATGACTCATCATATCCCTTCTACTACATGTGTGTCCATGCATTCCAAAGCAACCATCATTTAAAGGGATTGCCCACATTTAGGGGGAGCAAGTCTAAGTCATGTGTCTCTCAAAGTCTTCATTATATCCATGCATATCTTTATTTGAAGCTTTGATTGTATGTTGTCATCAATTACCAAAAAGGGGGAGATTGAAAGCACAATGTGCTTCCTTGGTGGTTTTGATAATTCATGACAACATACATTGTCTCTTGGACTAATATTTCTACCTAGTGTATTTCAGATGAAAGTCCATAGAGAGATATGGGTTGGCAAAAAGGACTGTGGAGATACCCCAAGATGCAAGGAAATGGTTTGGCAAAGCTTCAAGCAAGAGGACTCTACATTTTACTTTGTGAGAAATCACTTTGAGTCCATAGGAAAGCCAATACTATTAAAAGGGGGTAAGGTACTGTTGGTGAACAAGATGCTCCACGTGTACAAGTGACAGTCACCAAAAACACTCACAAACTCTTCCACAAAAGTCTGTCCAAGCCAAATATCCAAAATCGGTGCAACCAACAATTCCAACTCGGTCCCACCAATTCCCAAACTCAGACAGACTCATGCCAAACCCTAGCCAGTCGGTGCAACCGATTCTGCATCGGTGCCACCGAGTTCAGTTGCCAACTTTCTGTTTAGCTATTTTCAGTCTTCGGTACCACCGAGTTTTGCCAGTCGGTCTCACCGAGACTTGGACCAACTCTCTGGTTAGCTATTCACAAGAATCGGTACCACCGAGAATTGTGAATCGGTCTCACCGAGTTTTTGGACCAACTCTCTGGTTAGCCATGGTCAAGAATCGGTACCACCGAGATTTGAGAATCGGCGTCACAGAGTTGTGCATTCTGACCGTTGGTCACCTGATTGGTACCACCGAGAGTTATATATTGGTCTCACCGAGATTCAAAAGTTGCCACCTTTTGGTCACTTTGGTACCACCGAGTTTTACACTTCGGTGTCACCGAGTTGGTCACTTTAGGTGTAACGGTTGGATTTTTGGGGATGCCTATATATACCCCTTCACCCCCACCCACTCGAAAGAGAAGCACTCAGAACTATTCCATACTTGCCCCATCCTATTTTCTGAGAGAGAGCCACCTACTCATGTGTTGAGATCAAGCTATTCCACTCCATCCGTATGAATCTTGATCTCTAGCCTCCCCAAGTTGCTTTCCACCAATTCAATCTCTTCCACCAAAGCCAAATCTGTGAGAGAGTGATTGTGTGTTGAGGAGTCTATCATCTTGACGCACAAGAGAGTTCATCGACATTGCCGAGCCTATTACCTTTTGGAGGGTGGTGCCTCCTAGATTGGTTAGGTGTCGCTTGGGAGCCTCCTACTTCGTGTTGTGGAGTTGAACCAAGAAGTTTGTACAGGCAAGGAGATCGCCTACTTCGTGAAGATCTACCCATAGTGAGGCTAGTCCTTCGTGGACGGAAGCCGTTATGGAATAGTCAAGGTTGCTACTTCGTGGACCCTTATGGGTGGAGCCCTCCGTGGACTCTCACGACCGTTACCCTCTGTGGGTTGAAGACTCCATAAACGTGGACGTACGATAGCACCACCTATCGGAACCACGGGAAAAATCTTCGTGTCCCTCATGCGTTTGATCTCCCTATCTAAACTCCTTACTTCCATGTGCAATGTCTTTACTTTCCGCTGCCATACTTGTTGACTTGCATGTGTAGGGTGTGCTAGACTTGCTATAATTACTAAAATCTGCCAACCAATTAACTTGGGAAAAGGTTAGGTTTTTAATTCCTGCTAGTAGTCTATTCACCCCCCCTCTAGACACTCTTCTAGTGATCCCACACTTGGGGGAGTTGATACGTCTCTAACGTATCTACTTTCCCAAACACTTTTGCTCTGGTTTTGACCTCTAATTTGCATGATTTGAATGGAACTAACCCGGACTGACGCTGTTTTCAGCAGAACTACCTTGGTGTTATTTTTGTGCAGAAATAAAAGTTCCCGGAATTGGACGTAACTTTTTGTGGTTTTTTTTGGAATATATAATGAATTATGGAACGAAGAGCTACCAGAGGGAGGCCACCTGTGGGCCACAAGACAACAGGGCTCCCCCCCAGGCCTCGCCCTGATGGCTTATGGGGCCCTCGAGGCTCCTCCGACCCTAATTCCAGTCCTATAAAATCACATCCTTGGAAAAAAAATAGGAGAGAAGTTTCATCGCATTTCACGAGACGGAGCCTGTCGGCGATATTACCCCACGGTATAACCCGACCTGAAGTATGACCCGGCCGGGACTTGGCAACTCACTGATGACCCGGCCGATCTTGGCGGCTCATTGGTGACCCGGCAGGCGGGTCATACGAACGACAAGACCCAACGGGCCAGAAGGCGAATCATGAGAGGGCCGACTCATGTTATGATGGGCCGGCTCACAGAGAAGGCCCAAGAAGAGGAAGGATTCCCTCACAAAGGAAACAAGACCCGGATTAGGATTCAAAAGAGACTAGTCCTAATCCTACTCCCAGTAGGACTCTACATGTAAACTTACCCCTTCAACCTATATAAGGAGGGGTAAGGCACCCCAAGAGGGACAAGTTCAACTCATTAGAGAGAGACAGATTAGAAACCCTCGAGATTAGAGGTAGCGATTCTGCACCCTTGTAATCAAGGTCTATCCATCAAATACACACAAAGCAGGACGTAGGTTATTACCTCCATCGGAGGGGCTGAACCTGGGTAAACTCGCGTCTCTCATTTCCGACCAACCCCTCTCAACCCGCCACATAGTTGCAATGGCCTCACACCTAAGTTTCTCTCACGAGGACATCTTGCCATGACAAAACCACGACAGTTGGCGCTCACCGTGGGGCCAGCGTATAGTGGTGCTATGTTCTTGGAGGGAGCTCTTCAGGGATTGAGAAGCTCGCGGTGGGTCAGGTGAAGAAGAGCCGACACGGAACGATCATGCACGATGACTCGTCATGGGACCATCGTAAGGCAAGGAAAGTGTGGATTCAGATTTCGACGGTTTTGATCTTCATCAAACAAACGAAAGCAACTTCATCGGCCAGACGACTCATGTGGATGGACGTCTTCAAACAACCGCAGACACAAGGACTCGACGCCATCCCATATAACGGATCAAACTTACCAGATAGAGATTTAGTGGCATGTTCTAGGAGCAGCTCCGCGAGATCGCATCCGTAACTCGCCGAAAACAGAATGTTTGGAGTCTCCGTGCCGTACAACACTGGCTCACGAGTCTGATAAAATACCAACTACGCAGATCATCAAGGCACAGGAGGACAACTCTCGATGGAGCTACTAACAGACTTGAGTTTTTGCCATGCCAAAGTCGTTGTACGTAGAGATCACATACGGTCAACAAGCAAAAAGCAACAGAAAGAAAAGAAGACCGCGATCCGGAGATTGACATGGACACGGACTCGGCCTTCGCCTCGCGTCCGAGCCGATCTCGCCATCGCCGCCCAGCCGCGCCTCCTGATCCCAGCCAACGGGTTACTGCCCTATCCTCGTGTCATTGCCGCGCGTCTAAACCGCCGTCCGCCTCACGCTCCGAGCTGGCCTCGCATCGCCTCGCCTGTTGGCCTCGCCCCGAGTCGGGTCTCCGCCGCGGCCGCACCGCGCCTGCTTCGCCTCGCCCCGAGCCAGGTCTATGCCGCATCCGCACCTTGCCTGCCCGCTGCACCGTGGACGGCTCTGCCTCGATTCGCCAGCGCGCGATGGTACAGCCTCCGCTACGGCCCCGCCCCGCAGCACCTGCCTCCGCCATGGCCTCGCCTAGCCGCCGCACCTTCCGTCTGCCACCTTCTTCCCAGCGCGCGCGGCCCCGTTACCGCGCCCCTGCCGTCGCCGTCTCCAAACGGCCCTCTACCGCGAACCAGGCCAGCCGACGCCTGCGCCGCCGCGGGCCGCCGCGGCGCCGGCCTCCGACGCGCCTTGAGCCATCGTGGTGCCGGCTTCCACCTCACTTTGCGCCATCGCGTCCGCCGCTCCTCGCGCGCCCGCCAGCTCGCCGCTCCTCCTGCGCCCGATGACTTGCCGCTCCTCGCGCGCCCGCCGGTTCGCCGCTCCTCCTGCACCCACCGACTCGCCGCTCCTCTCGGGCCCGTCCAGCGTATGGCCCTGCGTCGGCCGTTTCCCCTCACACCCATCGAAGGAGGGGAAGTGGGAAGCCGGTTGGATGGATAAGAGGTGGGGGAGCCGGTTAAGAAAGGCGTGGGGGTAAAAAAACTGGAACGTCTGCAGTCAAAGAGCTTTTTCGTCAGGGTTGCGTCCATGATGGGATGAAATTATCAACAGGTTAAATTATAAATGGGAGGCCCCTACAGCATTCAAAGTGCGTTGGACAATCCAATGAACGTGGAAGCCGTCCCCGCGGTTCGGTTTACATCAAACACCGTCGTCAACTCTCGTATTCGCATCGGCTTACAACACCGCGGCCGCGTCGTACCAAGTTATTAGCCAAACTCTCGGGTCTACATCAACACGCGAGATCATTCGATGGGCGCTCGTGGAAAATTCGCTCACTACGATTCACATTGATGGATCATCAACAAACAATACTACGGCGTGTCTCATCAATTGAACATCCATAGGGAAGTTGCATATGGATCGTCTGTCATCCAAATGAATCAGGTGATATCCATCCGGTTTGGTTTATTAATACATATTTCTCTCGAAACAATTACTCTGTCTGCACTATTTTTAATTGCAGGACAATTGTTCGTTACAAAAGGTGACATAATATTGTGGATACGGAGGTTGCTCCAATATTATCATGCGTCATCATTTGTCCAAACCGCATTATTAAACGGATGCGCGTGAGCCGCCGTCCCCACGGTCCGGTCTACATCAACACGCTGGTGCCGCGCCTGCTCGCTCGAGCTGCCCAATGGACGTGCGCAAGCCGCCATCCCCGCGACCCGGTCTACATCAACAACGTCGTGGCTGCCTCGCGCATCCACACCGGCTTACAATGCCATGACCGACTCCCGCGTCCATGACAACTTACAACATCATGGCCGACTCGCATCCGCACCGGGTTTCAATGCCGCGGTCAACTTTCACGTCTATATCAACATGCCAGGGCAGCACCCGCCCGTATGAGCCGTCTTACGGACGCACGCAAGCCGCCCCCATGGCTCGTCTCCTCCAACAACATTGGAGCAAAGGAAAAAATGACATTCGGAATCATGTCTTACGCGACATCACGAAAACAAGTGCCAACCTTCACCTGCACCAGGAAAGCTTGCCATGAAGGAAACATCCCTGGAGAAGCTACAACTTGAGCCGGTCAATATTGAGTCGGCAATTCAAAAGTCAGCAGCAAAGAAAAAGAAAATGGCCCTAGATACCAGAGGAGCCAAATCAAGAGAGAATAACAAGTATGAAGACTCCAGCTTATGCTACAGCCAAGTATGAAGACTCTCAAGCCGCCTCCTCGAGTCGACTTAAGACTCGGGTGCTACACAGATATGGCTCGACAGATTTAGTCGTTGTCAATAGATACAAGAACCCCGGGTCATTACAAGGAAGATAACCCGGTCCCGGAGGCTGCTGCCTTATTGGCGAAAAATTATAAGTCGCCCAAGAGGACAAGCCGCCATGATGCGACCGTTCAAACATGGGTGCCCTGCTTTATTGGCGAAAAATTAAAAGTTGCCCAAGAGGACGAGCCGCCATGATGCGCCGTTCAAACATAGGTGCCCTGGTTTATTGGATCATCATATTATGATCAATGGTCGAGCTTTTCCATGATCATAGGTCAGTTGGCGGCTTCCAACTCAATGAGTTTAGCTTTCATACCCTCTTGACCGGCTTCCATGCCATATATGGGTTAAACCTGCCGGTTTGCAACTTGCTACTCCGCCAGGTGACCCGCCGTACTCTTGACAGTCAATCTTTCAATAAGACCCTGAACTTGTCAAAGTTAAAACGGCGGCTTATGTCAGGAGAGAGCCGGCTTACAGAGAGCTAGGATAAACTCACCTGTCCGCTGTAGTCTCTCCACTATGTGGCCCGTTCGTACTCTTAACAGTCAATCTTTTTAAGACCCTGAACTAGTTAAGGTTAAAACGACGGATTTATGTCACGTGAGAGCCGGCTTATGGGATTAAAGGCGTTCATGCCAAGCTTCTTGGAAGCAAAAACCTTGAGTTTTTCAAAAGATAAGAACAAGAGTTGATCTCTTCTGGTTGTGCCTTCAAAGCTGGCTTACAAAAATTTGAGATATACATGTATATATTCTCTGTCAGTTGTTTTTATCATATACATACATCATCCTGCACTGCATCATGCATCATACATGCATATCAAGCCGGTCATTAAACCGGGTTACATTGTAACTTCTGCAGGAACAAATAGATCTTTGATAGCCAAAATGGCTGGATCTTCATCATGGTTTATCATAACCAGTATTAAATGATTGGGGTTTTTCAAGCCAGCTCGGAAGAATTGACTATTCTCGAAGAGCCACCCTATCACATATAATGTCGTGTCATCTAATTGACCGGCTCTTGGATTTTTTTCAACTTGTGCTCTGTAGTAAACTACAACACTTGTGGATTTCTCAAACATATATTTACCGGGTTGCACCGTAATCACGAGCAGGGATTTCATTTCAAAGACAAAGGCATTATTCCAGGATATTCATACCGGGTTGCATTACAACCACGGTCAAGGATTCATTCAAATCAGATCAATATTAGTTCAAGAGAACTTCTGATGTGCATTATGATGGGTTATATTATTCTCACACAGTCCCAAGTCGCTGCAGGCATACGACCCGGCACTTGGGGGCTACATCATATGATGTTTTTTCTTTTCAAAGGAGAAGTGCATATAAGCCCCAAATCGCTGCAGGCAAACCACCTGGCACTTGGGAGCTACACTGCTCAGAGCAAAAAATTCTAAAGTCCCAAGTCGCTGCAGGCATGCGACCCGGCACTTGGGGGCTACAGTATTCAGCTGTTCAAACAGATTATAAGGTCTAAATTGAAGACCTGGCCCATCACATACTGATGAGCCGGCCCTTGGGGGCTACACATGTGAAATACAAGACATTCAGTCTATATCTGGTGACTCAGATGACAACCCAGATTTCTTGACATTCGACACCAAGTTCAAAGTCCCAGGTTGTTGCAGGCAAGACAACCCGGCACTTGGGGGCTACACTGGCTGAAGTATTATAAAGTATAAAGACAATTACAAGTCCCAGGCTGCTGCAGGCAAGACAACCCGGCACTTGGGGGCTACACAATCAAAGATATTATTGAAAAGCACCAAGTCATCATGGATAAACTCGGAGCTTGGGGGCTACGGGTAATATGGATATATCAAAAAATAGAAGAACACTTTCAAGTTGTCAATTATGAGCAAGACTGGTCTCATTTCTGGATGGAGGGTTGCAAAGATCATCTCCTCAAAGTTATGCATAGAAGGGCCCAGAAGACCGGCTCAACGTCATGTGATTTTCTTATTCACAAAAGTATCTTTAAGCCAAAGCATTGGAGGCCGACTCAACAGCATATGGATGTTTTATTCCCAATATTTTATTGCAAAGGACACATACCTGCAAGATGATGGTGAAAACGGCTTGTTAATATGAAGAAGAAACCCAGATTTTCAAGGAGCTACTTCTTTAAGCCGGCCAGTGGAGCAAGCCGGTCCCTTAACATATTTGTTATTTTTATTTCAGGAGCTTACCATGAATAAATTCAAGCTAACCTGGGGGATAATGTCGGGGATATTACCCCGCGGTATAACCCGGCCTGAAGTATGACCCGGCCGGGACTTGGCGACTCACTGATGACCCGGCCGATCTTGGCGGCTCATTGGTGACCCGGGAGGCGGGTCAGACGAACGACAAGACCCAACGGGCCAGAAGGCAAATCATGAGAGGGACGACTCATGTTATGATGGGCCGGCTCACAGAGAAGGCCCAAGAAGAGGAAGGATTCCCTCACAAAGGAAACAAGACCCGGATTAGGATTCAAAAGAGACTAGTCCTAATCCTACTCCCAGTAGGACTCTACATGTAAATCTACCCCTTCAACCTATATAAGGAGGGGTAAGGCACCCCAAGAGGGACAAGTTCAACTCATTAGAGATAGACAGATTAGAAACCCTCGAGATTAGAGGTAGCGATTCCGCACCCTTGTAATCGAGGTCTATCCATCAAATACACACAAAGCAGGACGTAGCCTATTACCTCCATCGGAGGGGCTGAACCTGGGTAAACTCGCGTCTCTCGGTTCCGACCAACCCCTCTCAAGCCGCCACATAGTTGCAATGGCCTCACACCTAAGTTTCTCTCACGAGGACATCTTGCCGTGACAAAACCACGACAGAGCCGCCGCCACGTCCTGTTCTTCCTCTGGAAGGCTGATCTGGAGTCCGTTTGGGGCTTCGGAGAGGGGAAATCGTCGCCGTCGTCATCACCAACCCTTCTTCACCAACACCACCATGATGCTCACCACCGGGAGTGGATAATTCCTTTGTAGGCTTGCTGGACGGTGGTGGGATTGGATGAGATTGATCATGTAATCGAGTTAAGTTTGATAGGGCTTGATCCCTAGTATCCACTATGTTCCGAGATTGATGTTGCTATGACTTTGCTATGCTTAATGCTTGTCCATAGGGCCCGGGTGCCATGATTTTAGATCGGAACCTATTATGTTTTCACGAATATAAGATTGATTTGGATCCTACCCTGCAAGTTGTATGCACCTATTACGTGTCTTGATCCGCATACCCCAAGGTGACAATAATTGGGATTCTTTCTGGTGATTGTCGTAGTTTGAGGAGTTCATGTATTCACCATGTGTTAATGCCTTATTCCGGTTCTCTATTGAAAGGAGGCCTTAATGTTCCTTAGTTTCCGATAGGACCCCGCTGCCACGGGAGGGTAGGACAAAATATGTTATGCAAGTTCTTATCGCAAGCACGCATGACTATATACGGAATACATCCTACATTACATTGATGATCTGGAGCTAGTTCTGTGTCGCCCTAGTGTGTAACTGTTACATGATTGATGTCATCTAAATCATTATCCATCACCGATCCACGTGCCTATGCTTTACATATACTGAATCTTGCTAAGTTACTATTGCTACTACTACTGTCACAACTGCTACAAAATTGCTGCTGTCACTATTACTGTTACTTTTACTACTACTATTTGCCGTGCTACTAAACCTTTGCTGCAGAGAGATATCCCAGGTGCGGTTAAATTGAAAACTCAACTGTCAAGGCCAATAAATATTCTTTGGCTCCCCTTGTGTCGAATCAATAAATTATGGTGAAATACTACCCGTGAAGACTGTCGCGATCCCCTATACTTGTGGGTTATCAGAGCCTCACACGGAGATCGAGTTCCTTAGGGGAGAGGGAGCGTTCCTCTTGAGCGATATCGAGTCGAAGGATCACAAGGAAGGCCACGTGAAAAGGATCTTAGCCTTAGAGAATAGTTTCTTGCTCCACTCAGAGAGTCGAAGCACAGCCTTCTTGAGTCTGTGATGCAAAATGAGATATGGCTCCATGGGAGCGACATTCTCGGCCCAAGCCTTTGAACAACATCATGGAATCCGGGTAGAGATGTCCAAAAATTCTCGAACTTGAAAGAGCACGGTCTTCGAGGCCCCTTGTCATCGGCATGCAGAAGAGGGCAGTGGTCGGAAAGGGAAGACGATAGGGCATGCAACACATGGGTGTTAAAAGTTGTGTCCCACTCGGCATTACATAAGAAGGAGTCCAATTTGCATATAGTTGGGTTGGCCCTCTCGTTGCTCGACGTGACGCGGCTTTTCTTGAGATGAATTTCCTCGAGCTCACAGGATTGGAGGGTGGACGGTTAATCCTGCTATGATTTACATTCCACTTGTTTTTGTCTAGAGCTCGGTAAATCTGGTTGAAATCCCTGGATGCAAGCCAAGCCACACCCGACAGAGGTTTGTGGTTGATTAGCTCAGCAAAGAAGGCATCTTTACAAGCGGAATCGGTGGGGCCGTAGACTGAAGTGATTTCTAAGTTAGTATCCGAGTCATAGATCCGCACCATGGTTGAAACGCAGTAGGTTGAGAAGACAATGTCACTGACGTCAAGGAGGTTTTCATCCCAAAGCATAAGAATGCTATCTATGGTACCGTCAGCCGGACGCTGCGCAAAATTGCAGGGTCTATTTCCTCGTAGGGAGGCTGCAATGAAACTATCAATGGAGCTCATCTTGGTCTCTTGAAGACAAACCAAGTGGCAAGACGAGCTAGCAATGGTTGCACTGACTATGGCACGACGGTCTGGGCAATTTAGCACGTGCACATTCCAGCTCACGGTGTTGATGGATTGTTCTGTCATTGCTTCACGACATATGCCCTTGGACTAAAAGAAAGTAACACACTTGTAGCACAGAGAATGAAGATACACTTGCTGATACACGGCCAAAGGCCCATCCCTAGTTGGTTCAGACTACCCTTACATAGAAAACAAGAAGAACAAAAATGCCCCTTCCAAGCAATAGATGGGCGTACTAACATAGCAACCATGGCAGTCCTATGCAAGCACAAACTAATCAGGCAATTGCCTCTTGCGATCCCAGGTCGAACTGATCCACCACAATATCAAGGCCTCTTTCACCTCCATGGTCGATCAGGGCATCTTCCACCGCATTGACATAGCCATCATCCAGCTTGAAGAAGTCTCTCATAGCCACAATCACCTCAGGAGCAAGTTGCTCCTTGAACCTTTCTTGGAAGGCATTCAAAGTTGAGGCAGTGACATCCTTCCCATCTTGTGTGATGCCCAGGCTACGACAAACAAGCCATTCGACAACCTGGGCTGCCGGGACAGCAGGCGCACGAGCAGCAGGCTGCCTGATCTTCTGCAGGGAAATTCCTCCCTTGTTGGAGATCCTCATATCCAGGAGGGGGGCGCTGCAGGGTGGTCAGTGAGCAGAGCTCGATGAGCGCCGGGCTCGGCACCAGGGAGGCAGCAAGCGCATCACGGGTCTCGTCCCTCTTCGAGCTCGGCGGAGCCGCAACACCGAAGTAGGCGAGAGGGGCCGTGCGTCTCTGGAGAGGCGTCTTGCAGAGCCAGGGCGCGCCTGCCTGGCTGGGCTGCGGCCACGGGCACCATCAGGAGCAACATTAATCAGCACATCAGGGCCGACCTGGAGCTCCACGGGGCGAGCTGCAGGGATTGGCAGCCCCTTCAGGGCATGGGTAGCAGGGGAACTCGCCGAACCCGATCCCACCAGCAGCTGCGTGGCGTGGGTAGCAGGTCTTGGCATCGTCCATCATGCGTGCCCCGACGCCCATCGCGGTCTTCTCTGTCAATGTCGCGTTGCCCATCCCGTAAAGCACGGGAGAGGCTCCGACAAAGACGGTCTCCCCATCCTTGTCTACCCCTGGAAGCATCACAGTCGTCATGCCCACGGTCGCGGTCCTCCTCATCGTCTCAATCGCGGCGGTCATGGCGGACAGGGAGGGAGACCCTCTCGCGCCGGTCCCGCTCCTTCGTCTCTCTATCGATTATATTGGACCTCCAGTCGTTGGGCTTGGAGACGACCTTGCCGTAGGTGGGCTCCTCGTGGATGTCGAGGTGGACGGGGATGCGGTGCTCTAGTCCCCGCCGACTGTAGATCGGCACCCCGCCGGTTTGTGCGGGGAAGTGATCCAGTTCAGACACGACACCTTACTCGGGCAGGGAGTCCTTGCCCAGAGAGCCAACACTCTTGTCTCGGTCTTCAACTTGGATGAAGGCTCGACATAATTGAGAGAACAGCCGGAGCCGATGGTGCTCGCGACGCCTTTGTTATCCCAGGCATATAGTGGGAGGCCCTCAAGGCAGATCGGGACATGATGACGGAGGTCCACGTTCTCCGCGTGTGCCTCCAGTCGCCAGGCCCGCACCTGAAGCTTTGTGTTGCCGTAAGGGATCTCGCGGCGTGCAGACGCAATGTCAGCGTGGTGAAGCTTTGTGGATGAAGCGCACCAGGAATTTCTCCGAGAAGTGCAGGACGATGACGACATCAGGGGTGAGGGCGCCAATCTCAACGGCGATGGCCGCAGCGACCTCGTTGATGGAGGCGCGACCGTCGCGGTCGAACCAGGCCACCAGAATGTTGGACTCTAGAAGAGCGGCCTCAACTTGTATCGCCGACGTGTTGTGGATGACAAAGAACACCTCCGGGCGTAAGCTGTGGTCGTCATTCCACGCCAAGGGGGCGTGGAGGAGGAGACCATGGGAGACACTTGGGGAGGAGGTGGAGGCGCCGCCTTCAGTGTACGGGGCGGCAGGGGTGCTCTACGCGAGCTGGGCGTGCCAGGGCATGATGTCTACTACGCAACCTTCTTCTTGTAGACTCGTGTTGGGCCTCCAAGCGCAGAGTTTTGTAGGACAGTAGCAAATTTCCCTCAAGTGGATGACCTAAGGTTTATCAATCCGTGGGAGGCGTAGGATGAAGATGGTCTCTCTCAAACAACCCTGCAACTAAATAACAAAGAGTCTCTTGTGTCCCCAACACACCCAATACAATGGTAAATTGTATAGGTGCACTAGTTCGGCGAAGAGATGGTGATACAAGTGTAATATGGATGGTAGATATAGGTTTTTGTAATCTGAAAATATAAAAACAGCAAGGTAGCAAGTAACAAAAGTGAGCAAAAACGGTATTGCAATGCTTGAAAACAAGGCCTAGGGTTCATACTTTCACTAATGCAAGTTCTCTCAACAATACTAACATAGTTGAATCATATGTAAATCCCCTCACGTGCGACAAAGAGTTCACTCCAAAGTCACAAATAGCGGAGAACAAACGAAGAAATTATTGTAGGGTACGAAACCACCTCAAAGTTATCTTTTCCGATCAATCTTATGAGCTATCCCTATAAGTGTCATGAACAGCCCTAGAGTTCGTACTAAAATAAGACCTTAAGATACACATCAACCAAAACCCTAATGTCACCTAGATACTCCAATGTCACCACAAGTACCCATGGGCTTGATTATACGATATGCATCACACAATTTCAGATTCATCATGTTCAATCCAACACAAAGAACTTCAAAGAGTGCCCCAAAGTTTCTACCGGAGAGTCAAGACGAAAACATGTGCCAACCCCAATGCATAGATTCCCAAGGTCATGGAACCCGCAAGTTGATCACCAAAACATACATCAAGTGGATCAATAGAACATTCCATTGTCACCACGGATATCCCATCGCAAGACATACATCAAGTGTTCTCAAATCCTTTAAAGACTCAATCCGATAAGAAAACTTCAAAGGGAAAACTCAATTCATCACAAGAAGATAGAGAGGGGAAAACTCCATATGATTCATCTATATAAATAAAGCTCGCGGTACATCAAGATCGTGTCATCTCAAGAACACGAGAGAGAGAGAGAGATCAAACACATAGCTACTGGTACATACCCTCAGCCCCGAGGGTGAACTACTTCCTCCTCGTCATGGAGACCATCGGGATGATGAAGATGGACTCCGGTGATGGTTTCCCCCTCCGGCAGGGTGCCGGAACGGGCTCCCGATTGGTTTTTCGTGGCTCTGGAGGCTTGCAGCGGCGGAACTCCCGATCTAGGTTTCTTTTCGGGGGTTTTGGTATTTATAGGATTTTTTGGCGTCGGTCTAACGTCAAGGCGGTGCCCGAGGAGTCCAAAAGCCAGGGGGGCGCGCCCTAGGGGGGGCGCCCCCCAGGCTTGTGGCCTCCTCGGTCACTTCCTGGCCCAGCTTTTTTGCTCCAGTATTTTTTATATTTTCCAAAAATATTCTCCATAAATTTTCATCCCATTCCGAGAACTTTTATTTCTGCACAAAAACAACACCACGCTAGCTCTGCTGAAAACAGCGTCAGTCCGGGTTAGTTCTAATAAAATCATACCAAAATCATATAAAATTATTGTAAACATGGCATGAATACTTCATAAATTATAGATACGTTGGAGACGTATCAGCATCCCCAAGCTTAATTCCTGCTCGTCCTCGAGTAGTTAAATGATAAAAGAAATAATTTATGAAGTGTGAATGCTAGCAAACATTTTCATCATATTCTATTCTTCTTTGTATAGCATGGACATTTGGACTTGTAAATGATTCAAAGCAATAGTCTAGTTTTAACATAATGACTTCAATACTCAAGCATGTCAACAAGCAACCCTGTCTTTCAAAATATCAACACTAAAGAAAGTTATCCCTAGCCCATCATGCTCAATCATTGATCCATTCATGAAACACACTCAAATATTAGCTATGCCCAATGCTCAAGTACGATCATAGTGCCCCCTAGTTGGTGCTTATAAGAGAAGATGGAGACTCAAAGCAAAAATAAAAATTGCATAAAGTAAATAGATAGGCCCTTCGCAGAGGAAAGTAGGGATTTGTAGAGGTGCCAGAGCTCAAGGTTTTAAATTGAGAGAGAAAAATATTTTGAGTGGCATGCTTTTCCTGTCAACGAAAACGACAAAGTAGCTCACAATACTTTCCATGCTAGATACATTATATGCGGTTTCCAAACAGAATGGTAAAGTTTTTACTCCCCCTCCACCAATCAATCACACTCCACGGCGAGCCGAATCCACGGGTACCGTCCATACAAACAACAATCTTGGGGGAGTTTTCTTTCATTATATTTTGATTTGATTTTTGAGCATGGAACTGGGCATCCCGAATACCAGCCACTTTCTCGTGAATGATAGTGAATCAACACATATCGTGAGAATAACACACCTAGCATGGAAAAATATTGGATACTCCCCACCGTTTCATGAGCGGTACGGGCACACAAAAGAGAAAATTTATTTTGAAAATTTAGAGATGGCACATACAAATTTGCTTGGAACGGCATGGAAATACCGCATATAGGTAGGTATGGTGGACTCATAAGGCAAAACTTGGTTTAAGGATTTTGGATGCACAAGTAGTATTTCTACTTAGTACAAATGGAGGCTAGCAAATAGATTGGGAAGCAACCGAACCAAGAAACGAAAATTCACATAAGTGAGCATTGAACATAACTAACACCGAATAATGCACCACAAGTAGGATGTAACTTCATTGCATAACTATTGAATTTCGTACTTGCATAGGGAATCACAAACCTTAACACCAATATTCCTACTAAAGCACAATTACTCACTAACATGACTCACATATTACTATCATCATGTTTCAAAACTATTACAAAGAATCAAGTTTAATTTATCTCGTGATCTTCATGAAAGTTTTTATTATATCCTCCTTGGATATCTATCACTTTGGGACTAGTTTCATATATTGCTATTTCTTTTTCGACAAGCTCAAACAAATTTAAGTGAAGTACAAGAGCATAAAAATTTCATCTCTCAAAAAGGTATTAGTGAAGCACGAGAGGAAATGACAAGCTACTCTCAAAAGATATAAGTGAAGATCAATGAGTAGTCAAACAATTAAGTAGCTATGTGAGGACTCTCTCTCTCTCAATAAATATTTTCAGATATGAGTATTTTATTCAACAGCAAGCAAAAGAAAAATAGCACTCCAAGAATAGCACGCATCATGTGAACGAATAAAAATTTAGGCTCAACATAGGCTAACCGATAATTGTTGATGAAGAGAGGTGGGATGCGTAGCCTCCCCAAGCTTAGATGCTTGAGACTTCTTGAAATATTTACTTGGGGTGCCTTGGGCATCCCCAAGCTTGAGATTTTGTATCTCGTTCAATCCTCTCATATCATGGTTTCACCTATTCTCAAAAACATCATCCACACAAAACTTGAAAAGAACTCGTGAGATAGGTTAGTACACATAATAATAAATCAACTCTTTATGTACTGCCAAGACAAGTTGCATAATAATTTTCAAATATTAGGTACTGTATACTATCATTTCCACAATTTATATCTACCAATATAGGCTATGGAAACTATAGGATAAGTAGATAACAAAACTATGACAGCAATCTGTCCAAACAGAACAGTCTGTAGCAATTTATGAAAACAGTGTACTTCTGTAACTCAAAAAGTTATGAAAATTTAGGACATGCTAAAAAATTTATATGACAATACTGTGTAAAAATTTCAGAAACTTTACACGTTCCAGTAAAATATGAAAATTCAAACACTACAGCAAAAGTTTCTGTTTATACACAGCACACATCAAACATGCAATTCAAGCATCCTAAAAGGCAATTCTTGGAACTTTTTATTGAAAAACAAGATTATAAATAACACCTAACAGAGAACAAGAAAATAAAATGATGCTCCAAGCAAAACTCATATTATGTGACGAATAAAAAAATAACTCTAAGTAAGATATACCGATAATGTTGAAGACGAAAGAGGGGATGCCTTCCGGGGCATCCCCAAGCTTAGGCGCTTAAGTATTCCTTGGATATTACCTTGGGGGTGCCTTGGGCATCCCCAAGCTTAGGTTCTTGTCACTCCTTATTCTCCTCATACCGGTGTCTCACCCAAAACTTGAAAACTTCAATCACACAAAACTTAACGGAACTTCGTGAGATGGGTTAGTATAATAAACAAAGATAATTCACTTAGGTACTGTCAAGACAAGATTCATAATTGTTACCACATGATACCTACTGTATTCTATCATTCCCATAATTTATATCACTCAATATAAGCTATAGAAACACTAAAACAAGTAAACTATGCATGCAAAACAGAATCTGTCAAAAACAGAACAGTCTGTGAAGATCTGTAGTGTAACCATACTTTCCTGTCTCTAAAAATTCTGAAAAATTAGGACAACCTGAAGAATTTTTATATAAATACTGTGTAAAAAATTCAGATCAAAATCACGTTCCAGTGAATTTACAAAATTCCTGGACTGAGAGCAAAAGTTTCTGTTTTTGCACAGAATCAAGTCAACTATCATCCACACTATCCCAAAGGCTTTACTTGGCACTTTATTGAAACAAAAGCTATAAAACATGATTATACAGTAGCTTAATCATGTGGACACACACAAAGAGAAAGGAAAAGTGTTGGGTTGTCTCCCAACAAGCGCTTTTCTTTAATGCCTTTTAGCTAGGCATGATGATTTCAATGATGCTCCTATAGGAATAATAATTGAAACATGCAAAAGAGCATCATGAATCTCATGACAAGCACATTTAAGTCTAACCCACTTCCTATGCATAGGGATTTTGTGAGCAAACAATTTATGGGAACAAGAATCAACTAGCATAGGAAGGTAAAACAAGCAAAACTTCAAGATTTTCAACACATAGAGAGGAAACTTGATATTATTGCAATATGTAGAAGCATAAGATCCTCTCTCATAATAATTTTCAGTAGCATCATGAACGAATTCAACAATATAACCAGCACATAAAGCATTCTTTTCATGATCTACAAGCATAAAATTTTACTACTCTCCACATAAGAAAATTTATTCTCATCAATAGTAGTGGGAGCAAACTCAACAAAATAACTATCATGTGAAGCATAATCCGATTGAAAATTAAAATCATGATGACAAGTTTCATGGTTATCATTATTCTTTATAGCATACATGTCATCACAATAATCATCATAAATAGGAGGCATGCTTTCATCATAATAAATTTGCTCATCAAAACTTGGGGGACTAAAAATATCATATTCATCAAACATCACATCCCCAAGCTTGCGGCTTTGCATATCATTAGCATCATGAATATTCAAGGAATTCATACTAACAACATTGCAATCATGCTCATCACTCAAAGATTTAGTGCCAAACATTTTAATAACTTCTTCTTCTAACACTTGAGCACAATTTTCCTTTCCATCATTTTCACGAAAGACATTAAAAAGATGAAGCATATGAGGCAACCTCAATTCCATTTTTTTGTAGTTTTCTTTTATAAAACCAAACTAGTAAAAAACAAGAAACTAAAAGATTTAATTGCAAGATCTAAAGATATACCTTCAAGCACTCACCTCCCCGGCAACGGCGCCAGAAAAGAGCTTGATGTCTACTACGCAACCTTCTTCTTGTAGACTCGTGTTGGGCCTCCAAGCGCAGAGTTTTGTAGGACAGTAGCAAATTTCCCTCAAGTGGATGACCTATGGTTTATCAATCCGTGGGAGGCGTAGGATGAAGATGGTCTCTCTCAAACAACCCTGCAACTAAATAACAAAGAGTCTCTTGTGTCCCCAACACACCCAATACAATGGTAAATTGTATAGGTGCACTAGTTCGGCGAAGAGATGGTGATACAAGTGTAATATGGATGGTAGATATAGGTTTTTGTAATCTGAAAATATAAAAACAGCAAGGTAGCAAGTAACAAAAGTGAGCAAAAACGGTATTGCAATGCTTGAAAACAAGGCCTAGGGTTCATACTTTCACTAATGCAAGTTCTCTCAACAATACTAACATAGTTGAATCATATGTAAATCCCTCACGTGCGACAAAGAGTTCACTCCAAAGTCACAAATAGCGGAGAACAAACGAAGAAATTATTGTAGGGTACGAAACCACCTCAAAGTTATCTTTTCCGATCAATCTTATGAGCTATCCCTATAAGTGTCACGAACAGCCCTAGAGTTCGTACTAAAATAACACCTTAAGATACACATCAACCAAAACCCTAATGTCACCTAGATACTCCAATGTCACCACAAGTACCCATGGGCTTGATTATACGATATGCATCACACAATTTCAGATTCATCATGTTCAATCCAACACAAAGAACTTCAAAGAGTGCCCCAAAGTTTCTACCGGAGAGTCAAGACGAAAACATGTGCCAACCCCTATGCATAGATTCCCAAGGTCACGGAACCCGCAAGTTGATCACCAAAACATACATCAAGTGGATCAATAGAACATCCCATTGTCACCACGGATATCCCATCGCAAGACATACATCAAGTGTTCTCAAATCCTTTAAAGACTCAATCCAATAAGAAAACTTCAAAGGGAAAACTCAATTCATCACAAGAAGATAGAGAGGGGAAAACTCCATATGATTCATCTATATAAATAAAGCTCGCGGTACATCAAGATCGTGTCATCTCAAGAACACGAGAGAGAGAGAGAGATCAAACACATAGCTACTAGTACATACCCTCAGCCCCGAGGGTGAACTACTCCCTCCTCGTCATGGAGACCGCCGGGATGATGAAGATGGCCTTCGGTGATGGTTTCCCCCTCCGGCAGGGTGCCGAAACGGGCTCCCGATTGGTTTTTCGTGGCTCTGGAGGCTTGCGGCGGCGGAACTCCCGATCTAGGTTTATTTTCGGGGGTTTTGGTATTTATAGGAATTTTTGGCGTCGGTCTCACGTCAAGGCGGTGCCCGAGGAGTCCACAAGCTAGGGGGGCGCGCCCTAGGGGGGGGGCGCCCCCCAGGCTTGTGGCCTCCTCGGTCACTTCCTGGCCCAGCTTTTTGCTCCAGTATTTTTTATATTTTCCAAAAATATTCTCCGTAAATTTTCAGCCCATTCCGAGAACTTTTATTTCTGCACAAAAACAGCACCACGGTAGCTCTGCTGAAAACAGCGTCAGTCCGGGTTAGTTCTAATAAAATCATACCAAAATCATATAAAATTATTGTAAACATGGCATGAATACTTCATAAATTATAGATACGTTGGAGACGTATCAGGGCACAGGTATGGACGCAGGGCGTGGGTGTAGCCGCGCGCAATGTGTCCGGAACGGAACAACGCGTGCAGGTGACAGGGTCGCGACAGTGTACTTCTCATCGCCGGGGCTTGAGGCAGTGGAAGCAGAGGCCTTTAATGCACTCGGGCGGGAGGAGGACGTGGATTGAAGGCGGCAACAGGCTTGTGTGGTGAGCGCGGTCGACGAGGCCTGACCTCCACCCATGGCGCCAGCACCTCTCCCTCGGTCTCCGCAGCCAGGGCACCGCGCGGGAGTGATTGCTTAGCCGAGCCCAGCGAAGTGACGACTCGAAAGCAATCCAGACATCCCTTGCAATGTCCGCCCTCAACGCCATCAACACGCACGGGGTTGGCGATACAGGCAGCAGTAGAGGCCATCAATGCGGTGGTTGGGCGCGAGTCGTGGGCGAGGAGCTCGGGCGGGGGGGGGAGGTCTCCTGGACACAGTCCACCTCTCCCTCCATCCTGGCGGGGCGGCCAGAAGGCGGCGGCGGCGGAGTACCCCAATCTGGATCCAGATCGGATCCCAACGATGCCCCCTACAGAGAGCACAGCGGAGCGGGGAAGCCCCATGGGAGCAGCTGGGATGGGCAAGAAGGGCAAGTCAGCAAGGCTGGGAGGCGTGGCTGGGAGGTGGTCGACGGCGCCAGAGGGAACGCCACCGGTATGGGCTAGTGAGCTATGGGTAGCGGAGGGACGGGAGCAGGCATGGTTTCGGTCCCTTGCTCCTCACGGTGTTGACCGATGATATCCAGCTCCGATGCGCTTGTTTTTAGGTATCCTAATTGGGGTCGTATACGCCAGTTAGGATACTTGCGCTCATGTCCTCCCAGTCATGGGTCGTCCCAATTCAATCTCTCGAGTGCTGGCTCCTGGATGATCACTCAAAAGAAAGTTCTTGGTTTGTTGGTTTTTATTTCCGGGTTTGGTCGGTTCCCAGTTGACTGACTGCTCTTAACCATTGACCAGAGTTACGGTGATCTGTCGTCGTTTTCTCACGGCAGATGCCATGGGGTGGCTTATCGAGAGTGGTTGGGGCCGAAGGACGCCGTCGGGCTTCGGGAGCGGGATTGGGCACAAGCGGTGAGGGACACACGATGTACCCAGGTTCGGGGCCCTCCGGGGAAGGTAACACCCCTAGTCCTGCTTGTCTAGTTGATGGGTGTTTGGTGTTACAATGGTGCTCCTTGAGCTGTTGTCTAGAGGAAGAAGAAGGAGCAGCCGACTCTTCTTTCCTTGCTACGTGGGAGTGAGAGTGTAAGATGGGATGAATGCCCCCCGATGCATAGGGGGTCTCGGGGGGTTTTATAGGCCAACCCCGCGGCTTACAATATACATAAGGTACTGAACGGGGCCCCCGGCCGGCAGCCTCCTGCCGGCCGGCGGTCCCACTGGCAGGGTTGTCTTGTCACTCATAGGGCCCACCGGCCGTGCGGTCCCATCGCTGACCGGGGCCCGCCAGCCGGCTCTTCTATTGGTCCGCGCCCACCTGCCGTGGCACGGGTTGTCTCGAGTGGCGTCGCCTTGCGCCTGCCGGCCGAAGTCAACGGTACGGCCGGCTACGCTGTAGCCACGCCAGGGCAGGTGATGGAGTGGACGCCGGCGTGGCCGCACTGTTGCCCCGCCGGGTCTCAATCGGCCAGGGCAAGTGGTACGACCGCCCGGACTGTAGCCATGCATGCCCGCGCGTCAGCGGTTGCTGTAGCCACGCCGAAGCCCATCGTGGGGGTCACGTCCTGTCGGTGTACTTGGTCGCAGCAGGGAGAGACAGGCGCTCGCCCGTCCAGAGGTCAGCGGGAGGGCCGGCCGCGGGGCGGCCGGTTGCGGGCTGGCCGAGGGCCAGGTGGCCGGCTCCTGCCCAGCCGGCCGCGGGCCAGCCAGCCAGGGGGCCAACCGGCCATTCGCCAGCCGGCCGTATAGTTTTTTCTGAAAGGGGCTTGAACTCCCCTATCTTGGCATACCCAGGGGTAATATCCCCGTCAGTAGTCTCCGAAGCCGGCGGGGGCCCGCGTCCTTCCGACGAGGGGGAGCCGGCGGCTTCTCCCGGCGGTACCATCCCGTCGAGGGGGATCAATCGATCGGCGGCGTTGGCAGCCGCGCCCGTCGCCTCGGGTCCTGTTGTGCCGCCTCGGGTCCCGTGCCGGACCGCGGTGCGCGACGCGGAGCGCAGCGGTGCTGAGGGCCCCGCACCCTGGGGCTTGACGGGACGTCGCCTCGGGCCTAGCTCGGTAGGCCAAGGGCCTAGCCCAGTAGGCCTCGGGCCGTAGGCAGGGATCCTCTGCGCCCGTACCCCAACGGCCGCGGCACGCGGCGCCCACGTCTCGCGGACTCCCCTGGGGAGTGGGCGCAGTTAATCCCCACGTCCCCCGGGCGTCGCCCCCTTATTTATAAGGGGAGGGGGAGAGGCGGAGGCAGTTCGCGCACCCCTCCCCCCATCGTCTTCTTCCTCACGCAGTCCGCCGCTTCGGCCCGTGCTGCTGCTCCGCTCGCCCGCTCCTTCACGTTCGATTGCTTCGGAGATGGCCGACGGACCCTCCGGCAGCTGGGGTGGCTCTGTCATCACCGCGGAGGACATCGCGCACCTTCGCCGTGCCCACATGCTGCCGTCGGAGGATCGCGTCGCTGCTCGTCCTCCGGGCAGCGAGGTGGTGCCCGAGCCCGTGGAGGGGGAGTTCGTGGTGTTGGCCTGGCACTTCTCACGCGGCTTTGGCCTGTCGGTGAGCCAGTTCTTCCGTCTCTTCATGGATACCTTCGATCTCCAGCCGCACCACCTCGGGCCCAATTCCATTCTTCAACTGTCGAGCTTCGTGACTCTCTGCGAGGGCTACCTCGGACTTCTCCCCTTTGTGGAGTTGTGGAGGAAGCTCTTCTACCTCAAGGCCTTGAGGAACAACGATGAGGCGTACGCCTGCGGGGGAGCGGTGGTGTGCGTCCGCGGCCCGCTATTCCCCCGCATCACCCTCATCGAGTCCGTCAAGAAATGGAACCAGACGTTCTTCTACGTGAAGAACGTCGACCCGGCGCGGGACTACATCCGGCTGCTGGCCTTTGTCAACGCCCCATCCTCGGGGGTGAACTGGACGGGCGATCGGCCGCCTGGAGATCTGGTCGGGATGCTGGGCCGGCTCCAGACCATGAGGAGTGGAGAGGCACTGGTTGCGGCCGATCTGGTGGCCGCTTTCATCGATCGCCGGGTGCTGCCCCTTCAGCAGAGGCCGCACCGGATCTGCGATATGACGGGCCGGTGGGACCCCTGCCGACTGTCAACCTTTGAGCTAACGACAGCCCAGGTGGCGGAGCGGGTGAACGCCATCACCAACTTCAAACTGAAGCCAGGGACCTGGAGCTTCGGCAAGATGCCGTACAGCTGGCACGACCCGGCGCCCCTGGTACGCCCCATCGAGGTGGTTTCCTTTTCCTTCTGTATTGCTCTAACCGTCCCCCACGCTCACACGTCGTGCTGACCGCAGCACTTTGTTCGACAGAACACGCCGGACGGCCCGCACCCCCAGGTATTCCAGGCAGAACGCGCCGACTCCGACCCGGAGGATTTCGAGCTGGGAGGCAGCGTCGAGGAGGGGGTCGACTCCTCGGGAGAGGTCGAGGCGGACGGGACGATGGGTGACCCGGGGGCCGACGGGTCTATAGCGGATGGTGAGTTCCCCTCCGGACCCTCGATCAAAGATTGGACCGACGATGATGATGATGATGATGTCCGAGTCTTGGACGCGCCTCCCCCCACAGCTCGGCGGGGGCCACGCGGACGGAGCAAGGAGCAGCCGGCTCGTGGCCAGACGGCCAAGGCCTCCCGTCGAGAGAAGAGGCCAGCCTCGGGACAGCCATCGACACAGCCGCCGGCTCGCAAGAGAGTGCGAGCGGCCGTCGCGAAGCCGCCACCCTGGGCCAGGCGGGCCCTTCCCGTCGTTGCTGGGTAAGTACTCTTTCCTAGTTCTTGTGGGTTTTGTCGAGTTTTCGAGCCGGCAAGCACCTGAGGGCCCATTCTTTGTTTACCCCAGGGACGCCATCGAGCTCCATGACACGGAGTCGGCTGCCGACCCGGTGGATGCTGCCAGCCTGCAGGCGCAGGAGCACGCGGCCACAATGCGGGAGGAGAAGAGGAGGTTCACAGAGATGCGAGCCGCGAAGGTAGGGGCGAAGGGCGCGCCCTCGCGTTCGGGGGCCTCGAGTGATGGGAGGAGGAGGCGGCCCGCAGACCCGGCGCGCGCGATGGACTCGGCGGCAGAATCGACGCAGATGTCAAAGCCTCCGTCGAGCGAGCCGCGAGAGCCGGTCGAGGGGATGGCCATGGCCCCGCCCTTGGCGGAGGTGGCCCGGCCGGTGGGCGCGGTGCCCAAGCCGGCTCAGGAGATGGCCCAGCGGGGGGAGACGGTAGTGACCCCGCCCACCGTCGAGCCGGCTGCGGCAGATGTGCCCGTCGCCCCGGCCGTGCCGGGGGCGGCACCAGAGACGCCAGTCGGTGGGAGGAGCGAGCCGGTCCAGCCGGCCGTCGAGCCGGTCCGGCAGGTGGTGGAGCCGGCCACGCTGGTTGCAGAGGGGCCCGAGGCCGGCTCCCGAGCCCTGGTGGTTACCGCCAACCTTCCGTCGGCTGCCGCCGCGGTGGACGCCGGGTCGAGTGGTGGGGCGAACCGGTCGAGAAGGATCATGCTCGACGTGATCCGGGACTGGAAAGCGCTGGCCCTCGTCCCAGTCGTCCCGGCCCCGCCAGCCAGCAACCAGGTTCTTGCGCCCGGGGAGCCAGGCCGCATCATGGCGCACTGCCGTGAGGGACTGGCTAGGTTTGTGGAGGCCGCCGAAAGCAACTTTCGGCGCGTGGAGGAGGCGGTGGAGGTGAGATTTCCCTGGCTTGCGTTGAACTTTCAGTGGGGGCGCGCGAGCGCACCCACTGGGTGTAGCCCCCGAGATTCGGGCCGGCTGCCCGGCGGCATGGCAGTCGGGCCGGATCTATCTTTTTTTTTCTTTTTTCTAACTTCTTGTCTCCTGG
The DNA here is from genome assembly GCA_039707655.1 of Elymus sibiricus. Lineage (NCBI taxonomy): Eukaryota > Viridiplantae > Streptophyta > Magnoliopsida > Poales > Poaceae > Elymus > Elymus sibiricus. The sequence goes on along the minus strand of CM077665.1, from coordinate 393,704,841 downwards.
CGCGGAGCAGGCTGAGAACGCCATGCGGCAGGTGCTCTTTGACGAGGCGGTCGCCATCCACAACTGCGGCAAGGTCGGCTTTTATCAGGTCCAGGAGGCGCTGCGGAAGGCGCCAGGTACGTTTGTTCCAGTGGGGGCGCGCGAGCGCACCCACTGGGTGTAGCCCCCGAGAGTCGGGCCGGCTGCTCGGCAGCCGGCACGAATCTTCCACATTCTTAAATAACTTGGGTCGATCCTTTTGCAGAGGAGCTGGAGGTCCTGACCCCGATCCGGCAAAAGAGGGACGAGGTGGTCTCCGAGTGGGACCGGCTGGAGCGGGACCTCCAGTCGGTCACGTCAGAGCGGGACCGGCTGGGCGGCCTGGTCGTGGATGGGCTGGCGGCCCAGGAGCGCCTCACCACGGAGCTGCAGAAGGAGGTGGCTGCCCGGGAGGAGGCCGCCAAGCAGGCGGTCGACGCTAGCCGGCAGGTCGCCGCCCTGAAGGACGAGGTCGCTCGTCTTGGCGGCGAGCTTGAGAGGTGTGAGGCCGCCCTTGCCCAGGTGGAGGAGGCGCACGAGAGGGAGCGGAGCTTGGGCCTCCAGTTTGCGATCGAGGTGGACGAAGACTTCCAACGTAAGTTTTTTGTTCTTGAGTCTTCTTTCTTTGCCGGCTGCTTCTCTCCCCGCTTTTCTGATTCTTTCCTTTCCCTTAGATCGGTTCCCGGACACTCAGCGCCGCGCCGAGCGGGTCGTGGCGGAGCATCGGGAGTGCCTGTGGCAGCGCGGGCAGGAGATCGAGGAGCACGCCGGCTGGGACTTGCCGGAGTTCGCGCTGGCCATCGAGAACCGGTTGCTCTTCCTTCAGCGCGGTATGGACCGGCTCCACATGGCCGGCATGGAGGTGATTTCGGCCCTTTGGCCGGGTCGCGGAGCCCCGGCGGGCCGCGTGGCGCTGTGGCTGGAGAACGCGGTGGCCCGGCTCAAGGTTTGGAAGGCGTCAGCGGCCCGCTCCGGAGCGCAGATGGCCCTCCGGTTCGTCACCTCGTGGTACACCGGCGTTAACTTGGACCGGCTGGCCACGATGCGCGAAGTCCCCGAGGCGGAGCGAGCCGCCCGCGAAGGCGCCCTCGTCCGCCGAGCCAACGAGCTGGCCTCTTAGGTCGACCCGGACGAGCTCCTGCCGGTGCTGGGTGAGGACGGCGAGCCGGTTGCCGAGGGCTCCTTCGGCATTCCCCAAGGACCCGGGGACGAGGAGGTTGCCGACGAGAGCACCGCCTCCAGCACCGGCAGCGACACTGAGGCTACGGAGGCCATGGAGGAGGAGCCGGCGGCCGCCCCCGAGCAGTCCGCCGGGCCGGCTGGTGGGCCGGCCGGTGGTGCGCCGGAGGCTTAGGCGGCCCTTCTTTACAGTATCTTTTTCTTTTGCTGCGAGACTTGTTTTAAGACGCATTTCCACCCACTGGGGGTGTATTGTAAAGAATCCTCGGCCTGCGGCCTTTTGTTTATAAATTTGCTTGAAGTAGAAATGTTTGCGTGCCGACTCATATTTCACTTTTTACCATTCGACTCATGTTTTACGCAAGGATTCCTTCCGGCTTCCGCCCCGCCTGTCAGCCAGCCGGGAGCCGGACTGGGACAGGTACGGGGCATCGTCCTTGGGGAAACCGTGCGGGTCTTAGAGCCGTCTGGCTAGAGTTGGGGTGAGCCGGCAGAGGCTGGTTTCTAGAGATGACATGGTCCGGTTGGACCTGTCCGGCTGCTACTCCTCAGGTGGCATTCGCGTGACAAGTTCCTTCCTATCCCATGGTCCTGCCAGCCGGACAGCCGGGAGCCGGTCTGTGGCTGGGCAGGGGGGAGGGGAAAGATTGCTTGTTCACGCTACTTGACCACGTTGGAGAAGAGCCGGCGCGCCCCCGGGCCCAGGGAGCCGGGCCCGGGCGCCTTGCTTAAGGGATGACAAGCTTTCGATGAAATTGAAAAGGGGTGTGTCCCAAGTGCTGGCTTGGGGCCCCCATTGCGTTCATTAAGTTCCAACGGAAGGGAAGATACATACATACACTGGTTCTTTCTTAGCAGTAGAATGGTCGAAGGAGCGCCGCATTCCATGGGCGCTCCGTCTCCTCGCCGGAGGCGTCTCTTTTGCGCTTCTGCGACTTCTGGGCATCTATCAGATAGTAGGCATTGTTGTGCAGCGCCTTGCTGATGATGAACGGGCCTTCCCATGGGGAGGACAGTTTGTGCTGGCCAGCGGTCCCCTGGATCCGCCTGAGCACCAGGTCTCCTTCACGGAAGGAGAGGGGCCGGATCCACTTGCTGTGGTAGTGCCGGAGCTTTTGCTGGTAGATGGCCATCCGGCTTAAGGCCAGTTCGCGTGCTTCCTCGAGTAGGTCGACATCGTCTTCTCTTGCCTCCCTCGCGTCCTTCTCCGTATACAGGGTGACTCGAGGCGAGTCGAACTCGACGTCCGTGGGGATGATCGCCTCATACCCGTATACGAGGAAGAAAGGGGTGTAGCCGGTCGACCGGTTGGGTGTGGTCCTGAGGCTCCAGAGGACAGCCGGCAGCTCGTCGATCCAGCAGCCGGCCGACCGCACGAGGGGCGCCACGAGCCGAGGTTTGAGGCCGGCCAGGATCAAGCCGTTTGCCCTTTCCGCCTGGCCGTTCGACTGTGGGTGGGCCACCGATGCGAGGTCGAGCCGGATGCCCTCCTGGGAGCAAAAACGCGCAATCGCGCCCTTGGCGAAATGTGTGCCGTTGTCGGTGATGATGCTGTGGGGAACGCCGTAGCGGACCGTGATGTCCTTGATGAACCGAACGACTGTGGGGCCATCCAGCTTCTTGATGGGCCTGGCTTCGATCCACTTGGTGAATTTGTCGACAACCACCAATAGATGCGTCATGCCGCCCCGCACAGTCTTGAAGGGCCCTACCATGTCCAGCCCCCAGACGGCAAAGGACCACGAGAGTGGGATGGTCTGGAGGGCTGTTGCCGGCAGGTGGCTCTGCGTGCTGACGCGCTGGCACCCCTCGCATTTATCGACCAGCCGCTTGGCCTCTTCCAAGGCCGTCGGCCAGTAGAAGCCGTGGCGGAATGCCTTGGCCACTAGGGTCCTGGAGGCGGCGTGATGCCCGCACTCGCCCTGGTGGATGTCGAGGAGGATTTCTTGCCCCTTCTCCGGCTCGACGCAGCGTTGGAACACGCTGGTGGTGCTGCGATGAACCAGCTCGTGGTTGATGATGCTGTTGGCCGGGGCCCGACGCCGGATTTGCCTTGCCGTGGCTTCGTCAGGGGGGAGCTCACCGCGCAAGAGGAAGGCTAGAATGGGCTGGGCCCACGAGGGGGCCGAGACGGGAGCCGGCTCAAGCTCAAGCGGGGCGCCGGGGGAAGCCGGAGCCGACGGGTCCGGCTCGTCAGTCCCCGGGACCGGCCCGCCAGCCCCCGGGACCGGCTCGCCAGCCCCCGGGACCGGGGCACCAGTCCCCGGGACTGAGACAGCGGGGGGCACGGTGATCGTCATCATGATGGCCTTGGAGCCGGAGCCGGCTGCCGCGGGGGCGTTGGATGCTGGAGCCGACGGGGTCGGTATTGCAGCTGGAGCCGGTGGTGCCGGCAGAGCAGCTGGGGCCGATGGTGCCGGCAGAGCAGCCGGAGATGAGGGTGCCGGCAGAGCAACCGGATCCGGCGAAGAGCCGGCGACGTTAGCCGGCACGAAGATAGACTCTGATTCGGGAGAAGGCTTGATCGAAGGCTTGAGCAGCTGCTCGAGGGAGACGCCGGCTGGGATGGCCTGCCGGGTGGAGCCGATCTTTGCCAACGTATCGGCCGCCTCGTTGTCCGCCCGGGGGACGTGGTGGAACTCATAGCCCTCGAAGGAGCCGGTGAGCTGCTGGACGAGGAAGCGATAGTTGGCCATGTTGGCGTCCCTGGCGTCTCATTCGCCAGAGACATGTTGCACCACGAGGTCGGAGTCGCCAAAACAGAGGATGCGCCGGATCCCGATTTCCTTGGCGAGTCGGAGGCCATGGACGAGCGCCTCGTACTCGGACACGTTGTTGGAGGCGGCGAAGAGGATCTGGAGCACGTACTTGAGCTGGTCCCCCTTTGGGGACGACAAGACGATGCCGGCTCCCAGGCCGGTTCGCATCTTTGAGCCGTCGAAGTGCATGCGCCAATGCGTGGAGTCCGGGGGAGGCGGCACGAACTGGGTCTCGGCCCAGTCGACGAGGAAGTCCGCCATCGTCTGTGACTTGATGGCGGTACGCGGCTCGTACCGAATCTCGTGGTCGGCGAGAGCGATGGCCCATTTGGCGATCCGGCCGGTGGCGTCCCGACCGCTCATGATCTCGCCGAGCGGGGCCGTGCTCACCACGGTGATGGTGTGCTCCTGGAAGTACTGCTTGACCTTCTTGGCGGCAAAGTATATGCCGTAACACATCGTCTGGTAGTGGGGGTAGTTCTGCTTGGAGGCGGAGAGGACCTCGTTGAGGTAGTAGACGGGACGCTGGACTGGCAGCGCCTTGCCCTCCTCCGGCCGTTCCACCACCAGAATGACGCTGATCACGCAGGTGGTTGCCACGATGTACGCGAGCATCGGCTCCTTCTCAGTCGGAGCCGCCAGAACGGGAGCGCTAGAGAGCGCGCGCTTGAGGTCGCGGAACGCCTCGTCCGCCTGGTCGGTCCACTCGAACTTGGGCGTCTTCCTCATGAGCTGGTAGAGGGGCGGCGCCTTCTCGCCCAACCGGCTGATGAACCGGCTGAGCGAGGCAAGGCAACCGGCGAACTTCTGGACGTCGCGGAGCTTGGCCGGCTTGTGCATGCGCTCGATGTCTCTGATCTTCTCCGGGTTAGCCTCGATGCCGCGGGCGGACACGAAGAAACCCAGGAGCTGGCCGGCTGGCACGCCGAAAACACACTTCTCCGGGTTCAGCTTGATCTTGTATTCGCGCAGGTTAGCGAAGGTCTCCCAGAGATCGTCGAGGAGGCTGAAATGCTTCTGGGTCTTGACGACGATGTCGTCCACGTAGACGTGGACGTTCCTGCCGATCTGAGGCAGGAGACACTTCTGCATGCAGCGCTGGAAGGTAGCGCCTGCATTCTTCAGGCCGAAGGACATGGTGATGTAGCAGTAGGCCCCGAAAGGGGTGATGAAGGAGGTCTTCAGCCGGTCGGCTGGATCCAGCTTGATCTGGTGGTAGCCGGAATAGGCGTCCACGAAGGACAGCAGGTCGCAGCCGGCCATGGAGTCGATGACTTGATCGATCTGGGGCAGGGCGAATGGGTCCTTGGGACTGGCCTTGTTCAGGCTGGTGTAGTCGATACACATGCGCCAGGTCTTGTTTTTCTTCATCACCAGGGCTGGGTTGGCCAGCCAGTCCGGGTGGAACACTTCCATGATAAAGCCGGCTGCGAGCAGCCGGGCGATCTCCTCTCCTATAGTACGCCGCTTCTCCTCGGAGAAACACGCAGGGGTTGCTTGACCGGCTTGGCATCCGGCCGCACATGGAGTTTGTGCTCGGCGAACTTCCTCGGAACACCCGGCGTGTCTTTTGGAGACCACGCAAAGATGTCCCGATTCTCACGGAGGAAGTCGACGAGCTCGCCTTCCTATTTGCTGTCGAGGTGGGCGCCGATGGTGACGCACTGCTTGGGGTTGGCCGGGTCAAGTGGCACCTGCCTGGTGTCCTTGGACGGCTGGAACGACGCTTCGCTGGCCGACTAGGACGGAGGAGGCGGCACGGCCGGCTGGGCAGAGGCGTGAGCCACGAGCCGGTCGAGCTGCCGCCTTTCCTCCGCTATCTCCAGGGCCTCGGCCAGCTGGCTGCCATCGCGCGCGCACTCGATCGACATCTTGTAGTCGCCAGCGATGGTGATGATGCCCTTGGGACCCGGCATCTTGAGCTTGAGGTAGGCATAATGGGGGATCGCCATGAACTTGACGAGGGCCGGCCTGCCCAGCAGCGCGTGGTAGGGACTGTCGAGGTCCACCACCTCGAACCATACCGGTTCACGGCGGAAGTGGCTCTTGTTGCCGAAGAGGACGTCGAGCTCGATCTTGCCGATGGGGGTGCAGGACTTTCCCGGCACGATGCCGTGGAAGACCGTCCGGCTCGCCCGCAGGTCTTTCTCCCTGAGCCCCAGTTTGAGCAGCGTGTCGCGGTAGAGGATGTTGATGCTGTTGCCCCCGTCGATCAGCACCCGCGAGAAGCGGCAGGTGAGCCTCTCGGAGGCGATGGTGGGATCGAGGACGAGGGCGTAGCTGCCGGGGTTTGGCATCACGGCCGGGTGATCCGCCCGGCTCCAGGTAACCGGCTTCTTGGACCAGTGCATGAACTGGGGGACCGAGGGGACGGTGGCGTTCACCTCGTGCCGGCACTGTCGCACGCTGTGCTTGTCGGTTCCTTCGCTGGTGAAGACGACGTAAGATCAGTCCTGGTTGGGGAACTGGTCGTGGAGGCGGCCGTCGTCGGCGACCAGAGCCGGAGCGGGCGGCCGAGCCGGAGCCGGAGCCGGAGCGCGGGGAGCTAGAGGCAGAGGAAACGGAGAACCTCGCCTCGAGCCAGCCGCTGGGAGAAGCTGCACTGCCGGAGGGTGTGGGTGGCCGGCTTGGCCCCGGAGTGCATCTTGCAGGGTGCGTCGAGCATCTGCTCGAAGGTGAGCTTGGGCTGCCAGGCGTTCTTGCCGGTTCGCTGACGCTGGCTGGAGGCCTGGGCAGCCGGCTGCTCCTCCTCGATGGTTGCGACCTACCGGCTCCCATAGCGGGGATCCGGCTGGTCGGCCTTGCGCTTGTTGTTCTGCTGTGGCCGGTTGTCGGCAGCCGCCCGCGGCAGGCGGCAGGCGGCGGGGTCGGCTTGGCTGGCGTGGCGACCTTCATCCGCATTGCGGAGTCGGCCGTGGCGTATTTGTCAGCCTTAGCCATTAGGTCCGCCAGGGTCGCTGGCTCGGAGCACAAGAGCTTGTGCTTGAGGTGGGTGCCGTCGCGGCAGCCCTCGATGAAGTACTAGATGGCCTGCACCTCGTGCACCCCCTCGCAGGAGTTGCGGAGCTCAGTCCATCGCGTGAGGTAGTCGCGGAGGGACTCGTCCGGCCCCTGGACGCACATGGCCAGCTCACGGGGCCGGCCGGGTCGTTTGTAGGTGCCGGTGAAATTGCGGACGAACGCTTCCTCAAAGTCGGTCCAAGTGTTGATGCTGCCGGCGGACAGGCTGTTGAGCCAGGTCCGAGCCGAGCCTATCAACATGAGGGGGACGTAGCGCACGGCTACACGCTTGTTCCCCCTGGCTATGCCGACCGCGGTGGTGTAGTCGACCAGCCAGTCCTCCGGCTTGGCCGTGCCGTTGTACTTCGGGGTGTCACGAGGGAGCGTGAAGCCGGTTGGGAACGGCTCGTTGCGGATCCGAGGGCCGAAGCATGCCGGGCCGATCGGACCCTCCTCCTCAAGGAGGGCGGACTGCGCCAGCCGGTCGATGCGTGTCGGGGCGTCGTTCTCGCTCCGCGGGACGCGCGGGCCGAGCCGAGCGGCGAGCTCGGGACGGACGGCCGGGGCTGGCGAGTGCGTGCGCTCCCGCCGCGGGGGCGGGATATGGTCCCGGCTGCGCCGGCTGCAGCCAGTCGGGGCGTCGTTGCGCCGGCTGTCGACGGCCGGCAGCTCGTCTCTTAGCCGGGAGCGTCCGTTATGAGACCCAGCGCCCCGCCGACCGAAGCCGCGGGGGGAAGAGGCCTGCTGGACCGGCCGGCGCTGGCCAGCAGTTGGCGGGGCGTCCCCCTCGGGGACGGGAATTTCGGAGCCGGCGCGTCATCGAGCCGGGTCTGCTGGGCATTGGCGGTGGCGATGAGGTCTTGGATGTGCCGGTCCTGCTGCTCACGTTCCTCGCCCACCAGGCCGGCGAGGTCGGCATAGGCTACCTGGGCGGCCCTCAGGTTGGCAGCTGGCGTGTTGTAGGTGGGGAGCCTGCCACCGAGGATTTCCGCGACCACTCGGCCACGGTTGCGGACGTCGCCGCGCCGGCTGGGCTCGTTGCCGACGGGGGTGAGGCTGTAGGCGGAGTTATCTCGTGCTGTGCAGACTCCATCCGGCACTTGGTGGTGGCGAGCGTGGTCGCCTCGTTGAGCAGCAGCCGGCGGGCGGCTTCCAGCTCAGCTGTAGCCGTGGCTGGGTTCGTTGTAGGCGCGACGGGGGTACTGAGGCCCCGAAGCACGGAACCGAGGGGGTCGGACGTGCCGGTGCGGGCGGCCGTGGCGGCCGCCTCCGCCTCCGCCCTGACGCGGCCGGAGGTCGTGGAGGAGCCGGTGGCCATTACCCCCGCACGGACGCGGGAGTCGTTGGCGTCGCCTGGGGCGAGTGCGCCCACAAACGAGGGCGGGTCGAGGCAGTCGAGCACCTGGCTAGGGTACTCGTCGGCGTCTGGCTGGTCGGTGAGGCTCAGCCTGCCGACGCGCTCAGTGAGGACGGCGACGTCGAGCGGAGGGTCGGCGCCGCGCCCCTCGTCGGGGAGGCCGGCAGCGTTGCCCGCAGGGCTGGCGAGGACGGGGTCCCGCCCCGCGGGAGCAAGCCCCACGAGCGTGCAGTTCCGCTCGGACGCGGGGCGGCCGGGGGAGGTGGAGAAGGGTCCCGCCCAGAGCGTGACTCCGGCCGGCGCCGTGGACGGCCCCACGGGTGGCGCCAACTGTCGTCGTTTTCTCACGGCAGATGCCATGGGGTGGCTTATCGAGAGTGGTTGGGGCCGAAGGACGCCGGCGGGCTCCGGGAGCGGGATTGGGCACAAGCGGTGAGGGACACACGATGTACCCAGGTTCGGGGCCCTCCGGGGGAGGTAACACCCCTAGTCCTGCTTGTCTAGTTGATGGGTGTTTGGTGTTACAATGGTGCTCCTTGAGCTGTTGTCTAGAGGAAGAAGAAGGAGCAGCCGGCTCTTCTTTCCTTGCTATGTGGGAGTGAGAGTGTAAGATGGGATGAATGCCCCCGATGCATGGGGGGTCTCGGGGGGTTTTATAGGCCAACCCCCCGGCTTACAATATACATAAGGTACTGAACGGGGCCCCCGGCCGGCGGCCCCATTGGCGGGGTTGTCTTGTCGCTCATAGGGCCCACCGGCCGTGTCGTCCCATCGCTAACAGGGGCCCGCCAGCCGGCTCTTCTATTGGTCCGTGCCCACCTGCCGCGGCACGGGTTGTCTCGAGTGGCGTCGTCTTGCGCCTGCCGGCCGAAGTCAACGGTACGGCCGGCTGCGCTGTAGCCACGCAGGGGCAGGTGATGGAGTGGACGCCGGCGTGGCCGCACTGTTGCCCCGCCGGGTCTCGATCGGCCAGGGCAAGTGATACGACCGCCCGGATTGTAGCCATGCATGCCCGCGCGTCAGCGGTTGCTGTAGCCACGCCGAAGCCCATCGTGGGGGTCACGTCCTGTCGGTGTACTTGGTCGCAGCAGGGAGAGACAGGCGCCCACCCGTCCAGAGGTCAGCGGGAGGGCCGGCCGCGAGTTGCCGGCTGGCCGAGGGCCAGGCGGCCGGCTCTTGCCCAGCCGGCCACGGGCCAGCCCGCCAGGGGGCCAGCCGGCCATTCGCCAGCCGGTCGTGGACCAGCCGCCCGTATAGTTTTTTCTGAAAGGGGCTTGAACTCCCCTATCTTGGCATACCGAGGGGTAATATCCCCGTCATGATCGTTGACTATTTAGAAAAGTTCACAAAATTCAAAAGCAACCGTGAAAAAAATCATGAATTTGAAAAAAAATTCTTGGATATTGAAAAAAGTTCAAGGACTTGAAAATAGTTCATAAATTTTGAACAAAGTTCATCGATTTTGAAAAAAGTTCATTGATTTTTTTACAAAATACACACGAAATTTTAAAAAGTTCATTCATATTTAAAAATCACGAATTTTAAAAATAGAACTTCAATTTCTGTAAATTACGAATTATAAAAAAAATTATTGATTTTTAAAACATTTTGCGAAATTGGAAAAGGGTCACGTATTTCGCAAAAGAAAACAAAAACAAAAAAGAAACAAAAATAAAAAATGAAACACCCAACAACACCGTTCAAAAAGAAAATGAGAAAACGGAACAAGGAAAAAAAAGAAAATACTAAAAATGAGGTAAGTAATCACATCAAATGAGGATGGCTGTCGCAAACCAACCTGTGGTTGGATGGTTAGAGGGACTGTGGTATCCCCAGCCCACCAGGGTTCAAATCCTGGTGCTTGCATTTATTCCTGGATTTATTTCAGGAACTCCGGCGATGCGCATTCAGTGGGAGGAGACGTTCCCGTCGATGACGAGGTGCCTACGGTGACTTCGTAAATTTCAAGATGATATGCCGGCTCAGTCTCTCGGAGGTGCTCATAGGGGTAGGGTGTGCGTGTGTGCGTTCATAGGGGTGAGTGTATGCGCGTGTATATGAGCGCTTGCGTCTGTACTGTGTTCAAAAAAAAAATGAGGATGGCTGTCGCCGGTTCATATCCCAGCATGCACGCAGTTTTTTGCGGGTTAAAATTAGAGAAAAAAAAATAGATGAGCCAGTCCAGCTCGCAGGAGGGTCTGTGCGCCCGTTTGTAAAATGGTCTATAATGCGTGACGCGCTAAATAGGAAATGCCTGGATTGGGGCCTGGTTTAATTGCACAGAACTTGTTTAAAGAAAAACTTGGCGTGAGCACTCCAGGTAAAGCCCATTTTACTTTTAGTACCAGAACGTTAGCCCAATAAAGGTGGGCTAGTATCCTGGGCCTAATTTGAGACAGCGAGTAAAAAATGACATAATTTTCTATCGAGAGCAGAATTCCGGTAGTACTAGCAATTTTCTGGGTACTTCTTGCAAAAGTCTGGTGTTTTTCCTTTTTATTGTAGATTTCTGTATTTAACATGTTTTATCTCTTGAACCCTGTGTTTGAATCCCGAACCGCTTTCATCATTAGATTTCTTGTGTCGAGATCTACAAAACAAAAAAATCATATTAATAGGTTTTGATGCACATTTTTTCATGAAAAAAAAACAGAATACGGAAAAAAGGAAAAAGAAAAAAAATTGGCAACCAAAAGCAAATAACAAAAATAAACAGAAGAAAAATCTGACCCCGGAAGCACGATTGCGGTTCTTTATTATTTTCCCTTTTTGAGAAGCACCGATTTATTTTCCCGAGAGGCTATGCTTCTAGTGGAAGCACATATTTTGTTCCCTTTCGGAGAAGCACACTTATGCTTCTTGCATAAGAAAATATGCTTCTACAAGAATTAAATATGTGCTACACGTGAAAGCACACTTTTTTTTTCATTTCAAAAAGCACATCTCGTGGAAGCAAATATCTGCTTCTCATGGAAGCATATGTTTTCGAGAACTGTGCTTCATAAAAGAATTGCTCCAAAATGTAGGGAAAATCAGGCAAAAAGCAAAAGGCCCAAAATCAATCTAAACCCTAAAAACACGTTAAGAAAAATAAAAACAAAAACAAAATCCAAATAGAGTGCCTAGCATGCGACACCTGACTGTGGCTGGGCGTGCTCTCATGCCAAGAAAGTGATCGTCGTGGGAGCCCCACAATGGGTAACCCTTTTTTTAAAAATCACAATGGGTAACCCTTGATAGACCGTCCCATGCGTTTTCTATTCTTCCCAAACCACGACCCTCACATGGGCCTTAGCGCATTTAGCTTATTTGTCTCGCACCTTACAAGTGACAACCCAAGAGCGTTTTTCCTTTTTTTGGGCAATTTTTTTTGCATGGTGTAAAATTCGCTTTGGTTTTAATGGTGATTTTTATTTAGCATTTTTCCTATACTTTAGTGACTTCATGAACATTTTTCAAAATGTGAATATTTTAAATTGGTTTTTTGGCCGGACATTGTTCAAATCCATGAATATTTTTAAAATGTACAATTTATTTTAGATCAGGATTTTTAAGAAAATAAAAAGACCGATAAAAATAAAAAAGTCATTAACCGGCCAAAATAAAATGTTGAAACCCTTACTAAAATCGTTCCTCACAAGCGCATGAAGCGCTACATGGATCGTTAGCCCACCACACATTTTAGGGAATATTCTTCGCGACGAGTGAAGAATAGGAGCATTAAGGCATCATTGCAAAAACCAATGAGGAAAAATTATGGCCTCTTGGATTGCAGAGATTTGAAAAACATGGAAATATTATTTAAAATTCAAGTTATCAGAAAATAATTAAGTTTTAAATGCCAGTTAGATACATCAAAGCTCATAATCTTGTAATTGATGCCTCTGAATGGGATGCAACATGCACACCAATTTCGGAGAGGGGGGGGGGGGGAGATTTTATGCGAAAATTTGTATGGTTTTCATGGCATGTGAATTGTCGTTGGATGATTCAACTTGACTGGGTGGTGGTGGTTGTGTTTGGGAGGCGCTCAACAACGAAGCAATGGTGACGCCATGAGCAGTCATCTCGTTGGTCTACGGTTCCGACGAACTTAGGTTCTGGTGGTTTGCGCATGTCATTCTCGATGACGGCGTGTCTGTAGATGAACTTGATGGCCTGAAGTTGGGTAAGCGGATGCAGGTTGGAGGCAGCGCTCTTCTTCCTCGACTACACCGGTAAAGACGGCGGTGCCTGGATCGGGTGGACATGGGGAAGATCCCCGGCCGACGTGCCACAACGACTCGATCTTGTCGCTTGCGACAGATCGTTTAATCAGCTCAAAAAAAAACATGGTCTGTGATGGTGCTCCTCCTGATCTGGCTTTGAAGGATGATCCGCTCGGCCTCCAGCGGTGCTACGGCGACGATGGTGACCGACGGGTGACAGGCCGGCAAGGTACAACAGGATCAAATGTTGAGAATGTGTATTTTCCTTTTACAGGTTTCTTTGTGCATAATTTCTTGACAACAGTTTCTCTGGATGTCTTGTATGGTTTCCATTCCACGTCCTTGTACGTTGTAATCTTCATGTTTAATGGAATGTGGTTACTTCTAAAAGAACAACGAAGCAACGGTTTAAAATTTTGCCTTGCAAGAAGTGTATTTCATAGGCAATGTGTTCGACGATACGATCTTTTTGAATTTTATGTTTCTTTTCTATAAGTTATGTAAAAACAATCTGAAGTATGAAAAATCTCACACAGTGACCTTGTGCTCTGCTACTATGTAACAAGAATTTGTGACACTTTCGTTGCATGGACTGCAGTGGCGGTGCTACACACAAAGCTGTGATGCCATGTGGCATCACAACTTCAGCAAAAGTTAGTTGAATTTTTGCAATTTTAGATACAAATCTCTACATGTTTGAATCACCGTGAAACTTTGACATCACAATGCGTGAGTCCTTGCATTGCTACTAAGGAACCTTTAGCTCCTAATCCCGTGGATTGGCATCCAGTGCTTCGGCCTCACATGGTGTTGGTGGCGGTGTTGGTTTTTCCGAGTTTCTTTTGATCAAGATGTCATGTTTATTTTTCTTCGTCTAATCTTTGTTTCCTTACCAACTGTACACTTGCGATGCAGCAACCTGATTAACTGTCTTATTCTCGGTCATAGTAAGTTCAATGCTACATAGGCAGACATGCATTGCTTAACACAGCCGTTGTCTCGTCACCTAAGAAATAAAACTTAGGTCACCTAAGAGATAAAACTTAGGGTTCCTCTACCTTCAGTCACGTCGACACCTCGTATGGCCCTACGACCATGGATATGGCCCTACGACCATGGATGCACGATGGAACCCAGCCCTTGCCGGCGGGAGGGATCTTGCTCCTTTTTAAACGTTTTTTAGTTTGTTTAGGGGTTATGCCCTGCTCAGGATGGTGAGACGACGCCGACTTCAAGAAGATGTAATAAGATTCTTCCCGCCTAGCCCTGCTCCGTCGATATGTCTAGCGTCATTGGAAGGCGTGTGAAGGTGTGTCTCCGCCAGATCTCACGGGATTTAATACCAGTGTATCTGTTTTGCTTCAGTCTTCGTGCCTGCCCTAAAAACACGTGCTAGGAGTATTTGGCTCCGTTCGCTGATTTCAGAAACTGTCCACCGACACAAGAGACAAAACGGACTACCTAAATGCAGGTTTTAGCATTAACCCTCCATCAAACCACACATGCTCTAAGGACATTTCGGCCATATTCCCTGATTCAAGAAACAACTATCCGCCGACACAAGACACGCGCGCAGGGCACCCAAGTGCAGATTTTCAGCACACCTGAACATGGCGCCGACAGGCGACAGGGACCCGGGGGGATCGCATCCCGCACAAATGCATGCACCGCATGCTGATGCTCTCTCTAGTCTCTACAAGGGTTGATGAGCACGGCAGGGCATGAATGAAACTGCTGCTTTCGATGATTAGTCGGCGACAGCAACAGGTCGCTACCATGTTAAACCACACAGTCACCCACGCAACGACCACGGCGATCGTCGTCTCGCTATATACGATTACACATACATACTACTACCGGCGCCAGCACAAGGTCTGCTGAATTGACCGAATTGGTTTAGGGGATTGGGTTAGGGGATTGACCGAATTGGGTCACCCACGCCACGCGCGCGCTTGCGCCGGAATTCCACCCCCCACCAAGCAGCGCGGCCATCGCCGCCGTCGAGGCCAGCCTCGGGCTTCCTCTTCACGTGCGCCTGGTGGTGTGCGCCGGCGCCCAGAGGTCGGCCCCGTTGCTCTGGGTCAGCTGCAGCGTCTGCTCCACCGGCACCAGGCACAGCCCGCGGTTCCGCAGGTTGTAGTGCTCGGGGTCCTGCATCCACCATGCCAAAACCATTATAGCACGATGCATTTCTTCTCCAGTAAAAAAACCCAAGAAAGATTGGCTACGAGCTTGCAGTTTATACTTCTGTCAGAGTTTCTCATGTTCAGAATTTCCAAGGAACTTCAGAATGGCGTGGAATGGGAGTGGTGAGCTCACCTCAGGCTCGGCGCCGGGCGCCGGAGGAGGGCGCATGTACGGGGAGCTAAGAACCTCGAGCTGCTGGTGCAGGAACTTGATGTAGCCCGACGCCTCCTGGAGAACGGAAGCCGTGTCCGTCTGCCAAACGTGCCGAGGTTAGGAAATATGCACAAGGTGAGCTTGCTTTGCAGAGTCTGAGAAGCGAGCAAAGACAGTACAGAAGCAACCGAATACCTTCCCAAATGGCGACACGAGCTGCTGCAGCGCCGCCACTCTCTCGCCGACCTTGTCCTTCTTCTCCTGCTCGATCACAACAAAATCACTTCACCAAAATAACATCTAATTTACAGGCGTGAGATTGATAATTTACAGACTTTTAACAGCATAGCATACAGACCTTGGGAGAAATGGGGCCGCCGCCCCGGGGGCTGGCGTTCCTCGGCTTCTTGGACCCCATGGCCGCGAACTCCTCCGAGCCGCTGCTGGTGGTGGCGGTGGCGGTGGCGACGGCCTGCTGCTGCTGCTGCTGCTTGCCACTGAAGTAGCTGTCGGTGTGGTTCCTCTTGCTGTGATTGGCCACTTGAGTCATCATCATCTTCCTCTCCCGCTACTGCTGCTCGCCCTTTTTTCCTGCTGAAAACCAGGAGCGTTTCTGTATGACTTCGGTCCGGAGTAAAAGCTGACTTTTACAACTGTGGTCGTTGGTTCAGAGGTCGGTTTCACGGAAATCACCCGCCCCTATTCTATTCAGAAGGCTGGTCTCAGTCTCAGACAAACAAAACCTAGTTATGGTTTTTAATGAGCTCCTACTCAACTGCTACGCAAGTACTAACAGTAATGGAACGGGCATGACAAGGGGCGGTCAAAGGCATCATGAGCGTCAAGAATCCTTCTTTAATCCGGCCGAAAGCCAGAAACTTTTTGTTTCTCTTCTGGAAATTATAAAGCAAACAGTACCGAGGAAAATGGAATCTCTAGATTGGTACTCAAGTTCCCTCCAAATTTTGGTCTGAAGTGCTGGCCTAGTATTCCTTGGCTGCCAACTTGCATTTCCCAAGCGGCCGCGTGCAATCTTTCATCAATTGACAACTTTGTCCGTTTCTAATGCCGCCAGTTGGGTACTTGGCCCTTATCTGAAGGTTCATCTTTGTGAGGCAGAATAATAGTTGAGACCACGGCATTGAGTTACATAGGGCAAAGGCAAATTGTACTCCCTCCCTCTGATCCATATTAATTTATACCAAATCAGAGACAATTAATATGGATAGGAGGGAATAGTACTCATAGTCTATACTAGTATAACCTTATCTCGAGGTTACGGGGCCTTGTCTTCCCATCGAGCTAACGAACGTCATGGCGAAGCAGACCGGGTCAAAGCTAATTAATAATCTAGTTTGATCCTTATCTATCAGCACTAGATAACGTGCGAGTCCAAAACACTTGCAAGGACACTTGCAGGGATATCATGAGCACTTGGTTACAGATGCATGTGTACTGTGTTACGAAAGAATATTGTGCACAGTACACGGTTATAATTATGTCTCATGCATAAAACCCAATATGGTATTCATCTTATTAGAATTTAGAAATAGCCCTAAGAAGTAAGTACAGTTGGGTGCACCATGCCCGGGCTCATCTACACACGAGCAACAATAAATTCAAAAAAATAGTAAAAAGTTTCGTGCAAATTTTAATGCTGTTTGAACATTTGAGCAACTCTAGGAAAAGCAAAAAAATCAGGCCCAAACAGTGTATATCTTCAAAGTTTCTTTCACACCAAATTTTGTTTCTTTTTTGCCACGACCACCTCGAATTTCCAAACACCAGGAATTTTTACACGCACATCATGCATTCGAGCATCTTGGATGCCAAAAAGAAAATCAGTCTTTAAATTAGTTTTACTATTTTAGATGGTTTTATTATTCACACTCAGGTGCATTTGCACCTTGGCACCGAATCACTATAGTTTCTCGATTTATTTGAATGTAACTACTCCCTCCACTCGAGTTTGTAAGACCACACATAATAATAATAAAAATGACCATGAATTTGATTAATAAAATACTTATATATATATATATGTATATATATATATATATATATATATATATATATGCCATAAAAATCAGATTCAAAATTATATTTTGTGACATTGATTGTCAAATTAATTACCATTTTAAAAAAAAAAAGAGAAATAAACGTGTGCCTTACAAACCCGGACAGAGGGAGTAGCACATGCAGAAAAAATAACAATGTACACCCGCAAAAAAATATGTAAAACGTGTGTACGACACTAGGAGAGTTTGCACTTTACAGCACAATATTTGTACGAAGGCGGTAGGCAACGAACTTAATAATCAATCTCCACCGATCGATCCGACAGTAGAAACAAACGTGATCGACGTCCTTGCGGCGTGTGGTAGCCTCTGGCTTGTGAAGTTGTGATGATCAACTAGCATGAGCACCACATAGGTGGCCTGGCCAGCATAGGAGTACACTTGGTCATCACGTCCCGGCCAGTCAGGTGGCCCCATCCTTCGGTTGGGAAGGAAGACAACAAGGTGCCAGCTAATGTATTGTTCGGGATGGCCAGCGTGCAGTGACATTGGCGTACCCCGCAGCTCCCTTCCATTTGTGCACGCTCCGGGGATTTCAATCGGGCTACAGGCCCATTGACTAAGCACAGGAGCAACGGGCTTTATTTGGACCCCGTCAAAGTTAGCGCGCACCTGCCTTGATCATTCCATTTGGAAAGCAGTGAGGCAACTCTAGGAGTAGTATAGCAAGTATAGTCCTGCTGTTTACACTAGGGGATTACTTTGATTTCTGTCATGTCACTGGCTAGCTAGCTAGCTTTGGTTTCACTTTTTGCTGTAAAGATATTAGTATTATGGGCTTTGTAGAGATGGATGCATGGCTATGGCTTCGTACACTTTTGCTTTACCTGAGAGAGATGAGATGAGATGAGAAAAAGGGAGGAGCGAACAGGTGGGTGAAGTGTGGAAGGAAGCTGGGAAAGAAGAAAGGACAAGGCGCTTTGTCCCGTCGATGATGCGATGCTGGTAACAGAAACCATGATTGACGAATTTGTCAACCAGTAGCATGCACGCACGCACGCGCTCGAGCGGTAGGGCTTTCCCTTGTGTCTCCATGGCCCATGCCCATGGTCACTATGCACTCACAGTTACTGTACCTTTTTTTCTTTCTTTCGAAACTATTTTTACTGTTTGTTTGTTTGTAAGAGTACATACGTTTTGTCACTGGTCTACCGGCCGGCCATGATGAATGCCGCTGCGTACTTGCCTCGTCGCAACGCAATCGCGGGCCGGGGTGTCTGTTTATGTTCGTGTATGTGCATATCCGGCGCCTAATCAACCACCCTGGCGCTTAATTAAGGGCTCGTCTGGTCGGGGTCGGGTCGTGGCTAATTAATCCGGTCGCCGACGTAGCTAGATGTCCAGCCAGGAGCCAGCTGTGGAGAGAGCCTCGCCCGCTCCCGCTCCCGCTCCCGCTGCGCCTGCTGACACGTACGTACGTCTACGCGTCTGTACCTCGCGCCATACACACGCCACCGCCTTCTATCTCTCTCTCAAAGGACGAACGGGGACAAGACCACCATGGCTGGTGTGGCAGCTATGCTCTTAAAGTCTCAACTCTCAAGCCGGCGCCATGACCAAGTTAAGCAACAAGAACAAGTCTTCGTATGGTTAGGTCAGCCGCATCAGCTAGCTAGCGTTCGGCAGTTTACTGCTACCGTAAGAGAAGTAATCAGGAGATCGAAACGAACATAGCAAGCTAACTACCTGCGAGCCTGCATCATGCCGGGACTTGGAGAAATACCAGTGAAAGTGGCTTACCTGCAGAGGCACTTTGATCAAGAGAGGCCGAGAAGCAATCTGTCTCCAGCTTCCAGACTCGCGCCCGCCACGACAGCGAGCTCCGACGCCTCCTCCCCGCCTGTGGTTCCCGTCTCCCGGTGTCGGAGAGGACGGGCTTGAAGGAGGAGAAAGTGCGAGGGAGCGGAGAGAAGGGAAAGAGAAAAGGCTTATGGGGGGTTTAAGGATGGAGCAGGAAGAGAGGGGCCGCCCTGGGACTGGGACAATTGGGGGATCAGGGAGCCCCTGAGCATTTATATATACACAAGAAGAAGAGAGAGCGGGCGGGTGGTGGCTAGCGGCAGCGGCAGCGGCAGATAGATTAGATAGATTTCTCTTTTTCTAAGACAAGGAAGAAGGAGACGGATAGCAGTTCAGAAGGAGAAGAGCGGCGCGCTATCTGTCCGAGCGCGACGACGGACGGGCGTACGTACTCGTGGAAATGGATTCTCTCATCACACAAAAGCAAAATCCTTGGGCGCACGTCCCGGACCGCACCAAGCAAAGCGAAAAGGCCGCGGAAAGGTGACGTGGAGCCGCTGGAAAAATGGCGCGCCTGCCTGCGTGCGCCTAGCAGACCGTTCGTTCGCCTCACTTTCCATGACAGCTAATATCCAGAGGAGAGAGGGAGGGAGGGATGGATGGGGCCAAAGGCGTGACCGGGGGAGAGGGGCGCAGGAGCGGACAGGGCTCGCGGGGTGACGCCATATGCCCAGCCCACAGATAGGTACAAACGGGTCCGTCTCGTCTGCGCCTGCCTGCTCTCGCTTTGCGGTGCGGTGCCGTGCCGCGCCGCGCAGGCCGCAGCGGAGGACGTGCGGCGTGGGGGCGTCGCGCGGGTGACATTTGTGCGGGGCTGCATGCGCCGAAAGGGACGGCGATCCAGCCCAGCCAGCCACCAGGTCCTGGTGTTTTTCTGCATGCATCGTCGACCGGCGACTTGTCCACGTCCGGGGTAGAATACCGCCGGGCTGGGGTATGCGACGCAGTACAGCGATGTATGCACAGCCTGGTGGTGTCTTGTGCCGACAGGAAAAATACGTACGGGATAGGTGCAGAGTGTAGACGTGCGGTGGCTAGCAAGCGTTGCGTGCCGCTCTTGGCAAAAGCTACGGCGCCTACGCGTATTGCCGAATTTAGCAGTTTGGAATGGTTCCGGAAAGAAAAGCGGGTCACGTGTATTATTGCCTTTTCTCTTGTACCAATATTTGCCTAGTTTTCCCGCGTTTATTTCAACTTTTCGGTGATGTATGTTTTCTTTTCGATAATGATAAAATCCGAACGTTCGGATTTTAGCATTTCACTCCGAACTGGCAACTTTAGTTGCCACGAGGTGGCAAGTTTAGTTGACAGGAGGTGGCAACTTTAGTGACAAACAGGGCAATTTTCTGAACTGGGACAAAGTTGCCATGTCCTAACAACTAAAGTTGCCACCTCGCATCAACTGAAGTTGCCATAAAAAACGTTCGGAACGAAATGCTAAAATCCGAACGTTCGGGACTTATTGGATCCCTTTCTTTTTGCGCAACTTTCGGTGATATATGTTGGAATGCAATGCTCCCTCCTCTGGGAAGAAAGCATGTAAATTTTGTGTGGAGTCAAACTAATCAAAGTTTAACAAAGTTTCTACAACATCTCCAAACCCGATCCATAAATAGTTGTCTGTTTTTTATGTCCAGACCTGGTCCACAGACATGATGGGAGAGCAGACAATCCAACCGTAGCCGAAACATCCGCGTGTATTAATATTTTCAAGAAATTAACGCCACCAAATTAACCTTCCGCCAATAGAAAAATCCACCTTCCACCGAAATCAACCTTCCATCATTTGATCGTCTGCCATTTGAGGTATAATTATAGAAAATGTAATTACTCCCGTAATTTTAGGCGCAACAGTTAATGCAGCTTTGTTTCCTCTTTTAACCAACGAGCTAATTAATCCAAAGTAGTTAACGGAGTAATAAATCTACATTTTTAACGCGGAGTATTAAAAAACGAGGAAGAAATCTGTGTTTTTTTATGTGGAGTAATTAACGGATGATCCTTAACTCCTCTTAGAGCATCTCCAATAGACGGTCCAAATGTAAAAATACCTAACTTTTGGACCGTCTGGAGCAAAAAACGCTGCTCCAACAGACGGTTCATATGTAAAAAAATTTGGACCGCGGCCTCCCGGTGATGTAAAATTGAAAACTTTGTGATGTAAATTTACATCACGAGATGCAACTGATGTAAAACTGCGGCCGCCCGCCAAACGCCCAACCGCCACTTCATTCCGCTTCCGCCTGGCGACCGCCCGCCCGCGACCGAGCACCAGCCGCCGAAAGTCGCCGCCGCCACCAGCCAAGTCGTCGTCGCCGTCGCCGCCACTGCCCCACATCGCCGCCGCCGCCCTCCGCCGCCCTAGCCCTCGTCGCCTCCCCCGCCGGAGGGCGTCTCGCAGCCGCCCCGGCGGCGCCGTTTCGGGAAGCAGCCGCGGCTGGATTCGCCGACTCCGGCGGTCCGCCTTGCTCCCTTCTCCTCTGTGCCTCCACCGCCCTAGCCCTTGTCGCCTCCCCCGTCGGAGGGCGTCAAGCAGCCGCCCCGGTGCCGCCGTTTCGGGAAGCAGCCGCGGCTGGATTCGCCGACTCCGGCGGTCCGCCGTGCTCCCTTCTCCTCCGCGTCGCCGTGCTCCCTTCCCCTCTGCGCCGCCGTCCGCAGCAGCGACCAATCGAACCGCCGGCCATCAGTTTCCACCCCGCGCACAAGGTGTTCGACAAAATTCCCCAAGGTAAAAAAACGACGAAACTTGATGATTTTAATTGGGATTGGATAGTATGTTTGACGGTGGTTGTCTGCATTGTAGATGAGCTCGGTTGACTCCTCATTCGTGGACGATTCATCGTCGGACGAGGAATTTGATTTGCATGAAGAAGAGGACATTGCTATGCTTGTGGCCATGCACAAGGGGAAGAAGCTAAAGCACGGTGGTTCCGTCTATGGTCGTGCGTTCATTCGGAGAGAACGGATTGATGCACACAAACGGTTGATGCGCAACTACTTTGGATCACCACCTGTTTTCCCGGATAATTACTTTCGACGCCGTTTCAGAATGTCGAAAGACTTGTTTATCCACATTTGCAATTCCGTGAAGCAGCACAATCCATCCTTCGAGCAGAGAAGGAACTGTGCTGGGTTGCTTGGCCATAGCATTGAACAAAAGGTCACTACCGCTTTGCGCATGATGGCATATGGTGTTCCGGCAGATTACATTGATGACAACTTGGCGATGGCAGAGAGCATTGCTATCTTCTATGTCAAGCAATTTGCAATGACTATGGTAGAAGTGTTTGGTCCACAGTACTTGAGAGCACCCAATGCTCAAGACACTCAGAGGCTTTTGGAGATGAACAAAGCTCGAGGGTTTCCAGGTATGCTCGGGTCTGTGGATTGCATGCATTGGAAATGGAAGAACTGCCCAAAAGCATGGCATGGACAATTCAAGGGTCGTGGGAAGGATGCCACTATCATTCTTGAGGCAGTTGCCGACCATGAAACATGGATTTGGCATGCATATTTTGGGATGCCTGGATCTTGCAACGACATCAATGTGCTTGACCGGTCACCTCTGTTTGCCAAGTTAGCAAATGGAGAAGCACCACCAGTGACCTTCGAAGCCAATGGCCGCACATACAACTATGGGTACTATCTTGCAGATGGGATCTACCCAAGGTGGAGTACATTTGTCAAGCCGGTTGCAAAACCTGAAGGTAAGAAAGAACTCGTCTTTCACAATGCACAAGCGGCCGCTAGAAAAGATGTTGAGAGGGCTTTCGGGATTTTGCAATCCCAATTTGCTATTGTGCGAGGACCATCTAGATTCTGGGATCAAAAGATCCTTTGGTACATCATGACTGCTTGCGTGATTATGCATAATATGATCATTGAGAACGAGCGTGGAAAACATTTAGATTACAACTTCTATCACTTGATGGGCATTCCTGTTAACCCCATGCGAAAAGAACAGCGCATCAGACGTTTCATGAAGGTGTACAGGGAGATTAGAGACAGCGATGTGCATGATCAACTCCAGAAAGATTTGATGGAAGAGCATTGGAAATGGCATGGCGAAAGAGCCGCATAGA
Source organism: Elymus sibiricus (assembly GCA_039707655.1). Classification (NCBI taxonomy): domain Eukaryota; kingdom Viridiplantae; phylum Streptophyta; class Magnoliopsida; order Poales; family Poaceae; genus Elymus; species Elymus sibiricus. The sequence goes on along the minus strand of CM077665.1, from coordinate 393,682,020 downwards.
TTCATTATTTGTTTGTGAAAAACTATGTTGTATTGTGCAAAACTATGTTGTATTTGTGTTGCATTTGATCTCGTGGATTTGAACAACTATGTAATAATTTGATATTGTGGACATGTATAATTTTTTTATGTTGTTTTTAGATGTTTTTTGCAATATGTGCGGCTGTACAGTGGTTGAACAATAGCCGCGCGGCCGCCGGCCGGTTTTGCATCTTCGTTTTGGACCATCTATTGGAGTTGCCTTTTTTTTTACATCTCCGTTTGGACCATCTGTTGGAGTTGAGCCTTTTTCGGAGATGTAAAAAGCACTTTTTGGTGCTCCAAATTTGGACCATCACCGGTTTGGACCGCCAAAATTTGGACCATCTATTGGAGATGCTCTTAGTCGAACCCGGACGTGGGGTACGCGGTGGATTTTGATTGGCCACGCGGATGTCCGGACCCCCGCAAGCCCCCCTGTCAGTACTAAAACCGACAGATCTCGCGTAGGGGGTCTTAACCTGGCGATTTGAGTACGGTGATAACGAGGAAAATAGGGACATGATGTTTTACCCAGGTTCGGGCCCTCTCACGAAGGTAAAACCCTACATACGGTTTCTGGGATATTGATTATGATGTAGTACAGAGTACAATATGATCTACCTCGAGATCGTATGATGAAGTTCTAAGTTGTTAACCTCTAAAAAACCTACCACTACTATCTAAACCCTGCGACTTATATATACATCGGGGATATCTAGGGTTTACACATGGTCGGTTACCATCTAGAGATAAGCATGCCGATCATTCAAAAAGGCCTTGAAGTGTACGCCAAGTCTTCAGAGATCTTCGCCTTGTTAGCGTAGGGGGCCAAGGCGTGCGACACCCATTTTCCTATCACTGGTGGGTGCTCGGTCCACCCCAAGAATGACGGGCCGACGTGGCGTGTGCCCCCTAGCCCAGGACACCGTCAGTAGCCCCGAACTAGTCTTCAAGCCGAGGACCTCGGGCATCTTCCTCGGGATAGCTGTATAATTCTAAGTCTTCGGCTTCATAGATGAGTTCCACCTTCCACGCCGGCTCTTGAGTCGGAGGATACATTTGGTTTCGAGGTTTTCCTGGACCCCCTTGTCTTTCTTTATCTGAGCAGGCCCAAGGTCCCCTTTTAGCTTAGCCGCAAAGGCTTGTCACATGGTATCATTGAGGCGATTGGATCACAATCTAACAACTTTTCCGGTCGAGAACCGAAGCGTCACCCCACGTGTCAGGGTCGAGCCGTCTTGTAGCCATTATTAGGCATGCCGTGGCCCAACACCGTTTCTATTGGGACGTCTTGTCAATAAAGAGATCGTGCTTTTGGATTTTTAGCGATGCAATTAATGACAACGCCTTAGCATATGTGCGCATATATTGCACAATGTGTTGGGAACCAGGGATTTATACTTCGCGATGAGGCGACCCCTAGTCTTCGACTGTCTTATAAAAGGGGGGGGTACGATAAATTAATTTCACCCACACCCTTAGCTCCCGCTCCAACGCCAAGACTTTCTTACAAACTCCGACCCTTGGGTCTGATTTCAACCTCAAACTCCTTCTTCTCCCCCTTGTCCCATTGCAAAAGATGTCCAGCAAAGCGAAAGGTACTATGCCCTCAACACCTAAGGCCGCGAGAAGAGGAGGGCAGTGGTTGAGTTCCAAGGTGACAACTACCACTATCGCCAAGCTCCGGTCCGAATGGTATCTTCTTTCCTCGATCCAATGTTGATCTGCCGTGGTGGTAGGTGCAAGTCATTCGACCTCCACCATCCCCACCCTTCATAAAATGGAGCGGGTAATTTTTATTTCCATCCTCGTCCGAGGTGTGGGTTTCCCCCTTCACCCCTTCGTTCGGGCCTCGAGGCCTAATGTTCTATTATGGGCTTGCCTTCCATCATCTAGCCCCAAAACCAATTCTTCACATAGCCACTTTTGCAATCTTTTAAGAAGCCTTCCTTTGGGCCGAGCCCCACTTAGGGTTGTGGGTAAAAGTGTTATGCGTCGAGTCGTATAGCAGCACCCCCAGCTCGCGGAGTGCAGTGGGGCTATGATTAGCAAACACACCAACGTAACTTGGCCGGAGGGCGTATTCATCTAAACAGTGAGGCTCTGGCAACAAGAATGGTTTTACGTGGCTGATCCATCTGCAGGAGGCTGCAGAGGGAACTCCTCATTATTGACAGGGCCGCCGAGGAGGTTGGCTTACTGGACAGACAAGGAACTCGATTAGAGGGACCCGAAGGAGGTGAAGGGGCTTCACCACAAGCTAAAGGCCGTGGTCGGTGAGGACATCAGTCTAGTAGATGTGGTTCACGTGATGCTCAATCGTCGAATCCTTTCGCTCCAAGTCCGAGCCATTCTGATGTGGGATTTTGAGCCTGATGATGATGCGATGATCCAGGAAGCTTTCCGAGGAGAAGACCTCGGCGGAATATGGAAGCTTTTGTTCGAACCCAAGAAGCTTCCTCTCCAGGGCTGAAGACATTGGCCTAAGCCATGCCATCTCTGTCGCCGAAGTAATTCTCAGTTTACTAAGTTTACCTTTCAGCCATTCTTTTTACATGAACAGCTGCCGATTGTGTGTCGCCTGCGCATGTTTGGCGAGTCCGAGCCGAGAAGATGAAGTCCCCGGATCCGCTTCTAGAGGATCTCAAGACTCCCGAGATCATGAGTCTCTTAGCCGAAGACTCTTACGAGGTTCCGGTCAAATCAAAGGAGGGGCAAAGGAAGAACAGAACGAAGAGTCTGTCCACCAAGGGGATACCCCGGACGCCGCGACAGAAAGCCGTCATAGTTCTCCTTTCAAGCCCGATGTAGCCCGAAAGAAGGAAAGGAAGAATAGGATGAAGAAACCTATATTGCAAGAAGTTTCCTCAAAGGAAAGGAAGAACAGGACAAACAAACCTATCTCAAGAAGATTCCGCAAAGGAGAGGAAGAACATGGCAAACAACCTGGTCTTCCAAGAAGGCATTGATGCGTTCATTTTGCAACATGTTTTTTCGTTGATATTTATTATGTTTTGAATCATTATTACACTTTACGATGAAATCCTAATGCCTTTTCTCTCTCTTTTTGCAAGTTTCATCCAAAGAGGGAGATTGCCGGCAGCTGGAATTCTGGACCGGAAAGGACCACCGAAGAGCTGGATATTTTCTAGAACTCCAAATGAGCTAAAAATTAAGGGAGAACTATTTTGGAATATATAGTAAATACTGGCGAAGATATCCACCAGAGGGGACCCACGAGATGGCCACAAGCCATGGGGGCGCGCCCTACCCCCGGTGCGCGTCCCAGTGGCTTGTGGGCCACCTGACAGGCCTCTGATGCCCATCTTCGCCTAGATGATGCCATTTTCCCTAGAAAAAAATCATAAGAAGACTTTCGGGACAAAGCGCCGCTGTCTCGAGGCGGAACATGGGTAGGAACACTTTTCCTCTCTGACAGAGTGATTCCGCCAGGGAAACCTCCCTCCGGGAGGGGGAAATCGAAGCCATCGTCATCACCAATGCCTCCTCCATCGTGGGAGGGCCAATCTTCACCGGCATCTTCATCAACACCATCTCATCCCAAACCCTAGTTCATCTCTTGTATTCAATCTTTGTCTCTGAATCTCAGATTGGTACCTGTGGGGTGCTAATAGTGTTGATTACATCTTGTAGTTGATGCTACTTTGTTTAATTGGTGAAAGATTATATGTTTAGATCCTTAAGCATATTCATTACACTTCTGATCTTGAATATGTTGATGCTTTGTGAGTAGTTACTTTCGTTCTTGAGGACATGGGAGAAGTCTTGTCTTAAATAATCATGTGATGTTGTGATACGTCTCCAACGTATCTATAATTTTTGATTGTTCCATGCTATAATATTATCAATCTAGGATACTTTATATGGAGTTATATGTTGTTTTATATCATTTTTGGGAACTAACCTATTAACCCAGTGCCAAGTGTCAGTTTTTTTTCTTGTTTTTGGTTTTCCAAGAAATCTGTACCAAACTAAGTCCAAACGTTACGAAACTTTTTGACGACTTTTTCTGGACAAAAGAGACCCAGGAAGCTTCGGGAGGAGTCAGAAAGCGAGACAAGGAGACGGCAAGGCAACAGGGTGCGCCCAGGGGGGTAGGCACGCCCTAATGCCTTGTGCCCCCCTCGTGGCTCCATCTAACCTAATTCCACCTCCATAAATTCTCTAAAATCGGTAAACCAACAGAGAGCCACCCGAAATACTTTTTTCATCGCCGCATGCCTCTGTTTCGACGAGAGGCCATCTGGAGACCTTTTCCGGTACTCTGCTGATACGTCCATTTTGCATCATGAATTCTTATTGATATTTATTTTATTCTTGTTCATTATTCATCATTATGATATAATTCTTATGATTTTTCTCTCTGAATATGCAAGGTACATCACAAAGAGGGAAATCACACGAAACTCAAATTCTGGACCTGAAAACCAAGAAAAAGGCTGAATAATCACTAGACCACAAATGACTTGAAACTTCACGGAGAATTTTTATGGAATATATAAGAATTATTGGGCCAAAAATATACCAGAGGGGGGCCACCTGCTGGACACAGGCCAACAGGGCGCGCCCACCCCCCTGGGCGCGCCCTGTTTGCTTATGGGGGCCCAGCAGGTCTCCCGACCCCTTCTCCTCCTATATGGTGTGTTTTACCCTAGACAAAAATCAAGAAGATACTTTCGGGATGAAGCGCCGCCGTCTCAAGGCGGAAACCTGGGCAGAGGCCCTTTTGCTCTCCGGCAGAGAGATTATCCGTGGAAACTTCCCTCCGGGAGGGGGAGATCGAAGCCATCGTCATCACCAACGCTTCCTCCTTCGTGGGAGGACCAATCTTCATCAACATCTTCACCAGCACGATCTCATCTCAAACCCTAGTTCTTGTATTCAATCTTTGTCTCAAAACCTCAGATTGGTACATGTGGGTTACTAGTAGTGTTGATTACATCTCGTAGTTGATGCTTGTTGGTTTACTTGGTGAAAGATATTATGTTAAGATCCTTGATCACCATTATTACACCTCTGATCTTGAAAATGATGATGATGTGTGAGTAGTTACTTTTGTTCCTGAGGACATGGGAGAAGTCTTGTTATAAGTAATCATGTGAAGTTGGTATTCGTTCGATATTTTGGTGATGTGTATGTTGTTGCTTCTCTTAGTGGTGTCGTGTGAACATCGACTACACGACACTTCACCATGTTATGGGTCTAAGGGAAGGCATTGTGGAGTTACAAATAGATGATGGGTTGCGAGAGTGACAGAAGCTTAAACCCCAATTTATGTGTTACTTCATAAGGGGCTGATTTGGATCCACACGTTTCAAGCTATGGTTAGATTTATCTTAATTCTTCTTTTGTAGTTGCGTATGCTTGCGAGAGGGGGTAATCATAAGTGGGTTGCTTGTTCAAGTAAGAACAACACCTTAGCACCGGTTCACCTACATATCAAATTATCAAAGCAGCGAACACGAATCAACTCAACATGATAAACATGACTAGACAGAAATTCCCATGTGTCCTCGGGAGCGTTTGCTTCATATAAGAGTACTTTCAGGCCTGTCCTTTGCTATAAAAAGGATTGGGCTATCTTGCTGCACACTTGCTACTATTGTTACTTGTCACTTGTTACGAATTGTCTTGCTACAAAACTATCTATTACTGTTACTCACAACACTTGCAGAGAATACCTTGCTGAAAACTGCTTATCATTTCCTTCTGTTCCTCGTTGGGTTTGACACTCTTACTTATCGAAAGGACTACGATTGATCCCCTATACTTGTGGGTCATCAAGACTCTTTTCTGGCACCATTTTCGGGGAGTGAAGCGCCTTTGGTAAGTGGAACTTGGTAAGGAAACATTTTCGGTACGTGCTCAAATTTACTATTGCTTGTTACTATGGACGGTCACCCTTTGAGTGGCTTGTTCGGGGCATCTTCACCTCGAACGGAAGTGGAAAAGCTTGCCTCTCAACCTACTGAACCTACTGAAAATATTTTCTATGAGATTCCTTCGGGTATGGTAGAGAAACTGCTAGCTAATCCTTATGACGGTACAACTCATCCTGATTACCACTTGATATATGTAGATGAGATTTGTGGATTATTTAAGCTTGCAGGTTTATCCAGAGACAAAGTTAAGAAGAAGGTTTTCCCTTTATCTTTGGAGGGAAAATCATTGATGTGGTACAGACTATTGGATGATATTGGATCATGGGATTGGAATCGCTTGAAGCTGGAATTTCATCAGAAGTTTTATCCTATGCATCTAGTCCATCGTGATCGGAACTTTATATATAATTGCTGGCCTCGTGAAGGAGAAAGCATCGCTCAAGCTTGGGGCAGGCTTAAATCTATGATGCACACTTTCCCCAACCATGAGCTCTTAAGAGGAATGATTATACAAAAAATTTATGCTCGACTTTCTCATGATGATCAATTAATACTCGATGCTTCTTCTACTGGTTCCTACATGAAGATGACTATTGAATTCAAATGGGATCTTCTAGAAAGAATTAAATGCAACTCTGAAGATTGGGAATTTGACAAAGGTAAAGAGTCAGGTATAAATCTTAAGTTTGATTGTGTTATATCTTTTATGGAAACTGATACTTTCCATGAGTTTAGCAATAAATATGGGCTTGACTCCGAGATAGTAGCTTCTTTCTGTGAATCATTTGCTACTCATGTCGATCTCCCTAAGGAGAAGTGGTTTAAATATCATCCGCCTATTTGAAAAATCATTAGAGGAACCTGTTAAAGTTAAAGAGGAAACAATTTTTCATCATGTTGATCCAGTTGTGCCTACTGCTTACATTGAGAAACATCATTTTCCTGTTAGGATTAAGGAACATGCTAAAGCTACAACTGTGGTTAATAAAAGTTATATTAGAACACCCAAACCCTCTGAACAAATAAATGTTGAGTGTAATATTGCTATGGTTAAAGATATCCTAGTTGATAATATTGGTGGTCAGCTTATTTACTTCTGCGATGAAGCTGCTAGAATTGCAAAACCTGTTAGAAATCCTCAGGATGAGTTAGACAAAAATAAACCAGTTGTTGGCATGCCTGTTGTTTTTGTTAACATTGGAGATCATTGTTATCATGGCTTGTGTGACATGGGTGCTAGTGTTAGTGTTATAACTTTTACTTTATATCAAGAAATTATGAATGACGTACACTACTGTAGGATGCTGCTAACGCGACACTGCAATCAGAGACCCTTCGATGAAACTGTGTGCGATGCATGAATCGCAAACGTTATAGTTCAAGCTCCGACGCTAATGGCACGAACTGTGTGCGAAGACGGATCCATCAAATACGATTCAGAAAGTCATTGCGTGTGCGATCTACGGCAGACAGTTTGTTCTTATGGACCGTTTGTGATTAGAGAATGTAACAGAAACGGTTACACAGATCCAGATGTGTGCGATAGTGGGCACACAGTTCATCACTACAAACTGTGTGCGATAATATAGCAGAACACAAACGATTCAGTATAACAAGATGCGTGCAAAGTACGCCATACAGTTCACTCGGATAAACTGTGTGCGCTGATACAGCAGAACACAAACGATTCGGCATAACAAGATGTGTGCGATATACAACAAACAGGTGAGTAATGAGAATCGTGTGCGAACACCAGATATAACACAGACGATTGGTGCTAATAACATGTGTGTGTGTGTGTGTGTTGTGGGGAAACGTTTGCTGGTATACAACTGTCAGCGATTAATGAAATCATCACCGACGGGTTTCGTAGTTTTGTCCGTGTGTACTGTGATTTGCTCTGTCTGCACAACATCTATGCTGCCTACACAAACGGTTGCACAGATCAAGATGTGTGCGGCAGACGGCATACCGTGCGCTCGGATGAAATGTGCGAGCCAAAATAACACAAACAATTGGGCGTAAGAAGATGTGTGTGATGCCCAGCAAACAGGCCAGTAATCTAAATTGTGTGGAAAGACAGAAAATAACACAGACATATAATAACACAGACGATTCGTGGTAATAAGCACCTGATTCAGAAAGTGATAGCACAAATTATCGTTCGCACTCCTACATAATCGACTAAAGAACATAATAGCGACATTACATATCAGCAAGGTTCAGAAAATAGCAAAATGGAAACAACTACTCATCGTCGTTGTTGCGGGGCTGGACTATTGGTTCGCCTTAGTAGAAATATCTTCTGCACTCATGCAACATCCTCTCTATGGAAGTAGGATCCGCTTTCGGGTTGGCATTGACCATGTTCTTGAACGCTTCATAGGCCCAGACTTTCCTCTGCTCATACCCCATCACGGTAGCTCCGGTATCATGGAAAATCCCGTCCATGGCCAACTGCATGCGTACGACCCTCTTACGACGGAGATATTCTAAGCGGTTGTAAACAACATAGTCAAGAGCTGCGCGCTGTGCTAGAGCGGTAGGAGACTGCAGTAAGGAGGCTGCTGCCCTTACCGAGGCCAAATCCACGCGAGGCGGCAAGGCAACGGCAGACTCGTCGGCGCATGATGCTCTTCCGAAGGCCACAGCCGCGCATTCCGCGTACAGAACCGCACTTGCCAGCAACCGATCTAATATAACCTTCAACTCTTCCTCTTTATCCGCCAAGGCCTCCGGACCCTCAGCAGCGCGTACTGCCGCCATGGCCTCCGGACCCTCAGCAGCGCGTATCGCCGCCAAGGTCTCAGGACCCTCAGCAGCGCGTACCTGCCTCAACCGCGCGCTCCTCCGCAGCGTGGTCTCAGCAGCGCGTACCGCCGCCAAGGCCTCCGGACCCTCAGCAGCGCGTACCTGCCTCAACCGCGCGCTCCTCCGCAGCGGGCTCCTCCGCGCGGATGACATGTCTAATGTTGAGGATTTTGTGGAGGCGAGGACAGTGGGGAGAATAAGGATAGATTTGGGGGGTGCGAGAGGGGAAAGAGACGGTGGAGAGCGAAGAGTGGTGATATTAATTTATGACCCTATACACGATTGCATACAATTGCTATATGTGTTCCGTGTGCGATTATGTGTGCACAGAAAAGAACTCAAAAACTGTGAAAATGCTTCCCGCGCAAGTTGTTGAAATCCCCAACCCCCTTGGCAGAAGCTAGCTATAAACAACCACACCAATGGCCGGCGGCGGCGAGTCAATGATCCCCTAGCTAGTTGCCACACACACCAACAAACCCCCAATGGCCGACGACATGATGGAGTTGGGCGACGGCAGAATCGAGGCTGTGTGCGCGATGGTTGGCTTGAGGATCGACGGCCATGCCGCTACCTCTCCCGACGACAGCCAGAGGAGGCAGGAATCACGACATGAGCAAGCCAAGAAGTTAGCCAGGGTCATCTTGAAAGCAACTAGCGATCGCCAGCGGGCGATATTGCAGGCTCGGCGCAGAGTGCGCCGGATGGTGCGGGCGGCGGAACAGGAACCGCGATGCCGCAAGGAAAACTGTGTCAGTGGCCGCCGCACGAGGCGCATGCTTATGTCCTAGATGGAGGAGGAGGTAGCTCCGGACGCCGGGGGAGGACAATCGGCCGTTGCTGCAGAATTGGCGATGGTCAGGGTCTCGTCGGCCGCCGTGGTCGAGGCTGACCCTTCCTCGGTCGATCAAGGTGTAGGTCATCGACTTGGCGACCTCCTGTCCTCCTGAGCCAAGGAACGACACGATATCGATGGACGATGGCAACTGTGCGTGCTGGGTCGGCGTTAGGAGTAGTAGCACTTATGTGAGCACGTAGTTCATATGTATTATATTGATGTAAAATTAATAGCGAGCGAATGTTTTGTAAATTACTCCGCCAACTATGCACTGTACAAATTTGAGCATGTAAATGCTCGATTGAATTGCTAATGCCTGATTTGTGCTTGCACTGTGGACACTACGGTTGCGTTCGTCGGCGGCAGCCGGCTGCGACAGGCGCTCGTCGAGCTCGATGATTTGGTCGGGCCGAGGTCGAGAACGAGCAAGTATACAACATTGCGAATGGGGAAGAAGGGGGAGAGGGTCGGGGACTCGCGGTAGAGAGTCCTCGTAGGAAACGGTTCGTAAACATGAACCGTGTGTGATTACTGCCATTGAAGAATTTAGTGCATGTACGAACTAAAATCCCAACTACAGTACACGGGTGTGACGGGAGAAGTTTGGATTGCCGTTCGATCGTGGTGCATCCTACGGTGCGCATGTGCGATCCGTGTGGCTGGTGTTCTGGCCAATCAGAACACACCGCAGAATAGGGTGAACGCACACGGCATTCGCAAAGTAACTGTTTGCCCAAACAAATCACAAAGTTTCAAGGGAAACCCATATTTCCTTGGTCGTTTCTCCATTATTATTTTTCTACTATCAACATACCCACTAGAATGCAACGTGTCCAAAATTCACATTCTATCAGGCTCGTTTACCATATTTAGTCTTTTTTGTGTACTTTTCTAGGCATTTACTGCTTATAATTCAAGTTCGAACGTTTTATACATGAAAAGGTGTTCAAAACATGTTATATCGTGTGGTGCCCAGGCATGACCTCAATATGATTCGGTAGAAAATTGAGGAGGTATGGATAATGTCGTGATAGACTCTTCATAAACCGGACCATGACCTATGGAGTTTCATGGTTCGGGGAGCGAAAATCGCCATGTTTTCAAGGGGAACCCATATTTTTCCTTGGTCCTTTCAACTAGATTTATATTATACGATCAACATACCCACTAGAATGCACCATGTCCAGATTTCACAATTTCCACGCTCATTTTTTGTATTTGGTCCCTTTTGTGTACTCTCTAGGCCATTTGTGTTTATAATTCAAGTTAGAACGTTCAGTACATGAAAAAGCGTTCAAAAAGGACTCGAAAATTCGTAATTGTGTCGTTGGATAAGTTTTCATCTATTTTATAGGAAACTAATACAATTTTAGAGGATATGTGTGGGGAGAGGCAACCAGAGATGTGTCGTTTATTTGTTTTGGAACTATAGAAAAAATGAAAAACATGCCTGAAGCACATGTTATCTCGTGTGGTGCCCGGGCATGACCTCAATATGATTCGGTACAAATTTGAGGAGGTATGGATAATGTCGTGATAGACACTCTTCATAAACCGGACCATCACCTATGGAGTTTCATGGTTCGGGGAGCGAAAATCGCCATGTTTTCAAGGGGAACCCATACTTTTTCCTTGGTCCTTTCAACTAGATTTATTTTATACGATCAACATACGCACTAGAATGCACCATGTCCAAGTTCACAATTTTCAGGCCCGTTTATCATATTTGGTCCCATTTTATGTTCTTTGTAGGTCCTGTGTGCTTATAATTCAGGTTAGAACGTTTTGCACATGAAAAGGCGTTCAAAAAGGACTAGAAAATTCGTAATTGTGTCGTTGAATAAGTTTTCATGTATTCAATAGGAAACTAATACAGTTTTAAAGGATATATATCTGTGGGAAGAGGCAACCATAGATGTGTCGTTTATTTATTTTGTAACTCTAGAAAAATGGAAAACATGCTTGAAGAACATGTTATCTCGTGTGGTGCCCGGGCATGACCTCAATATGATTCGGTAAAATTTTGAGGAGGTATGGATAATGTCGTGATAGACACTCTTCATAAACCGGACCATCACCTATGGAGTTTCATGGTTCGGGAGCGAAAATCGCCATGTTTTCAAGGGGAACCCATATTTTTCCTTGGTCCTTTCAACTAGATTTATTTTATACGATCAACATGCCCACTAGAATGCACCATGTACAAATTTCACAATAATCATGCTCGTTCATCGTATTTGGTCCCTTTTGTGTACTTTCTATGTCCTTTGTGCTTATAATTCAGGTTAGAACGTTCTATACATGAAAATGCGTTGAAAAAGGACTCGAAAATTCATAATTGTGTCGTTGGATAAGTTTTCATGTATTTTATAGGAAACTAATACAATTTTAAAGCATATGTATGGGAAGAGGCAACCAGAGATGTGTCCTTTATTTATTTTGTATCTCTAGAAAAATGGAAAACATGCTTGAAGAACATGTTATCTCGTGTGGTGCCCGGGCATGACCTCAATATGATTCGGTAAAAAATTGAGGAGGTATGGATAATGTCGTGATAGTTCCTCTTCATAAACCGGACCATCACCTATGGAGTTTCATGGTTCCGGGAGCGAAAATCGCCATGTTTTCAAGGGGAACCCATATTTTCTTGGTCCTTTCAACTTGATTTATTTTCTACGATCAACATACCCACTAGAATGCACCATGTCCAAATTTCACAATTTTCAGGCTCGTTTATCGTATTTAGTCCTTTTTTGTGTATTTTCTAGGTCTTTTATGTTTTTAATACATCTTTAATGGCAAACGTTTTCTTACAACAAACCGTTTGCAAAGCGTCCGATGGCACAAGAGAGTGAGAAGACTTGAAGTTTTTCCGACGCGGGATCACCAATTTTCTCTTTTATCGCACACGGGTATTTGATGCGCTTCGTTTGCGTTGTGTGTTCCCCCCCATAAGGTTCGAGTTTTGCCGCCAAATTTTCAATAGGCGCGCGATTTCAGTAGTTATTCCTCCCACCCCATATCAACCCATAACATTTCCCCCCTATCCCCACCGCCCCCCTCTCCCCCCGCTCTAACTGCAACCCAAACCGCCGCCGCCGCGGCAACCAAATCTACGTTCTCCACTAGTCTCGCTCGTCGATCTAGTGAGGTAACCTCCGATCTCCATCTCCGCCCCGACCCGATAGCTCAGATGGAGCATGTGAACCACCCTCATGCCTCCACATCCCCACCCCCTATCGCCGAGCATCCCCGCGTAAGCCCAACCGCATATCACGCGGAGGTCGAGGAGCTGGTCATGGCGGTCGATGACGCGGTGAACGCTATGCGTGCCGACCCGGAGGAACACCTCGCCGCCGCCGCCTCCAACGTGGTGCCGGCTCTGGCCTTGATGAAATCCCCAAGCAACTACCCCCCGGGACCTACCAAGTATGAACTGTCCAGTTCATTTTTACGAATACCAGTATAGCAATGTTTAACCGTGTCAATTTCAGTTTCAACGGTACATGTTTAGATTGCCATGTTAGGTTTCCGTTGTTCATTTCAGTTATGCGTAGTGTGTTGTTCAAGTATGAACTGTCCAGTTCAATTTTACCAATACCACTTACAAACTTATAATGCCTATGCTAGGTTTCTGTTAAGCCTGCTATAGTGAACAGTTATATCCATTATTTACGCTGTCCATTTGGTACCGTGCTAGTCTTCGCAAAGAAGATATCACTGGAGATGATGTCCATCAATTACCATTATATATTTTTGGTGCATGTTAACCCTGTTGTAGTTGACATGCCTTTCCTTGTACCTACGCAGTTCCATAATGCACGACGATGTTGTTTACCGTCGAGGTTAGTCACATCCCAATATCTTATAGTACTTTACATCATTTGTTCAGTTGCAGTTTAGCTTCTAATATTTACTTGTTGCTTGTAGGTACATATGTTAGCGGTACTGATCCACGCTGCGACCAGCAGGAACACCTAGCCACCGACTTTGTGCGGGCTCTGGCCGAGTTGAAGTACCCCAGCAACTACCCCTCGGGATTTACCAAGTATGAACTGGCTCGTGATGTTTAAATGTGTCAATTTCTGTATCACTGGTACTAGTTTTAATGACTATGTAAGGTTGTCTGAACTCTGAAGTTAACACATCCAGTTTAATTTCACCAATTCCTGTCCCTTTGTTACCGCACTACTCCTCGCAATGAAAATATCACCGGAGATATTGTCGTTTAGTTAACATTTGCTATTTTTGGTGGATGTTAACCCTGTTGTATTTAACACGCCTTTCTATGTGCTTATGTAGGGCTACGATGCGCGATGCTGTTGTTTACCATCGAGGTTAGTCACCTCCCATGTTCTTATAATATTTTACATCATCTGTGCAATTGTAGCTTATGTTCTAACATTGATTTGTTGCTTGTAGGTACATATATCAGCGGTACTGATTCACGCTTCGACCCCCTTTGCATATGGGGCAATGAGATGAACATGAACAAGAATCAAGTAAGGAAACTAAGAAAAATTGTTAGGCAGAAGAGACATTTGATTGGAATTAAACTCTTTATTTATACTTTATCCAAGACATCAGTGAGCTTTAATATGGTAAGTAATCTGTTGCCTTCTTTTCCAGCCCAGAACAAGTTACTCTATTAGACATGAATACCTGAAAGTTGTCTCTTTTCAGTGGTTTCCAAAGGAATTCACTCAAGATTACCTAGCAAACTACCTGACCGATGTGGAGACAACGAAGGTTATAGTATATAATTCATGCTACCATGATAATGGTCTAGAAGTCTTTCTGAAGGCGGTGAAGGATGGACGGGCGATCATCACAAGGGGTTGGACAAAAGTTGTGCGCACCTTTGGCATGGAGGAGGGCACATTATGGGTATTCCGCTTCTTCAACACCATCAACAACCAAAAGCATTTACAGTTCTCTCTTCACCTTTACCGCCTCTAGTACTATATATTGTGGTTCATCATATTTAATCTTCTACCGAACTATGTAACCATGGAACATGTACTGAGGTTTTGATTTATGCATTGGCTGTTGAACCATTGTAATTTGGGTATGTATTGATGGATGTGAAATCAACATTTCATAATTAAAATTTTGAAATTTCCAATTCTAATAATAAATTAATGGTAATAAGCTATTAGGTACTAAATTACAGCGCACACAGCTAGGACGATTAAACCATGTGCGATGGTGTCATATGTCACACACGATTGTTTGAATAATAGTGTGTGTGTGATTATCAGCTTTACAACACACAGTCGCATATTTTGCGCGTGTGGGATGCGCGCACTGTCACACACGCGTTTGCACGATGTAACTGTGTGTGCTTGCCTTTAATAGCACAAACGGTTATGAACCTGCGTGCGTGTGTAATGTAGGACGATCAAGAGACGGTTGACATACGTTTCGCGTGTGCGATCCGAAAACGTATCGCACACGAATATATCTGTGCCATCGTCTCGGATGTGTGCTTGACCACAAACATAGCATCAAAGTGTGGCGTGTGGGATAGGCTACGACTTCGCATACGTTTACGTTAGGCGAATCGTCAGCAGGCGCTCGCACCATCGCAGACGATGTTTCGGTGTCGTGTGGGATGACCCCACCCCTATCGCCCACACATGCAAGGTGACGGTTCGGAACTACGTCGCGGAAAGGGGTTAAAAACCGTTTGTATAGCACGTAACGGTACCAGTGGTAGCACCCTGTGAGATTGAAGATATTGATGTCACCATTAAACTTGCAAATAGAGACACTATTTCACCGCTTGGGATTGTTAGAGATGTTGAAGTGTTGTTTGGAAAAATTAAGTACCCTACTCATTTCTTTGTACTTGGTTCAACACAAGATAGCTTTTGTTCCATTATATTTGGTAGACCATTCTTGAATAGTGTTAATCCTGAAATTAATTGTGTTACTGAGAAAGTCAAAGTAAGCTTTGGTGATGTGTCTCATGAATTTAATTTCTCTAAGTTTGGTAGAAAACAATATGAAAAAGTATTACCTAATAAGGATGAAATAATTGGTCTTGCTTCTATTGCCGTGCCTCCTACTGATCCATTAGAACAATATTTTCTAGACCATGAGAATGATATGCATATGAATGAAAGAAATGAGATAGATGATATATTTCTTAGACAAGCACCTATTCTTAAACACAACTTGCATGTTGATATTTTAGGGGATCCTCCTCCACCTTAGGGAGATTCTGTGTTCGAGCTAAAGACATTACCTGGTACTTTGAAATATGCTTATCTGGATGAAAAGAAGATACATCATGTTATTATTAGTGCTAACCTTTCAGAGCATGAAGAGAAGAGGTTAATTAAAACTCTGAAGAAGCACTGGGATGCTATTGGATATACTCTTGATGATCTTAAGGGCATTAGCCCCACTCTATGTCAGCACAAGATTAATATGGAATCGGATGCTAAACCTGTCGTTGATCATCAATGCCTCTTAAATCCTAAGATGAAGGAAGTGGTAAGAACTGAAATACCAAAGCTTCTGGAGGCAGGTATAATCTATCTTATTGCTGATAGTAGATGGGTAAGTCCTATTCATTGTGTTCCTAACAAAGGAGGTATAACTGTTGTTCCTAATGATAAAAATGAACTTATCACACAAAGAATTGTAATTGGTTATAGGATGGTAATTGATTTTAGGAAATTAAACAAAGCTACTAGAAAAGATCATTACCCCTTGCCTTTTGTTGATCAAATGTTAGAAAGATTATCTAAGCACACACACTTTTGTTTTCTTGATGGATATTTTGGTTTCTCTCAAATACCTGTGTCAAAAGAAGACCAAGAGAAAACTAATTTCACTTGCCCTTTTGGAACTTATGCTTATAGACGTATGTCTTTTGGTTTATGCAATGCACCTGCTACCTTTCAAATATGTACGACTGCTATATTCTCTGATTTTTGTGAAAAGATCTTTGAGGTTTTTCATGGATGACTTTTTCATTTACGGGACTTCTTTTGATGATTGCTTGAGCAACCACGATCGAGTTTTGCAGAGATGTGAAGAAACTATTCTTGTCTTGAATTTGTAGAAGTGCCACTTTATGGTGAATGAAGGTATAGTACTTGGGTATAAAATATCTGAACGAGGCATAGAGGTAGACAAAGCTAAAGTTGATGCAATAGAGAAAATGCCATGTCCTATAGATGTTAAAGGTATAAGAAGTTTTCTTGGTCATGCTGGTTTTTATAGGTGTTTTATTAAAGATTTCTCAAAGATTTCTAGGCCACTAACTAATATTCTTCAAAAAGATATTCCTTTTGTGTTTTATGATGATTGTGTAGAAGCCTTTGAAATACTTAAGAAAGACTTGATTTCTGCACCTATTGTTCAACCACCTGATTGGAATTTACCATTTGAAATTATGTGTGACGCCAGTAATTATGTTGTTGGTGTTGTTCTAGGACAAAGAGTAGACAAGAAATTGAATGTCATTCATTATGCTAGTAAAACTCTAGACAGTGCCCAAAGAAACTATGTTACTATTGAGAAGGACATTTTAGCAGTTGTCTTTGGATGTGATAAGTTTAGACCTTATATTGTTGATTCCAAAGTTACTATTCACACTGATCATTCCGCTATTAAATACCTTATGGAAAAGAAAGATACTAACCCTAGACTGATTATGTGGTTTCTTTTACTTCAAGAGTTTGACTTGCATATCATTGATAGGAAGGGAGCTGAAAACCCCGTAGCAGATAACTTGTCTAGGATGGAAAATGTTCTTGATGACCCACTGCCTATTGATGATAATTTTCCTGATGAGCAACTTACTGTTATAAATGCTTCCCATAGTACTCCTTGGTATGCGGATTATGCTAATTACATTGTTGCTAAATATATACCACCTAGTTTCACCTACCAACAAAACAAAAAGTTATTTTATGATTTAAGACATTACTTTTTGGATGACCCACATCTTTATAAATAAGGAGTGGGTGGTGTTATTAGACGTTGTGTACCTGAGCTTGAATAGGGACAGATCCTACAGAAGTGTCATTCCGAGGCCTACAGAGGGCACCATGCTGGTGAGAGAACTGCACACAAGGTATTACAATCTGGCTTCTATTGTCTTACTCTTTACAAAGATGCTCGTAAGTATGTCCTTTCTTGTGATGAATGTCAAAGAATTGGTAACATTGGTAGACGTCAGGAAATGCCTATGAATTATTCACTTGCTATTGAACCGTTTGATGTTTGGGGCTTTGATTATATGGGACCTTTTCCTTCCTCTAATGGGTATACTCATATTCTAGTCGTTGTTGAGTACGTTACTAAGTGGGTAGAAGCTATTCCAACTAGTAGTGTTGATCATAAAACTTCTATTAAAATGCTTAAAGATGTTATTTTCCCGAGGTTTGGAGTCCCTAGATATTTAATGACTGATGGTGGTTCGCATTTTATTCATGGTGCTTTCTGTAAACTTCTAGCTAAATACGATGTTAACCATAGGATTGCATCACCTAATCATCCTCAGTCTAGCGGTCAAGTTGAATTGAGTAATCGAGAAATAAAATTGATCTTGCAAAATAATGTTAATAGATCTAGAAAGAATTGGTCTAAGAAACTTGATGATGCTTTATGGGCTTATAGAACTGCGCATAAAAACCCTATGGGAATGTCCCCATATAAAATGGTCTATGGAAAAGTGTGTCATTTACCTCTTGAGTTAGAAAATAAAGCTTATTGGGTAATTAAAGAACTTAACTATTATTTTAAACTTGACGGTGAAAAGAGATTATTTGATATTAGCTCATTAGATGAATGGAGGACACAAGCTTATGAAAATGTCAAGTTGTTTAAAGAAAAAGTTAAAAGATGGCATGACAAGAGAATCCAAAAATAGGAATTCAATGTAGGAGACCTAGTTCTTTTGTACAATTATCGTTTCAGATTTTTTGCAAGTAAGCTTCTCTCCAAATGGGAAGGTCCTTATGTCGTCGAGGAGGTATATCGCTCTGGTGCTATCAAGATCAACAACTTTGAAGACAAAAATCCAAGAGTGGTAAATGGGCAAAGAATTAAACACTATATCTCAGGTACGCCCGTCAATGTTGAAACAGATATTATTCAAGTTATGACTCGGGAAGAACACATAAGTGTTGGGGAACGTCGCATGGGAAACAAAAAAATTTCCTACGCACACGCAAGATCTATCCATGTTGATGAGCATCTACGAGAGGGAGAGTGGATCTACGTACCCTTGTAGATCGCTAACCGGGAAGCGTTAAGAAACGCGGTTGATGTAGTCGAACGTCTTTGCGATCCAAATTGCAAGCCGTCCCGCGATCCAATCACGATCTAGTGCCGAACGGACGGCACCTCCGCGTTCAGCACATGTACAGTTCGATGACGATCTCCACCTTCTTGATCCAGCAAGAGGGAGCGAAGAGGTAGATGAGTTCTCCGGAAGCGCGACGGCGCGGCAGCGGTGGTGGTGGAACTATTTCGGCAGGGCTTCGCCTAAGCACCGTCGGAATCTATTTGGTGGAGGAACTAGGGAATATAGAACTAGCACGTGGACTTGTGTCTTTGGGGGGCTCTATTCCTCTAGTATATATAGGAGGGAGGGGGATGAGGCAGCCCTAGGGTTTCCCCTAGGGGGTTCGGCCGAAGTGGGAGGAGGTGGAGGAATCCACCTCCAATCCTACTCCAAGTAGGATTCCAATCCTACTTGGAATCCTTCCCTCTCTTTGGTTGTTCTTCCTTTCCCACCTTCCTAGCCGCATGGGCCTTGTGGGGCTGGTTTGCCCAGCCCACTAAGGGCTGGTGAACCACCCCTCAGGCCCATGTGGCCTCCCGGCACGGGTGGCCCCTCCCGATGGCCCTCCGGCACTCCCGGTACAATACCGGAAATACCCGAAACTTTTCCGGTGACCAAAACAGGACTTCCTATATATCAATATTTACCTCCAGACCATTCTAGAGCTCCTCGTGACGTCCGGGATCTCATCCGGGACTCCGAACAACCTTCGGTCACCACCATACATAACTCAATACTAACGAAACGTCACCGAACGTTAAGTGTGAAGACCCTGCGGGTTCGAGAACTATGTAGACATGACCGAGACATGTCTACGGTCAATAAACAATGGTGGGACCTGGATGTCCATATTGGCTCCTACATATTCTATGAAGATCTTTATCGGTTGAACCTCTATGTCAAGGATTCAGATAATCCCGTACGCTCTTCCCTTTGTTCTTCGGTATGTTACTTGCCTGAGATTCGATCGTCGGTATCTCTATACCTAGTTCAATCTCGTTACCGGCAAGTCTCTTTACTCGTTCCATAATACAAGATCCCGTGGCTAACACTTTAGTCACATTGCTTGCAAGGCTTATTGTGATGTTGTATTACCGAGTGGGCCCTGAGATACCTCTCCGTCATACGGAGTAACAAATCCCAGTCTCCATCCATGCCAGCTCAACAGACACCTTCGGAGATACCTGCAGAGCATCTTTATAGTCACCCAGTTACGTTGTGACGTTTGATACACACAAGGTATTCCTCCGGTGTCAGTGAGTTGCAAAATCTCATGGTCATAGGAACAGATACTTGACAAGCAGAAAACAATAGCAATAAACTGACACGATCATATGCTACATTCATACTTTGGGTTTTGTCCATCACATCATTCTCCTAATGATGTGATCCCGTTATCAAATGACATCTTATGTCTATGGCCAGGAAACCTTGACCATCTTTGACCAACAAGCTAGTCTACTAGAGGCATACTAGGGACACAGTGTTGTTTATGTATCCACACATGCAATTGAGTTTCCAATCAATACAATTATAGCATGGATAATAAAATATTATCATGAAAAAGGAAATATAATAATAACCATTTTATTATTGCCTCTAGGGCATATTTCCAACAATAAGAGAGACCTTCCGGAACACTCCAGAAAGCTGAAAAAGGGGTAGGTATGTGATACAGTAAGTAAACTGACTCCAAAAATTCCAAAAAAATATGTTATGTTGGTTTTGGTATTTTAGAAAAATTCCAAAAATAAAAACGAGTCAGGGGGACCCACGAGGGTGGCACAAGACAACAGGGCACGCCCACCCCCTAGGCGCATCTTGATAGCTTGTGGGTCCCTCGTGTGCCTCCCGGACTCCGTTTCCTTCCTGGACACGTATTCTAACCTAGAAAATTTCATTATATATACTCCTGTATGTTTTGACCGCGCATCACAAGTTTCCCCTCTGTTCTTGTTTTGGGCTGTTTTTCCGACAGATTTCTCAAGGTGTGGAAGCTATGTCTTCGTCCTCCTCCAACAACATTGATGGCCAAGCTTGTTTGTTGCAGATGGAACTTGAACGAGAAGGATCCGGGGAAGTTATCTCTGGACAGGAACCTATGGACTCTATGGAAGTGCATCCCCTACCTCCGAACATGGGACGCTAGTAGGCATCTCCACTTCTTCGAACCCTTGGACACCAATGGCGAGGAGAGCTCAGCTAGCTCAGGAAGCGCAAGGTGAATCTACCCCGAGCAGGCCCCTCGACAGGTTACATGCAAACAACTTTCACAATTTGATTCACAATTACGGAGTTGAGAATATTTCTCGCTCGCATATCCCGTCCAATTGGGACATCTCTCGTCCAAGTGAAAGTGATGGAGGAAAAGACTCTTGGTGGCCAGAGAATAAACATATTATGGTGGAAGTACAAAAGAACACTGCATTGAATCAGCAGCTACTCCATGGGATGAGGGAGTTAAGGGTTGTCCTGCTAACCATTGCAAAGGACAAGCCTACTACATCACCACCACCATCACCCAAGGAGGACGCTTGAGTACATGGGTATGGGCACCACCCTTAGCTTGTTCCAAGCTTGGGGGAGGTGCCCCGGTATCGCATCACCATCACTTTTACCATTATCATGTATCTTAGTTCGATCCTTAATTATGTCATGATTTCGAGAAATAAAATTTCAGATTTTCTTTGCTTAGAGTTTTTGCTTTGAGATCCATCTATCCTTGTAATTGAGTATGAGAGTTATATAATAAAGATTAGTTTGAGTTTGCTTGCTTTACTCTCATGCATCAATCATAGCAATGAAATAAAAGAAATAGAAAAATCATATGCTAATCCCATGGGGAGTAATGACTTCACATAGAAGAAGTATGTTAGATAAAAGTTGTTGGGAATAAACAAACATAGCATTAGTCATTTATACAATCTATGCATGATTATGATAGAGGAGAGGATATTCACATACAAATACACTATCTTGGACATCTTTTATGATTGTGAGCCCCCACCAAATATTATATAATGATCAAGTGTTGATGTTAGACATGGAAGACAACGTAATGATCATGTTTGTTTGCATTCACATAGAAGTTATATTGTCATGGATCCTTTAACATGTGGTGCTTGCTTTAGATCTTTTGCTAGCCAAAAAAATTCCGCACTAAGTAGAGATACTACCTGTGCGTCCATAACCCCTTAAACCCAGTTTCTTTCCATGAGAGTCCACCATACCTACCTATGGATTGAATAAGATCTTTCAAGTAAGTTGTCATCGATGCATGAAGCAATAAAAATTGCTCTTAAATATGTATGATATTTTATTGTAAGGGAAAATAAACTTTGTACGATCTTGTGATGGCAAAGAAATAAAAGCGACATATTGCATAATAAAGTTTGCTATCATAAGGGGCAATATAAAGTGACGTTCCTTTCCATTAAGAGTTTGCACATCCAAAAGTTAAAAAGCGCATGATAACCTCTACTTCCCTCTGCCAAGGGCATATCTTTTACTTTCGTGTACTTATTTTTATGCATGAGTCAATAATGTTTATCCCTATTCCTACCTATTAACTCTCTAGTTCGCAAGCATTATGTGTTGGGGAAAGATATATATATATATATATATATATATATATATATATATATATATATATATATATATATATCCAGTTGGATATGGTGATCATGAATCATTATTGTTGACATTATCCTTGAGGTAAATGAGTTGGGTGGCAAAGACAATAAAGCCCCCATCTTCCTATGTGTCCGATGGAAACATTAGCTTCAAAAATATGCAATGAGTGTCACCAATCATAGAAGACTAAATGATAGTTGAGTATGTGAAATTGCTAGAATGAAAGCTCTTACATAGACTCTTCTCTGGAATATGATGAATTATGATTTTCTCAATGACTAAGAACATAGTTTGTTGATTGTCAATAAAGTTTATGCCTCATACCTCAACAATTGTGGATAGATTTTTACTTGTTTATGAGAAGTTATATGATGAAAAACTTGCTGCTATGTTAATATTCATGATGCTCTCATGCCCGTATTATGTTTTTATTGACACCTCTCTCTCAAATTATGTGGTCATTATTATCGAGTTCGGCTTTCGCTTGAGGACAAGCGAGGTCTAAGCTTGGGGGAGTGATGTCTACAACACAACTTTATTGTTGTAGACTCTGTTGGGCCTCCAAGCGCAGCGTTTTGTAGGACAGTAGCAATTTTCCCTCTAGTGGATGACCTAAGGTTTATCAATCCATGGGAGGGGTAGGATGAATATGGTCTCTCTCGAACAACCCTACAATCAAATACAAGAAATCTATTGTGTCCCCAACACACCCAATACAATGGTAAATTGTATAGGTGCACTAGTTCGGCGAAGAGATGGTGATACAAGTGCAATATGGATGGTAGATATAGGTTTTTGTAATCTGAAAATATGGAAATAACAAGGTACCAAGTAGTAAACAACGAGCAAAACGGTATATCAATGCCTGGAAATAAGGCCTAGGGTTCATACTTTCATTAGTGCAATCTCTCAACAATGCTAACATAATAGGATCGTATGATCATCCCTCAACGTGCAACCAAGAATCACTCCAAAGTTCATATCTAGCTGCGAACATAAGATGAAATTGTTGTAGGTAATAAAACCACCTCAAAGTTACCCTTCCCGATCAATCTATTGGGCTATTCCTATAGGTGTCACAAACAGCCCTAGAGTCCGTACCAAAATAACACCTATGATACAAATCAATCAACCCTAATGTCACCTAGATACTCCAATGTCACCACAAGTATCCGTGGGTTAATTATTCGACATGATTCAAACAATTTCAGATTCATCATATTCAACCCAACACAAAGAACTTCAAAGAGTACCCCAAGATTTCTATCGGAGAACGTAGTATGAAAACGCGCAATCAACCCCTACGCATAGATTCCCAAGGTCACCGGAATCCGCAAGTTGATGCCATAACATATATCAAGTGAATCAATAGAATACCCCAATGTCACTACGGGTATCCGCATGCAAGACATCATCAAGTGTTCTCAAATCCAACATAACAAAATCTCAAAGGGAAATATTGAATTCATCACAACAAGATAGCAAGGGAAGAACACCATATGATCCAACTATATTAACAAAGTCCATGATATATCAAGATCGTGCCATCTCAAGAACACGAGAGAGAGAGAGAGAGAGAGAGAGAGAGAGAGATTAAACACATAGCTACTTGTAGATACCCTCAGCCCCGAGGGTGAACTACTCCCTCCTCGTCATGGCCTCCGCTGGGATGATGAAGATGGCCACCGGTGATGATTTCCCCTCTCTAGCAAGGTACTGGAAAGGCTCCAGATGGGTTTTTCTTTGATACAGAGAGTTGCGGGGGCGGAGCGGAAGTTCTAGGTTAACTTTCGGAGGTTTCTGTATATATAGGATTTTTCAGAGTTGGAATCACGTCAACCGGAGCCACGTAGGCCCCACAAGCCATCAGGGCGCGCCAAGGGGGGCGGGCGCGTGATACGTCTCCAACGTATCTATAATTTTTGATTGTTCCATGCAAATATATTATCATTCTAGGATACTTTTTGGGTCATTATTTACCAATTTATAATATTTTTGAGCACTAACCTATTGACCCAGTGCCCAGTGCCAGTTGCTGTTTTCTGCGTGTTTTTGCCTTTGCAGGTTTACTGTACCAAACGAAGTCTAATTGCCACGAAACTTTTTGATGATTTTTTCTGGAGTATATGAAGAACTAGAAGCTTCGGAAGGAAGCCGGGAGGCGCACGAGGGCCCCACCACACACCAGGGCGCGCCCTGGGGGGCGCCCTGATATGTGGTGGCCCCTCGGGCACCTCCCGACGTCCCTCTTCGGCCTATAAATTCTCTAATATTCTAAAAACCCTGGAGGCAATCCTGAAACCCTTTTTTCGCCGCCGCAAGTCTCTGTTCCATCGCGAGGCCATCTAGAGCTCCGTTCCGGCACCCTGCCGGAGGGGAGATCGATCACGGAGGGGCTCTTCATCAACCTTGCTGCCCTCATGATGATGTGTGAGTAGTTCACCATAGACCTACGGGTCCATAGCTAGTACCTAGATGGCAATCTATCTCTCTTATGATCTTCAATACAATGGTCATCGCATCTTCGCTTTGATCTATCGGATGTAATCCTATTGTGCGGTGTGTTTGTTGATGAATTGTGGGTTTATGTTCAGATTATTCATGAAAATATTTGAGATGCCTCTGAATTATATTATCTCTTATGTACATGATCATTATAGATTCATAATGCTCTCGGATCTATTGATATGCTTTGGCCAAGTAGATTGATATTTCATCGGTGGGAGTGGTGCATTGTGGTAGGTTCAACCTGGCGAGTTTCTATATCCCAGTGAGAAAGTAGGGGACAAGATGCGTCTTTGTGTTGTTGCTACTAAGGATAAAACGATGGGGTTCATTCATATTGTTTGAGTTTACTTTGCCTACATCATGTCATCGTTCTCCAAGCATTACTCTGTTTTACTTAATACTCTAGATGCATGCTAGATAGCGGTTGATGAGTGGAGTAATAGTAATAGGTGCAGGCAGGAGTCGGCCTATTTGCTTATGGACGTGAGGCCTATATATACATGATCATTGCCGTGAACATCACATAACTATCCGCTTTTCTATCAATTGCGCAACAGTAATTTGTTTACCCATCGTATGTTGCCTACGTGAGAGATGTCGCTAGGGTCTATTCACTTATATATTCGCAAACGCTATATTTACCTTGATGCCTTTATTTAATTTTTATTTATTTTGCAATTTATATTTATCAACAATTATCTACACAACTCATTTGCTTGCAAATAACGAGATCAATGGGATTGACAACCCTCTTGCCCGCGTTGGGTGCAAGTTGTTTGTTCATTTGTGTGCTAGCCGCTGAAGACGGTTGAGGGTTGATATTCCTATTGGTTCAATAAACCTTGGTTTCATAAATGAGGGAAATACTTATCCACTTTGTGCTGCAATTACCCGTTCTTCTTCACGGAAAACCCAACGCAGATCACAAGTATCAGGAAGAATTTCTGGCGCCGTTGCTGGGGAATATCATCATGAACTACCAAGTAACTTCACACAAATTTCCATTCACTTGTTCTTCTTTTTATTTGCTGTTATATTTAGCTTGTCACATAAATATCAAAAATACACAAATATTTACCTCTGCTTGTTACTAGTTTCCCTGTTTGAAGTCATGGCTAGTTCCCCTCCGGATATGCCTCAATCTCCTTACTTGGGAGAAGGTTCCCCAATTTTAAATTTTAAGCAAATAGGTGATGAGTCCCTTGAAGAGGCATGGGATAGATTATTATAAATACAAGCAAAAGCTAATCCCAAGAGTCATATCAATTTGCTCCTTAGAAGTTTTTACGTTGGTTTATCTCTTTCTCATAGACGTGTTTTGGATTCTATGTTTGAGAAAGATTTCCTTGGGAATAATGCTTTTGACACCTATGATAAGATGAAAAAAAATATTTGGACAACCCAAAATATAAATCACTGAACCACCATATTGGTATGTCACCGTCAAACTGAGCTAATCAAAGAGGCTAGAACTAGTATGGAGTCCAATTTTAGAGGGGTGTTCAATTCTATCTCTAAAATTCATGGAAACGTCATGTTACACAATAGGAGGATTGATACCATGGAACCAAAGCTTGATGTTCTTCATGCTAGGGAGAATAAGATTGTGAAAGGGAGTGGATCCCTTGCGAGCAAAGATGACAATACTTGAAACTATGCATTATGCCTAGCTAGGGGCATAAAACAATAGCGCTTGTTGGGAGGCAACCCAATAGTTATCTTTAAATTTTTGCTTAGAACTTTATGTTTATTTTTAATGGAATGATTATTTTCTCTGTAATGAATATGTTTTTGTGTTTAAATTAGTGTTTGTGCCAAGTAAAGCCTTTGGGATGACTCTCAAGATGAGTAGAATCGATGCTGAAACAAAACAGAAACTTTTGACTCCAGTACAAGAATTTTAATTTTTTGCTGGAGTGTGATAATGATCTGAAATTTTTATACAGTGTTTCTATACAAATTTCGAGGTTTTCCTAATTTTGCAGAACTTTTAGAGTTACAGAAGTACAGGCTCTCTAGAGATTGCTACAGACTGTTCTGTTTTAGACAGATTCTGTTTTTGCTTGCATAGTTGCTTATTTTGATTAAACTATGGATTGTATCGGGGGGTATAAGCCATGGAGAAGTTAGAATACAGTACCTATTTATGAAATTTGAATCAATTTACAACAGTACTTAAAGTATGCAATATGTTTCTTATACTAATGGATCTCACGAGGTTTTGTTGTGTTCTGTGTGATTGAAGTTTTCAAGTTTTGGGTGTTATCTTGATGGACAAAGGAATAAGGAGTAGCAAGAGCCTAAGATTGGGGCTGCCCAAGTCACCCAAGGTAATATTTCAAAGGAGACTCAAGCGTCTATGCTTGGGGATGCCCCGAAAGGCATCCCCTCTTTCGTCTCAAATCCATCGGTATGTCACTTGAAGCTATATTTTTCTTCGTCACATGATATGAGTTTTGCTTGGAGCGTCGTTTGGTTTTTCTTTCAGTTTGACACAATCATTGTTTGCTGGACACACCTATTTAAGAGAGACACACCTTCATCATAATCTGTTAGAATATTCTATGTGCTTCACTTATATCTTTTGAGCTTAGCAGTTGCTCTAGTACTTCACTTATATCTTTTTGAGCACGGTGGCGTGCAAATTTTAAAGAAATGATTTCACTCTCGTTCGTCACTTATATTTGTTTGAGAGTTAATAAATAGTGACGGTAATTTACATGGGTCATACAGACTAGTCCAAAAATATTAGGTATTCAAAGAGTGATAATCAAAACCATCA
This sequence comes from Elymus sibiricus, assembly GCA_039707655.1. Taxonomy (NCBI): domain Eukaryota; kingdom Viridiplantae; phylum Streptophyta; class Magnoliopsida; order Poales; family Poaceae; genus Elymus; species Elymus sibiricus. Next base: position 393,654,218 of record CM077665.1, on the reverse strand, counting down.
TGTAGCACATATAAAGAAATTGAGGGTTAATGATATTGATGTAGTAATGTGAAATAGGTGTGAGTTCATAATTGTTAAACCATAGAAGTGTCGATATTAAGAGGGGTTGACCTTTTTTTCATCTAAAAATTAAAGAGGCATGGTGATGATGTATGAGCATTTCTATTCTTCGTTGAAATCCTAGTGTTGTTTCGGGTCGGAAGCGCGCGATGGTTAACTCCTTCCAACCTCTTCCCTCGGGGCATGCGATTAGTAGTTTGATTTATGATAAACTAATAAAACTTTGCAATAAGTATATGAGTTCTTTATGACTAATGTGAAACCAAGGACATACGCAATCTCACCTTTTCATAATTTGCTAGCCTCTTCGATACCGTGCATAGCCCGTTCTCACCTCGAGGATCGGTGCAACTTTCACCGGTGCATCCAAACCCCATGACATGATACACTTTGTCGCACATAAGCCTTATTATATCTTCCTAAAAACAGCCACCATACCTACCTATCATGGCATTTCCATAGACATTCCGAGATATATTGCCATGCAAATTCCATCGTGACTTCACATGACTAGTTCGTTCATCGTCATATTGCTTTGCATGATCATATAGAGCTCACATAGTATTTGTGGAAAAGCCACCTTCATAATGTTTTTGATACATGTCATGCCAGATCGATCATTGCACATCCTGGTACACTGCCAGAGGCATTCATACAGAGTCATATCTTCATATTAGTTCTCCATGTTGAGTTGTAAGTAAATAAAAGTGTGATGATCATCATTGTTAGAGCATTGTCCCAGTGAGGAAAGAATGATGGAGACGATGATTCTCCCATAAGTCGAGATGAGACTCCGGACGAAAATAAAGATGGGGGAGGCCAAATGAGCCCACCATCCATGATAAAAAAAATATGAGAGAAAATGAGAGAAGGGACTTTGCTACTATCCTTTACCACACTTGTGCTTCAAAGTGGCACCATGTTCCTCATGTAGAGAGTCTCAAGATATATCACTTCCATGTTCTAGTGAGAATTACCTATTCATTATTTCAAACTTGGCTTGTATATTCCTATGACGGGCTTCCTCAAATGCCCGAGGTCTTCATGAGCAAGCAAGTTGGATGCACACCCAACTTAGTTTCATTTGAGCTTTCATACACTTATAGCTCTAGTGCATCATTTGCATGGCAATCCCTACTCCTTGCATTGACATCTATCGATGGGCATATCCATAGCACGTTGGTACGCCTAGTTGATGTGAGACTATATTCTCCACTTCCTACCCCTTTGATATCCACCACCATACTCTATTCCACCTAAATGCTATGTCCAATGGCTCAAGCTCATGTATTGCGCGAAGAATAAAAAGTTGATGCATATTAAAAAAGTACAAACCAATTGCCTGACTTGGACACCGTGGTGCTTAACATTTGTATTAATGTGGTGAAGATGGAGCCATGCCTTGCCAATACAATAAGATGAATGGGGGGGGGGTAAACATTTCTTAACTATCGTATACTTTCAAGAATTAACAATTCTGTTTCTTACACTTTGAATATTGCTATGTTAATATTTGTTGATTCATCTTTTCTCAATGAGCATACCTGAATAAGATTACATAGTGGATAGCATGTCACATCAAAAAATTTATTTTTATCACTTACCTACTCGAGGACGAGCAGGAATTAAGCTTGGGGATGCTTGATACGTCTCCAACGTATCTATAATTTTTGATTGTTCCATGCTGATATATTATCATTCTAGGATACTTTTTGGGTCATTATTTACCAATTTATAATATTTTTGAGCACTAACCTATTGACCCAGTGCCCAGTGCCAGTTGCTGTTTTCTGCATGTTTTTGCCTTTGCAGGTTTACTGTACCAAACAAAGTCCAATTGACACAAAAAAAATTATGATTTTTTCTGGACTATATGAAGGCCTAGAATCTTCGGAAGGAAGCCGGGAGGCGCACGAGAGCCCCACCACACATCAGGGCGCGCCCTGGGGGGGCGCCCTGATATGTGGTGGCCCCCTCGGGCACCTCCCGACGTTCGTCTTCGGCCTATAAATTCTCTAATATTCTGAAAACCCAGGAGGCAGTCCCGAAACCCTTTTTCCGCCGCCGCAAGTCTCTGTCCGTCGTAAGGCCATCTAGAGCTCCGTTCCGGCACCCTGCCGGAGGGGGGACCAGTCACGGAGGGCCTCTTCATCAACCTTGCTGCCCTCATGATGATGTGTGATTAGTTCACGACACACCTACGGGTCCATAACTAGTACCTAGATGGCAATCTCTCTTTCTTATGATCTTCAATACAATGGTCATCGCATCTTCGCTTTGATCTATCCGATGTAATCCTATTGTGCGGTGTGTTTGTTGGGATCCGATGAATTGTGGATTTATGTTCAGATTATTCATGAAAAGTATTTGACAAGCCTCTGAATTATATTATCTCTTATGTGCATGATCATTATAGCTTCGTAATGCTCTCCGATCTGTTGATATGCTTTGGTCAAGTAGATTGATATTTCATCGGTGGGAGTGGTGCGTTGTGGTAGGTTCAACCTGGCGAGTTTCTATATCCCAGTGACAAAGTAGGGGACAAGATGCGTCTTTGTGTTGTTGCTACTAAGGATAAAACGATGGGGTTCATTCATATTGTTTGAGTTTACTTTGTCTACATCATGTCATCGTTCTCCAAGCATTACTCTGTTTTACTTAATACTCTAGATGCTTGCTGGATAGCGGTCGATGAGTGGTGTAATAGTAATAGGTGCAGGCATGAGTCGGCCTATTTGCTTATGGACGTGATGCCTATATATACATGATCATTGTCGTGAACATCGCATAACTATCCGCTTTTCTATCAATTGCCCAACAGTAATTTGTTTACCCACCGTATGCTGCCTACATGAGAGATGTCGCTAGGGAACACTATGGCCCCGGGGTCTATTCACTTATATATTCACAAACGCTATATTTACCTTGCTGCCTTTATTTACTTTTTATTTATTTTGCAATTTATATTTATCAACAATTATATACACAACTCATTTGCTTGCAGATAACGAGATCAAGGGGATTGTCAACCCTCTTGCCCGTGTTGGGTGCAAGTTGTCTGTTCATTTGTGTGCAGCCGCTGAAGACCGTTGAGGGTTGATATTCCAATTGGTTTGATAAACCTTGGTTTCATAATTGAGGGAAATACGTATCTGCTTTGTGCTGCAATTACCCGTTCCTCTTCACGGAAAACCCAATGCAGATCACAAGTATCAGCGCGCCCTGTTGGCTTGTGGCCCACAGGTGGTTCCCTTCCGTTGGTTCTTTGCTCTAGAATTTCTTATTTCCTCCAGAAAAAAATCATAAAAAAGTTTCGGGCGATTCCGAGAACTTTCATTTTCTGCACAAAAATAACACCACGGTAATTCTGCTGAAAACAACATCAGTCCGGGTTAGTTCTAAATAAATCATATAAAGTGCATCAAAACCATATAAAAGTATTGTAAACATAGGCAAACATGGCATGAATACTTCATAAATTATCGATACGTTGGAGACATATCAGCATCCCCAAGCTTAATTCCTACTCATCCTCGAGTCGGTAAATGATAAAAGAAATAATTTATGAAGTGTAAATGCTATATAAGTGTATAATATTGATCAATGATAATTCCAATTACTTTTTCTAGCATTATAAACAACAAGTCTTTTTCATAAACTCATCATGATAAAGTAGTAATCAATTCACATGTCATGTTGGTTCAAACAATGCATTCTCTTGAAACTTAACAACCTATGTTCTTAGTCATCAAACAGTTTGAATGCATTATCAAGTCTAAGTAAGAGCTCCTCATACTCAATTATCATATAGTCTTCTATGATTGCTAATACTCAAAGCATATTTTTAGAACAAATAGCATCCATCAAGCACAGAGAAAAATAGGGGCTTAATGTTTTGCCTCCCAACATACTTGTCATGAAGATAATTGTCAACAATAATGAATCATGATCAAATATATTTGACTAGATACATGTGTTTGGATCTTTCCCCACCACATGGTGCTTGCCAACTAATAGAATGAGGTTGGAATAAGAAGTTGACTCAACATGATAAGTAAATAACATAAAAGTAAATAGATTGCCCCTTCACAGAGGAATGCATGGATTTTCAGATGTGCCAGAGCTCATTTTTTAAAACAGAGATGAATATATTTTGGGTGGCATACTTTTCATGTCAACGTCACAACAGAGTTTTCAATATCTTCCATGCTAAACACATTATTGGCGGTTCCCAAACAGAATTGAAATTTAACCCCCCCTCCACCATTCAAACACATTCCATGGCAGGCCGAATTGCCATGCAAACAATCAACTTTCTAGGGGGAGTTCTTGTTTATTTATTTTGTATTATGCAGGACTGGGCATTGATAACCCACAAGTATATGAGATCACAACAGTTTTCGAGGGTAGAGTATGCAACCCAAATTTATAGATTCGACACAAGGGGAGCCAAAGAATATTTGTGAGTATTAGCAGTTGAGAGTTGTAAATTCAACCACACCTGGAGATTAAATATCTGCAGCAGAGTGATCTGTAGCACAGTAGTATGATAGTTTTGATAGCAGTAATAGCACTAACAGTAACGGTAACAGCGATAGCAATAGTTTTGTAGCAAGTGTAATAGTAGCAGTAGCAATAGTAACTTAGCAAGAACAATATGTGGAAAACTCGTAGGCACTAGATCGGTGAACTCGTTGGATAATATTCATCATGTAACAGTCATAACCTAGGGTGACACAGAACTAGCTCCAGTTCATAAATGTAATGTAGGCATGTATTCCGTAAATAGTCATACGTGCTTATGGAAAAGAACTTGCATGGCATCTATTGTCCTACCCTCTCGTGGCAGCGGGGTCCATAAGGAAGCTAAGGGATATTAAGGCCTCCTTTTAATAGAGAACCGGAAAAAAGCATTAACACATAGTGAATACATGAACTCCTCAAACTACGGTCATCACCGGAAAGTATCCCGACTATTGTCACTCTGGGGTTTACGGATCATAACACATAGCAGGTGCATATGACTAGCAAGATCGGATCAAGAACATAGATATAATGGTGATAACATAAACGGTTCAGATCTGAAATCATGGCACTCGGGCCCTAGTGACAAGCATTAAGGATGGCAAAGTCATAGCAACATCAATCTAAGAACATAGTGATACTAGGGATCAAGCCCTAACAAAACTAACTCGATTACATGATGAATCTCATCCAACTCCTCACCGACCAGCAAGCCTACGATGGAATTACTCACTCCCGGTGGGGAGCATCATGGAATTGGTGATAGAGAAGGATTGATGATGACGAAGACCGAAGATTCCCCTCTCCGGAGCCCCAAACGGGCTCCAGATCTGGCCTCCTAATGAAGAAAAGGAGGTGGCGGCGGTTCCGTATTGTAAAACGCGATGAAACTTTCTCTCTATTTTTTTCTGCGAAAATAGGATTTTATAGTGCCGGAATTAGGGTCAGTGGGCCACGTGGTGGGCAATACCCACCAGGGCGCGCCTGGAGGGGGTGGCGTGCCCTGGTGTATCGTGCCCAACCAGAGCACCCCCTCCGGTGGTTCTTGGCTTCATTATTTTTTATTTATTGCAAAATAAATCTCCAAAAAAGTTTTGTCCAATTCCGAGAACTTTTATTTCTGCACAAAAATAACACCATGGTAGTTCTGCTGAAAACAGCGTCAGTCCGGGTTAGTTTCTTTCAAATCATGCAAATTAGAGTCCAAAACAAGAGAAAAAGCGTTAGGAAAAGTATATACGACGGAGACTTATCAGGCATCCTTTTTACCAGCCTCTCTTGTGCAATGACAAGTGAATGAACACTCATCTTGAGAATAACTCGCTTAGCATGGAAGATAATGACCGACCCGTGATACGTCTCCAACGTATCGATAATTTATGAAGTATTCATGCCATATGCACCTATGTTTACAATACTTTTATAAGGTTTTGATGCACTTTATATGATTTATTTAGAACTAACCCGGATTGACGTTGTTTTCAGCAAAATTACCGTGGTGTTGTTTTTGTGCAGAAAATGAAAGTTCTCGGAATCGCTCGAATTTTTTTGTGATTTTTTCTGGAGGAAATAAGCAACATTGGAGCGAAGACCTGCCGGAGGGGGTGTGCCAGAAGGCCACCACGCAACCGGCCGCGCCCCCCTAGGGGCACGGCCAGATGGCTTGTGGGCCCCACGTGGCTCCGTTTGGCGTGATTCCAACGCTGAAAAATACCATAAATACCAGAAACCCCAGAAATAAACAAAGACTCCTCGTTCCGCTGCCGCAACTCTCTGTATCGACGAAAAACCAATCTGGAGGCGTTCCAGTACCCTGACGGAGAGGGTAGATCATCTCCGGTGGCCATCTTCATCATCCCGGCGGAGGCCATGACGAGGAGGGAGTAGTCCACCCTCGGGGCTGACGGTTTGTACCAGTAGCTATGTGTTCAATCTCTCTCTCTCTCTCTCTCTCTCCCGTGTTCTTGATATGGCACGATCTTGATGTATCACGGGCTTTGTTAATATAGTCGGATCATATGATGTTATTCCCTTGCTACCTTGTTGTGATGAATTGAATATTTACCTTTGAGATCTCGTTATGTTGGATTGAATATTATGATTTGAGAACACTTGATGTACGTCTTGCCCGTAGTGACTTGGGGTATTCTATTGATTCACTTGATATATGTTGAGGAATCAACTTGCGGATTCCGGTGACCTAGGGGATCTATGCATAGGGGTTGATTGCATGTTTTTGTACCACGTTCTCCGATAGAAATCTTCGGGTGCTCCTTGAAGTTCTTTGTGTTGGATTGAATATGATAGATCTGAAATTCTTTGATGCATGTCGCATAATTTACCCACGGATACTTGAGGTGACATTGGAGTATCTAGGTGACATTAGGGTTGATTGATATGTATCATTGGTGTTATTCTAGAAGGAACTCTAGGGCTGTTTGTGACACTTATAGGAAAAGCCCAATAGATTGATCGGAAAGAATAACTTTGAGGTGGTTCTACTACCTACACCAATTTCATCTTATTGTTCTCCGCTAGATAGGAACTTTGGAGTGATTCTTTGTTGCACGTTGAGGGATGATCATATGTTCAACTATGTTAGCATTGTTGGGAGATTGCACTAGTGAAAGTATGAACCCTAGGCCTTATTTCCAAGCATTTATACACCATTTGGCTCGCTGTTTTACACTTGCTACCTTGCTGTTTTTATATTTTCATATTACAAAAATCTATATCTATCATTCATATTGCACTTGTATCACCATCTCTTCGCCGAACTAGTGCACCTATACAATTTGCCATTGTATTGGGTGTGTTGGGGACACAAGAGATTTCTTGTATTTGATTGCAGGGTTGTTTGAGAGAGACCATCTTCATCCTAGACCTCCCATGGATTGATAAACCTTAGGTCATCCACTTGAGGGAAAATTGCTACTGTCCTACAAAACTCTGCGCTTGGAGGCCCAACACGAGTCTACAAGAATAAAGTTGCATAGTAGACATCAAGCTCTTTTCTGGCGCCGTTGCCGGGGAGGTGAGTGCTTGAAGGTATATCTTTAGATCTTGCAATTAAATCTTTTAGTTTCTTGTTTTTCACTAGTTTGGTTTTATAAAAGAAAACTACAAAATAAAGATAAATGGATCCTCATCCACTTGCTAATCTTGTCAAAAGACCCGATTATGTTGGAACAATTGCTAGTGAGAGTTCACTAGATTATCTTTATGAGGTCTTGCTTGAAAATCATGAATCTAAAAATTGTGAAATTTATAAAGTGATTCATGATAGTTCCTTAAAGGAAAAGCATGATTACCATGTTGTTAGTATGAATTCTCTTAATATCCATGATGCTAATGATGATTGCACTAGTCACGATAAAAAGATTTCCTATAAGCATGTCATTTTTTGTGGAGTGAATAAAATTTGTAAAGACATGCCATATAGGGATGATAGATTTTGTAAGAAGCATAAACAAGAGCAAACTAATTGGTGGTTTAAAGTGATAGATGAACTTGCCACAACATTATGCTCTCTTCATCCCATTACTTGTGAACTTTGCAATAGGGTTGGTCATCTTATTTTCCAATGCATGCTTTTTCATGACCAAACCGTTTCCAAATATTGTGATAATTTGATCTCCCGTGAACTCTATAATGAACTTTTCTTATTTTGTGGAATGAAGAATTATCACATAAAAATGATTGGTTTGATATATTCATTACCACAAATCATAATGAAACTAATCTACAAGAAATCTATATGTTTTGCGTAGTGAATTGCAATGAGAATGCTTATATTGCCAACTATAGAAATAATGAGAAACCAATAGAATATAAAAGGAATACTAATGAAATGATAAAGGTCTCCCAATATCCTCCTATTGTTTCTCGTGATAAATCATGTTGCAAGGAAGAGCTTTCCATTGAACCAATCTCTTCAATAAGGAGCTCAGAAAAACTACTTAAACCCACACAAAATGTGGTAAATAAGAAGAAGAAGAGAAGAAAAGGTAAAGGTAAAAGGGTATCTCTCCCAAATAATGTTGCTCCTGTAATCGTTGAAAATGAATACGAAAGTAGTTGGGACAATGATACACTTGATGATTATTTTGTTATGCCTACTACCTGTTGTGATGAGGATGATTGGGAAGATAATGATACGCCTTATAATATTGAAAATATTTTTGGCACCGACTTGTAAAACTATGATGATAATTGTTACACTATTGGTGCTATTCATGCTATTGATGATTATGCTAATGATTCGCAAACCCACAAGCTTGGGGATGATATGCTTGTTGAGAATGACATATTTGAGAATATATTTGTTAGAATTGATGTGTGTCCCAAGCTTGGAGATGCTATGCATAATGGAGATGATCTTTTTAGTCTCCCCACTTCGAATGATCAAATTTGTTATGATGATTACATGCCTCCTATTTATGATGATTATTGTGATAATACTTATGTTATGAAAAGTACTGATGATTATTATTATACAAGTTGTCACAATTATGAATACCCTTTCTCTGAACATTACTCTTTTAATGTGGAAACAATTTATAATATTCAAGTCTCCTATGATACTCCCACTACTATGTATGAGAAGTTTGCTTGGGGGGAGAATAATAAATTTTCTATGCTTGTGAATCATGAATATAATGCTTTATGTGATAGTTATATTGTTTAATTCCTTCATGATGCACTGAAAATTATTATGAGAAAGGAACATATGCTTGCAAGAATTGCAATAATATCAAGTTTCCTCTCTATGTGTTCAAAGTTTTGAAGTTATGCATGTTTTTCCTTGCTATGCTAGTTAATTCTTGCTCCCATAAGTTGTTTTCTCACAAAATCCCTATGCATAGGAAGTGGATTAGACTTAAATATGCTTTTCATGAGATTCATGATGCTATCTTGCATGTTTCAATTACTACTTTTTATGTGAGCATCATTGAAATCATCATGCCTAGCTAAAAGGCTTTAAAGAAAAGCGCTTGTTGGGAGACAACCCAACACTTTTACTTTCTGTTTTTGTGTGTTCACATGATTAAGCTACTGTATTAATCATGTTTTTTGTCTTTTATTTCAATAATGTGCCAAGTAAATCCTTTGGGATAGTATGGATACTTGTTAATTTCATTATGTGCAAAAACGGAAACTTTTGCCTCTAGTAAAGAATTTCTCTGATTTTACTGGAGCGTCAAAAAATTCTGAAATTTTACACAGAATTTATATGCAAATTCTTCAGGTCTTCCTAATTTTTAAGAATTTTTAGAGACAGGTAATTATGGTTATAATACAGATATTCACAGACTGTTCTGTTTTTGATAGATTCTGTTTTGCATGCATAGTTTGCTTGTTTTAGTGTTCCCATAGCTTATATTCAGTGATATAAATTATGTGAATGGTAGAATACAGTAGGTATTATGTGAGAAAAGTTATGAATCTTGTCTTGACAACACCTAAGTGGATGATCTTTATTTATTATACTAACCCATCTCAGGAAGTTCCGTTAAGTTTTGTGTGATTGAAGTTTTCAAGTTTTGGGTGAGACACCGATATGAGGAGAATAAGGAGTGACAAGAACCTAAGCTTGGGGATGCCCAAGGCACTCCAAGGTAATATCCAAGGAAGACTCAAGCGTCTAAGCTTGGGGATGCCCCGGAAGGCATCCCCTCTTTCGTCTTCAACACTATCGGTATATCTTACTTGGAGCTATATTTTTATTCGTCATATAATATGTGTTTTGCTTGGAGCGTCATTTTATTTTGTTGTTCTCTATTACATGTTATTTATAATCTTTTTTTTCAATAAAAAGTTCCAAGAATTGCCTTTTAGGAGGCCTCCATTGCATGTCTTGATGTGTGCTGTGTAAAAACAGAAACTTTTGCTATAGTGTTTGAATTTTCATATTTTACTGGAACGTGCAAAGTTTCTTAAATTTTTACACAGTATTATCATGTAAATTATATATCATTTCCTAATGTTTCATATTTTTTAGAGATAAATAAGAGCACTTTGTAAATTATTTGCTATAGACTGTCCAGTTTAGACAGATTGCTGTCATAGTTTTGTTATCTACTTCTCCTATAGTTTTTATGACTTATATTGGTAGATATAAATTGTGGAAATGATAGTATACAGTAGATAATATTTGAAAATTATTATTCAACTTGTCTTGGCAGTACATAAAGAGTTGATTTATTATTATGTGCACTAACCTATCTCACGAGTTCTTTTCAAGTTTTTTGTGGGTGATGTTTTTGAGACCTAGGTGAAACCGGGATATGAGAGGATTGAAAGAGATACAAAAGTTCAAGCTTGGGGATTCCCAAGGCACCCCAAGTAAATATTTAAAGAAGTGTCAAGCATCTAAGCTTGGGGATGCTACGCATCCCACCTCTCTTCGTCAACTATCGGTTAGCCTATGTTGAGCTTAAATTTTTATTCGTTCACATGATATGTGCTATTATTGGAGTGCTATTTTTGTTTAGTTTGGTGTTTGAATAAAATAATCAGATCTGAAAATATTTATTGAGAGAGAGAGTCCTCACATAGCTACTTTATTGTTTGACTACTCATTGATCTTCACTTATATCTTTTGAGAGTAGTTCGAAATTTACTCTTGTGCTTCACTTATATCCTAAGAGTAAATTGTGAATGAATGAAATATCATAAATCTGAAATTATCAATGTGCTATGTTCTTAGTAGCAAGTTCACATTTAGTTTATAAAGTAAAATATATTTAAGTTTAACAATAACTGTATTGGTCATATGAGCAATTCATGAATGATTAATATAAGAAAGAGACCTTTCACATACTAATATATTATCTTGGACATCTTTTATGATTGTGAATACCCATTAATTATTTTCAACCTTGATCAAATAGTTGAAGTTGGACAAGGAAGACAACGTAATGGTTATGTTTGGGTATATTTGCATAGAAGTCATATTGTTATGGATCCTCCAACATGTGGTGCTTGTTTAGAACCTTTTGCTAGCGAAAACTTCATAGTAAGTAGAGATACTACTTGTGCATCCAAATCCTTGAGCCAAGTTTCTTCCATGAGAGTCCACCATACCAACCTATATATGGTATTTCACTACCATTCCAAGTTAATTTGCATGTGCCACCTCTAAACATTCAAATAAACATCCATTTTGTGTGCTCGTACCGCTCATGGAGCGACGGGGCGGTCATTATCTTTCATGCTAAGCGAGTTATTCTCAAGAAGAGTGTTTATTCACTTGTCATTGCATTAGAGAGGCTGGTAAAAAGGATTCCCAGTCCTGCATAATACAAAGATAAATAAACAAAAAATCCCCCTAGAAAGTTGATTGTTTGGAGGGCGACCGTGGATTCGGCCAGCCATGGAATGTGTTTGAATGGTGGAGGGGGAGTAAAAATTTAAATTCTGTTTGGGAACCGCCAATAATGTGATTAGCATGGAAGATATTGAATACTCTGTTGTGACGTTGATAGGAAAGGCACACCGCTCAAAATTACATATTCATCTCTGTTTTAAACAATGAGCTCTGGCACATATGCAAATCCCTGCTTCCCTCTGCGAAGGGACAATCTATTTACTTTCATGTTACTTACTTCCATGTTGAGTCAACTTCTTATTCCAACCACAATCTATTAGTTGGCAAGCACCATGTGGTGGGGAAAGACCCCAACATATATATCCACTCAAATATATTTGATCATGATTCATTATTGTTGACAATTATCTTTATGATAAGTATGTTTGGAGACGAAACATTAAGCCCATATCTTTCTCTGTGTTCGATGGATGTTGTTTGTTCTAAAAATATGCCTTGAGTATTAGCAGCCATAAAATACTATATGATAATTGAGTATGTGGAGCTCTTACTGAAAGATCGTGGATGTCGCCTAGAGGGGGGGGGGTGAATAGGCACTTTAAAATAATTACGGTTTAGGCTTGAACAAATGCGGAATAAAACTAGCGTTTAATATGTCAAGCACACAACCTAAATCGACTAGGCTCACCTATGTGCACCAACAACTTATGCTAAGCAAGATAAACAACTAAGTGATAGCAAGATATATAACAAGAAACAATATGGCTATCACAAAGTAAAGTGCATAAGTAAAGGGCTCGGGTAAGAGATAACCGAGGCACGCGGAGACGACGATGTATCCCGAAGTTCACACCCTTGCGGATGCTAATCTCCGTTTGGAGCGGTGTGGAGGCACAATGCTCCCCAACAATGCCACTAGGGCCACCGTATTCTCCTCACGCCCTCGCACAATGCAAGGTGCCGTGATTCCACTAAGGGACCCTTGAGGGCGGTCACCGAACCCGTACAAATGGCAACCCTTGAGGGCGGTCACCGAACCCGTACACTTTGGCAACCCTTGGGGGCGGTCACCGGTACCCTTCAAATTGCTCGGGGCGATCTCCACAACCTAATTGGAGACCCCGACGCTTGCCCGGAGCTTTACACCACAATGATTGAGCTCCGAGGCACCACCAAGCCACCAAGCCGTCAGCCCCCAGGGGCGCGGCCAGATGGCTTGTGGGCCCACGTGGCTCCGTTTGGCGTGATTCCAACGCTGAAAAATCCCATAAATACCAGAAACCCCAGAAATAAAGAGAGACTCCTCGTTCCGCCGCCGCAACTCTCTGTATCGATGAAAAACCAATCTGGAGGCGTTCCAGTACCCTACCGAAGAGGGTAGATCATCTCCGGTGGCCATCTTCATAATCCCGGTGGAGGCCATGACGAGGAGGGACTAGTCCACCCTCGGGGCTGACGGTTTGTACCAGTAGCTATGTGTTCAATCTTTCTTTCTCTCTCGTGTTCTTGAGATGGCATGATGTTCATGTATCACGGGCTTTGTTAATATAGTCAGATCATATGATGTTATTCCCTTGCCACCTTGTTGTGATGAATTGAATCTTTACCTTTGAGATCTTGTTAGGTTGGATTGAATATTATGGTTTGAGAACACTTGATGTACGTCTTGCGTGGGATACCGCTAGTGACATTCGGGTATTCTATTAATTCACTTGATATATGTTGAGGCATCAACTTGCGAATTATCGTGACCTAGGGGATCTATGCATAGGGGTTGATTTCACGTTTTCATACCACGTTCTCCGATAGAAATCTTCGGGTGCTCCTTGAAGTTCTTTGTGTTGGATTGAATATGATAGATCTGAAATTCTTTGATGCATGTCGCATAATTTACCCACGGATACTTGAGGTGACATTGGAGTATCTAGGTGACATTAGGGTTTATTGATATGTATCGTTGGTGTTATTCTAGTAAGAACTCTAGGGCTGTTTGTGACACTTGTCGGAATAGACCAATAGATTGATCGGAAAGAATAACTTTGAGGTGGTTCTACTACCTACTCCAATTTCATCTTATTGTTCTTTGCTAGATAGGAACTTTGGAGTGATTCTTTGTTGCACGTTGAGGGATGATCATATGATTCAACTATGTTAGCATTGTTGGGAGATTGCACTAGTGAAAGTATGAACCCTAGGCCTTATTTCCAAGCATTTATACACCGTTTTGCTCGCTGTTTTACACTTGCTACCTTGCTGTTTTTATATTTTCAGATTAAAAAAACCTATATCTATCATCCATATTGCACTTGTATCACCATCTCTTCGCCGAACTAGTGCACCTATACAATTTGCCATCGTATTGGGTGTGTTTGGGACACAAGAGATTTCTTGTATTTTATTGCAGGGTTGTTTGAGAGAGACCATCTTCATCCTACACCTCCCACGGATTGATAAACCTTAGGTCATCAACTTGAGGGAAAATTGCTACTATCCTACAAAACTCTGCGCTTGGAGGCCCAACATGAGTCTACAAGAATAAAGTTGCGTAGTTGACATCACCCCGTCACTCCATGAGCAGTATGAGCACACAAAGCGGATGTTTATTTGAATGTTTAGAGGTGGCACGTGCAAATTTACTTGGAAAGGCAATGAAATACCATATATAGGGAGGTATGGTGGACTCTCATGGAAGAAACTTGGCTCAAGGATTTGAATGCACAAGTAGTATCTCTACTTTGTACGAGTTTTTGGCTAGCAAAAGGTTCTAAACAAGCACCACATGTTGGAGGATCCATAACAATATAACTTCTATGCAAATATACCCAAACATAACCATTACATTGTATTCCTTGTCCAACTTCAACTATTTGATCAAGGTTGAAAATAATTAATGGGTTTTCAAAATCATAAAATATGTCCAATATAATATATTTGTATGTAAAAGTTCTCTTTCTTATACTAATCATTCATGAATTGCTTGTATGACCAATATTATGATTGTCAAACATCAATAGATTTTATTTTCTAAACCCAATGCGAACCTACTACTAAGTATAGAGCACATTGATAATTCCAGGTTTATGATATTTCATTCATTCACAATTTACTCTTAGGATATCAGTGAAGCACAAGTGTAAACATCAAACTACTCTCAAAAGATATAAGTGAAGATCATTGAGTAGTCAAACAATTAAGTAGCTATGTAAGGACTCTCTCTCAGTAAAGATTTTCAGATCTGATATTTTATTCAAACAGCAAACAGAACAAAAAATTATTCCAAGAATAGCACATATCACGTGGAAAAATAAAAATTTAGGCTCAACATAGGCTAACCGATATTTGTTTGATGAAGAGAGGTGGGATGTGTAGCATCCCCAAGCTTAGATGCTTGAGAATTCTTGTAATATTGTCTTGGGGTGCCTTGGGAATCCCCAAGCTTGAGCTTTCGTATCTCTTTCAATCCTCTCATGTCCCGGTTTCACCTAAGTCTCAAAATTTTCGTCCACACAAAACTTGAAAAGAACTCGTGAGATAGCTTAGTGCACCTAAAAATAAATCAACTCTTTATGTACTGCCAAGACAAGTTGCATAATAATTTCCAAACATTATATACTGTATACTATCATTTCCACAATTTAAATCTACCAATATAAGTCATGAAAACTATAGGAGAAGTAGATAACAAAACTATGACAGTAATTTGTCTAAACAGGACAGTCTGTAGCAATTAATTTACAAAGTGAACTTCTGTATCTCTAAAAATTATTAAAATTTAGGACAAGATAAATAATTTATATGACAATACTGTGTAAAAAATTCATAAAATTTCCACGTTCCAGTAAAATATGGAAATTCAAACACTACAACAAAAGTTTCTGGTTTTACACGTCAAACATGTACAAGCATCCTAAAAGGCAATTCTTGGGAAAAAATTGTTGGAAAAAAAGATTATAAATAACATCAAACAAATTTTAACAAAATAAAATGATGCTCCAAGCTAAACTCATATTTTGTGACGAATAAAAATATAGCTCTAAGTAAGATATACCGATAGTGTTGAAGACAAAAGAGGGATGCCTTCCAGGGCATCCCCAAGCTTAGACGCTTTAGTCTTCCTTGGATATTACCTTGGGGTGCCTTGGGCATCCCCAAGCTTAGGTTCTTACCACTCCTTATTCTCCTCATATCGGTGTCTTACCCAAAACTTGAAAACTTCAATCACACAAAACTTAACAGAACTTCGTGGGATGGGTTAGTGTAATAAAGATGGATCATTCACTTAGGTACTGTCAAGACAAGATTCATAAGTGTTATCACATAATACCTACTGTATTATATCATTCCCATAATTTATACCACTAAATATAAGCTATGGAAATACTAAAACAAGCAAACTATGCATGCAAAACAGAATCTGTCGGAAACAAAACAGTCTGTGAAGATCTGAATGAAATCCATATTTCCCTATCTCTAAAAATTCTTAAAAATTAGTAAAACGCAGAAAATTTGCATAGAAAAAAGTTGTTAAAATTTCAGAATTTTTTTAGTCTCCAGTAAAATCAGAGAAATTCTTCACTGGACGTAAAAGTTTCTGTTTTTGCACAGAATTAAACTGACAAGTATCCACACTATCCCAAAGGCTTTACTTGGCACATTATTGAAATAAAAGGCACAAAACATGATTACTACAGTATATTATTCATGTTAACACACAAAAAAAAGTATAATTGTTGGGTTGTCTCCCAACAAGCGCTTTTCTTTAAAGCCTTTTAGCTAGGCATGATGATTTCAATTATGCTCGCATATGAATAGTAGTTGAAACATGAAAAAGAGCATCATGGATCACATGACAAGCACATGTAAGTCTAACCCACTTCCTATGAATAGGTATTTTGCAATCAAACAATTTATTGTTGCAATAATCAATTTGAATAGGAAGGCAAAACAAGCATAACTTCAAAAATTTGAACACATAGGGAGGAAACTTGATATTATTGCAATCCCTACAAGCATATGTTCCTCCCTCATAATAATTTTCAGTAGCATCATGAAGGAATTCCAAAATATAACTATCACATAAATCACTATATTCATGATCCACAAGCATAGAAAATTTATTACTCTGCCCATAAGCAAACTTCTCATACATAATAGTGGGAGTAACATAGGAGACTTGAATACTATAAATTGTTTCCACATTAAAAGAGTAAAGTTTAGAAAAAGGGTATTCATAATTGTGACAAGTTTTATAATAATAATCATCAATACTTTTTATAACATAAGTATCATCACAATAATCATCATAAGTAGTAACTTGGTTCTCATCATAATCAATTGAAACCTCTTCCAAGATAGTGGAATCATTACTAAATAAAGACACGACCTCTCCAAATCCACTTTTATCATTATAATAAGATTAAACACCCTCCAAAATAGTGGGATAATAATCATCTAAAGTTTACACTCTTTCAAACCCACTTTCATAAGAATTGCAATCATCATAAATAGGAGGCATGGAATCATCATAACAAATTTGATCATTGAAAGTACTCGGGAATTCCCGAGTTTCCCTTGAGTGTTGAGGAGACTATCTTTTGAAGCACAAGACCAAGGAGTTCATCATCCATACCACATCTATTACCTTTTGGAGAGTGGTGTCTCCTAGATTGGTTAGGTGTTGCTCGGGAGCCTCCAATTCGTTGTGGAGTTGAACCAAGAAGTTTGTAAGGGCAAGGAGATCGCCTACTTTGTGAAGATCTACCCCGAGTGAGGCTAGTCCTTCGTGGACGTAAGCCGCGATGGCAAGACGAGGTTGCTACTTCGTGGACCCTTCGTGGGTGGATTCCTCCGTGGACTCGCGCAACCGCTACCCTCCGTGGGTTGAAGTCTCCATCAACGTGAACGTACAATAGCACCACCTATCGGAACCACAGGAAAAATATTTGTGTCCCCATTGCATTTCATCTTCCTATCCCTACCCTCTACTTACACTTGCATGTCTTTACTTTCCGCTGCTATACTCTTAGATTTGCATGTGTAGGTGTACTTGACTTGATAGAATTGCTAAAACTTGCCAACCACTAAAATTGGGAAAAGGCTAGATTTTAATTGGTCAAGTAGTCTAATCACCCCCCCTCTAGATAAACTTTGGATCCTACAAAAGGAGACGAAGAAAACGAGGTCTATTCTTCGGAAAAGCTAGAAGAGACCGGCATTCGAGGATGCTGAGGAGGTTGACCCCCTCACAAATACAAGCATCTTCGGAAGGCCCATGTAGTCTCGACAAGCCGCACATCGAGGCCCATAGAGGTGATTAGCTCATCCCGAGGCATTCACCCGCGCCGAGAACATCTAAACGATAAGCGGTATCCTTTCCCTCATTGAGGCATCACTGGTGCAGCGACGTCCTATACAAACGGTTTTTACCCCCTTTCCATGACAGAGTTTTAAACAATCACCTTGTGTGTGTGTGTGCGCGCGTGCGATAAGGGGGGTCCATCCCACACGACACAGAAAAAGCGTCTGCGATAGTGACCAATGATGCAGACGCTCTGCCAAATGTAATCGAGTGCGATGTAGAAACATATACAATACACTATATTTTGGGCACATGTGTGGGATTGGGGACCAATCACACACGTCTATCATGAGTCAAACGCGTCTAATTGCTCATGGGAAACAAATGGTGTTGAAATTTAACCGTTTTCAAAATATTACCTAAGCCACACGGGCCATCATAGAAACTATGTGTGATATGTGCATCATCGCACATGAGTTTTCTATGGCAAGCGACTGCCATGCATGATATCATCGCACGCGTTTCCTCAACAATTTACGAGTGGGTTTGCACTTTGCATCATGCACAGTTTGCTCTAAGCTCACTTGTGAGATAATGTGCTATCACAAATGATTGAGGAACTCCTATGCATGCATAGAAATGTTGCAAATCATCTCTGATTTGTTGTGTATCACCAACGTTTCAGTTTACATCTCGTGTGCTTTTCCTGTAGATCACAATGCTTGTAAGAAAATTTTTAGTGACATGGGATAGGTTTGAAACCCCGAGAAAAAGGGGAGAACAAAAAATAAAAAGTTTCTTTTAAAAATATAACACCGTGAGAACTTGTTCAATTGAAAATACGGAGACAATATCACTTAAAGTTGAAGGATGTCTTCTTAACGATAGATAGTAAGGTGTGGACGCCTTCATGCTCATCTGATTCGGCAAGGATGTGGTGGTATACATAAAGGTTGATCATACAATGCAAATTCTGAAATTCCACAGTGGACTCATTCATTTTCAAACTATCTGCATCCTATAATAAAGATGACCTCTTTCTTACAAGCTGTGGTATTTGCTCGGGGATGAGCAAACCTTTAAGCTTGGGGTAGTTTATGTGTCCAATTTATGTGACATTTTTTATGATTATCTTGTGCCTACATGTTAGGCTTTGCAGGGTTTATCGCATTCATGCACTTCTTTTTGTTGGTTTTCCTCGGGTCACGCTTTTTGGGATTATTACTGTAACATGGAGAAAATCCCCAAAAATTATAGTGAAATCACGTATTTAAAGTGATGATCACCTACTATAAAAGAATCAAGCAAGAAGTCCAAAGGAAAATCACCGCAGAGCCTTCAGAGAAAAAGACGACCTTCCATACGATTGCGCCCGCTCGTTTGGGCGGTCGTATGGCGTGCTGCCGCCACCGCCTGGTCAACTATTTCACCCCTGTGAAGTCGGATCAGGAATCAGATGCCCACAGTCACCAGAAACTTGTCCAGGAGGAGGAAACCTAGCCTCCGGAACGATCCTGAGGGAGGAATTCACAAGGAGGAGGCCGCCGCCTTCACCACCATCACCGAGACGGCTTTAACATCATCACCACCGTCATCATCATCCAACTCATTGTAATCTTGGAGATCCATTGAGGATAACTCTTGTGATACATGTGTGATCTATTCATGTTTTCCATCACCAGTGATATGATGTTTGTTGCGTCTATGTGTGAGTAATTCCCTTGGTTCTCGGGGATATGGATGAACCCTATTGTGTGATACATCATTTGGTATTAGGATTTAATATCCTCTTTGCATGTTTATGTTAATGATCTTGTTGATGTTGGGTGAAGTCGACCATCCAATGTATGCCAATTTAGGATGGAAGGTTATTACTGCTGGCGAACCATGTGGTTGTAGAAGTGGGTGACGTGACAGGCCCCATCTCTCTTCATAGCGGAACGTTGCAGCATGGGATAAAACAGAGACCACCTATAGGCTTCATCCACGGGGACCTCTTTCCCCGTAATCACCGTTTGATAACCGGAGTGGGGAAAACGGTGGTGGCGTATGTGATACGTGACTGTCTAGTGTATGCACGTATGTGTACCAACTCTGCCCACAAATAGAAAGATGCAAAGTGGCTTATAAATCCGACGTAACATTGTGTTGAGGCACCGCTATATAAGCACACTAGAGGAGATTCCGAATTCCTTGGGAATGCCTTGGTCCTATTGATTTCCACACCCTCATTTGCAATATTTCCTACTTGCTTTCCTTTAAATATTTATTTCTTTACGCCAACTACACTCTTCATATTTTAGTATTACTGCTTTGGGTTGCTGACAACTTGCAAGCATGGTATTTAAATCATCCAAGAGACAAAGATCGATTCATGTGCTCCATGTGGGATCGATACTCTTACTCCGAAAAAGCTACAACTAAACCCTATGCACTTGCAGGCCATCATCTTTGTATATGAGGTTGAGGCTGCTGCCGCCGTCCATTAGGACTCGGGTTAGATGGAAGCCATCAAATATGGGGTTGAGGACCAAGGCCGTCGTTCCGCTACGGCGGACACTGGTCGGATGATCATGTCGGTCAAATATGACCGAGACGCCAACCATGGGCTACGTGTTGTCTCGTAGGGCTCCATGGTCCATTATGTTCACATCCTTTAAATCGGGAGGGAATTTCTTTTGGATAGCATTACTTGGCCCGGGCTGGTCTTTGTCCTCGTTACAAAGTTGGCCCTTATCCGGGTTCTCGGCCGCAATCCAACCGACCTGCTTGATCACACAATAGTTCCAGTTGGTATGGGTGGCTGGTTTATCGGGGTTGCCATGGGTGCCGCAGGGTTGATCCACGATTTGTCCAACTAAGTGGGGTTGTCCTTTCCACCTTGGAAAGGCTTTCTCTTGTTACCGCACGCTGGTTGCCGAAGCCGACATTAACTTCACTGTCTTCGGCATCACTATTTCTTCCTTTATTTCGGCGTCTCTTAATCTTGTTGCACTGAGGCTTCCTATTTTCATCATGCACCTCAGAGGTGCTGACGTTGTTATTGTGGTTGCTCTTCTGAGATAACCAATTATCCTCCCCAACACAAAATTGGATCATGAGGTGGGTTAGTCCTGCCATTGTCCGGGGCTTCTCGTGGCCCAGTTCTCTAGCTAGGCATTGAATCGCTGATGTTATGCTTGAATGATGCAATTGCCTTTGCGTCCGGGCAGTCCAGTATCTAATTCTTCTTGGTCAAGAATCTATGCTAGAATTTTTGACTAAATCCCCTGGATTTTGAACGACGTGAGCCAGGTCGTCGGCATTAGGAGGTCGGACGTAGATGCCTTGGAAATTAGCTCGGAACTCATCCTCGAGGTCCTCCTAGACGTCGATTGAGTTCTCGGGAAGGCTGTTAAGCCAATGCCGAGTCGAGCCCTTGAGCTTAGATGGTAGGTATTTGATGGCGTGAAGTTCATCACCGCCTGCGATATGTAGCGCCATGAGGAAATCATCCAGACTCTAGGGTCTGTGGTTCCATCATACTGCTCAATATTAGTAGTTTTAAACCCCTCGTGCTGCATGATCTCGTCTATGAAGCACATTAGGTGAGCAGCTCCTCGGACCTTGGCGGTAGCATGATGCATGTCAGACAATGTTGCATTACGATTCTGCGTACAATCACACATGTCGCCATTTTTGGCCAACCAAGCTAGGTATCTGGTACCTGGAAGCCAAACAGGGTAGTGTAGCACTTTCGCAGAAGTATCCCAATGGCTAATCGACCCAACGAAGAGCGGAGGAGAGTATTTATAGTGGTGCTTCTATCACACACAAGGTGTCATAGTTCTTGTGTGAAGTAGCTGTTTGAGCTTGTGAAAATATTATTACCGACGTTGATAAACGATGAACCAAATATGCTAATATAAAAAGAGTTTAAAGGTGTCTGCTAAAGTAACTGGTAAAAGTAAATAACACAAGTTGAGCTATAGATCGTGTCTCCTGCAATGAAGAAATTAGGTGCGGAGATATTTCAGTTCATGGTAAAAATATATGAATTGTGCCAGTGCGATGGTAATACCAGTTACCTTGTATTGTACTCATGGTATTTGATATAAGTGTTCTGTAGGCGGCTCTCCGTAAGGTTATGAAAATCCTCCTCTTGGGATTACTTTTCATTCTGTGGTCCTACTTCCGCGTTGCCACAGTGTGGTCGTTTCCACACTTAAGGTTCTGGGACCGGAACCAAGCATTAAGTTCAATGTATCACCGTTATCTCATATTGTCTTCGGTTCTCATAGATATCTCCACCTGTCACGTCAGAGGTCACAGAGTTCCTAAACAATATGGGTTACTAGTGTAGGACTTGAGATCATGTTGCCTGGGCCCTTGAATTGGACAACATGCATAGAGTTCACCACAGTATAACAACCTACTAAGTAGATCATACCACTACCAATGCAAATGACGACATACATCTCCCACACCCAGGGGAATTACTCACACATCATAAGAGAGGAATCAATCAAAACAAAGATAAATCCCATGAAAACCATATCGATAATACGGGGAAGATCAACAATGAGATGAAATGGTAATTCAAATAGTCTTGATCTCAGATGAGATGGAGTAGAGTTTACAAATTTGAATCCCTCTTACAATAGTGAAGGAGTTGATGATGATGATGGAGATGAAAGAACCAAAACTACGATGATCTTCGAAAGTTCTTCAGATCCTCTCTTCTCCTGTTCTGGATGGTGTGGTGACGGCTAGGGTTCTCTTCTCCCCCTCGAACCTTCACGAAAGTGGCTTGTATAGACGAGGAGGAGATTTTGGCAGTCCTTATGACCGCTCATGCGAGCGCTTGCGGTCGTATGGAACATCGTCTTTTGCTCTGTTTTGCCTATTGGCTTGAGTCTCTTCAGGAAAGTTGCTCCATTTAGCTTGAGTTTCGGCAATCCCTCTTGGTTTCCTTTCATAATTAATATTTCCTTCCAAACATGGGAACAGTAGATTTTCTTCTCTTTTGATGGATTGGCATTAGAAATATCCGAAGAGTGATGAAAATACAAAGAAATCAAGAAAGAATCACTATGAAAAACATCACAAATTCTCGAGCCATCAGTATCCCGCCTGTCCAGCAGGTGGGCGTTCCTTTGATTTGTAGATTGACCGGGGTGGAACATCGCACCTCAAAGGCCCTTTTTTCTTCAGGCCATACCTTGTAGTCTTTGGTGGGATCACTCCACCATCGCCCCATTAGTGCTCAAGAGCATTTATGTCAGCACTTGTTGGATGATCTTGGCCCCGAGGAGGGTGATCACTGTCGGCCCAGTCATGCTTAGATAGCACGCTATCCTCGTCCAATTCGTGCAACAGGTTTTTTGCAGGCGCAAGGGCATTTAGTGCCTGACTGTTGAAGCTTTTCTCAAGCAACTATTTAGCGGTGAGGAGCTCGGTCCATCTATTGTTTAGATAGTCCTTTTCATCTTGAAGACGTTGGGCCTTGTTATTAACGCTCTTGGTCATACTAGCCAAGCGCTTACGGATGGTTTCGAGCCGAGGTTCCTCGAGAGGTTGCGCGAGGGTGTCATAATCGTCAGGGTCGAGGCTTCGCTCCTCCTAGATCGCCGGGTTGTAGTCGGTGTCTTCCGGGTCGTCATCGTCCTCATTGTTGTCGCCTATATTGTCGGTGTTAGCGCCACCTTCACCATTGAGATTGTCGACTACATCATCGTTGTTGTTGTTTTCGTTTGTGGTGCCGCTAGTGCTTGTGTCTCCATTGTCATAGCCTCCATTACGGCAACCCCTACATCGATGTTTCAGAGGCCCTCCTCCTCCGCCCTTCGGGGTGTCCACCATGTAGACATCGTAGGTGGAGGTTGTGGCCCACTTGCTAGTGTTCTTGACGGCTGGTAGAGAGGTGGTGTCTGAAATTTTGCCAACATCTTCATCCATATCGGTTGCCTCCTCGGAGGCGCTTGCAAGGACGTGGGTTAAATCCTCGACAATAGCGACTAGCTGGGTGGTGGGTGGGCTGAAAATTTTAGCTCCTTCAGGCTTTTCGCAAATCTGATTGTATACTGAACAACGATCGTCCGAGATGGCAAGACTCTGGATCTGATCTAACATCTCGTTCAAGAGCACCCCATCATCTTCATCTATGGCTTGACTGTAGATTGAGCTTAACATAATTTTTCCCATGGTCCAGTCTTATGTGGCCTTGGGTTCCTTCTTGGTCAAGTTGGATGCCTGGTCCATGGCGGTTGCATTCCGTTCCGTGCTTGAGGCCGAGAATGTGAGTTCATCACGGGAGTCCGCGTCATATTCCGCATAAAGTGTGACACAACCGAAGACGAAGATTTGTCACGGCAGAAAGGTCATGCCACAACCGATGCCATCATTGATTTGGAGGCGAGCTATCGAGCCGTTTTGATCACACAACGGGACATGTATGGGCCTCCAATGTGGTAGTTGAATTCAGTGCATCTCGGGTAAGGGGCCCCGAGCTGGTGATCTTGGCTTAATGGTAATATGACAAAGAGGGACACAATGTTTTACACAGGTTCATGCTCTCTCAAAGAGGTAAACCCTACGCTCTTCTTTTGTTGTATTGATTGTGGATGGGGTACAAAGTACAGGATGATCTACCTCGAGATCGTAGGTGAATGAATCTAACCCTAAGGTCCAAATCCCTCGGCTTATATAGGCACCCAAGGTACCTAGGGTTATAAGTAGGTCAGTTACATCAAGGGATAAACATGTCGATGATTCAAATGTGTCTTGAAGTATGCGCCAAGTCTTTGGAGGATTCCATGTTGAGTAAACTGTGGGGCATGGCAAACGTGGCCCACTCTTTGATTGTCGACCCAACCCATAATTGGGGGGCCGACACGATCAACATCCCCTAATCCATGATACCGTCACGTGGTCCATTTGGCACCTCAACACCGGGGCCACGACACAACCCCTTTGATGGCGTATCATCCCCGCGGTGTTGGCTCCAAGTCAAAGGTAAACGGAGGCATGCATCACGGCCCGTCGGGTGTTTTGGAGCGGTGTGCCCATCATGCAAGGTAGAGAGCACGACAGGCCATGGAGGTGGAGTCGCATGCCACCTTGGAGCCGAGTCACTACACGTGATCGGCACCCCGGCGCCGCAACCGCGTCGTGGAGGTGTCGAGTGAGGGATGATAAATCTCCAACATATCCATGTTGTTATATTATCATTCTTGGATGTTTTACAATCATTTTATAGCAACTTTATATCATTTTTTGGGACTAACCTATTGACATAGTGCCAAGTGCCAGTTGCTGTTTTTGCTTGTTTTTTTACTTCGTAGAATATCAGTACCAAACGGAATCCAATCGCGATGAAACTTTTTGGAGATTTTTTTGGGACCAGAAGACATCCAGGGAGCGAAAGAAGTACCTGGGACGAGGCCCAGGGGCCCCACAAGACACCAGGGCGCGCCAGAGGCCCCCGGCGCGCCCTGGTGGGTTGTGGTGGCCTCGGGACCCCCTCCACCGCCTCTGAGCTCTATAAATACCCAAATATTCCAGAAACCCTAGAGGAGTCGACGAAAAATACTTCCAGCCGCCGCAAGTTCCAGAAACGCGAGATCCAATCTAACACCATCACGGAGGGGTTCATCATCCTTATTGGTACGTCTCCGATGATGCGTGAGTAGTCCACCACAGACCTACGGGTCCGTAGGCAATAGCTAGATGGATTTCTCTCTCTCTTTTGATTCTCAATACAATGGTCTCTTGGAGATCTATTTGATGTAATGACTTTTTGCGATGTGTTTGTTGGGATCCGATGAATTTTGAGTTCATGATCAGTTTCTATCCATGAATATTATTTGAGTCTTCTTTGATCTCTTATATGCATGATTACTTATAGCCTCGTATTTCTTCTTCGAATCTTTGGTTTAGTTAGGCCAACTAGATCGATTTTTCTTGCCATGGGAAGAGGTGCTTTGTGATGGGTCCGATCTTGCAGTGTCCTCTCCCAGTGACAGAAGGGGCAGCGAGGCACGCATGTATCGTTGCTATTAAGGATAACAAGATGGGGTCTATTCCTACATGAATAGATCTTGTCTACATCATGTCACCGTTCTTATTGCATTACACCGTTTTTCCATGAACTTAATACACTAGATGCATCCTCGATAGCGGTCGATGTGTTGAGTAATAGTAGTAGATGCAGAATCGTTTCGGTCTACTAATCTTGGACGTGATGCCTATATAATGATCATCGCCTTGGATATCGTCATGATTATTTGATCTTCTATCAATTGCCCAACAGTAATTTGTTCACCCATCGTGTGCTATACTCATGAGAGAAGCCACTAGTGAAACCTACGGCCCCCGGGTTTACTTTTCCAACATATTGCTTTCCGATCTATATTTTGCCACTTTTTGTTTTCAGATCTATTATTCCAAAAACCCAAAAATACCTTGCTGCACTTTTAATTGCCTCTTTTATTTTGTGTTCTTGCGCGATCTATCTATCCAATCTATTACAATCTAATCTATCTTTTTACCGTGGAGAGATTGACAACCTCTCTTACGCGTCGGGTTGCAAGTATTTGTTCTTTGTGTGCAGGTACCGTTTACATAGTGTTGCATGGTTCTCCTACAGGTTCGATAACCTTGGTTTCATAACTGAGGGAAATACTTACCGTAGCTGTGCTGCACCATCCCATCCTCTTTGGGGAAATACCGACGCAGTCTCAAGCCACGTCAAAGGAATTTCTGGCGCCGTTGCCGGGGAGACATCATCAACATCTATCAGGTTCCTAATCACAAATCTCATCTCCTTGCAATTACATTATTTTCCATTTGCCTCTCGTTTTCCTCTCCCCCACTTCACAAATTTGCCGTTTTAGTCGCCCTATTTTTCGTTTGCCTTTTTCTCGTCAGATCTTTTGTTTGCTTGTCATCATGAGTGATTTTGGTATGGCAGAAAAATATGATGGCAGGACTCCTAATTTTGGACGTTCTGGTAATCTGGATGCTAAAACTTTTGTTTTGGGGGCAAGGGAACATTATAGGAAAAGAAACTATCCAAGAATTTTTCAATTGTGTTGGAAATTTGACTCTCGATGAAGCTCCTATACTTAAAAGAACTAAAACTTATGCGGAAGCTATTTCAGTGCTAGTTCTAAAACTCAAAAATAGGTTTATTCGTACCCATCCTACCTTGCAAAGATTGTTTTATGAGCTACCAGTTATAAAGGATCCAAAAGCTAAAAGGTTAGCCACCCTTGTTCTTATGAATGAATTTGATCACATAGTACGAGAAGTTAGGGAGATTTTTGATTATTTTGGTATGAGCCATGAAAAAATGGTAATAGGAGAGATCCTTTACAATAGTGACTACATGTCGACACATCTGCTTGGAAATAATCAAAATTTTGATGAGAACCTTAAAAAGGAAATCCCCATTTTAGATATGATCCAACAAGTTTTCAATGATGTTAATCAACAATATTCTTGGATTGTGGTCGGGAATCAAAGAGGGTACGTAGATGGACAACTTGATAGTGCTAAAATTTCTATGTATAATGTGTTTCAAGTTATATTTGCAAAACCTCTTGACAAAAATACCTCTATGAAAACTAAAGATGACAATACTTGAATCTATGCTTTATGCCTAGCTAGGGGCGTAAAACGATAGCGCTTGTTGGGAGGCAACCCAATGAATAAATTTATTTTTCACCTTTTTATTTCTGTTCTTCAGTGTTGACACAATTATTCTACTGTTATGATTGTGTTTTTGTATGTTTTAATTAGTGTTTGTGCCAAGTAAAGCCTTTAGTATGGCTCACAAGATAAGTATAAACAATACTGAATCTGAAACAGAAACTTTGACTCCAGTGAAGGAATTTTCATTTTTTATTGGAGCGTGATAATGAGCGGAAATTTTAACAGTATTTCCATACAAGTTCATTATGTTTTCCTAATTTTTCAGAATTTTTAGAGTTACAGAAGTATGGTTAGAGTACAGATTACTACAGACTGTTTTGTTGTTGACACATTCTGTTTTCGTTGCATTGTGTGCTTGTTTTGATGAATCTATGGTTTGTATTGAAGGTATAAGCCATAGTAAATTTAGAATACAGTAGATATAATGCAATAATAAAATATGAATGGGTTTGCAACAGTACTTAGAGTGGTGATTTGCTTTATTATACTAACGGATCTCACAAAAGTTCTGTTGAGTTTTGTGTGATTGAAGTTTTCAAGTTTTGGGTGACATCACGATGGATGAAGGAATAAGGAGTGAAAAGATGCTAAGCTTGGGGATGCTACAGCACCCCCAAGATAATATCCAAGAAGAAACAAGCAACTAAGCTTGGGGATGCCCTGAGTGGCATCCCCTCTTTCTTCTAACGACCAAAGGTATTTTACTTGGAACTATATTTTTATTCGTCACATATCATGAGTTTTGCTTGGAGCGTCTTGTATTATTTGAGTCTTTGCTTGATTTGCTTTTTAGTTTGTCACAAGTACCCTTGCTGGACACACCTATTTGAGAGAGCCAAAATTATGCTGTGATTTGTTAGAATTGCTCTATATGCTTCACTTAAATATTTTGAGCTATGAAATTGCTCTAGTGCTTCACTTATATCTTTTTGAGCACGATGTGCTTTAAATTTTTGAAGAAATACTCTCATGCTTCACTTAGATAAATTTGAGAGTTAGTAAACTTTGAAGAATTTCTCTCATGCTTCACTTATACTATTTTGAGAGATGAAATTTTTATGCTCATGTTCCTCACTTAAATTTATTTGAGCTTGTCAAAAGCAATGGAAATATATGAAACTAGTCCCAAAGTGATAGATATTCAAGAGGGATATAATAAAAACTTTCATGAAGATCATTGGACAAATTAAACTTGATTCCTTGTAATAGTTTTGAGACATGATGATAGTGATATGTGAGTCATGTTGGTGAGTAATTATGCTTTAGTAAGAATATTGGTGTTAAGGTTTGTGATTCCCTATGCAAGCACGAAAGTCAATAGTTATGCAATGAAATTACATCCTACTTATGGTGCATTATTTGGTGTTAGTTATGCTTAATGCCCGTTTATGTGAATTTTCGTTTCTTGGTTGGTTGCTTCTCAATCTATTTGCTAGCCTCCACTTGTACTAAGTAGAAATACTACTTTTGCATCCAAAATCCATAAACCCAGTTTTGCCTTATGAGTCCACCATACCTACCTATATGCGGTATTTCCATGCCGTTCTAAGCAAATTTGTATGTGTCATCTCTAATTTTGAAAATGAAATTCCTTTTTGTGTGCTCGTACCGCTCATGAAATGGTAGGGGGTGTCCAATATTTTTCCATGCTAGATGTGTTATTCTCAAGATGAGTGTTTATTCACTTGTCATTGCACGAGAGTACGGCAGTAATAGGGATGCCCAGTCCTGAAAAGAAAAGAAAATTACTTTATGTTGTCAAATAATATATTCCTTGGAAAGTGTTGGTATGGAAGGCAACCGTGGATACGGCTAGCCATGGATTGTGAAAGAATGGTGGAAAAAGGAATAAACTTTATTTTATGTTTGGGAACCGCCTATGATGTATCTAGCATGGAAAGTGTTGAGAACTACTTGGTCGTTTTCGTTGACAGGAAAGGCATGCCACATAAAATAATTTTTCTCTCTCAATTTAGGCTTTGAGCTCTGGCACCTCTACAAATCCCTACTTCCCTCCGCGAAGGTCCTATCTATTTACTTTATGCAACTTTTACTTTTATTTGAGTCTCCATCTTCTCTTATAAAGCACCAACTAGGGGGCACTATGATCATACTTGTGCATTGGGTGTAGTTAATATTTGAGTGTGTTTCATGAATGGATCAATGATTCATCATGATGGGCTAGGGATAGCTTTCTTTAGTGTTGATATTTTGAAAGACATGGTTGCTTGTTGGCATGCTTGAGTATTAAAGTCTTCATGACAAAATGAGACTACTGCTTTGAACCATCTAAAAGTCCAAATGTCCATGCTACAAAAGAAAAGAATATGTGATGAACATGTTAGGCAGCATTCCACATCAAAAATTCTGTTTTTATCATTTACCTACTCGAGGACGAGTAGGAATTAAGCTTGGGGATGCTGATACGTCTCCAACGTATCTATAATTTTTGATTGTTCCATGCTGTTATATTATCATTCTTGGATGTTTTACAATCATTTTATAGCAACTTTATATCATTTTTTGGGACTAACCTATTGACATAGTGCCAAGTGCCAGTTGATGTTTTTGCTTGTTTTTTACTTCGCAGAATATCAGTACCAAACGGAGTCCAATCGCGATGAAACTTTTTGGAGATTTTTTTGGACCAGATGACATCCAGGGAGCGAAAGAAGTACCTGGGAGGAGGCCCAGGGGGCCCACAAGACACCAGGGCGCGCCAGAGGCCCCCGGCGCGCCCCGGTGGGTTGTGGTGGCCTCGGGACCCCCCTCCGCCGCCTCTGAGCTCTATAAATACCCAAATATTCCAGAAACCCTAGCGGAGTCGACGAAAAATACTTCCATCCGCCGCAAGTTCTAGAACCGCCAGATCCAATCTAACACCATCACGGAGGGGTTCATCATCCTAATTGGTGCCTCTCCGATGATGCGTGAGTAGTCCACCATGGACCTACGGGTCCGTAGTTAGTAGCTAGATGGCTTTCTCTCTCTCTTTTGATTCTCAATACAGTGGTCTCTTGGAGATCTATTTGATGTAATGACTTTTTGCGGTGTGTTTGTTGGGATTCGATGAATTTTGAGTTCATGATCAGTTTCTATCCATGAATATTATTTGAGTCTTCTTTGATCTCTTATATGCATGATTACTTATACCCTCGTATTTCTTCTTCAAATCTTTGGTTTAGTTAGGCCAACTAGATTGATTTTTCTTGCCATGGGAAGAGGTGCTTTGTAATGGGTTCGATCTTGCGGTGTGCTCTCCCAGTAACAGAAGGGGCAGTGAGGCACACATGTATC
Organism: Elymus sibiricus; assembly: GCA_039707655.1. NCBI lineage: Eukaryota > Viridiplantae > Streptophyta > Magnoliopsida > Poales > Poaceae > Elymus > Elymus sibiricus. The sequence goes on along the minus strand of CM077665.1, from coordinate 393,623,016 downwards.
GTTGTTATAAAGGATAACAAGATGGGGTCTATTCCTACATGAAGATCTTCTCTACATCATGTCACCGTTCTTATTGCATTACTCCATTTTCCCATGAACTTAATACACTAGATGCATGCTGGATAGCGGTCGATGTGTGGAGTAATAGTAGTAGATGCAGAATCGTTTCGGTCTACTAATCTTGGACGTGATGCCTATATAATGATCATCGCCTTGGATATCGTCATGATTATTCGATCTTCTATCAATTGCCCAACAGTAATTTGTTCACCCACCGTGTGCTATACTCATGAGAGAAGCCACTAGTGAAACCTACGGCCCCCGGATCTACTTTTCCAACATATTGCTTTCCGATCTATCTTTTGCCGCTTTTTATTTTCAAATCTATTATTCCAAGAACCCAAAAATACATTGCTGCACTTTTTATTTGCCTCTTTTATTTTGTGTTCTTGTGCGATCTATCTATCCAATCTATTACAATCTAATCTATCTTTTTACCGCGGAGAGATTGACAACCTCTCTTACGCCTCGGGTTGCAAGTATTTGTTCTTTGTGTGCAGGTACCGTTTACATAGTATTGCGTGGTTCTCTTACTGGTTCGATAACTTTGGTTTCATAACTAAGGGAAATACTTACCGTAGTTGTGCTGCATCATCCCTTCCTCTTTGGGGAAATACCGACGCAGTCTCAAGCCACGTTAAGGGAGTCCATCACTAAGGGGTCCTCGGGCCGCCGGTCTATCTCTCATAGGTCGGATAGGTGGGCCGCTCTGTGGCCCTTATCGGAAGACCGAGCTATGAGGCGACTCCGTGTTCAAGAAGGAAATCTCCGGTGCCTTGGTGCATCCTCCAAGTCAAGATAATAGATTCGTGTCGGAAATATGCCCTGGAGGCAATAATAAATTGGTTATTATCATATTTCCATGTTCATGATAAACGTCTATTATCCATGCTAGAATTGTATTGATCGGAAACTCATATACATGTGATGATACATAGAGAACACCGTGTCCCTAGTGAGCCTCTACTAGACTAGCTCGTTGATCAAAGATGGTTAAAGTTTCCTAACCATAGACATGAGTTGTCATTGATAACGAGGTCACATCATTAGGAGAATGATGTGATGGACAAGACCCAACCGTAAGCACAGCATTTAATCGTATTAGTTTATTGCTACTACTTTCTTCATGTCAATTATCTGTTCCTAAGACCATGAGATCATGCAACTCCCTGGCACTGGAGGAATGCCTTGTGTGTATCAAACGCCACTTCGCAACTGGGTGATCATAAAGGTACTCTACAGGTATCTCCAAGGGTGACTGTTGGGTTGGCATGTGACGTGGCTTGAGACTGCGTCGGTATTTCCCCAAAGAGGAAGGAATGATGTAGCACAACGACGGTAAGTATTTCCCTCAGTTATGAAACCAAGGTTATCGAACCTAGGAGGAGGAACACGCAACACTATGTAAACGGTACCTGCACACAAAGAACAAATACTTGCAACCCGACGCGTAAGAGAGGTTGTCAATCTCTCAACGGTAAAAACATAGATTTGGATATGATAGATTGGGTAGATAGATCTCTCAATAACATAAAATAAAAAAAGGCAAATAAAAAGTGCAGCAAGGTGTTTTTGGGTTTTTGGAATAATAGATCTGAAAACAAAAGCGGCAAAAAGATAGATCGGAAAGCAATATGTTGGAAAAATAGACCCGGGGGCCGTAGGTTTCACTAGTGGCTTCTCTCATGAGTATAGCACACGGTGGGTGAACAAATTACTGTTGGGCAATTGATAGAAGATCAAATAATCATGATGATATCCAAGGCGATGATCATTATATAGGCATCACGTCCATGATTAGTAGACCGAAACGATTCTGCATCTACTACTATTACTCCACACATCGACCGCTATCCGGCATGCATCTAGTGTATTAAGTTCATGGAGAAATGGATTAATGCAATAAGAACGATGACATGATGTAGACAAGATCTATTCATGTAGGAATAGACCCCATATTGTTATCCTTAATAGCAACGATACATGCGTGCCTCGCTGCCCCTTCTGTCATTGGGAGAGGACACCGCAAGATCGAACCCATCACAAAGCACCTCTTCCCATGGCAAGAAAAATCGATCTAGTTGGCCTAACTAAACCAAAGATTCGAAGAAGAAATACGTGGCTATAAGTAATCATGCATATAAGAGATCAAAGAAGACTCAAATAATATTCATGGATAGAAACTGATCATGAACTCAAAATTCATCGGATCCCAACAAACACACCGCAAAAGTCATTACATCAAATAGATCTCCAAGAGACCATTGTATTGAGAATCAAAAGAGAGAGAGAAAGCCATCTAGCTACTGCCTACGGACCCGTAGGTCTATGGTGGACTACTCACGCATCATAGGAGAGGCACCAATGAGGATGATGAACCCCTCTGTGATGGTGTTAGATTGGATCTCGCGGTTCTGGAACTTGCGGCGGCTGGAGTATTTTTCGTTGACTCCTCCAGGGTTTCTAGAATATTTGGGTATTTATAGAGCTCAGAGGCGGTGGAGGGGGGGTCTCGCGGCCACCACAACCCACCAGGGCGCATCGGGGGCCTCTGGCGCGCCATGGTGTCTTGTGGGCCCCCTGGGCCTCCTCCTGGGTACTTCTTTCGCTCCCTGGATGTCTTAGTCCAAACAAATCTCCAAAAAGTTTCATCGCGATTGGACTCCGTTTGGTACTGATATTCTGCGAAGTGAAAAAGAAACAAAAAACAGCAACTGGCACTTGGCACTATGTCAATAGGTTAGTCCCAAAAAATGATATAAATTTGCTATAAAATGATTATAAAACATCCAAGAATGGTAATATAACAGCATGGAACAATCAAAAATTATAAATTTGCGATGGATCGTCGTTTCGAAGCATCTCGTGATGATCGGGTGTGATAGACTCTACGTTCGCATACAATGGGTGTAAGCCAGATTTACACACGCGGAATACTTGGGTTAACCTTGATGAGCTTAGCATGTACAGACATGGCCTCAGAACACAGGAGACCGAAAGGTCGAACATGAGTCATATAGTAGATATGATCAACATGGAGTTGTTCACCATTTGCCGTGGTTTTGTCACGGCAGATGTTTTCTTTGGAGAACTTGAGTGTGAGGCCATCGCCGCTAGGCCGCGACTCAAAGGGGTTGATCGGGAACGAGAGACGCGTTTACCCAGGTTCGGCCCCCTCCGATGGAGGTAATAGCCTACGTCCTTCTTTGTGTCTATGTCGATGATGATCTCGATTACAAGGGTGCGGAATCGCTAACCTAGCTTTCGAGGGTGTGTAACTTAAGTCTTTCGGTCCTAGGGGCTCGCCTTTATATACAGGTCGAGACCCTAGGTTTTACAAGAGTCTGAGTCATGCTATGACTCGTGACCTACCATGTTTCTAACTCGCCTTGCCTCTTAAGCAAGGAAACTCCCGGTGTCTTCTGCCTCTTGGGCCTTGAGTCGCAGTCTTCATGTGTTGGGCCGCCATCCAGCTTACTTGGTAAGCCGCCTTGCCTGCCTTGTCTTCAACAACGTGGGCCACCTTGAGTATGACTTATGAGCCGCCAACATGTCGACCCGGCCCAGTAGGGCGGGTTATACCGTGGGGTTATATCCCCGACATTAGGCCCCAGATTGATTTGAATTTATTCATGTCAATCTTCCTCACCTTCACTTGGCGGCTTATTTTTCTGCTTATATCTATGTCGCCTCTGAATCTCAAAAATGTCGGCTTACAATATTTCCAGACTTGTAATTTTCCTCGTGCCATCCATCAATGATGTCAGCCGCCGAGAATCCGAAAAACCAATGATGACATCACAACAGATCTTTGCATGTATCCGCTGATCCCGAAAATCGAGGCGTCTCCTTTTCCAAAATTTACTGTGCCTCCTCGATTTATGTGCCTCCTAGTTGCCTCTTCGGGTTTCTTCCTTATAAATATTCGCTGGGGGGCCCTCATTCACTTTTACATCGCCCCTTCACTCCGTCTTCCTCCTCGAGCCCGAAGCTTCCTCGCGCCACCACTGCTGCTCGCCTGTCGTCGGCGACCGTTCCTGGGACCGCAGCAGCGCCGCATCTTCACCAAGATCTAGCAGAGCGTCTCCGCCGCCCCCGGCAACCGTCAAGGTGAGCCATTTTTCTTCTCGTAGATCTGTCTCAGTTCATCGGAGTTCGTCGGAGGTACCGAAGTGTTTTATCCGTCCATCACCATTGCTAGTTCTCGTATAGCTCCGATGACTTTTATCATAGGAATAAAGCGGTAGGAACAACGACTCCATTTTGCATATAGCATACTCAGATCTCCCTTAAGAATCTGTAACTGGACCGCCACTGCTTCCCTGCTTCACCATTAGGTTTAGCAAATATTTTCTTTTCTGAACCATTTGTAGATCCGTAGTTGTAGCCAGTTCGGTAGAAACCTGTTTGTCCCAGACTTGGCAAAAATTAATCTCTGACTTGGCATAAGATGCCTGTTTGTTTGCCAGCTCATTCTTATGACTATAACCCGCCATATGTAGATGCCTTTTCTTTTAGGCTCCGGCTCGTCATTATGACTTACAACCCGCCATGTTTAGAAACTGTCTCGTCTAAATACCGGCTCATCATAAGGCGACTCATCTACTGCATATTTTTATGCCAACTTATCCTTGATCATCACATATGTACTTATGCAACTTCTTTTACTTGCACTTAGGCGTCTCATTATGTCGAAAACTACCACATGTGACTGGGTGCCATCCCAAGTATCGGAACCTGTGCCCAAAGATTTCCAAGACAAGGGTCTCCTAGCGTCTAAGGAGGCAATTGGATGGCAGGCTCCCCTTGGAGAGGAACGCCCAACACCTGGCGAGGGAGAAGTAGTGGTGTTCACAGATCACCTTCTTCGGGGGTTTTCTCCCTGTCGGTGCACTAGGAATGGGGTACCCAGTGCCCCTGACTTATGCACAGGCAGTAGTAGCAGAACCCGTCAACATAAACCTAGTCCAAGCCAGAGAAACCGCTCTACGTGAGATCAAGGAGCGCATCAAGAAGACGAAGCCAACATTCAAGACCAAGACTCCGACAGAAGCAGCCTACGCTGGCTAGCAACGCCGGCAAGGTCGATGCAACGGCCCAGAATGGGCCCAAGCCGCACCAGTCGCGTCCCTGGTGCCTGCTGGGGACCGAGCCGCACGCACCTTCAAGAAGACCCAGCAAGCCATCCCCTAGGAGGCGCGAGCCGATCGGCCACCACTCCACCACATCACAATGCGAGTCAGTTGTCGATGCTGTGTCGAGCCCTCAGGTGGCTAGGTGTCTCTCGCTAAGCACATGGCGACACGCCGGAAGGCAGATTATGCCCATTTGACACCCGTCCAGAGGCGTGTCAAGATACTAAGCATCAATCATCCAAGCGGTGGTAGAAGCTTGCCGGGGATGCACCCCCGCACGCCACCTAGGCTAGCATTTATGGTATTTTGTCCTAAGTGCCAGAGTTAGGTATGATAGCTCTGTTAGCTATCTAATCAGTAGGTAATGTCTGTTTTGCCACTGTGGTTTCCCCTTGAGCTATAAAAGGAGGCCCAAGGCAACCTAGCTAAAGATTCGGACCTTTAGGCACTTGTACTAGCGTAGCAGCTCACCCGAGGGCATCCTTGCCGGGTTTGAGCGTTGCGTGTGCTTCGTGTTCCCCCCGATTAATCCACCAAAGCAGGAGTAGGGTTTTACGCTTCTCAGTGGCCCTAACCTGGGTAAAACACCAGCATCTCGTCGTCGTGCTGCCTCACTATCTCTGCTCTTTGTGCAACGTGATCTCACCCTTGCCGAACCACAAAGGGGCCCGTGGTCCCATAGGTGATCGTGTGCATCATGACCCGATAGTCCCCCCGGGTCAAAATTCTTTCGGGATGCACTGCACTCTTTCCACCTACATCCTCAACACCTGGCTCCCAATTGTACATACAATCTTTGCCAGTTTCAAGTATTCTGTGAGGTGTATCTGCAAATAGAACCCACCGTTCCTCTTTTCATGGAATTCTTCCACCTCAACCGTTAAACTGAGTGTGCAGATGGCCTCAGCCTGGAACTCAGCGGGACTTCTATTCAACGGTGAAGAGATGGTGTATTCCCTGTTGTTATTCAACCAAGTCACCCCAAAGGATGGTCTAAGACTTGGTTCTACTGCCGGAACATGGCTCCTGCGGATGAAAACCCTTTGCCGGGTACAGACCAAACCGTCTTCCCCTGGATTTTGAGCTTCCTGGCCGAGCTTCACAACAAGAACGTGATCAACTTGCCTTTATATACCAAAAACTGAAGGTTCTACAAACCCATGGATTACCCGGAGTTGATCTGACCCGATGCTGGATATCTTGGAGGATCATGCCTTTGAGTCGCTGTGGCGACTTGATGTGCAATTATACTGGCGATGTAAACGATGCGCAAAGATATAGCAACGAAGATTTGGACAATGATGAGATTAACCGGATTGTGAAGAAATTACTGGGGGAAACTCGAGCAAATTGCAGTCAAGTTGGGCTAAATCCCTTCTGTACTCTCAACCCGGCTCCACCAGTAAGAAACCTTGACAACTTATTCATCCGGCTTATAACACTTTTTTAAACACCAAAGCTTACTTGTCGTTTGCATTGTTAACCTTATAGGAAAATTCTTCATTCTAGAAGAAGAAGAGGGGGAACTTTGCAGCTCAGAAGCCCAAATCCGCCTAGAAGGGTAAGGCAGCTGCAGCAAAGCCGTCAACAAGAGGTGAGTCAACAACGGTTGACGTTTAGTCAGAGGTAAAAAAACTTGTCTCCCCTGGCTGTATTTTCATTAAACTTGCTAACACATCGTACTCTCAGGGCGACGTTGTAACAATCCGGGCTGATGATGTTGAGGTAATCTCCCTCTCTTCCGGCTCAGAATCCTTGTCTTCGAAGAAAACAAGACGGATCATTCGGAAAGTACGTTTTTCTCACCTAGACGCTCACTTGGATCCTAATTTTATTTGGAAGAAGACTCAGCACGAAGTAAGGCGCCACACTCGGAGCAGCTCTGGTGGCCTGATGGACGGCTTGCCTGACAAATCAGTTGCTCGCAAACGACAGCATGAGGTGCCTCATAGTCCAACTCCCTCTCTTCCAAAAGCTGGCCTCTTTCGACAACCTCTTAATCCCTCTAATTCAAATTATCAGGAGTCATCTCCTTCATGAGGCGACTCAACCGCCGCCGCCCCTTATCATCAATCAAGGGTAAATTTCCTTTATACCACGTGTTGCTTATTCATGCTTAATCTTGCATATGTTTGACTTTGCTGCCTTGTTTGCAGAGCCCAAGCCAAGGCCAAGAAGAGAAAAGGTGGCGAGCCATCCACCACTCCTGAGGTTATTGAACTGGCAGATCCAAAGTCGGCGACTCCTGAAGCTTACACCGAGAATCCTCAAGATCAACAGGAGTTCCACGACATACCGCTCCAGCCTTCTAAACCATTAAATATGGAGGTTGAAGAAGTTGCAAACATCCTGACAGTTGATGTTAACCCGCCCAATCTTCAAAAGGGAACTGAAGACGCTCCTCCTGAGAAGGACAAGGACGTAATTATCACCAGGACGGGTTTCACTGCTCCAGGGACCCCCCCCAATGGGCACCGCGGCGGCGACGAGTGAGGCGGGTGTCGTGGGCGACGCGGCTGGCGCAGGCGGCGCCATCGTCGTGTCCCCCGCGGCCGACGCCGGAGCGAGGAATGCCGGAGAGGAGCAGTAGCAACAACACTTTGGCGAGCTCAGCCCTAGTGCCGCGGGAGGAGGAAACGTTCGGTCTCCACCTCCCCGCCGCACTGGCGGCCGTGGCCGCAACAACGGCGCCCAATCTGGGGCAAGCCACGATCTCCCAGCTGTGCTCGACACAGGCGCGGCTGCTGAGCGCGCGCCTCGTCCAGAGCAAGATGGAGCGCCAAGCGGGGCCATAGACCTGCAAGTTCAACCTCCTCCACGTCAAACCGCCTCGGCGACCGGTGCACGGCGACGAGAATGCGGTGACGCTCCTCTTGGTTCCCCCAGGAGTCGAGCGACGTCGTGATCCGCCTCTCTAGCCATGCCGGCCACTGCAGCAAGAGCGATGGCGCGGGCCCAGCTGCTGCTAAATTTCCCGCCGGCGGCTGACAAGATGGACGAGTGGAGAGCCACCATCCAGAGTTTGATCGGCTTCATCGACGCCAGCAAATCACAGCATGCAGAGCCGTCGCGATGCCCGCGGACGGCGACGGCAGCCTGGGCTGACGGTCGTGTCGAGGGAGCCGCGCCAACGGTGCAGTCCCCTCCACAACAACAGACCCAGAGGCAGCCACAACGAGCTCCACATGCTGACGAGCCTGACGAAGCATCTATGGTCTCGTCCGGCCCGCACGATCACCGGGACCAGCGGCGTGTCCTGGAAGACCGGCGGAGGGAAGACGCGCGCATCACCATAGAGCGACGCCGGGAAGCACACCGCCAATCCGACAGGCGCAACGGCCCAGATGCTGGTGACCCCGCGCCCAGTATTGGTGGGTACCTGCCTTTTGAGGTTGGGTGCCCTGCCTTCACTCGCGAGCTGCGACAGGTCTGCTGGCCATCGGCCCGAGCTTTCAAGCCTGAGCTGACGGAGAAATACGATGGGAAGCTAAACCCGGCGGAATTCCTGGGCATCTACACGATAGCCGTTCAAGCCGTCGGGGGAAGAGATGACAAGGTGCTCACCAACAATTTCCTTTGGCGCTCAAGCCAAATGTGAGATAGTGGCTGATGCACCTGCCGGAGAAATCTATTTCATCATGGGCTGACATGTGCAACGAGTTTGTCGGCGCCTTCACTGGTGGCCACCAGGAGCCAGGACAGCCCAGCGACCTACAAGTCCTTCCGTGGAAGGAGGGAGAAACCCTGCGGAAGTACATCCAGAGATTCAGTCGAGTACACCGCAATATTCCAGAGATACATCCCGCAGCCGTGATTGCCGCGTTCCACTCGAACGTGCGCAACAGGAGGATGCGGGCCAAGATGAATGTTATACTCCCCAAGACCGTCAATGAGTTGTACACATTGGCGGACAAGTGTGCTCATGCTGAGGAAGGAAGGCGACTCCCCGGATGACGTGGCTTGAGACTACGTCGGTATTTCCCCAAAGAGGAAGGGATGATGCAGCACAGCGACGGTAAGTATTTCCCTCAGTTATGAAACCAAGGTTATCGAACCAGTAGGAGGATCACCACCACCCAATAAGCAGCACCTGCACACAAACAACAAATACTTGCAACCCGACGCGAAAGAGAGGTTGTCAATCTCTCTACGGTAAAAAGATAGATTAGGTAATGATAGATAGGCAAGATAGATCTCTCAAGAGCACAAAATAAAAAGAGCAAATAAAATATGCAGCAATATGTTTTTGGGTTTTTGGTTTTGTAGATCTGAAAACAAAGATTGCAAAAAGATAGATCGGAAAGCAATATGTTGGAAAAGTAGACCCGGGGGCCGTAGGTTTCACTAGTGGCTTCTCTCATGAGTATAGCGCATGGTGGGTGAACAAATTACTGTTGGGCAATTGATAGAAAATCGAATAGTCATGACGATATCCAAGGCGATGATCATTATATAGGCATCACGTCCAAGATAGGTAGACCGACTCCTGCCTGCATCTACCTCTATTACTCCACACATCGACCGCTATCCAGCATGCATCTAGTGTATTAAGTTCATGGAAAAACGGAGTAATGCAATAAGAACGATGACATGATGTAGACAAGATCTATTCATGTAGGAATAGACCCCATATTGTTATCCTTAATAGCAACGATACATGCGTGTCTTGTTGCCCCTTTTGTCACTTGGAAAGAACACCGCAAGATCGAACCCATCACAAAGCACCTCTTCCCATGGCAAGAAAAATTGATCTAGTCGGCCTAACTAAACCAAAGATTCGAAGAAGAAATACGAGGGTATAAGTAATCATGCATATAAGAGATCAAAGAAGACTCAAATAATATTCATGGATAGAAACTGATCATGAACTCAAAATTCAATGGATCCCAACAAACAGACCGCAAAAGTTTACATCAAATAGATCTCCAAGAGACCATTGTATTGAGAATCATAAGGGAGAGAGAGGAAGCCATCTAGCTACTGCCTACGGACCCGTAGGTCTATGGTGGACTACTCACGCATCATCGGAGAGGCACCTATGAGGAAGATGAACCCCTCCTTGATGGTGTTTAGATTGGATCTCGAGGTTCTGGAACTTGCGGTGTCTAGAATTGTGTTTCGTCGACTCCCCTAGGGTTTTTGGAATATTTGGGAATTTATAGGCATCATAGGCGGTGGAGAGGGGCCCCGAGGAGGGCACAACCCATCAGGGCGCGTCAGGGCCCCCCTAGCGCGCCCTGGTGGGTTGTGGTCTCTAGGGCTCACCTCTCTGGCACTTCTTTGGCCCGTTGGGTATCTTCTGGTCCAGAAAAAATCTCCAAAAAGTTTCGTCGCGATTGGACTCCGTTTGGTATTGATTTTCTACGAAGTAAAAAACAAGCAAAAACAGCAACTGGCACTTTGGCACTATGTCAATAGGTTAGTCCCAAAAAATGATATAAAGTTGTTATAAAATGATTGTAAAACATCCAAGAATGATAATATAACAGCATGGAACAAGCAAAAATTATAGATACGTTGGAGACGTTTCAGCTTCCCCAAGCTTAATTCCTACTCGTCCTCGAGTAGGTAAATGATAAAAACAGAATTTTTGATGTGGAATGCTGCCTAACATGTTCATCACATTCTTTTCTTTTGTATAGCATGGACATTTGGACTTGTAAATGATTCAAAGCAATAGTCTAGTTTTAACATAATGACTTCAATACTCAAGCATGTCAACAAGCAACCATGTCTTTCAAAATATCAACACTAAAGAAAGTTATCCCTAGCCCATCATGCTCAATCATTGATCCATTCATGAAGCACAATCAAATATTAACTATGCCCAATGCTCAAGTACGATCATAGTGCCCCCTAGTTGGTGCTTATAAGAGAAGATGGAGACTCAAAGCAAAAAATAAAAATTGCATAAAGTAAATAGATAGGCCCTTCGCAGAGGGAAGTAGGGATTTGTAGAGGTGCCAGAGCTCAAGGTTTAAATTGAGAGAGAAAAAATATTTTGGGTGGCATGCTTTTCCTGTCAATGAAAACGACAAAGTAGCTCACAATACTTTCCATGCTAGATATATCATAGGCGGTTCCCAAACAGAAAATAATATTTATTCCTTTTTCCACCAAACTTTCACTTTCCATTGCGGGCCGTATCCACGGTTGCCTTCCATACCAACACTTTCCAAGGAATTTATTATTTGACAACATAAAGTAAATATTTTTTTCTTTTTCATTTCAGGAATGGGCATCCCTATTACTGCCGTACTCTCGTGCAATGACAAGTGAATAAACACTCATCTTGAGAATAACACATCTAGCATGGAAAAATATTGGACACTCCCCACCATTTCATGAGCGGTACGAGCACACAAAAGAGAAAATTTATTTTGAAAATTTAGAGATGGCACATACAAATTTGCTTGGAACGGCATGGAAATACTGCATATAGGTAGGTATGGTGGACTCATAAGGCAAAATTTGGTTTTAAGGATTTTGGATGCACAAGTAGTATTTCTACTTAGTACAAATGGAGTCTAGCAAATAGATTGGGAAGCAACCAAACCAAGAAACGAAAATTCACATAAGTGAGCATTGAGGATAACTAACACCGAATAATGCACCATAAGTAGGATATAACTTCATTGCATAACTATTGAGTTTCGTGCATGCATAGGGAATCACAAACCTTAACACCAATATTCCTACTAAGCATAATTACTCACTAGCATAACTCACATATTTCTATCATCATGTTTCAAAACTATTACAAAGAATCAAGTTTAATTTGCCCAATGATCTTCATGAAAGTTTTTATTATATCCTCCTTGGATATCTATCACTTTGGGACTAGTTTCATATATTGCCATTGCTTTTTGGCAAGCTCAAACAAAATTAAGTGAAGCACATGAGCATAAAGATTTCATTTCTCAAAAAGGTATAAGTGAAGCATGAGAGGATTTCTTCAAAATTTACTAACTCTCAAAATTATCTAAGTGAAGCATGAGAGTATTTCTAAAAAAAATTCCAAGCACACCGTGCTCAAAAAGATATAAGTGAAGCACTAGAGCAATTCTATAGCTCAAAGAGTTTAAGTGAAGCACATAGAACAATTCTAACAAATCATAGCATGATTTTGGCTCTCTCAAATAGGTGTGTACAGCAAGGATACAAAGGAAAAACTAACAAACAAAGCAAGCAAAGATACGAGATGCTCCAAGCAAAAGTCATGATATGTGACGAATAAAAATATAACTCCAAGTAAAATACCGATGGTCGTTAGAAGAAAGAGGGGATGCCACTCGGGGGCATCCTCAAGCTTAGTTGCTTGTTACTCTTTGGATATATCTTGGGGGTGCGGTAGCATCCCCAAGCTTAGGCTTTTTATCACTCCTTATTCCTTCATCCATCGTGATCTCACCCAAAACTTGAAAACTTCAATCACACAAAACTCAACAAAATCTTCGTGAGATCCATTAGTATAATAAAGCAAATCACTACTTTAGGTACTGTTGCAAACCCATTCATATTTTATTATTACATTATACCTACTGTATTTTAACTTTACCATGGCTCATACCCTTCAATATAACCCATAGATTCATCAAAACAAGCCCACAATGCAACGAAAACAGAATTTGTCTTAAACAGAACAGTCTGTAGTAATCCGTACTCTAACCATACTTAAGTAACTCTAAAAATTCTGAAAAATTAGGAAAACGTAAGGAATTTGTATAGCAACACTGTGTTAAAATTTCATCTTAAGATCACGTTCCAGCAAAAAATGAAAATTCATATACTGGACGCAAAGTTTCGGTTTCAGATTCAGCATCACTTCTACTCATCCTATGAATCATCCTAAAGGCTTTACTTGGCACAAACACTAAATAAACCATAAAAACACAATCATAACATAAGCATAATTGTGTCAACACACAAAAACAGAAAGTAAAAAAGCAAAAATTTATTTATTCATTGCGTTGCCTCCCAACAAGCGCTATCGTTTAACGCCCCTAGCTAGGCATAACGCATAGATTCAAGTATTGTCATCTTTGATTTTGGATCCATAGGATGCCCTCATGATTGATTCATATGGTGGCTTAACTCTTGTTCTAGGAAAGTGTTCCATACCCTTTCTCAAGGGAAATTGAAAACGAATATTGCCTTCTTTCATATCAATCACGGCACCTATAGTGCGTAAAAACGGTCTACCAAGTATAATGGGACAAGACGGATTGCAATCAATATCAAGCACAATAAAATCAATAGGCACATAATTCCTATTTGCAAGAATAAGAACATCATTAATTCTTCCCAAACATTTTTTAATAGTAGAATCCGCCAACTACAAATTAAGAGAACATTCTTCAATATTGGTAAGACCAAGCATGTCACATAGAGATTTCGGAATCGTGGAAACACTAGCACCCAAATCACACAAAGCAAAGCATTCATAATTTTTAATCTTGACCTTAATGGTAGGTTCCCACTAATCATGTAATTTTCTAGGAATAGAAATCTCCAACTCCAACTTTTCTTCAAAATATTTCATCATGGCATCAACGAAATGTTTAGTAAAAGCTTTATTTTGCTCATAACCGTGGGGTGAATTCAACATGGATTGCAACAAAGAAATACATTCAATCAAAGAGCAACTATCATAATTAAAGTCTTTGCAATCCAAAATAGTGGGCACATCACTAGTTAAAGTTTTGACCTCTTCAAACCCACTTTTAGCAAAAATTTCATCAAGATTTTCACCCTCCAAATTATTGGGACGCCTTCTAGCAAAAGTTGACTCTACTTCAGTCCATTCATTATCAATCTTAATATTGCTAAACAAAGAATCAATAGGAGAAACAGCAAGCACTTTAAGATCTTCATCTTTTTTATAAAGGCAATCACTAGAAAACAATTTTTCTAAGATTTCTCTTTTAGCTCTAAGCATAGCGGTTCTTTTCTTACTTTCATCCATAGAGACATATAAAGCTTTAATAGATTCATCAATCTTAGGCACAAAATCTTTCAACTTGAGATTCTCAACATCATGAGAAATTATATCAATGCTTCTAGACATATCATCAATCTTATTCAACTTTTCTTCTATCGTAGTATTGAAAGCCTTTTGCGCATTGATAAATTCTTTAATATTACTCTAAAGATCAGAGGTGTTCCTATTATTATTGTAATAGGAATTACCATAATTATTAGAGTAATTTCCAGGAAAAGGCCTAGGATTAAAATTACCTCTATAAGCATTGTTATTGAAATTGTTTCGCGAGACAAAGTTCACATCTACGGAATCACTATTCTGCTCAATCAAGGTAGACAAAGGCACATCATTAAGATCAATAGGAGAATTTTTACTAGCAACCAATTTCATCAAAGCATCAACCTTATCACTCAAAGTACTAATTTCCTCAACCGAATTAACTTTTTTACTAGTAGGTGCTCTTTCGGTATGCCATTGAGAATAATTAGCCATGCTATTATCTAGCAATTTAGTAGCTTCACCCAAAGTAATCTCCATAAAAGTACCTCCCGTGGCGGAATCTAAAAGATTTCTAGAGACAAAATTCAATCCCGCATAAAAAAATTGTATGATCATCCAAAGATTTAAACCATGAGTAGGACAATTACTTAGCATCAACTTCATTCTTTCCCAAGACTGTGCCACATGTTCATGCTCAAGTTTCTTAAAATTCATGATTTGCGTCCTAAGGGAAATAATTTTCGCGGGCGGAAAATACTTAGTGATAAAAGAATCCTTGCACTTATTCCAAGAATCGATACTATTGCGAGGCAAAGAAAAAAATCAAATTTTTGTACGATCCCGCAAGGAAAAAGGAAATAGTTTCAACTTAACAATATCATTGTCCACATCTTTTTTCTTTTGCATATCACACAATTCTACAAACGTGTTTAGATGCGACGCGGCATCCTCATTAGGAGTACCGGCAAATTGATCTTTCATGACAAGATTCAACAAAGCGGCATTAATATCACAAGACTCCGCACTAGTGGCGGGAGGAGCAATCGGAGTACTAATGAAATCATTGTAATTAGTATTGGAAAAATCACACAACTTGGTGTTTTCTTGAGTCATCGTGACTATGCAAACAAGATTTCAAGCAAGGAAGAGATCCGGCAAGAAAAAGGACAAACGAAAAAGAGGGCGAATAAAACGACAAATTGGTGAAGTGGGGGAGAGGAAAACGAGAGGCAAATGGCAAATAATGTAATTGCAAGGAGATGAGATTTGTGATTAGGAACCTGGTAGATGATGATGGAGTCCCCTCGGCGCCTACGATAGGCACGTAGAAGAGACCGCTTCCTCCCCGGCAACGGCACCAGAAATTCCTTTGACGTGGCTTGAGACTGCGTCGGTATTTCCCCAAAGAGGAAGGGATGATGCTGCACAGCGACGGTAAGTATTTCCCTCAGTTGTGAAACCAAGGTTATCGAACCAGTAGGAGGATCACCACCACCCAATAAGCAGCACCTGCACACAAACAACAAATACTTGCAACCCGACGCGAAAGAGAGGTTGTCAATCTCTCTACGGTAAAAAGATAGATTAGGTAATGATAGATAGGAGAGATAGATCTCTCAAGAGCATAAAATAAAAATAGCAAATAAAATATGTAGCAATATGTTTTTGGGTTTTTGGTTTTGTAGATCTGAAAACAAAGATTAGAGAAAGATAGATCGGAAAGCAATATGTTGGAAAAGTAGACCCGGGGGCCGTAGGTTTCACTAGTGGCTTCTCTCATGAGTATAGCGCGCGGTGGGTGAACAAATTACTGTTGGGCAATTGATAGAAAATCGAATAGTCATGATGATATCCAAGGCGATGATCATTATATAGGCATCACGTCCAAGATAGGTAGACCGACTCCTGCCTGCATCTACCTCTATTACTCCACACATCGACCGCTATCCAGCATGCATCTAGTGTATTAAGTTCATGGAAAAACGGAGTAATGCAATAAGAACGATGACATGATGTAGACAAGATCTATTCATGTAGAAATAGACCCCATCTTGTTATCCTTAATAGCAACAATACATGCGTGTCTTGTTGCCCCTTCTGTCACTGGGAAAGAACACCGCAAGATCGAACCCATCACAAAGCACGTCTTCCCATGGCAAGAAAAATCGATCTAGTCGGCCTAACTAAACGAGAGATTTGAAGAAGAAATACGAGGCTATAAGTAATCATGCATATAAGAGATCAAAGAAGACTCAAATAATATTCATGGATAGAGACTGATCATGAACTCAAAATTCATCGGATCCCAACAAACAGACCGCAAAAGTTTCCATCAAATAGATCTCCAAGAGACCATTGTATTGAGAATCATAAGGAAGAGAGAGGAAGCCATCTAGCTACTGTCTACGGACCCGTAGGTCTATGGTGGACTACTCACGCATCATCGGAGAGGTACCTATGAGGAAGATGAACCCCTCCGTGATGGTGTTTAGATTGGATCTCGAGGTTCTGGAACTTGCGGCGGCTGGAATTGTGTTTCGTCGACTCCCCTAGGGGTTTTGGAATATTTGGGAATTTATAGGCATCATAGGCGGTGGAGAGGGGCCCCGAGGAGGGCACAACCCATCAGGGCGCGTCGGGGCCCCCTGGCAAGCTCTGGTGGGTTGTGGTCTCCACGGCCCACCTCTCCAGCACTTCTTTGGCCCATTGGGTGTCTTCTGGTCCAGAAAAAATCTCCAAAAAGTTTCGTCGCGATTGGACTCCGTTTGGTATTGATTTTCTGCGAAGTAAAAAACATGCAAAAACAGCAACTGGCACTTTGGCACTATGTCAATAGGTTAGACCCAAAAAATGATATAAAGTAGTTATAAAATGATTGTAAAACATCCAAGAATGATAATATAACAGCAGGGAACAAGCAAAAATTATAGATACGTTGGAGACGTATCACCGGAGAGGAGGCTGGCGTCGAAGTCGACTCAGATGACGACGATGATGCCCATGGCCCAAAGGGGAAAAGCCGGAGGCGCAACAAGAAGCGTAAGGGAAAGGCAGTGTTGGCCGTCGAGAGCTCTGGTAATCTCAATGCCGGCAAGAAGGCCAAGGCCGAAGCCCCCGGCAAAGGAGCTGCCGCGTGCGCTGATTGCCGGGAGGCCGTGGCGGCAGAGAAAACCGGAAACTCCGACGGGCCATACTGCAAAATCCACTGCACCAAAGGTCATGATCTCCAAGAATGCTGCCAAGTTGAGCAGCTTGCTGAGAAGTAGAAGGCTGAGTACGAGAAGTGTGACAAGGAGATAGGCCAAGATGGTGCTGCCGGGAAGGGCCGTGGTGGTAGAGGAGGCCGCCGAGGCAAGGCCCCGCAACAGAAGGAAAAACCGGCTAGAGGCCGTGAGAAGAAAGAAGGAGATGATATGAGTGATGATGAGGATGATGAAGGGTCCAGCGATCGAGAATTCCAGAAGGCAACTGAAGCCATGTGTGTTGACGGGGGGGTGTCCTTACATGCCTCTTATTGCCAGCTCAAGCAGTGGGCGCGTGAGATCAACACCATGGAGCCAGCTGTAGAGTCCAGAAGGCCACTCAAATGGTCCTGCACGCCTATCATCTTTGATGAAGAGGATCATCCTGACCGCATCACTGCGGTCGGATGTTTGCCGTTGTTGGTTTCCCCAACAATCCGCAACCTCAAAGTAACCAAGATGTTAGTTGACGGCAAGGCGGGGTTGAACTTAATCTCCCCTAAGGTGGTTGAAAGGCTGCAGATCCCTGACGGAGAGCTCAAAGCTACGGGTACGTTCCAAGGAATCAACCTCGGGAGGAGCCGACCGAAGGGAAAAATCACTTTGCCTGTGACGTTTGGTAGGGAGTTGAACTACTGGACTGAGAAGGTGGTATTTGATGAGGTCAAACTCCCTCTGCCTTACAACAGAATTCTGGGTCGCCAGCTCTGGCAAAATTCATGGCAGCATCCCACTATGCCTACAACACTTTGAAGATGCCAGGGCCCGTGGGAATCATCTCCATCCCATCTGATAAGAAGGATGCAGTTATATGCGTGGACAAGATGTATCGAGACGCGGTACCAGCTGAGGTAGCGGAAACCCTAGCTCCCGCCAAAGAATCAAAGAAGGGGAAGAAGTCTAGCAGAGACGTCGGCAAGGACTCCGGGAAGCACGCCTCTTCGGAGTGCGCTGCACCCGTCGATGACCTGCCAGAGAGTTCCACTAGCAAGAGATCCAAGGTCAGCTATCCTGCGATGAAGAAGGTCCCGGCAGGACAGGATGGCACTGATGGTACGTTTATTATCAGTGCCACCCTTAATCACAAATAGGAAAGCGCGCTCGTTGCCTTCCTGCGGGCGAATGTCGATGTGTTTGCTTGGCAACCATCTAGCATCCCCGGTGTTCCCAAGGAGGTAATTGAGCACCACCTTGTTGTCTGCCCTCATGCTAGGCCCGTCAAGCAGAAAGTTAGAAAGCAAGCCTTGGAGCGGCAACAGTTCATCGCCGAGGAAATCAAGAAACTCGAAGCAGATGGTTTGGTTAGAGGAGTGTTGCATCCAACTTGGTTATCCAACCCGGTAGTGGTGCGCAAGGCGAATGGGAAATGGAGGCTTTGAATTGATTTCACTGACTTAAACAGGGCATGACCGAAGGACCCTTTTCCCTTGCCGCGCATCGATCAGATTGTTGATTCCACTTCCGGATGTGACTTGCTCTCCTTCTTGGACGCATACTCCGAATACCACCAGATATTCATGGCCAAGGAAGATGAGGAGAAAACCGCGTTCATAACTCCGTGTGGCACGTACTGCTTTGTACGCATGCCCTTCGGGTTAAAGAGCGCTCGTTCTACCTTTGCCAGGGCCGTGCAGATTGGATTTGAACCTCAGTTACACAGGAACGTGGAAGCTTACATGGATGACATAGTAGTCAAAACCAAAGATGAAGCAACCCTCATACAAGACTTGGAGGAAACTTTCATGAACTTGCGCAAGATCAATTTGAAGCTCAACCCTGAGAAGTGTGTGTTTGGTGTCCCTTCCGGCATGCTGCTTGGGTTCTTTGTGTCTCAACGAGGAATAAAAGCCAATCCCACCAAAATCAAAGCAATCGAGCAAATACAAGCACCCAAGTCTGTCAAGGATGTAAGACGCTTGGCCGGATGCATTGCCGCGCTAAGTAGGTTCATCTCCAAATCCGCTGAACGCGCCCTGCCGTTTTTCAAGATTCTGAAAAAAGGCCGGCCCGATGAAGTGGACCTTGGAAGCAGAAGCAGTGCTGCAAGATCTGAAAGCTTACCTTTCTTCCGCTCTCACCTTGGTCGCGCCTAAACCGCAAGAACCGTTGCTGCTATACTTGGCGGCAATGAATCAAGTGGTTAGCGCAGCGAGAAGTGGATGAAGATGCAGCCACTGCGACTAATTTCACCGGGGGCAGAACCGAAACACTCGTAGCAGGACCTGATACAAACCAAGGGGAACCTAAGCAAGCAAACGAAGGCAGTTTCAAGGAAGTGATGAAGAAGAAGGTGGTGCAGCGACCAGTGTACTTTGTCAGCTCCTTGTTACAAGGAGCCAGGTCAAGGTACTCTGGAGTGCAAAAGCTGATCTTCGGCCTTCTCATGGCCTCGAGGAAGCTGCGCCACTACTTCCAAGGCCACGAGATCACTGTTGTCACCCGCTTTCCGCTGCAGCGTATATTGAGGAACCCCGAAGCCACTGGCAGGATAGTTGAGTGGGCGCTAGAGCTGTCAAGTTTTGGTTTGAAGTATGAGAGCACTTCCACAATTCAGAGCAGGGCGTTGGCGGAATCCATTGCGGAATAGACACCCACGCCAGACGAAGAGGTTCCAGAGACAATTCTCCCCGGCAAAGAAGCGCCTAAAGAATGGATCATGTATTTTGACGGTGCTTTCTCGCTTCAGGGCACCGGAGCAGGTGTGCTTCTCATCGCCCCCACCGGAGAGCATCTCAAATATGTGGTCCAGATGCACTTTCTCTGGGAGGAGGCCACCAACAACACCGCCGAATATGAGGGGCTTCTTGCCGGACTCAGAATCGCAGTGGAGTTGGGAATCAAGAAACTGATCATCCGAGGAGATTCTCAACTCGTGGTGAGACAAGTCAACAAAGATTATCAGAGTCCGTTGATGGAAGCATACGTGGAAGAGGTGAGAAAGCTGGAGGAGCACTTTGATGGATTGCAAGCAGAACATGTACCACGTGCGGAAAACAGTGTCGTTGATCATCTATCGAAGTGCGCCGCGCAAAAGCTCCCTGTGGAACCAGGAACTTTTGTCCTCCACCTCACTCAGCCATCGGTATCCCCGTCAACGATGATCGGGAAAAGAAGAAAGCTAAACTCCGGCAAGCATTTCCCGGCAGAGCTTCCTGAAGCCACTGGTAGAGAGGCTGTCGGAGACGGTCTCGTTTCGGTTGGTGAGCAGCTCCCTCCTGCAGAACCCCAGGTTCTCGCGGTCGAGGTAAGCGCTCCCACGAACGTGGAGATGCCTTTAGTCCTCGTTGTTGAGCCACAGGCTCCAGCTTGGGCACATCACATAGTCCACTTCCTTCAAACAGGAGAACCTCCCGAATAACAAGAAGAAGCCGAAAAAGTAGCCTGTCAGTCAAGTATGTACCAGTTTGTCAATGACACTCTGTACAGAAAAAGACCAAACGGTGTGAAATTAAGGTGCATTTGTCGGGAAGATGGACTGAAGCAGTTGGCAGAAATTCACGGAGGCATGTGTGGGTCTCACATTGGATCAAGGGCCCTTGCCGGAAAAGCCTTCCGGCAGGGTTTCTATTGGCCCACTGCCCTCCAAGATGCAACTGAGCTAGTCACCAAGCGTGAAGCCTGCCAGTTCCATTCCAAGAACATTCATCAACCAGCGCAAGCTCTCCAAATGATCCCTTTATCCTGGCCATTCTCGGTCTGGGGGCTCGATATTTTGGGCCCCTTTCCCTGCGCCGTCGGGGGCTTTGAATTCTTGTTCGTAGCAATCGACAAGTTTACAAAGTGGCCAGAGGTGGAACCAGTGAGGAAGGTGACCGCGCAGTCGGCTGTCAAGTTCCTGAAAGGACTGGTGTGCCATTTTGGAGTGCTCAACGTGGTGATCACCGATAATGGTACCCAGTTCACGAGCCGCGCCTTTATGCAATACATCCAAAGTCTTGGAAGCAAGGTCTCCTTCGCCTCTGTTGCCCACCCGAGAAGGAACGGGCAAGTCAAGAGGATGAATGTTGAAGTGTTGTGCGGGCTCAAGACAAGAACTTTCGATAGACTGTGAAGAAGCGGCAAGCGCTGGATAGATGAGCTGCCGGTGGTTCTTTGGTCCCTCAGAACGATACCGAATCGAGCTACCGGCCAGATGCCCTTCTCCCTAGTGTATAGGGCGGAAGTAGTTCTCCCCACGGAACTCATATACGGGTCACCTCGAGTACTTGCCTACGATGAAGTAGAGCAAGAGCAGCTACGGCATGACGATGCCATGCTCCTCGTGGAAGATCGTCTCCGGGCCGCTGTGCGTGCTGCACGCTACCAGCAAGCCCTGCGCCGCTATTATAGCCGCAGGGTCCACGCCCGGAGCCTTGAGGAAGGCGACCTTGTCCTTAGGCGCGTTCAGTCCGCCAAGGGTACCAACAAGTTGACGCCGAAGTGGGAAGGCCCTTATCGGGTAGCATGAGTTACCAGACCTAGCGCAGTCCGTCTCGAGACCGAAGATGGCATCAAAGTGCTTAACTCATGGAATATTGAGCATCTTCGTAAGTTCTACCCGTAAGGCGCGGTTGCCGGGCTCAGTCCCCGGCAACCACCTTTTGTACAAGCCTTGCCGCAGTGCATGTAACCCTCTGTACAAAGCCAGGCGCAGACCCTTTGCACGCAATAATAAAGCTAGGCATTGCATCATATCATCGAACTGCATGTTTACTATGCATTTTTCATGTTGCAATGTTATCGCTTTTAAATTTTAGAAATCTGCTAGAGTCCTTGATGAGCCTATGATCCTTGTTACTGTATTCTCTCTCTCCCCAGAGGACAGAGGCCTCTTGCCTTACATGTTTTACCACCAGGAAGACAAAGAAGAAGGGCAAAGGAACAAGGACGGCGGCTCGTCGTACTCCAAAAAGGGATACTGCATGAAAAGATAAGTCTAATCGCATATCCCAAGCTCGGTGCCATTTACTCCCTTAAGGAAACCCCTCCTGCTCTTTTTTACTGTATGCCATGGAGTTCATCACGCAGCAGAAACCTTTGTCGGGACGAGCCGTCCCATAGCTCCTGTTGTTCATCAGCTCTGGGGGACCGCGCCGATACCAACAAGGGGCTTTGCCGGAGGATGATACCAGCCTACTGCCGGGGGCTCGCTCCCCCTTGGCGCTCGCGGTTAAAACTGACCCGACAAATAGTTCCGTGCGGCAAGGACAAGCATGCTGACACAGTACAAACAAGGGAAGAAAAGGATAGTAATTAAGGAAGAGAAATAGCAATCTTTCATTCATTTTCGATACAAAATGGATAGAGATACATTAGAGGACGCACCTTCATGGAATTCTTCCACCTCAACCGTTAAACTGAGTATGCAGATGGCCTCAGCCTGGAACTCGGCGGGACTTCTATTCAACGGCGCAGAGATGGTGTATCCCCTATTGTTATTCTACCAAGTCACCCCAAAGGATGGTCTAAGACTTGGTTCTACTGCCGGAACACGGCTCATGCGGATGAAAACCCTTTGCCGGGTTACAGACCAAACCGTCTTCCCATGGATTTTGAGCTTCCTGGCCGAGCTTCACAACAAGAACGTGATCAACTTGCCTTCATATACCCAAAACTGAAGACTCTGCAAGCCCATGGATTGACCGGAGTTGATCTAACCCGATGCTGGATATCTTGGAGGATCATGCCTTTGAGTCGCCGTGGCGACTTGATGTACAATTATACTGGCGATGTAAACGATGCGCAAAGATATAGCAACAAAGATTTGGACAATGATGAGATTAACCAGATTGTGAAGAAATTACTGGGGGAAACTCTAACAAATTGCAGTCAAGTTGGGCTGAATCCCTTCTGTACTCTCAACACGGCTCCACCAGTAAGAAACCTTGATAACTTATTCATCCGGCTTATAACACTTTTTTAAACTCCAACGCTTACTTGTCGTTTGCATTGTTAACCTTATAGGCAAATTCTTCATTCTAGAAGAAGAAGAGGGGGAAGTTTGCAGCTCAGAAGCCCAAACCCGCCTAGAAGGGTAAGGCGGCTGCAGCAGAGCCGTCAACAGAGGTAAAAAACTTATCTCCCCTGGCTGTATTTTCATTGAACTTGCTAACACATCGTACTCTCAGGGCGACGCTGTAACAAGCCGGGCTAATGTAGTTGAGGTAATATCCCTCTCTTCCGGCTCAGAATCCTTGTCTTCAAAGAAAACAAGGCGGATCATTCGAAAAGTACGTTTTTCTCACCTAGACGCTCACTTGGATCCTAATTTTATTTTGAAGAAGACTCAGCATGAAGTAAGGCGCCACACTCGGAGCAGCTCCGGTGGCCTGGTGGACGGCTTGCCTGACAAATCAGTTTGCTCGCAAAAGACAGCATGATGTGCCTCATAGTCCAACTCCCTCTCTTCCAAAAGCTGGCCTCTTCCGGCAACCTCTTAATCCCTCTAATTCAAATTATCAGGAGTCATCTCCTTCATCAGGCGACTCAACCGCCATGAAGCTGCCGCCCCTTATCATCAATCAAGGGTAAATTTCCTTTATACCATGGGTTGCTTATTCATGCTTAATCTTGCATATGTTTGACTTTGCTGCCTTGTTTGCAGAGCCCAAGCCAAGGCCAAGAAGAGAAAAGGTGGCGAGTCATCCACCACTCCTGAGGTTCTTGAACCGGCAGATCCAAAGTCAGCGACTCCTGAAGCTTACACCGAGAATCCTCAAGATCAACAGGAGTTCCACGACATACCGCCCCAGCCTTCTGAACGAGTAAATATGGAGGTTGAAGATGTTGCAAACACCCTGACAGTTGATGTTAACCCGCCCAATCTTCAAAAGGGAACTGAAGACGCTCCTTCTGAGAAGGACAAGGACGTAATTATCACCGGGACGGGTTTCATTGCTCCAGGGACACCCAATGTTCTGGCCAAGTTTATCACCAAGGATGAGGCGGCACCACTTGATAAGGGGGAGGCCAAGCTCGGGCTCCCTAATTATGAGGGCCTTAGTGCTGACGAGCTACATGCCGGATACTTAAACCGCCTTTCCACAAGTCGAGATATGGAAATCAGCCTTGTTGGCATGATGAAACGCAAATATCAGGTATGCTCCACTCTCTTGTATTCTTATATATATCCTTGTATAGCCCCCAAGAGACGGCTCATTCTGTATGAGATGAGGCGGGCCTTGTTCATATGAAACTGCAGTAGCCCCCAAGGGCCGGCTCATCTGTATGAGATGAGGCGGGTCTTCTTATACTCTGAAGAAATTAAGCTGTAGCCCCCAAGGGCCGACTCATCTTCTTGAGATTAGTCGGGTCTTCTTATACTCTGAAAATAATCAACTTGTAGCCCCCAAGGGACGGCTCATCTTCTTGAGATGAGTCGTGTCTTCTTCATATTTTTGCTTGGAAGAACTGAGATGCATTAGCCCCCAAGTGTCAAGTATATTGCTTGCAATCTACTTGGGACTTGTTATAATGTTTCTTATCATAGTCATGATTCACCTTGCTACCGACTTATGACCGATCAATATGATGACCCCTATTGTGCAGGAAGCTCTGAAATTAGCCGAGTCAAATGTGACCGGCTTGAAGAAAGATCTTGAAGTGGGGAAAACCGCCCGAGAAGCGGCTGAGGCGAAACTTCGACTTGCCTTGGAGGAATTAGAGAAAACCAAGGCAAGCTTTGAAAAACAAAATAAATCTTTTGAGGCTGAAAGAGCCGCATTGCCGAAGCCTGCAGAAAACGTTGAGGTTCAACTGAAGCCCATCATAGAAGAGCTATCCGGGTTAAAGCGTGCAAGCACATACGCTCCCTTGGTGGTTTTGATAATTCATGACAACATACATTGTCTCTTGGACTAATATTTTTACCTAGTGTATTTCAGATAAAGTCCATAGAGGAAGATGGGTTGGTTAAATGGATTGTGTGGTGAATCCCCAATGAGATGAAGATAAGAAGAAGCAATAGGATTGGCCAAGCTTCAAGCTACAAGACTCTAAATTTTACATTTTTTGAGAAATCACTTTGAGTCCATAAGAAAGCCAATACTATTAAAAGGGGGCGAGGAAATATGATGATCTGGTTTCTCAAGTGCTTACAGATTAGCCACCAAAAATACTCACTCATTTTCCACACAAAATCTTCTGTCCAAAGCCAAACTTGCAAAATCGGTCCCACCAACTATTTCCACTCGGCCCTACCGATTTTCAACTCAGACAGAACCCTGCCAAACCCTATCTTCTCGGTGTAACCAAGTTCTCATTTTCGGTCTCACCGAAGTCGTGACCAACTCTCTGTTAGGTCGATTTTCAGAATCGGTCTCACCGAGTTGATGGCCAAGTCTATGGTTAGCCGTTACCCCATTGTCGGTACCACCGAGATTTATATATCGGTCTCACCGAAAACGCCAAAGTTGCCACATTTTGCACTAGTCAGTGCAACCGAGTTTTTGCTTCGGTTCCACCGAGTTGGGCAATAATGTTGTAACGGTTGGATTTTTGGAGATGTCTATATATACCCCTCCACCACCTATCACTCGTAAGAGAAGCACTCAGAACCATTCCACACTTGCGATATCCAATTTTTTGAGAGAGAACCATCTTCCCTTGTGTTGAGGTCAAGATCATCCACTCCAGCCATATGGATCTTGATTTCTAGCCTCCCCAAGTTGCTTTCCACCCAATCAACCTCTTCTACCCAAGCCAAATCTATGAGAGAGTGATTGAGTGTTGAGGAGACTATCTTTAGAAGCACAAGAGCAAGGAGTTCATCATACTACGACATCTATTACCTTTTTGAGGGTGGTGCCTCCTAGATTGGTTAGGTGTTCCTTGGGAGCCTCCTTCTTCGTGATTGTGGAGTTGAACCAAGGAGTTTGTAAGGGAAGGAGATCGCCTACTTCGTGAAGATCTACCCCGAGTAAGGCTAGTCCTTCGTGGACGTAGGCCACATGGAATAGACAAGGTTGCTACTTCGTGGACCCTTCATGGGTGGAGCCCTCCATGGACTCTCGCGGTCGTTACCCTCCATGGGTTGGAGTCTCCATAAACGTAGACGTACGATAGCACCACCTATCGGAACCAGGGGAAAAATCTTCGTGTCTCCAATTGCGTTTGATCTTCCTATCTCTACTCTCTTACATATGCTTGTCTTTACTTTCCGCTACCATACTTGTTGACTAGCATGTGTAGGATGCACTAGACTTGTTAGAATTGCTAAAATCTGCCAACCAATTAACTTGGTAAAAGGTTAGGTTTTAATTTATGCAAGTAGTCTATTCACCCCCCCCCCTCTAGACATCCCTTCTAGTGATCCCTCAATTGGTATGAGAGCTTTGGTCTCCAAAGCTTCGGTTTCATCACCGTGGAAGGAAGATGGATGTGTTTAGTTTGGGGAGTCTTAGTTGTAGAGTGCCCGTTCTCGATGGGGAGTACTATAGTCAATGGAAATATGAGATGCTTGAGTTATTCAATGAATTCCATTTGAGCAAGTATGTTAAGAACCCCTATGTACCTCCCATTGATCTTTTACATCCCACACACGAAGAGGAAATTGATATGCTACGCAATCTTAGACCTGTTAATCTTATCATTAGAGGATTTCCTAGAATTGTGTTTGATCAAATGAAGAATTTTGAATGTGCTTATACTTTGTGGAATGATTTGGAGAAACGATATCCAAATTATGCATTGAGTAATCTTGATGAAATTCTTCATAAAACTATTGCTTTTCACAAAATGATGCCTAGTGATCCTAAGTTTGATGATTATCTATTTGAGCTTAGAGACCTCATGCGTGCTAAAGGAGATGTCATAACTATCAACAACATCATTGTAGAATCCATTCGCATTCATAAACTTGAACATTGTGATGATCACAAATCTAACGAATTTCTTGTTTCTTATGACGAGGATTTCCCACTAGATGATGACAATGTGGAACATGGCTACTATGATGAAGATGAGTTGTTTGACATCGAGTATGAGAAGACTATGAAGAATCTAAGTCTCATGGCAAACTTCAAGGATTACATGTCCGGAGGAAAAGAGTGGATTCTCGATAGTGGATGCACCGATCATATGACCGGAGATAGAGACGTGTTTCAAGAGATCACACCAAACCATGGACCACGAAGGTATGTGACTTTTGGAGACAACTCCAGGGGTAAGGTACTTGGTCTTGGTAAGGTGGCCATATCTCATGATAGCTCCATTCAAACTGTCATGCTTGTCTAATCCCTTGGCTACAATCTTCTTTCCGTATCTAGACTTGCCGACTTCGGTTTTAATGTGCTATTTACCAAAGTAGATTGCCAAGTGTTTCGTCAAGATAATCATAGCATGGTCTTTACCGGTTTCCGTAGAGGTGATCTATACATTGTTGATTTCACTAAGAGATCCAAACCTCGTACTTGTCTTATTGCAAAATCTTCTAAAGGTTGGCTTTGTCATAGAAGGCTAGGACATGTTGGTATGCGTAATTTAGACAAGCTCATCAAAGGTGATCACATACTTGGTGTTAAAGATGTTATCTTTGACAAAGATAGACTTTGTAGTGCTTGTCAGGCTGGAAAGCAAGTAGGTGGAAGTCATCCTGTAAAGAATATCAAGACTACTAGGAGACCACTCGAGTTGCTTCATATGGATCTTTTTGGTCCCAATGCTTACAAGAGCCTCGGTGGAAATTCTTTTGGTCTAGTTATAGTTGATGATTTTTTCTAATTTATGTCGGTATTCTTTCTTGATGATAAGTCGCAGGTGCAAAAGATCTTCAAGAACTTCGCTCGCAAAGCTCAAAATCAGTTTGAGGTGAAGATCAAGAAAGTTCGGAGCGACAATGGATCGGAGTTTAAGAACACAAATGTGGATTCCTTTCTTGACGAAGAAGGGATTTCACATGAGTTCTCGGCTATGAACACGCCTCAACAAAATGGATTTGTTGAGAGGAAGAACCGGACTCTTATAGAGATGGCTAGAACAATGCTCGACGAATACAAGACGCCAAGACACTTTTGGGCGAAAGCGGTGGAAACAGCTTGTCATGCTACGAATCGACTCTACCTTCACAAGCTTCTCGGTAAAATGGCATACGAGCTACTCACCGGTAACAAGCCCCAAGATGGATACTTTCGGGTATTCAGCTCCAAGTCTTGCATTCTTGATAAGCATCGTCGTTCTAAATTTGCTCCTAAATCTCATGAAGGTTTCCAACTCGGTTACGGATCAAACTCTCACACTTACCATGTCTACATCAACTTCACTTGAAAAGTTGAAGAGACGGTAGATGTGAAGTTTGATGAATCTAATGGTTCGCAAGTCGAACAATTGCCAAATGATGTAGGAGATAAGGAACCTTCGGAAGCTATCCAAGACTTGTCCATCGGCAAGATTCGTCCCATGGAGGTGAAGGAGAGTACTTCATCAACCCAAGTAGGGGGCCCTACTTCACGTCAAGGTGAACCTCAACATGACATGGAGGCATCCACAAATGGTACACGCCAAAATGAAGAGGGGGAAGAAGTTCATCATGATGATCCACCACAACAACCTTCACCACCACCTCAAGGCAACGACACCTTCAACAACAACAAAGAAGAAGATGATGATGAAGAAGCTCCACCATCTAACAAGAAAAAGCCACCCCGAGTTCGAGCAAGAGTGGACAAAAACCATCCTCTAAATAAAATCTTCGGTGGCATACAAACCGGGAAGATAACTCGCTCTAAAACTTGACTAGCTAACTTTTGTGAGCATTATTCATTCATCTCTAGTATTGAGCCCTTGAAGGTAGAAGAAGCTCTTCAGGATCCGGATTGGGTGAATGCTATGCATGAGGAGCTACACAACTTCGATAGGAACGAAGTGTGGACACTAGTGGAGAAGCCCAAAGACGAGCAAAACATCACCGGAACCAAATGGGTGTTTCGGAACAAACAAGACGAAGACGGTCAAGTCGTACGCAGCAAGGCGCGTCTCGTGGCTCAAGGCTACACCCAAGTCGAAGGTATGGACTACGGTGATACCTATGCCCCCGTTGCTAGACTTGAAGCTATCTGTATTCTTCTTGCTTATGCTAATCACCATGATATCACGTTGTACCAAATGGATATTAAAAGTGCCTTTTTAAATGGTGAGATTGAATAAGAGGTCTATGTTAAACAACCCCCTGGTTTTGTGAATCCTAAGAAACCTAACCACGTTTACAAGCTTTGTAAAGCACTTTATGCACTTAAGCAAGCCCCACGTGCTTGGTATAAATGCTTAACAAAGTTTCTTATTGAAAAGGGTTTTGAAATTGGTAAAATTGACGCAACCTTATTCACCAAGAGAGTTAATGGTGAATTATTTGTGTGCTAAATCTATGTGGATGATATTATCTTTGGATCTACTAACCCACAATTTAGTGAAAGATTTGGAAGGTTGATGTCCGAGAAGTATGAGATGTCCATGATGTGTGAGCTGAAATTTTTCCTTGGTTTGCAAATCAAGCAAACGAGAGAAGGAAGTTTCATCTCTCAAACCAAGTATACCAAGGACTTGATCAAGAAGTTCAACATGCAAGAGTGTAAAGGTATGAAAACTCCTATGCCTACTAGTGGACATGTTGACATCACCAAGGAGGACAAACCGGTTGATTAAAAGGTTTATTGATCAATGATTGGTTCATTGTTATATCTATGTGCCTCCCGTCCCGATATTATGCTTAGTGTGTGCATGTGCGCTAGATATCAAGCCGCTCCTAAAGAGTGTCATCTTAAGGCCGTGAAAAGAATTGTGAGATACTTGATACAAGCACCAAACTTTGGCATATGGTATCCCAAGGGATCTTCCTTTAACCTTCTTGGCTATTCCGACTCGGACTATGCCGGAGATAAGGTTGATAGAAAATCCACCTCGGGTACATGTCAATTTCTTGGTAGATCTCTTGTGTCTTGGTCATCCAAGAAACAAAACTTGGTATCTCAATCCACCGCCGAAGCGGAATACATTGCCGCCAGATCATGTTGTGCTCAATTGCTATGGATGACTCAAACTCTTAAGGATTACGGAATCCATGTGAGACATGTTCCATTGTTGTGTGACAATGAGAGTGCTATTAAGATTGCTTATAATCCCGTGCAACATTCTCGAACTAAACATATTCAAGATCGTCATCATTTCATTCGTGATCATGTTGCTAAAGGGGACATTAATCTCAAACATGTTCGCACCAACAAGCAATTGGCCAATATCTTTACTAAGCCACTTGATTAGAAAGTGTTTTTTCACTTGAGGAGTGAGTTGAACATCATTTATGCTTCAAACTTGAGCTAGACTCACTCGGATGCATGCAAGGGCATGAGCTTACATGACTATTCCATGTTACACTTGATATGACACTATCTTATATCTTGGAAATCTATGCTCCCTTGTATTGCATCTAACCTTTTGTAGGTACTTGGAAGAACTACACTCCGCAAGATTGCCATCAACTCATAACAGAAGCAATCTTGTCATGAGCAAGTATCCACAACCCTTCTTTGATGATGGAAGGAAGAAGACAACACAAACCATTGATGACCCACAAGTATAGGGGATCAATCGTAGTCCTTAAGTAAGAGTGTCGAACCCAACGAGGAGCAGAAGGAAATGACAAGCGGTTTTCAGCAAGGTAATTTCTGCAAGCACTGAAATTGTAGGTAACAGACAGTTTGATAGCAAGATAATTGGTAACGAGCAAGTAACGGTAACGGTAAATAGGGTGCAGCAAGGTAGCCCAATCCTTTTGTGGCAAAGGACAGGCCAAAACAATCTCTAGTAATAGGCAAAGTGTTCTTGAGGGTACACGGGAATTTCGTCTAGTCACTTTTATCATGTTGGTTTGATTCGTGTTCGCTACTTTGATAATTTGATATGTGGGTGGACCGGTGCTTGGGTGTTGTTCTTACTTGAACAACCTCCCACTTATGATTAACCCACTCGCAAGCATCCGCAACTACGAGAAAAGTATTAAGATAAAATCTAACCATAGCATTAAACGTTTGGATCCAAATCAGCCCCTTACGAAGTAGCGCATAAACTAGGGTTTAAGCTTCTGTCACTCTAGCAACCCATCATCTAATAACTACTCCACAATGCATTCCCTTAGGCCCTTGAATGGTGAAGTGTCATGTATTCGACGTTCACATGACACCACTAAGGGAATCACAACATACATATCATCAAAATATCGAACACATATCAAATTCACATGATTACTTGCAACATGACTTCTCCCGTGACCTCAAGAACAAAAGTAACTACTCACAAATAATAAACATGCTCAAGATCAGAGAGGTATTGAATAGCATAATGTATCTGAACATATGATCTTCCACCAAATAAACCGTATAGTAATCAACTACGCAAGGTAATCAACACTACTAGTCACCCACAGGTACCAATCTGAGGTTCCGGTACAAAGATTGAACACAAGAGATGAAGTAGGGTTTGAGAGGAGATGGTGCTATTGAAGATGTTGATGAAGATTGGCCTCCCAAAGATGAGAGGGGTGTTGGTGATGACGATAGCTTCGATTTCCCCCTCCGGGAGGGAACTTCCCCCGGCGGAATCGCTCCGTCGGAGGGCAAAAGTGCTCCTGCCCAAGTTCCGCCTTGAGGCGGCGGCGCTTCATCCCGAAAGTCCTCCCTGATTTTTTCTAGGTCAAATGTGACTATATACCAGAAGATGGGCTCCGTAGGTGGGCCGAGGTGGCCACAATACACCAGGGCGCACCCTGGTGGGTTGTGCCCACCTGGCTGCCCCCCTCCGGTAGTTTTCTGCTCCTGTATTTTTTACTAAATACAAAAATAATCTCCGTAAAGTTTCAGCTTCATTGGAGTTGTGCAGAATAGGTATCTCTGATGTGCTTTTCTTAGGTCCAGAATTCCAGCTGCCAGTATTCTCCCTCTTTGTGTAAACCTTGCATATTGTGAGAGAAAAGGCATTAGAATCACTCCCTAAAGCATTATTATTCAACAAAACATAGTAAATAGCAGTAGGAAATCATGATGCAAAAAGGACATATCAACCATATCCTTGACTACCTCTTGATAGACAAATTTCATTCTTGTCAATTGGATATACCTTGTTCTTCCTTGCATTACTAACCCATGTAGGTGAAAAGAGAACCAAAATAATCAAGGATAGCTCTCAACTCAAGATGATCTTCATCAACTTCGAGCATCCACAAGAAGTTCTCCTACATACCACGTCATCAACATCACTCAAAGGTATGTGATCATATCCTTGAAATAGCTTTACTCCAAGTCATGAGATAAAGCAACTCAAGTGATATGAAAACATTAAAATGCTTATTCGAAAAATGGCAACCCCATTTTGAGCTTAACGTAGAGTATGACCTATGATCAAGTATACTTGCTTGGCTCCTTAAGTCAATATACTCTAATATAGGTGACCTAGTCACCGCCCATCATCTAGATGAAATATCTTGTTTGGTTCATCTTTCAGTTGCATGATTTCTTGGAACCACTCAATTTCCGTCTAGTTAAAAAAACTTTCTTGCAAAAAGTTTATGAAAATTTCTTGTAAATTCTTTTTCAAATTCTCTGTAATTAATTTTTTTGGACTTTCTGAAAATTTTACCCTTGCCAAACGTTGCCAAGTTTCTGTTTAGTACTTCGGAGCCTCCGACTCAAAATTATCTGTGTCACCGATATTGCAGATAAGCTACACAACCACTTCCCGGTTCCACCGATGTATTTTCTTTAGAGTCACCGATTTTGCTATCTTCTGTGTTCTTTGTAAATTTTAGCAAATCTCCATTTATTCAAGGATCCCTTTGTAAAAACTTTTACTCAAAGGGGGAGAAATCTTTAATGCTTTTAGATAAGTGAAAGGTGGAGAAATTCTACTCAGTGATCCCTTAAAACTCAAATGTTCTCAATGATCCCTTCCCTCTCAATGATCCCTTTATCTGACCCTTTGTGTGACCCTTTTTGGAAATTAATGCCAAAGGGGGAGAAATATCAAAGCTTCAAAGCTTATGCTCATACCAAAGGGGGAGATATATACTAAGGGGGAGAATAAAGCTTATGCTTGTATATAGGGGGAGAACATCAAGGGGGAGAATATATCAAAGGGGAGAATATCTAAGTACATCTAAGCTTATGCTTACCCAAAGGGGGAGAATTTTTTGATTTGATTGCCTATTTATGCTAGACTTCTCTCACCCTATCCACTCCCAATATCTACATGCTAAGATTCAGGGGGAGAGGAAGATTTACAAATCCATGCTTAGGGGAGAAAGCTCTATATATTCTATTAAGGGAGACATATCTATCTTAAGAAATTCTATTTTTCATATGTCTTCCATATCTTGGTACTCTGGTATCCTTTTGCATTAGATGAGTAGAATACTCTTGTGTTTCCTAACATTGTTTTCTCAAGTGTGTTTCTACTACTAGAATGCTCAAGAACCTCAAAGTAAGTATATGCATCATATCCTTGGTCAAGATGATCTCTTGCTTCTTGCACATATTGTTTGCAAGGGTGAAGTCTTGAACATGGAAACACCTCATTCACATATATTTGATGCATATAGCCTAGATATACATGACTTCTCATGTCCTTTCTACTATGTGTGTGTTCACGCATTCCAAAGCAACTATCCTTTAAGATGGATTGCACACATTTAGGGGGAGCTTGTATTAGTCATGTATCCTTCAAAGCTATCACATATGCCTGCATATCCTAATTTGGAGCTTTGATTGTATGTTGTCATCAATTACCAAAAAGGGGGAGATTGAAAGCACATATGCTCCCTTGGTGGCTTTGATAATTCATGACAACATACATTGTCTCTTGGACTAATATTTTTACCTAGTGTATTTCAGATAAAGTCCATAGAGGAAGATGGGTTGGTTAAATGGATTGTGTGGTGAATCCCCAAGGAGATGAAGAGAAGAAGAAGCAATAGGATTGGTCAAGCTTCAAGCTACAAGACTCTACATTTTACATTTTGTGAGAAATCACTTTGAGCCCATAGGAAAGCCAATACTATTAAAAGGGGGTGAGGAAATATGATGATCTGGTTGCTCAAGTGCTTAGAGATTAGCCACCAAAAATATTCACTCATTTTCCACACAAAATCTTCTGTCCAAAGCCAAACTTGCAAAATCGGTCCCACCAACTATTTCCACTCGGCCCTACCGATTTTCAACTCAGACAGAACCCTGCCAAACCCTATCTTCTCGGTGTAACCAAGTTCTCATTTTTGGTCTCACCGAAGTTGTGACCAACTCTTTGTTAGGTCGATTTTCAGAATCGGTCCCACCGAGTTCTGCAAATCGGTCTCACCGAGTTGATGGCCAAGTCTATGGTTAGCCGTTACCCCATTGTCGGTACCACCGAGATTTATATATCGGTCTCACCGAAAACACCAAAGTTGCCACATTTTGCACTAGTCGGTGCAACCGAGTTTTTGCTTCAGTTCCATCGAGTTGGGCAATAATGTTGTAACGGTTGGATTTTTGGAGATGCCTATATATACCCCTCCACCACCTATCACTCGTAAGAGAAGCACTCATAACCATTCCACACTTGTGATATCCAATTTTCTGAGAGAGAACCACCTTCCCTTGTGTTGAGGTCAAGATCATCCACTCCAACCATATGGATCTTGATTTCTAGCCTCCCCAAGTTGCTTTCCACCCAATCAACCTCTTCTACCCAAGCCAAATCTGTGAGAGAGTGATTGAGTGTTGAGGAGACTATCTTTTGAATCACAAGAGCAAGGAGTTCATCATACTACCACATCTATTACCTTTTGGAGGGTGGTGCATCCTAGATTGGTTAGGTGTTACTTGGGAGCCTCCTTCTTCGTGATTGTGGAGTTGAACCAAGGAGTTTGTAAGGGCAAGGAGATTGCCTACTTCGTGAAGATCTACCTCGAGTAAGGCTAGTCCTCCATGGACGTAGGCCACATGGAATAGACAAGGTTGCTACTTCGTGGACCCTTCATGGGTGGAGCCCTCCGTGGACTCTCGCGGCCGTTACCCTCCGTGGGTTGAAGTCTCCATAAACATGGACGTACGATAGCACCACCTATCGGAACCACGGGAAAAATCTTCGTGTCTCCAATTGCGTTTGATCTTCCTATCTCTACTCTCTTACGTATGCTTGTCTTTACTTTTCGCTGCCATACTTGTTGACTAGCATGTGTAGGGTGCACTAGACTTGTTAGAATTGCCAAATCTTCCAACCAATTAACTTGGGAAAAGGTTAGGTTTTAATTTATGCAAGTAGTCTATTCACCCCCCCCCCCCCCCTCTAGACATCCCTTCTAGTGATCCCTCAAAGCGGCACATTGCCCACATGACCCAGGCTATCTTTGGTAAGTACCTTTATGATTTCTTGCTAACCCTACTCAAATACTCATGTATGTAGATAAATCGCCTAGTGACTTATGTGCTTGAATTGTTGTACAGTTCCCCGGACTCACAACCTCCAAGATAACTGCTTGCTGAAGCTGAAAGCCGTGTATTCACTAACTGGGCAACTTTATGCTGGAAGCCACTGCACAATTAAGGCTGTTGTGGGGAACAAAGAGCCGGTGAAGCTCATCAAGGATGTACTAAGATTCCTCTCGACAATCCCAAAACAGATTGAAGAGTTGAAAAGATCAGCCGCCCGAGCTGGTGCAACATCTTCTTTGAGTCGGGCCTTGGCATACTCAGCGGAACTTGATCCGGCAGAAATGGCCAAAGGATTTCCTGAGTTTAAGGACGACGGGTCAGCATTCACCGATGTGGATTATGCTAAATGCGTTAAGGCGGCTCGAGTGTTAGCCACCCAACTTGTTGCCGAGATGGAGTTGAAGAACTATCAGCCGACTTATGATGCTAACAACTTGCGAGTTCGGCCGCCCGCCTTTGAACCGGTGGACCTGACTCCTCAACGTCGTAAGCACATCTTTGCCCCTAATGTGGACCCGTCCCCCATCTTGAATGAAGAAGCTGTATTCCAGGCTTTAACCCATTGCAACTGGGATTTGGACAACCTTCAGCTCCAAGAGCCGGAAGACCCAGCGGAGGATGACCCAGAGGCGGCTCGGGCGGGAGGTCAACCCGAGGCTAATCTG
Organism: Elymus sibiricus; assembly: GCA_039707655.1. Lineage (NCBI taxonomy): Eukaryota > Viridiplantae > Streptophyta > Magnoliopsida > Poales > Poaceae > Elymus > Elymus sibiricus. Next base: position 393,586,500 of record CM077665.1, on the reverse strand, counting down.
GATAACCCAGAGGCTAGTTTATGAGTGTAAAACTTTCATTCAACCTGTCTGGGCTTAATGGGGCCTTGTAATATTTTTAAGTCGATAGTTGTTTGCCTGCGCCGTGCCTTCGTGCACGTTTCAAACTTTTGATCTTGTCTTGTCGAGGAGGGATTTTGTATATTTAACAAGCCTTGTTAACTCGCCTTTTATCCTTTCACTTAGGAATCATACAGCCTGTGGCTTGTACTGTGTATTATCTTGGCCGAGTCGCCCTTGAGCTTTACATCTTCCAGACAGTTGCTAAATTATGAACATGCTCTTCCCTTATGTCTGTGAATATTTCCATTGACCCTGCTCAATGAGCTATTGTTTGAACCAATATGGGCGGGTCTTTATAAGACGGCCTTCTGAAATCTCTCCACAATAGCTGATTGTAGAGCATTAAGTTGAACTGGTCATTATATGATCACAGTTTTTGTAACCCAGAAACTCGTTATGAGCTGGTAACATAAATAACATTGTACCTGCAGAATAACATATGGTAATAATGATAAAAATTTGTTAATAAGCCGGCTCAGTGAGACTCGGCAAGGAGACTAGCTTTCGAGGCTCAAGTCTTGCTTCAATGAAGCGGGTATGATAACCCATGGTTTATCCTAGCTCTCTGTATGCCGGCTCTCACGTGACTCAAGCCGGTGTTTTAACCTTGATAAGTTCAGGGTCCAAAGTGGATTGACTTGTCAAGAGTACACGGGGTCACCTGATCGGAGTCGCGTCAAGCATACATGCAGGTTTAACCATATATTGTGGCTTTTTTGCCGGGTCAAGAGGGTGAGAAAGCTAAACTCGATGAGTTGGAAGCCCCCAAGTGACCTATGTTTCAAAAAATAAAGACTCATGCTCAATTTGTAGGCTGCAATGAGAGAGACCTCGAGTTTTGGGGGTGCCGGCTTTATTATATTTGAACATAAAGAAGTATATACAGAATTTGCAGGGGGGTTACAAAAGGGGAAAGGAGCCGATGGCTGTAAGTATAATAAGGCCACAGGTGAGCAGTGTTCCAGGGCCGGGTTGTCTCTTCTTCAGAGGTATATGATTCTGGTCTCAAGTCTATCAGGTAATATGAACCATTATTGAGGTTTTTGCTGATGACGAAAGGACCCTCCCAAGGTGGGGAAAGCTTGTGCATCCCAGTTTGATCCTGAATCAGACGGAGCACTAAGTCGCCTTCTTGAAACGTATGGCTTCGGACTCTACTGCTGTGATAGTGACGTAGGTCTTGCTGATATATGGCGGATCTGGCTGCTGCTAAGTCACGTTCTTCTTCCAAGGTGTCTAAAGAATCTTGACGTGCTTGCTCATTATCTGCCTCAATGTAAGCAGTGACTCGAGGCAAGTCATGGCGAATATCGCTTGGTAAAACCGCCTTAGCTCCATATACCAGAAAGAAAGATGTGTCTCCAGTGGATATATTTGGAGTTGTTCTGATACTCCAAAGTACTGCGGGGAGCTCCTCAACCCAACAGCCTGGAGTACGTTGTAGTGGCACCATCAGCCGGGGTTTGATCCCTCTCAAAATCTCTTGATTAGCTCGCTCACCTTGGCCATTGGACTGTAGATGTGCTACCGCTGCCAAGTCAAGCCGGATATGCTCACGCTGACAAAATTGTTCCATAGATCCTTTGGATAAATTGGTACCATTGTCAGTAATAATGATATGAGGATAGCCAAAACGGAAGATCAACTTTTTCAAAAATTTGGCTGCTGTCTCCGCGTCACAGTTGCTGACAGGTTTCGCCTCGACCCACTTGGTGAACTTATCAACCGCCACCAAGAGGTGGGTTTTCTTGTCAGAAGACGTCTTGAATGGGCCGACCATGTCAAGCCCCCAGACCGCAAGCGGCCAAGTAATTGGGATCATACGCAATTCCTGAGCCGGCACATGAGCTTGTCGATCGAACCTTTGACACCCATCGCACTTGCGCACGATGTCTTCTGCATCCACGTGAGCTGTCAACCAATAAAAACCGTGACGAAAAGCCTTGGCCACCAGGGATCGTGAGCCGGCATGGTGTCCACAATCACCAACATGGATTTCATTGAGAATCTCCTGGCCTTCTTCAAGGGAAACACAACGTTGAAACACGCCAGTGTTGCTTCGCCGATGTAACTTCCCATTGATGATAGTCATTGATTTGGATCGCCGAACTATCTGTCGAGCGATGATTTCCTCAGCTGGGAGCTCGCCTCGAGTCAGATAATCCAGATATGGCACCGTCCAATCAGGGATAGCGTGGAGAGCCGTCACCAAGTGTGCCTCTGGGTTGGGAATAGCTATGTCCTCCTCAGATGGCAACTTAACTGAAGGATTATGAAGAACATCTAAAAAGACGTTAGGAGGACAGGCTTCCGCTGAGAGCCAAGCCGTGATAGGGCATCAGCCGCCTCATTGAGCCGGCGATCTATATGATCGACTTGATAGCCTTGAAAGTAACCCGCCACATCAGTGACTACCCGCCGGTAAGCCGCCATCAAGGGGTCCTTAGAATCCCAAATCCTTGAAACTTGCTGAGCCACCAAGTCTGAGTCGCCCAAACATCTGACCCGGCTAAACTTCATCTCTTTAGCCATTCTAAGTCCATGTAGGAGGGCCTCGTACTCAGATGCATTGTTAGTGCAAGGGAACATGAGCCGTAAAACATAACAAAATTTGTCACCTCGTGGAGAAGACAATATAACTCCAGCCCCCGAGCCTTCCAATTGCCTGGACCCATCAAAGTGTATAGTCCAGTACGTGTTATCTGGCCTATCCTCTGGAATTTGCATCTCTATCCAATCATTGATGAAATCCACCCGTGCTTGAGACTTGATGGCAGTTCGAGGCACATATTTCACATGGTGAGGGCCATGCTCAATTTCCCACTTGGCCATTCGACCAGTGGCCTCTCGATTTTGTATGATATCTCCAAGGGGTGCTGAGCTGATCAGTGATTGGATGCTCCTGAAAATAGTGCTTCAATTTTCGTATTGCCATAAAAACTCCAAAGACCAACTTTTGCCAATGCGGATACCGCTGCTTGGATAATGTCAAGACTTCGCTGACGAAATAAACTGGCCGTTGAACCAGATATTCCTTCCCCGCCTCCTTTCGCTCAACGACAACTGCAACACTCACCGCCTTAGAATTGGCAGCAATGTACAGGAGCATGGGCTCTTTGTCGATCGGGGCGGCTAAAACAGGTGGCTCAGCCAGCTGCTTCTTGAGGGCTTCAAAAGCTTTGTTTGCTGCATCAATCCAGACGAAGTTGTCCATTTTCTTCAACAATTGATAAAGAGGGATTGCCTTCTCTCCAAGGCGGCTTATAAACCGGCTTAATGCCGTGATACGGCCAGCCATGCGCTGGACCTGATTTATATTTATCGGCTTACCAAGTGAAGTTACCGCCTTGATCTTATCCGGGTTAGCTTCGATGCCTTGCTCAGAAACCAGGAATCCCAATAGCTTGCCTGCAGGAACACCAAAGACACACTTTGCCGGGTTAAGTTTCATCTGGTACACTCGAAGATTATCAAACGTCTCCTTGAGATCATCCAAGAGCGTCTCCTTCTTCTGAGATTTCACCACGATGTCATCGACATAAGCATGAACACTGCGCCCAATCTGGGGGTGAAGGCAATTCTGAACACAACGATGGTAAGTCGCCCCTGCGCTCTTGAGCCCAAAAGGCATGGAGACATAGAAGAAAGCACCAAAAGGAGTTATGAAAGCCGTCTTCTCTTGATCCTCAACAGCCATCTTGATCTCATGATAACCAGAGTATGCGTCCAGAAAACATAAGCGCTCACAACCCGCCGTAGAATCAATGATCTGATCGATACGCGGGAGAGAAAAAGGACCCTTAGGACATGCTTTGTTGAGATCTGTGTAATCAATACACATGCGCCAAGTGTCGTTCTTTTTCAGAACAAGCACCGGTTAGCCAACCACTCAGGGTGAAAAACTTCAACGATAAACCCGGCAGCTAGGAGTCGGGCTACCTCTTCCCCAATAGCCTTGCGTCTCTCCTCGTTAAAACGACGGAGGTATTAGTGTACTGGTTTCATCTTTGGATCCACATTTAGGTGGTGCTCAACGAGTTCTCTCAGGACTCCAGGCATGTCAGAAGGTTTCCATGCAAAGATGTCCCGATTCTCACGGATGAACTCAATGAGCGCGCTTTCCTATTTAGGATCCAAGTCGGTCCCAATAGTGAACTGCTGAGATGAGTCGCCCGGTGTGAAGTCAATCTGCTTTGTATCTTCAGCCGGCTTAAACTTGAGCAAGGAATCAGTCTCAGTTGTGGGCTTCTTGAGAGGGCTCATATCAGCAGGATCGACGTTGGACGTATAGAACTTCAACTCCTCCGCTGCGCAGGCTGACTCAGCATAGGCTGCATCGCCTTCTTCGCACTCCTGGGCTATCTTCCGGCTGCCACTCATAGTTATGGTACCCTCCGGACCTGGCATCTTGAGCTTGAGATAAACATAACAGGGTCGAGCCATGAAACGAGCATAAGCCGGCCGCCTGAAAAGGGCATGATAAGGGCTCTTAATCTTAACCACCTCAAAGGTTAAGGACTCGCATCGGTAGTTGAATTCATCACCAAAAGCAACGTCTAGCTTAATCCGCCCAATTGGGTATGCCGACTTCCCAGGCACAATACCATGAAAAACCGTAGTTGAAGGTTGCAATCTGTTTTCAGGAAGGTTCATCCGCCAGAAAGTGTCGTAATACAGGATGTTGATGCTACTTCCACCATCCATGAGGACTTTCGTCAAGGTATACCCGCCAACCTACGGTGCCACCACCAGAGCGAGGCCACCCAGGTTATCAACATGTGGAGGGTGATCCTCTCGGCTCCAAGTAATTGGTTGCTCGGACCAGTTTAAGTATCTTGGAACTGCCGGCTCAACTAAGTTAACGGCCCTTTGCTTCCACTTGCGATCCTTCTTGCAAGTGCTAGTGGTGAAGACATGATATTGCCCACTGCTCAATTGTTTGGGATTGCTTTGAAAACCAGTTTGACTATTATGCTGCTGATTGCCTTAGCCGAAGCATTGCCCATTGCCGTTGTTCCCTGGATGTTGAAAACCTGCTCCTAAGCCGCCTTGGCCAGGGAAACCTGACCCCGGAAATCCGCCAGACGAACCACCGTGTGAGCCGCCCTGACCAAGATGACCCGGATGTCCCTTGTCATTGCCTCCTTGGTGATTCTGGAAAGCCTTGTTGCGGAATTCATGCATGATATAACAATTTTCCCATGAGTGTGTGGACGGCTTATCCGAGGTACTGTGTTTGGGACAAGGCGCCTTGAGAGCCTCCTCATAATTGTGTGGCTTGTTCCCATTGTAAGCTCCTCTCGGGCGGTTGTTGCGACGCTGGTTCTTGAAACCGGTGTTGGTATTAGCAACGAACTCTGACCCGCCATCGTGCTGTTTCGGCTTACTATTATTGCTTTGTCCCCCCCGGGTTCCCACTGTTCCCATGGTTTTGCTGGCCCTTGCCACCATCGCCTTTCTTGTTCTTGCCAGTTTTGTCCTCGTCTGAGCCGGGATATTTCGTGCTGTCTGATTCGGCATATCTGGTAAGAACGTCCATCAAGTCACCCTTATCTTGCACCTTCCGCTTGAGACGGCCAAGCTTCTAGACCAGAGGCTGAAAGTGGCAGGTCTTCTCCAAGATTAGGACGGCCTGAGCATCCGTGATACTGTACGATGAGTGAATGATTTCAGCAACCCGGCGAGTCCAATGGTGAGCCGACTCATCCCCACACTGGACACAATGCTGAAGATCCACGGTCGTCATTGGTCGCTTGCACGTTCCCTGGAAGTTCTTGATAAATCGCTCCTTCAACTTTGCCCAAGTGTTGCTGGAATTGGGTCAAGTTCTTCAGCCATGTTCGGGCCGGTCCTTCCAGCATCATGGTCAGGTACTTTGCGCACACGGCGTCGCTGACGTCAAGCATGTCCATGGCCAACTCGTAACTCTCGATCCATGCTGCCAGCTCAAGGTCCGCTGTGTAGTTTGGTACCTTACGAGGCCCCTTGAAGTCCTTGGGCATACGCTCGCCACGGTGAGCCGGAGATAAACAAGGGATTCCAATCGTCCTACTGTTCACCCCCGCCCCCGTAGTCGCCGGTTGGGGATGAAACTGCTGAGTCGCCCGTTCTGCCGCCGCTTTCGCCTTTGCCTGTCGTGCGGCTCTGGCCGCATCAACAACTGCCTGGGCGTCTGACAGCACCGGCTGGGTCGGTGAGATATGAGGCTGCTGCCTGCGTCCACTACTAGAAACAGCTGGAGATTCCACATGGCGACTCTTGTTGCGACTGGCGTACAGGGTAGAGTGCATCCGATCACGGCTATAAGAATACTGCGCTTGCTGCACCACCGCCGTCTTCAACATCTCTATGGCGTTCCTGGTCTCGATCTCGACGGGGGTGTTCCCGTGGATGGGAAGTGCCTCCAGATTGCGAGTCGCCGCTAACATGTTATCAACGGGGTTGGAAAAGTGACCTTGCGGCGTCTGGAACCGTGGTGATGAAGGCTGAGCCGGTAATGGTTGAGCCGGATCCGTTTGCCGGGCCGTCTGACGAGGGAGATCCTCACGCGCTCGTTCCGCCCCCGGCGTCTGCTGCGGAGTGGGAAACAAACGAGTCGGCTCAAGATTCAACACCAGGTGGCTCTGGTGTCTCCTCTGGTGAACTGCCTCAGAGGCATCTCGATGGAGCCCTAACTGCCAAGCCTCGGCCTTCAGACGTTCCGACTCGTTGTGGATACGAGCCTGTATTTCCGCCATCCGGGCGTTTTCAGCGTCAATTTCCACCTGCACCCTAGTCATCTGCTCGCGGAGTTTCACTAACTCCGTGTTACGCTCCTCCTGGTTTTCCGCAGTGACGGGTGTTTCTACTAGCTTTGCCATCACGTCCATCAGATCGATCATGGCTTGAGCCGGCACCTTGACTGATCCGCCAGAGCCTCCCGCTGCACCTGCTGACGACGGGTCTTGAGCCACCGATGTTCCTGCCATATAGACAGTAATCTGACGAGGCGGCTCATGTGACTCCCTGGGAGCTTCTGCTTCCGAAGAACCCCCAAGTCCACCACGTAAAGGGGACAGATCGATTCGGTGTCTCCCATGGAAGATTCGCCATCAGAGTTGACGAGGGTGTCCCTCCTACCTGTTGGCTCGTCCGAGAGGCTGACTCCCTGGGTGAAGCCGACAAAGGCGTGACGTCGACCGGCTTGATGCCGGGCTGGTTGGGCGCGCCGAGCCAGCTCGACAATGTTGGTGCAGATGTCCGGCTCGGGAACTGACGCGCCGATTTTGCCGATGAAGACGTGGATCTTGCCGAAGGGGACCCGGTACCGGTACTCGATTGAGTCGGCCTCGGGGCCCCAACCTGCATCGTCGATGTAGAACTTGCCACAGCGGCTTTTGGTCATCTGACCAACCGTGAATCTCCCGAACCCTGGAAGGGCTCCCTTTGAGAACTCAACTCCACCGGGCCAGAGCCCCACGGTGGGCGCCAACTGTCGTGGTTTTGTCATGGCAGATATTCTCTTAGGATAACTTGAGTGTGAGGCCATCGCCGCTAGGTGGCGACTCAAAGGGGTTGATCGGGAACGAGAGACGCGTTTACCCAGGTTCGGCCCCTCCGATGGAGGTAATAGCCTACGTCCTACTTTGTGTCTATATTGATGATGATCTCGATTACAAGGGTGCGGAATTGCTAACCTAGCTTTCGAGGGTGTGTAACTTAAGTCTTTCGATCATAGGGCTCACCTTTATATACAGGTCGAGACCCTAGGTTTTACAAGAGTCCAAGTCGTGCTATGACTCGTGACCTACCATGTTTCTAACTCGCACAAAGAAAAAGCTTTGCTGACTCGCCAAAAGAAATCAGGATGATTAAATCATGGCCAAAGTATGATCTGGTCCTCGCGCGCCTTCGTTCGTCCGTGCTCATCTGACAAAAATACCAGGTGTTATCCACCCTGTTTATTTTATCAGTACGTATTAAATTCTTTCGAGAACAATTACTTTTCCTGCAATATTTGTACGCAGGACAATTCTTCATTACAAAGTGGCATTAAAACACGGAGGAGGAGCGTGCACCAGCATCATTCCGCACTGGTGTTTGTCCGTGTCGCGTTACTCAACGGACTCGCGCACCCGCTTCCGACGCCGCGACCGCACCGGCTTACAACGCCGCGGCCATCTCTCGCGACCGCACCGGCTTACAACACCGCGGCCGTCTCTCATGACCGCACCGGCTTACAACGCCGTGGCCGTCTCTCGCGACCGCAACGGCTTACAACGCCGCGGCCGTCTCTCGCGACCGCACCGGCTTACAACCACGCCGTCTTCAAACGCGCGGCTGACTTCTACATCTACATCGACATGCTGGTGCTGTGATTGCTCGTTCAAGCCGCCCAACGGACGCTCATGAGTCGCCGCCCTGCGGTCCGGTCTACATCGACATGCTAGTGCTGTGCTTGCTCGTTCAAGCCGCCCAACGGACGCTCATGAGTCGCCGCCCTGCGATCCGGTCTATTCCAACAATTCTGAAGCAAGTCATGATATATTATCAGCCTCTGGCTCCACCGGATGGTTCAATGGATAGGTGTGCAAGTCGCCGCCACTGTGTTTTGGTTAACTTCAACAACCAGCTGGGATGAACCGCTGGCCGGATTACTGACAAAAATCCTATGGGATCATTTATAACCCGCCGTCTCAACATTCCGCGGGTTCGTGTTGCGTTATCAATGCCAAGAACATACAATGAGTGTCGCGAAGATCATCAACTCGCCACATGCTTTTGGCTTCAATAAATTTCAGTTATCAGCCATCAACCATATGTCGGCTTATGCCACAGTTAACTATGAAGCCTCTCAAGCCGCCTCTTCGAGTTGACTTAAGACTCGGGGGCTACAGACATGGCTCGGCACATTTGGTCGTTTTCAACAAAGAACCTTGGGTCATTGAGAGGAAGATAACCCGGTCCCGGGGGCTGCTGCCTTATTGGCGAAAAAATTTAAAGTCGCCCAAGAGGACGAGCCGCCATGATGCGACCGTTCAAACATGGGTGCACTACCTTATTGGCGGAAGATTTAAAGTCGCCCAAGAGGACGAGCTGCCATGTTGCGACCGTTCAAACATGGGTGCCCGTATTTATTGGATCATCATATGGTCACTTGGGGGCTTCCAACTCTATGAGTTTAGCTTTCATACCCTCTTTGCCAGGCTTTATATGCCATGTTCGAGTTAAACCTGCCTGTTTGCAACTTGGTACTCCGCCATGTGACCCGCCAAACTCTTGACAGTTAATCTTGATAAGAGACCCTGAACTTTTATAAGTTATTCTCGCACAAAGACCCTGAACTTGTCAAGGTTTAAACGGCGGCTTTTGTCACGAGAGAGCCGGCTTACAGTGAGCTAGGATAAGCTCGCCTTGTCTGCCGTAATCCCTCCGCTATGTGGCCCGTTCATACTCTTAGCAATGTCAATCTTTTAAAGACCCTGAACTTGCTAAAAGTTTAAACGACGGATTTATGTCACGTGAGAGCCGGCTTACGAGGTTAAAAACCTTGAGTTTTTTCAAAAAATGGTACAGAGCTAGTCTCTTTTTGTCGAGCCTTGAAAGCCTACATTTTTATACTCTGTTATCATACACATACATCATCATACATTGCATCATACATTGCATCATCATTGCATCGTCATACCATGCATCATATATGCATGAATATCCTGGTTTATATTACAGGAGCCGGTTTTCAAACCGGGATACGTATTCCAATCTTCAATAGCCAACATGGCTGGATTTCCATTATGGTTGTTATAACCAATATTGAATACTTGAGGTTCTCAAACCAGGTTATATTATTATCTTAAATAGTCAACATGGCTGGATCTTCATCATGGTTTATCATAACCAGTGTTAAATGATTGGGGTTTTTCAAGCCAGCTCGGAAGAATTGACTATTCCCGAAGAGCCGCCCTGTCAAGTATAATGCCGTGTCATCTAATTGACCGGCTCTTGGATTCTTTCAAATTGTGCTCTGTAGTAAACTACAACACTTATGGATTTCTCATACATATATTTGCCGGGTTGCACCGCAACCACGAGCAGGGATTTTCATTTCAAGGACAAAGGCATTATTCCAGGATATTCAACAAAATACCGAGTTACAACCACGGTCAAGGAGTCATTCAACAAATTATGATGAGTTATATTATTCTCACACAGTCCCAAGTCGCTGCAGGCATACGAGCCGGCACTTGGGGGCTACATCATATGATGTTTTTCTTTTCAGAGGAGAAGTGCATGTAAGTCCCGAGTCGTTGCAGGCTTACAACCCGGCACTTGGGGGCTACACCACTCAGATCAAATTTTCTAAAGTCCCAAGTCGCCGCAGGCATTCGACTCGGCACTTGGGGGCTACAGTATTTAGTTGCACAAACAGATTATAAAGGTCCAAAGTGAAGACCTGGTCCATCACATACTGATGAGCCGGCCCTTGGGGGCTAATGTACTATCATTTTCAAGTTGAGGAATCATATGAAGACCCGGCCCATCATATAAAGATGAGCCAGCCCTTGGGGGGCTACACATTGCTCCTCAAGTCTATATGATCAGATCTACAAAAAGTTCCTGCTCATTATTGCATAATGACCCGACCCTTGGGGGCTACACTGGCTGAAGTTTTATGAGCATAAGACATTTACAAGTCCCAGGTTGCTGCAGGCAAGACAACCCGACACTTGGGGGCTACAGGTAATATGGATATATCAAAAAATAGCAGAACATTTTCAAGCTATCAATTTTGAGTGAGCAAGGTCTCATGTCTTGGTGGAGCTGAAGAATTGAAAGTCGGCTCAACATTACGCAGATTTTCTTTATTCCCAATAAATTTATCAAGTCAACTAAAGTCCGCTTATTTTGAGCCGGCGTCACCAACGATCGTGACCCGGCATTGTCAAAAATCATGACCCGGCAGATTCTATATAAACAACCCGGCTTCACAGGTTGAAGTGGTTTAACAATGGACGAATTTCTATTTCCTAATATTTTTATCAAGCCGAAGAAATGGAAGCCGGCTCAACTTCATATGGTTTTCTTATCGCCAACAATTTCATCAAGCCAAGAGCATTGGAAGCCGACTCAATGACATATGGGTGTTGTATTCCCAATATTTTATTTCAAATGACACTGACAAGCAAGACGATTGTGAAGACAGCTCGTTAATATGAAGAAGAAACCCGGATTTTCAAGGAGCTACTTCATTAAGCCGGCCAGTGGAGCAAGCCGGTCACTTAGCATATTTATTATTCTTATTTCAGGAGCTTACCATGAATAAATTCAAGCTAACCTGGGGGCTAATGTCGGGGATATTACCCCGCGGTATAACCCGGCCTGGAGTATGACCCGGCCGGGGCTTGGCGACTCACTGCTGCGCCGGCCAAGCATGGCGACTCATTGGTGACCCGGCCCATCGTATGGCGGCTCATATGTCACCTCTATTACCGGGTCACAGGACGACCAGGCCCAAGGCCCAGCGTGCAAGCCGGTGCGAGGCGGCTCACGGAGAAGGCCCAAAGGAGAGGAAGGATTCCCTTACAAGAGAAACAAGACCCGGATTAGGACTCAAGAGAGACTAGTCCTAATCCTACTCCTAGTAGGACTCTACATGTAAACCTACCCCTTCCACTTATATAAGGAGGGGTAGATCACCCTTAGAGGGACAAGTTCAAGTCATTAGAGATAGACAGATTATAAACCCTCGATATTAGAGGTAGCGATCCCGCACCCTTGTAATCGAGATCATCATCATCATCAATATAGACACAAAGCAGGACGTAGGCTTTTACCTCCATAGGAGGGGCCGAACCTGGGTAAACTCGCGTCTCTCGATTCCGACCAACCCCTCTCAAGCCGCCACATAGTTGCGATGGCCTCACACCTAAATTCTCTCACGAGGACATCATGCCATGACAAAACCACGACACTCGCCTTGCCTCTTAAGCAAGGAAACTACCGGCGTCTTCTGCCTCTTGGGCCTTGAGTCGTCGTCTTCATGTGCTGGGCCGCCATCCGGCTTACTTGGTAAGCCGCCTTGCCTTCCTTGTCTTCAACAGCATGGGCCGCCTTGAGTATGACTTATAAGCCGCCAACATGTCGACCCGGCCCAGTAGGGCGGGTTATACCGTGGGGTTATATCCCCGACGGCATTGAAACCACCTCATCTCACGTGATGGTGGGACTTGGGTTGGTGGATTTGGATCATGTCACACTTATACAACCTGAGGGATGTTGATTTGAGTGGGAGTTCTTTAGTAAAATGATTAATTGAACTCATTATCATGAACATAGTCTAAAGTTGTCTTTGCAAAATTACGTTGTAGATCAATAGCTCGCGCTGTAGCTCTTCTGTATTTTGATACGTTCATAGAGAAAGGCTAAGTTGAAAGATAGTGTAAGCAATTGTGCGGACTGGGTCCGTAATCTGAGGATTGTCCTCACTGCTGCACAGAAGGCCGTGGCAGAATTGAGGGTGTGGCTTGGAAGGAGCTAGGGAGAGAATGGATCTGGGCGCTTGGAGCTCAGGAGGTTGGGAAGGCGATATCAATGAGGGAACAAAGCGTGTGGAGATTTCGGTGGCGGCTTCCTTTTATAAGGTTGCCAAAATGCCAAGAGTCCCCTTAATGCACTGCAGGCCTCGCCACTTCACGATATAATCATGTCGTTATGCGCACGTGGGATAACCCGAATCATTGATTATATCCCTTAAACAGCGGGGCACGATCTCCATATTGATGGAACGGTTTTCGTAACTGGTGTGTGGTTATCACTGGCCGCGACCTTTCGCCGAAAGTTGTCAAGCAAAGGCACTATTTCCGCTCGGGCGGTTGGCCTTTGAGGTTAAGTACTACGTACTGTTCGGAAATCGAGAGATCATGGGCAGTCGAATTATTGTTGGTCGAATGAAGGAAGGGGAGAAGAACTCGCCCCGCAAGCCGGAGACTCGGGGTGCATGGAGCTACTAGGGGGCGTATACCCCGGCATTGGAGACTAGTTCGGGGGCTACTGAGGGAGTCCGGGACTAAGGGGTCCTCGGGCCGCCGGTCTATCTCTCATAGGCCGGATAGGTGGGCCGCTCTGTGGCCCTTATCGGAAGACCGAGCTATGGGGCGATTCCATGTTCAAGAAGGAAATCTACGGTGCCTTGGTGCGTCCTCCAAGTCAAGATAATAGATTCGGCATATTCGTTCCCTGATGGGAACCGACCATGTGTAACCCTAGGTGCCCCTCGTGTCTATATAAACCAAAGGGTTTAGGTCCGTAGTGGACAGAACCATCATCATACTCATCTAGGGTTTAGTTCATCTGATCTTGTGGTAGATCGACTCTGTAATTGTCATACACGCATCAATATAATCAAGCAGGACGTAGGGTTTTACCTCCTCGAGAGGGCCCGAACCTGGGTAAACACTGTCCCTCTTTCATCATGTTCCCCGTCGATCCAAGATCCACAGCTCGGGACCCCCTACCCGAGATCTGTCGGTTTTGACACCGACATCGGGCTCTGGCCACGAGGAGTCTATCGTGGACCTCACCTCAACCGGCGAAGTCCAGGCCTCATCTCCGACGAGGAAGAGTAGGGCAGGGGAGACAGCGGTCCTCGTGTCCCATGTGGGCCAGCCTGTGTCCCATGTCCTACTCTTCCTCGCCGGCGATCAGACCTTCACTTTGTGAGTCTCACGGCCGCCGGACATGAGCACGGAAGGGAACAACAAGGATAGGCAGCGATGAAATTTAGAGTAGATTTTACTTGCATGTAATTGTATGGATTTAAAGATTTGCTAACGAGGTATCCAATTGTGCGAAGATGACATCTGAGAGTTGACCGGTCACTGTTTGCGGACGCGCACAAATTTACTAAGTCCGACTGTAGATGCTCTGAAGGAGGACGGGGCGGGGAGACGGCACACGGGGGATTGGATGATTTGCTCCTACTTTACAAAGGGTTGGATGATTTGCCCCAGGGTTATTTCAATGACCAGTGGCCCCGGCCCCATTCGGCAACCTCTCATTGGGAGTAAATTATCAAATGGAGAAGTAAAATGGGATAAAAGATCCAATTTCTGGACGGCACACGGCTGCCCTGCCAACCGTGTGGTGGGGGCAGGCGGTTGGGATGATGCAGGTGGGCGGTTGGAGGATGTGGCGCTGATCTGTACATGGGGAGAAGGAAACAGGCTGATGTTGAAGATGATCATCCATCTATCCATTCGGCGTTCAACGACTCAGATTTTTGATTGACCCCAATTTCGGCGGTCCTTAATTATTGGGTCAGCTTTTCCCGCCTCAGTTCAAACATCTAGAACGGTCTCTAAACTGGCCTGCAGGACTCTTATTTTGACGAGATTGATGGGATGGATCTCAATCCACCGTCACCCGCGGCCTTTTCTTCCGTTTCGATCAGGCCCTAATTAATCCATCCACTCCACGCATACATCACAGGCTCGACCAATCTCAAAACACCCACGGTGAAAGACATCAACCACCATCACATTCACAGGTAAATTCTTGATTCGAGTCACCAGACAGGCAAACAAATCTAGTCCGATACAACGTGTCTGGTTGGTTGGGCTGATTTCAGGCCTCGTTTGACCACAGTGCTACTATCTGTTAGGCTGCTTGCCCCTGACAGCATCACGTCTACGCTACATTTTTTTGACCAAACGCCTCACGAGTCACGTCTCATGATCTCGCGCGGTGGGCGCGAGTTCACCGCACATGATCGAACAGCGCCCGCAACCGCGACATCCACAATGCTCCGCTTTCGACCTCACGCCAACTTACAGCTAGCTAGCTAGCTAGCTTCCCCGTCATCATCTGCTGCTACAGCCTACAGACGATGGCGCTTTCGCCTCTAACGTAGCGCTCAGCTGCGGTGCGGGCGAGCCATTCAGCCATGGCGCGGGAATTGCAAGGGTCGTGGTCGGCGGCCGCTGTCGTGGCTGTCTCGGTCCGGCGCCTCCACGGCGACGGCGACGGGAATCGTTTCTCCCCATGCACAAGTCCACACGAGGCGACGGTTTCGTGCGCGGGGCGGGGCGTTGGGACGGGGTCCACGCGCTTCCACCGCCGATGGGGCTTCTTTTACGCGAGCGACGGCGAAAGAATGGGTTTTCATCTGCTCCGCCGTCTCGTCGCTTCGCTCTTTCTGATCCTCTCCTTGTTTCGGAGCTCTTTTTTCACCCTTGTTTTGGGCGTTATTTCGTTGACTGGGTTTAATTTATCAGCATCCTAGTAAAGTCTCTACGGTTACGTGACTTGTGTTACTTGCGTGTGCGTGCATGAATCAACCAACTTAATGTGCTGGATCAGGCATGAAACAATCTTTTTTTTTTTTTGAGTGTAGGCATGAAACAATCTGAATGAATTGTTTACTGGCCGGCGGTCTTACCTGAAACGGTCCTCTGGACTGAAAATGTGTTTCCAGAGCCCTGATAAACCAGCTCCTGATCATCTGCCTGAAATGAAGGAAATACTACCACTTGCTCTGTAAACTAATACGCGTTAGATCACTGCTTAGTTATCTAACACGTTTTATAATTATTAGTTTACAGAGAGAGTACAGAATACTGATCAAGGACCAATTAACGGCGAGACCTGGCAAACTGAACAAAGCATTTCTGAGAATCATGTGGGCACAAAAGGGAGAGGAGGAACTAGTAATTGAGCGATTCCGGCGGCCGAGTCGCCAATCGTGTCGTTAAGCATGCCAGTTTAGCACTGCTCGTGCCAATGCCCAAGCCCAATCATGAGTCGCGAAGACAGAATAGTACGAAAATGGGGCGATTTGTTTGACTCGTTTGGGGCTCCCGGCCATGTGCTTAGCTCCATCAGCTAATCCCTCTGGTCGTCCCACTGGCCTTGGGCAGCATCATTCCTCCGGAAATCACGGTGTTAAGAGCCTTTGTCTGCTACGAGCACATTCGTGGGCAGCTTGAGTGACACAAGCCAAAGTGCACTTCGTCGTTTCTGCCTCCAATCTATTAGTATTAGTACTAGTTGAATGGCGTGCACAACCGGGTTACTAGTCAAGTTTTCTCCTAATCAGACCACCGTTCAGACAAATGGATGTGTGTCGATCGACCCCTGAGGCCAGCAAGGGTTATCCTCCGTTCCCCAAAAAAAAAAGGCACCCTCCAGACCCGCCTAAATGGCCCATCAAGAATGCATAATCTTATTATTTTTTTCGAAACGGAGGCAAAAGTTTTGTCTCATCGATTAATTAAGAAGAAGAGAATTACCCAGTTAATTTAAGAAAAACCGGGCGAAAACCCACACAAACGGAGCAAGGACTAACTACTCACATGGTAAGTAACCCCACAACCGCACAATCGGCCCCTACCAAACTCCGAATGCACAACATCCACAAAAACCAACACTGCTACTACGCCAAGTGAATCCCGACAAGAACACCTCGACACAAGACATCAAGCACCTCCCAATCCAAAAGGACGGACCAAGAGAACGAAGATCATCCATCAAGCAACCAGAGATGCCTTGCCTATGACGCCACTCTTGCTTTTGCTCACCTTCTTTTGTTTGCCCCTTATTGGCGTTCCCGTTAGGAGGCAAGCAATCGACCTGCCCAAACCAGGTCTAACAACCTCCACGCTAGCGAGCAAGTCACAAAGTTCCTTCGCGAAAAGAGCATTTGGATTTGGAGTAGTTTCCAACACATTTGGCTCAATGGCCATGTCACTCACAGGCATCACCTTCTTGATGGTTGCAGATGAGGAAAGGGCAGCAACATCTGAAACTCCGTGCTCCATGACTAACGCCTCACGCACAATGGACTTAGGCGAGCGAGAGATCGCAACGCTCAAATCACCACTCTCCTCGGCATCAAGTATCTGGCTCGACTCCATGGGTGATGTTGGCGGCAAAGCCACACTTGAGATCTCGGGAGGGTCTACTTGTAGCTGCTCGACGGACAGAGGCGGAACTGGCCCCACACACAACTCCCGAAGCTCGGGCATGATTTGTAGCACCGGAGTCACGACCACATCATTGTCAAGTCCCTCAGAGGCTAGCGACGGTGAGCTGGCTCTAGCACGAGGGGAGAAACGACCATGAAGCTCGGTACCCCTCTCGACCTCGGAGCTGCCATCAGCCACAACCAATGGACGCAACATATGAGTAGTCTGCAACACAGGCGGCGCCAGGGAAAGCTCGCCCAGCGTAGCCTCAGCCCGCTCCATGAAGCTCTCCATCCGCAACACCCAGCCTTTCATGGAGTCAACGACATCACGCAGAGGTTGGACAGTCTTCTCAAGCTGAAAGGAGGCCATACCAAGGAGCTCGGAACGTAGCAGCTCGGCCTGCCTGTCCAAAGCGGGCCGCATCAAGATATCCGCCGAGGCCGTAGAGCTAGCAGGAGCAGAAACGATCGATGCCCAAGAATCACAACAAAATGTCTTCGAGTGAGGCAGGGCTTCTTTCTGGACCTTGTAAGGAGATGGAGCTTGTTGGTGCTCAACGGGAAGGCGGGGCAACGGCGACACGGCAGGACTTCCCAAGAAGCTGAGGGGACGCCAGGCATTGTGGCACTCACGCGCTCGATAACCGTTCTCAAGGCATCGATAACACCTAAAAGGATCTCGACAATTCGCTGCACGGTGTCCAGGAAAGAGACATCTGCAACATCTACCATAGAGCCAAGCGGGGACGGGATGAGGAGCCGCTGCAGGGGCTATGGACGCATGGCGTTGCCCGTTGCGCCGCGGCGGCACCTTCTGCCAACCTTCACACGTAACGGCATCACACGCCACACCCAGTCGAGCAGCCAAAATTGAGGATTTGATAGCCGGCGGTGGCGTGCGTGGGACCAGCTCATCATCATCATCCTTGTCTTCTTCATCGTCGGTAAGGGAGCTCCACGAAACAGGTTGCTTCAAGTCAAGACCCGGCGTAGTGCAGACACGAGCTGAGGACGTCGCCGCTTCCACAGGAGTCGTCGACTGCGCTTCAACAGCAGCAGGAGTCGTGGACGGCGCAGCGGCCGTGGACGGTGCTTCAGCAGCAACAACCGGGGGTGACGGCGGGGCTTCCACAGGAGTAGCACCGGCAGGAGTCGGGGACGGCGCGCCCACAACAGCGGTTGAGGTTGACGGCGTGCCTCTGACAGGAGCAATGTCAGCAGAGGCCGGTGCCGGGAGACACCCAAACCGCAGCGGAGATGCCGCCACAACCGGCCTGGGCGGCAGCCCGGCGGTGGACAAACGGCCACCAGCGGACGGGGCGGCCTTGCGGGAGGCCAGGGCAGTCGCGGCCAGCACTGCGGCGGAGGTGGCCGACCGTGAAGGAGCAGCCGACATCGTGGACGCAGGCGCAGGCAGCTCGCCCGGTGGCGGCGGGACGACGCTCGGCCTGAAGCCTGCGGGCAGCAGCATGCCGGCCGGGACGCAGGATGGCGGAGGGGAGGCCGCCGCCGGCGAGGGCCTCGGGGAGCACTCGAGCACACTGGTGCCGGCGGACTGAGCTCCCGCCGTGGCCGTCGACACGGACGCAGGCTTCGAGCACGGGCGAGGAGGCATGGTGTCGGATGGAGCGCAGCTTCACAGGGGAGAGAGAGGAGGCGGAGGGGATCTCAAATCCGGTCTCGGCTGATGCAGGGGAGGCCGGAGGTGGTAGATCGGGCGGCGGCGCCCCGAGTGCTCACACGCCGCGAGCGCGAGCGCGACATGGCCAAGATATTCAAGGGTACGGGCATAGTAGACTCTAGGCGCATAATCTTATTTAGTTTATGGAGTACTCCATAATTCATTTGACTTGTTCATGGCGCCTGCAGAGCCAAACACCATTCTGATATACTGGTACAGTACATAAACACAGAAGCAAATGGAAAGGTTATAGTATTGCAAGTCTCTGCAGTTAACTCAAATAGGCTAGACAAACTGAACAACCATGGCCCATGCGAGAGCAAATCACACCGAGAACACCACAAAACATTCTTTATAGATGCGGTACACTTCTTTGCCGCATTGATTCACTGGCTGTACTTGGGCCTTTGCAGTTCTGATCCATCAGACTCAGCATTCAAGCCGCCAGCTGCTGCAGCACCCCATTGACGAGCGGACCATCATAGCAAATGATGTTACACGAGCCTTCAAAGCTGACAAGAATTAACTCCTGCCCCTCCTGTTCTGCAGTCAATGCAGACCAGAGATAGCATGACATCATATGAATGAATCTCAGTACTGCTAGGCAAGAATCGACATCCGCCAGAAACAACAGCTGATCGTTTAGCTGCGTCGAGTCGATTTACTTGGCATTGGCATATACTACTACATGATTAGAAACAAAAGTTTCTGAGGTGGAAATTCGAAGGCAACCGTGGAATGCTAGGGTTTAAGATTCCTGGGCATGTGGACGCAGGTTGCCTCTGAAAAGGTCGCCGAGATGATGAACCAGCTTCTGGGGCTGTTGCCACCACATGGTTTCAGAAGCGACCGGGCCTCGATACGCATCGTCTTGTGTGCTGAAATTCTTTGTGATGCTATCTGAGAAATCACGCCAGCTAAGCATGGCACGCTTCAGCCGGGACGTTCTCTTGCCAGTGACAAGGTATCTGGTGTAGTCCCTCGCAAGGCGGTACAACTCCTCTCCTCTGATGATGTGGATATACTGCATAACAAAGCAAACCTTGTTTAGAAAGATGATGTGGGGGTCCTTAAGGTTCACAGCCAACAAGAATATGAACACACTCATGTTGCGTGTGTTATGGTGGAAAAGGATTTGTGTGGAAGTCTTGTCTATGGCAGCCGCAAGTTTAGTTTCCCATATATATCGAGAACAGCTATAGTAATGAGGATGATCACCAGAAAACAGCGCACATGTTACTAATGGTACACCAATCGATTACCGTTCCTACTCGTAACCTTCTCCAGTACGAAGGATAATTTTATCTTTTTACTTGTAAGTTAGTCCATATAGATTAACATTTACGAGAAATACAAAACAGCTGCCACGAAGAAATAATAAAATCTTCTTTTGCAAAAACGGGAAATACATAGATGTTTTCTCATTAATGGAGAATGGAAATATCACTATTCTGTACTTCAAGTATCCACCTTAGTCCTTACCCCTTCTGAGCCAGCTAAGCAAGTCCACAAGGAGAAAGGGGTGTTCGAAACAATAAATATATAATAGCCATCATGTATTTGTACCATCAACTACAGTTGTGAATAAACAACAGAAAGTTTGCACTATAAATAAACAAAATGCTAGCTTAACGTAGTATGTTCAGGCATTATAAGAGTAAGAGATTGAAAAATGTGTTGAACTGTCATTATAAATATAGCATTTCAGAATGAAGGTCAATGATAAGGAAGAAAGGAGCAATGCAATTACCGTGAGTACAAAAGCAACAGTTGCTAACACAACTTGGACCACTTCATACAATGAATCCGTGAAAGATTCGTCATCTGGGCCATCAGAACCACCACCGCTGCCTCCATAACGGTTATTATTTCCTCCATTTCCACCAGACCCCTGTCCTGTAATCCTGGCCATTTGCTCCATCAGGAAGCCTTGTATAGACTGTTGCTTTTTTGCTCCATCCATTGCTTTGTTCAAAGATTCCATAGAGAATGGCTGAAAAGAAAGCAACAGCAAATTTAGCAGATGATTCCACATGAACAATCGTTCCTAACAAGCTTGGCGTGTTAAATATGCTTGGCGTGTAGCATATCAACTGCCTAGCACACCCCATTTTACACCGCATCCCTATTTCCCAAAGAGGAATTCCTGAAACTAAAGCATTCGAACAACATCAATAAGGAACTTCCATTGTGCCAAACCAATTCAAACTTACAAATTTGCTAAGCTGCAAGGAGGTTGCAAGTTTCCAATAGAAACTCAATCACAAAGTAAAATAAATGATCAATCATAAGAAAGCTGTCAATGCTACTTACATCATTGCCTCCCTTCCCGCTTGAGGCATATACTGGACCAAGCCTCTTATGGCAAGCAGCAACAACAAGCCTTGGATATACTTTCTCTTGCAGCTTGCAAGATCTAGAAAAATGTTGCCATACAGAATGTTGAGGAAGTATTTTGCAAGTTCTCCCAAGACCTAATGGTCTGTCCAAAGTGAGCCCACCAAGAGGCTTGTACGTTGTAGCTTGGCAGTAGCTCATGTTTCCTACTTCTTGAATTAACTAGACCTAAATCTGGAGGTTAAAAATAGGAACGGTTACATACTGAATTAGGAAGAAGAATGTCAAATATCCACAGTAGTAACAGGTACTACCTCCTTTCCGGTTTAAAAGGCCCACATGTATCCCTAGATTGACGATTTGATCAACATAACACGAATTATATAACACAAAAAATATACCATTAGAAACTTCAAATGTTATATTTTCCAATGGTATAATTTTTATGATATATAATTTGTAATATATTGATCAAATTATCGATCCTTGGATATGTGTAGGCCTTCTAAACAGGAAAGGAGGGAGTATCGATTGAACTAATCTAATTCAAAACAATAAATTTCTCCGTTCTGCACAACATGTAGTCAGTGCTCTAGACGATTCATCAGAAGTCACAGTCTTGCTACAGAACAAATAGGCCAGCGCAATCCCCTAATGCTACGAACTAAACTAAACATATATGCTGTCAACAACTTCCCAAACAATGAACTGAGTCCGTGTGAAAGGATTTTGGGCACACAAAAAAGGAAGGACCCCGATAAATCCCGAACATTCGGATTTTAAGCATGTCATCCCGAATGTTTTTTCATGGCAACTTTAGTTGACGCCAGGTGGCAACTTTAGTTGTTAAAACATGGCAATTTTGTCCCAGTTCGTTTTTTTTTGTCAGAAAATTGCCATGTTTGTCAACCTGCCATGCTTAAAATCCAAACGCTCGGGTTTATTATTTCCGAAAAAGAATTTCCAGGTAGAACAAAATTCCCGATGTTCAGAGAGGATTATGATGGAGATCAGGTGAAACCTACGAGCCCCAGCCGAAATCAACTTTGTAGGAATTCCAAGCCTGCCACAAAACTACCCCAAAAACTAAGTACAAATACAACAGCCAACCGTCATGAAACCACACTTGAACACCAATGCAGACTGAAGTGCAGCATTCTACCCTTGTATTCCCGATACTCTTTAACATGAATCCTGGTGTAGTGTCCCATAATATAAAAGCGTTTTTGACACTAGTGTAGACTGTGTAGTGTCTCTTATAAGAGGGAGTAGTACCCAACAAGCAGAAAATCATGTCACGGGCAAAGCAAAAACGTACTACGTACAGGTACAGCTCGTAGGTCGATAGCCAGGGGACAGATCTAGATGGTGTGCCGGGTGTGCACCAGGACACCCGGAAATTGTGAAGGTCAGCAGGATTAATCTAATCGCTGGAGTGGAGGGTGAAACCTCATACCTCAAAACCCAATGGCCAAAGACTGCAGACGGGGTAGATACGGCAGGAACGCGACGTCCCGGCGAGGATGAACGGTGACGGCGGGTCGTGCGGGGGCGGGGGCGGGGGCGGGGGCGGGATCGAGGCGTCAGCTGTAGCCTGTGGTATGTGCTATAGGAGAGATTCAGAGCCGCGTCGGTAGGTCAGCAGGACTCGGAAGGGAGAGGAAAGAAAGGTACGGGAAGAGGGGTAGAGCTTGGCTCCGCCGCCGCCGCGCTGCGACGAGCTCCCCGGTCGGCGGTGAGCGGGGACTGCGGAGGGGAGGCGGAGTGGGGAGAGGAAGGATTGGATTGCGTCGTCGTTTTTTTCCGCTGCAAAGAGGACCCTTTTCGTACAACCGTACTGTACCGTGTACTCCCGTTTGGGCTGGTTGGTTAGTCTGGGCCTATTTCACGCCAATAGGCCCAAAATATCCCACGGTGCTTCTTGAAAGTTTGTTTTAAACTCGGCAAATCCTGCAGGCATTTCCTATGGCGCTTCAGGCGCTCGTTAATCCGTTATAGTGCTTTTTACAAATGGGCGCACACCCTTCCCTCCCCCCCCCCCCCCTTTCCCTCTACTTTTTTATTTTTTCAAACCGAAAAAAATAGCTCGAGCTGAGAATTCGTGGTTAATGATAAGCTACAGTAACCACCCCGCCATCCCACTTGATGTGCTTACTTTCAAAACTTTCATTTTTTGATTATTTACTAGCAAACATGCATGTGCGTTGCACCGGAAAAATAAAATCATCGTTTGTACACACATTCGACCACATCAGCAAAAAACTCGAAATCTTTCACGATGCTCCACGATAAACAACATGATAAGTGGTGTTGCGCAAAAACATAAAAAAAAGGATAATATTTGAAGTGTATTCAAGGTGTTTCCAATTTATTAGACAACAAAAATATCTACCCAGTTGCTCAAGGTGTTTCCAATTTATTAGACAACAAAAATATCTACCCAATTGCCGCTATCTCTTTACGCCTTTGTTGTCGTTCTTTCTTAGTGATGCCCAACAATTTTTGCATTAGGATGAAAAATAAAGAAGTACAATTTAGTACTCAACGATAACTTATGCATAAGAGCATTAGTTTGGTCTCAAACTATCATATGCACTCAGTTTAAATGGTGTAGGTTCATATATGATAATCATTTCTAAAATACCCCATATAAATAAGTTATTAATTAAGGTTATAGCCCAAACCTAATTTTAAAAATGATTACCATCCAAGAAAACAACAAATTTGAAATCTACATATTTTTCTGAGGAATTTGCATATAACATGTCTGATTTCAAGTTAAGAATTAAAATATATGAATATTTTCAAAAGTATTCGAATATGCCTGATAAAAAAAATAAACAAAAAGGGAAGAAAACTGTGGGCTACATGGCGATCGAACTTGCGTCTATTGGGTGAAGGAGCAAGGCTCTTGCCGGCGGGCTACATAAGGTCTTGTGCTATAGCAGCGGTTTCGCCTTTTATAAACATGGTCCGTAGAGACGACTTCTGAGGAGAAAACGAATCGTTTTTTCACTTAGCGGTGGCATTAAACAGTAATTTCTATCAACTTTAGGGGCAATTATTTGACGTACCACCAAAAGCACTATTTGCTTTATTATTAGGTAAGAGATAAGAGATTTTCTTATTTCTTATTTCTTATTAAATTTTATTTTTCCTTTCAGCTTTTTCGATTTTATTTTTTGTGGTTTCTTTTTCCTTTTTTCTAATTCCTGGTTTAATGAACTTTTTCAAATTCGTGTCATTTCTTCTTCACATTGATGATTTTTTTTCAAAATTGTGATTATTTTATAAACAATTAATGATTTTTTTGCAAAATCAGCGGACTTTGAAAAAAATAAGATTATTTCAAACACCTTGTAGTTTTTCGAAAATTCATTGTTATTTTTTTTAAAATTCGATGAACATTTTCAAATACAGTGAACTTTTTAAATCGAATATAGTTTTTCAAGTTCATAATTTTATACCAAAATACGTGAATTTTTTGAATTCATGATTTTTTTCGTTTTTTTTCAATATTTGTTTTCGGAATGCAATCGTGCAAATAAGGGGGGGATAAAATGGGAAATCTACATGAGCCGGCCCACCAGCATCGGCACGTGCGCCAGTGAGCTTTCCTAGTGCCTGAAGCGCGGAATAGGAAGCTTACTTGCCCTTTCGCCAGAGATATACATCAGGACATTTTTTATACACGTGGTTGGATGGTTAGAGGGACTGTGGTATTCCCTCAAGTCCTGGTGCTCGCATTTATTCCTGGATTTATTTCAGGATTTCTGGCGATGCGCATTCAGTGGGAGGAGACGTTCCCGTCGACGACGAGGCGCCTATGGTGACTTCGTAAATCTCAAGATGATATGCCGGCTCAGTCTCTCGGAGGTGCTCATAGGGGTAGGGTGTGCGTGTGTGCGTTCATAGGGGTGAGTGTATGCGTGTGTATGTGAGCGCTTGCGTCTATACTGTGTTAAAAAAAGGACATTTTTATACACGTCTAACTTTACGAAATACATGATTAACAAATTTTTTAATTCATGTTTTGATGCCCACTTTTCTTATACGCATTGCACATTTTTTTATACATCTGAAATATATTTTATACATGTTCATTATTTTAAAAAATATGATTAACATTTTTCAAGTACATCTTTTTGAACATTTTTTCTAATACATGTTAACATTTTTTCAAATACTTATTGAATAGTTTTTCTAATTATAATTTTTTTACTCTATGAACATTTTTTAAACATCACAACATATTTTTGAAACACGTGATGATTTTTAAAATTTATTGTTCGTTATTTTTTTACCTTTTTAGTACAGTACAGACGAAAACGCTCATATATACGCGCATACACTCACCCCTATGAACGCACACACGCATACCCTACCCCTATGAGCATCTCCGAGAGAGTGAACTGACATATCATCTTGAGATTTACGAAGTCACCGTAGGCGCCTCGTCGTCGACGAGAACGTCTACTCCCACTGAATACGCATCGCCGAAAATTCTAAAATAAATTCAGAAATAATGCAATTAACAGGATTTGAACACTGATGAACTGGGCATGCCACTGTCCCTCCAACCGTCCAACCATAGATTGATTTGCTTAATGTTCTTTATTTAAAATGGTATACAACGCGTTTTACGAATAACACAAACATGGTATACTTTTAATGGCACGTATATTTCTTTGAAATACGTGGATTTTATTACATGACATTGTAAAAATAATTAAATAATTTACAAAATATATGTACTTTGTATTGTTTTTTTCAAAAAGAAAACATAGAAAAAATGTGTGTGATATCATCATGATGTCACCCGGACGAACGGCTACTGGCTAGCCCACTAACCAGATGAGTCGAGCTACTTTTTGTTTTTTGAGAAAAGTGAGCTGAGCTACTTTTTTGGAGGGATAAGTAAACCTGTGCATGGACAGCCCGACCCGACGACCCGGCCCAAAAAAACCGGGCTTCGGGCTTCGGGCTTGGCATTCGGGCCGGGCTCGGGCTTCATTTTCCAGCCCGAAAAATAGTTCGGGCCGGGCTCGGGCTTCACTTTTTAAGGATTTCGGGCCGGGCTTACACGCGTAAACAATAAAAAATAATATTCGGGCCGGGCTTTTGGGCTTTGGGTCGGGCTTTGGGCCGGGCTCGGGCTTGAAAAAAGAGTGCATTTCGGGCTTCGGGCCGGGTTCGGGCTTGGGTATTTTTTCCGGGCTTTGCAAAGCTCGGCCCAAACCCGACCCGGCCCAACGAATGATCAGGTCTAGGGGTAACCAAGTTTATTCATTCATAAGCCACAGAATGTGGAATACATCTCGGATCAGCCAAGCCATGTGTGGCGTCCCTGACCTAACGAACGAGAAAACTTGGCAAAGCTATGAGCTTCGCTATTCAAGTCTCGACTTTCAAAAATAAAGATACAAGTAGCCTCGCACAAATACTTCTTAGAGCTCGTTGAAATACTTCTTAGAGCGAGCTGAGCTACTGCCTCGCACAAATCAAGACATAGCCACGCCCGTGGCCTCTCGCACAAATCAAGACATACTTCTTAGAGCTCTTGAGCGGTCGGCCCATTTTTTAGCCAGGATATTTTCTGGGTTCTCGTGTCCTATCGGTTTTAGGAACATTCTAGAAGCTTCTCTTTTAGCTTTTTGTCGAGTTTTTCTTACCTTCTATTTTTTCATTTTATTTTCTTCAGTGTGTTTTTTATTTTTGCATTTCAAACAAATTTCCAAAAAGTTTGAAATTCAAATTTTGTATGGAATTTCTAAAAAAAATTGTGTTCTTTCAAAAAATATAAAAAGTGCACTTTTTACTGATTTTCCACACAAAAAAGAATTCCAAAAACTTGTTCTTCTTTTTTTAAAATTGTTTGAAATTTCAAAACTTGATCAAAAATTAGAAATGAGTTTTTTTTTCCAAAAAATGTTTAAATGTCAAAATTTGACCGTTTTATTTCTAAAACTTGTTTAAATTTTGAGTTATATTTCTTTAATCTTTTCTAAATTTTAAAACAAGTTTTCCTAGAAATATTCATAATTTCCATAAATGTTCATGTTTATAAAAATATTAACAAGTTCAAAATTTTATTTTATTTTACCCAGAGTATGCGGTTTTGTACATGACACTAGTTTGCTATAGTGTACGGTGGCGATGCATGCCAGTACAATGCATCAACAGAAAAACCACTCGCTTCCAGCTTCGCGCAGTACAACGCGAGTGGGCCGTCCCATCAGCACGCGTCATGTGCGTTTTGCCTCAAAATTGTCGCAACTAGCGTCAAATAGGAGGCCCCTTAAATTCAAGGTATAATTTTTTTCAAATGCTTGTTGAAGGCGGGATCCCGGGGCGAGGAGTTGGCCCAACAGGTCTGGGGTGACCCAAGCCCATTCCTGATTGTCCACCAACTAGGTCAGCATCATGGCCCAGTTGGCTAAAGCCTACACCAGACGTCCATCAACTGGATACCTCGTAGGGATCGTCCGCTTCGCATCTCGTCTCG
Organism: Elymus sibiricus; assembly: GCA_039707655.1. NCBI lineage: Eukaryota > Viridiplantae > Streptophyta > Magnoliopsida > Poales > Poaceae > Elymus > Elymus sibiricus. Next base: position 393,558,954 of record CM077665.1, on the reverse strand, counting down.
GAGAACATTCTCGTGGTTGGAAGTATAACCTACCTGTGGGAATCGTCCCGCTGCACCAACTCGTCACTACTTTCACTACTCTACTCGTCGATGAGTTTGATCGTTACGACCATCTTCATAGTGTTCCTAGTGTGATCGTGTAGCATAATTTTGTTGTTGTGTTGCACGTTCCCTTACATGTTGACCACATAAGGAATTTTTTCTTTTGTGGGTGACTTTTATAAACAAAATCCTCACCAAGGATCGCTTCGTGAAATCAGGGTGGGTGTGGAATATGAAATATATGCTTTGCGACAAAGTAAAGTTGATCAAGTGTTCTTTTAATATGATACGACATATTATGTGTTAGTCTAGTTAACGTACTTTGAACACTGGGAATTTAGCAAGAGGTTCTTTGTACAATATTTTATCCTCAAATTAAGCTGGTGTGGAATATAAAATATATGTTTTGTCACAAAGTAAAAGGTAAGCAATTGTTTATTGAATATGCTACGGCAAACTATATGTTGGGGATATTGAATGTACTTTTAACATTTGGCATCGCACATGTAACAACAACCATGATTATAAACATGAACAGATCACAACACACGTATTGTTCGTTTGTAGTCGTAGCTACTGCAAGAGCAACGTCGCTGAAGTCCGGTCGAAGCAGACGACGTTGGAGACGCCGGTACGCGCTGCGACCAACTTGGATGGAAGACGACCCATGGTGATGAATTAGAGTGCTTGCACCGAGCGCTAACCATTCGCCCTCTCTCGGTGCAGGATCAAAAAAGCGAGAGGTTCTGGAGACCTGCTCTTCCGCTCGCCGGTGCACGCCAACGTTTGGGGTGGAGTAGACTATGGTGACAACACAAGTAGCGAGAGGAGGCAAAACCCTAACTCGTTTTCGATGTGTATTTGGCCGCGACAGGTAAGCATCATATATAGGAGGACCAAGGCGGTATTGTGTCGCGATCGTGATCTTAAACTGACTTGATTTTCAAGTCCTAAACTTATAGGACAAGTAAACAATCAACTTGTGTGCCAAGACATCGAACAATAAATGGCAAATGGAAGTCGCAGTCCTGCAAGGTCATGGACCGGATTTCGATGAACCATTCACGCACATGTCACACGCCCGCGCCCAAGCAAGTCGAGGCTAGCGCACGCGTGTGGTGTTATCTTTCCCTTCTCATACTCATCACATAGTGTAGTGGGGGGTAACTCACTATATCAAAAGATATCACATCTCCTCCACTAACGGTATGATACTAAACTTTAGAACGACATCTCGCCATTTACTCATCGGCCTTTGAGCTTTACTTTAGAAATTTCAGAAATTATGCATGTCCTAGTCCATTATTCTATCATAAATAATGTGGCAACACTTCTAATACAACGGATGACAATTTCTTTTTGTCATGACTATCAGTTAAAGTTTTCAGTGTGCGCTATCGACGGTTAGTTGATAAATGTTGTGAGAAAAGTCGCGAGAGGCTTTATCATAGTTATGTTTTGTGTGGGTGAAGTGTTTTGTCTCAAATATTCTGTGTTAAGTAGGAGGTTTATTTTTTTTGTACTCTTTCTGTAAAGAAATATAAGAACGTTTACATCCCTAAAGTAGGGATGTAAACGTTCTTATATTTCTTTAAGGATAGTAATATTTTGGTAATCTCTATTGATAGAGGGGGGTTGGTAGCGACATCTCTACCTTTTCCCCCAGGTTTTTCTCCCCACGCCTCTCCCACTTTGGTTTTCTTTTGGTTTTTTGGTAATCTTAACAGATACCGCATAAAATAAAACCAACGTAATAGTAACTTTAAATAATCAAAATAAAATCTCCACTTTCCAAAACCACGTCATGCATTAACTCAATCAAATCAAATAAAATCGATTCTTACCGAAACCCCACCCCAATAAAAAATCGTGCCTTCCCCTACACATATCCAAATCAAATCAAATATTACGAAAACCTCAACTAAATCAAAATTATATTTGTCTTCCCCTACCCGTAATCAAATTAAATTAAATCCTATCAAAATCTAGAATAAGCGAGTGTAAGATATACGTCGAACATGATTGATGTTGAACCCCTAGAATATGTATACCTCCGTTGTACACACATGCAAATAGCTAGTAATTTGGCGTTTAGTCTCATAAAAATAGGAACATGACCAGGAAGACGAGACGACGACATCTCCTTGGAGATGGAATAAGATTCTCCCTACCTAGCCCCCGTCCCAGTGTGCATCTAGCATCATCAGAGGGCGTGTGGAGGCGTGTCTCCGACGGGTCTAGCATGACTTGGTCGTGGTTGTCTTTGGTGGATACTCCTGATACGTCTCCCACGTATAGATAATTTTTTTATTGTTCCATGCTATTATATTATCAATCTTGGATACTTTATATGCAATAATATGTTATTTTATATCATCTTTGGGACTAACTTATTAACCCAGTGCCCAGTGCCAGTTCCTGTTTGTTGCATGTTTTTTGATTTCTACAAAAAATCAATACCAAACGGAGTTCAAACATGATGAATTTTTTGGTGATTTTTTATGGAAGGTTCTGGTCCCACGAAGCTTCGGGAGGTGGCCAGAAGATGCACGAAGGAGCGACAAGCTCGTGGGCGTGCCCCCTGAGCTTGTGGCCCCCTCGTGGCTCCCCCTGACCTAATTCCACTTCTATAAATTCTGAAATATTCCTAAAACCCCAGAGAGGAAGAAAAGAGAAGCTTTCCGCAGCCGCAAGTCTCTGTTCCATCGTGATCCCATATGGAGACGTTTTTTGATGCCCTGGCGGAGGGGGGATCGATCACGGAGGTCATCTTCATCAACCTTGCTGCCTCCATGATGATGTGTGAGTAGTCCACCACAGACCTGTAGGTCCATTGTTAGTACCTAGATAGCTTTCTCTCTCTCTTTGCTCTTCAATACCATGTTCATCGCGATTCCTGTGGTGATTTATCCAATGTAATCCTCTTTTGCGGTGTGTTTGTTGGGATTCGATGAATTGTGGGTTTATGATCAGATTATTCATTGAAAGTAATTTGAGTCTTCTCTGAATTCTATTATGCATGACTATCATAGCTTCGTATTTCTCTCCGATCTATCGGTTTTGGTTTGGCCAACTAGATTGATTTATCTTCAGTGGGAGTGGTGCGTTGTAATGGGTTCAATCTTGCGGTGCTCTATATCCCAGTGACAGAAGGGGACAATACACGTATTTGTATTGTTGCCATTAAAGATAAACCGACGGGGTGTGAACATATTGCCTATATAGTAGTCGATGCAAGTTGTTTCAGTCTACTTGTTTATGGATGTGATGCCTATATGGCATATACATGATCATTGCTGTGAATAACATGCCATAACTATGCGCTATTCTGTCAATTGCCCAACAGTAATTTGTTTACCCACCGTATGCTATGTTCAAGAGAGAAGCCTCTAGCGAAAACTACGGCCCCCGGGTCTACTTAATCATAAATACTAAAACCCTAAAAATACTTCACTGCCTTTTATTATTTGTTTTTACTTTTATTATTTGTATCATCTATCTCTATCAAGATTTAATCCTTGCAAGTAACGAGTCCAAGGGGCTTGACAACCCTCTTGCCCGCGTTGGGTACAAGTGTTTGGATTTGTGTGTGTAGGTGCTGCAGAAGGTAGTTTGCTCGAGTCTCCTATTGGTTCGATAACCTTGATTCTCAGTGAGGGAAAATACTTATCTCTACTATATTGCATCACCCCTCCTCTTCGGAAAAAACCCAACGTAGTTTACATTTAGCAGGAAGATTCTGGCGTCGTTGCCAGGGAGGCATCACCAAACTCTTGTCAGGTTCCTTCACAAAAATTGTCATTCGCTTGTTCCAGTTTTTATTTTCCTTTATATTTTCTTGCTTAAAATACCAAAAACATAAAAATATTTCTATTTGCTTACTAGTTTACTTGCTTTGTCGCTATGTCTCAAGAAAATACCAAACGGTGTGACTTTTCAAATACTACTAATAATGATTTTATTAGTACTCCTATACCACCCGCCACTAGTGCGGAGTTTTATGATATTAATATTGCATTGCTAAATCTTGTTAGGAAAGAACAATTTTCTGGAATTCCTAATGAGGATCCTGCTTCACATCTTAATACCTTCGTTGAATTATGTGATATGCAAAAGAAAAAAGATATGAATAATGATGTGGTTAAGTTGAAATTATTTCATTTCTCACTAAGAGATAAAGCTAAAATTTAGTTTTCATCCTTGCCTAGCAATAGTATTGGAACATGGGATAAGTGTATGATGCTTTTATTGTCAAGTATTTTCCCCCTGCTAAGATTATTTCTCCCAGAAATTAAATTGTGAATTTGAAACAACATGAGCAAGAACATGGTACACAGGCATGGGAGAGAATGAAATTGATCATTACAAATTGCCCCACTCATGACTCAAGTTTATGGATGCTAATACAAAATTTCTATGCGGGACTAAACTTTGTGTCGAGAAATCTTCTAGATTCTGCTGCAGGTGGTACATTCATGGAAGTTACACTGGGAGAAGGTACAAAACTTCTGGATAATATCATGACAAATTATTCTCACTGGCATACCGAGCGAGCTCCAACTGGTAAGAAGGTAAACTCTGTCGAAGAAATCGCTGCTTTGAGTGATAACATGGATGCTCTTATGAATATGGTTGCTAATAAGCATGTTCATGTTGATCCCAATGATGTACCACTATATACTTTGATTGAGAAAAATAATGATGCTATTGATGTGAATTTTGTTTCTCGAAATAATTTCAACGACAATGCTTATACAAGGAATTTCAATACTAGACCGTATCCCGGTAATTCCTCTAATAATTATGGTAATTCATCCAATAATAATAATTGGATACCCTCTGATCTTGAGAACACCATTGAAGAATTTATTACTTCTCAAAAGATTTTCAACACTATGGTAGAAGAGAAACTACAAAAAGTTGACGATATGGCTAGAAACATAGATAGAATTGCTCATGATGTGGAAACTCTTAAAAATAAAAATTTGTTGGGGAACGTTGCATGGGAAACAAAAAATTTCCTACGCACATACAAGATCTATCCATGGAGATGAGCATCTACGAGAGGGGAGATCGGATCCACATACCCTTTTAGATTGCTAAGCGGGAAGCGTTAAGAAACGCGGTTGATGTAGTCGAACGTCTTCGCAATCCAAATTGCAAGCCGTCCCGCGATCCAATCACGATCTAGCGCCGAATGGACGGCACCTCCACGATCAGCACACGTACAGCTCGATGACGATCTCTGCCTTCTTGATCCAGCAAGGGAGAGTGGAGAGGTAGATGAGTTCTCCGACAACACGACGGCGTGGTGGCGGTGATGGTGGTGCTATCCCGGCAGAGCTACGCCTAGCGCTACCGAAACCTGCGAACGGAGGAGAAAACGATCTAGGGAGAGAGAGGGGCGCCAAGGGCTTCGTGTGTGCTCTTGGGGCGCCCCCTCCCCTCTATATATAGGTGGAGGGGCATGGAGATCAGCCCCTCCAAGCCCTAGGGCGCAGCCAAGGGGGAGGAGTTGGACTCCTAGTCCAATTCCCTCCCTTTCCATAAACAGGTGGACTTTCCACCTCTCCCAAGCCACATGGGCCTTGAGGGACTTGTGCGCCTGGCCCAATAAGGCGAGGGCGCCTCCCCTCAGCCCATGCAAACCCTTGGGACGTGGTGGAACCCTTGGTGGACTTCCGGACTCCTTCAAAAGTTTCCGGAACCTTCTAGAAGCTTCCCGGTACAATGCCGGAAAAACCCAAAACTTTTCCGGTCGCCAAAATATGACTTCCCATATATAAATCTTTACCTCCGGACCATTCCGGAGATCCTCGTGACGTCCGGGATCTCATCCGGGACTCCGAACAACCTTCGGTCACCAACATACATAACTCAATAATACCGAAACGTCACTGAACGTTAAGTGTGCAGACCCTGCGGGTTCGAGAACTATGTAGACATGACCGAGACACCTCTACGGTCAATAGCCAATAGCGGGACCTGGATGCCCATATTGGTTCCTACATATTCTACGAAGATCTTTATCGGTTGAACCTCTATGTCAAGGATTCAGTTAATCCCGTACGCTGTTCCCTTTGTTCATCGGTATGTTACTTGCCCGAGATTCGATCGTCGGTATCTCCATACCTAGTTCAATCTCGTTACCGGCAAGCCTCTTTACTCGTTCCGTAATACAAGATCCCATGGCTAACACTTTAGTCACTTTGCTTGCAAGGCTCATTGTGATGTTGTATTACCGAGTGGGCCCTGAGATACCTCTCCGTCACACGGAGTAACAAATCCTAGTCTTGATCAATGCCAACTCAGCAGACACCCTCGGAGATACCTATAGAGCATCTTTATAGTCACCCAGTTACGTTGTGACGTTTGATACACACAAGGTACTCCTCCGGTGTCAGCGAGTTACATGATCTCATGGTCATAGGAACACATACTTGACATGCAGAAAACAATAGCAATAAACTGATACGATCATATGCTACGTTCATAGTTTGGGTCTTGTCCATCACATCATTCTCCTAATGATGTGATCTCATCATCAAATGACAACTCTTGTCCATGTCTAGGAAACCACAGCCATCTTTGATTGACGAGCTAGTCCATTAGAGGCTTACTAGGGTGATACGTCTCCAACATATCTATAATTTTTGATTGTTCCATGCTATTATATTATCGGTTTTGGATGTTTTATATGCATCAATATGCTATTTTATATTATTTTTGGGACTAACCTATTAACCTAGAGCCTAGTGCCAGTTTCTGTTTTTTCCTTGTTTTTGAGTTTTACAGAAAAGGAATATTAAACGGAGTCCAAACGGAATAAAAATTTATGGTGATTTTTTATGGACCAAAAGAGACCCACGGGGCATCGGAGTTGGGCCAGAAGAGCCACGAGGCAGCCACAAGCCTAGGGGGCGCCCCCCTAGGGCGCGCCCCCCTGGCTTGTCGCCGCCTCGTGGCCCCCCTTGACTTGATTCCAACGCCAAGTACCCCTATATATCCAGAAACCTCCAGAAAGAAACCTAGATCGGGAGTTCCGCCGCCGCAAGCCTCTGTAGCCACGAAAAACCAATCGGGAGCCCTTTCCGGCACCCTGCCGGAGGGGGAAACCATCACCGGAGGCCATCTTCATCATCCCGGTGGTCTCCATGACGAGGAGGGAGTAGTTCACCCTCGGGGCTGAGGGTATGTACCAGTAGCTATGTGTTTGATCTCTCTCTCTCGTGTTCTTGAGATGACACGATCTTGATGTACCGCGAGCTTTATTAATATAGATGAATCATATGGAGTTTTCCCCTCTCTATCTTCTTGTGATGAATTGAGTTTTCCCTTTGAAGTTTCTTATCGGATTGAGTCTTTAAAGTATTTGAGAACACTTGATGTATGTCTTGCGATGGGATATCCGTGGTGACAATGGGATGTTCTATTGATCCACTTGATGTATGTTTTGGTGATCAACTTGCGGGTTCCGTGACCTTGGGAATCTATGCATAGGGGTTGGCACACGTTTTCGTCTTGACTCTCCGGTAGAAACTTTGGGGCACTCTTTGAAGTTCTTTGTGTTGGATTGAACATGATGAATCTGAAATTGTGTGATGCATATCGTATAATCAAACCCATGGGTACTCGTGGTGACATTGGAGTATCTAGGTGACATTAGGGTTTTGGTTGATGTGAATCTTAAGGTGTTATTCTAGTACGAACTCTAGGGTTGTTCGTGACAATTAATGGGGATGGCTCATATGATTGATCGGAAAAGATAACTTTGAGGTGGTTTCGTACCCTACAATAATTTCTTCGTTTGTTCTCCGCTATTTGTGACTTTGGAGTGAACTCTTTGTCGCACGTGAGGGATTTACATATGATTCAACTATGTCAGTATTGTTGAGAGAACTTGCACTAGTGAAAGTATGAACCCTAGGCCTTGTTTTCAAGCATTGCAATACCGTTTTTGCTCACTTTTGTTACTTGCTACCATGTTGTTTTTATATTTTCAGATTACAAAAACCTATATCTACCATCCATATTACACTTGTATCACCATCTCTTCGCCGAACTAGTGCACCTATACAATTTACCATTGTATTGGGTGTGTTGGGGACACAAGAGACTCTTTGTTATTTGGTTGCAGGGTTGTTTGAGAGAGACCATCTTCATCCTACGCCTCCCACGGATTGATAAACCTTAGGTCATCCACTTGAGGGAAATTTGCAACTGTCCTACAAAACTCTGCGCTTGGAGGCCCAACACGAGTCTACAAGAAGAAGGTTGCGTAGTAGACATCAAGCTCTTTTCTGGCGCCGTTGCTAGGGAGGTGAGTGCTTGAAGGTATTTCTTTAGATCTCTGAATATCCATGATGCTAATGATATGCAAACCCACAAGCTTGGGGATGCTATGAAGATGATATTTTTAGTCCCCCAAGTTTTGATGAGCAAATTTGTTATGATAATGACATGCCTACTATCTATGATGATTATGATGATGACATGTATGCTATAAAGAGTGATAGTAACCATGAAACTTGTCATCATGATTTTAATATTCAAAGTGGTTATGTCCATCAAGTATCTCATGATAGTTATTTTGTTGAGTTTGCTCCCACTATTATGAATGAGAAGAAAATTGCTTATGTGGAGAGTGATAAATTTTCTATGCTTGTGGATCATGAAGATAATGCTTTATGTGATAGTTATGTTGTGAAATTCCTTCATGATGCTACTGAAAATTATTATGAGGGAGGAACATATGCTTGTAGGAATTGCAATAATATCAAGTTTCCTCTCTATGTGTTTAAAGTTTTGAAGTTATGCTTGTTTTGCCTTCCTATGCTAGTTGATTCTTGCTCCCATAAATTGTTTGCTCACAAAATCCCTATGCATAGGAAGTGGGTTAGACTTAAATGTGCTTTTCATGAGATTCATGATGCTCTTTTGCATGTTTCAATTATTATTCCTATGTGAGCATCATTGAAATCATCAAGCCTAGCTAAAAGGCATTCAAGAAAAGCGTTTGTTGGGAGACAACCCAACACTTTTACTTTCTGTTTTTGTGTGATCACATGATTAATCTACTGTATTAATCATGTTTTGTGTATTTTATTTCAATAAAGTGCCAAGTAAAGCCTTTGGGATGACTCACAAGATGAGTAGAATTGATGCTGAACCAAAACAGAAACTATTGACTCCAGTACAGGAATAATAATTTTTTACTGGAGCGTGATAATGGTCTAAAATTTTTACACAGTCTTGATATACAAATTATTCAGGTTTTCCTAATTTTTCAGAATTTTTAGAGACAGAGAAGTATGGTTACACTACAGATCTTCACAGACTGTTCTGTTTTTGACAGATTCTGTTTTGCATGCATAGTTTGCTTGTTTTAGTGTTTCCATAGCTTATATTTAGTGGTATAAATTATGGTAATGGTATAATACAGTAGGTATCATGTGGGAACAATTATGAATCTTGTCTTGAGAGTACCTAAGTGAATGATCTATCTTTATTATACTAACCCATCTCACGAAGTTCCGTTAAGTTTTGTGTGATTGAAGTTTTCAAGTTTTGGGTGAGACACTGATATGAGGAGAATAAGGAGTGACAAGAACCTAAGCTTGGGAATGCCAAGGCACCCCCAAGGTAATATCCAAGGAATACTCAAGCGCCTAAGCTTGGGGATGCCCCGGAAGGCATCCCCTCTTTCGTCTTCAACACTATCGGTATATCTTACTTGGAGCTATATTTTTATTCGTCACATAATATGAGTTTTGCTTGGAGCATCATTTTATTTTCTTGTTCTCTGTTAGGTGTTATTTATAATATTTTTTTTCAATAAAAAGTTCCAATAATTTCCTTTAGGATGCTTGCATTGCATGTTTGATGTGTGTTGTGTAAAAACAGAAACTTTTGTTGTAGTGTTTGAATTTTCATATTTTACTGGAATGTGGAAAGTTTCTGAATTTTTTACACAGAATTTTCATATAAATTATTTAGCATTTACTAAATTTTCATAATTTTTTGAGTTACATAAATACACTGTTTTCATAAATTTCTACAGACTGTTCTGTTTGGACAGATTGCTGTCATAGTTTCGTTATCTACTTATCCTATAGTTTCCATAGCCTATATTGGTAGATATAAATTGTGGAGATGAGTAAAAAGTAGATGATGTTTGAAATTATTATGCAACTTGTCTTGGCAGTACATAAAGAGTTGATTTATTATTATGTGTACTAACCTATCTCACGAGTTCTTTTCGAGTTTTGTGTGGATGAAGTTTTTGAGAATAGGTGAAACCATGATATGAGAGGATTGAACGAGATACAAAAGCTCAAGCTTGGGGATGCCCAAGGCACCCCAAGTAAATATTTCAAGAAGTCTCAAGCATCTAAGCTTGGGGATGCTACGCATCCCACCTCTCTTCATCAACAATTATCGGTTAGCCTATGTTGAGCCTAATTTTTTTTTCGTTCACATGATGCGTGCTATTCTTGGAGTGCTATTTTTCTTTTGCTTGCTGTTGAATAAAATACTTAAGATATGAAATTCTTAGATGAGAGAGTCTTCACATAGTTATTTAATTGTTGGCTACTCATTGATCTTCACTTATATCTTTTTGGAGTAGTTTGTCTTTTGCTCTAGTGCTTCACTTATATCTTTGTAGAGCACGGCGGTGGTTTCATTTTATAGAAATTGATGAACTCTCATGCTTCACTTATATTATTTTGAGAGTCTCTAAACAGCATGGTAATTTGCTTAGGTTATGAATTTAGTCCTAATATAATGGGCATCCAAGAGGGATATAATAAAAACTTTCATATAAAGTGCATTGAATACTATGAGAAGTTTGATTCCTTATGATTGTTTTGAGATATAAAGATGGTAATATTAGAGACATGCTAGTGAGTAATTGTGGATTGGTAGAAATACTTGTGTCAAAGGTTGTGATTCCCGTAGCATGCACGTATGGTGAACCGTTATGTGACGAAGTCGGAGCATGATTTATTTATTGATTGCCCTCCTTTGTGTGGAGGTCGGGATCGTGCGATGGTTAACTCCTACCAACCCTTCCCCTAGGAGCATGCGTGTAGTACTTTGTTTTGATAACTAATAGACTTTTGCAATAAGTATGTGAGTTCTTTATGACTAATGTTGAGTCCATGGATTATACGCACTCTCACCCTTCCACCCTTGCTATCCTCTCTAGTACCGTGCAACTTTCGCCGGTGCATTAAACCCACCATATACCTTCCTCAAAACAGCCACCATACCTACCTATTATGGCATTTCCATAGCCATTCCGAGATATATTGCCATGCAACTTCCACCGTTCCGTTTATCATAACACACACCATCATTGTCATATTGATTAGCATGATCGTAAGATAGCTAGCATGATGTTTTCATGGCTTATGCTAGATCATTGCATATCCCGGTACACTGCCGGAGGCATTCATATAGAGTCATATCTTGTCCTAGTATCGAGTTGTAATTCTTGAGTTGTAAGTAAATAAAAGTGTGATGATCATCATTATAGAGCATTGTCCCATGTGAGGAAAGGATGATGGAGACTATGATTCCCTCACAAGTCGGGATGAGTCTCCGGACTTTACAAAAAATAAAAGAGGCCAGAGAATCCCAAATAAAAAAAAGAGGCCAAAGATGCCCACCAAAAAAAAAGAAAAAAAATGAAAAAAAAGAGAAAAAAACAAGAGAAAAGAGAGAAGGGGCAATGCTACTATCCTTTTTCCACACTTGTGCTTCAAAGTAGCACCATGATCTTCATGATAGAGAGTCTCCTATATTGTCACTTTCATATACTAGTGGGAATTTTTCATTATAGAACTTGGCTTGTATATTCCAATGATGGGCTTCCTCAAAATTGCCCTAGGTCTTCATGAGCAAGCGAGTTGGATGCACACCCACTTAGTTTCTTTTTGAGCTTTCATACACGTATAGCTCTAGTGCATCCGTTGCATGGCAATTTCTACTCACTCACATTGATATCTATTGATGGGCATCTCCATAGCCCGTTGATACGCCTAGTTGATGTGAGACTATCTCCTTCTTTTTGTCTTCTCCACAACCACCATATTCTATTCCACCTATAGTGCTATATCCATGGCTCACGCTCATGTATTGCGTGAGAGTTGAAAAAGTTTGAGAATACTAAAGTATGAAACAATTGCTTGGCTAAAACCGGGGTTGTGCATGATTTAATACTTTGTGTGATGAAGATGGAGCATAGCCAGACTATATGATTTTGTAGGGATAACTTTCTTTGGCCATGTTATTTTGAGAAGACATGATTGCTTTATTAGTATGCTTGAAGTATTATTGTTTTTATGTCAACATTAAACTTTTGTTTTGAATCTTATGGATTTGAATATTCATGCCACAATAAAGAAAATTGCATGGATGAATATGTTAGGTAGCATTCCACATCAAAAATTCTGTTTTTATCATTTACCTACTCGAGGACGAGCAGGAATTAAGCTTGGGGATGCTTGATACGTCTCCAACGTATCTATAATTTTTGATTGTTCCATGCTATTATATTATCGGTTTTGGATGTTTTATATGCATTAATATGCTATTTTATATTATTTTTGGGACTAACCTATTAACCTAGAGCCTAGTGCCAGTTTCTGTTTTTCCTTGTTTTTGAGTTTTACAGAAAAGGAATATCAAACGGAGTCCAAACGGAATAAAAATTTACGGTGATTTTTTGTGGACCAAAAGAGACCCACGGGGCATCGGAGTTGGGCCAGAAGAGCCACGAGGCAGCCACAAGCCTAGGGGGCGCGCGTCCCCCTAGGGCGCGCCCCCCTGGCTTGTCGCCGCCTCGTGGCCCCCCTTGACTTGATTCCAACGCTAAGTACCCCTATATATATCCAGAAACCTCCAGAAAGAAACCTAGATCGGGAGTTTCGCCGCTGCAAGCCTCTGTAGCCACGAAAAACCAATCGGGAGCCCGTTCCGGCACCCTGCCGGAGGGGGAAACCATCACCGGAGGCCATCTTCATCATCCCGGCGGTCTCCATGATGAGGAGGGAGTAGTTCACCCTCGGGGCTGAGGGTATGTACCAGTAGCTATGTGTTTGATCTCTCTCTCTCGTGTTCTTGAGATGACACGATCTTGATGTACCGCGCGCTTTATTAATATAGATGAATCATATGGAGTTTTCCCCTCTCTATCTTCTTGTGATGAATTGAGTTTTCCCTTTGAAGTTTTCTTATCGGATTGAGTCTTTAAAGTATTTGAGAACACTTGATGTATGTCTTACGATGGGATATCCGTGGTGACAATGGGATGTTCTATTGATCCACTTGATGTATGTTTTGGTGATCAACTTGCGGGTTCCGTGACCTTGGGAATCTATGCATAGGGGTTGGCACATGTTTTCGTCTTGACTCTCCGGTAGAAACTTTGGGGTACTCTTTGAAGTTCTTTGTGTTGGATTAAACATGATGAATCTGAAATTGTGTGACATGATGAATCTGAAATTGTGTGATGCATATCGTATAATCAAACCCATGGGTACTCGTGGTGACATTGGAGTATCTAGGTGACATTAGGGTTTTGGTTGATGTGAATCTTAAGGTATTATTCTAGTACGAAATCTAGGGATGTTCGTGACAATTAATGGGGATGGCTCATATGATTGATCGGAAAAGATAACTTTGAGGTGGTTTCGTACCCTACAATAATTTCTTCGTTTGTTCTCCGCTATTTGTGACTTTGGAGTGAACTCTTTGTCGCACGTGAGGGATTTACATATGATTCAACTATGTCAGTATTGTTGAGAGAACTTGCACTAGTGAAAGTATGAACCCTAGGCCTTGTTTTCAAGCATTGCAATACCGTTTTTGCTCACTTTTGTTACTTGCTACCATGTTGTTTTTATATTTTCAGATTACAAAAACCTATATCTACCATCCATATTAGACTTGTATCACCATCTCTTCGCCGAACTAGTGCACCTATACAATTTACCATTGTATTGGGTGTGTTGGGGACACAAGAGACTCTTTGTTATTTGGTTGCAGGGTTGTTTGAGAGAGACCATCTTCATCCTACGCCTCCCACGGATTGATAAACCTTAGGTCATCCACTTGAGGGAAATTTGCAACTGTCCTACAAAACTCTGCGCTTGGAGGCCCAACACGAGTCTACAAGAAGAAGGTTGCGTAGTAGACATCATAGGGACACATTGTTGTCTATGTACCCACACATGTATTTGAGTTTCCAATCAATACAATTATAGCATGGATAATAAACATTTATCAAGAACAAGGAAATATAATAATAACTATTTTATTATTGCCTCTAGGGCATATTTCCAACAGTCTCCCACTTGCACTAGAGTCAATAATGTAGCTCACATCACTATGTGATTTACATTGTAATGAATCTAACACCCATACAGTTCTGGTGCTGATCATGTTTCCCTCGTGGAAGAGGTTTAGTCAACGGATCTACAACATTCTGTTCCGTGTGTACTTTGCAAATATTTATGTCTCCTCCCTCGATGTAATTGCGGATGGAGTTGAAGCGTCGCTTTATGTGTCTGGTCCACTTGTGAAACCTTGGTTCCTTGGCTAGAGCAATGGCACCAGTGTTGTCACAGAACAGAGTCATTGGGTTTAGTGCACTGGGCACTACTCCAAGATCCGTCATGAACTGCTTCATCCAGACACCTTCCTTTGCCGCCTCCGAGGCAGCTATGTACTCCGCTTCGCATGTAGAATCAGCTACCACGCTTTGCTTGGAACTGCACCAGCTTACCGCTCCTCCATTGAGAACAAATACGTATCCGGTTTGAGACTTAGAATCATCCGGATCAGTGTCAAAGCTTGCATCGACATAACCCTTTACGACGACCTCTTGATCACCTCCATAAACGAGAAACATTTCCTTAGTCCTTTTCAGGTACTTTAGAATATTCTTGACCGCCATCCAGTGATCCACTCATGGATTACTTTGAAACCTTCTGGCCATACTTATGGCAAGGCTGACGTCTGGTCTTGTGCACAACATTGCATACATGATAGAGCCTATCGCAGAAGCATAGGGGATGACACTCATCTTTTCTCTATCCTCTGTAGTTACTGGGCATTGAGTCTTACTCAACTTCACACCTTGTAACACAGGCAAGAACCCTTTCTTGGACTGATCCATTTTGAACTTCTTCAAAACTATATCAAGGTATGTGCTCTGTGAAAGTCCTATCAAGCGTCTTGATTTATCTCTATAGATCTTGATGCCTAATATGAAAGCAACTTCTCCTAGGTCCTTCATTGAAAACTCTTATTCAAATATTCCTTATGCTTTCCAAAAATTCTATATTGTTTCCAATCAGTAATATGTCATCCACATATAAAACCAGAAACACTATAGAGCTCCCACTCACTTTCTTGTAAATACAAGCTTCTCCATGAACTTGTATAAACCCAAACGCTTTGATCACCTCATCAAAGCGCATATTCCAACTCTGAGATGCCTGCACCAGTCCATAAATGGATCGCTAGAGCTTGCAAACTTTGTCAGCATTCTCTGGATCGACAAAACCTTCTGGTTGTATCATATATAACTCTTCCTTAAGGAAACCGTTAAGGAACGTTGTTTTGACATCCATCTGCCAAATTTCATAAACGAAAAATGCAGCTATTGCTAACATGATTCTGACGGACTTAAGCATCACTACGGGAGAGAAAGTCTCATCGTAGTCAATTCCTTGAACTTGTGAAAAACCCTTTGCCACAAGTCGAGCTTTATAGACGGTGACATTACCGTCCGCGTCCGTCTTCCTCTTAAAGATCCATTTATTCTGAATGGCCTTTCGCCCTTCAGGTAATCCTTCCAAAGTTCACACTTTGTTTTCATACATGGATCCTATCTCGGATTTCATGGCCTCTAACCATTTTTCGGAATCCGGCCCCACCATCGCTTCTCCATAGCTCGTAGGTTCATCGTTGTCCAACAACATGACCTCCAAGACAGGGTTACCGTACCATTCAGGAGCAGTACGTGCCCTTGTCGACCTACGAGGTTCGATAGTAACTTGATTCGAAGTTTCATGATCACTATCATTAGCTTCCTCTTCAACTGATGTAGGCTCCACAGAAACATCTTTCTGCGCTGCGCTACTCTCTGGTTGAAGTGAAGGTTCATCAACCTCATCAAGTTCTATCTTCCTCCCACTCAATTCTTTTGAGAGAAACTCTTTCTCGAGAAATGACCCGTTCTTAGCGAAAAAAACTTTGCCTTCAGATTTGAGATAGAAGGTGTACCCAACCGTCTATTTTGGGTATCCTATGAAGACGCATTTCTCCGCTTTGGGTTCCAGCTTTTCAGGCTGAAGCTTTTTGACATAAGCATCGCATCCCCAAACTTTAATAAACGACAACTTTGGTTTCTTGCCAAACCACAGTTCATACGGCGTCGTATCAATGGATTTAGATGGTGCCCTATTTAAAGTGAATGCAGCTGTCTCTAACGCATAACCCCAAAACGATAGTGGCAAATTGTCAAGAGACATCATAGACCGCACCATATCCAATAAGGTTCGATTACGACGTTCGGACACACCATTACGCTGTGGTGTTCCAGGTGGCGTCAACTGTGAAACAATTCCACATTGTCATAAGTGATTGCAAAAATCATAACTCGGATATTCTCCTCCTCGATTAGATCGTAGGAATTTAATCTTCTTGTTACGATGATTCTCAACTTCACTCTAAAACTGCTTGAACTTTTCAAACATTTCAGACTTATGTTTCATTAAGTAAATATACCCATATCTACTTAAGTCATCGGTGAAGGTGAGAAAATAATGATATCCACCGCGCACCTCAATGCTCATCGGACCGCACACATCAGTATGTATGATTTCCAACAAGTCACTTGCCCGTTCCATTGTTCCAGAGAACGGTGTCTTAGTCATCTTGCCCATGAGGCATGGTTCACATGTGTCAAGTGATTCAAAATCAAGTGACTCCAAAAGTCCATCAGCATGGAGTTTCTTCATGCGTTTTACACCAATATGACCTAAGCGGCAGTGCCACAAGAAAGTGGTACTATCATTTTCAACTCTACATCTTTTGGCATCAATGTTATGAACATGTGTATCATCACCATCGAGATTCAAAGAATAAACCCCTCACATTGGGTGCATGACCATAAAAGATATTACTCATATAAATAGAACAACAATTATTCTCTGACTTAAATGAGTAACTGTCTCGCAATAAACAAGATCCAGATATAATGTTCATGCTTAACGCAGGCACTAAATAACAATTATTCAGGTTCATCACTAATCCCGATGGTAATCGAAGACCGAGCGTGCCGACGGCGATCACATCAACCTTGGAACCATTTCCCACGCGCATCGTCACATCGTCCTTTGCTAGCCTCCGTCTATTCCGCAGTTCTTGTTTTGAGTTGCAAATGTGAGCAACCGAACAAATATCAAATACCCAGGTACACATCAATAACCTTGTTTGGTGTTGGACGCCTTCTTGTCGGCAAGATACTTGGGGCAATTCCGCTTCCAGTGGCCAGTACCCTTGCAATGAAAGCACTTAGTTTCTGGCTTGGGTCCAGCCTTGGGTTTCTTCACGGGAGGGGCAACTGCTTTGCCACTCTTCTGGGAGTTACCCTTCTTGCCCTTGCCATTGATACGTCTCCAACGTATCTATAATTTTTGCTTGTTCCATGTTGTTATATTATCATTCTTGGATGTTTTACAATCATTTTATTACAACTTTATATCATTTTTTGGGACTAACCTATTGACATAGTGCCAAAGTGCCAGTTGCTGTTTTTGTTTGTTTTTTACTTCGCAGAAAATCAGTACCAAACAGAGATGAAACACTGCGGAGATTTTTGTGGATATTTTACGGACCAGAAGAATCCAGATGGGCCAAAGAACACCAGAAGAGGGGGCCCAGGGTGGCCAGCACCCACCAGGGCGCGCCAGAGGCCCCCTGGCGCGGCCTGATGGGTGCTGGGCACCTCGGGCACCCCCTCAACCGACTATCGTGCCTATAAATTCCCTGGAAATCCAAAAACCCTAGAGGAGTCGACGAAACACAATTCCAGCTGCCGCAAGTTCCAGAACCGCGAGATCCAATCTAAACACCATCACGGAGGGGTTCATCTTCCTCATAGGTGCCTCTTCGATGATGCGTGAGTAGTCCACTATAGACCTACGGGTCTATAGGCAGTAGCTAGATGACTTCTTCTCTCTCTCTCTTTTGATTCTCAATACAATGGTCTCTTGGAGATCTATTTGATGTAAACTTTTGCGGTGTGTTTGTTGGGATCCGATGAATTTTGAGTTCATGATCAGTTTCTATCCATGAATATTATTTGAGTCTTCTTTGATCTCTTATATGCATGATTACTTATAGCCTCATATTTCTTCTTCGAATCTTTGGTTTAGTTAGGCCAACTAGATCGATTTTTCTTGCCATGGGAAGAGGTGCTTTGTGATGGGTTCGATCTTGCGGTGTTCTTTCCCAGTGACAGAAGGGGCAGCAAGACACGCATGTATCGTTGCTATTAAGGATAACAAGATGGGGTATATTCCTACATGAATAGATCTTGTCTACATCATGTCATCGTTCTTATTGCATTACTCCATTTTTCCATGAACTTAATACACTAGATGCATGCTAGATAGCGGTCGATGTGTGGAGTAATAGAGGTAGATGCAGGCAGGAGTCGGTCTATCTATCTTGGACGTGATGCCTATATAATGATCGTCGCCTTGGATATCGTCATGACTATTCGATTTTCTATCAATTGCCCAACAGTAATTTGTTCACCCACCGTGCGCTATACTCATGAGAGAAGCCACTAGTGAACCCTACGGCCCCCGGGTCTACTTTTCCTATCATATTGCTTTCCGATCTACATTTTTTGCAATCTTTGTTTTCAGATCTATAAAACCAAAAACCCAAAAATATCTTGCTGCATATTTACTCTTTTTATTTGTGTTCTTGAGAGATCTATTTCTCCTATCTATCACTACCTAATCTATCTATTTACCGTAGAGAGATTGACAACCTCTCTTTTGCGTCGGGTTACAAGTATTTGTTGTTTGTGTGCAGGTGCTGCTTATTGGGTGGTGGTGATCCTCCTACTGGTTCGATAACCTTGGTTTCATAACTGAGGGAAATACTTACCGTCGCTGTGCTGCATCATCCCTTCCTCTTTGGGGAAATACCGACGCAGTCTCAAGCCACGTCAAAGGAATTTCTGGCGCCATTGCCGGGGAGGAAGTGGTCTCTTCTACGTGCCTATCGTAGGCGCCGAGGGGACTCCATCATCATCTACCTGGTTCCTAATCACAAATCTCATCTCCTTGCAATTAAATTATTTGCCATTTGCCTCTCGTTTTCCTCTCCCCCACTTCACCAATTTGCCGTTTTCTTCGCCCTCTTTTTTGTTTGCCCTTTTTCTCGTCAGATCTCTTGCTTGTTGCTATGACTAGCGTTACTCTTCCCCCTTTGTCACCAGATTTTGAAGTTCTATACTTCAAACAAAAACAAGGGGAAATTTTGAAAGATGCCTGGTATAGGCTAATGGAATCCTATCGTATTTGCAATCTAAAAGGAGATGCAAAAGTTATGCTTAGAAATTTTTATATTGGACTGGCTTTGCATCATAGAGAGCTTTTGGATTTTGCCTCAAAGGGCAATTTTATCGAACTTGATGCAAACGCCGCTTATGAAGTGTTGGAAGGAATTTTGGGGGTTCCTCCACCAAAAAAGGGGCTTGCTTTTTCACAAGAGGGAGTTCAAATTCTTGACAAATTGGGTGATTTATATAAGCACTTGGTCGAGTTACAAAAATATCATGAACCCCTCAAGCATATTAGTGGGAACCTCAATCGGTTGAACACTTTGATTACCCTTTGCAATAAGCGTTTGGATATTTTGGATCTTAAGATGGTTTCTTCTCCTGAAAATTTGGGGAAGCGTAAAGAGCCCCCCGGATTCGAGAAGGCCCTCACAAAAGTGACCAAAACCAAAGATGACAATACTTGAATCTATCCAATATGCCTAGCTAGGGGCGTAAAACGATAGCGCTTGTTGGGAGGCAACCCAATGAATAAATAAAATTTTGCTTTTTCCTTTCTGTTTTTGAGTGTTGACACAAT
The DNA here is from genome assembly GCA_039707655.1 of Elymus sibiricus. Classification (NCBI taxonomy): domain Eukaryota; kingdom Viridiplantae; phylum Streptophyta; class Magnoliopsida; order Poales; family Poaceae; genus Elymus; species Elymus sibiricus. The sequence goes on along the minus strand of CM077665.1, from coordinate 393,538,738 downwards.
TATGCCTCTGTAATGATTTTGTTTTTATGGTTTATTTAGTGTTTGTGCCAAGTAGAACCGTTAGGATGATTCATAGGATGAGTAGAAGTGATGCTGAATCTGAAACAGAAACTTTGTGTCCAGTATATGAATTTTCATTTTTTGCTGATATGTGATCTTGAGCTGAAATTTTAACACAGTGTTTCTATGCAAATTCCTTACGTTGTGCTAATTTTTCAGAATTTGTAGAGTTACATAAGTATGGGTAGACTACAGATTACTACAGACTGTTCTGTTTGAGACAGATTCTGTTTTTGTTGCATTGTGTGCTTGTTTTGATGAATCTATGGTTTGTATTGGAGGGTATGAATCATGGTAAAGTTAAAATACAGTAGTTATAATGCAATTATAAAATTTGAATGGGTTTACAACAGTACCTAAAGTAGTGATTTGCTTTCTTATACTAATAGATCTCACGAAGATTTTGTTGAGTTTTGTGTGATTGAAGTTTTCAAGTTTTGGGTGAGATCACGATGGATGAAGGAATAAGGAGTAGCAAAAGCCTAAGCTTGGGGATGCTACCGCACCCCCAAGATATATCCAAAGAGAAACAATCAACTAATCTTGGGGATGCCCCGAGTGGCATCCCCTCTTTCTTCTAACGACCATCGGTATTTTACTTGGAGCTATATTTTTATTCGTCACATATCATGTGTTTTGCTTGGAGCGTCTTGTATCTTTGCTTGCTTTGTTTGTTAGTGTTTCCTTTGTATCCTTGCTATACACACCTATTTGAGAGAGCCACAATCATGCTATGATTTGTTAGAATTGCTCTATGTGCTTCATTTAAACTTTTTGATCTCTAGAATTGCTCTAGTGCTTCACTTATATCTTTTTGAGCACGGTGTGCTTGGAAACTTTTGTGGAAATACTCTCATGCTCCACTTAGATTAATTTGAGAGTTAGTAAATTTTGAAGAAATCCTCTCATGCTTCACTTATACCTTTTTGAGAGATGAAATCTTTATGCTCATGAGCTTCACTTAAATTTGTTTGAGCTTGCCAAAAAACAATGGCAATATATGAAACTAGTCCCAAAGTGATAGATATCCAAGAAGGATATAATAAAAAGTTTCATGAAGATCATTGGACAAATTAAACTTGATTCCTTGTAATAGTTTTGAAACATGATGATAGTAATATGTGAGTCATGTTAGTGAGTAATTATGCTTAGTAGGAATATTGGTGTTAAGGTTTGTGATTCCCTATGCATGCACGAAAGTCAATAGTTATGCAATGAAGTTACATCCTACTTGTGGTGCATTATTCGGTGTTAGTTATGTTGAATGCTCACTTATGTGATTTTTCGTTTCTTGGTTTGGTTGCTTCCCAATCTATTTGCTAGCCATCATTTGTACTAAGTAGAAATACTACTTGTGCATCCAAAATCCTTAAACCAAGTTTTGCCTTATGAGTCCCCCATACCTACCTATATGCGGTATTTCCATGCTGTTCCAAGCAAATTTGTATGTGCCATCTCTAAATTTTCAAAATAAATTTTCTCTTTTGTGTGCCCGTACCGCTCATGAAACGGTGGGGAGTGTCCAATATTTTTCCTTGCTAGATGTGTTATTCTCAAGATGAGTGTTTATTCACTTGTCATTGCACGAGAGTGTGGCAGTAATAGGGATGCCCATTCCCAAAATGAAAAAGAAATAATATTTACTTTATGTTGTCAAATAATAAATTCCTTGGAAAGTGTTGGTATGGAAGGCAACCGTGGATACAACCCGCCATGGAAAGTGAAAGTTTGGTGAAAAAAGGAATAAACTTTATTTTCTGTTTGGGAACCGCCTATGATATATCTAGCATGGAAAGTATTGTGAGCTACTTTGTCGTTTTCGTTGACAGGAAAACCATGCCACCCAAAATATTTTTCTCTCTCAATTTAAACTTTGAGCTCTAGCACCTCTACAAATCCCTACTTCCCTCTGCGAAGGGCCTATCTATTTACTTTATGCAATTTTTATTTTTGCTTTGAGTCTCCATCTTCTCTTATAAGCACCAACTAGGGGGCACTATGATCGTACTTGAGCATTGGGCATAGCTAATATTTGAGTATGTTTCATGAATGGATCAATGATTGAGCATGATGGGCTAGGGATAACTTTCTTTAGTGTTGATATTTTGAAAAACATGGTTGCTTGTTGACATGCTTGAGTATTGAAGTCATTATGTTAAAACTAGACTATTGCTTTGAATCATTTACAAGTCCAAATGTCCATGCTATAGAAAGAAGAAAAGAATATGATGAACATGTTAGGCAGCATTCCACATCAAAAATTCTATTTTTATCATTTACCTACTCGAGGACGAGTAGGAATTAAGCTTGGGGATGCTGATACGTCTCCAACGTATCTATATTTTTTGCTTGTTCCATGCTGTTATATTATCATTCTTGGATGTTTTACAATCATTTTATTACAACTTTATATCATTTTTTGGGACTAACCTATTGACATAGTGCCAAAGTGCCAGTTACTGTTTTTGTTTGTTTTTTTACTTCATAGAAAATCAGTACCAAACAGAGATGAAACGCCGCGGGGATTTTTGTGGATTTTTTACGGACCAGAAGAAACCAGATGGGCCAAAGAACACCAGAAGAGGGGGCCCAGGGTGGCCAGCGCCAACCAGGGCGCGCCAGAGGTCCCCTGGCGCGGCCTGATGGGTGCTCGGCACCTCGGGCACCCCCTCAACCGACTATCATGCCTATAAATTCCCTGGAAATCCCAAAACCCTAGAGGAGTCGACGAAACACAATTCCATCCGCCGCAAGTTCCAGAACCGCGAGATCCAATCTAAACACCATCACGGAGGGGTTCATCTTCCTCATAGGTGCCTCTCCGATGATGCGTGAGTAGTCCACCACAGACCTACGGGTCCGTAGGCAGTAGCTAGATGGCTTCTTCTCTCTCTCTTATGATTCTCAATACAATGGTCTCCTGGAGATCTATTTGATGTAAACTTTTGTGGTGTGTTTGTTGGGATCCGATGAATTTTGAGTTCATGATCAGTTTCTATACATGAATATTATTTGAGTCTTATTTGAACTCTTATATGCATGATTACTTATAGCCTCGTATTTCTTCTTCGAATCTTTGGTTTAGTTAGGCCAACTAGATCGATTTTTCTTGCCATGGGAAGAGGTGCTTTGTGATGGGTTCGATCTTGCGGTGTTCTTTCCCAGTGATAGAAGGGGCAGCAAGACACGCATGTATCGTTGCTATTAAGGATAACAAGATGGGGTCTATTCCTACATGAATAGATCTTATCTACACCATGTCATCGTTCTTATTGCATTACTCCATTTTCCCATGAACTAAATACACTAGATGCATGCTGGATAGCGGTCTATGTGTGGAGTAATAGAGGTAGATGCAGGCAGGAGTCGGTCTATCTACCTTGGACGTGATGCCTATATAATGATCATCGCCTTGGATATCGTCATGACTATTCGATTTTCTATCAATTTACCAACAGTAATTTGTTCACCCACCGTGCGCTATACTCATGAGAGAAGCCACTAGTGAACCCTACGGCCCCGGGGTCTACTTTTCCTATCATATTGCTTTCCGATCTATGTTTTTTGCAATCTTTGTTTTCAGATCTACAAAACCAAAAACCCAAAAATATCTTGCTGCATATTTACTCTTTTTATTTGTGTTCTTGAGAGATCTATCTATCCTATCTATCACTACCTAATCTATCTATTTACCGTAGAGAGATTGACAACCTCTCTTTCGCGTCGGGTTGCAAGTATTTGTGGTTTGTGTGCAGGTGCTGCTTATTGGGTGGTGGTGATCCTCCTACTGGTTCGATAACCTTGGTTTCATAGCTGAGGGAAATACTTACCGTTGCTGTGCTGCATCATCCCTTCCTCTTTGGGGAAATACCGACGCAGTCCAAGCCACGTCAGCCATTTTTCTTGAAACTAGTGGTTTTATTGACCATCAACACTTGATGCTCCTTTTGGATTTCAGACTCAGCGAATTTCAACATCGCAAACAGCTCGGCGACTGACTTGTTCATCCCTTGCATGTTATAGTTCAGCACAAAGCTCTTGTAGCTAGGTGGCAGTGATTGAAGAACTCTGTTAGTGATCGCCTCCGGGGGGTGGGCAATTCCCAACTCAGCCAGACGGTTGGAATACCCAGACATTCTGAGTATGTGCTCACTAACGGACCCGTTCTCCTCCATTTTGCAAGCATATCGGAGGTCTCATACCTCTCGATCCGGGCATTCTTCTCAGAGATAAACTTCAACTCCTGGAACATCTCATATGCTCCATGACGTTCAAAACGCCTTTGAAGTCCCGGCTCTAAGCCATACAACATAGCACATTGAACTATTGAGTAATCATCTGAACGCGACTGCCAGGTGTTCGCAACGTCTGGAGACGACACTGGAGCGGGTGGCTCACCGAGCGCTGCATCAAGGACATAAGACGTTTGGGAAGCCGTGAGGATAATCCTCAGATTACGGGCCCAGTCTACAAAGTTACTTCCATCATCTTTCAGCTTAGCTTTCTCTAGGAACACATTGAAATTCAGGGGAACTACTGCGCGAGCCATTGATCTACAACATAAAATTTGCAAAGACAACTTAGACATATTATTTAAAAACTCCCACTCAAATTGACATCCCTCCGGTCATCCGAGTGCTACATGATCCAAATTCACCAACCCAAGTCCGATCATCACGTGAGATGAGGTGGTTTCAATGGTGAACATCTCCATGTTGATCATATCTACTATATGACTCATGTTTGACCTTTCGGTCTCCTGTGTTCCGAGGCCATGTCTGTACATGCTAGGCTCGTCAAGGTTAACCCGAGTGTTTCGTATGTGCAACACTGGCTTGCACCCGTTGAATGTGAACGTAGAGTCTATCACACCCGATCATCACGTGGTGTCTCGAAACGACGAAATTTCACAACGATGCACACTCGAGGAGAACACAATTTTATCTTGAAATTTTAGTGAGGGATCACCATATAATGCTACCGTCGTCCTAAGCAAAACAAGGTGCATAAAAGGATTAACATCACATGCAAATCATAAGTGACATGATATGGCCATGATCTTGTGCTTTTGATCTCCATCTTGAAAACACCGGCATGATCTCCATCGTCACCGGCATAACACCATGATCTCCATCAGCTTGATCTCCATCAACGTGTCGCCATGAGGTTGCCGCGCCAACTATTGCTTCTACAACTATTGCTAAGTCATAGCGATAAAGTAAAGCAAAAAAGGCGAAAATAAATTAAAGACAACCCTATGGCTCCTGCCGGTTGCCGTACTCATCGACATGCAAGTTGTGATAATCTATACAAAACATGATCATCTCATACATCACATATATATCATCATGTTTCTGGCCATATCATATCACATCATACCCTGCAAAAACAAGTTAGACGTCCTCTAATTTGTTGTTGCATGTTTTAAGTGCCTGCTATGGGTATCTAGCAAGAATGATTCTTACCTATGCAAAACCACAACGGTGATATACAAGTTGCTATTTCACCTTCTACAAGGACCGCCTCTGTCGAATCCGATTCAACTAAAGTGGGAGAGACAGACACCCGCCAGCCATCTTATGCAACAAAGTTACATGTCAGTCGATGGAACCGGTCTCTCGTACATGGACGAGTAAGGTTGGTCCGAGATGCTTCATCCCACAATACCGCCGAATCAAGATAAGACTAAGGAGGGAAGCAATCTGAATATCAACGCCCACAAACTCCTTTGTGTCCTACTCGTGATCTCTTCTATGCATAGACCTAGCTCTGATACCACTGTTGGGGAACGTTGCATGGGAAACAAAAAATTTCCTACGCACATACAAGATCTATCCATGGAGATGAGCATCTACGAGAGAGGATATCGGATCCACATACCTTTGTAGATCGCTAAGCGGGAAGCGTTAAGAAACGCAGTTGATGTAGTCGAACGTCTTCGCGATCGAAATCGCAAGCCGTCCCGCGATCCAATCACGATCTAGTGCCGAACGGACGGCACCTCCGCGTTCAGCACACGTACAACTCGATGACGATATCCGCCTCCTTGATCCAGCAAGGGAGAGCGGAGAGGTAGATGAGTTCTCCGGCAACACGACGGCGTGGTGGCGGCGGTGGTGGTGCTATCCCGGCAGGGCTACGCCTAGCGCTACCGAAACCTGCGAACGGAGGAGAAAACGATCTAGGGAGAGAGAGGGGCGCCAAGGGCTTCGTGTGTGCTCTTGGGGCGCCCCCTCCCCTCTATATATAGGTGGAGGGGCGTGGATATTAGCCCCTCCAAGCCCTAGGGCGCACCCAAGGGGGAGGAGTTGGACTCCTAGTCCAATTCCCTCCCTTTCCATAAACAGGTGGACTTTCCACCTCTCCCAAACCACATGGGCCTTGAGGGACTTGTGCGCGTGGCCAAATAAGGCGAGAGCGCCTCCCCTCAGCCCGTGCAAACCCTTGGGACATGGTGGAACCCTTGGTGGACTTACGGACTCCTCCGAAAGTTTCCGGAACCTTCTAGAAGCTTCTCGATACAATACCGGAAAAACCGACACTTTTCCGGCCGTCAAAATATGACTTCCCATATATAAATCTTTACCTCTGGACCATTCCGGAGCTCCTCGTGATGTCCGGGATCTCATCCGGGACTCCGAACAACCTTCGGTCACCAACATACATAACTCAATAATACCGAAACGTCACCGAACGTTAAGTGTGCAGACCCTGCGGGTTCGAGAACTATGTAGACATGACCGAGACACCTCTACGGTCAATAACCAATAGCGGGACCTGGATGCCCATATTGGTTCCTACATATTCTACGATGATCTTTATCGGTTGAACCTGTATGTCAAGGATTCAGTTAATCCCGTACGTTGTTCCCTTTTTTCATCGGTATGTTACTTGCCCGAGATTCGATCGTCGGTATCTCCATACCTAGTTCAATATCGTTACCGGCAAGTCTTTTTACTCATTCCGTAATACAAGATCCCATGGCTAACACTTTAGTCACTTTGCTTGCAAGGCTCATTGTGATGTTGTACTATCGAGTGGGCCCTGAGATACCTCTCCGTCACACGGAGTAACAAATCCCAGTCTTGATCCATGCCAACTCAACAGACACCCTCAGAGATACCTGTAGAGCATCTTTATAGTCACCCAATTACGTTGTGATGTTTGATACACACAAGGTACTCCTCTGGTGTCAGCGAGTTGCATGATCTCATGGTCATAGGAACACATACTTGACATGCAGAAAACAATAGCAATAAACTGACACGATCATATGCTACGTTCATAGTTTGGGTCTTGTCCATCACATCATTCTCCTAATGATGTGATCTCATCATCAAATGAAAACTCTTGTCCATGGCTCAGAAACCACATCCATCTTTGATTGACGAGCTAGTCACTAGAGGCTTACTAGGGACACATTGTTGTCTATGTACCCACACATGTATTTGAGTTTCCAATCAATACAATTATAGCATGGATAATAAACATTTATCATGAACAAGGAAATATAATAATAACTATTTTATTATTGCCTCTAGGGCATATTTCCAACAGTCTCCCACTTGCACTAGAGTCAATAATCTAGCTCACATCACTATGTGATTTACATTGTAATGAATGTAACACCCATACAATTCTGGTGTTGATCATGTTTCCCTCGTGGAAGAGGTTTAGTCAACGGATCTGCAACATTCTGTTTCATGTGTACTTTGCAAATATTTATGTCTCCTCCCTCGATCTAATCACGGATGGAGTTGAAGCGTCGCTTTATGTGTCTGGTCCTTTTGTGAAACCTTGGTTCCTTGGTTAGAGCAATGGCACCAGTGTTGTCACAGAAAAGAGTCATTGGGTTTAGTGCACTGGGCACTACTCCAAGATCCGTCATGAACTGCTTCATCCAGACACCTTCCTTTGCCGCCTCCGAGGCAGCTAGGTACTCCGCTTCGCATGTAGAATCAGCTACCACACTTTGCTTGGAACTGCACCAGCTTACCGCTCCTCCATTGAGAACAAATACGTATCCGGTTTGAGACTTAGAGTCATTCGGATCAGTGTCAAAGCTTGCATCGACGTTACAATTTACGACGAGCTCTTGATCACCTCCATAAACGAGAAATATTTCCTTAGTACTTTTCAGGTACTTTAGGATGTTCTTGACCGCCGTCCAGTGATCCACTCCTGGATTACTTTGAAACCTTCCGGCCATACTTATGGCAAGGCTGACGTCTGGTCTTGTGCACAGCATTGCATACATGATAGAGCCTATCGCAGAAGCATAGGGGATGACACTCATCTTTTCTCTATCCTCTGCAGTTACTGGGCATTGAGTCTTACTCAACTTCACACCTTGTAACACAGGCAAGATCCCTTTCTTGGACTGATCCATTTTGAACTTCTTCAAAACATTATCAAGGTATGTGCTCTGTGAAAGTCCTATCAAGCGTCTTGATCTATCTCTATTGATCTTGATGCCTAATATGAAAGCAACTTCTCCTAGGCCCTTCATTGAAAACTCTTGTTCAAATATTCCTTCACGCTTTCCAAAAATTCTATATTGTTTCCAATCAGTAATATGTCATCCACATATAAAACCAGAAACACTATAGAGCTCCCACTCACTTTCTTGTAAATACAAGCTTCTCCATATACTTGTATAAACCCAAACGCTTTGATCACCTCATCAAAGCGCTTATTCCAACTCCGAGATGCCTGCACCAGTCCATAAATGGATCGCTGGAGCTTGCAAACTTTGTCAGCATTCTCTGGATCGACAAAACCTTCTGGTTGTATCATATACAACTCTTCCTCAAGGAAACCGTTAAGGAACGCGGTTTCGACATCCATCTGCCAAATTTCATAATTGAAAAAATGCAGCTATTGCTAACATGATTCTGACGGACTTAAGCATCACTACGGGAGAGAAAGTCTCATCGTAGTCAATTCCTTGAACTTGTGAAAAACCCTTTGCCACAAGTCGAGCTTTATAGACGGTGACATTACCGTCCACGTCCATCGTCCTCTTAAAGATCCATTTATTCTGAATGGCATTTCGCCCTTCAGGTAATACTTCCAAAGTCCACACTTTGTTTTCATACATGGATCCTATCTCGGATTTCATGGCCTCTAACCATTTTTCAGAATTCGGTCCAACAACATGACCTCCAAGACAGGGTTACCATACCATTCAGGAGCAGTACGTGCCCTTGTCGACCTACGAGGTTCGATAGTAACTTGATTCGAAGTTTCATGATCACTATCATTAGCTTCCTTTCCAACTGATGTAGGCTCCACAGAAACATCTTTCTGCGCTGCGCTACTCTCTGGTTGAAGTGAAGGTTCATCAACCTCATCAAGTTCTATCTTCCTCCCACTCAATTCTTTCGAGAGAAACTCTTTCTCGAGAAATGACCCGTTCTTAGCGAAAAACACTTTGCCTTCGGATCTGAGATAGAAGGTGTACCCAACCGTCTCTTTTGGGTATCCTATGAAGACGCATTTCTCCGCTTTGGGTTCCAGCTTTTCAGGCTGAAGCTTTTTGACATAAGCATCGCATCCCCAAACTTTAATAAACGACAAGTTTGGTTTCTTGCCAAACCACAGTTCATACGGCGTCGTCTCAACGAATTTAGATGGTGCCCTATTTAAAGTGAATGCAGCTGTCTCTAATGCATAACCCCAAAATGATAGTGGCAAATCGGCAACAGACATCATAGACCGCACCATATCCAATAAGGTTCGATTACGACGTTCGGACACACCATTACGCTGTGGTGTTCCAGGTGGCGTCGACTGTGAAACAATTCCATATTGTCTTAAGTGGTTGCCAAACTCATAACTCAGATATTCTCCTCCTCGATCAGATCGTAGGAATTTAATCTTCTTGTTACGATGATTCTCAACTTCACTCTGAAACTGCTTGAACTTTTCAAACGTTTCAGACTTATGTTTCATTAAGTAAATATACCCATATCTACTTAAGTCATCGGTGAAGGTGAGAAAATAACGATATCCACCACGCGCCTCAATGCTCATCGGACCGCACACATCAGTATGTATGATTTCCAACAAGTCACTTGCCCGTTCCATTGTTCCAGAGAACGGTGTCTTAGTCATCTTGCCCATGAGGCATGGTTCACATGTGTCAAGTGATTCAAAATCAAGTGACTCCAAAAATCCATCAGCATGGAGTTTCTTCATGCGTTTTACACCAATATGACCTAAGCGGCAGTGCCACAAGAAAGTGTTACTATCATTATCAACTCTACATCTTTTGGCATCAATGTTATGAACATGTGTATCATCACCATCGAGATTCAATAAGAATAAACCCCTCAAATTGGGTGCATGACCATAAAAGATATTACTCATATAAATAGAACAACCATTATTATCTGACTTAAATGAGTAACCGTCTTGCAATAAACAAGATCCAGATATAATGTTCAAGCTTAACGCAGGCACTAAATAATAATTATTCAGGTTCATCACTAATCCCGATGGTCATCGAAGAGCGAGCGTGTCGACGGCGATCACATCAACCTTGGAACCATTTCCCACGTGCATCATCACTTCGTCCTTTGCCAGCCTCCGTCTATTCCGCAGTTCCTGTTTTGAGTTGCAAATGTGAGGAACCGAACCGGTATCAAATACCCAGGCACTACAACGAGAGTTGGTAAGGTACACATTGTCGGTGTCAAAACCGGCGGATCTCGGGTAGGGGGTCCCGAGCTGCGAAACTAGGATCGATGGTAACAAAGGGACGAAGGAGACGATGTTTACCCAGGTTCGGGCCCTCCTATGGAGGTAAAACCCTACGTCCTGCTTGATTATATTGATGATATGAAGGTTACAGAGTTGATCTACCTCGAGATCGACTAGCTAAAACCCTAGATGAGTTTCTGTGTCGTATGATCTAAAACCCTCCCGGTTTATATAGACACCGGGGGGTACCTAGGGTTTACACATGATGGGCCTCCTGCCGAGGATGGAGATGTCGACTTTCTCATCTTGACTTGGAGTGCACGACGCGCCTTCAGGACTCCCTTCTGGAACGTGGAGTCTTGATGTGTCCGGCCCTTCTTCAGAGAACGACCCATCAAGCCGGCCTATTGAGAGATGAGCCGGCAGCCCGAGGACCCCTTAGTCCGGGACTCCCTCAGTAGCCCCCGAACTAGCCCCCAACGCCAAGGGTCACAACTCCAGCTGCTTCGTATGATTAGAGTCTTCGGCTTGCGGGGTGAGTTCTTCTTCCCTTTCCATGATCGGCTGAGACTAGTTCGGTTTCCGATGACACGTATTTCTTCCGATCATATGATTGACCGAACACCATGAATTGCTTAGCCCCGAAGGCCAATCGCCAAAGTGTAAACAGTGTTTTCTGACACCCCCCTCTGACGAAGGGTCGTGGCCTACCATGACCACTGAACCAGTTACGAAAACTCGATTCGCGGTTCGGGGCCGTTTTTACAGTGACACGACTTATCAATGCGCAGATCGTGCTCCGTTTCACACGGGATATGATTAATCTCCACACGCGCATAAGGGCACGCATGTCTTGGGAAGCGGAGGGATTTGTGGCACGGTAAGCGAGGTTAATCGGTGACACGTCCCATAAAAAGGGAAAAAACCCCAAGGCCTATTCAGGCTTCCCATTCGCATCCTCCGCCTCCTCAATCTCTCCAAGCTCCGAGAGCCCAGATCCATTTTTTCCTCGCCCTTTCCTCCGAGCTTAGCCATGGCGGGTTCGGGCTCCAATGGCAAGTGGGAGGCCTCCACGGTCACCGACCAGGATATCCGGGACCTAAAGCAGGCCGGCTACCTCCCCGCCAACGTCTTCCACCGCGCCCCAGAGAAGAACCAGGTGATTCCCACCCCCAAGGCAGGCGAGAGGGTGGTGTTCGTCCCCCACTTTATCCGGGGACTGAGCTTTCCGCTCCACCCCTTTGTCAGGGGTCTCATGTTTTTCTACGGTCTGGACTTCCATGAACTTCCGCCGAACTCCTTCATGCACATATCGGCATTCATCATCGTCTGCGAAGCCTTTCTGCGGGTCGAACCGCACTTCGGCCTGTGGCTCAAGGTCTTCAACGTCAAGCCGAAGACCGTGGCAAGCGAGCACGCGGACTGCGGAAGGGCGGTAATCAGCAAACTCCCCCGCGTCGAGTGGCCATCCGACACCTTCATCGACACGATCAAAATCTGGCAGAAGGAGTGGTTCTACATCACCGAGCCAAGGGACGAGAGCTGGGCGGCACCCGCCGAATTCAGATCCGGGCCCCCCATGAGATTGACCCCGTGGCTCAGGAAGGGCCTCGACTGGGGGTCGGATGCTGAGGTTAAGCTGCTGTAGAAGCGCATCACCTCGGTGATCGAAGCCAAGGTGGAGCTGGTTAACATAGTCCAGGTTATGCTCCACCGCCGTGTTCTTCCCTGCCAGCGCCGGGCATCCCCCATGTGGGCTTACCGGCCTAATGATGAGCCTACCATGCGCCAATTTTTCCACACCACCCCCGAGAAGCTGTGGAAGGCTTTGTTCAAGCCTCAGAAAAGCTGGTGAGCCACGGAGGAGGATTCGGGCCTAAGCACCGATAACCCCCCACCAAGGTATGGCATAATTTTAATCCGCTGACTCTGTTTCTTCGGCAAAAAGACTGAACGCCTTCTCCCTTACTTTCGCAGAAGTGGCTGAGCAAAGCCGCGAAGGTTAACTGCTCGGCTCCATAACCCGAAGACCCCAGGTCGGAGCTGTTGGCGGCGATGCTCGTTGCGGCGCCGTACTCGGCGCCCGAGAAGAAAGAGAAGAAGAAGAAAGCCAGAGAGGGTCTCCGCATCAAGGACCAGCCGGACGCCGCGTCCGAAGAAACCCATGCCTCCTCGAGTCACGAGGAGGAGCGTGAAGACGGAGGGGAAGGTGTCTCCCCCCTCCCAAGGAAGAGGGCGGCATCATCGGACGCCGCGGAGGACGCAGCTCCTCCTGCCCTGAAGAGGGCGCGCCGGGCGAGGTTGTTCTTGCCCGATGACAGCTCGGATTCTCACGCAGAATCCGAGGAATTTGAGAGGGTTCCCCAAAGGAGCTTAAGGGTCAAGCCCCCCGCTCAAAGGTATGAATCCAAAGACTCCCGGGTTATTTATACAGGGTTTTTCAATGCTGTAAACACAAGCGCGTCTTTTGACTTGCAGCCCACCGCGCGTTCTCCCCACCGACCAAATATCAGACGGGGAGTCCCCACCTACTGAGCTGGCGGAGAGTGGGACTGCGTCGCACTCCACACCTCCAAGGGTCGCGAAGGATGCCGGGGAGGTGTCATCCAACCAGGCTCCTTTGGAGCCGAACATGGGCGGCGGGGTCGACCACACCATGAACGAGGTTGACGCCGCGGCCGCTGAAGGCTAGGGAGAAGAAATTCCCCAGGCTGCTGAGGACCAGGGGGAGAATACTCCCCTGGCCGCCGAAGGGGAAGGGCAAAGAGATGCCCAGTCCCCTCCGAGGACGTCTCCGGAGCACGCTGTGCATCCGGAGCTACCGTCTCAGTCTCCGGTCGGCGATCGGACTGTCCGGTCACCACTGATGCCACCGACGACTGGGTGTCTGGTTATGGAGGAGGCGCTAACAAGCGCTCCCATCTCCGAGGATCACCGCACTCTTATGGGTGCGGTTTTACAAGGAATTCAGTTCGTTGATACCGGACTGAAAGAGGCCTTCAATGGTCTCTTGGCGGGCTTCAAGGTAAGTCATGTAATGCCTTTTTCCCGAACAACTTAAATTTTAAGTTTGTGCTATCTTTATATATGTAGTAGCCCCCGAGCCCCGGATGGGTTTGCAAAAACGCATCCGGGGGTCCAACAAAATGGAATGAATAATGATGCACGAGTCACCATTTAGTCCTGCCATGTTCTAAAAGTCCTTGAAAGGACCGAACAGGGAGTCATATCCTTCATAGTTCGGGGGTTTGAACGCACATAACTGGATGCATATTTTTTTGTTTTTTGCAGGCCTCGTCATCGGCGGCGGCCGTTAATGCCGCTGAACTTACTGAGCTAAATCGGAAGCTCAAGGTTTCCGAAGAGGAGCTTGATAGCCTGAACAAGAGGTTCGACGAGGCACAAGGTAAGCCGAATTGTAATTTCCGAGCTATATATTGGTAATGATCCGCACTAGTAACCCAGTGTGACCGTTTGTCTATTGCTTCCACAGCTTCAGCTGCGGAGGTCGAAAAACTCAAGGCCGAGCTCCAGAAAATGAAGCAGGAGGCCGCGGAGGAGAAGACGGCTGCCGAACAAGCAGCAGCCGCGATTTCCGTTTTGAAAGCTGCCTGTGCCAAGCATGAGGCCCGGGTGGAGGAGGTGCAGCAAGAGCTCAAGGATGCCGGCACAAAGTGCGAGGCCCTTGAGCAGAAAGGCAAGGAGCAAGCCACCGAGCTAGCAGCGCTAAAATCCGAGCTCCAAAAGGAGCGGGTGGAGAGGCGGTCCTTTGAAGAGGAGGTTCGCCAAGTCAAAGCTGTCATCGATGGTAAGCCATATTCACTGCAATGCACCTTCGGTGGTAGCAAGTTTGCTTTGCTCACCCAGGTGTGGCGTTCCTTAGGTGTCTGTGCGGATCTCCAGAAGAGTGCAGCGGACGCGAACAAGCTTTATGCTTCGCGGGCGGAGAATGATGAGGGCCGACTATTCTGGGCGCAGTTTGAGTCCCCCGAGCGCTCTCCTCTCCTCATCGAGAAAATTAAGCAACTGATGGAGATGCACAGAATGACGGAGCCGGCCATGAAGGACCTCTGCTTCCGTCTGTGGCCCGATGAGCTGTTGCCGAGCAGCTACTTCGGCTTAGTGCAGAAATTATGCGAAGCTGCGCCTCGGGTCGACGTGCTGAAGCGTTCTACGTGCATCGAGGGCGCGCGGATGGCCTTTGCGAAGACCATGGTGCATTGGCCGAAGCTGAAGCCAACCGAGATGGCTACCGCACCTCCGCCTCCTGGAAAGGAGTATAGGCGCCCCGAACTATACTTCCCCGCAGTGATGGAGGGTGCTCGGTCAATAGAGGCTCAATGCTCCAAGGACGTTTTGTATGAATGAGCGCGTTGTAATATGTCCGAAGACTTTTAACGCTTTATAACTAGTGATGCATGTTTATCATGTCTTATAAGTATTTGATTTTTATTTTGACTCCTTTGTGGCCGGTTTATCTGAAAGTTGTGAGTCGTCGGCTTCAGCCCCCACGTAGATACTACGCGGGGTGTCTCTGTACCCGCACTGTGACCCTTTAGCCGAGGTATCGGTTCCCGAAGGCGGTAGTGCGGGGGGGGGGGACAAGGCAATCGGACTATGATGCTTTATCACTTTCACTTAGCCGTAGGAGCGTAGAAAAAATGCGGGGGCTGATAACCAGCCCCCAGTGTGATGTTCGGGGCCGAAGCCAGCATCACATGGTTTCTACAAGAACGAAACCCATCGTATAACACGGAATAACCTCTATCGATCTATTAGTATGACACTTATGCTCGGATTTGCAGACCGGTTCTCGCTTACTATGACAGTCAGTTTTCGGCTTTCTCCCCTGAGGTGCTTGACCAGACGAGCTAGAAGCACAATCGCAGTGGTTCTCCCTTTGCCCTTTTAGCCGAACGAGCGGAACATAAGAGGGCAAGCACAGGAGCCGGGCAACCCAACTATTGACCCAAGACATAGTTCGGATCCGATGCATATAAAGCAAAACCCAAGACGCTGAACACACAACCAGTTGTACTGGGGTGATGTTCAAGGCGATTTTAAATTCGAGCCCCCGGTCTATTAGCCTCTTACATCATAATATATACCGAACAGTTTTCGCAAGAAGCGTGACCAAGGGAAGAACAGAGGATGTATGAAAGACAACGAAGTGGCCATATATAATGGTTTTGTACTTGCTCAATAATTCTTATAACTTGGATTGCCGAAGCAACTGTTTACAGGTAGATGAAATGTAAAATTTACAGTGGGGAGGCTGTACCAGGAGTCTTCGATTGATGACATGACGTCCTCGATGTGCCTTGTCGCCTGTCCGTTCATGTTCCTCTGTAGGGGTTGCATCCCATTAAGAGTGATGCTGTCGCCGAGCGGACCTTGGGAAGAAGGTCTTGAGAAGTCGCCGAAGTATCGATGAGTTTTACGCTTTTTAGCAGGTCCTTGATGGTACCTGTGTTTTGTCCAAGGACGTGTATTGGTATTGGTCGGTCCAGCCGAACACTTACCATTTGATGGTTGCTCCCCATTGCTACCCATGGAATCTTGAGCGCGAAGTTGTGCCTTCTTGGCACGTGTTTGGCGGTCATTAGGGCTGTGCAATGGGGGGCATATCCCTATTTCTGGGGAGCAGAAGAGTCTGGGAGTTCGGATTGAAACCGAACTCGTTTGTCGACCTTACGGGCCTTTATGGCCGATTTGGGTGTTTGCCGACCGTCCTCATAATGGAATTCAGCCGCCAGGGCCAATGCATGTTCCTCAGTTCGGAGGGAACGCTCTGTGTTGCCGTTGACGGTGATGACCCCCTTGGGCCCCGACATCTTGAGCTTGAGGTATGCGTAGTGTGGGACGGTGTTATAGCGAGCGAACGCTGTACGGCCCAGCAGGGCATGGTAGCCACTGCGGAAAGGTACGATGTCGAAGATCAATTCCTCGCTGCGGAAGTTGTCGGGTGAACTGAACACTACTTCCAGGCTAACAGAGCCTGTGCACCAGGCTTCGACACCAGGGATCACTCCTTTAAAGGTAGTGTTGCTAGGCTTTATCCTTGACGGATCTATGCCCATCTTTTTCACCATATCTGAGTAGATCATATTAAGTCTACTTCCTCCGTCCATTAGAACTTTAGTGAGGTGATACCCATCGATAATGGGGTCTAGGACGAGGGCCGCCGAACCTCCGTGACGGATACTGGTCGGGTGATCTCGTCGATCAAAAGTGATCGGGTAGGCCGACCATGGGTTAAACTTCGGGGCTACAGGCTCTACGGCGTAGACCTCTCGAAGGGCCCGCTTCCTCTCCTTTTTAGGTATATGAGTGGCATATATCATGTTCACAGTTTTTACTTCTGGAGGGAATTGCTTCTGACCTCCATTACTCGGACCGCGGGGCTCCTCGTCGTCCTCGCTGCGTGGGCCTTTGCTCTGCTCCTAGGCTGCGAGTTTGTCGGCCTGTTTGAACACCCAACAGTTACGGTTGGTGTGGTTGGCGGGTTTTTCTTGAGTGCCATGGATCTGGCAAGGCCTCTCCATGATCTTGTCCAGCGGGGTGGGCCCGTCGCGGTTGCCTTTAGGAGGCTTCTTCCTTTGCCCTGATTGAGGGTTGCAGAAGCCGGCGTTAACGGCTGTGTCGTCGGCGTCGCTAGTGCTGTGCCGGTGTTTGTTTTTATTACGTCGTGGTTTCCCGCTTCCATCCCGGACTTCAGAGGTGCCGGGGTCTTCGGGGTTGTGGCTTCGTCTCGCGAGCCTGTTATCCTCGCCCGCGCAAAAGCGGGTCATGAGTGATGTGAGGGCGGACATGGTCCTGGGTTTATCCTGACCGAGCTGGCGAGCCAGGCACTCGTCCCGAATATTGTGCCTGAAAGAGGCTATAGCTTCGGCATCTGGGCAATCGACGATCTGGTTTTTCTTGGTCAAGAACCGGTTCCAGAATTGTCGAGCGTACTCTCCTGTCTTTTGCACGACATTGCTTAGGTCGGAGGAGTCCGGGGGCCGTACATAGGCGCCCTGGAAGTTAGATCGGAATGCATCCTCGAGGTCCTCCTAGCTCCCGATAGAGTTTTCGGGGAGACTGTTTAACCAGTGCCGAGCTGGCCCCTTAAGTTTGAGGGGTAGGTACTTGATGGCGTGAGGTCGTCTCCTCGTGCCATGTGAATGTGGAGGAGGAAATCCTCAATCCACACTGTTGGGTCAGTTGTTCCGTCGTATTGCTTGATATTCACGGGTTTAAACCCTTCAGGGAATTGATGCTGCATCACTTCGTCAGTGAAGCAAAGTGGGTGGGCAGCGCCTCTGACCCGGGCTATATCACGCCGGTAGTCGGCGTATGTTCTGGCCCGGTTTTGGTCCCGAACTCTGTTGGTTCGGTCGAGCCAGGACCGGTACTCTTCCCTTCCACCAGGGGAGTACCCTCTGGATCCGTAGATGGATCTCGTGCGGCATGTTCTCTCATCCAGGTCGCGTCGCAGGTCATACCTGTCGTCAGGCTCCATTGGCTCTTTTCCCCTTCTGCAGGGTATCTCCGGCCTATAACCGGCCTCGCCAGCCGTCCTATCTCGTCCTCGGGGAGGGCGGTCCGGCTGGTCGTATGGAGTGTGCTTGGGGGACGGCGTGTTGGGGAGCTCGTCGTCGAATTGTGGCAGCAACCGCCGGCAGGGGTAGCTCTTGGGTTGGTCCCATAGACCGGCGCCGTTTTCTTCCTCGGCTGATAGAACCCTTCTCCATTTATCATTGAGGGTGTCTTGTTCGGCCTTGAGTTGCCGCGCTTTTGCCTTTAGGCTTCGGGCAGTCGCTAAAAGCTGTTGCCTGAACCTTTCATGATCCTCAATGGTTTCAGGGACGATGAGGTCCTCGTCGTCCGGGCTATCCTCCTCCTCTACAGGGGGGAGGTAGTTGTCATCCTCGGAGTTGTTCGGATCTTCGGGGTCGCGCTGGTCCTCCGGCCTTTCCTGGTCCTCCAACGGATACTCGGGGATATCGGGATCGCCGAGGTCTTCCGGGGTATCGTTTTCCCCGGTGCCGGCAATAGCTTCCCTTCCCTTTTTTGTCTTTGATCGCTTACGTGGTTTCCGGCGTCTTGACAGCGCCTCACCTGAGTCATCACCATTGTTTGCTGGTGTGCGCTCGCCGTTACCGGCTGGCGTATCCACCATGTAGATGTCATAGGTGGAGGTGGCGGTCCATCACCCGGTGTTGACGAGGGCGGGAGCGCGATCCTCTTCCTCCATGTCCTCTGCCTCCTCGGAGGCGTAGTCCAACATGTCGGTTAAGTCTTCGATAGTGGCTACTAAATGGGTGGTGGGTGGGACGAAAAGTTCTTGTTGACCCACCTCTAGGCCGATCTGAGCGTGGATCGGGGTTGGGTCGTCAGTAGTTTTCATCGACAAGATCCGCTCTAGAGCTTCGCCGAGTACCGAGAGCTCGATCGGGTCGATCCGCCTGGCGTGTTCGGAGTTAACCTCCGCCGTGTCCGCACGAGAAGTGTATTCGGCAGGAGTTGGTGCCCGGCGATCTGGCGCTATAGCCGAACCCGAACTTAAGTCCAGATCGTCACCGGGATTGGCCCCGTGAGCGGGATTGAAAACGACATCCGAGGTTAAGGCCTCGGAGTCCTCGGGCACGTCAGGTGAGACTGCGAGCCCGGTGAGCAAGAGATCGCCCTGAGGGTCAACGGAGAACTCTAAGTTCCCGAATCTGACTTCTTGATCAGGGGCGAAACTCCCGACCCGGCCAAGGCGGCCGGTCGGGTCGGCATGCAGCACGATGCTGCCGAAAGCGAAGATTTGTCCAGGGGTGAAGGAGTCCATGCCACGGACCACTTCGTTTATGACAACATGAGCCATCGATTCCTTTGGGGATCACAGCGGAACTCTCAATGAAAGCACCAATGTCGGTGTCAAAACCGGCGGATCTCGGGTAGGGGGTCCCAAGCTACGAGACTAGGATCGATGGTAACAAAGGGATGAAGGAGACGATGTTTACCCAGGTTCGGGCCCTCCTATGGAGGTAAAACCCTATGTCCTGCTTGATTATATTGATGATATGAAGGTTACAGAGTTGATCTACCTCGAGATCGACTAGCTAAAACCCTAGATGAGTTTCTATGTCGTATGATCTAAAACCCTCCTGGTTTATATAGACACTGGGGGGTACCTAGGGTTTACACATGATGGGCCTCCTGCCGAGGATGGAGATGTCGACTTTCTCATCTTGACTTGGAGTGCACGACGCGCCTTCGGGACTCCCTTCTGGAACATGGAGTCTTGATGTGTCCGGCCCTTCTTCAGAGAACGGCCCATCAAGCCGGCCTATTGAGAGGTGAGCCGGCAGCCCGAGGACACCTTAGTCCAGGACTCCCTCACACATCAATAACATGTATATCATATATACCTTGTTTGGTGTTGGCCGCCTTCTTGTCGGCCAGATACTTGGGGCAGTTCCGCTTCCAGTGGCCAGTACCCTTGCAATGAAAGCACTCAGTTTCTGGCTTGGGTCCAGCCTTGGGTTTCTTCACGGGAGGGGCAACTGCTTTGCCACTCTTCTTGGAGTTACCCTTCTTGCCCTTGCCATTTTTCTTGAAACTAGTGGTTTTATTGACCATCAACACTTGATGCTCCTTCTGGATTTCAGACTCAGCGACTTTCAGCATCGCAAACAGCTCGGTGACTGACTTGTTCATCCCTTGCATGTTATAGTTCAACACAAAGCTCTTGTAGCTAGGTGGCAGTGATTGAAGAACTCTGTTAGTGATCGCCTACGGCAGGAGGGCAATTCCCAACTCAGCCAGACGGTTGGAATACCCAGACATTCTGAGTATGTGCTCACTAACAGACCCGTTCTCTTCCATTTTGCAAGCATATCGGAGGTCTCATACCTCTCAATCCGGGCATTCTTCTCAAAGATAAACTTCAACTCCTGGAACATCTCATATGCTCCATGACGTTCAAAACGCCTTTGAAATCCCGGCTCTAAGCCATACAACATAGCACACCGAACTATTGAGTAATCATCCGAACGCGACTGCCAGGCGTTCGCAACGTCTGGAGACGACACTGGAGCGGGTGGCTCACCGAGAGGTGCATCAAGGACATAAGACTTTTGGGAAGCCGTGAGGATAATCCTCAGATTACGGGCCCAGTCTACAAAGTTACTTCCATCATCTTTCAGCTTAGCTTTCTCTAGGAACGCATTGAAATTCAGGGGAACTAATGCGCGAGCCATTGATCTACAACATAAAATTTGCAAAGACAACTTAGACATATTATTTAAAAACTCCCACTCAAATTGACATCCCTCCGGTCATCCAAGTGCTACATGATCCAAATTCACCAACCCAACTCCGATCATCACGTGAGATGAGGTGGTTTCAATGGTGAACATCTCCATGTTGATCATATCTACTATATGACTCATGTTTGACCTTTTGGTCTCCTGTGTTCCGAGGCCATGTCTGTACATGCTAGGCTCGTCAAGGTTAACCCGAGTGTTCCGCATGTGCAACACTGGCTTGCACCCGTTGTATGTGAACGTAGAGTCTATCACACCCGATCATCACGTGGTGTCTCAAAACGACGAACTTTCGCAACGGTGCACAATCGGGGAGAACACAATTTTATCTTGAAATTTTAGTGAGGGATCACCTTATAATGCTACCGTCGTCCTAAGCAAAACAAGGTGCATAAAAGGATTAACATCACATGCAAATCATAAGTGACATGATATGGCCATGATCTTGTGCTTTTGATCTCCATCTTGAAAACACCAGCATGATCCCCATCGTCACCGGCATAACTGTTGGGGAACGTTGCATGGGAAACAAAAAAAATTCCTACGCACACACAAGATCTATCCATGGTGATGAGCATCTACGAGAGGGAGGGTGAATCTACATACCCTTGTAGATCGCTAAGCGGAAGCGTTTAAGAAACGCGGTTGATGTAGTCGAACGTCTCCGCGATCCAAATCGCAAGTCGTCCCTCGATCCGATCACGAACTAGCACCGAACGGACGGCACCTCCGCGTTCAACACACGTACGGCTTGATGACGCCTTCACCTCCTCGATCCAGCGAGCGATGGTGAAGTAGTGGTTGAGTTCCAGCAGCACGACGGCGTGGTGATGGTGGTGAGGAACAATCTCTGCAGGGCTTCGCCAAGCGCTACGGAGATTATGACGGAGGAACTAGAGGGTTAGGGTTGCCGCACACGGCTTGGGGAAATCTTGATGTGTCCCGTGTGCTAGCCCTGCCCCTCTATTTATATGTTGAGCCTTGGGGTCTAAACTTGGAGTAAAAGCCTCCTCCAGGTCGGTTTTGCCCGCACAAGGTCGGTTTGGCCCGCAGGGAAAGAGTCCAACTCGGATCCCTGCCGAACCGTGCACAGCCGCACACAAGCGGTAGTACCGCTTCACACAAGCGGTAGTACCGCTTGGGCGGTAGTACCGCTTCACACAAGCGGTAGTACCGCTCGGGCGGTAGTACCGCTTCACACAAGCGGTAGTACCGTTTACGCGGCAGCAAAACTACTTTTGCACTTTCCAATACCTCGTGGGCTTTATCCCTTTGGCCCATATAAAGTGTTGCTGCACCCGAACACTTCGGTAAACATCCGGAACCCATTCCGGTGAACTCCGGAACTCTTTCGGAGATCAAAACACTATTATCACATATATCAATCTTTACCTCCGGACTATTCCGGAGATCCTCGTCATGTCCGGGATCTTATCCGGGACTCCGAACAACCTTCGGTCACCAACATAATAACTCAACTATACTAATCGTCACCAAACGTTAAGTGTGTAGACCCTGCGGGTTCGAGAACTATGTAGACATGACCGAGACACCTCTACGGCCAATAACCAATAGTGGGACCTGGATGCCCATATTGGCTCCTACATATTCTACGAAGATCTTTATCGGTCGAACCTCTATGTCAAGGATTCAGTTAATCCCGTATGCTGTTCCCTTTGTTCTTCGGTATGTTACTTGCCCGAGATTCGATCGTCGGTATCTCTATACCTAGTTCAATCTCGTTACCGGCAAGTCTCTTTACTCGTTCCGTAATACAAGATCATGTGGCTAACTCTTTAGTCACTTTGCTTGCAAGGCTCAATGTGATGTTGTATTACCGAGTGGGCCCTGAGATACCTCTCCATCACACGGAGTAACAAATCCCAGTCTTGATCCATGCCAACCCAACAAACACCCTCGGAGATACCTGTAGAGCACCTTTATAGTCACCCAGTTACGTTGCGACGTTTGATACACACAAGGTATTCCTCCGGTGTCAGTGAGTTGCATGATCTCATGGTCAAAGGAACAGATACTTGACATGCAGAAAACAATAGCAATAAACTGACACGATCAAATGCTACGTTTACAGTTTGGGTCTTGTCCATCACATCATTCTCCTAATGATGTGATCCCGTTATCAAATGACATCTCATGTCAATGGCTAGGAAACCTTAACCATCTTTGATCAACGAGCTAGTCAACTAGAGGCTTACTAGGGACACAGTGTTGTCTATGTACCCACACATGTATTTGAGTTTCCAATCAATACAATTATAGCATGGATAATAAACGATTATCATGAACAAGGAAATATAATAATAACCAATTTATTATTGCCTCTAGGGCATATTTCCAACAATAACACCATGATCTCCATCAGCTTGATCTCCATCAACGTGTCGCCATGAGGTTGTCACGCCCACTATTGCTTCTACAACTAGTGCTAACTCATAGCGATAAAGTAAAGCAAAAAAGGCGAAAATAAATTAAAGACAACCCTATGGCTCCTGCCGGTTGCCGTACTCATCGACATGCAAGTTGTGATAATCTATACAAAACATGATCATCTCATACATCACATATATATCATCATGTTTCTGGCCATATCATATCACATCAAACCCTGCAAAAACAAGTTAGACGTCCTCTAATTTGTTGTTGCATGTTTTACGTGGCTGCTATGGGTATCTAGCAAGAATGATTATCACCTACGCAAAACCACAATGGTGATATACAAGTTGCTATTTCACCTTCTACAAGGACCGCCTCTGTCGAATCCGATTCAACTAAAGTGGGAGAGAGACACACGCGCCAGCCATCTTATGCAACAAAGTTACATGTCAGTCGATGGAACCGGTCTCTCGTACGTGGACGAGTAAGGTTGGTCCGAGACGCTTCATCCCACAATACCGCCGAATCAAGATAAGACTAAGGAGGGAAGCAATCTGAATATCAACGCCCACAAACTCCTTTGTGTTCTACTCGTGATCTCATCTACGCATAGACCTAGCTCTGATACCACTGTTGGGGAACGTTGCATGGGAAACAAAAAATTCCCTACGCACATACAAGATCTATCCATGGAGATGAGCATCTACGAGAGGGGAGATCGGATCCACATACCCTTGTAGATCGCTAAGCGGGAAGCGTTAAGAAACGCGGTTGATGTAGTCGAACGTCTTCGCAATCCAAATCGCAAGCCGTCCCGCGAACCAATCACGATCTAGCGCCGAACGGACGGCACCTCCGCATTCAGCACTGATATGTCTCCAACGTATCTATAATTTTGGCTTGTTCCATGCTGTTATATTATCATTCTTGGATGTTTTACAATCATTTTATAACAACTTTATATCATTTTTTGGGACTAACCTATTGACATAGTGCCAAAGTGCCAGTTGCTGTTTTTGCTTGTTTTTTACTTCGCAGAAAATCAATACCAAACGGAGTCCAATCGTGACGAAACTTTTTGGAGATTTTTTCTAGACCAGATGACACCC
Source organism: Elymus sibiricus (assembly GCA_039707655.1). Lineage (NCBI taxonomy): Eukaryota > Viridiplantae > Streptophyta > Magnoliopsida > Poales > Poaceae > Elymus > Elymus sibiricus. The sequence goes on along the minus strand of CM077665.1, from coordinate 393,514,173 downwards.
AGTGGGCCAAAGAAGAGCCTAGAAGGTGGGCTATGGGGAGCACAACCAACCAGGGCGTGCCAGGGGGCCCCCAGCGCGCCCTGATGGGTTGTGCCCTCCACAGGGCCCCTCCGCACCCCCTCTGATGCCTATAAATTCCCAAATATTCCAAAAATCCTAGGGGAGTCGACGAAACACATTTCCAGCCGCCGCATGTTCCAGAACCTCGAGATCCAATCTAAACACCATCACGGAGGGGTTCATCTTCCTCATAGGTGCCTCTCCGATGATGCGTGAGTAGTCCACCATAGACCTACGGGTCCGTAGGCATTAGCTAGATGGCTTCCTCTCTCTCTCTCTTATGATTCTCAATACAATGGTCTCTTGGAGATCTATTTGATGTAAACTTTTGCGGTGTGTTTGTTGGGATCCGATGAATTTTGAGTTCATGATCAGTTTCTATCCATGAATCTTATTTGAGTCTTCTTTGATCTCTTATATGCATGATTACTTATAGCCTCGTATTTCTTCTTCGAATCTTTGGTTTAGTTAGGCTGACTAGATTGATTTTTCTTGCCATGGGAAGAGGTGCTTTGTGATGGGTTCGATCTTGCGGTATTCTTTCCCAGTGACAGAAGGGGCAACAAGACACGCATGTATCGTTGCTATTAAGGATAACAAGATGGGGTCTATTCCTACATGAATAGATCTTGTCTACATCATGTCATCATTCTTATTGCATTACTCCGTTTTTCCATGAACTTAATACACTAGATTCTTGCTGGATAGCTGTCGATGTGTGGAGTAATAGAGGTAGATGCAGGCAGGAGTCGGTTTACCTATCTTGGACGTGATGCCTATATAATGATCATCGCCTTGGATATCGTCATGACTATTCGATTTTCTATCAATTGCCCAACAGTAATTTGTTCACCCACCGTGCGCTATACTCATGAGAGAAGCCACTAGTGAACCCTACGGCCCCCGGGTCTACTTTTCCATCATATTGCTTTCCGATCTACGTTTTCGCAATCTTTGTTTTCAGATCTACAAAACCAAAAACCCAAAAATATATTGCTGCATATTTAATCTTTTTATTTGTGTTCTTGAGAGATCTATCTCTCCTATCTATCACTACCTAATCTATCTTTTTACCGTAGAGAGATTGACAACCTCTCTTTCGCGTCGGGTTGCAAGTATTTGTTGTTTGTGTGCAGGTGCTGCTTATTGGGTGGTGGTGATCCTCCTACTGGTTCGATAACCTTGGTTTCATAACTGAGGGAAATACTTACCGTCGCTGTGCTGCATCATCCCTTCCTCTTTGGGGAAATACCGACGCAGTCTCAAGCCACGTCAAAGGAATTTCTGGCGCCGTTGCCGGGGAGGAAGCGGTCTCTTCTATGTGCCTATCGTAGGCGCCGAGGGTACTCCACCATCATCTACCAGGTTTCAAATCACAAATCTCATCTCCTTGCAATTACATTATTTGCCATTTGCCTCTCATTTTCCTCTCCCCCACTTCACCAATTTGCTGTTTTATTCGCCCTCTTCTTCGTTTGCCTTTCTCTCGTCAGATCTCTTGTTTGCTTGTCACCATGAGCGATTTTGGTATGGCACAAACGGATGATGGCAGGACTCCTAAAATTGGACGTTCTGCTAATCTTGATTCTAAAACTTTCGTTTTGGGGCAAGGGAACATTATAGGAAAAGAAACTATTCAAGAGTTTTTCAATTGCGTTGGGAATTTGACTCTCGATGATATCCCTATTTTGAAAAGAACTAAATCTTATGCGGAAGCTATCTCGGCGCTAGTTCTAAAACTTGAAAATAGATTTATTCGTACCCATCCTACCTTGCAAAGATTGTTTTATGAGCTACCCGTCATAAAGAACCCTAAAGCTAAGAAGTTGGCTACACTTGTTCTTATGAATGAATTTGATCACATAGTACGGGGAGCTAGGGAGATTTTGACTTTTATGGTATGAACCGTGAAAAACCGGTAATAGGAGAAATCCTTTACAATAGTGATTACATGATGAGATATTTGCTTGGAAATAATCAAATTTTTTATGAGAATCTCAAAAAGGAAGTCCCCATTTTAGACATGATCCAACGCGTTTTCAATGATGTGAACCAACAATAATCTTGGATCGTGGCCGGTAATCAAAGAGGGTACGTAGAGGGACAACTTGATAGTGCTAAGGTTGCTATGGATGATGTGTTTCAAGTTCTATTTGCAAAACCTCTTGACAAAAGTTCTTCATGCAAAACCAAGGATGACAATACTTGAATCTATGCGTTATGCCTAGCTAGGAGCGTAAAATGATAGCGCTTGTTGGGAGGCAACCCAATGAATAAATACATTTTTTCTTTTTCCTTTCTGTTTTTGAGTGTTGACACAATTATGCCTCTGTTATGATTGTGTTTTTATGGTTTATTTAGTGTTTGTGCCAAGTAAAGCCTTTAGGATGATTCATAGGATGAGTAGAAGCGATGCTGAATCTGAAACAGAAACTTTGCGTCCAGTATATGAATTTTCATTATTTGCTGGAACGTGATCTTGAGCTGAAATTTAACACAGTGTTGCTATACAAATTCCTTACGTTGTCCTAATTTTTCAGAATTTTTAGAGTTACAGAAGTATGGTTAGAGTACATATTACTACAGACTGTTCTGTTTAAGACAGATTCTGTTTTCGTTGCATTGTGTGCTTGTTTTGATGAATCTATGGTTTGTATTGGGGGAGTATAAGCCATGGTAAAGTTAAAATACAGTAGGTATAATGCAATAATAAAATATGAATGGGTTTGAAACAGTACCTAAAGTAGTGATTTGCTTTATTATACTAACGGATCTCACGAAGATTTTGTTGAGTTTTGTGTGATTGAAGTTTTCAAGTTTTGGGTGAGATCGTGATGGATGAAGGAATAAGGAGTGATAAAAGACTAAGCTTGGGGATGCTACCATACCCCCAAGATATATCCAAAGAGAAACAAGCAACTAAGCTTGGGGATGCCCCCGAGTGGCATCCCCTCTTTCTTCTAACGACCATCGGTATTTTACTTGGAGGTATATTTTTATTCGTCGCATATCATGAGTTTTGCTTGGAGCGTCTTGTATCTTTGCTTGCTTTATTTGTTAGTTTTTCCTTTGTATCCTTGCTGAACACACCTATTTGAGAAAGCCAAAATCATGTTATGATTTTTTAGAATTGATCTGTGTGCTTCACTTAAACATTTTGAGCTATAGAATTGCTCTAGTGCTTCACTTATATCTTTTTGAGCACGGTGTGCTTGGACATTTTTGTAGAAATACTCTCATTCTTCACTTAGATTAATTTGATAGTAGGTAAATTTTGAAGAAATCCTCTCATGCTTCACTTATACCTTTTTGAGAGATGAAATCTTTATGCTCATGTGCTTCACTTAAATTTGTTTGAGCTTGTCAAAAAAGCAATGGCAATATATGAAACTAGTCCCAAAGTGATAGATATCCAAGGAGGATATAATAAAAACTTTCATGAAGATCATTGGACAAATTAAACTTGATTCCTTGTAATAGTTTTGAAACATGATGATAGTAATATGTGAGTCATGTTAGTGAGTAATTATGCTTAGTGGGAATATTGGTGTTAAGGTTTGTGATTCCCTATGCATGCACGAAAGTCAATAGTTATGCAATGAAGTTACATCCTACTTGTGGTGCATTATTTGGTGTTAGTTATGTTCAATGCTTCCTTATGTGAATTTTAGTTGCTTCATTTGCTAGCCTCCATTTGTACTAAGTAGAAATACTACTTGTGCATCCAAAATCCTTAAACCAAGTTTTGCCTTATGAGTCCACCATACCTACCTATATGCGGTATTTCCATGCCGTTCCAAGCAAATTTGTATGTGCCATCTCTAAATTTTCAAAATAAATTTTCTCTTTTGTGTGCTCGTACCGCTCATGAAACGGTGGGGAGTGTCCAATAATTTTCCATGCTAGATGTGTTATTCTCAAGATGAGTATTTATTCACTTGTCATTATACGAGAGTGCGGCGGTAATAGGGATGCCCATTCCCAAAATGAAAAAGAAAAAATATTTACTTTATGTTGTCAAATAATAAATTCCTTGGAAAGTGTTGGTATGGAAGGCAACTGTGGATACGGCCCGCCATGGAAAGTGAAAGTTTGGTGGAAAAAGGAATAAACTTTATTTTCTGTTTGGGAACCGCTTATGATATATCTAGCATGGAAAGTATTGTGAACTACTTTGTCGTTTTTGTCATGGTTTTGTCACGGCAGATGTCCTAGTGAAAGGACTTAGGTTCGAGGCCATCGCTAAAGCGGTGAACTCGAAGGGGTTGATCGGAATCGAGAGACAAGGGTTACCCAGGTTCGGCCCCTCGGAAAGAGGTAAAAGCCTACGTCCTGCTTTGTGTTTGTATTGATTGGATATCGATTACAAGGGAGCGAGTTCGCTTGACCTAGCTATCGATGAGTTGTTTCGTGGCCTAAGCCGCCCAGGTAACCCGCCCTTATATACACAGGTCGAGGCCCTGGGCTTACAAGAGTCCGGGCCGGGTCGTATATGATAACTGACCTTGCCTCCAACTACTCCTGCCTTGTCAGGCAAGCCGCCCCCGGCGGCTTATGCCACCGGGTCATACAATGTATTCTCCCTCTGGGCCTCCAGGCCCACTGAGCAAGCTTCTTTCAAACCTTCATTGCTAAGCCGCCAACCTCATGACCCGGCCCCACCTGGGCAGGTCTCCCCATGGGGTTATATCCCCAACATTAGGCCCCAGATTGATTTGAACAGGTTCATGTCAATCTTCAAATCTTCTAGTTGGCGAATCTTTGCATTCTCTGACAAGTCTTCATAACCCGCCAAAAATGGGTGTCGTCATCTCTGATTAATCTTCATGACCCGCCGTGACATCATCAGTAAAATCAAAAAGATTCCCCTGACGTCACAACGGATCTTTTTCATTAAAATGACCAGCCCAAGAATCGAGGCACTTTTCTTGGTCAATCGTCATCGTGTCTCCTCGATTCCCGCCCCAGACTGTTGCTATCCCATCACATCCTCATAAATAGGCGCGGGGGGCCCCATTACTTTCACTTTCCCCCGCTGCCGTCTTCTTCTTCCTCCTCGCGACACCCGCACCGCCGAAGCTTGCCGCGCCGTCCGGACCTCGCCGTCGTCTCCAACAGTGGCCGCTGCATCACCCTGAATACGTCCAGAGCTCTCCCGCGTTCGCCCGCATCATCAAGGTTCCATCACTGCCCCTTGTCTAAATCTGTATTAGCTTTACAAATTTTCCCCGAGTTCATCGGGTTTCTTCGTGTTCATCACCGTCCACCGGTGCATTATCCGTAGATTTAGAGAAAGAACACTTCTTTAGGCTTTATAACATCGCCCCAATCGCGCGGTCATCCGCTCCATAGGTCTGCCATGCTCATTGTAGATCGCTAGCTCACTGTAGTCCGTGTAGAAGCTGCCTGTTCTTCCGCTGGCTTTTTAGGTTTAGGAATATTTTTTCTTTTATCTCGCATGTAGATCTTGATTCAGTAGCAGCAACTGTTGAAATCTGTTTCTCCAGACTTAGTAATTTTTCCAACACTCATGGGCAAGCTTGACCCGCCGTTGTACTGCCGGCTCACACGGTCATACTACGGCCTGCTTCGGCGGCTCATAATTCATACTGACCCGCCAACACTGTCACCATTTTTAGAATCAAAACTGCCACGGCCATAATACGTTTTTAACCCGCCATATATTCATGCCTTTCCGCAGTCTTTTAAGCCGCCGCCATGTCTAAAGTCCCATCTACTTGCAAATGGGTGAGGTCTGGGGTAACCGAAGATTCACTCAAAGAGTTTATCACCATGGGAGTTCTGCCAGCTCAGGATGTCATCCACTGGCGGGTTCCGGGTAATGAAAACTTTCCTAAGCCCGAGGATGGGGAAGTCGTTGTATTCACAGACCATCTTCTCCGCGGTTTTTCTCCCCCCGGGTCTAAATTTTTCCGAGACGTCTTACACTCATTCAACTTGCACCCTCAAGACATCGGGCCCAATTCTGTCACCAACCCGTGTCAGTTCCAGACCCTCTGCGAGGCTTATTTGCAAGAAGAGCCGTCCGTTGACCTCTTCAAAGAATATTTCTACATCAACCGCCAGACAGAGATGGCAGATGGATTAAGTCTCGAGCTTGGAGGTGTCACTCTTCAAAGACGGAGGGATGTATTCTTTCCAGTAGCAACTCTGCCGAGTCACCCCAAAGAATGGAACAAGACTTGGTTTTATTGTAAAGACACTTCACCAGAAGGGGAGAACCCACTGCCGGGTTACCGTCCTTACCGGCTCAGCATTGATACAGAGCTCCCAGACCGAATGTCTGTCGTGGAACGTGCTCAGTATGGCCCAACCTTCTCAAAAATAAGGGCCTTGTTAGCCAACAGGCTAACAGGTGTTGATCTGGCCCGCTGCTGGGTCTCTTGGAGGATTCTGCCGTTGAGCCGCCGCGGCGCCTTAATGTGCCAATATACTGGCGAGGTGTCTGATCCTCAATGCTTCAACCAGACCCCCTTGACGGACCAGGATCTCAATACCATTGTCAAGTCTTTGCTTGGAGAATCCCAAGCCACCTGTAGCAAGATGGGGTTAAACCCATTCTACGTTCTTAACCCGGCTCCAGATGTAAGTCTTTCCATTTTAACCTTCATACATTCTTTCAATGATGTACTTCATGTATTTTATTAACCTTTCTGCCAATGCACTTTATCATATGCAGGCCGGCTCTTCCTTCTAGAACAAAAAGTTACCCGCTTCCTTCAAGAAGAAGAGCAAAGTCCCCAAGGCGACCAAAGTTAAGGCGCCACCTCGTAAAAAGAAGCAGTCAACTGAAGAGCTATTCGATCTAGACGATTCAGAGGTAGAACTTGACTCCATTGGTCTTCTCTTTATGCAACTCATTGACAATGATTACTCACAGGAGGAAGCAGAAACAAGCCATGCTGATGTTGCAGAGGTAACCATTATCTCCTCTGACTCGAAACTTTTACCAGTAAAAAGAATACGGCGAGCCGTACGGAAGGTAAAATGTTCTCGCCCTTTTGCTCACTTGGATCCCAACTCTCTTTTGAAGAAGCAGCAAGAAGACAACAGGCGTCAGACCCGGAGCGCTGGCTCTGAAGAGCTTTTATCCGGCTTACCAAATGATCCGGCTCCTCGGAAACGGCGCACCGAAGTACTTTCTTGCCTTGAATTTATCTCTTTTGTATGCTAATCTTGTGTTGCGACTTACTTCTATTTGACAATGCTAACTTTCCAGGACTCGCCTCCTTCTTCCGGCGACTCAACCGCCTCAAAGTTGCCTCCCCTTATCGTCAACAGGGGGTAAGTATTTTTCATATCCCACCCCGTGTGTTAATAGTCTATCCTTGCTCATTGACGTGTAACTTCACCTTTGTTCATAGGGCTCAAGCCAAACGGAGGAAGGCAGGTGGGTCAACCGCCACTCCTGATATTCCTGAATCGGCAGACCCGAAGCCTCACACCCCTGAAACTCATATTGAGCCGTCTGAGGCTGACAAGGATGCCCGTGAAAAGACTCCTCAGCATAATGAGCCGGCTGCTATGGATATTGAGGCTCCTGAGGCCCATCCAGGAACTGATCCTAAGTCGCCCAGCCCCCAGCCGACAGCTGAAGACGTGGCCCCTCATGAAGAAGTTATTGTTACCGGGGCGGCTTACAAGTCTCCAGCTCCCTCTCATGTACTATCAAAACATACCAGTGAAGACGAGGCAGCTCCTTCTAAGGAAGAGAAGACTCAATTTGACCTTCCTAACTTAAGGAAACTTACAACCGACGAGTTGCACTCTGGCTATCTGAGTCGTCTCGCTGCAAGCCGGGATATGGAAGCCAGCCTGGTTGGCATGATGAAGAAAAAATACGAGGTATTCCACTTCCCTTGCTTTTCCATATATATACTTATGTAGCCCCCAAGAGCCGGTTGACCTCTCAAAAAGGTCAGCCGGGTCTTCAATCACTTGTTATCTTTCGTAGAATCGCCGTGTAGCCCCAAAGGGCCGGGTCATTATGTAAGTAATGAGCCGGTACTTAATCATAGAGTAAGAGCCAACTGTAGCCCCCAAGGGCCGGGTCATTATGCCAATAATGACCCGGGATTTTTATAAACCCGATCCTTAGATTTGTAGAGCAACGTGTAGCCCCCAAGAGCCGGGTTATCTTCATGAAGATGATCCGAGTCTCATGTGCCTTGTAATGTAAGAAAGAACTGAGACACATTAGCCCCCAAGTGTCAAGTATATTGCTTGCAATCTGCTTGGGACTTGTAATGATGCTGTCAAACTTCGAAAAAATTGGTATGAGCCGGACAGGCGGCTTAAAACTAACAGTCTTGCCTTATCATGATTTGTCCTGTGCAGGAATCTTTGAATGCCGCTGAGTCGAACGTGTCAGACCTTAAAAAGAGTCTGGCACTGCAACAAGAAGGTCGAGCGGAAACCGACGCCAAGTACCAGATCGCCTTGACTGAGCTGGATGTACTCAAGGCTGAACTTAAAACACTCAAGAAATCCGCTGAAACGAGCCAAGCCGCCCTGACCAAACCCGCAGAAGACGCAGAAAACCGGCTTAAGACGGTGACCGAGGAGCTTAGCAATCTGAAAGGCCATATATCCCGTATGGTTGGAGCCGTCTTTGGTAAGTGTTGTTTAACCATCAATATTCATTGCAAGAACATTTTTGAGAATTCTTCCAAGCGGCTTATAAGATTTAACTTGCTTGCAGGTGAACGAAGTCGCCAACTTTCAGATGACAATCTGATGAAGCTGAAAGCTTTATACTCACTGTCTGAACAGCTGTATGCCGGCTCTCTTTGTACCATCAAAGCCGTTATGACTAAGCGGGGCATTCCAAAATTTATGAAGGGCGTGCTAGAAGTCCTTTCCACCATCCCAAGGCATATAGAAGAGCTGAAGAGATCAGCCGCCCGTAAGGGTGCAATGGCTGCTTTGAGCCGGTCACTGGCTTATGCCCCCGATCTAAACCCGGCCAAGATGATGGATGGCTTTCCTCAGCTGAAAGATGATGGCTCGGAGTTCACTCAAGAGGATTATGATCGTTGCATGAAGGCATCCCGAGTCTTGGCAAGCCGGCTGGCCGAAGAAGCTGATCTGTCATCATATCAGGCGGCTTACTCTGAGGACAGTAAGCGAGTTCGAGGGCCCACATTTGAAGCCAAAAGCTTGATTCCTCAACGCCGTAAGCACCTCTTTGCCCCTGATGTTGACCCATCTCCCATCATGCATGATGAAGCCAAATTTGAGGCCTTAGCAAACTGCAACTAGGATGTGGACAACCTCTAGATCCGGGAAAACAAAGACCCGACGCAGGATGACCCGGCGCAGAGTTGAACAAAGAGTGTACTTCAGATGAGGTTAACCCGGCCCTGTTGACATGCCAGGTTGTATTTTGCTGAAAAACTTGAGTCCACAGATTTTGGGCTCCTTGATAGCCTTGTAATAGCAGTGGAAAACACTTGATCGCATGTTCCCGTGCCTTCGTGCATTTGTTAAACTTCTTTCAGTCCATACACCGGCGACTTAGCATAATTGTCTTGACATATAATCGTCTGACTGCCTTGACTCGCCCGGCGGGTTATATTCCATGAGTAATATCAAGCCGGAGTTACCCGAAAGACTGAGAACCTTATCATGAAAAATACCTGCAAAAACAAGTAATTTACATATCTCGTGCCCGATACGCCGGCTTGAAAGGCACAACAGGACAAGATAATTCTTAATTTTGTAAAAAAAATTGTATTACTTCCGAAGAAGCTAGGCATAAAAGCCTGAAAACCTCGTAAGCCGGCTCTCACGTGACATAAATCCGTCGTTTAAACCTTAGCAAGTTCAGGGTCTTTGAAAGATTGACATTGCTAAGAGTACAAACGGGCCACATAGCGGAGAGACTACAGCAAATAAGGCGAGTTTATCCTAGCTCACTGTAAGCCGGCTGATACGTCTCCAACGTATCTATAATTTTTTATTGTTCCATGCTATTATATTATCTGTTTTGGATGTTTTATATGCATTAATATGCTATTTTATATTATTTTTGGGACTAACCTATTAATCTAGAGCCTAGTGCCAGTTTATGTTTTTTCCTTGTTTTTGAGTATTGCAGATAAGGAATATTAAACGGAGTCCAAACGGAATAAAATCTTCGGAATGATTTTTCTTGGACCAGAAGCAACCCAGCAAACTTGGAGATGAAGGCAGGAGAGCCGCCGTGTGGCGACAAGCCACATGGGCGCGCCCTAGGGGGGGGGCGCCCCCCTGGCTTGTGGCCCCACGGCAGCCCTCCTAACCCTATTCTTCGGCCTATAAATTCCCAAATATTCCCTGGATACCAAAAATAGCCACGAAAATACTTTTCCGCCGCCGGAAGCCTCTGTTCCCGTGAGATCCAATCTTGGAGCCTTTTCCGGTAATCTACCGGAGGGGGATTCGATCACGGAGGGCATCTACATCAACTCCATTGCCCCTCCGATGATGCGTGAGTAGTTTACCACAGACCTTCGGGTCCATAGCTAGTAGCTAGATGGCTTCTTCTCTCTCTTTGTTCTTCAATACCATGTTCTTCATGATCTTCATGGAGATCTATCCGATGTAATACTCTTTTGCGGTGTGTTTGTCGAGATCCGATGAATTGTGGGTTAATGTTCAGATTATCTATGAATATTATTTGAATCTTCTCTGAATTCTTATATGCATGATTTCATATGTTTGCAAGTCTCTTCGAGTTATTGGTTTGGTTTGGCCAACTAGATTGGTAATTCTTGCAATGGGAGAAGTGCTTAGTTTTGGGTTCAATCTTGCGGTGTCCTCAACCAGTGACAAAGTAGGGGTAGCGAGGCACGTATTGTATTGTTGCCATCGAGGATAAAAAGATGGGGTTTTCATCATATTGCTTGAGTTTATCCCTCTACATCATGTCATCTTACCTAATGCGTTACTCTGTTCTTCATGAACTTAATACTCTAGATGCAGGCAGTAGTCGGTCGATGTGTGGAGTAATAGTAGTAGATGCAGAATCGTTTCGGTCTACTTGACACGGACATGATGCCTATATGCATAATCATTGCCTTGGATATCATCATAATTATTCGCTTTTCTATCAATTGCTCGACAGTAATTTGTTCACCCACCGTATTATTTTCCTTCATGAGAGAAGCCTCTAGTGAAACCTATGGCCCCCGGGTCTATTTTCCATATTATACTTTCAGATCTAAAACCAAAAATACCAAAAATACCTCGCTGCATTATTTTTACTTTTAGTTTACTTTACTTCCTAGCAATCCTATCTATCTATCTCTATCAGATCTCATCCTTGCAAGTAACCGTGAAGGGATTGACAACCCCTTTATTGCGTTGGGTACAAGTGTTTGATTATTTGTGTAGGTACACCTATTGGGGACTTGCTTGTATCTCCTACTGGATTGATACCTTGGTTCTCAACAACTGAGGGAAATACTTATCTACTTTGTTGCATCACCCTTTCCTCTTCAAGGGAAAACCAACGCATGCTCAAGAAGTAGCACCGGCTCTCTCGTGACAAAAACCGCCGTTTAAACCTTGACAAGTTCAGCGTCTTTGTGCAAGATTGACTATGAAAGTTCTGGGTCTCTAAGCAAGATTGACTGTCAAGAGTTCGGCGGGTGACATGGCGTAGTAGCAAGTTGCAAACAGGCATGTTTAACTCGAACATGGCATGTAAAGCCTGGCCAAGAGGGTATGAAAGCTAAACCCAGAGGGTTGGAAGCCCCCAAGTGACCTGATGAAGGATCAACTCCTTTGTATGAAATTCATGGCATATAGAGCCTGGCCAAGAGGGTATGAAAGCTAAACCCAGCGGGTTGGAAGCCCCCAAGTGACCTGATTGAAGGATCAACTCCTTTGCACGAGACTCAGTGCAGAAAAAAAATGGCAGAAGCCCCTAATCATGGGGATGCCAACTTTATTATATCATAAAAGATGGTATATACAATGACAGGAATAAGTACATTGATGAGAGCCGGACTGGCGGCTTAAGTATAGTATGGCCGAAGGTGAGCAATATTCCACGGCCTTTTAGTCTCTTCACCAGAAGTGCGCGACTTGTCACCCTCCTGTATATCAATGAGATAATAGGAGCCATTGTTGAGATTTCTGCTGATCACAAACGGTCCTTCCCAAGGAGGTGATAACTTGTGCATATCTGACTGGTCTTGAATCAACCGGAGTACTAAGTCGCCTTCTTGGAACGTCCAGGTCTTGACCCTGCGGCCATGATAGCGACGCGGGTCTTGCTGGTAGATCGCGGACCGAGCTGCTGCAAGATCCTGTTCTTCATCTAAGGCATCCAAAGCATCCTGACGCGCCGTCTCATTATCAGCTTCCACGTAAGCCGCCACTCTGGGCGAGTCATGACGAATATCGCTGGGGAGAACAGCTTCCGCGCCATAAACCATGAAGAAAGGCGTAAAGCCTGTTGATCTGTTGGGGGTGGTTCTTATGCTCCAAAGGACTGAAGGTAACTCCTCCACCCAACAACCCGGCGTGCGCTCCAAAGGAACCAGAAGCCGGGGTTTTATCCCTTTCAAAATTTCCTGGTTAGCACGCTCTGCTTGACCATTAGACTGTGGGTGAGCCACAGAAGACACATCGAGGCGGATATGCTCATTATCGCAGAACTCCTTCATAGCCTCCTTGGACAGGTTTGTGCCATTGTCAGTGATGATACTATGAGGAAAACCAAACCAAAAGATCAGCTTTTTGATGAACTGAACTGCTGTTGCTGCATCACACTTGCTAACCGTCTCAGCTTCAACCCATTTAGTAAACTTGTCAACCGCCACCAAGAGGTGGGTCTTCTTATCCTTAGACCTCTTAAAAGGTCCTACCATATCAAGCCCCCAGACTGTGAACGGCCAGGTGATTGGAATCATCCGTAACTCTTCAGCCGGCACATGGGCACGTCGCCAAAATTTCTGGCACCCGCCACATTTACTGACCAGGTACTCCACGTCTTTATGAGCTGTTAACCAGTAGAAACCATGTCGAAAAGCCTTGGCCACCAAAGATTTTGACCCGGCGTGATGACCACAATCACCGGCATGTATCCCCTGCAGAATTTCACGGCCCTCGTCAGGAGAAACACATCGCTGAAAAACGCCAGTCACGCTACGCCTGTGTAACTCGCCATTGACAATAGTCATGGACTTGGACCGCCTTATGATCTGTCGTGCCAGAGTCTCGTCTTGAGGTAACTCGCCGCGGGTCAGGTACGCCATATAAGGTAATGTCCAATCAGGGATTGCACGGAGAGCCGCCACCAATTGTCCTTCCGGGTCACGTATAGCCAGATCCTCCTCCGATGGTAATTTAACTGACGGGTGATGCAACACGTCCGAGAACACATTAGGCGGCATCGGCTTACGTTGAGAACCCAGTCTTGACAATGCGTCAGCTGCCTCATTCCTCCGCCGATCAATATGATCCACCTGATAGCCCTTGAAGTGGCCAGCGATAACATCAACCGCTTGGCGATAAGCCGCCATGTGAGGGTCTTTAGAGTCCCACGTACCAGAGACTTGCTGAGCCACCAGGTCTGAGTCGCCAAGACATCTGACCCGGCTCAAATTCATCTCCTTGGCCACACGGAGCCCATGAAGCAAAGCCTCATATTCAGCTGCATTGTTAGTACAAGGAAACATTAACCTCAAAACATAACAGAACTTGTCACCTCGCGGGGAAGTTAGAACAACTCCAGTCCCCGAGCCTTCTAATTGCCTGGAACCATCAAAATGAATCATCCAATATGTATTGTCTGGCTTCTCTTCTGGTGGTTGACACTCTGTCCAGTCATTGATGAAGTCCACCAGGGCTTGAGTTTTGACAGCCGTCCGGGGCACATACTTTAGATTAAGAGGCCCAAGCTCAATTGCCCACTTAGCAATCCTGCCAGTAGCTTCTCTGTTTTGAATAATATCTCCCAAAGGAGCAGAACTGACCACTGTGATCGGATGCCCAAGGAAATAATGCTTCAGCTTGCGATTGGCCATGAATACACCGAATACCAGCTTTTGCCAATGTGGATATCTCTGCTTGGACTCCGTCAAGACCTCGCTGACATAGTAAACCGGCCGCTGAACTGGGTACTCCTTATCCGCCTCCTTGCGCTCCACCACAACTGCAGCACTGACAACTCTGTTATTAGCCGCAACGTACAAGAGCAAGGGCTCCTTTTCCGCCAGAGCAGCCAAAACGGGTGGCTCAGCCAACTGCTTCTTGAGCGCCTCAAACGCTTCATTAGCCACATCACTCCAGACGAATTCGTCTGTCTTCTTCATCATCTGATATAGAGGAATAGCCTTCTCACCCAGGCGGCTTATGAAACGGCTCAGAGCGGCGATACGACCCGCCAAGCGCTGAACGTCATTAATACACGCCGGTTTAGACAAAGAAGTGATGGCCTTTATCTTATCCGGGTTAGCCTCAATGCCCCGCTCGGAGACCAGGAACCCCAAGAGCTTGCCTGCAGGCACACCAAAGACACACTTTGCCGGGTTAAGCATCATTTTGTAAACCCACAGATTATCAAAAGTTTCCTTCAAGTCAGCCAACAGAGTCTCTTTCTTCCTGGACTTGACCACAATATCATCTACATAAGCATGAACATTGCGCCCAATTTGATCGTGAAGGCAGTTCTGCACACAACGCTGATAAGTCGCCTGAGCGCTCTTGAGCCCGAAAGGCATAGACACATAGCAAAAAGCTCCAAAAGGTGTAATGAAAGACGTCTTCTCTTGGTCTTTGACTGCCATCTTGATCTGATGATAACCCGAATAAGCATCCAGGAAACATAAACTCTCACCACCCGCTGTTGCATCAATGATCTGGTCGATATGGGGGAGAGCAAATGGATCAACCGGACACGCCTTGTTGAGATCGGTGTAATCCACACACATGCGCCACGTGCCGTTCTTCTTGAGTACCAACACCGGGTTAGCTAACCACTCCGGGTGAAAAACTTCAACGATAAACCCTACAGCTAAGAGCCGGGCTACCTCTTCTCCAATTGCCTTACGCCTCTCCTCATTGAAATGACGGAGGAACTGCTTGACTGGCTTAAACTTGGGATCCACATTAAGGTGGTGCTCAGTGAATTCTCTCGGTACACCCGGCATGTCAGAAGGTTTCCATGCAAAGATGTCCCGATTCTCACGGATGGATTCGATGAGCGCGCTTTCCTATTTGGGATCCATATTGGCCCCAATAGTGAACTGCTGTGATGAGTCGCCAGGAGTGAAATCCACCAACTTGGTATCTTCTGCCACAAACTTCAGGGGCGGCTCGGATTCCGTGTTGGGCTTCTTCAACAGGGTCATATCTGCCGGGTCAACATTCTCCTTATAAAACTTAAGCTCCGCCTCAACACAACTTGACTCCGCGTACGCTGCATCGCCTTCATCGCACTCCAGAGCAATCTTCCGATCACCATGCACTGTAATCGTCCCGTTTAATCCGGGCATCTTGAGCTGCAAGTAAACATAACAAGGCCTAGCCATGAACTTGGCGTAAGCCGGCCGCCCAAACAAAGCGTGGTACGGGCTTTTGATTTTGACCACCTCAAACCATAAGGTCTTCACCCTATAGTTAAACTCATCACCAAAAGCTACCTCCAGGGAAATTTTTCCGACCGGGTGATACGTCTCCAACGTATCTATAATTTTTGATTGTTCCATGCTATTATATTATCTGTTTTGGATGTTTTGTATGCATTAATATGCTATTTTATATTATTTTTGGGACTAACCTATTAACCTAGTGCCCAGTGCCAGTTTCTGTTTTTTCCTTGTTTTTGAGTATTGCAGATAAGGAATATCAAACGGAGTCCAAACGGAATAAAATTCTACGATGATTTTTCTTGGACCAGAAGGAACCCAGGAGACTTGGAGAAGAGGCCAGAAGACCCACGGGTGGGCCACAAGCCACCTGGGCGCGCCGCTGGGGGGGGGGGGGCGCCCCCCTGGCTTGTGGGCCCCCTGTGGCTCCTCCAACCCTAATTATCCGCCTATAAATTCAGAAATATTCCCCCAATACCAAAAAGAGCCACGATAATACTTTTCCGCCGCCGGAAGCCTCTGTTCCTGTGAGATCCCATCTTGGGGCTTTTTCCGGTAATCTGCCGGAGGGGGATTCGATCACGGAGGCATCTACATCAACTCCATTGCCCCTCCGATGATGCGTGAGTAGTTCACCTCAGACCTTTGGGTCCATAGCTAGTAGCTAGATGGCTTCTTCTCTCTCTATGTTCTTCAATACCATGTTCTCCATGATCTTCATGGAGATCTATCCGATGTAATACTCTTTTGCGGTGTGTTTGTCGAGATCCGATGAATTGTGGATTTATGATCAGATTATCTATGAATATTATTTGAATCTTCTCTGAATTTATATATGCATGATTTCATATCTTTGCAAGTCTCTTCGAGTTATTGGTTTGGTTTGGCCAACTAGATTGGTAATTCTTGCAATGGGAGAAGTGCTTAGTTTTGGGTTCAATCTTGCGGTGTCCTCACCCAGTGACAAAGAAGGGGTAGCGAGGCACGTATTTGTATTGTTGCCATAAAGGGTAAAAAGATGGGGTTTTCATCATATTGTTTGAGTTTATCCCTCTACATCATGTCATCTTACCTAATGCGTTACTCTGTTCTTCATGAACTTAATACTCTAGATGCAGGTAGGAGTCGGTCGATGTGTGGAGTAATAGTAGTAGATGCAGAATCGTTTCGGTCTACTTGACACGGACATGATGCCTATATGCATAATCATTGCCTTGGATATCGTCATAATTATTCGCTTTTCTATCAATTGCTCGACAGTAATTTGTTCACCCACCGTATTATTTTCCTTCATGAGAGAAGCCTCTAGTGAAACCTATGGCCCCCGGGTCTATTTTCCATATTATACTTTCAGATCTAAAACCAAAAATACCAAAAATACCTCGCTGCATTATTATTACTTTTAGTTTACTTTACTTTCTAGCAATCCTATCTATCTATCTCTATCAGATCTCATCCTTGCAAGTAACCGTGAAGGGATTGACAACCCCTTTATAGCGTTGGGTGCAAGTGTTTGATTGTTTGTGTAGGTTCAAAGATTGGGGCCTTGCTTGTACCTCCTACTGGATTGATACCTTGGTTCTCAACAACTGAGGGAAATACTTATCTACTTTGCTGCATCACCCTTTCCTCTTCAAGGGAAAACCAACGCAAGCTCAAGAAGTAGCAAGAAGGATTTCTGGCGCCGTTGCCGGGGAGGATACATAGCAAGTCAAGACATCAAGCCTACGAAGTAACCATCACAAACTCATCTCTTGCATTTACATTATTTTCCATTTGCCTCTCGTTTTCCTCTCCCCCACTTCTAAAACGATTTTCAGAAAAAACCAAAAAGATTTGCCTTTCTTCCGTTCGTCTTTTCGTTTGCTTTTTGTTTGCTTGTGTGCTAGATTGCTTGCTTTGTCACAATGACTCAAGTGAATACCAAGTTGTGTGACTTCTCCAATACTAATAATAATGATTTTATTAGTACTCCGATTGCTCCCGCCACTAGTGCAGAATCTTATGAAATTAATGCCGCTTTGCTTAATCTTGTTATGAAAGGACAATTTTCCGGCCTTCCTAGTGAAGATGCCACATCCCATCTAAATACTTTTGTTGAGTTGTGTGATATGCAAAAGAAGAAAGATGTGGATAATGATATTGCTAAATTGAAGCTACTTCCGTTCTCACTACGAGATTGTGCTAAAACTTGGTTTTCATCTTTGCCTAAAAATAGTATTGATTCATGGAATAAGTGTAAAGATGCTTTTATTTCCAAGTACTTTCCGCCCGCTAAGATCATCTCCCTTAGGAACGATATAATGAATTTTAAGCAACTTGATGATGAGCATGTTGCACAATCTTGGGAGAGGATAAAACTAATGATTAGAAATTGCCCCGCACATGGTTTGAGTTTATGGATGATTATACACATTTTTTATGCGGGATTGAATTTTGCTTCTAGAAATCTTTTAGATTCCGCCGTGGGTGGTACTTTTATGGAAATCACATTAGGAGAAGATACTAAACTCCTAGATAATATTATGGCAAATTACTCTCAATGGCATACCGAAAGATCTCCTACTAGTAAAAAAGTGCATGCTATTGAAGAAATAAATACTTTGAGTGAAAAGATGGATGAATTAATGAAATTGTTTGCTATTAAGAGTGCTCCTATTGATCCTAATGATATGCCTTTGTCTTCTTTGATTGGAAATAATAATGAATCTATGGATGTGAATTTTGTTGGTAGGAACAATTTTGGTAATAACGCGTATAGAGGTAATTTCAACCCTAGGCCGTTTCCTAGTAATTCCTCTAATAATTATGGTAATTCCTACAACAATCCTTATGGAATTTATAATAAGATGCCCTCTGATCTTGAGAATAATATTAAAGAATTTATTGGTTCGCAAAAGGTTTTCAATGCTATGATTGAAGAAAAATTGCTCAATATTGATGATTTGGCTAGGAACGTTGATAGGATTTCGCTTGAGATTGATTCTTTGAAAATTAGATCTACTCCACCCAAGCGTGATATTAATGAGTCTTTAAAAGCTATGAGAACTTCTATTGATGAGTGTAAGGAAAGAACCGCTAGAATGCGTGCTAAGCATGAATGGCTTGAAAAAGTGTGTTCTCGTGATAATAATGATGAAGATCTTAAAGTGATTGATGTGACTCCTATTGAATCTTTGTTTTTTAATACAAATCTTGATAAAGATAGGACTGGAGATAAGTCAACTTTAGTTAAAAGTCGTCCCAATGATTCGGAGTTTATAGATCTTAATGCTAAGATTGATAAAAGTGGGATTGAAGAGGTCAACACTTTAAATAGCAATGAACCCACTCTTTTGGATTTCAAGTACTTTAATTATGATAGTTGTTCTTTGATTAATTTTATTTCCTTGTTGCAATCCATGTTGAATTCTCCGCATGCTTATAATCAAAATAAAGCTTTTACCAAACATATCGTTGATGCTATGATGAAATCTTTTGAAGAAAAACTTGAGTTGGAAGTTTCTATACCTAGAAAGCTTTATGATGAGTGGGAACCTACTATTAAGATTAAAATTAAAGATTATGAGTGCCATGCTTTGTGTGATTTGGGTGCTAGCGTTTCCATGATTCCGAAAACTTTATGTGATGTGCTAGGTTTTCATGATCTTGATGATTGCTCTTTAAATTTGCATCGAGCGGATTCCACTATTAAGAAACCTATGGGAAGGATTAATGATGTTCTTATTGTTGCAAATAGGAATTATGTGCCTGTAGATTTCATTGTTCTTGATATAGATTGCAATCCTACATGTCCTATTATTCTTGGTAGACCTTTCCTTGGAACAATCGGTGCAATTATTGATATGAAAGAAAGAAACATTAGATTCCAATTTCCGTTAAGGAAAGGCATGGAACACTTTCCTAGAAAGAAAATTAAATTACCTTATGAATCTATTATGAGAGCTATCAAAGATGACAATACCTAGATATATTGCGTTATGCCTAGCTAGGGGCGTTAAACAATAGCGCTTGTTGGGAGGCAACCCAATTTTATTTTATGTTTTTTTTGTTTGTTTTTGTTTATGTTTTTGAGTGCTTTACACATAATTACCTCTGTTGTAATTGTGTTTTATTGTTTTAATTAGTGTTTGAGCCAAGTAAGATCTTTGGGATGGTCTACGGTGATTGTTGATTTGATTTTGCTGAAAAACAAAAACTTTTGCGCTCAGTCCAGGAATTATATAAATTCACCAGAGCGTCGAATGAGTCTGAAATTTTTACACAAGATTGATATACAAATTTCCCAGATTTTCCTAATTTTTCAGAATGTTTGGAGTTACAGAAGTAGTCGAAGTTTACAGATTGCTACAGACTGTTCTGTTTTTGACAGATTCTGTTTTCTTTGTGTTGTTTGCTTATTTTGATGTATCTATGGGTTGTATCAGGGGGTATGAACCATGGAGAAGTTGGAATACAGTATATATTACACCAATATAAATAAAGAATGAGTTCACAACAGTACCTAAAGTGGTGATTTATTTTTCTTATACTAACGGATCTCACGAGTTTTCTGTTGAGTTTTGTGTTGTGAAGTTTTCAAGTTTTGGGTAAAGATTTGATGGACTATGGAATAAGGAGTGGCAAGAGCCTAATCTTGGGGATGCCCAAGGCACCCCAAGCCATATTCAAGGATACCAAAGAGCCTAAGCTTGGGGATGCCCCGGAAGGCATCCCCTCTTTCGTCTTCAATCCATTGGTAAATTTACTTGAGGCTATATTTTTATTCACCACATGATATGTGTTTTGCTTGGAGCGTCTTGTATGATATGAGTCTTTGCTTTTTAGTTTGCCACAATCATCCTTGCTGCACACATATTTTGAGAGGGACACGCATGAATCGTGAATTTATTAGAATACTCTATGTGCTTCACTTATATCTTTTGAGCTAGGCAATTTTGCTCTAGTGCTTCACTTATATCTTTTTAGAGCACGGTGGTGTTTTTATTTTATAGAAATAATTTAACTCTCGTACCTCACTTATATTATTTTGAGAGTCTTTAAAAAGCATGGTAATTGGTTTAGGTTATGAATTTAGTCCTAATATAATGGGCATCCAAGAGGGATATAATAAAAACTTTCATATAAAGTGCATTGAATACTATGAGAAGTTTGATTCCTTGCATATAGTTTTGAGATATAGAGATGGTGATATTAGAGTCATGCTAGTGAGTAATTGTGGATTGGTAGAAATACTTGTGTTAAAGTTTGTGATTCCCGTAGCATGCACATATGGTGAACCGTTATGTAACGAAGTCAGAGCATGATTTGTTTAATGATTGTCATCCTTTGTGTGAGGGTCGGGAGCGCGCGATGGTTAACTCCTACCAACCTCTCCCCTAGGAGCATGCGTCTAATGCTTTGCTTTGATAACTAATAGACTTTTGCAATAAGTATGTGAGTTCTTTATGACTAATGTGAGTCCATGGATTATACGCACTCTCACCCTTCCACCATTGCTAGCCTCTCTAGTACCGCGCAACTTTCGTCGGTACATTAAACCCACCATATACCCTTCCTCAAAACAGCCACCATACCTACCTACTATGGCATTTCCATAGCCATTCTGAGATATATTTCCATGCAACTTCCACCGTTCCGTTTATTATGACACGCACCATCATTTTCATATTGCTTTGCATGATCGTAAGATAGCTAGCATGATGTTTTCATGGCTTGTCCGTTTTTTATGTCATTTGGTATGCTAGATCGTTGCACATCCCGGTACACCACCGGAAGCATTCATATAGAGTCATATTTTGTTCTAGGTATCGAGTTGTAATTCTTGAGTTGTAAGTAAATAAAAGTGTGATGATCATCATTATTAGAGCATTGTCCCATGAAAGTAAAGGATGATGGAAGCTATGATTCCCTCACAAGTTGGGATGAGTCTCTGGACTTTACAAATAATAAAAGAGGCCAATGAAGCCCAAATAAAAAAAAGAGGCCAAAGATGCCCACCAAAAAAAAGAGAGAAAAGAGACAAGGGACAATGTTACTATCTTTTTTTCCACACTTGTGCTTCAAAGTAGCACCATGATCTTCATGATAGAGAGTCTCCTATTTTGTCACTTTCATATAACAAGTGGAATTTTTCATTATAATGCACACCCACTTAGTTTCTTTTTGAGCTTTCATACACTTATAGCGCTAGTGCATCCATTGCATGGCAATCCCTACTCACTCACATTGCTATCTATTGATGGGCATCTCCATAGCCCGTTGATACGCCTAGTTGATGTGAGACTATCTTCTCCTTTTCCTCACAACCTCCACCATATTCTATTCCACCTATAGTGCTATATCCATGGCTCACGCTCATGTATTGCGTGAAAGTTGAAAAGGTTTGAGAACATAAAAGGTGTGAAACAATTGCTTGGCTTGTCATCGGGGTTGTGCATGATCATATTGCTTGAGTTTATCCCTCTACATCATGTCATCTTACCTAATGCGTTACTCTGTTCTTCATGAACTTAATACTCTAGATGCAGGCAGGAGTCGGTCGATGTGTGGAGTAATAGTAGTAGATGCAGAATCATTTCAGTCTACTTGACACGGACGTGATGCCTATATGCATAATCATTGCCTTGGATATCGTCATAACTATGCGCTTTTCTATCAATTGCTCGACAGTAATTTGTTCACCCACCGTATTATTTTCCTTCAAGAGAGAAGCCTCTAGTGAAACCTATGGCCCCCGGGTCTATTTTCCATATTATATTTTCAGATCTATAAACAAAAAATACTTTGCTGCAATCTTTTTACTTTTATTTTACTTTTCGTTTTAGTAATCTTTTATATCTATCTCTATCGGATCTCATCCTTGCAAGTAACCGTGAAGGGATTGATAACCCCTTTATAGCGTTGGGTGCAAGTGTTTGATTGTTTGTGTAGGTGCAAAGATTGGGGCCTTGCTTGTACCTCCTACTGGATTGATACCTTGGTTCTCAACAACTGAGGGAAATACTTATCTACTTTGCTACATCACCCTTTCCTCTTCAAGGGAAAACCAACGCAAGCTTAAGAAGTAGCACCGGGTAAGCCGATTTTCCGGGCACCACACCGTGAAAAACTGTTGAAGATGGTTTAAGGTTCTTGTCAAGCAAGTTCATCTGGCGGAATGTGTCGTAATACAGAATGTTGATGCTGCTGCCACCATCCATCAGCACCTTGGTGAACACGTAGCCTCTGACTTGGGGGGGCCACTACCAAGGCCAACTGCCCCGGGTTATCCACACGCGGCGGGTGATCCTCCCTGCTCCAAGTTATGTCATACTCAGACCACTTCAAGTACTGCGGGAGAGCCAGCATAACCGCACTAACCGCCCGCTTGCACACCTTTTTATCCCGCTTATCAAAGCTTGTCGTAAAGACATGATATTGGCCCCCGTTAAGCTGCTTTGGGTTACTCTGATACCCGGACTGGTTATTTTGTTGCTAACCTCCATTGCCAGACTGTTGATTATGACCTCCATGATTTCCCTGGCCTTGATAGCCAGAACCTGAGTCGCCTGCCCCAAAGCCGGACCCAGGAGAGCCGGATCCTGACCCGCCGGACGGTCCATTGCCGCCACCCTGATGTTGGTTAATGCTGTAATTCCGGAACTCCCGCATGACCCAACAATCCTTCCAGGCATGAGTAGATGGTTTATCGGGAACGCTATGTTTTGGGCAGGGGGCATTCAACATCGCTTCCATATTGAAAGGCTTAGACTTGCCGAAAGGCGGTTTACCATTGCCCTTAGCACGGTTGTTCCCAGCACTAGTGTTGGCCACCAGGTCTGACCCGCCGTCCGGGTGCTTCCGCTTTCCACCGTTGCCATTATTATTATTTCCTCCCCCATTCTGCTGCTGACTCTTGCCGTTGTTATTCTTCTTGCCCTTAGCTGATTTCTCATCATCAGATCCAGGGTCCTTCGAGCTGTCAGAGTCTGCGTACTTGGTGAGAGCCGCCATGAGCTCCCCCATATCCTGGCATGAGCGCTTGAGCCGTCCAAGCTTCTGCTTGAGGGGCAAAAAGTGGCAATTCTTCTCCAGAATTAGAACCGCCTAAGCCGCCGTGATATTATCAGAGGAGTGGATAATGGTTGAGACCCGCCGGACCCAATGATGGGCCGACTCATCCTCCCGCTGCACACAATAATCCAAGTCGACAATTGTCATGGGCTGCTTGCATGTTCCTTGAATTCTTTTGATGAATTTCGCCTTCAACTCGGCCCAGGAATTAATGGTATTGGGTGGCAAACCCTTCAACCACATGCGAGCCGGCCCTTCCAGCATCATGATAAAATACTTGGCGCAGACTGCATCACTGACGTCTAACATCTCCATGGCTAGCTCGTAACTCTCGATCCAAGCTTCCGGAGGCAGATCGGCAGTATAGTTTGGCACCTTACGGGGACCCTTGAAGTCCTTCGGCAGGCGTTCGTTTCGTAAAGCCGGCACTAAGCACGGCACTCCCACAGCCCTGGAGGTTACTCTGGCTCCTATTGAGACAGAAGGTGCTTCTGTAGGCCCTTGATAAGCCGCCGCTGCCGCCGCCTCTCGCTGCGCTCTCGCACGGTCAACCAGCGCCTGGGCATCAACAGCAGGCGGGCCATCCCGCGCCGGGTTCCGACGTCGCTCACTGCTAGAAATTGCAGGCGACTCTATACGCCGACTGTAACTGCGGCTTGGGATAGGGGTCGAGTGCACGCGGCTCCGGCTATAAGCATACTTCTCCTGTTGCGCCACCGCCGTCTGCAAATATCCAATGGCGTTCCGCACTTCTTCCGCAAAAGGCGTTCCATCCGGGATGGGGAGCGTGCCAAGTCTGACTGCCGCTGCCACCATGTTCTCCGCCGGGTTAGAAAAATGACCGGGCGGTGTTGGAAAAGGCTGCGGCGGGGTTTGATTCTTGCGAGGCGGGTCTGGCTGCCTATGCTGAACCGCCGCCCTACTCCCAGGTATTTCCGCCGTCCGGGTTATGGTCAGAGGTGCATTATGTCCTGTCTCTGGCGTGTTAAAAAGATTCCTGGCCTCATATTGATCCAGCAGACAGGACTGATGCCTCATCCAATGGACTGCATCTGCGGTCCGTTGCTCCAGGTCAAGGCGAAAAGCTTCCGCCCTGAGGCGCTCCAACTCAGCATCCATCTGAGCTTTCATTGCATTGATTTCCTCTTGGACTCCGGCCATCTGGTCCTTCAACCTCGCGATCTCCGTGTTACGGGCTGCTTGGTTTTTGGCCGTGACCTCGGTTCCCATCAGAGTCGTAAGTTCATTCATCAGGTCCAACAAAACTTGAGCCGGCGGCCTGCCTGCTCCAGACCCTGTCGCACCAGCGGCCGTGCTACCAGGAGCCGGTGCCGATCCTGCCATGAATACGGCGGCTCGGCTCGGGGGCTCATAGTATTCCGGGTCAGGGTAGCCCTCGAAGTAGCCCCAAGCCCGCCGTTGTGAAGCTGGTAGATTGATTCCGCCTCTCCGCTCGAGGATCCATCCTCTGAGCAGATGAGGGTTTCCTCCCGCGACATGGAACCTTCAAGTTCCGCGCCTTGGGTAAAGCCGACGAAGACGCGCTTTCGACCCGGGTTAACTCGGGCAGGTTGCGCGCGCCGGTCCGGCTCGACGAGGTCGGTGCAGATCTCCGGCCCGGGCTTGGATCCGCCGATCTTGCCAATTAAGACATGAATTCCACCGAAGGGGACCCGATGCCCGTACTCGATTGAGTCGGCCTCGGGGCCCCAGCCAGCGTCGTCGATGTAGAGCTTGCCGCGGTGACTCTTGGTCATCCTACCGACAGCATATCCCACGATCCCTGCGAGAGAGCCCTCCGAGAATTCCACACCACCGAGCGTCTGCCCCACGGTGGGCGCCAACTGTCATGGTTTTGTCACGGCAGATGTCCTAGTGAAAGGACTTAGGTTCGAGGCCATCGCTAAGGCGGTGAACTCGAAGGGGTTGATCGGAACCGAGAGACAAGGGTTACCCAGGTTCGGCCCCTCGGAAAGAGGTAAAAGCCTACGTCCTGCTTTGTGTTTGTATTGATTGGATATCGATTACAAGGGAGCGAGTTCGCTTGACCTAGCTATCTATGAGTTGTTTCGTGGCCTTAGCCACCCAGGTAACCCACCCTTATATACACAGGTCGAGGCCCTGGGCTTACAAGAGTCCGGGCCGGGTCGTATATGATAACCAACCTTGCCTCCAACTACTCCTGCCTTGTCAGGCAAGCCGCCCCCGGCGGCTTACGCCACCGGGTCATACAATGTCTTCTCCCTCTGGGCCTTCAGGCCCACTGAGAGAGCTTCTTCCAAACCTTCATTGCTAAGCCGCCAACCTCATGACCCGGCCCCACCTGGGCGGGTCTCCCCACAGGGTTATATCCCCAACAGTTTTCGTTGACAGGAAAAGCATGCCACCCAAAATATTTTTCTCTCTCAATTTAAACCATGAGCTCTGGCACCTCTACAAATCCCTACTTCCCTCTGCGAAGGGCCTATCTATTTACTTTATGCAATGTTTATTTTTGCTTTGAGTCTCCATCTTCTCTTATAAGCACCAACTAGGGGGCACTATGATCGTACTTGAGCATTGGGCATAGCTAATATTTGAGTGTGTTTCGTGAATGGATCAATGATTGAGCATGATGGCCTAGGGATAACTTTCTTTAGTGTTGATATTTTGAAAGACATGGTTGCTTGTTGACATGCTTGAGTATTGAAGTCATTATGTTAAAACTAGACTATTGCTTTGAATCATTATAAGTCCGAATGTCCATGCTATACAAAAGAAAAGAATGTGATGAAGATGTTAGGCAGCATTCCACATCAAAAATTCTGTTTTTATCATTTACCTACTCGAGGATGAGTAGGAATTAAGCTTGGGGATGCTGATACGTCTCCAACGTATCTATAATTTTTGCTTGTTCCATGCTGTTATATTATCATTCTTGGATGGTTTACAATCATTTTATAACAACTTTATATTATTTTTTGGGACTAACCTATTGACATAGTGCCAAAGTGCCAGTTGATGTTTTTGCTTGTTTTTTACTTCGCAGAAAATCAATACCAAACGGAGTCCAATCGCGACGAAACTTTTTGGAGATTTTTTCTGGACCAGAAGACACCCAGTGGGCCAAAGAAGAGCCTGCAAGGTGGGCTGTGGGGAGCACAACCCACCAGGGCGTGCCAGGGGGCCCCCCGGCGCGCCCTGATGGGTTGTGCCCTCCACGGGGCCCCTCCGCACCGCCTCTGATGCCTATAAATTCCCAAATATTCCAAAAGCCCTAGGGGAGTCGACGAAACACAATTCCAGCCGCCGCAAGTTCCAGAACCTCGAGATCCAATCTAAACACCATCACGGAGGGGTTCATCTTCCTCATAGGTGCCTCTCCGATGATGCGTGAGTAGTCCACCATAGACCTACGGGTCTGTAGGCAGTAGCTAGATGGCTTCCTCTCTCTCACTTATGATTCTCAATACAATGGTCTCTTGGAGATCTATTTGATATAAACTTTTGCGGTGTGTTTGTTGGGATCCGATGAATTTTGAGTTCATGATCAGTTTCTATCCATGAATATTATTTGAGTCTTCTTTGATCTCTTATATGCATGATTACTTATAGCCTCGTATTTCTTCTCCGAATCTTTGGTTTAGTTAGGCCGACTAGATCGATTTTTCTTGCTATGGGAAGAGGTGCTTTGTGATGGGTTCGATCTTGCGGTGTTCTTTCCCAGTGACAGAAGGGGCAGCAAGACATGAATGTATCGTTGCTATTAAGGATAACAAGATGGGGTCTATTCCTACATGAATAGATCTTGTCTACATCATGTCATCGTTCTTATTGGATTACTTCGTTTTTCCATGAACTTAATAGACTAGATGCATGCTGGATAGCGGTCGATGTGTGGACTAGTAGAGGTAGATGCAGGCAGGAGTCGGTTTACCTATCTTGGACGTGATGCCTATATAATGATCATCGCCTTGGATATCGTCATGACTATTCGATTTTCTATCAATTGCCCAACAGTAATTTGTTCACCCACCGTGCGCTATACTCATGAGAGAAGCCACTAGTGAACCCTACGGCCCCCGGGTCTACTTTTCCATCATATTGCTTTGTGATCTACGTTTTTGCAATCTTTGTTTTCAGATCTACAAAACCAAAAACCCAAAAATATATTGCTGCATATTTACAATTTTTATTTGTGTTCTTGATAGATCTATCTCTCCTATCTATCACTACCTAATCTATCTTTTTACCGTAGAGAGATTGACAACCTCTCTTTCGCGTCGGGTTGCAAGTATTTGTTGTTTGTGTGCAGGTGCTGCTTATTGGGTGGTGGTAATCCTCCTACTGGTTCGATAACCTTGGTTTCATAACTGAGGGAAATACTTACCGTCGCTGTGCTGCATCATCCCTTCCTCTTTGGGGAAATACCGACGCAGTCTCAAGCCACGTCAAGCACACGTACAGCTCGATGACGATCTCTGCCTCCTTGATCCAGCAAGGGAGAGCGGAGAGGTAGATGAGTTCTCTGGCAACACGATGGCGTGGTGGCGGCGGCGGTGGTGCTATCCCGGCAGGGCTACGCCTAGCGCTACCGAAACATGCGAACGGAGGAGAAAATGATCTAGGGAGAGAGAGGGGCGCCAAGGGCTTCGTGTGTGCTCTTGGGGCGCCCCCTCCCCTCTATATATAGGTGGATGGGCGTGGAGATCAGCCCCTCCAAGCCCTAGGGCGCAGCCAAGGGGGGGAGTTGGACTCCTAGTCCAATTCCCTCCCTTTCCATAAACAGGTGGACTTTCCACCTCTCCCAAGCCACATGGGCCTTGAGGGACTTGTGCGCCTGGCCCAATAAGGTCAGGGCGCCTCCCCCTCAGCCCATGCAAACCCTTGGGACGTGGTGGAACCCTTGGTGGACTTCCGTACTCCTCTGAAAGTTTTCGGAACCTTCTAGAAGCTTCCCGGTACAATACCGGAAAAACCCGAAACTTTTCCGGTCGCCAAAATATGACTTCCCATATATAAATCTTTACCTCCGGACCATTCCGGAGCTCCTCATGACGTCCGGGATCTCATCCGGGACTCCGAACAACCTTCGGTCACCAACATACATAACTCAATAATACCGAAACGTCACCGAACGTTAAGTGTGCAGACCCTGCGGGTTCGAGAACTATGTAGACATGACCGAGACACCTCTACGGTCAATAACCAATAGCCGGACCTGGATGCCCATATTGGTTCCTACATATTCTACGAAGATCTTTATCGGTTGAACCTCTATGTCAAGGATTCAGTTACTCCCGTACGCTGTTCCTTTTGTTCATCGGTATGTTACTTGCCCGAGATTTGATCGTCGGTATCTCTATACCTAGTTCAATCTCGTTACCGGCAAGTCTCTTTACTCGTTCCGTAATACAAGATCCCATGGCTAACACTTTAGTCACTTTGCTTGCAGCTCATTGTGATGTTGTATTACCGAGTGGGCCCTGAGATACCTCTCCGTCACACGGAGTAACAAATCCCAGTCTTGATCCATGCCAACTCAACAGACACCCTCGGAGATACCTGTAGAGCATCTTTATAGTCACCCAGTTATGTTGTGACGTTTGATACACACAAGGTACTCCTCCGGTGTCAGCGAGTTACATGATCTCATGGTCATAGGAACACATACTTGACATGCACAAAACAATAGCAATAAATTGACACGATCATATGCTACATTCATAGTTTGGGTCTTGTCCATCACACCATTCTCCTAATGATGTGATCTCATCATCAAATGACAACTCTTGTCCATGGCTTGGAAACCACAGCCATCTTTGATTGACGAGCTAGTCCATTAGAGGCTTACTAGGGAGACATTGTTGTCTATGTACCCACACATGTATTTGAGTTTCCAATCAATACAATTATAGCATGGATAATAAACATTTATCATGAACAAGGAAATATAATAATAACTATTTTATTATTGCCTCTAGGGCATATTTCCAACAAAATTTGCCACTAAGCATGGTATTAATGAGTCCATTAAATCTATTCAAGTCTCTATTAATGAAAGTAAGGAGAGGACCGCTAGATTGAGAGCTAAGCGAGAATTCCTAGAAATAGCTCTTCCACCCGGTTTTTACCGTAATCATGATGAAGATATTAAAATGATTGGTGTTTCTCCTATTGAATCTTTGTTTATTGATCTGAAATTTGATGAAAAGGGGACTGAAGATGAGTAAAATTTAGCTAGAAGGCGTCCCGCTCATTCGGAGGGTGATGATCTTATTGATAGAAATGGAAAAAGTGGGTTTGGAGAGGTCAAAACTTTACATAGTGATGCACCCACTCTTTGGATTACAAGGACTTTAATTATGAAAGTTGCTCTTTAGTTGAATGTATTTGCTTGTTGCAATCCATGATTAGCTCACCTAATGCCTATGAAGAAAATAAAGCTTTTACTAAACATATTGTGGAAGCTATGATAAAAGCTCATGAGGAGAAACTTGAGTTGGAGGTTTCAATACCTAGAAAGTTGCATGATGAATGGGAACCTACTATTAAAGTTAAGCTTAAAGATTATTAATGTAGTGCTTTGTGTGATCTTGGTGCTAGTGTTTCCACTATACCTAAATGGCTAAGTCTCTATGTGATGCGCTAGGCCTCACCGATATAAATGAATGTTCCCTTAACTTGCATTTAGCGTATTCCACTATTAGGAAACCATTGGGTAGAATAGATGTTGTGCTTATTCTTGCTAATAGAAATTATGTCCCCGTGGATTTTATTGTGCTTGATATTGAGTGCGGTCCGTCTTGTCCTATAATACTTGGTAGGCCCTTCCTACGAACCATAGGTGTTATTATTGATATGAAAGAAGGTGATATAAGATTCCTATTCTCATTGAAGAAAGGTATGGAACACTTTCCTAGGAAGAGAGTTAAGCCACCTTATGAATCTATTATGAGGGCCACCTATGGTGTCAATTTTAAAGATGACAACACTTGATACTTTGCATTATGCCTAGCTAGGTGCATAAAACAATAGCGCTTGTTGGGAGGCAACCCAATAGTTATCTTAAATTTCTTGTTTACTTTCTGTTTTGGTGTGTTGACATGATTATTGCTACTGTAATGATTGTGTTTTTATGTTTGAATTAGTGTTTGTGCCAAGTAAAGCCTTTGGGATTGATTTGGATGATAGTGGAAGTGATACGGTGCAAAAACAGATTCTGTTGCACCCAATACATGATTTTACATTTTTAATGGAATGTGATACACAGTATTGCACTACAATGTTTTCAGGTTTTCCTAATTTTTCAGAATTTTAGGAGTTACAGAAGTATGGTTTTGGTTCTGATCATTATAGATTGTTCTGTTTTAAACAAATTCTGGTTTTGCTTGCATAGTTTGCTTGTTTTGATGATGCTATGGATTAAATTGGGGGGTATAAGTCATGGATAAGTTAGAATATAGTACCTTATGCAATAATTAAATATGAATCAATTTACAACAGTACCTAAAGTTTATGATCTACCTATTATACTAACGGATCTCACGAGGTTTCTGTTGAGTTTCGTGTGCTGAAGTTTTCAAGTTTTGGGTGAGACAACGATGGATGAAGAAATAAGGAGCGCCAAGACCCTAAGCTTGGGGATGCCCAAGGCACCCCCAAGGTCATATTCAAGGAATACCCAAGCGTCTAAGCTTGGGCATGCCCCGGAAGGCATCCCCTCTTTCGTGTCCATTCTATCGGTATGTCACTTGGAGCTATATTTTTATTCATCACATGATATGTGCTTTGCTTGGAACGTCATGTATTATAGTTTGATTTCCTTTTTAGTTTTCATTGTGTGCTGGACACACATATTTGAGAGAGACACATGTTCATCATAACTTGTTAGAATAGTCTATATGCTTCACTTATATCTTTTGAGCTAGGTTGTTGCTCTAGTGCTTCACTTATATCTTGTTAGAGCACGGCGGTGTTCAGGTTTTAGAGAAATAATTGTACTCTCATGCTTCACTTAAATCTTTTTGATAGTCTAATAAATAGGGACGGTAATGTGCATGTGTTATAAGACTAGTCCAAGAAGGATAGGTATTCAAGGGGGATATAATAAAAACTTTCATGTAGCTCACCATATATGAGAACTGTGGGTTAATTATATTAATGTAGTAATATGAAAGGGCATGAGTACATCATCATTGGTTAGTACAAATATCGGTATTAAAGCTTGTTATTTGTTGTTCATCTAAATATTGGTTATGGCATGGTGATGATGTGTGAGCATTCTTATGTCTGAAATGAAATCCTATCGTGTTGTTCGAGTCGCGGGCGCATGATGGTTAACTCCTACCAACCTTGTCGTGGTTTTGTCATGGCAGATGTCCTAGTGAAAGGACTTAGGTTTGAGGCCATCGCTAAGGCAGTGAACTCGAAGGGGTTGATCAAAATCGAGAGACAAGGGTTACCCAGGTTCGGCCCCTCGGAAAGAGGTAAAAGCCTACGTCCTGCTTTGTGTTTGTATTGATTGGATATCGATTACAAGGGAGCGAGTTCGCTTGACCTAGCTATCGATGGGTTGTTTCGTGGCCTAAGCCGCCCAGGTGACCCGCCTTTATATACACAGGTCGAGGCCCTGGGCTTACAAGATTCCGGGCTGGGTTATACTTAATAACCGACCTCTCCTCTAACTACACATGCCTTGTCTAACAAGCCGCCACCGGCGGCTTACGCCACCGGGTTACATATTGCCTTCTGGCTATGGGCCTCCAGGCCCACTGAGCAGGCTTCTTCCAAACCTTCATAGCTAAGCCGCCAACCTCATGACCCGGCCCCACCTAGGCGGGTCTCACCACGGGGTTGTATCCCCAACATTAGGCCCCAGATTGATTTGAACCGGTTCATGTCAATCTTAAGTCTTCTGGTTGGCAAATCTTGTATTCTCAGATAGGTCTTCATAACCCGCCAGAAATCGGCGGCGTCGTCTCTGACAAATCTTCATGACCTGCCGTGACGTCATCAGGAAAATCAAAAAAGATTCCCCTAACGTCAGAGCGGATCTTTCTCCATTAATATGACCAGCCCGAGAATCGAGGCACTTTCTTAGTCAATCATCATCGTGCCTCCTCGATTCCCGCACCGGACCGTTGCTGTTCCATCACATCCTCATAAATAGGCACGGGGGGTGGGCATTACTTTCACTTTCCCCGCCGCTGCCTTCTTCTTCCTCCTCTAGACGCTCGCGCCGCCGAAGCTCGCCGCACCGACCGGACCTCTCCGTCTTCTCCAACACTGGCCGCTGCATCAACCTGATCTTGTCCAGAGCATTCCCGCGTTTGTCCGCATTCTCAAGGTTCCATTGTTGCCCCTTGTTAGATCTGCACTAGCTTTTTAGATTTGTCCCGAGTTCATCGGTTTTCCTCGGTGTTCATCACTGCTCATCAGAGCGTTCTTCATAGATTAGATAATGAACACTCCTTTAAACCTTATAACGCTGCCCAAATCACGCGGCCGTCCGCTCAATAATCATGCCATACTCATTGCAGATCTACATATCATTTTAATCTGCCTAGAGGTCGCCTGTTCTTCCACTGGCTTTTTAGGGTTAAATTATTTTTCTTTTTCCCTCGTCCGTAGATATTAAATCAATAGCCGTGGCTGTTGGAACCTGTTTCTCCACACTTTGCAACTTTTCAGTACACGCTGATAAACTTGACGCGCCGTAAGGCTGCCGGCTCATGCTGTCATATCACAACCAGCTTCGGCGGTTCATAACTTTGTATTGACCCGCCACACGCCGTCACCATTTCTAGTCATAACGACCTTGGTCATAATGTATTTTTAACCCGCCAAATACTGCTGTTGGAAGCTGTTTCTCCACACTTAGCAACTTTTCAGTACACGCTGATAAACTTGACGCGCCGTAAGGCTGCCGGCCCATGCTGTCATATCACAACCAGCTTCGGCGGTTCATAACTTTGTATTGACCCGCCACACGCCGTCACCATTTCTAGTCATAACGACCTTGGTCATAATGTATTTTTAACCCGCCAAATACTGCTATTGGAAGCTGTTTCTCCACACTTAGCAACTTTTTAGTACACGCTGATAAACTTGACGCGCCATAAGGCTGCCGGCTCATGCTGTCATATCACAACCAGCTTCGGCGGTTCATAACTTTGTATTGACCCGCCACATGCCGTCACCATTTCTAGTCATAACGACCTTGGTCATAATGTATTTTTAACCCGCCAAATACTCATACCTTTCCGCAGTTTCTTAAGCCGCCGCCATGTCTAAAGTCCCATCCACCAGCAACTGGGTAAGGTCTGGTGTGACTGAGGAATCACTCAAAGACTTTGTCACTATGGGAGTTCTGCCGGCTCAGGATGTTATCCACTGGCGGGTTCCACGCAACGAAACCACCCCTAAGCCCAAAGACGGGGAAGTCATTGTGTTCACAGACCATCTTCTTCGTGGCTTCTCCCCGCCCGGGTCTAAGTTTTTCCGGGACGTCTTACACTCGTTCAACCTGCATCCCCAAGACATTGGCCCCAATTCTGTCACCAATTTGTGCCAGTTTCAGACCTTCTGCGAAGCCTATCTGCAAGAAGAGCCGTCTGTTGACCTCTTCAAGGAGTACTTCTATATCAACCGCCAAACCGAAATGGCAGATGGATTAAGCCTCGAGCTAGGGGGCGTCACTCTCCAAAGGCGGAGGGATGTACTCTTCCCAGTAGCAACTTTGCTGAGTCATTCCAAAGAATGGAATAAGACTTGGTTCTACTGTCAAGACACTTCACCAGAGGGGGAGAACCCACTGCCGGGTTACCGTCCTTACCGGCTTAGCACTGATACGGAGCTTCCAGACCGGATGTCCACCGTCGGAAGTGCTCAATATGCCCCAACTTTCTCAAAAATAAGGGCCCTATTAGCCAACGGGTTAACAGGCGTTGATCTGACCCGCTGCTGGGTCTCTTGGAGGATTCTGCCGTTAAGTCGCCGCAGCGCCTTAATGTGCCAATACACTGGTAAA
Source organism: Elymus sibiricus (assembly GCA_039707655.1). Lineage (NCBI taxonomy): Eukaryota > Viridiplantae > Streptophyta > Magnoliopsida > Poales > Poaceae > Elymus > Elymus sibiricus. The sequence continues at coordinate 393,479,445 of CM077665.1, read as the reverse complement.
GTGGACGACCCTCAACGCTTCAACCAGACCCCCTTGACAGACCCGGATCTCAATACTATTGTCAAGTCTTTGTTGGGGGAATCACAAGCCGCCTGCAGCAAAACGGGGTTAAGTCCTTCTTTGCACTTAACCCGACTCCGGATGTAAGTCTTTCCATCTTAACCCTCCTCCATTCTCTTAATGCTTGTACTTTGCATACTTTATTAACCTTTCTGCCAACACGTTTTATCATACGTAGGCCATCTCTTCCTTCTGGAAAAAACAATTACTCCCTTCTCTAAAGAAGAAGAGCAAAGTCTCCAACACGACCAAAGCTAAGGCGCCGGCTCGCAGGAAAAGGCCATCATCCGAGGATTTGTTCGATTTCAATGACTCAGAGGTAGAACTTGACCCCCTTGGCCTTCTCTTCATGCAACTCATTGACAATGATTACTCACAGGAAGAAGCAGAAGCAAGTCATGCTGATGCTGTAGAGGTAACCATTATCTCCTCTGACTCGGAACTTTCACCAGTAAAGAGAATATGGCGAGCTGTACGGAAGGTAAAATGTTCTCGTCCTTTTGCTCACTTGGATCCCAATTTTATTTTGAAGAAGCAGCAAGAAGATACCAGACGTCAGACCTGGAGCACCGGCTCTGAGGATCTTTTAACCGGCTTACCAAATGAATCGGCTCCTCGAAAACGGCGCACTGAGGTACTTTTTGCCTTGAATTTATTTCTTCTGCATGCTACCCTTGTGTTGCAACTTACTTGTATTTGATAATGATAACTTTTCAGGACTCGCCCCCTTCTTTTGGCGACTCAACCGCCTCAAAGTTGCCTCCTCTTATTATCAACCCGGGGTAAGCATTTTTACATCCCACTCCATGCGTTAATAGTCTATCCTTGCTCATTGATGTATAATTTCACCTTTGCTCACAGGGCTCAAGCCAGACGAAGGAAGGTAGGCGGGTCAACTGCCACTCCTGAAGTTCCAAAGTCGTTAAACCCCAAGCTTAAGACCCCTGAGGTACATATTGAGCCGTCTGAAGCTGCCAAAGATGCTCATGAAGAAGCTCCCCGGCATAATGAGCCGGCTGATATGGATATTGAGGCTTCCGAGGTTCATCCAGAAGCCGATCCTAAGCCGCCCAGCCCTCAACCGATAGATGAAGACATGGCTTCTCATGAAGAAGTTACTATTACTGGGGCGGCTTACAAATCTCCGACTCCTTCCAAGATACTATCAAAGCATACCAGCGAGGATGAGGCAGCTCATCTTAAGGGAGAAAAGATTCAATTTGATCTCCCTAACCTGGAAAAGCTTACCGCCGAAGAGTTGCACTCTGGCTATCTGAGCCGTCTGTCCGCCAGCCGTGACATGGAGGTCAACTTGGTTGGCATGATGAAGAAAAAATATGAGGTATTCCACCTCTCTTGCCTTTGCATATATATATATATACGTATGTAGCCCCCAAGAACCGGTTTACCTCTCAAAAGGTCAGCCGGGTCTTCCATTACTTGCAATCTTTTGATGAATCATCTTGTAGCTCCCAAGGGCCGGGTCATTACATAAGTAATGAGCCGGCACTCAATCATATAATGAGAAACGGGTGTAGCCCCCAAGGGCCGGGTCATTATATCAATAATGAGCTGGCACTCAATCATAGATTAAGAGCCAAGTGTAGCCCCCAAGGGCCGGGTCATTATATCAATAATGAGCCGGCACTCAATCATAGATTAAGAGCCAAGTGTAGCCCCCAAGGGCCGGGTCATTATATCAATAATGAGACGGCACTCAATCATAGATTAAGAGCCAAGTGTAGCCTCTAAGGGCCGGGTCATTATATCAATAATGAGCCGGGTCTACAAGAAAACTGAGGCACATTAGCCCCCAAGTGTCAAGTATATTGCTTGCAATCTGCTTGGGACTTGTAATGATTTGGCCAAACTTCAAAAAACCAGTATGAGCCAGACAGGTGGCTTAAAACTGACAATGTTGCCTTGTTACGACTTATCTTACGCAGGAATCTTTAAATGCCGCCGAGTCCAATGTGTCAGACCTGAAGAAAAGCCTGGCACTGCAGCAAGAGAGCCGGGCAGAGGCCGACGCCAAGTACCATATCGCTTTGACTGAGCTAGATGTGATCAAGGCTGAGCTCAACGCATTCAAGAAAACCGCGGAAACGAGCCAAACCGCCCTGACCAAGCGCCCTGAAGACGCAGAAGGCCGTCTTAAAATGGTGACTGACGAGCTGAGCAATCTGAAAGGCCAGATATCTCGTATGATTGGAGCCGTCTTTGGTAAGTATTCTTAACCTTCAATATTCAAAAAGTACTTGTCAAGAATCCTTTCTGGCGGCTTATAAGATTTGACTTGCTTGTAGGTGAACGGAGCCGCCAACTTTCAGATGATAGCCTATTAAAGCTGAAGGCTTTATACTCACTTTCTGAACAGCTCTATGTTGGGTCACTTTTCACCATTAAAGCTGTGATGACTGAGAAGGGTGTGCCAAAGCTTATGAAGGGTGTGCTAGAAGTCCTCTCCACCATCCCGAAGCAAATAGAAGAACTAAAAAGATCATCCGCCCGTAAGGGCGCAATGGCTGCTTTGAGCCGGTCGCTGGCTTATGCACCTGAGCTTAACCCGGCCGAGATGATGGATGGCTTTCCTCAGTTGAAGGACGACGGCTCGGAGTTCACGCAAGATGACTATGCCCGCTGCATGAAGGCATCCCGTATTTTGGCAAGCCGGCTGGCCGAAGAAGCTGATCTATCGTCATATCAGGCGGCTTACTCGGAAGATAATAAGCGAGTTCGAGGTCCCACCTTTGAAGCCAAAAGCCTAATTCCTCAACGCCGTAAGCATCTCTTCGCTCCTGGTGTTGACCCATCTCCGATCATGCACGATGAAGCCCAATTTGAGGCCTTAACAAACTGCAACTGGGATGTGGACAACCTCCAGATCCGGGAGACCGAAGACCCAGCGCAGGATGACCCGGCGACGAGTTAAATGAAGAATTGAATTCATGTGAAGGTAACCCGGCCCTGTTAATATGCCGGGTTATAATTTGCTGCAGAAACTTTAAGTCCGCAGATTTTGGGCTCCTTGATAGCCTTGTAATAGTAGTAGCAAACATTCGAAAACCTGCTCTAGTGCCTTCGTGCACTTCAAAACATCTTTCAATCCATACACCGGCGATTCAGCACGATTGTCTTGATACATAACCATCTGACTGCTTTGAGCAGCCAAAACGGGCGGCTCAGCCAACTGCTTCTTGAGCGCCTCAAACGCTTCATTAGCCGCATCACTCCAGACGAAGTCGTCTGTTTTCTTCATCATCTGATATAGAGGAATAGCATTCTCACCCAGGCAGCTTATGAAACGGCTCAGAGCGGCGATACGACCCGCCAAGCGCTGAACGTCATTAATACACGCTCGTTTAGACAAAGAAATGATGGCCTTTATCTTATCCGGGTTAGCCTCAATACCCCGCTCGGAGACCAAGAACCCCAAGAGCTTGCCTGCGGGTACACCAAAGACACACTTTGTCGGGTTAAGCATCATTTTATAAACCCGCAGATTATCAAAAGTTTCCTTCAAGTCAGCCAATAGAGTCTCCTTCTTCCTGGACTTGACCACAATATCATCTACATAAGCATGAACATTGCGCCCAATTTGACCTTGAAGGCAGTTCTGCACATAATGCTGATAAGTCGCCTGAGCGCTCTTGAGCCCGAAAGGCATAGACACATAGCAGAAAGCTCCAAAAGTCGTAATGAAAGACGTCTTCTCTTGGTCTTTGACTGCCATCTTGATCTGATGATAACCCGAATAAGCATCCAGGAAACATAGACTCTCACAACCCGCCGTTGCATCAATGATCTGGTCGATACGGGGGAGAGCAAATGGATCAACCGAACACGCCTTGTTGAGATAGGTGTAATCCACACACATGCGCCACGTGTCGTTCTTCTTGAGTACCAACACCGGGTTAGCTAACCACTCTGGGTGAAAAACTTCGACGATAAACCCTGCCGCTAAGAGCCGGGCAACCTCTTCTCCAATAGCCTTACGCCTTTCCTCATTGAAGCGACGGAGGAACTGTTTGACCGGCTTAAACTTAGGATCCACATTAAGGTGGTGCTCAGCAAATTCTCTCGGTACACCCGGCATGTCAGAAGGCTTCCATGCAAAGATGTTCCGATTCTCACGGATGAATTCGATGAGCGCGCTTTCCTATTTGGGATCCATATTGGCCCCAATAGTGAACTGCTGCGATGAGTCGCCAGGAGTGAAATCCACCAACTTGGTATCTTCTGCCACAAACTTCAGGGGCGGCTCATATTCCGTGTTGGGTTTCTTCAACGGGGTCATATCTGCCGGGTCAACATTCTCCTTATAAAATTTAAGCTCCGCCTCAGCACAACTTGACTCCGCGTACGTTGCATCGCCTTCCTCGCACTCAAGAGCAATATTCCGATCACGATGCACTGTAATCGTCGCGTTTAATCCGGGCATCTTGAGCTGCAAGTAAACATAACAAGGCCTAGCCATGAACTTGGCGTAAGCCGGCCGCCCAAACAAATAAGCGTGGTACGGGCTTTTGATTTTGACCACCTCAAACCATAAGGTCTCCACCCTATAGTTAAACTCATCACCAAAAGCTACCTCCAGAGAAATTTTTCCGACTGGGTAAGCTGATTTTCCGGGCACCACTCCGTGAAAAACTGTTGAAGACGGTTTAAGGTCCTTGTCAAGCAAGTTCATCCGGCGGAACGTGTCATAGTATAGGATGTTGATGCTGCTGCCACCATCCATAAGCACCTTGGTGAACACGTAGCCTCCGACTTGGGGGCCCACTACCTAGGCCAATTGCCCCGGGTTATCCACACGTGGCGGGTGATCCTCCCTGCTCCAAGTGATGTCATACTCAGACCACTTCAAATATTGCGGGAGAGCCGACATGACCGTACTAACCGCCCGCTTGCGCACCTTTTGATCCCGCTTATCAAGGCTTGTCGTAATGACATGATATTGGCCTCCATTAAGCTGCTTTGGGTTACTTTGAAACCCGGACTGGTTAATTTGCTGCTGGCCTCCATTGCCAGACTGTTGATTATGACCTCCATGGTTTCCCTGGCCTTGATAGCCAGAACCTGAGCCGCCGGCCCCAAAGCCGGACCAAGCCGGACCCAGGAGAGCCGGATCCTGACCCGCCAGACAGCCCATTGCCGCCACCCTGATGCTGGTTGATGCTGTAATTCCGGAACTCCCGCATGACCCAGCAATCCTTCCAGGCATGAGTGGATGGCTTATCGGGAACGCTATGTTTTGGGCAGGGGGCATTCAACATCGCTTCCATATTGAAAGGTTTGAACTTGCCGAAAGGTGGTTTACCATTACCCTTGCCACGGTTGCTCCCAGCACTAGTGTTGGCCACCAGGTCCGACACGCCGTCCGGGTGCTTCCGCTTTCCACCATTGCCATTATTATTATTTCCTCCTCCGCTCTGCTGTTGACTCTTGCCATTGTTATTCTTCTTACCCTTGGCCGATTTCTCGTCATCGGAACCAGGGTCTTTCGTGCTGTCAGAGTCTGCATACTTAGTGAGAGCCGCCATGAGCTCCCCCATGTCCTGGCATGAACGTTTGAGCCGGCCAAGCTTCTGCTTCAGGGGCAAAAAGTGGCAATTCTTCTCCAGAATCAGAACCGCTTGAGCCGCCGTAATGTTATCAAAAGAGTGGATGATGGTTGAGACCCGCCGGACCCAATGATGGGCCGATTCATCCTCACGCTGCACGCAATGATCCAAATCCACAATCGTCATGGGCTGCTTGCACGTTCCTTGAAAATTCTTGATGAACTTCGCCTTCAACTCGGCCCAGGAATTAATGGTGTTGGGTGCCAAACCCTTCAACAACGTGCGAGCCGGCCCTTCCAACATCATGATGAAATACTTGGCGCAAACTGCATCACTAACGTCTAACATCTCCATGGCTAGTTCATAACTCTCGATCCAAGCTTCCGGAGGCAGATCAGCAATATAATTGGGCACCTTGCGGGGACCCTTGAAATCCTTTGGCAGGCGCTCGTTTCGTAAGGCCGGCACAAAGCACGGCACTCCCACGGCCCTGGAAGTTACTCCGGCTCCCACCGAAATAGAAGGGGCTATGGTGGGTTCTTGATAAGCCGCCGCAGCTGCCGCCACTACCGCCTCTCGCAGCGCTCTCGCACGGTCAACCAGTGCCTGGGCATCAACAGCAGGCGGACCATCCCGTGCCGGGTTCCGACGTCGCTCACTGCTAGAAATCACAGGCGACTCTATACGCCGACTGTAACTGCGGCTTGGGATAGGGGTCGAGTGCACGTGGCTCCGGCTGTAAGCATACTTCTCCTGCTGCGCCACCGCCGTCTGCAAATATCCAATAGCGTTCCGCACTTCTTCCGCAAAAGGCGCTCCATCCGGGATGGGGAGCGTGCCAAGCCTGACTGCCGCTGCCACCATGTTCTCCGCCAGGTTAGAAAAATGACTGGGCGGTGTTGGAAAAGGCTACAGCGGGGTCTGATTCCTGCGGGGCGGGTCTGGCTGCCTATGCTGAACCGCCGCCCTACTCCCAGGTATTTCCGCCACCCGGGTTATGGTCAGAGGTGCATTATGTCCTTTCCCTGGCGTGTTAAAAAGATTCCTGGCCTCATACTGATCCGGCAGACGGGACTGATGCCTCATCCGATGGACTGCATCTGCGGTCCGTTGCTCCAGGTCAAGGCGAAAAGCTTCCGCCCTAAGGCGCTCCAACTCAGCATCCATCTGAGCTTTCATGGCATTGATTACCTCTTGGACTCCGGCCATCTGGTCCTTCAACCTCGCGATCTCCGTGTTACGGGCCGCTTGGTTTTCGGCCGTGACCTCGGTTCCCATCAGAGTCGTAAGTTCATTCATTAGATCCAGCAAAACTTGAGCCGGCGGCCTGCCTGCTCCAGACCCGGTCGCACCAGCGGCCGTGCTACCAGCGGCGGGTGCCGACCCTGCCATGAAGACAGCGGCTCGGTTTGGCGGCTCATAGTATTCCGGGTTAGGGTAGCCCTCGAAGTAGCCCCCAAGCCCGCCGTTGTGAAGCTGGTAGATTGATTCCGCCTCTCCGCTCGAGGATCCATCCTCTGAAGAGATGAGGGTTTCCTCCCGCGACATGGAGCCTTCAAGTTCCGCGCCTTGGGTAAAGCCGACGAAGACGCGCTTCCGGCCCGGGTTAACCCGGGCGGGTTGCGCGCGCCTGGCCGGCTCGACGAGGTCGGTGCCGATGTCCGGCCCGGGCTTAGATCCGCCGATCTTGCCAATGAAGACGTGAATTCCGCCGAAGGGGACCCGGTGCCCGTACTCGATTGAGTCGGCCTCGGGGCCCCAGCCAGCGTCGTCGATGTAGAGCTTGCCGCGGCGACTCTTGGTCATCCTGCCAACAGCATATCCCGCGATCCCTGTGAGAGAACCCTTCGAGAATTACACACCACCGAGCGTCAGCCCCAAGGTGGGCGCCAACTGTCGTGGTTTTGTCACGGCAGATGTCCTAGTGAAAGGACTTAGGTTCGAGGCCATCCCTAAGGCGGTGAACTCGAAGGGGTTGATCGGAATCGAGAGACAAGGGTTAGCCAGGTTCGGCACCTCGGAAAGAGGTAAAAGCCTACGTCATGCTTTGTGTTTGTATTGATTGGATATCGATTACAAGGGAGCGAGTTCACTTGACCTAGCTATCGATGGGTTGTTTTGTGGCCTAAGCCGCCCAGGTGACCCGCCTTTATATACACAGGTCGAGGCCCTGGGCTTACAAGAGTCCGGGCCGGGTAATACTTAATAACCGACCTCTCCTCTAACTACACATGCATTGTCTAACAATACGCCACCGGCGGCTTACGCCACCGGGTTACATATTGCCTTCTGGCTCTGGGCCTCCAGGCCCATTGAGCAGGCTTCTTCCAAACCATCATAGCTAAGCTGCCAACCTCATGACCCGGCCCCACCTGGGCGGGTCTCACCACGGGATTATATCCCCAACAAACCTCCTCCCTGTTGGAAATATGCCCTAGAGGCAATAATAAAATGGTTATTATTATATTTCCTTGTTCATGATAATTGTCTATTGTTCATGCTATAATTGTATTAACCGGAAACCGTAATACATGTGTGAATACATAGACCACACCATGTCCCTAGTGAGCCTCTAGTTGACTAGCTCGTTGATCAATAGATGGTCATGGTTTCCTGACCATGCACATTGGATGTCGTTGATAACGGGATCACATCATTAGGAGAATGATGTGATGGACAAGACCCAATCCTAAGCATAGCACAAGATTGTGTAGTTCGTCTGCTAGAGCTTTTCTAATGTCAAGTATCATTTCCTTAGACCATGAGATTGTGCAACTCCCGGATACCGTAGAATGCTTTGGGTGTATCAAACGTCACAACGTAACTGGGTGACTATAAAGGTGCACTACAGGTATCTCCGAAAGTGTCCGTTGGGTTGGCACGAATCGAGACTGAGATTTGTCACTCCGTGTGACGGAGAGGTATCTCTGGGCCCGCTCGGTAATACATCATCATAATGAGCTCAATGTGACTAAGGAGTTAGTCACGGGATCATGTGTTACGGAACGAGTAAAGAGACTTGCCGGTAACGAGATTGAACAAGGTATAGGGATACCGACGATCGAATCTCGGGCAAGTAACATACCGATGGACAAAGGAAATTGTATACGGGATTAATTGAATCCCCGACATCGTGGTTCATCCGATGAGATCATCGTGGAACATGTGGGAGCCAATATGGGTATCCAGATCCCGCTATTGGTTATTGGCCGGAGAGGTGTCTCGGTCATGTCTGCATGGTTCCCGAACCCGTAGGGTCTACACACTTAAGGTTCGGTGGCGCTAGAGTTGTAATGGGAATTGTATGTGGTTACCGAAAGTTGTTCGGAGTCCCGGATGAGATCCCGAACGTGACGAGGAGTTCCGGAATGGTTCGGAGGTAAAGATTTATATATGGGAAGTCCTATTTTGGTCACCGGAAAATGTTCGGGATTTTTCGGTATTGTACCGGGAAGGTTCTAGAAGGTTCCGGAGTGGGGCCCACCTGCATGGGGGGGCCCACATGAACGTGGGTAGTGGGGGCAAGGCCCCACACCCCTGGTCAAGGCGCACCAAGATCCCCCCTTTAGAAGGAATAAGATCATATCCCGAAGGGATAAGATCAAGATCCCTAAAAAGGGGGGATAACAATCGGTGGGGAAGGGAAAGGATGGGTTTTCTTTCCTCCCACCTTTGCCAACGCCCCAATGGACTTGGAGGGCAAGAAACCAGCCCCCTCCACCCCTATATATAGTGGGGAGGTGCATGGGAGCTGCATCCCTTGCCCCTGGCACAGCCCTCCCCCCTCCTACACCTCCTCCTCCTCCGTAGTGCTTAGCGAAGCTCTGCCGGAGAACCACGAGCTCCACCGTCACCACGCCGTCGTGCTGCCGGAGCTCTCCCTCAACTTCTCCTCCCCCCTTGCTGGATCAAGAAGGAGGAGACATCCCCGGGCTGTACGTGTGTTGAACGCGGATGCGCCGTCCGTTCGGCGCTTGGATCGGATCTTCCGCGATTTGAATCGCCGCGAGTACGACTCCATCGACCGCGTTCTTTGCAACTCTTCCGCTTAGCGATCTTCAAGGGTATGAAGATGCACTCCCTCTCTCTCTCGTTGCTAGCATCTCCTAGATTGATCTTGGTGACACGTAGGAATTTTTTTGAATTATTACTACGTTCCCCAACAGTGGCATCATGAGCTAGGTCTATACGTAGATTCTATGCACGAGTAGAACACAAGTAGTTGTGGGCGATGATTTGGTCAATTTGCTTGCCGTTACTAGTCCTATCTTGATTCGGCGGCATTGTGGGATGAAGCGGCCCGGACCGACTTTACACGTACGCTTACGTGAGACTGGTTCCACCGCCAGACATGCACTTGTTGCATAAGGTGGCTAGCGGGTGTCTGTCTCTCCCACTTTAGTCGGATCGGATTCGATGAAGAGGGTCCTTCTGAAGGGTAAATAGCAATTGGCATATCACCGTTGTGGCTTTTGCGTAGGTAAGAAACATTCTTTCTAGAAACCCATAGCAGCCACGTAAAACTTGCAACAACAATTAGAGGATGTCTAACTTGTTTTTGCAGGGTATGCTATGTGATGTGATATGGCCAAAAGGATGTGATGAAATATATGTGATGTATGAGATTGATCATGTTCTTGTAATAGGTATCACGACTTACATGTCGATGGGTATGACAACCGGCAGGAGCCATAGGAGTTGTCTTAATTTATTGTATGACCTGCGTGTCAATCAAAAACGCCATGTAATTACTTTACTTTATTGCTAACCGTTAGCCATAGTAGTAGAAGTAATAGTTGGCGAGACAACTTCATGAAGACACGATGATGGAGATCATGATGATGGAGATCATGGTGTCGTGCCGGTGACGATGGTGATCATGCCGCGCCCCGAAGATGGAGATCAAAGGCGCAAGATGATATTGGCCATATCATGTCACTTTATGATTTGCATGTGATGTTTATCATGTTTTTACATCTTATTTGCTTAGAACGACGGTAGCATAAATAAGATGATCCCTCACTAAAATTTCAAGAAATGTGTTCCCCCTAAGTGTGCACCATTGCGAAGGATCGTTGTTTCGAAGCACCACGTGATGATCGGGTGTGATAGATTCTAACGTTCGCATACAACGGGTGTAAGCCAGATTTACACACGCGAAACACTTAGGTTGACTTGACGAGCCTAGCATGTACAGCAATGGCCTCGGAACACGAGAGACCGAAAGGTCGAACATGAGTCGTATAGTAGATGCGATCAACATGGAGATGTTCACCATTGATGACTAGTCCGTCTCACGTGATGATCAGACATGGCCTAGTCGATATGGATCATGTATCACTTAGATGACTAGAGGGATGTCTATCTGAGTGGGAGTTCATTAAATAATTTGATTAGATGAACTTAATTATCATGAACTTAGTCTAAAATTGTCTTTACAATCTATCTTGTAGATCCAATGGCCCACGCTAATGTTGCCCTCAACTTCAACGCGTTCCTAGAGAAAACCAAGCTGAAAGACGATGGAAGCAACTATACGGATTGGGTCCGTAACTTGAGGATCATCCTCATAGCTTCCAAGAAAGCATATGTCCTTGATGCACCGCTAGGTGACGCACCCATTTTCCCAGCAACTCAAGACGTTATGAACGCCTGGCAGTCGCGTAGTGATGATTACTCCCTGGTTCAGTGCGGCATGCTTTACAGTTTAGAACCGGGGCTCCAAAAGCGTTTTGAGCAACACGGAGCATATGAGATGTTCCAAGAGCTGAGAATGGTTTTCCAAGCTCATGCCTGGGTCGAGAGATATGAAGTCTCCGACAAGTTCTTCAGTTGTAAGATGGAGGAAAATAGTTCTGTCAGCGAGCACATACTCAAAATGTCTGGGTTGCACAACCGCTTGTCTCAGCTGGGAGTTAATCTTCCGGATGACTCGGTTATTGACAGAATCCTCCAGTCGCTTCCACCTAGCTACAAGAGCTTTGTGATGAACTTCAATATGAAAGGGATGGAGAAGTCCATTCCTGAGTTATATTCGATGCTGAAATCAGCGGAGGTGGAGATCAAAAAGGAACATCAAGTGTTGATGGTGAATAAGACCACCAATTTCAAGAAAGGCAAGGGTAAGAAGAACTTCAAGAAGGACGGCAAAGCAGTTGCCGCGCCCGGTAAATCAGTTGTCGGGAAGAAGCCCAAGAATGGACCCAAGCCTGAGACTGAGTGCTTTTATTGCAAGGGAACCGGTCACTGGAAGCGGAACTGCCCCAAGTACTTAGTAGATAAGAAGGCCGGCAACGTCAAAGGTATATATGATATACATGTTATTGATGTGTACCTTACCAGCGCTCGTAGTAGCTCCTGGGTATTTGATACCGGTGCGGTTGCTCACATCTGTAACTCAAAACAGGAGCTGCGGAATAAGCGGAGACTGGCGAAGGACGAGGTGACGATGCGCGTCGGGAATGGTTCCAAGGTCGATGTGATCGCCGTCGGCACGCTACCTCTACATCTACCTTCGGGATTAGTTTTAAACCTCAATAATTGTTATTTAGTACCAGCTTTGAGCATCAACATTGTATCTGGATTTCGTTTGATGCGAGATGGCTACTCATTTAAATCCGAGAATAATGGTTGTTCTATTTATATGAGAGATATGTTTTATGGTCATGCCCCGCTGGTCAATGGTTTATTTTTATTGAATCTCGAACGTGACGTTACACATATTCATAGTGTGAATACCAAACGACGTAAGGTTGATAATGATAGTCCCACATACTTGTGGCACTGCCGCCTTGGTCATATTGGTGTCAAACGCATGAAGAAACTCCATGCAGATGGACTTTTGGAGTCTCTTGATTATGAATCATTTGACACGTGCGAACCATGCCTCATGGGCAAGATGACTAAGACTCCGTTCTCCGGAACAATGGAGCGAGCAACCAACTTGTTCGAAATAATACATATCGATGTATGCGGTCCAATGAGCGTTGAGGCTCGCGGTGGCTATCGTTATGTTCTCACCCTCACTGATGACTTAAGCAGATATGGGTATGTCTACTTAATGAAACACAAGTCTGAGACCTTTGAAAAGTTCAAGGAATTTCAGAGTGAGGTAGAGAATCAACGTGACAAGAAAATAAAGTTCTTACGATCTGATCGTGGAGGAGAATATTTGAGTCACGAGTTTGGCACGCACTTAAGGAAATGTGGAATTGTTTCACAACTCACGCCGCCTGGCACACCTCAGCGTAATGGTGTGTCCGAACGTCGTAATCGCACTCTATTGGATATGGTGCGATCTATGATGTCTCTTACTGATTTACCGCTATCATTTTGGGGATATGCATTAGAGACTGCCGCATTCACTTTAAATAGGGCACCGTCTAAATCCGTTGAGACGACACCGTATGAATTATGGTTTGGGAAGAAACCTAAGCTGTCATTTCTGAAAGTTTGGGGATGCGATGCTTATGTCAAGAAACTTCAACCTGAAAAGCTCGAACCCAAATCGGAAAAGTACGTCTTCATAGGATACCCTAAGGAAACTATTGGGTATACCTTCTACCTCAGATCCGAAGGCAAGATCTTTGTTGCCAAGAATGGATCCTTTCTAGAGAAAGAGTTTCTCTCGAAAGAAGTAAGTGGGAGGAAAGTAGAACTTGATGAGGTAATTGTACCCCCCTCTCGAACCGGAGAGTAGCGCAGCGCAGGAAAATGTTTCTGTGGTGCCTGCACCGACTAGAGAGGAAGTTAATGATGATGATCATGAAACTTCGGATCAAGTTACTACTGAACTTCATAGGTCCACGAGGACACGTTCCGCACCAGAGTGGTACGGCAACCCTGTCCTGGAAATCATGTTGTTAGACAACGGTGAACCTTCGAACTATGAAGAAGCCATGGCGGGCCCGGATTCCAACAAATGGCTTGAAGCCATGAAATCCGAGATAGGATCCATGTATGAGAACAAAGTATGGACTTTGGTGGACTTGCCCGATGATCGGCAAGCCATAGAAAATAAATGGATCTTTAAGAAGAAGACTGACGCGACTGGTAATGTGACCGTCTATAAGGCTCGGCTTGTCGCTAAGGGTTATCGACAAGTTCAAGGAGTTGACTACGATGAGACTTTCTCACCCGTAGCGATGCTGAAGTCCGTCCAAATCATGTTAGCAGTTGCCGCATTTTATGATTATGAGATCTGGCAAATGGACGTCAAAACGGCATTCCTTAACGGTTTCCTTAAGGAAGAATTGTATATGATGCAGCCGGAAGGTTTTGTCGATCCTAAGAATGCTGACAAGGTATGCAAGCTCCAGCGCTCCATCTATGGGCTGGTGCAAGCATCTCGGAGTTGGAACATTCGCTTTGATGAGGTGATCAAAGCGTTTGGGTTTATACAGACTTATGGAGAAGCCTGTATTTACAAGAAAGTGAGTGGGAGCTCTGTAGCATTTCTCATTTTATATGTGGATGACATATTGTTGATGGGAAATATAGAACTTTTGGAAAGCATAAAGGCCTACTTGAATAAGTGTTTTTCAATGAAGGACCTTGGAGAAGCTGCTTACATATTAGGCATCAAGATCTATAGAGATAGATCGAGACGCCTCATTGGTCTTTCACAAAGCACATACCTTGACAAGATATTGAAGAAGTTCAATATGGATCCGTCCAAGAAGGGGTTCTTGCCTGTATTGCAAGGTGTGAGATTGAGCACAGCTCAATGCCCGACCTCGGCAGAAGATAGAGAAAAGATGAGTGTCATTCCCTATGCCTCAGCCGTAGGCTCTATTATGTATGCCATGCTATGTACCAGACCTGATGTGAACCTTGCCATAAGTTTGGTAGGGAGGTACCAAAGTGATCCCGGAATGGAACACTGGACAGCGGTCAAGAATATCCTTAAGTACCTAAAAAGGACTAAGGATATGTTTCTCGTTTATGGAGGTGCCGAAGAGCTCGTCGTAAAGGGTTACGTCGATGCTAGCTTCGACACAGATCCGGATGACTCCAAGTCACAAACCGGATACGTGTATATTTTGAATGGTGGGGCAGTCAGCTAGTGCAGTTGCAACCAAAGCGTCGTGGCGGCATCTACATGTGAAGCAGAGTACATAGCTGCTTCGGAAGCAGCGCAGGAAGGAGTCTGGATGAAGGAGTTCATCACCGACCTAGGAGTGATTCCCAATGCGTCGGGCCCGATGACTCTCTTCTGTGACAACACTGGAGCTATTGCCATTTCCAAGGAGCCTAGGTTTCACAAGAAGACCAAGCACATCAAGCGCCGCTTCAACTCCATTCGTGGTTACATTCAGGATGGAGATATAGATATTTGTAAAGTACATACGGATCTGAATGTCGCAGATCCGTTGACTAAACCTCTTCCACGAGCGAAACATGATCAGCACCAGAACTCTATGGGTGTTCGATTCATCACAATGTAACTAGATTATTGACTCTAGTGCAAGTGGGACACTGTTGGAAATATGCCCTAGAGGCAATAATAAAATGGTTATTATTATATTTCCTTGTTCATGATAATTGTCTATTGTTCATGCTATAATTGTATTAACCGGAAACTGTAATACATGTGTGAATACATAGACCACACCATGTCCCTAGTGAGCCTCTAGTTGACTAGCTCGTTGATCAATAGATGGTAATGGTTTCCTGACCATGGACATTGGATGTCGTTGATAACGAGATCACATCATTAGGAGAATGATGTGATGGACAAGACCCAATCCTAAGCATAGCACAAGATCGTGTAGTTCGTCTGCTAGAGCTTTTCTAATGTCAAGTATCATTTCCTTAGACCATGAGATTGTGCAACTCCCGGATACCGTAGGAATGCTTTGGGTGTTCAAACGTCACAACGTAACTGGGTGACTATAAAGGTGCACTACAGGTATCTCCGAAAGTGTCTGTTGGGTTGGCACGAATCGAGACTGGGATTTGTCACTCCGTGTGACGGAGAGGTATCTCTGGGCCCACTCGGTAATACATCATTATAATGAGCTCAATGTGACTAAGGAGTTAGTCACGGGATCATGTGTTACGGAACGAGTAAAGAGACTTGCCGGTAACGAGATTGAACAAGGTATAGGGATACCGACGATCGAATCTCGGGCAAGTAACATACCGATGGACAAAGGGAATTGTATACGGGATTAATTGAATCCCCGACATCCTGGTTCATCCGATGAGATCATCGTGGAACATGTGGGAGCCAATGTGGGTATCCAGATCCCGCTATTGGTTATTGGCCAGAGAGGTGTCTCGGTCATGTCTGCATGGTTCCCGAACCCGTAGGGTCTACACACTTAAGGTTCGGTGACGCTAGAGTTGTAATGGGAATTGTATGTGGTTACCGAAAGTTGTTCGGAGTCCCGGATGAGATCCCTAATGTCACGAGGAGTTACGGAATGGTCCGGAGGTAAAGATTTATATATGGGAAGTCCTATTTTGGCCACCGGAAAATGTTCGAGATTTTTCGGTATTGTACCGGGAAGGTTCTAGAAGGTTTCGGAGTGGGGCCCACCTGCATGGGGGGGCCCACATGAACGTGGGTAGTGGGGGCAAGGCCCCACACCCCTGGTCAAGGTGCACCAAGATCCCCCCTTTAGAAGGAATAAGATCATATCCCGAAGGGATAAGATCAAGATCCCTAAAAAGGGGGATAGCAATCGGTGGGGAAGGGAAAGGATGGGATTTCTTTCCTCCCACCTTTGCCAACGCCCCAATGGACTTGGAGGGCAAGAAACCAGCCCCCTCCACCCCTATATATAGTGGGGAGGCGCATGGGAGCAGCATCCCTTGCCCCTGGCGCAGCCCTCCCCCCTCCTACACCTCCTCCTCCTCCGTAGTGCTTAGCGAAGCTCTGTCGGAGAACCACGAGCTCCACCGCCACCACGCCGTCGTGCTGCCAGAGCTCTCCCTCAACTTCTCCTCCCCCCTTGTTGGATCAAGAAGGAGGAGACGACCCCGGGCTGTACGTGTGTTGAACGCGGAGGCGCCGTCCGTTCGGCGCTTGGATCGGATCTTCCGCGATTTGAATCGCCGCGAGTACGACTCCATCAACCGCATTCTTTGCAACGCTTCCGCTTAGCGATCTTCAAGGGTATGAAGATGCACTCCCTCTCTCTCGTTGCTAGCATCTCCTAGATTGATCTTGGTGACACGTAGGAATTTTTTTGAATTATTACTATGTTCCCCAACACTCCCTAGGGGCATGCGGTAGTTACTTTGCTTCGAGAGAGCTAATAATGCTTTACAATAAGTATGTGAGTTCTTTATTACTAATGTGAATCCATGGATATACACACTCTCACCTTTCCGTAATTGGCTAGCCTCTTCGGTACCGTGCATTGCCCATTCTCACCTCGAGAGTAGGTGCAACCTTCGCCAGTGCATCCAAACCTCGTGATATGATACACTCTATCACACATAAGCCTACTTATATCTTCCTCAAAACAGCCACCATACCTATCTATTATGGCATTTCCATAGCCATTCCAAGATATATTGCCATGCAACTTTCACCGTTTCGTCACATGATTTGTGTGTTCATCATCATATTGCTTTGCATGATCACGTAGCTGACATAGTATTTGTGGCAAAGACACCGTTCATCATTATCTACATGTTATGCTAGATCATTGCACATCCTGGTACACTGCCAGATGCATTCATATAGAGTCATTCTCATATATCTTTATTGAGTTGTGATATCGAGCTGTAAGTAAATAAAAGTGTGATGATCATAATTATTAGAGCACTGTCCCAGTGAGGAAAGGACGATGGATACTATAATTCCACCACAAGTCGGGATGAGACTCTGGCCGAAAAATAAACTAAAATAAAGAAATAGGGGAGGCAAAAAAAAGGAGAAAGACCACCATGAAAAAAATGAAAATGAGAGAAAAGAGAGAAGGGGCAGTGCTACTATTTCCTTTTCCACACTTGTGCTTAGAGGGAGCACCATGTTCTTCATATAGAGAATCTCCTGAGTTGTCATTTTCATATGCTAATGGGAATTTTACATTATAGAACTTGGCTTGTATATTCCGATGATGGGCTTCCTCAAATGCCAGATGCACACCCACTTAGCTTCCGTTGAGCTTTCATACACTTATAGCTCTAGTGTATCCGTTGCATGGCAATCCCTACTCCACGCATTGATATCGGTTGATGGACATCTCCATAGCCCGTTGATCCGCCTAGTTGATGCGAGACTTTCTTTCCACTTTGACTCCTTTTGATCTCTACCACCATACTCTATTCCACCCATATGCTATAACCATGGTTCATGCTCATGTATTGAGTGGAGTTGAAAATGCTGAAGCGTGTTAGAAGTACGATCCAATTGCCTGATTTGACACCACGGTGCTCATGATTTATATCTATGCGGTGAAGACGGAGTCATGACACGGTAATATGAGAAAATGAGTAGGGAATAACATTCTTTAAGGATCGTATATTTTGAAAAAGTAATGATTGTGCTGCTTATGTTTATGGATATTATTATGTTGATACCAATTACTTCATCATTTCTCAAAGATCATACCTAAAAGAGATTACATGTGTTGGAAATATTAACACTTTCCTGATTAGACTAATCCACAAGTAAATAACAAGCATGGTAAATACGGCATGCACTTCATACCTATACCTAAGCATACTAGCACGTACAGTACATAGAAACGGAATATCTATGAACATGACATATACGGCTAGCACGAGAACAAGTAAATGAGGGATGAACAAATCATACCCTCCGGTTGGCCAAGCCAACGAGGCGGCGGCAGCGTCGTCCGTGGCCTTCTTCTTGGCAGCAACGGCGATGGCGACGTCGTCGACCATGGTGAGGATGCAGGGGAAGTAGTCGAAGCAGAGGAGGACGAAGACGGGGACGGATCGGGAGCAGTCGCGTCGAGACGCTCCCCAAAAACCTTATTGTCGTTCTCCCGGGCAGGATCTCGAACGACAGGGTTCCGGAGGCACCTGCTCTCCCGACCAACCGTGCATGCGGTCGTCGGGATGGGATCGCCGGAAGCAGCACACTGAGAGGAATAGTAGATGACGGCTATGGTTGCACAAAGAGGGAGAGAGTGAACGGATTAGGTTACACTCCATTGTCGGCGCCTCCTTATATAGGCCATCAGGTAGATGGGCCTGGGCCAAGCCCATGACCGAGTCCGCGAACAGCCCACGGTCCAACGTCTCAGACAGTGGCTCTTTCGTTTAGCGACTCGTTAATTAATCCATAATTAATTAACCATTTCTGACCGACAAAAATAAGGCTCGGTTCTTCTCATTCCCGCAACCCGCGGCGCGCGCGCGCGTCGTGACGAGGCGAGGCGGCGGAGAAGGAGGAGCGCGCGTGTACAACTCCTCTTCCTAAGCTCCCAATGGCAAGTGATAGAGCAGCCCTTATAAAGGGGTCTCACTCTTACTACTGTAGCAGTATGCTACTAAACTTCCCACCACTTGCCGTGCACTCACATGGGCCATAGAGATTAACAAGGGATTATTGTCTTATATGGGCCTAAGCCCATCTATAATCCAACAACATGTTGGGTAGCATGTCGCATCAAAAATTCTGTTTTTATCATTTAGCTACTCGAGGACGAGCAGGAATTAAGCTTGGGGATGCTGATACATCTCCAACGTATCGATAATTTTTGACTGTTCCAAGCTATTATATTATCAATCTTCGATAATTTATATGCAATAATATGCTATTTTATATCTTTTTTGGGGACTAACCTATTAACACACTGTCCAGTGCCAATTCTTGTTTTTTGCGTGTTTTTGACTTTTACAGAAAATCAATACCAAATGGAGTCCAAACACGATGAAACTTTTTGGTGTTTTTTTCTGGAATATTTTGGGACCACGAAGCTTCGGGAGGTGGCCAGAAGATGCATGAGGGAGCGACAAGCTCGTGGGGCGCGCCCTGAGGGGTAGGGGCACCCCTGAGCTTGTGGCCCCCTCATGGCTCCCCCTGACCTAATTCCACTTCTATAAATTATGAAATATTCTGAAAACCCCAGAGAGGAAGAAAAAAAGAAGCTTTCCACTTTCACTAGTCTCTGTTCCGCTGCGATCCCACCTGGAGACCTTTTTCGGTGCCCTGCCGGAGGGGGAATGGATCACAGAGGCCATCTTCATCAACCTTGTTGCCTCCATAATGATGTGTGAGTAGTCCACCACAGACCTACAGGTCCATAGCTAGTACCAAGATGACTTTCTCTCTCTCTTTGATCTTCAATACCATGTTCACTGCGATTCTCGCGGTGATCTATCCGATGTAATCCTCTTTTGCGGTGTGTTTGTTGGGATCCGATGAATTGTTGGTTTATGATCAGATTATTCATTGAAATTAATTGAGTCTTCTCTGAATTCTATTATGCATGATTATTATAGCTTCGTATTTCTCTCCAATCCTTCAGTTTGGTTTTGTCAACTAGATTGATTTATCTTAACTGGGAGTGGTGCGTTGTAATGGGTTCAATCTTGCGGTGCTCAATATCCCAATGACATAAGGGGACAATACACATATTTCTATTGTTGACATTAAGGATAAAACGACGGGGTCTGAACACATTGCTTGTCTTACTTTGTCTACATCATGTCACCTTGGTCCAAGCATTACTCTGTTTGTCATGAACTTAATACCTAGAGAGGCAAGCATAGAAGCGCTCTCGAAGTGGAGTAATAGTAGTAGATGCAGGATCGTTTCGGTCTACTTGTTTATGGACGCGATGCCTATATAGTATATACATGATCATTGTCGTGAATAACATGTCATAACTATTCGATATTCTGTCAATTGCCCAACAGTAATTTGTTTACCCACCGTATGCTATATGCAAGAGAGAAGCCCCTAGGGAAAACTATGGCCCCCGGGTTTACTTAATCATAAATACTAAAACCCTAATAATACTTCACTGCCTTTTATTATTATTTTTTACTTTTATCATCTATCTCTATCAAGATTTAATCCTTGCAAGTAACGAGTTCAAGGGGCTTGACAACTCTCTTGCTCGCGTTGGGTGCAAGTGTTTGGTTTGTGTGTGTAGGTGCTGCAGAAGGGAGTTTGCTTGAGTCTCCTATTGATTCGATAACCTTGGTTCTCACTGAGGAAAATACTTATCTCTATTGTACTGCATCACCCCTCCTCTGAGGAAAAACCCAAAGCAGTTTACAAGTAGCACCGCTCGGATCCGGTCTTCGTTTGTCTACGTCGGTGTGTCTTCAGGTTGAATTCTTTCGATCTACGCTTCTCTTCATCGTCAGTGGTTACTGTTCCGGTGCGTTGGACCAAAGAGGCCTTAGCGTGACGACTTCCTAACCGTCGACTATAATGAGTTTTTCCCGGCTCTGACGAGGGAGGGATGATAATGACGATGGCTTCGGCTCACTCCAATACTTTTAATCATCGCTACATGTTCAAAGAATCTGGATGTAAATGAAAAGAGACATTTTCTGTGTTTCCCAAAAAAAAGATATTGCGTCCAATAACCATAGGTCTCAGCGGTCAGCAGTCCTAGCGGCGGCGTGGCTGTCTGTGATGCGAGCAATGCAGTCATAGCTGCCGATTTTGGTGTTTTGACCCTTTTCCAAAAATTAAGCAGTATCTGACCCTGCTTTGTAAAAAACTCGAGATCTGACACTTTTCCTACCACAAAGGTCGATGGCGGTAGGATAAACCAGCCTACCATCGAAGCACTTGGCGGTAGGCAACTTATCCACGTCAGCGCAGAGGCCCTACCGCCA
The DNA here is from genome assembly GCA_039707655.1 of Elymus sibiricus. Classification (NCBI taxonomy): domain Eukaryota; kingdom Viridiplantae; phylum Streptophyta; class Magnoliopsida; order Poales; family Poaceae; genus Elymus; species Elymus sibiricus. The sequence continues at coordinate 393,458,038 of CM077665.1, read as the reverse complement.
AACAGGCCGGCAATAGCCTATGTAGCCCTACCGCCGAGGTGTCAGGCGATAGGTGCGTGCAAGCACTGTATTTGATACTTATAATTTTTTTACGGTATGACGTACACCCCTACCGCCATAGACCTCGGCGGTAGGCTGGTTACCCTACCGCCATAGACCTCGACGGTAAGAAAATGGTTAGATCTGAATTTTTGAAAAAACAAGATCAGATCTGGCTTAACTTTTGAAAAAGGGGTTAAAATACGAAAATCGGCCGCACACGCAGACATCAGGACGTTAGAGGAGGCTCCACATACACATATACATACCATTGGCAACGCTCTTCGACCGGCATGGGGAAACCCTAGAGGACTACAATTCCGTTTGGTTGGAACGAACATGTTCGTTGCTGAATTCGAGTCTCAGCGAGATCGTGACAGAGTTTGGGCTGGATCGCCTTGGCACATCAACAAGAACGCGGTCATACTGGCCGAGTTTGAAGATTGCATGCGCCCAGATGAAGTCAAGTTCGATCGTTTGTAGGTGTGGGCTAGGGTTCTTAACCTAGCCTACAACCTGAGAGATGATGCATGGGGCCTCCCAATAGCCCGGATGATCGACAAGGAGGCCCATATTGCTAAGTTTGATCACAATGGAGGCTATCTCCGAGCTAGGGTTTCTGTGGACGTCAACAAACCGCTCAGGAGATGGGTGCTCATTGATTGTGCAAGGAGGAAGAAGGTGGACTCCTATGACATACAGTATGAACAGATCCCATACTTCTGCTTCTCCTGTGGATGGCTGGGCCACTCGGAACTCTACTGCTCCAATCCAGGATCAAGAGATGAGAAGGGAGAGCTTCCTTTTGGGCCGAAACTGAGAGCTCCTGATGAGAACAGATACCCGGCAAGCAGCGAAAATTCTTCCAGGGGATAGAGGTCTTATCAGAGCAGCAAACAGGGAACAAAGAACTCGAGTACTAGATCCAAACCAGATGGGGGGGGGGGAAGAGGTGGTCTCGCCCTTGAAGAACAAAGAGAAGGCACGATTCAAGCGGAAGGAAGGCCCCACAATGGTGTATAAGCCAAAGCAGTTGCTACTGACGGCAGCTCAACACTCTGAAGAAGATGACCCGAGCACGAGCACAGCTGGGAGGGAGGTTGATGAGGACTTGGTACGTGAACCAAAGAAGAAGAGGCCTACGCCTGACAATTCGGCAGAGACCGGTGATCGGTCCTGCCCGGCCCAATGAGTTGCCTCTCATGGAACTGCCGGGGGCTTGGGAACCCCGAGGCGGTTCGAGAGCTTCGTAGCATTGTGAAGCTAGAAGGACCCACTCTTCTCTTCGTCATGGAAACAAAAATAAAAGGGAAGAGAGTTGAGGACTTGCAGAGACATCTAGGCTTCGGCGGGTGCTTTGCAGTGGATAGTGTAGGCCTAAGTGGTGGTATTGGGCTTTTCTGGACACATGATGTTATTGTCGATCTAAAGAATTTTAGTTCTGGACATATTGATGCAATGGTTAAATATAAGGACCAAAACTCTTTTGAGTGGAGGTTCACTGGTTTCTATGGAGCGCCTCGAGCTGAAGATAGACATCATAGTTGGCGTTTTCTGCGCACTTTGTATGCCATGTCGCATGCAGCTTGGATTTGTATGGGTGACTTTAACGAGACTCTCTATGCCAACGAACACTTCAGTCGGGCAGCTAGGCCAGAGAGACAAATGAGAGCTTTCAGAGAAGTCACCGATGAAGTGGCCCTCCAAGATTTGGGGTGGTCACGCACAGCGTACACCTGGGATAATCGGCAGTCAGGTGACGCGAATGTTAAGGCGAGGCTGGACAGAGCTTTTGCCAATGAAGAGTTCCGGCAACACTTTCAATACATCAGAATCAGACACCTACCTTCCGTAGAATCTGATCATTGCTTTGTTGTAGCGGAGATAAAGGAAAATCTTATGAACACGTCACGAGCCAAGAAACAATTCAGATATGAGAACGTGTGGTCATCGCATGTGGATTATGATCGCATTGTTGCTGCTGCGTGGCAGGAGGCAAATAGAGGACCGGGACTCCATGGTATAGCGGATTCACTGAATCATTTGAAGGCGACGCTGGAACCTTGGGGGGCCCGCGAGTTTGGTTGCTTAACTCGTCGGGTCAGACAATTGCAGAAGAGGCTGGACAAACTAAGGTGTCGGTCGGTGGGTCGAGGGCCAACTGAGGAAGAAAGAGCAGTGGTACGTCAGCTGCGTGAGGCTCTCCACCAGGAGGAGATCTGGCTACGGCAGCAGTCCCGTGTCCCCTGGCTCAGAGAAGGCGATCGCAACACTGCATATTTTCAAGCACAGGCGGCACAACGGAAACGTATCAACAGAATTCAGGGTTTATGCCGAGCGGATGGCTCGGTTTGTGCTAACGAAGATGAAGATAAGATCGAGGTTCAGACGTTCTATCAAAATTTGTATGAATCCCAGGGATTTATGGATGCAGCCGAGCTTCTTAACCATGTTCCAGTTAAGGTCACGGATGACATGAACGTGGAGCTTACAAAACCCTATACTGCGGCGGAGGTCCGGACAACATTGTTTCAAATGGCTCCCTCCAAAGCACCGGGGGTAGATGGTTTTACTGCGGGGTTCTATCAGCGTCACTGGAGCTTATTGGGTGAAGCTGTAACCGCGGCGGTGCTGTACTTTCTTAATGGAGGAGAGCTACCAGCAGGTTTGAATGATACCTCTATCACTTTGATCCCTAAGGTACGACATCCTCACTCTATTTCATAGTACAGACCTATTGCATTCTATTTGGTTCTTTACAAGATTGCATCAAAATGTGTGATTAACCGAATGAGGACATTCATGGATGAGATCATCAGTGAAGAGCAAAGCGCTTTTGTTCCTGGACGTCTGATAACTGATAATGTCTTAGTTGCATATGAAAGTGTGCACACAATGAGAAGGCGGAAGAAAGGGAAAACTATGCTTGTGCAATTAAACTAGACATGATGAAAGCCTACGATCGAGTCGAGTGGCACTTTCTTGAGGCTATTTTGACAAAGTTGGGCTTCAACATTGTCTTCGTTCGGCTGATCATGAAGTGTGTATCTTCAGTACGTTTCTCTGTTCGTGTCAATGGAGAGCTACTACCCTTTTTCACTCCCTCGTGTGGACTGAGGCAAGGTGATCCGGCGTCACCATTCCTCTTTTTGCTCTGTGCGGAGGGCCTCTCTTCTTTGCTGAAGTATTACAATGTTAGGTACATTGACAGAGGCATAAGAGTCAGCTATAGGTCACCTTGGGTCACACATTTGTTGTTCGCTGATGACAGCTTGATCTTCATCAGTGCAAACACCCAGAGTGCCGAGAGACTTAATGAAATTCTGAGAATTTATGGTGAATCATCGGGATAGTGTGTTAACCGTGCTAAGAGCTCCATTTACTTCAATTCTAACACACCGGCCCAGCTTAAGCAGCAGTTGAAAGCCGTCCTCAACATTGATGTTGAGGCTTTCAGCGAGCGTTACCTGGGGCTGCCCGCGGCGGTCGGCCGCATCACTAGCGGGACATTCGATCACATTGGGGAGAGAGCTCGCGGGAAGATCCAGGGATGGTCTGAAAAATTGCTTGCATGTGCAGGCCGCGAAACATTGTTGAAATCAATGGTTCAGGCGATTCCCACATATTCTATGAGCACATTCTTACTCACAAAAAAGGTGTGCAAGAGTCTGACTTCACCAATGGCCAAATATTTCTGGAGCAGCTCTATTGACAAGAATGCATTGCATTGGGTTTCCTGGAATAATCTGGCAACACCAAAGTGCAAAGGAGGAATGGGGTTTCAGGACCCCCATCAGTTTAATCTTGCGCTGCTTGGGAAGCACGGTTGGCGCTTTATGACTAACCCTAATTCTCTATGTGCAAGGGTTCTGAAGGGCCGCTACTTCCCTGATATAGATTTTATGCATGCTTCTGTTCCCAAATCTGCGTCAGCAACATGGAGAGCTATCATTGCTGGCAGGGAAGCATTGCAAGCGGGACTTATTAAGAGAGTGGGAGACGGGAACTCCATTGATGTGTGGGCCGATAAGTGGATTCCCGGGACCATCTCTATGACACCATTGCTGAAGCCACCGAACACTAATGTTCGGACAGTCTCGGATCTCATTGATCCCGAGAACTGGTCATGGAGGCAGGAGTTGATTCGAACAACCTTCATCACCCCTGATGCCGACGCCATTCTAAACATCCCAATCAGGAGGGGGGGAGGTGAGGACTTTTATGCTTGGGCCTTTGAAAGATCAGGCAACTACACTATTAAATCGGCGTACCGTGCTCTAGTGACTCAGAACGAGCGCAATGCTCTAGAGGAAGGGGCGGCTACCGACGCTTCAAGAGATGACAACAGATGTGGAATGCCCTGTGGAAACTCAAAGTGATCCCAAAGGTATGAGTGTTCTGGTGGAGGGTACTACGAGGGATTCTACCGGATGAGTGCACTCTCAAGTATCGCCATATTGCAGTCTTAGACACTTGCAAAGTATGTCTGGCTAAGGAGGAGGATCTCATGCATGCTCTTATTCAATGCTCCCATGCACGTCGCTTCTGGGATGAAGCTTGTGCGTGGTTTGGTTTGCGGCTTCCTCGCTTACACCCACGTTCTTGGGCCAGAGATATTCTATGTGGAGACCGCTTCAAGGATGAAGATCAAGCAAAGGTAATCACCATCATGTGGACGATCTGGCATTCTCGTAATCGGATCAAGCATGGTGAAGAGGGGGGGGACCCAACAGCCGCTATCAGGTCGACTAGGGAGGCCCTTGCGTTGCTGGAGTTGCCCCGGAATTCAACCATTCTACTACCAGGTCATGGCTGGCGGCCGCCTGAGCCAGGTATGATCAAGATCACGACGGATGGTGCACTTAACGTCGCGGAAGGTAGAGGAGGTGCGGGTGGCATAGCCCGTTCCGCGTCCGCGTTGATGGGAGCATGGTGCAAACCGTCTCGGATCCATTGATAATGGAAGGTTTATCGATGCGGGAAGGAGCTCTATTTGCAAAACTTCGAGGCCTCTCGCATGTGATAATGGAGACCGATTGCCAGGAGTTGGTACAACTCTGGCATACTCGCCACAATTCACGTTTGATTGTGGCTGCTATCTTAGATGAAATAGGAGAGCTAGCTTTTGATTTTTCAGTTTTTGAGATTCAACATGTAAACAGGCCAGCAAACTTACCGGCGCATCTCTGTGCGAAACGTGCATGCACTTTGAATGTGACCGAATGTTGGCTTGAGGAGACTCCTAGTTTCTTGGTAACCAGCCTCCTTGCTGATTGCCCGGGGAACTCTTTTGTTGAATAAAAGCTCTCTGATTTGCCTGCAAAAAAAAAACATACACGCAATAATCCTACACCTACGAACACTATTATGAAGAGTTACGTAACCTGCCAAACAAAATCTCTCCCCCCCTGATTTTCACCGGTGTGGGCCCCTGCCATCCCCTTCCATCCAATCCCAATCCTTCTGGCCGAGCACGAACCGATACGACCAAGCCATGCTTTTCAATGGATTCAAGTGTGTTTGACGAGAAAAGACTGCCCATGCAGTCGGTGGCCTTGTATAATTCGCCACTCCATTGACTTAACTTCGAGGTCTCTAGAAAAACACTCACACGACAAACCCAGCACGTCTAGACAGAAGGACACCGCAAAGAAAACACACGTTTACACACGCCAAGCGGGTGTCACGCACAACCACAACCACTATGCCAGTAGGCCAGGCCACGACTATTCCATGCGCCGCCCGGCCCCGTGCTACTGTCCGGTTCAGCAGCTGACCACCGGACGAAAGCTTCTGACGACACACAGTACACGATAAAGTAGTGCCAGTAGGAGTACATCGAAGCAGTAAAAACGTTGCTCGCAAACTTGGCCGAGTGAGTGAACGGAGCGTCGCCGGAGAGACCCGGTCACCCCCGGCGGAACGGGTTGTGGGCCTTGAACTCGGCCGCGACGTCGGCGACGGAGCCGGCGGCCGCCACGAGGGACACGAGGAGGCACACGGCGCTGAGCGCCTGGAGGAACAGCCACCGCGTGCTGCCCCGCGGCACCCGGCGCTGCGCGATGTACATCTCCACGGGGAAGTACACGGTGAGCGGCCAGAAGGAGATGGAGCCGATGAGCCCCACCACGGACCCGAAGAAGGGCATCGCCATGGCCACGGCGGTCGTCACGCACACGTACGCCGTGCGCCAGGTCAGCCGGAGCGGGCACACGGACACGCGGACGGCCGAGGGCCACAGCCGGACCTCCCTCGTGCCCACGAACGCGCTGTCCGGCCATGCCGCGGCGGCCCGCAGCTCGACGTAGGCGAAGATGGGCTGGGTGATGACCTGGTACGTGCCCACCAGGTGGACGGTGACCGCGGCGTTGGCCACGTCCAGCAGCCAGAAGGGCTCGTAGAAGCCGAAGCCGGTGAGGAGGTTGTCCGGCGCCCCGTCGCCGAACGCCGCGTACCCCACGCACCCGCACAGCAGGTAGATCACCGTCGTCACCGCCACGCTCACCGCCGTCGCCTTCTTCATCACCTTCGCCTCCGACGGCGCCGCCGCCTTCAACGTGTCCTGCAGCAGCAGTTATGTACATAATGAACAAATCAGCAAACACAACCCCACCTGAGTACGACAATCAGCAAATTAACAAAGACAGGACAGGTCATTAATTAAGCAAATCGAGATAATATCTGGATAGCGACTTGCTTGGATCTCGAGCAGGACGATAGAGAAGCCGTAGGCGAAAGCCATGTTCCCAAACGCCTGAAGACTATGCCAGACTTTCTGCATCATGGTGATACTTTGGCCGGCGGCGTTGATGCCGACGGCCACGCCGGTGATGCCGCCCTGGATCCCCCCGTTGGCTGAAATTTTGTTTCAATGTCGTCAACAGATTCCCTTGATTCAACATGTCTATGCGTGTAATTAAGACTTGGTATATACCCCACGCCAGAGACCACGACGTACCTACAATCTGCGCGACGCCGAGGGAGATGCCGATGGTGGAGTAGGTGAAGGACATGACGGTGGCGAGGGTGGACAGCCACCACATACTGTCCAAGCCCGGGATCTGCGAGAAGAAGATCTCCATGATGCCGTAGATGGCAATGTACGGGCTCATGGACGAACTGTTGCAATCGCCTTTGTGCCCTTCCTTGTGGAAGCATCCCGCCTTCTTGATCGCTCTGTTCGTCAGCAACACGTACGAAATCCAGCAAAAAGGGAATGAAGATTGATTGACAAGATGAAAAAGGGTAGCAAGTCGTGGTGGAGTGCGATTTAGTCTAGTTATTAGTTCCGTACAGCATGCTGACGGACGCGGCGATGGTGATGCCGATGCCGATGCCGAAGAGGTTGACGAACTGGATGGCGCCGCAGAGCTTCACCTTGGACCCGCCCAGGGTGGCGCGGACGGCGGCCATGTAGGTGCGGTTGCGCGGGCCGGACACGGGGTCGCCGGCGCGGTAGCAGTCGGCCAGGAGCGCCGAGGTGTAGTAGATGACGGCGGCGAACAGCGTCATCACGCCGGGGCCGGCCACCCAGCCCAACTGCGCCACGCCCCACGCCAGAGACAGCACGCCGGACCCCAGCACCGTGGTGATGATGTGCGCGCTGGCCGTCCACGCCGTGCCCGTGCGCCGCGGACGGTCGTCGTCGTCGAGGTCGTCGTCCACCCGCTTGGACAACCCCATGCCGTCGTAGCCGCCGCCCGCGCCCGTCTCCAACCGCCGCATGTCCACGGGTGCCATGGCGTGGGACATGGAGGGAGATTTTGCGGACTTTGTGAGGGGATGGGGTGGGAGATTGAAAAGTGGAGGAGGATCGATACGAAATGGCGTGTATTTAAGCCGCACGGCTCAAGATTTGTGTACAGATTTGGTGCTGGCAGTCCTTTTTTTTTATATATAAGAGTCTTCTTAGTTTTTTGGTAAGACGCGGGTGGTGATTTATGAAGAATAATGACCGAACCGCTGTCGTATACAGAATCAATACTATGGCAATAATTTACTGATAACCTCTCCTAGTTGTCAACACAATACACAAGAATTGACAAGCATTAGAGTATGGATAATTATGGAGCCACTTGTCGGCTCTATCTCATTGACACATCATCGGTCAATGCAAAAAAGACCATCTCTTCACTAGAAAACATATACTGGGCCTTAAATTTAGGAGTTTCTTTTGAGTTCATTAATTTTTGGATTTATCCTCATGAATACTACTACTCCCTCCATCCACATATAGGGCCTAATACGATTTTTGAGGTTGCGTTTGACCATTGACTAGATTAACAATACATGAGATAAGTGGCGAAGCTACAGCAAGACCGAGTGAGCCGTGGCCCGTCCAGCCCACGAACTTTTTTCTATTGTATATCTACTTTTGGGCTGTGAAAAACAAGCCCGGTACTTATTTCCTTCGTTTGGCCCGCACAACTATTTGGGCCAAGCTTCGCCACTGTGATGAGATGTATGATATAAAAATTATATCATTAGAAACTTCTTTCACATACGAATCTAACGTTATGCTTTGTGTGACACGCATGTCATATATTACTCCTCTAACCCATGGTCAAAGAGAATCTCGAAAAACGTATTAGGCCCTATACATATGGATGGAGGGAGTACCTATGATCCAAAATGTACATCTAGGCCTCAAAATTTATAATTAACTTGAATAATACTACCTCTAGTAGGTCTTTTAAGAGTTGGGTACAAGTGACATTGTAGCTAAAATGTCGCTACAAAAATGACATGGAATCATTTGTGTGCTCGTCTAACCAATATTCAAACGGAAATGACTATGGAGCTTAAAACTTCACTACAGAATGTCATGGAATTCACAAGTGACATATTGCAAGTAGGATCATCTCTTCATTACAAAACATATACTCGGCCTTAAATTTTGGATTTTCTTTTGAGTTAGATTAAATTTTGGATTTATCCTGAAGAATACTACTACCTATGATCCAAAATGTAGATCTGAACCTCAAAATTTATAATTAACTTGAATAATACTACCTCTAGAAGGTCTTTTAAGAGTTGGGCACAAGCCACATTGTAGCTAAAATGTCGCTAAAAATGTCATGGAATCAACTGTGTGCTCATCTAACCAATGTTCAGTTAGTGGATGGAAATGACTATATGGAACTTAAAACTTCACTACAAAAATGGCATGAAATCCAATGTGTGCTCATTTAACCAATGTTCTGTTAGTGGGCCAAAATGACTATGAAACCTAAAATGTCACTACAAAATGGCATGGAATCAACGGTGTACTCGTCCCCGATATTTGGTTAGTGGACGAAAATGACTCTTTTAGGTGGAACTTACACCAAACCATCCATTTATTCATTGAATCGATGTACGAGACGCTAATCCAGTTTCATGTACTAATCCAAAATGTAATTATGGAAACTAAAAAAATCCTTTTTAAAGCGGGGTTTTTCCTTTGTTATATGCATAGGTGTGTCATATTGACTACTTCTTTTGAAGATCCAGGGACATTTCATTTGAAGATTTCGGCTCGGATGCCAATAGTGTTGTTTTTGTAACCATGAGGAAGAAAGAAAACATTTTTCCACCACCATGGAATTAGAGCCATGTGGCTCGAATTGACGGTGGTGACTAACTTATACCCCCTCAAAGTGTTACCATATGTTTGGCAAGAAAATCATTGAGAGGGCTCCAACATAAGTTGAGGGCTCTAGACCTGGTTGGTGCTACCACCATTGTTGGCACCGTGACTTTGTAGAAATGGTGTTTCTTTTGATAAGAGGAATATAAATTCTTCTAGGTTGTTGAAAGCACATTTGCTCCCTTGGTGGTTTTGGTAATTAATAACAACATATAAGTCATTGAACTAATGTTTCCACTAAGTATATTTCAGGAAAAGTTCAATGATAGGGATGGCAAAAGGATTGTGGAGATTGTGGAAATACCCCAAGATGCAAGGAAATGGATTGGCAAAGCTTCAAGCAAGAGGACTCTACATTTTACATTTGTGAGAAATCACTTTGAGTCCATAGGAAAGCCAATACTATTAAAAGGGGGTAAGCTACTGTTGGTGAACAAAATGCTCATACGTGCACAAGTGATAGTCACCAAAAACACCCACAAGCTCTTCCACAAAAGTCTGTCAATAGCCAAATATTCAAAATCGGTGCAACCAACACTTTCCACTCGGTGCCACCGATTCCCAAACTCAGACAGACTCAGCCAAACCCTACCTTTTCGGTGCAACCGATTCTGCTTCGGTGCCACCGAGTTTAGGTTGCCAACTTTCTGTTACGCAAATTCACAATATCGGTACCACCGAGATTGTTGGATCGGCGTCACCGAGAATGGCAATCTGACCGTTGGTCACCTTATCGGTGCAACCGAGTTTCCTATATCGGTCTCACCGAGATTCAAAAGTTGCCACCTTTTGATCACTTCGGTACCACCGAGATTAACACATCGGTGTCACCGAGTTGGTCATTTTGTGTGTAACGGTTGGATTTTTGGGGATGCCTATATATACCCCTTCACCACCACCTACTCGAAAGAGAAGCACTCAGAACTATTCCATACTTGCCCCATCCAGTTTTCTGAAAGAGAACCACCTACCCTTGTGTTGAGGTCAAGATCTTCCACTCCAACCATATGGATCTTGATTTCTAGCCTCCCCAAGTTGCTTTCCACCAATCCCATCTCTTCCACCAAGCCAAATCTGTGAGAGAGTGATTGTGTGTTGAGGAGTCTATCATCTTGAAGCACAAGAGCAAGGAGTTCATCATCATTGCCGAGCCTATTACCTTTTGGAGGGTGGTGCCTCCTAGATTGGTTAGGTGTCGCTTGGGAGCCTCCTACTTCGTGTTGTGGAGTTGAACCAAGAAGTTTGTAAGGGCAAGGAGATCGCCTACTTCGTGAAGTTCTACCCATAGTGAGGCTAGTCCTTCGTGGACGGAAGCCGTTATGGAATAGTCAAGGTTGCTACTTCGTGGACCCTTATGGGTGGAGCCCTCCGTGGACTCTTGCGACCGTTACCCTCCGTGGGTTGAAGACTCCATAAACGTGGATGTACGATAGCACCACCTATCGGAACCACGGGAAAAATCATCGTGTCTACAATCGCGTTTGATCTTCCTACCCTATCCTTTCTACTCATGCTTGTTGTTACTTTCCGCTGTTATACTCTTAGACATGCATGTGTAGGGTGTACTTGACTTGCCATGAAATGCTAAAAACTGCCAACTCTAAAATTTGGAAAAGGTAGAATTTTTATTTGGTCAAGTAGTCTAATCACCCCCCCTCTAGACATACTTTCGGTCCTACAAGTGGTATCAGAGCTTTGGTCTCCATTGCATTGGTCTCACAACCTAGGAGAGTATGGCGTCTAGTGAGGGAAATTATCACCGTAGAGGTCCGTACTTTGATGGCACTAATTTTGCTAGTTGGAAGCACAAAATGAAAATGCATATTCTTGGTCATAACCCCGCCGTTTGGGCTGTTGTTCGTGTTGGCTTGCAAGGTGAATTCTTTGGTGATGGAAAGGAACCGGATCGTGAAGCGACCGCGGAAGAATTGGAGATGTTGCAATACAACGCTCAAGCATGCAACATTCTCTTCAACTGCCTATGCCCCGAAGAGTTCAACAAAATCAGCCGTCTTGAGAATGCAAAAGAGATTTGGGATACTTTGGTTGATATGCATGAAGGAACCGAGTCCGTGAGAGAGTCCAAGTTAGATGTTCTTCAAAGTCAGCTTGACAAGTTCAAGATGAAGGATGGTGAAGGAGTCGCTGAGATGTACTCTAGGCTAGCTCTCATCACAAATGAGATTGCCGGCTTAGGAAGCGAAGAAATGACCGACAAATTCATCATCAAGAAGATACTTAGAGCTTTGGATGATCGATACGACACCGTATGCACATTGATCCAAATGATGCCCAACTACAAAGATCTCAAGCCTACGGAAGTCATTGGAAGGATTGTTGCTCATGAGATGACACTCAAAGACAAAGAAGAGCTTCACCACAAGTCTAGCGGTGCTTACAAAGCCACAAGTGATGCTCCCGCAACTTCAAGCGACAACCTTGTCACCAATGAAGAGATAAGCCTCATGGTCAAGAAATTCAACAAGTTCTACAAGAGTAGAGGCAAAGAACGAAGCTCCAACTCAAGATATGATGAGAAGCGTTCGTCAAGTCGTGACCGCAATTGCTACAATTGTGGGAAGCCCGGACACTACTCCAATGAGTGCACAGCTTCCTACAAACGAAGAGAAGAGTCACCTCGAAGACGAAGCTCAAGGAATGAATCACCTCAAAGAGAGAGAAGGAGTAGAGATGATCGTTATGAACGAAGACACTCAAGGAGAAGTAAAGATTCAGAGAAGAAGGACAAGTACACCAAGAGCTACACAAGAAGAAAACATCAAGCTCATGTTGGTGAATGGGTTTCCGGCTCCGACTCCGACAACAACTCCGAGAGAAGCTATCACTCCGACTCCGACTATAGTCAAGATGATGGTGTTGCCGGAATTGCTCTAGTGACTACCAACTCCTATGATCTATTTGATTCACCAAACGAAGGGAGTGGAAGTTGCTTCATGGCTAAAGGCCCCTAGGTATCACACCCCGAGTATCTTGATTTTGATAGTGATGAAGATGATTTGCTTTGTGATGATGACTTGCACTTTGATAAAACTAGTGATGTTAGTCAAAATGAACTTGATAATTCTCATGCTAGTCAAGATAAGTCGCTTGATGATGATAAGATGAAAATAGAATAACTAACTAAAGAACTAAACACTCTTAAGTTAGCTCATGAATCTACTCTTGAAGATCATAGAGAGCTTGTAAATACTCATGAGAAGATACGCTTCGAGAAGCTCAACTTGGAGCAAGAGCATGAGTTTCTTAAAGCTATCAATGACGATCTCCGAAAGAAGACTTCATCTTATCTAGCCAAACGACTACTCTTGTCTACATTCATGCCTCAAGTTAAAACTAAGCAAACTAGTAACAAAGGCAAGAAAGGTTCTTCATCTAGTAGCAACAATAAAAATGCTAAACCTAATGATGTTGCTTCTAGTAGTTCTATTGATTCCACTAATGATGATTCTCTTAGCCAAGTTACACTTGAGCAAGAAAATGCTTTATTGAAAGGAATTATAGAGAAAGGTATCTACAAGAGTCTTGCCGGGTGTAAGCAATTTGAGGAAATTGTACGCAAGCACGGAGGATACCGAAAGAACCATGGTGTTGGCTACTTCAACGCTAATGGGGTTGAATGGGAAGAAGGTCAATACCCCAAGCCCAAGTTTGTTCCTCAAAAGGAGAAGTATGAAAATACTCTTCCCAAGGGAACAAACACTCAAGATGACCTTCCACCACAAGACCACAAGCTCAAGGACAAGAACAAGCTTCAAGAGGACATTGACTCATATGAAGATGAATCCCTAGCTTTGGTGGAGTGGGTTCCCAAGGCTACTTCAAGCTCAACTTCTACAAAGGCCACTTCAACACCAAGGATCCCCATCAACTTGATGTGGGTCCCCAAGAAGAAGAACTAGAGAGTTCTTGAGGGGTGACTCCACCAATGAAATTCACTCACATTCATTATTGGCAAGAACTATTTTGCAATCAACATCAACTCTATGCAATAGTTCAAGGAGTCACGCATTCCCTCAAAGGTAAGCAAGGGACAAGGTAATCAACAAATCAATGGACATCATTACACATGCTTTGCACTCCATGTCCATAGATATCCTTGTATTTGTCTCTTGTGTGTTGGGACTAACCCATGTAGGTGAGAAGAGTAAGGAAACAACAAGGATGCTCCCAACTCTTGGTGATCTTCATCAACCTTGAGCATCCACCACCACCTCACCAACATGAAGTCTTCATCGACAAAACCCAAGGTTAGTTTATCCCTCTGATGGGGGGATGTCACATCAAGGGGGAGCTTTACTCTAAGACTTGAGTTAAAGCATCTCTTAGCATGTGACAACATTAAGTGCTTTATGTAAAAGTGGTAACCCCACTTGTGCTTAAACGATGAGTATGACCTATGATCAAGTATTCTTACTTGGCTCCTATGTCAATATACTCATATATAGATGACTTCGTCATCGCCCAAGTGCTTGTTAGATGCTAGTGTGTATGTGCATGTTTGTCATGATTTCATTTGACATCTTATTGTGTGAGCATGTTGGTCTGCATTTATTTTCCCATTCGAGGACATCCAATTGTTGCTATTTGGTTTTTGATTTATCTTTTGCCAATTGGATGGACAAGAATGCCTAGGACCACTCCTTAGCTATCTATGCTTTCTCACCTCATATTCCATTCATGCTGCATCACAAAACTTGAACAAGTACTTTTCGATCCCTCTGTGTGTGGAGCACTCGGAGTTCTGTATCAACAAGGACTGACCATTAAAACCTCCCAAGTGCATCTCGGTGGAACCAACCCAAAATTCTCGGTCTCACCGAATGCCTAGGGTTGATCTGGTTTTCAATCTCGGTACTACCGATTCCATATTCTCGGTTACACCGAGTTTCCCTGTCAACTGACAGTTGAGGAACTCGGTGACACCGAAAATTTAGAATCGGCGTCACCGACAGTGAAGGGTATATATGCTGTGGTCCCGACGGTTCGAAAATTCAATCTTCAATCGTCGCGCCCCAAACCCTAAGCTGCCGCAAAAGGACCCCTGGTCATTGCCCTTGTCTCCCCGCGCTCCTCCGCCGCTGGGATTCTCGCCGTCGACGGGCATCTTCGCCGCCGTCGCCACCGTAGCGGATCCATCGCCAAGCTAGGGTACGGATTCGATTTTCCTTGCGCTCCCCGTCTGATTCTCGCGCATTGGATTTGATTTTATCTATAAGCCACTGTTTGCACGTCTTCCTATCCACGAGAAAATTCCATAGATTAGGGAATGATTGATTTTCTAGGGTTTACCGTCCGCCCGATGGAACTCGGTAGAACCGAAGCAAACAAATCGGTATCACCGATTTGCCTTTCTGAGCTGCTGAGAACTATCTCGGTGAAACCGAGTACTTCTTTTCGGTCTCACCGAAAAGAGTGCCAAGTTTCTATTAAGGAGAAAGTCAGTCTCGATAGCACCGAAATTTTTGCTTCGGCTGTATCGATTTTCATGTGACAGAATGTAAACCTTCAGAATCTTTTGTTCAAATTTTCAAAAATAGCTGCAATTTTGTGATGACTCATCTTCTTCTGCTCCTCTATACTCTATTCACAGGGTCAGTATGTCAAGTGCTGAGGACAGTGAGAACAACTTCAGAGAGCAGAGTGTTGAGATGGATTCAGGCACTAGTCCTGAGTCTAGTTCACCTTCAGATCCAGGCACTCCCAGTTCTGATGGGTTGCCCAAGGCTGCTACAAGGTCCAGGAAGAAGTTGAATTCAGATGAGGAGGATTCAGATTTTGTGCCAGAAGAGATTCTTGCAAAGAAGCAAGAGAAGGCTGCCAAGAAATCTGCAAATGAAGCTACCTCTTCAAGGAGAGCTGTCAGGAAGGAGTATGCCAGCTCAGAAGCTATGAGAGCACCTGAGGGTGCTAGGGCAAAAATGGCTCTTCATCTTGAGTCACCCCCAAAGAAGTCTATGCCTAAGAAGGCAGGGGAGAACAAGAGAGCCAGGAAGAGGATTGTCTATGTCACTGGCAGGCAAACCTCCATGTTTGAGGACCCTGAGGAGGCTGCTGGTGCTGCTGCTGAGGAGGAGGAAGAACATGTTGAGAAGGCACCTCCCAAGAAGAAAAAGAAGCTTATGTCTGATGCTATGCCAAAGACTGGCACATCCAAGAGCACCAAGTCTGCTCCCAAGAAGGCTGCTGCTGAAAAGCCCAAGAGATTGTCAAGGCAAATTCCTGCTTCTGAAAAGAACAAGGGAACCACCTCCAGAGTTGAGGATGATGATGCTATGTCAGCTTTGATGAAGCTTAGACCTCACATTCCAGTACACAATGCCAGCTATCCACTTGCTGAAGATATGAAGAAGAGGAAGGATTCCGGTTTGAGGGCATGGAGAGCTGCTGATCCATATGCCCAAAGAAGAAAGACAGCTGTGGATTACAGATTCTATACCAAGGAGCAACAGGATTTCTATGAGACTGTGTTGTTTGATAAGAGTCCAGCTGTGAGTGACATGAGGTATGTGGACTGGAAATTCATCAAGGAGAATGAAGACTATTTTCCAAGTGTCCAAGACAATTTCCACTGCATTGGTTTGGATGAGTTTGTCGGCAGAGAGTTTACTGCTTGGAATGATGAGATGATCATGCAATTCTACTCCACTGCTCATTTCTATGGAAATGGTAGGATTGTATGGATGACTGAAGGAGCAAGATATGAGTCCACTGTTGATGAATGGGCTGCAATCTTAGGAGTCCCAGAGGTACAGGATGGTGACTTGGATGTCTACTCAGAATCCAAGGAGAGCCACAATGCTATGGCCAACATGTACAATGAGATCCCTGCTGCTCATGTGAAGTCTCACAAGTTAGGATCCATCTACTTTCTCCAGGCAGGCCTCCGCACCATGAACACCATTCTGAGGCATACTTTGATGCCCAAGTCAGGAGATGACAAGATGATCCGAGGATACTCCATCAACATGCTAATCCATCTTGACAGACACACCAGGATTAGAGTCATGGACTTGATTGTTGAGACAATCAAGAGGGTTGCTGCTGATCAGAAGCGCTCTTGCTGCTACGCACCCTATATCCAGATGCTCATCAACTCCAAGCTGGAGAAGCACATATTTGCTCTGGACAGACCCCACTTGCCCCTACAGCCAGATCTCGAGGACAACATTGTGGTGATGGATCCAGAACATCCCACATCTGCTGCAGCTCAGGCAGAGGCAGAGGCAGCTAGAGCCACTAGTGCTCAAGTCCCTAGATCCTGGAACGAGCAAATGGATCTTTTGATCTCATCAGTTCAGGGCATGCAGAAGGACATTAAGGACATCTTGAACAATCAGAGCAGTCTTGTCAGGATCTTTGAGAACAGGATCAAGACCCTTAATGATAAGGTGGATGGGCTGACTAAGACAGTCAATGAGCTCAAGAAGGAAGTGGACTCAGTGCCTCTTCCTCATTCCTCAGATGATGATGATGATGATGATGATGATGAGGATGGATCACCTCTCAGGCCAGGCACACAGTTCACCACCCAGGCCAGATCAGCCACCGTGTCAGCTCCAGACTTGAGGCCCTCTTCATCAGCTCCTGCTACTGTCACCTCAGCTCCATCAGCTCCAGATCCTCCAGTTGCTACTCCAACTCCATCCACGACATCTGCAGAGATCTTCGCCGACGCTGTTCTCTCGACTCCTTCATCAACAACCGGAGGAGTTCAGCCCAAGAACGCTTAGATATATGCCTTTGAACTTTTTGGTAACTTGTTGCCAAAGGGGGAGAAGTGATAGATCTTTAGGCTTCGAGTGAGAGAGCGTTTGGCTTTTATTGCTTTTCCAAAACATTTGATCTTTTGGTTGCTTGTGATACATGTTTGTTGGTGTTTGCTCATACACTTAATGTGTGCTACTATTTCCTATCATTATGCTACTTATGAGATGATCTTTCACCTTTGCTTGATTGTGTTGTGCTATGATGTTCAATCTTATTATTCTCGCACACCACCAAGTTGTATGTGACATCGAAGAAGTGCCCCATGTACCTAATCGATTGTGCATTTGCATTCAAACGCAAATTCATAAATAATGCACAAAATTAGGGGGAGCTCTTGCTTATCACATACTTCTCAAAGCGACGATTACATTCATTCATTATATCATATGTCGAAGCTTTGATCTATATGTTGTCATCAATTACCAAAAAGGGGGAGATTGAAAGCACATTTGCTCCCTTGGTGGTTTTGGTAATTAATAACAACATATAAGTCATTGAACTAATGTTTCCACTAAGTATATTTCAGGAAAAGTTCAATGATAGGGATGGCAAAAGGATTGTGGAGATTGTGGAAATACCCCCAAGATGCAAGGAAATGGATTGGCAAAGCTTCAAGCAAGAGGACTCTACATTTTACATTTGTGAGAAATCACTTTGAGTCCATAGGAAAGCCAATACTATTAAAAGGGGGTAAGGTACTATTGGTGAACAAAATGCTCATACGTGCACAAGTGATAGTCACCAAAAACACCCACAAGCTCTTCCACAAAAGTCTGTTCATAGCCAAATATTCAAAATCGGTGCAACCAACACTTTCCACTCGGTGCCACCGATTCCCAAACTCAGACAGACTCAGCCAAACCCTACCTTTTCGGTACAACCGATTCTGCTTCGGTGCCACCGAGTTTAGGTTGCCAACTTTCTGTCACGCAAATTCACAATATCGGTACCACCGAGATTGTTGGATCGGCGTCACCGAGAATGGCAATCTGACCGTTGGTCACCTTATCGGTGCAACCGAGTTTCCTATATCGGTCTCACCGAGATTCAAAAGTTGCCACCTTTTGATCACTTCGGTACCACTGAGATTAACACATCGGTGTCACCGAGTTGGTCATTTTGTGTGTAACGGTTGGATTTTTGGGGATGCCTATATATACCCCTTCACCACCACCTACTCGAAAGAGAAGCACTCAGAACTATTCCATACTTGCCCCATCCAGTTTTCTGAGAGAGAACCACCTACCCTTGTGTTGAGGTCAAGATCTTCCACTCCAACCATATGGATCTTGATTTCTAGCCTCCCCAAGTTGCTTTCCACTAATCCCATCTCTTCCACCAAGCCAAATCTGTGAGAGAGTGATTGTGTGTTGAGGAGTCTATCATCTTGAAGCACAAGAGCAAGGAGTTCATCATCATTGCCGAGCCTATTACCTTTTGGAGGGTGGTGCCTCCTAGATTGGTTAGGTGTCGCTTGGGAGCCTCCTACTTCGTGTTGTGGAGTTGAACCAAGAAGTTTGTAAGGGCAAGGAGATCGCCTACTTCATGAAGATCTACCCATAGTGAGGCTAGTCCTTCGTGGACGGAAGCCGTTATGGAATAGTCAAGGTTGCTACTTCGTGGACCCTTATGGGTGGAGCCCTCCGTGGACTCTCGCGACCGTTACCCTCCGTGGGTTGAAGACTCCATAAACGTGGATGTACGATAGCACCACCTATCGGAACCACGGGAAAAATCATCGTGTCTACAATCGCGTTTGATCTTCCTACCCTATCCTTTCTACTCATGCTTGTTGTTACTTTCCGCTGCTATACTCTTAGACATGCATGTGTAGGGTGTACTTGACTTGCTATGAAATGCTAAAAACTGTCAACTCTAAAATTTGGAAAAGGTAGAATTTTTATTTGGTCAAGTAGTCTAATCACCCCCCCTCTAGACATACTTTCGGTCCTACAGTTGTATACTTATCTATACATTCTTGTTCCAAACCCGGTGTATGCTTCAATGGCCGGAGGGTCGCAAATTGGTGAGGATGGCATAGTTAGCGGCAGTCATCACTTTCTTTTACCTGCCATAAATGGCAACATATCCTTCGTATTACGTCATCTTGAGTATTATGTTTCTTAAGTTTTCAGTTCCTCTTGCATTAAATGAAACTATTTGTTATTACAAGTTCTTGTGTTTTCACTTCATGTAGGATAAAAAATAGTACTCCATCTCAAATCATATGGTTTTCCTGTTCCCGCATTATACAATTATATGAACCAATATGCCCTTATTGGTTGTGTGAACCGAGGATGCAGAAGCAATGGGCATAAACTATCTGTGGTTGCTTCATCTTGATAACTTCAAGAAAAAAAATTAAGACATTCATTTATAAAATGGGTAAAATTTCACGCTACGGTTCATTTAGTTCTACAATTTCCTAGAGATACCAACGTTATATTCCCAATTTTGATGGAATTAATGCTAAATATTACTCCCTCCTTTCTAGTTTATTACATTCATATTTTTTTTTCTAAATTTCCGGTTTGCAAGCCCCCTTGCTTTGAAAAATAGGCGAACATTTATTGCATTTGCATTAAATTTTGTCTAATTTGGTTCTCATTGTAAAACTAACTAATGCATGAAGGGGATATGCATGATGTATTAATTTATGGTCTAGGAACTAATTAGGATCTCCTTGGTTAAGAACTTTGAAGATGATCCCGATAAATTGAAAAGGAGTGAGCATGAAGAACACGAGAGAAGTGCACTAAATTTAGAATGGGCTACATTTTGGATCAATTTTGAAAGTCTAAGGAGTTGCATTTTGGATTAATTTCCCAGGAACTATGTATAGAAAATTTCTTATATACCTGTGTTTCAAAATGTATATTGTGTCTTTCATACCTATGAGGGGAAACCCATTAGTAATGGTCGATAGACTCATACAATTATTGGTTCTAGATAACCATACTATTAATCTAGTCATTTATAGAAAGTATGATGTGATTGTATCAAAAACTATTTAAATTTATGTCTCCATTTATACATGTGAACAAATATTGTGAAACTGAGATGGAGGGATGCAAATTTTCTGAGCTAGAACTTTCTCGATGTTGCCAAGCTTAGCTCATTCTCATGTGTTAATTGTGGTAACCATTACAAGGCCCTTAGAAACCTCCATGTGTAAAATAGATAAAACAATTGGTCTATTTGTGGGGGAACAAGGGGATTAAGAGTGAATTGGAAACTTGGGAGGAGGATATACCCTAATTTAGGGAATTTTGGTTCTGAGCTCATGCATTGCAGTCATCAATGCCCTTCACATGCATACAACACCCTAAATAGGAAGCGGGGTCACATGCCACCTGATGGGCTTGGCAACCTCAAATAAATACATACATGGTCCAAGGCCCATACTACGTTGCAACCCATGTCAACTCTATGTTAGGTGCCTTGCTCATCATGACATTCCCCTCCCATTCAAGACCGGCCAGTCCCCAAGCTTGTGTTATTGGGCACTCACGACACATGTCCATCTCATCTTCCTAGCTGGAAGGATCTTTTGAGAAGTCCGTCCATGAGATGCGCACGAGGAGTCTATCCATGACATACTATGGCGGGAGCAAGGATGACATCCGAAACACGGGAGACATCATCAATTGTAAGCAACATAGAAGGTTGTATCTGATTTGATAGGCTACATGTTGCTTCAGTCGAGACACATACACCGCTGGGAGCACCTGACTGGAGGCAAACAATTCCAGTTGGTACGCCACCACACCAAGATGATACATTATCTTGTAGGGGGCACAGAAGCAAAATGACATATTTTGATAGTCGTGAGTCACCACCGATTGTTGTATGTTGGGTGGTAACTTTGGATACATGAGGTGCTAGGACCAAGATTTGTTTGTCTCACGTTTCATTTGTTGTTGCGCTTGAAGTAGTTGATGCCAAAACCAGGTCGTGGTTGTTGCATGATCTTTCACATGGAATCAAGACCATGGGGTGTACAATCCATCATGTTATAGATGTCAAAGTGCTAGGTAGGGTGTCCAAAGAGGGATTCAAGGCGCATATAAAATAGTTGAATGGCGTGACATATTGTACCAATATTCTTCCAAGAAGACAACTCAAACCATTTATCTTGGCAGGAGTGCACACATCATATGAATATTTTAAGACATTTATTTAGACAATCGGTGTGTCTATATGTATGCAGTGATAGATAGAACTCATATGGAGAGTGATACATATGGTTTGCAACACAATTTTAACAAATAAATTTCTCAATTACCATGCATAATCAATCATCTTTATTGTATGGTAATTGCCCCGTCTGAGTTTATTAGGCCCGAGAGACATCGATAATTATACGTGTTTATTAGGCCACTACATTAGTTATCCATGATAAATCTTTCTGGTTCCTATATTGCTACATTGAAGCCAGCACATGGACCTCACTGATTCGATGTGCATGCACGTTGCATGTGTGCATCGACTGCTGCACGTGAGCGATGGCCGGCACATGCGCTGGTTAACTAGTAGGGCGACTAGATTTGTCCGTTAGGGAGAAAATTAACCAGATTAGTTTCACAAACCTTTACTAGTGTGAACCTCCTTGGTATTAACAGTTTGGCCCTCGGGTCCAATAAACCTGGACGGAAGGGGTACCTACGTATTTTCATTTTATCATAGATTTGCACTTGTAGGAGACCAGAAACATGCATGATGAATTTGTACTTTATAAGATAGCACGGGGAAAAGAACATTTCTGGATAAGATAAAAAGAAAACAAAATAGATTGGGTGGTTTGAATAAAAAGAAGCCAAGAACCAGAGAAGTCACCCCTAGGGGAGCCCTAGTGGGCTTACATGGCATCATTGTTGGCTTCCCATTTGAGGGTGCCCCCTTCACCCCAAAGAGGGCACCAAAATATATATTTTTCATGATTTTTTCTTGGCTCTAGAGGTGTCGAGAAAAGTGATAAGTGGTTCCACCATATTGACGTGTCGCACGTACTATATTTTAGTCCATATTTTGCTTGGGTACGAGTGGTGCCTAAGGGAGGGGGCAATCCTCGGCGACCAACTTCCCTACATGTGCCACATTGAAAGGACGTGGATGTCGCCTAGAGGGGAGATGAATAGGCGCTTTAAAATAATTACGGTTTAGGCCTGAACAAATGCGGAATAAAACTAGCGTTTAATTAGTCAAGCACAAAACCTAAAACAACTAGGCTCACCTATGTGCACCAACAACTTATGCTAAGCAAGATAAACAAGTAAGTGCTAGCAAGATACATAGCAAGAAACAATATGGCTATCACAAAGTAAGGTGCATAAGTAAAGGGCTCGGGTAAGAGATAACTGAGGCACGCGGAGACGATGATGTATCCCGAAGTTCACACCCTTGCGCATGCTAATCTTCATTTGGAGCGGTGTGGATGCACAATGCTCCCCAAGAAGCCACTAGGGCCACCGTAATATCCTCACACCCTCGCACAATGCAAGATGCCGTGATTCCACTAAGGGACCCTTGAGGGCGGTCACCGAACCCGTACAAATGGCAACCCTTGGGGGCGGTCACCGAACCCGTACACTTTGGCAACCCTTGGGGGCGGTCACCGGTACCCGTACAAATTGCTCGGGGCAATCTCCACAACCTAATTGGAGACCCTGACGCTTGCCCGGATATTTACACCACAATGATTGAGCTCTGAGACACCACCAACCGTCTAGGGCGCCAAGGCACCCAAGAGGAACAAGCTCTAGGGTGCTCAAACACCCAAGAGTAATAAGCTTCTCAAACTTCACTTTCACGTATCACCGTGGAGAACTCAAACCTATGCACCAAATGCAATGGCAAGGGCACATGGAGTGCCCAAGTCCTTCTCTCCCAAATCCCACCACAACAACTAATGCTATGGAGGAAAATGAGAGGAAGAACATAGAAGAACACGAAGAACTCCAAGATCTAGATCCAAGGGACTCCCCTCACAAAGAGGAGAAAGTGATTGGTGGAAAAGTGGATCTAAATCTCCTCTCTCTTTTCCCTCAAGAACTAGCAAGAATCATTGGAGGGATTGAGAGTTAGCAAGCTCGAAGAAGATCAACAATGGGGGGAAACTCAAGCTCAAAGGATGGGGAGCCATTGGGGAAGAAGATCCCCTTAAATAGGTTCCCCCAAATCCAACCGTTATGTGCACAGGTCATGCACAAGCGGTACTACCGCCCGGCTGAGCGGTACTACCGCTTAGTGAGGTAGCTCTAGGAAAAACATGCAAACGTAAGAAACCTCGAGGCGGTAGAACCATCGAAGCGGTACTACCGCTCATGCCCGTGGTACTACCGCTTAGTACAACCGCTCTGCTTCCGCTCAGGTGGCACAGGGCATCAGACCAGGTGTCTGGTGGCTAGCGCGGACGCCTGAACCACCTGAGCGGTACTACCGCTTCATAACAGCGGTACTTACGCTCAACAAGGGCAAAGGCACCAGAAGAATAAAATAAGCGGTAGAAGCAGTAGTAGTACATAGCGGAAGTACCGCCAAAGCGGTACTACCGCTAGATCAGAGAAAAACTGCCCTGGCACTGAAACTGCCATAACTTTCGCATACGAGCTCCGTATTGAGCAAACTCAAGCTTGTTGGATTCAGGACGACAAGAGCTATCTAACAACGAGTTTTATAAAAAAAATACTCCCTTAGTTGGGCACCCTTTAAATCACCCCTCCTCTTGAATGAGAGAATAAATATTATTTTTCCTTCTCCTTCCGTTAGCTTTCGCACGATAGTATCTAGTGTTACTATCACCCTATTTTCTTTTATTTTTTGCTTGCATCCTTTAGATTTCTTATTTAAACAATTTTCCCAACTGCACCCTAACCTCTTTTTGCTCTCGGCTATCACAGGCAGAATGACCATGAATCTCAGCATTCTTATCAATGGCATCTAACTTAACTATGGTATCTTGTTTCAGTTTTCTATATAAAGCTTCCGCATTTATATTCCAACCCCTTACTTTCCTCCTCTTAATTCTCAATATTTTCTGCCATTTATCTAGATTAGACCCAAATCGGGGTTCCAACTAGATTTTCCTAATCAAGTCATCAAAACCCACTCTTAAAATTCAATCATTTTCAAACCTTAAAATAGGTTGTGTATGTATCTCAGACCGAGTGTCTAATAAAAGAGGTGTGTGGTCATATACCTCTCTCTCTCTCTCTCTCTCTCTCTCTCTCAAAAGCATGTAAAACAGAGAAAGTATAATGTTCTTCCCAATCAGGGCACATCAAAACCCTGTCCAATTTTTCAAGTGTAGGATCCTCTAAGTTATTTCCCCAAGTATAATTTCTACCACTCAAAGGAAGTTCTCTCAAACCATCGTGTTCTATTATAGTGTTAAACATGGCACTCCAATGGTCAGTTTCATTAGGTTGTTCTTCTCCCCACTATACCTAATAATATTGAAATCGCCTCTAAATAGACAAGGTAACCCATTATCTTGGTAAACTCCGGAAAGTTGAGCTAAAAAAGTTGCCTTCCTAGCAACTTGAGTATCTCCATACACAATAATCAGATTCCAACTAAACTTGTCTATCTTATCAACAACAAAAATTATGAAAAAAGTCTCTCCAAATATCGGTATTAATGACCTCAAACATATCATTATTAGACCAACAAGAATTCCATCAGTCCCCTCTCTAGGAGAAGATAAATGCCATTCAAAATTTCTGCCCCCACACAAATTATGTAGTTCAATTTTTGTATAGTTTTTTAATAGTTTCTTGTAGACCAATGAAACCTAGTTTCTTATCAATGATTAAATCTAAACATATCTCTTCGTGCAATATTTCCCCAGTCCCCTAACATTCCAGAAAACACTTTTTATATCGACCAAGATTTTCTCTTGTTTTTCTTGAGGCCTCCAATATAGACAAATGCTTCACATAACCAATTGTTGGCGAGCCAATATTTTAACATCTTAGAAGATTTTTTTTATTAAAAGTAATATTCCTCCATCTCAACATCTGAATGTTCATTATCAGAGGATAACTCATTAAGAGTAGCATCCTCAGTGTAAATAGGACCGGATGAGTTAAAATCATCTTTCTTCCCATTAGCAATACCTCAATGAAGTAACACTTTACTAGTTTATCCACTCTATTTATAATATCTATGTTATTTTCTACCATATCATAGAACACCGGAGATCAATACCAACTAGAGAAGTCAAATGAATCAAAGAATTATTATCAGAGCCAAGATCAGTATTTTACCATAGTTGTCTTTAGGATTACCTATTTTCTTAGCTAATTATTCCACCCTCTTATCCTTCTGTGATTTGAGCATCTTGCATTTCCTAGGACTCCATCACCATCCACATATGTTGGCTCATGCGAAACGCTACGCTAGCATAAATTAAAATTTTCTACCGCGCAATCAAGATCATACATCCGAAGATTAGATCATGGGGTCAAATTTTACCGTTAGACTGGAAGTAGAGTTGGGAATGCGTTTAGCCGATCAACCTAGTCGTCTCCTCCTCGTGTAGTCAATCTCCCATGAACAGTTCCTCACGAATTCCTAGAATGGCTCCACGCGGTTCCCTCAAAAGGTTAGTCATAGTACCATAGATGTGATGCCTCCAATGTATCTGCATGTACGAGGAGCGGCGTTGGGAGATGGACTGCTAGGTCCGGTTGTGTAACATGGGCG
Organism: Elymus sibiricus; assembly: GCA_039707655.1. Lineage (NCBI taxonomy): Eukaryota > Viridiplantae > Streptophyta > Magnoliopsida > Poales > Poaceae > Elymus > Elymus sibiricus. The sequence continues at coordinate 393,431,877 of CM077665.1, read as the reverse complement.
TGGGGAGTGGTGGCGGCGGATGGGTGGGAGTAAAAAAGATCAACCCTAAAAGTTGCACCCCATTCTGCTTTATATAGGCCTCTCAGGTGGGATTAACATTTGAAGCCCACCAGGAGTCTACACCCAATTTCCGCTCAGATCCAATCTTCATGGGTTACATCCTCTTAAGTGTGCGACTCTATAGATTCACGTACAAATGAACATGACCTGAGTAGATAGTGTGCATAAAGTCGTTTTACGAACCTCGACAATGTGTCATATGCAAAATTACATTTGCCTCATGATATATATTGTCAGGCTCAAGGCGAGTACTTGTCACCCTTCTGGTAGCTCGACCTCTCTTCTCAAAATCGTGATATAGATTCCCGAACTGGGTTAAGTCTTAAGCCATGTCGCATGGCCATGCTTTCCGAATCTGATCACTCGAGAGGGTCTAGAGAATATCTCTCCATATCGGAGGGGCAAATCCCATCTTGGTCAACCATGTTTCGTGGGTCTGACGACTCACCTAAAAGCTACCTTTATAACTACCTAGTTACAGAATAGCATTTTATAGACCCTAAGCGAGTCAATTCTCATCCCGAGAACATGCGAGGATCTCACTTCTAGCACATGGCATATACATCTTACTTGAGACTAAAATATGACAACGTATTGCTGCGTCTCAAAGTGGGTATGTACGACTTGTGATCTCTATCCCCAAGTCCATACTATCGGTTTAATATCTATATGCCCGTGACTTGTGAAACATAGTCATCAACCGAATTGTATACTAGTCAAAGTGTATGTGGCCACGTAACCTTATAAAATATGGACCATTATAACAAACATCATACAATATAGAGTCTAACAAATAAGTCACATACTTATTGATACATATCAGTGATGATGTTCAAAGACAACAGACATAACTCATGAATATACATAAGGAAATATCATCATCACATGATTGCCTATAGGGCATATCTCCAACAACATCTTATTCCTGTGAAGCACCAACAACCCCTTGAATCTTCGTTATGTTGTTTCCAAAGTTCTCAACAGATCACTGAGTATCATTGTAGTCAACAGGACCAAATCATTCTCTTCTCCTTCCTAATTATCGTTACCGCCATCAATGTCAACATATCATTGTAGTCAACAGGACCAAATCATTCTCTTCTCCTTCCTAACTATCGTTACCGCCATCAATGTCAACATCTTCCTCTCCTCCCATCTCTTGTATGGTTTAACTTTGAGTTACCTCATTCATCCCTTCCAAATTCTCCTTAACACCACTTTGCATACATTGCTAGAGGATTTGTTGTAACAAGTTTTACATTTTTTTCCACCTCCAATTCCCGATCTTTCCTCTCTTCCATAGCTCTCACTAAATTTTCCCTAGCTCTACCTTCCTCCATCATTTTCATTTTTACATTGTCAGCCTCCAAATCAACATTACTAGGATCCACAGTTAGATCCACTACTCAATTATCTTCTCAGGGGAACTATCCAATCTTCCTCCTTCATCTCTTTTAAGAGTGTCTTCATATTGAGCCAGAGAAGCCCCCCTAAAGAAATACCCACATTTCCAAATCAACTTCCTTTCTATTTCTTAGAGGGGTCTCCATCAAGATCTAAACCCTCCTGAACAAAGGTGCCAATATTAGTTCTCTTACCTCTAGAATACCACCCCATCTCAACCACACTCTCTAATTCAATAGCATCTCCAAAGATTAGAGGCTCTTTGGATGTCATTTCAGTAGTAGGTGGAATTTATATACCCAAATAGTTGGTCCTCACTATCTCAATTCTCTCAACACGCACACATAGCACCTCATCATCCCACTAAGTATTTCTCTTTCCATGCATGCAAAATAGTATTTATATTCTGTCTCAAGATGCACACATCCCAACTCACCACACATGCATGTACCTCATTAATCACACTATTTATATTTCTCTTATCATGCATGAGAAATGCTATTTATGTTCTATATATATTTACAACTATACTATAATAAAATAAAATATATTATATTTATTTTATTATTTAAAATTTTATCAAAAAATATTGCAACCAATCCTCGCAGCAACGCGTGGGGTATCATCTAGTTTATCAATGGCTTCGACTCCCAGTTTAGCTCTGATTTTTTCATGAGTAATAGTACACATACCTATTTGGAGGACAAATCCCAAAGCAGTAGCAGTTTCACACATTCCAAACAAATGTCTAAAACAACCGGGGACTTCTCCAAACTAATCCACACTGTATGTAATTTCCCAACCGCTTGAAAATCCAGTGGCCAACAGATTAAAACCATTAAACTTCAGCAACTCCACTAACTTTGGCCTTGCCATGAAATCTCATCATATATTAGTTCCTCCCCTGATTTTTTGCTCCCCGCTGCCAGTTCGAGTTAAACATTTCACAAAAGGCCTGCAGAAATTGAGTTTCATTCAAGTCATCATATCCGATCCTCACGAAAGACATAGGGTTTGCATGCTCAACAATATGAATTTCTTTAGAGTTGTTATCATAGTCGTCTTTAGCTGCATCTCTTTTCCTTACCTAAGTCTTCCTCATGGAGGAGATAATTATTTGTTTGAGTTGTTGAGCTACCATCTTCCCGACGTGGCCAAACCCAGTTAGGCCAGTTGTGTTCATATACTAATTGAAGTAACCTCGTATAAACAGAAGAAGATTTGGGCTAAGGAAAAAGGGGATTGTTGGTTTTCATGGTTTGGCCAAACCAGGGAAGCATTCACAACTGTGTTAACTGGTTTAGCTCAAAGAACGGTTTCGACAAACTTCGCTAGTTTAGTGCTCGTTGCAAATAGCACGTTTATTTCTGGTTCTTTCCACGTATGGAAACGATCTTGAAAGAGCCGTCTCTCATGCTCTCTTCGGAAATTGTTCAACGCAAATCTTGTAATTGGGCGTTGGTAAGTCTTGGGGTAAACCACTCGCACGTGCAATGCGTGTGAACTTTGGTCAAATGTGGTGACGTGTGTGCCTGTTTGGACGCAATACGGAGGGTCATCAACAGCCCATGGCACTTGTGACCAAATGTAGACATTTGTGAGTCACACCAAGCAGATATTCGTGATGTGGAAAGAGTGGGTGAGGATAGAGAACCGCCGCCATGTTACCTCCCTGTCATCCGTACCAAGAAATAGGCAGGTGCTACATTGGAGGAGGTTGTCGTTTACTAAAAGACCGCCTCCCACATGAAGTTTCTGTGGGTCTCAAGGTCGGTGCTAGGAGAAGCCGGCTACCGGAGGATTTCATCGTCGGCATTAACGTCTGGCCGGATGCCATGTTTTTGGTCGCTTCATAAATGATCACCACCACCAGCAGAAGTCTTCAAGTCTTCAGATCTTCAGGTCTGAGGCTTGACTCCACCTGTCATTCTCGTACCAGGTGTCCCAGATCTGAATAGCACAGCCGCACAGTGCACCCGTGACCTTGGAAAGCACGATCGATTGAGGTGGCGATATACTCCATCTTAATCCTGTACGAAGAAGAGAAACTGTCATCCCACCAGAAAAGTTACTGTGCCTAATGACTTTGCTCCATTCTCGCCCTCACAATTGACAAGCTTCCCACGCCTTTCCGGGCGCCGGCGACCGCTGCGTCTGCGTCTTGGAGTTACTGCCGCCGTTTACCGGGGCTTCCATTCATTAGATACTCACAATCTAGCAGTCGCCGTGATGTGATTCTACGTGAACAAAACACTCCAGGGATTCCATGACTCTGGGTGGGTGGTTGATCGTTTGACCCCAGTCTTCTTCAATGGTCCATGGATATAATGTATCATTCCCTTCTATCGCTCTCACAGCTAGTATTTTTGACCCGCTGTGCAGGGAGCACTGAGGAGACACGCGGGTGCAAATTCCGCGAATCATATCGGTTTGCCTTTGGTGTCGAAGCATCCGACGAAGCAGCGGCGGAGCTAGCTTGAGCATAATTAGCGAGTGGGCATCGCTTAAAGGGGAACGGAAAGGGTGCAATTATTATTATTAGTTTATAAGACACATGCTAAGTAGCCTGCGGTACTTTCTGTAACGGAACGCGTAATTGAAATCGGGGTATGTCCTAGACAAAGATCTTCCCTTGTAAAGGAGTCATCCCTATAATAAAGAAAGGAAAAAGACGTATACAATGCTAGTGTTCTCTGGAGGCCAACAACCGAGCCCAAAACGGCGAAAAGCGTTGGTTTTAGCAGCCTTTCTTGTTTCAGAGTTCATCCTCGGCTGAATTGCTGGCAGCACGGAGCCTACCCTTGCGCCACGCGCCATTCAAGTTTGAAGACGACATCGGCGCATCGCTCATGCGTTTCCGGGTGCGCACCATATCTCTTCAAGATGATAGCGGCGTCGAAGATGGTCGTGTCGTTCCGCTCTGGCCGCTGTCATAGGATCCATCCACGAGCCGGCCGTTTCTGCTCGGGGGTCAAGGATCAAAGCATCCCTTACGCAGGTCCATAATCTGATGTCTCCCTCGCCACAACGCAGCCAAACGGTTATCCAAAACGGTCTCAGCGGATGATCGCACAGCGGATAGAGCGGCGGATGCCGCAGCCCATGAGGCCACCACCCTGGAGTCTGATCTGTCCCTGCCAACATCCGTTGTGCGGCGCCTGCCACGCAACGCATCAGGTCACGTACTCTTATTTTTAGGATCACGTACTGTATTTCTATTTTTTTTTTGACACGTTACAGATGCAAACGTTCATATATATGCGCATGCATTCATCACTATGAACGCACACATGCACACCCTATCTTTATGAGCACCTCCGAAAGACTGAGCAGACATATCATCTTGAGATTTACAAAATCACTGTAGAAAATACATACATGAAATACCCCTAAAAATATATATACAGGAAATGATGAAGAGAAAGAACGTTTCATCTAACAGGAAGGGATTTGTATATACTACCTCCTTTCCGGTTTATAAGGCTTGCTCGTATCCCTAGATTTATAATTTAATCAAAATAAGATGAGTTGTATAATCTAAAAATTATACCATTAAAAAGTATATGTTTTGAATTTTCTAATGATATAATTTTCGTGATATATAACTTGTATTACGTTGGTCTATTTATTAACCTAGAGATACGTGCAAGACTTATAAACCGAAAATGAGATATTATGTAAATAAAGAAATTTAACGGGATTGTATTAGTTACCCGTTGCCCTCCCGTCCAAGCATTTTGCTAGACCCAAGACCAGAAAGAACGTGCTGGAATACAAGTTTCTCAGGTCCCATCTAGGTGATTCCCATAGAGGCAGGTTGGAATCATGTCGAAAATAGCAATCAATGAAGTAAAAGGGAGCATAAGATTCGCTCTAGGAAAAATAATGTAAGAAAGGGGTAAATATTGATCGTTGGTTAGGTCAACGTGTGCTTTGGTGCAAGCTAGCGTCGTTTTTGCAAAATCCCTTAAAAGTTTGCGTGATTCTTACTTATAAAATGAGTATTTTCAGACATGCGCGGTCAACTAATTTTAGTTCCTATTCTCCCAATGCATCAAACAAGATATTAGAACAATCTAATATGTTTTATTGAATGGGTATCTTCTAATCTTCACATTGGGTGTACCGAAGCAAAACTCATGACAACAAGGTTAATACAACTGTGTGATGGGTCATCGTATATTCGTATACTTGAAGTATCTGACAACATTGTTTGTTCATCGGATTCGGCCGCGGAGGAGAAAAACTTTCTCGAGGAAAGTTCTCGTTCACCCATGGGATGCTTTTTTTAATACCCTATTGGGCATGAAATAACTATCAATACTCTTTTTGGATGGGGTAAGTAAGGGCGAACGAGGCTAACTTTATTATATAGGTAAAATTGTAATAATTTACAAAAAGGAATTTTATCTCTTCACTAAGTCATCTACAGCATATGCCTAGGCTGGTACCAAATCCACTTTTGAGGCATTTGGCATGATGCCATCCACTGTATAATCGATGGTATGCTTTTGGGGTTTGTTAATCTCAGTCGACTACAATTTAGCAAAAGTCTTAGTCGGGTCTACAACCGTCAGATCAAGCGTGTTAAGATTCGTGCATAGGAAGGGCTCAAACTCGCATTAGGTTTGTTGATTGGTAAGCGCGGCCCATTAGGCCGTTTGCATTCGGGTGCTTTGTTGTCATGTGTTTTGTGGGCTGTAGTGTATCATGTTTTCCTACTGGGCTGTGACCTGGCCATATCCTCAACCAAGTAGTTTGTCTCTTTGCCTAAACAAAATTAGTGTCTCTCATTCACCTGGTTCCATCTCCATACGCTTTCAAAACCAAGCAATCCAATTTTTTATTTGTACTTGTCCCCAATACTTTTGATCATTTTTGTTTCATTTGCCTAATTTTGTTTAAAAAAATCCATATTTATTTGTTTGTCCCATTTTTTTGTTCATCCATTTTGTTTTTCTGATTTATATCATTTGAATTTGCCAAGAACTATTTATGTCTCATTCATGTATTTAACCGTTGGACTAAAACACACTGTATCACCGGACTAAATCATACAACGCTTTTGTTGCGTCGGACGACTGGAGTTCAGCTAGGTATCATCGGTTGTTTTCTCTATTTTTTAGCCGAGTCGGGGGAGAGATGTGAGCTTCTTTTCCTTGCATCTCATCTATTTTTGCAGTGCAGCGCTTTGGTGTCGTTTTATCGTCGTTCTTTTGGGGGATTTGGCTCGACGGATGTCTGTTTGTGACTTTTTTTATTTCATGTTTCTTAAATTTTTTATTTTTATTTCATTTATGTTTTATTTTCTTCGCATTTATTTTCTTTTTGTTCTTTCTGATGGTTTTATCATTTTTTTAATTTTTTTTGCCATTTTTCTCAGCCGATAGAGAATAAGTTAAATCTCAATGTGGATTGTGGACACCAAATTCGTGTGTGGTTGACTTGTGTGTTTTGTTTATGGATTTGTGCGTTGTTCTCGGCATTTTTTCTTGTCGATAAGAAAAGGGAAATTGCTACATAAAGCAAATATGGAAGTTTTATCTTTGTCCCGTTGACTTTTTGTTTTAACTTTATTTATTTCTTCTTGTATAATTATTAGTTCTTGTGCAGTTACATATGACGCACCTTGTGTGCAATTGCAAGTGCTACAACACACATATAACTGGTGTAGGCTCAACTTTATTTGTTCTTTTTCTTTAAGTTTTTTTTGTAAACTTTGCTTTTTCATCTTTGAAAAATGGTTGCAACTAACATGTCACACACACACATACATAAATTTTGCATGCGCCATAACACCCACTGATGGGCAATTGCACACGACATGTAGATATGCAACTGCAAGCATAGTAACAGCACGTGCACTGGCCACAATGCAACTACAACTCTGAACTTATTTTCCCATATTTGTAAACTTTTTCCCAAATTGTCTCCAATGTGTGAACTTTTTTTCCATTTTAATTGAACTTTTCCAAATTTATGAACATTTTTTAATTAGATGAATATTTATAAATTTATGAACTTATTTTAAATTAGTAAATTTGTTTCAAAATCTCAAATTTGTGAAGTTATTTTTCCAAATTATTATGAACATTTTGAAATTTACAAACTGGTTTTCATTTGATGAATATTTTTAAAATTTGTGTTTTTTTCAAATATGGTTCTTTTTCCCAAATTATCATCGGTTTGCGTGCTGAGCCTACCCACAAAAGTAGTGTGCAAACGCCGCTGCGCTTTTTATTTGAACACAATAGCGTTCATATTTACGTGCATACGCTCATTCCTATGAACGCACACACGCACACCCTACCCCTATGAGCACATCCGAGAGATTGTGTCGGCATATCATCTTGAGATTTATGAAGTCACCGTAAGCACCACGTCGTCGACGGGAACGTCTCCTCCCACTGAACGCGCATCACCGGAAATTCTGAAATAAATCCAGAAATAATGCAAGCATCAGGATTTGAACTCTGGTGGGCTGGGGATACCACTGTCCCTCTAACCATCCAACCACAAGTTGGTTTGCAAACGCCCCTACGCTTACCTGGCGCAGAAAGCGTTGTATAGAAGGACTCGAGCACCCCTATGTCTCGCTTGACAGAAGACGAAGGGTGCGCACGAGTCAGGCATCGCGACCGGGCGGAGCAGATAGGTTTTTGGTTAGTTCGTCCTTTTTCTTTGTTTTTCTTTCATTGTTCGTTTTTTGTTTTATTTTATTTACTTCCAAAATTGTAAATACTTATATTTCAAACATAAAAGTAATTCAAAATAAAATAAATATTTGAAAAAATGTTAACGAATGTAAAAATGGTTAGATTAATTCAAAGGAAATGTTTGTGACATTTTAAAAATGTTTGCACGTTTTAGAAAAAATGTATGTGACATTATAAAAAATATTAATCATATGTATGAAAAATGTTAAGCTTATATCAAATAAATGTTGTTTAAAAATGTCCGCACGTTTCAGAAAAATGTATGTGACATTATAGAAAATATCAATCAATTTTGAGATTGATACGTCTCCAATGTATCTATAATTTATGAAGTATTCATGCCATATTCACCTATGTTTACAATAATTTTATATGGTTTTCATGTACTTTATATGATTTATATAGAACTAATCCGGGCTGACGCTGTTTTCAGCAGAATTACCGTGGTGTTATTTTTGTGCAAAAAATGAAAGTTCTCGGAATCGCCCGAAACTTTTTGATGATTTTTTTTGGAACAAAAGAGGCACTAGAAGCTTCTTTGGAGGGCCAGAAGAGCCACGAGGTGGGCACAACCCACCATGGCGCGCCCTGGTGTCTTGTGGTCCACTCGTGACCCATCTCCGCGTGAAACCGACGCCCAAAAATCCTATATATTCAGAAACCCTCAGAAATAGCCCTAGACGAGAAGTTCCGCCGCCGCAACTCTCTGTATCGGCGAAAAACCAATCTGGAGGCGTATCATATGGTGTTATTTTAGTACGAACTCGAACTCTTGGATAGATCGATCGGAAAGGGTAACTTTAAGGTGGTTTCGTATCCTATAAACAATTTCTTCTTATGTTCTCCGCTAGATAAGAACTTTGGAGTGATTCTTCGTTGCACGTTGAGGGATGGTTATGTGATCCAATTATATTAGCACTGTTGAGAGATTGCACTAGCGAAAGTATGGACCCTAGGCCTTGTTTTCAAGCATTGCAATACCGTTTGTGCTCACTTTTGTTACTTGCTACCTTGCTGTTTTTTATTGTTACTATTACAAAAATTAATATCTACTATCTTTACTACACTTGTATCACCATCTCTTCGCCAAACTAGTGCACCTATACAATTTACCATTGTATTTGGTGTGTTGGGGACACAAGAGACTTTTTATTATTTGATTGCAGGTTGTTTTAGAGAGACCATCTTCATCCTACACCTCTCACGGATTGATAAACCTTAAGTCATCCACCTGAGGGAAAATTGCTACTGTCCTACAAAACTCTGCGCTTGGAGGCCCAACAAAGTCTACAAGAATAAAGTTGCGTAGTAGACATCAAGCTCTTTTCTGGCGCCGTTACCGGGGATGTGAGTGCTTGAAGGTATATCTTTAGATCTTGCAATTAAATCTTTTAGTTTCTTGTTTTTCACTAGTTTGGTTTTATAAAAAAAAACTACAAAAAAATGGAATTGAGGTGGCCTCATATTATTCGTCTTTATCATGTCTTTCGTGAAAATGATGGTTCGAAAAATTGTGCTCAATTGGTAGAAGAAGAGTTTATGAAAATACTTAATGAGAATTCCTTGAATGATGAGCATGATTGCAATGTTGCTAGTATGAATTCTGTGGATATTCATGATGCTAATGATATGCAAAACCACAAGCTTGGGGATGCTATGTTTGATGAAGATGATATTTTTAGTCCCCCAAGTTTTGATGAACAAATTTATTATGATGATGGCATGCCTCCTATCTATGATGATTATGATGATGACATGTATGCTATAAAGAGTGATAGTAACCATGAAACTTTTCATCATGATTTTAATATTGAATGTGGTTATGTCAATCAAGTGTCTCATGATAGTTATTTTCTAGAGTTTGCTCCCACTACAATGAATGAGAAGAAAATTGCTTATGTGGAGAGTAATAAATTTTCTATGCTTGTAGATCATGAAAATAATGCTTTATGTGAAATTTATTATGTTGAATTCCTTCATGATGCTACTTAAAACTATTATGAGGGAGGAACATATGCTTGTAGGAATTGCAATGATATTAAATTTCATGTCTATGTGTTCAAAATTTTGAAGTTATGCTTATTTTGCCTTCCTATACTAGTTGATTCTTGCTCCCATAAATTGTTTGCTCACAAAATCCCTATGCATAGGAAGTGGGTTAGACTTAAATGTGCTTGGCATGAGATTCATGATGCTCTCTTGCATATTTCAACTACTATTCCTATGTGAGCATCATTGAAATCATCATGCCTAGCTAAAAGGCATTAAAGAAAAGCGCTTGTTGGGAGACAACCCAACACTTTTAATTTCTGTTTTTGTGTGTTCACATGATTAATATACTGTAGTAACCATGTTTTGTGTCTTTTATTTCAATAAAGTGCCAAGTAAAGCCTTTGGGTTGACTCACAAGATGAGTAGAATTGATGCTGAATCAAAACAGAAATTTGACTCCAGTACAGGAATTTTAATTTTTTACTGGAGCGTGATAATGATCTGAAATTTTTACATAGTGTTCATATACAAATTATTCAGGTTATACTAATTTTTCGGAATTTTTAGAGACAGGGAAGTATGGTTATACTACAGATCTTCACAGACTATTCTATTTCTGACAGATTCTGTTTTGCATGCATAGTTTGCTTGTTTTAGTGTTTCCATAGCTTATATTCATTGATATAAATTATGTGAATGGTATAATACAGTAGGTATTATGTGAGAACAATTATGAATCTTGTCTTGACAATACCTAAGTGAATGATCTTTATTTATTATACTAACCCATCTCACGAAGTTCCGTTAAGTTTTGTGTGATTGAAGTTTTCAAGTTTTGGGTGAGACACCGATATGAGGAGAATAAAGAGTGACAAGAACCTAAGATTGGGGATGCCCAAGACACCCCAAGGTAATGTCCAAGGAAGACTCAAGCGCCTAAGCTTGGGGATGCCCCGGAAGGCATCCCCTCTTTCGTCTTCAACACTACCGGTATATCTTACTTAGAGCTATATTTTTATTCGTCACATAATATGTGTTTTGCTTGGAGCGTCATTTTATTTTGTTATTCTCTGTTATATGTTATTTATAATCTTGTTTTTCAATAAAAAGTTTTAAGAATTGCCTTTTAGGACGCTTGCATTGCATGTTTGATGTGTGCTGTGTAAAAACAGAAACTTTCTCTGTAGTGTTTGAATTTTCATATTTTACTGAAACGTGGAAAGTTTTTGAAACTTTTACACATTGTTGTCATATAAATTATTTATCACTTCCTAAATTTTCATAATTTTTTGAATTACAGAAGTGCACTGTTTTCATAAATTGCTACAGACTATTCTGTTTGGACAGATTGCTGTCATAGTTTTGTTATCTACTTATTCTATAGTTTCCATAGTCTATATTGGTAAATATAAATTGTGAAAACGATAGTAAACAGTAGATGATGTTTAGAAATTATTATGCAACTTGTCTTGGCAGTACATGAAGTGTTGATTTATTCTTATGTGTACTAACCTATCTCACGAGTTCTTTTCGAGTTTTGTGTGGATGAAGTTTTTGAGAATAGGTGAAACCATGATATGAGAGGATTGAACGAGATACAAAAGCTCAAACTTGGGGATTCCCAAGGCACCCCAAGTAAATATTTCAAGAAGTCTCAAGCATCTAAGCTTGGGGATGCTACGCATCCCACCTCTCTTCGTCAACTATCGGTTAGCCTATGTTGAGCCTAAATTTTTATTCGTTCACATGATGCGTCATATTCTTGGAGTTCTATTTTTGTTTAGTTTGTTGTTTGAATAAAATACTCAGATCTGAAAATCTTTATTGAGAGAGAGTCCTCACATAGCTACTTAATTGTTTGACTACTCATTGTGTCGGGGGGATAACCCCGAGGTAGCCTTAGCTGGGTCTCTACTCCAGCTTTTCAAAAAACGACTACAGGGCGATCCGCTTCCCCCTGTAGTACGGCTCCGCGCGGCCGGCTACGACCAGCCGGCCGGCCGGAGGTGGAGACTCCTGGCCCTCTAGCCGGCGGGTCAGCTCCCGACCCATCGCCACGCCTCGCAGGACGACGACCTGACGCCCGACGTGTCAGCAGTGCCTCCGGTACCGCGGTTAGGGTACGTGTTGCTACAGTGGCCCCCGTCGCGTCGGTGGTCAGCACCCGCATGGCCACAGTGGAGGCAACAGTGCCTCTGATTCCGGCCGACTGCGACCAGGCGGGCGGCACAGTGCCGGCACGCCCTCAACCACTCCATTACCTGCCCCGGCATGGCCACAGTGCGGCCGGCCGTATCGCTGACTGCGACCGGCTACCGCAAGACGACGCCCCACAGGACAACCCGTGCCGCGACGTGACAAGCACGTGAGTCTACCAAGCGGTCCCCATCCGGCTCCCGACGGGACCCTGCAGCATCGTGCACCTCCTCTGATTCAGCGTCATCGTCAGGCCAGTCCCGCAAAAGAGAATGGGGGAGGAACTCACCCGCCGACCCGGTTGCCTTCGCCTCCGTCCCGCCGGTTCCAGACGCACCGGCTCGCTCTGACTCGGCCGGCTCCACATCGTCGGCGTCTTCGACCTCCTCGGGGTCCGATTCCGCCATGTCGGCAGCCGGCATCCCCATAATTCTGCAGCTGAGGAAAAACCTGCACGCAAGGGAAGCCCCTCCGCCGTCAGGCTGGGGAGGAACGCCAGCTTCAGAAGGAAAAAGGGTGGGGGACGGCTCGGCACGTACCCGCGGGGCCGGATGGTCCCGGCTGTATGGGGCCTTCCCCCATCGCCATTCGCCCTCGTCCATCTTGGCAGCCGACATGGAGTTCACCCTCCTCGCCACCTGCACCGCCTTCGGCTCTTTGGTGGAGAGCCGGCAGGGGTCGTGCCGCCCTCCCATCTGGCAGATGAGGTGCGGCCGGCGCTGCAGCGGCTGCATCCGGCATGCCACCATCGTGGCTAGGAGATCCACGGCCGTAAGCCCCTCCGTCTTGGTCATCACCACCAGCCGCTCGCAGAGCCGGTCTGCCATCTCGGGCGCTTGGGGCGGAGGCGTCCTCCAGTTTTGCATCGCGACCGGCGGCTGGTCGACGAAGTCGGGGAGGTTGATGTAGTCCTCCTCCGGCTTCACGTTCTTCATGTAGAAGAACCCCTTCTGCCAACTCTTCACCGAGTCCTGCAGGGGAAGCTACGGGAACCCGACTCTGGGGCGATAATGGACTAGAGCGGCTCCGCGGGCGGTCATAACCTTCTGGCCGGTTGCCTGGATCTTCACCGTCTGGCGCTTCAGGTAAAAGAGCCGGCACCAGAGGTCGAGGTGCGGCTCCACTCCCAGGAAGCCCTCGCAGAGGGTGACGAATGCCGCCAGTTGCAGGATGGCGTTGGCGTTAAGGTGGTGCAGTTGCAGCCCGAAGCACGTGAGGAAGCGCCGGAAGAATGCGCTCGCCGGCAGGCCGAGCCCGCGGGCGAAGTGCTCGGCGAAGACCACCACCTCGCCTTCTCGCGGGGCCGGCACATTCTCCGCCTCGGCGATGCGCGCCTCCAGGTGCTTCGCCGGCGGCAGCTTGCGGCGGTGGCGGAGGTGCTCGATATAGGCCTCGTCGACATCGCTGCCGTCCCAGGCCCCCTTGCCCGCCATGCCCCTCGAGAAAGTCTTGGTCACGGTGGCGGGGCGCGTGGGCTCGGTCGCGTCGCAACTCCCGACGGCGGCGGACGGCGGTGCAGCGGACGAGCGGCCTCTGCTCTCTCTCTCTCTCTCGATGCGGGGAGGGGGACGGGCGACGAAGACGATGTGCGGGGCCAGGGGAGCGAAGGCCCCGTTCCGCTCCTCTCCCCTCCCATTTAAACCCCACGCGGAGTAGTGGGGAGCGGATCTGTCGCGCACAAACCCCACTACTTCTGCCACGCGCGGGAAGGGCGTTAAGGCGTTTCGGGAACGCCAACCGACGGCCCAGGCCGCCGAAGATCCACGCGCGCGGGCCGAGGCCACGGCCGAAGTAGGCCCCACCCCATGGTCTGGTCTTGTCCTCCGCGTGGCCTGTCAGGCCACGGCCCGCCTCGCTCCCCACGTGGCGCGCCTCCTCTGCCCCTCGTGGTGGTCGAAGCGCTTGGCGAAGCGTCAGCCGGCTGCGGGGCCGGCCACCGCGATCCCACATCTTCCGGCTCCGGGACCGCCCCACGGTCCCAGAACGCGAGACTCAAGTCGGTGGGGTCCGCCGCGGCTCGCCGGTGGGCCCCCCTGCTTCAGGGACTACTGTCGGGGGGATAACCCCGAGGTAGCCTCACCTGGGTCTCTACTCCAGCTTTTCGAAAAATGACCACAGGGCGATCCGCTTCCCCCTGTAGTCCGGCTCCGAGTGGCCGGCTGCGACCAGCCGGCCGGCCGAAGGTGGAGACTCCTGGCCCTTTAGCCGACGGGTCGGCTCCCGACCCGTCGCCACGCCTCGTAGGACGACGACCTGATGCCCATCTTGTTAGCAGTGCCTCGGGTACCGCGGTCAGGGCACGCGTGGCTACAGTGGCCCCCGTCGCGTCGGTGGTCAGCACCCGCATGGCCACAGTGGAGGCAACAGTGCCTCTGACTCCGGCCGACTGTGACCGGGTGGGCAGCACAGTGCCGGCATGCCCTCAACCACTCCATTACCTACGCCTGCATGGCCACAGTGCGGCCGGCCGTACCGCTGACCGCGGCCGGCTACCGCAAGACGACGCCCCGCAGGACGACCCGTGCCGCGACGTGACAAGCATGTGAGTCTGCCAAGCGGGCCCCATCCGGCTCCCGACGGGGCCCTACAGCCGGTGGGCCCTACCAGCGACGGGACCCTGCAGCCGACGGGCCCTTCCAACGACAAGACTCCTCAGCCGGGGGCCCCATGGCCGGCTAGAGAGACCGCCATCTGGGGCCCTCCGGCGCCTTCTACACATATTGTAATCCAGGGGGTTGGCCTATAAACCCCCCCGGAGCTCCCCCATGCGGGGGGGGGGGGGGGGGGGGGGGCGATGGATGGACACACACACACACACACTCACTCACGTAGAGAGGCGAGGAGAGCAAGCTAGCTCCTTCTTCCTCCTCTATCCAGACAGCTCAAGGAGCACCATTGTAGCCCCTTTTGGTTCATCATCCAGGCTAGCAGGACTAGGGTTGTTACCTCCCGCGGGGGGCCCCGAACCTGGGTATATCGTGTGTCCCGCACCGCTTGTTCCCGATCCCACTCCCGGAGTCCACCGGCGTCCTTCGGCCCCAACCACTCTCGACAAGCCACCCCATGGCATCTGCCGTAAGAAAACAACGATAGTTGGCGCCCACCGTGGGGCCGTCCGCGGCGCCGGCCGGAGTCACGCTCCGGGCGGGACCCTTCACCACATCCCTTGGCTGCCCCGCGTCCGGGCGGAACTGCATGCTCGTGGGGCTTGCTCCCGCGGGGCTGGACCCCGTTCCCGCCAGCTCCGCGGGCGCCGCAGCCCGACCTCTCCGACGAGTGGAGCGACGACGACCCTCTGTCCGACGTCGCCACCCTCACCGAGCGCTTCGGCAAGCTAGGCCTCGCCGGCGAGCCAACTGCCGATGAGTACCCTAGCAAGGTGCTCGACTGCCTCGACGCGCCCTCGTTTTTGGGCGCACTCGCCCCGGGCAGTGCTCACGACTCCTGCGTCCGCGCGGGGGTGATGGCCACCGGTTCCTCCACGACCTCCGGTCGCGTCAGGGCGGAGGTGGAGGCGGCTGCCGCAGCCGCCCGCACCGGCACCTCCGACCCCCTCGGCTCCGTGCTTCGGGGCCTCAGCACCCCCATCGCGCCCACGACGAACCCGGCCGCGGCTACGGCTGAGCTGGAGGCTGCTCGCCAGCTGCTGTTCGCAGAGGCGACCACGCCCGCCACCACCAAGCGCCGGATGGAGTCCGCGTAGCGCGAGTACAACTCCGCCTACGGCCTCACCCCCTGGCAACGAGCCCAGCCGGCGCGGTGACGTCCGAAACCGCGGCCGTGTGGTCACGGAAATCCTCGGTGGCAGGCTCCCTACCTACGACATGCCGGCTGCCAACATGAGGGCCGCCCAGGTGGCCTATGCCAACCTCGCCGACCTGGTGGGCGAGGAGCGAGAGCAGCAGGAGCGGCACATCCAAGACCTCATCACCGCCGCCAACGCTCAGCAGGCCCGGCTCGATGACGCCAACGCCTTCTCCGAAATTCCTGTCCCCGAGGGGGACGCCCCACCAACTGCTGGCCAGCACCGGCCGGTCCAGCAAGCCTCTTCCCCCCGTGGCTCCGGCCGGCGGGGCGCTGGGTCCCATAACGGACGCTCCCGACAGGGAGACGAGCCGCCGACCGTCAACAACCGGCACAACGACGCTCCGGATGGTGGCAGCCGGCACAGCCAGGACCATACCCCGCCCCCGCGGCGGGAGCGCGCGCGCTTGCCTGCCCCGGCTGTCCGTCCCGAGCTCGCCGCTCGGCTCGGCCCGCGCGTCCCGCGGAGTGAGAACGACGCCCGGACCCGCATCGACCGGCTGGTGCAATCCGCCCTCCTGGAGGAGGAGGGTCCGATCGGCCCGGCGTGCTTCGGCCCACGGATCCGCAACGAGCCGTTCCCAACCGGCTTCACGCTCCCGCGCGACACCCCGAAGTACAACGGCACCGCCAAGTCGGAAGACTGGCTAGTCGACTACACCACCGCAGTCGGCATAGCCAAGGGGAACAAGTGCGTAGCCGTGCGCTACGTCCCCCTCATGTTGATCGGCTCGGCTCGGACCTGGCACAACAGCCTGTCCACCGGCAGCATCAACACCTGGACAGACTTTGAGGAGGCGTTCGTCCGCAACTTCACCGGCACCTACAAGCGGCCCGGCCGGCCCCGCGAGCTGGTCGTGTGCGTCCAGGGGCCGGACGAGTCCCTCCGTGACTACCTCACGCGTTGGACCGAGCTCCGCAACTCCTGCGAGGGGGTGCACGAGGTGCAGGCCATCCAGTACTTCATCGAGGGCTGCCGCGACGACACCCACCTCAAGAACAAGCTCCTGTGCTCCGAGCCGGCAACCCTAGCGGATCTAATGGCCAAGGCAGACAAGTACGCCACGGCCGACTCCGCGATGCGGATCAAGGTCACCACGCCTGCCAAACCGACCCCGTCGCCTGCCGACAACCGGCAGCAGCAGAACAACAAGTGCAAAACCGACCAGCCGGATCCCCGCAATGGGAGCCGGCAGGTCACCACTATCGAAGAAGAGCAGTCGGCCGCCCAGGCTTCCAGCCAGCGTCAGCGGACCGGCAAGGCCGCCTGGTAGCCCAAGCTCACCTTCGAGCAGATGCTCGACGCACCCTGCAAGATGCACTCTGGGGCCAAGCCGGCCACTCACACGCTCCGACAGTGCAGCTTCTCCCAGCGGCTAGCCCGGGGCGAGGGTCTCCCGGTCCCTCCGCCTCCGGCTCTCCGTGCCCCGGTTCCAGCTCCGGCACCGCCACTGGCTCCGGCTCCGGCTGCCAACGACGGCCGCCTTCACGACCAATTCCCCAACCAGGACGGGTCCTACGTCGTCTTCACCAGCGAGGGAACCGACAAGCATAGCCCGCGCCAGCGCCGGCACGAGGTGAATGCCACCGTCCCCTCGGTCCCCCAGTTCATGCACTGGTCCGAGAAGCCGGTTACCTGGAGCCGGGCTGACCACCCGGCCGTGATGCCAAACTTCGACAGCTACGCCCTCGTCCTCGGTCCCACCATCGCCTCCGAGAGGCTCACCTGTCGCTTCTCGCGGGTGCTAGTTGACGGGGGCAGCAGCATCAACATCCTCTACCACGACACACTGCTCAAGCTGGGGCTCAAGGAGAAAGACCTGCAGCCGAGCTGAACTGTTTTCCATGGCATTGTGCCGGGAAAATCCTACACCCCCATCGGCAAAATCCGGCTCGACGTCCTCTTCGGCAACAAGAGCCACTTCCGCCGCGAGCCGATATGGTTCGAGGTAGTGGACCTCAACAGTCCCTACCACGCGCTGCTAGGCAGGCAGGCCCTCGTCAAATTCATGGCGATCCCACATTATGCCTACCTCAAGCTCAAGATGCTGGGTCCCAAGGACATCATCACCATCGATGGCGACTACAAAATGTCAATTGAGTGCACGCGCGATAGCAGCCGGCTGGCCGAGGCCCTGGAAATAGCGGAGGAGAGGCGGCAGCTCGACCGGCTCGTGGCTCACGCCTCTAACCAGCCGGCCGTGCTGGCTCCTCCGTCCCAGTCGGCCAGCGAGGCGTCGTTCCAGCTATCCAAGGACACCAAGCAGGTGCCACTCGACCCGGCCAACCCTAAGCAGTGCGTCACCATCGGCGCCTGATGACCCACAAGTATAGGGGATCTATCGTAGTCCTTTCGATAAGTAAGAGTGTCGAACCCAACAAGGAGCAGAAGGAAATGACAAGCGGTTTTCAGCAAGGTATTCTCTGCAAGCACTGAAATTATCGGTAACAGATAGTTGTGTGATAAGATAATTCGTAACGGGTAACAAGTAACGAGTGTAACAAAGGTGCAGCAAGGTGGCCCAATCCTTTTTGTAGCAAAGGACAAGCCTGGACAAACTCTTATATAAAGCAAAGCGCTCCCGAGGACACATGGGAATTACTGTCAAGCTAGTTTTCATCATGCTCATATGATTCGCGTTCGTTACTTTGATAGTTTGATATGTGGGTGGACCGGTGCTTGGGTGCTGTCCTTACTTGGACAAGCCTCCCACTTATGATTAACCCCTCTCGCAAGCATCCGCAACTACAAAAGAAGAATTAAGATAAATCTAACCATAGCATGAAACATATGGATCCAAATCAGCCCCTTACGAAGCAACTCATAAAGTAGGGTTTAAGCTTCTGTCACTCTAGCAACCCATCATCTACTTATTATTTCCCAATGCCTTCCCCTAGGCCCAAACAATGGTGAAGTGTCATGTAGTCGACGTTCACATAACACCACTAGAGGAAAGACAACATACATCTCATCAAAATATCGAATGAATACCAAACTCACATGATTACTTATAACTAGACTTCTCCCATGTCCTCAGGAACAAACGTAACTACTCACAAAGCATATTCATGTTCATAATCAGAGGAGTATTAATTATCATTAAGGATCTGAACATATGATCTTCCACCGAATAAACCAACTAGCATCAACTACAAGGAGTAATCAACACTACTAGCAACCCACAGGTACCAATCTGAGGTTTTGAGACAAAGATCGGATACAAGAGATGAACTAGGGTTTGGAGAGGAGATGGTGCTGGTGAAGATGTTGATGGAGATTGACCCCCTATCGATGAAAGGATCATTGGTGATGACGATGGCTTCGATTTCCCCCTCCGGGAGGGAAGTTTCCCCAGCAGAACGGCTCTGCCGGAGCCGTAGATTGCTTCTGCCCAGGTTCCGCCTCGAGACGGCGGCGCTTCGTCCCCAAAGCTCTCTATTGATTTTTTCCAGGTCAAAACACATCATATAGCAGAAGATGGGGACCGGAGGCCTGCCAGGTGGCCCACAAGCCACAGGGGCACGCCCAGGGGGGTAGGTCACGCCCCCAGGCTTGTGGCTGCCTGGTGGGTCCCCTCTGGTATCTTCTTCGCCCAATATTTTTTATATATTCCAAAACAATTCTCCGTAGATTTTCAGGACTTTTGGAGTTGTGCAGAATAGGTCTCTCATATTTGCTCCTTTTCTAGCCCAGAATTCCAGCTGTCGGCATTCTCCCCCTTCACGTAAACCTTGTAAAATAAGAGAGAAAAGGCATAAGTATTGTACCATAATGTGTAATAATAGCCCATAATGCAATAAATATTAATATTAAGGCATGATGCAAAATGGACGTATCAACTCCCCCAAGCTTAGACCTCGCTTGTCCTCAAGCGAAAGCCGACATCGATAATCATGTCCACATGTTTAGAGATAGAGGTGTCGATAAAATAAAATACGGACATGATGGCATCATGATCATCTTTAGAACAGCAACATATATTGACATATATTTTCTTATGCTAAAGTGAATATTCATTCACAAGGTAAAGTATGAATCAGAAACTTTATTGAAAACTAACAAACTATGATCTCAGTCATTGAAGCAATTGCAATTTATCATAACATCGGAAAGAGTCAATATAAGAGCTTTTCAGCAAGTTCACATACTCAACTATCATTTAGTCTTTTACAATTGCTAACACTCATGCGATACTTATGAGATCAAAGTTTCAATCGGACACAGAGAAAGATAGGGGCTTATAGTTTCGCCTCCTAACTATTTACCTCAAGGGTAATGTCAACAATAATTGTTTATGATAACCTACATCCGAGTGGATATATATGTCTAGATCATTCCCCAACACATGACGCTTGCCAAGAGAAAAAGGCGATAAAAAGGAAGTGGTGAAGATCACCAAGACTCTTGCATAAAGGTAAGTACTAGAAAGTAAAAGTAAAAGATAGGCCCTTCGCAGAGGGAAGAAGAGGTTGTCATGCGCTTTTATGGTTGGATGCATACTATCTTAATGCAAAAGAACGTCACTTTATATTGCCGCTTGTGATAAAGAACTTTATTATGGAGTCCGTCGCTTTTATTTCTTCCATATCACAAGTTCGTATAAAGTTTGTTTTCCTCACAGTAATAGATCATACATATTTAGAGAGCAATTTTTATTGCTTGCACCGATGACAACTTACTTGAAGGATCTTACTCAATCCATACGTAGGTATGGTGGACTCTCATGGCAAAACTGGTTTAAGGGTGTTTGGATGCACAACTAGTATCTCTACTTGGTGCGGAAGTTTTGGCTAGTATGAGGTGGAAGCAAGCGTCACATGTTAGAGGATCCATGACAATATAACTTCTATTCAGAAATAAGCAAACATAACTCATTATGTTGTCTTCCTTGTCCAACATCAACTTTTTAGCATATAATATTTTGATGAGTGCTCACAATCACAAAAGATGTCCAAGATAGTATATTTATATGTGAGACCTCTCTCTCTTTATTACTTCCTATTAATTGCAACAATGACCAAAACTATGTTTGTCAACTAACAACAAGTTTCATGCGACATACTTCTTATATGTGAAGTCGTCACTTCCCATAAGATCATTATATAATCTTTTTACTTCTTTAACTCTTTATTTCTTTTTCTCCAGACCATAGCAAGAAAGCAAAACCCTCAATTCAAACTAATCTTTATTTTATAACTCTCGGACTCGATTACATAGAGGGAACATAAGGCAAAACTCAAGGCTAGATCATACTAAAAACTTTTATTCTACTAGATAAAGATGTAACCAAAAGTATCGAACTAAGCAAAACGATAAAGATAAAGGTGTGATGATGATACGATACCGGGACACCTCCCCCAAGCTTGGCACAAGCCTAGGGGAGTGCCCATACCCATGTGTTTATGTCTCTTTCTTCGGCGGTGGTGATCCAATATTCTTGGCAATAATACCCTTTAGAATGTGATTTTCTTCCTCTAGCTTATTGACTTGTTGTTTGAGATCCATTATTTCCTTACGGAGTTTGCCCGTGATGGCCAGAGCTCCGATCACCCATGGATGCTTCCTAGCTGCGGGGGAAAAAGCAACACTCTTTTTCATGTTATCATAAGAGAGAAATCGAGCATTAGGAGGTGTGACCGAATCCGGTATTGCTGAGCTCTGGAGCTCCTCAAGCGGAACTCCTGGTTGAAGGCGGGAAGTAGCTTCTTGGTCCTCCTCCATGGCGTCTACTCTTTTAAGGTCAGCCTCCATCTCTTCCTCCATTGACCACCCAAAGGGTTCAGCTTGGCTATAGGCCCTTGGTTCCTGTGCCGGGTGAGAGACGCGACTCTCCCCGACCGACTCTTGTGAAGACATCTTGCTCCGAATCTGCTGCAGAATTAGCTAAAAACAAGAACAGAGGGTTTTTCTGTGGTACGGTGGTCAAAACCTTCGGGAGATTATATAATGAATTTTTACCGACCAAAAGAAGTATTCTACAAGGAAACAGAGTCCGGAGGGCACACAAGGTGGCCACAAGCCACAGGGACGCGCCCAGGGGGGTAGGGCGCGCCCTCACGGCTTGTCGCCTCCTCGTGTACTATTCGGACTACTTTAAATTTTCCTAATTTTTTAAATATTCCAAAACGGAGAAAAAATGCTATTGGAAAAGTTTTGGAGTCGGTTTACTTACCGTACCACATACCTACTCCTTTTCGGAGTCTGAAACGTTCTGGTAGACATCCCTTATGTACTCCTCCGGGGTTATGGTATTAATAATATTGGTTTCTACATTTACGGGAGTACCTGAGATATAATGTTTGATTCTCTGCCCGTTTACCACCTTCGGATTTGTGCCTTCGGCGTTGTTGATCTTGATGGCACCGGAATGATATACTTCCTCGAGAATGTAAGGCCCTTCCCATTTAGAGAGAAGCTTTCCTGCAAAAAATCTTAAACGAGAATTGTATAGCAAGACATGGTCACCTACATTGAATTCACACTTTTGTATCCTTTTATCATGCCATCTCTTAACTTTTTCTTTAAACAACTTGGCATTCTCATAGGCATGGGTTCTCCATTCATCAAGTGAGCTAATGTCAAATAACCTCTTCTCACCAGCAAGTTTGAAATCATAGTTGAGCTCTTTAATTGCCCAATAAGCTTTATGTTCTAGTTCAAGAGGTAAGTGACATGCTTTCCCATAAACCATTTTATACGGGAGACATACCCATAGGGTTTTTATATGTAGTTCTATAAGCCCATAATGCATCATCAAGTTTCTTAGACCAATTCTTTCTAGATCTATTAACAGTCTTTTGCAAGATCAATTTAATTTCTCTATTGCTCAATTCTACTTGACCACTAGACTGAGGATGATACGGAGATGCAATTCTATGGTTGACATCATACTTAGCAAGCAATTTACGGAAAGCACCATGAATAAAGTGTGAGCCACCATCAGTCATTAAGTATCTAGGGACTCCAAACCTTGGAAAATAACTTCTTTAAGCATTTTAATGGAAGTGTTATGATCAGCACTACTAGTTGGAATGGCTTCTACCCACTTAGTAACATAATCAACAACAACCAAAATATGTGTATACCCATTGGAGGAAGGAAAAGGTCACATATAATCAAAGCCCCAAACATCAAATGGTTCAATAACAAGTGAATAGTCCATAGGCATTTCCTGACGTCTACTAATATTACCAATTCTTTGACACTCATCACAAGACAAGACATACTTACGAGCATCCTTGAAGAGAGTAGGCCAATAAAAACCAGACTGTAGTACCTTGTGTGAAGTTTTATCTCCAGCATGGTGTCCTCCGTAGGCCTCGGAGTGACACTTACGTAGGATCTGTTCCTGTACATACTCAGGTACACAACGTCTAATAACACCATCTACTCCTTCTTTATATAGGTGTGGGTCATCCCAAAAGTAATATCTTAAATCATAGAAGAACTTTTTCTTTTGTTGGTATGTGAAACTTTGATATCCGTGGGACACGGCATTTTTTCAATAGCATCAAGTTTAGCTTTATCCACCTCAATACCTCTTTCGGAGATTTTGTGCCCCAAGACAATACCTTCATTAACCATAAAGTGGCACTTTTCCCAATTCAAGACAAGATTAGTTTCTTCACATCTCTGCAAAACTCGATCAAGGTTGCTCAAGCAATCATCAAAAGAAGTTCCGTAAACGGAGAAATCATCCATGAAACCCTCAACAATCTTTTCACAAAAGTCAGAGAATATAGCAGCCATACATCTTTGAAAGGTAGCAGGTGCATTGCATAAACCAAAAGGCATACGTTTATAAGCAAAGGTACCGAAAGGGCAAGTAAAAGTTGTCTTTTCTTGATCCTCTTTTGACACAGGTATTTGAGAGAAACCAGAATAACCATCTAGAAAGCAGAAGTGTGTATGTTTGGATAATCTTTCTAGCATTAGATCAATAAAAGGTAAAGGGTAATGGTCTTTCCTAGTAGCTTTATTTAATCATCTAAAATTGATTACCATCTATAACCTGTAACAATTCTTTGTGGAATCAGTTCATTCTTATCATTGGGAACAACAGTAATACCTCCCTTCTTAGGGACATAATGAACAGGACTTACCCATCTACTATCAGCAATAGGATAAATTATACCTGCTTCCAGAAGCTTCAGTATTTCATTTCTTACCACTTCTTTCATTTTAGGATTAAACCGTCGTTGGTGATCAACAACTGGTTTAGCATCAGGCTCCATATTAATTTTATGCTGACATAAAGTGGGACTAATGCCCTTAAGATCATCAAGAGTATATCCAATAGCGGCACGGTGCTTCCTCAGAGTTTTCAATAATCTCATTTCTTCATGCTCTGAAAGGTTAGCACTAATAATAAGAGGATATATCTTCGTTTCATCAAGATAGACATATTTTAGAGTATCAGGTAATTGTTTAAGCTCAAACACGGGGTCACCCTTGGGTGGAGGAGGATCCCCAAGAATCTCAACGGGCAAGTTGTGTTTCAAAATAGGATGCTGATCAAAGAAAATCTTATCTATTTCATTCCTTTCATTCATATGCATATCGTTTTCATGGTCTAGCAAATATTGTTCTAAGGGATCAGTGGGAGGCACAGCAATAGAAGCAAGACCAACAATTTCATCTTTACTAGGCAATTCTTTGTCATGGGGTTGTCTACGAAATTTAGAGAAATTGAACTCATGAGACACATCCCCAAAACTTACAGTAACAATTTCTTTCTCGCAAGCTATCTTAGCATTAATGGTGTTCAAGAAAGTTCTACCAAATATAATGGGACAAAAATCATCCTGTGGGGAACCAAGAACAAGAAAATCAGTAGGTTATTTTACTTTCCCACACAAGACTTCAACATCTCTAACAATCCCAATTGGTGATATAGTATCTCTATTAGCAAGCTTGATAGTAACATCAATATCTTCTATTTCAGCAGGTGCAATATCATTCATAATTTCTTGGTATAAAGTAAAGGGAATTGCACTCACACTAGCACCCACATCACATAAGCCATGATAACTATGATCTCCTATTTTAATAGAAACAACAGGCATGCCAACAATAGGTCTATGTTTATCTTTAGTATCAGGTCTAGCAATTCTAGCAGCTTTATCACAGAAATAAATAACATGCCCATCAATATTATCGACCAAGAGATCTTTAACCATAGCAATACTAGGTTCAACTTTAATTTGTTCAGGGGGTGTAGGTGTTCTTGTATAACTCTTACGAACCACAGTTGAAGCTTTGGCATGATCCTTTTTTCTAACAGGGAAAGGTGGTTTTTCAATATAAGCAGTAGGAACAACAGGATCAACATTATAAGTAATGGTTTCTTCTACAACTTTAATAGGTTCTACTACTTTCACTTCAATGGGAGGATGATATTTAAACCACTTCTCCTTGGGGAGATCAACATGAGTAGCAAAAGATTCACAAAAGGAAGCTACTATCTCAGAATCAAGTCCATATTTAGTGCTAAATTCACGAAAAGCATCGGTATCCATAAAAGATTTAACACAATCAAACTTAAGGTTTATACCTGACTCCTTACCTTCGTCGAGCTCCCAATCTTCAGAGTTGCGTTTAATTCTTTCCAATAAGTCCCATTTGAATTCAATAGTCTTCTTCATAAAAGAACCAGTACAAGAAGTATCGAGCATGGATTGATTATTACCAGAAAGCCGAGCATAAAAATTCTGAGTAATAATTTCTCTCGAGAGCTCATGATTGGGGCATGAATATAACATTGACTTAAGCCTCCCCCAAGCTTGAGCGATACTTTCTCCTTCACGAGGCCAAAAATTATAAATATAATTCCGATCATGATGAACGAGATGCATAGGATAAAACTTCTGATGAAATTCCATTTTCAATCGGTTGTAGTTCCATGATCCAGTATCATCACATAGCCTATACCATGTCAATGCCTTCTCCTTCAAAGATAAAGGGAAGACCTTCTTCTTGACTTCATCCTCGGGCAAACCTGCAAGCATAAATAATCCACAAACTTCATCCACATAGATTAGGTGCATATCCGGATGTAATGTTCCGTCTCCTGCATAAGGATTAGCTAGCAGTTTCTCTATCATACCCGAAGGAATTTCATAATAAATATTTTCAGTTGGTTCAGTAGGTTGAGGGGCAACTCTTTGCTCTTCCGTTCGGGGTGAAGATACCCCGAACAAACCCCTCAAAGGATTATTTTCCATAGTAACAAGTGACAGTGAATTTCAGCACACTATATAAATTTTTCCTTACCAAATTCCACTCACCAAATGCGCTTCACTCCCCGGCAACGGCGCCAGTAAAGAGTCTTGATGACCCACAAGTATAGGGGATCTATCATAGTCCTTTCGATAAGTAAGAGTGTCGAACCCAACGAGGAGCAGAAGGAAATGACAAGCGGTTTTCAGCAAGGTATTCTCTGCAAGCACTGAAATTATCGGTAACAGATAGTTGTGTGATAAGATAATTCGTAACGGGTAACAAGTAACGAGTGTAACAAAGGTGCAGCAAGGTGGCCCAATCCTTTTTGTAGCAAAGGACAAGCCTGGACAAACTCTTATATAAAGCAAAGCGCTCCCGAGGACACATGGGAATTACTGTCAAGCTAGTTTTCATCATGCTCATATGATTCACGTTCGTTACTTTGATAGTTTGATATGTGGGTGGACCGGTGCTTGGGTGTTGTCCTTATTTGGACAAGCCTCCCACTTATGATTAACCCCTCTCGCAAGCATCCACAACTACGAAAGAAGAATTAAGATAAATCTAACCATAGCATGAAACATATGGATCCAAATCAGCCCCTTACGAAGCAACTCATAAACTAGGGTTTAAGCTTCTGTCACTCTAGCAACCCATCATCTACTTATTATTTCCCAATGCCTTCCCCTAGGCCCAAAAAATGGTGAAGCGTCATGTAGTTGACGTTCACATAACACCACTAGAGGAAAGACAACATACATCTCATCAAAATATCGAACGAATACCAAACTCACATGATTACTTATAACAAGACTTCTCCCATGTCCTCAGGAACAAACGTAACTACTCACAAAGCATATTCATGTTCATAATCAGAGGAGTATTAATTATCATTAAGGATCTGAACATATGATCTTCCACCGAATAAACCAACTAGCATCAACTACAAGGAGTAATCAACACTACTAGCAACCCACAGGTACCAATCTGAGGTTTTGAGACAAAGATCGGATACAAGAGATGAACTAGGGTTTGGAGAGGAGATGGTGCTGGTGAAGATGTTGATGGAGATTGACCCCCTATCGATGAAAGGATCATTGGTGATGACGATGGCTTCGATTTCCCCCTCCGGGAGGGAAGTTTCCCCAGCAGAACGGCTCTGCCGGAGCCGTAGATTGCTTCTGCCCAGGTTCCGCCTCGAGACGGCGGCGCTTCGTCCCCAAAGCTCTCTATTGATTTTTTCCAGGTCAAAACACATCATATAGCAGAAGATGGGGACCGGAGGCCTACCAGGTGGCCCACAAGCCACAGGGGCATGCCCAGGGGGTAGGTCACGCCCCCCAGGCTTGTGGCTGCCTGGTGGGTCCCCTCTGGTATCTTCTTCGCCCAATATTTTTTATATATTCCAAAACAATTCTCCGTAGATTTTCAGGACTTTTGGAGTTGTGCAGAATAGGTCTCTCATATTTGCTCCTTTTCCAGCCCAGAATTCCAGCTGTCGGCATTCTCCCCCTTCACGTAAACCTTGTAAAATAAGAGAGAAAAGACATAAGTATTGTACCATAATGTGTAATAACAGCCCATAATGCAATAAATATCAATATTAAAGCATGATGCAAAATGGACGTATCAGCGCCCACCTCAGCAGCAAATAGGAAGGCGAGGTCGTCGACTTCCTCCGTAAGAATCGGGACATCTTCGCATGGTCTCCAAAAGTCATGCCGGGTGCTCCGAGGAAGTACGCCAAGCACAAACTTCATGTGCGGCCGGATGCCAAGCCGGTCAAGCAACCCCGGCGCCGTTTCTCCGAGGAGAAGCGGCGTACTATAGGAGAGGAGATCGTCCGGCTGCTCGCAGCCGGCTTCATCATGGAAGTATTCCACCCGGACTGGCTAGCCAACCCGGTTGTGGTGCTGAAGAAGAACAAGACTTGGCGCATGTGTATCGACTACACCAGCCTGAACAAGGCCTGTCCCAAGGACCCTTTCGCCTTGCCTCGGATCGATCAAGTGATCGACTCCACGGCCGGCTGCGATTTGCTGTCCTTCCTGGATGCCTATTCCGGCTACCACCAGATCAAGCTGAACCCAGCCGACCGGCTGAAGACCTCCTTCATCACCCCTTTCGGGGCCTACTGCTACATCACCATGTCCTTCGGCCTGAAGAATGCAGGCGCCACCTTCCAGCGTTGCATGCAGAAGTGCCTCCTGCCCCAGATCGACAGGAACGTCCACGTATACGTGGACGACATCATCGTCAAAACCAAGAAGAATTTCAGCCTCCTCGACGATCTTCGAGAGACCTTCGCCAACCTACGCGAGTACAAGGTCAAGCTCAATCCGGAGAAGTGTGTTTTCGGCGTGCTAGCCGGCCAGCTCCTGGGTTTCTTCGTGTCCGCCCGCGGCATCGAAGCCAACCCGGAGAAAATCAGAGCCATCGAGCGCATGCACAAACCGACCAAGCTCCGCGACGTCCAGAAGTTCGTCGGCTGCCTTGCCTCGCTCAGCCGGTTCATCAGCCGGCTAGGCAAGAAGGCCCTGCCCCTCTATCAGCTCATGAAGAAGACCGCCAAAATCGAGCCGGCCATGACCCGACGAAGAAACCGGCCAAGTTTGAGTGGACCGACCAGGCGAACGAAGCGTTCCGCGACCTCAAGCGCGCCCTCTCCAGTGCACCCGTCCTGGTGGCTCCGGCCGAGAAGGAGCCTTTGCTCGCGTACATCGCGGCAACCACACGCGTGATCAGCGTCGTCCTCCTGGTGGAGCGGCCAGAGGAAGGCAAGGCGCTGCTGGTCCAGCGCCCCGTCTACTACCTCAGCGAGGTCCTCTCCGCCTCCAAGCAGAACTACCCCCACTACCAGAAGATGTGCTACGGCATATACTTCGCCGCCAAGAAGGTCAAGCAGTACTTCCAGGAGCACACCATCATCGTGGTGAGCACGGCGCCGCTCGAAGAAATCATGAGCGGCCGGGACGCCACCGGATGGATTGCCAAATGGGCTATCGCCCTCGCCGACTACGAAATCTGGTACGAGCCGCGCACCGCCATCAAGTCACAGACGATGGCCGACTTCCTCATCGACTGGGCGGAGACCTAGTTCGTGCCGCCGCCTCCGGACTCCACGCACTGGCGCATGCACTTCGACGGCTCGAAGATGCGGACCGGCTTGGGAGCCGGCATCGTCCTATCGTCCCCAAAAGGGGACCAGCTCAAGTACGCGCTCCAGATCCTCTTCGCCGCCTCCAACAACATAGCCGAGTATGAGGCAGTCGTCCATGGCCTCCGGCTCACCAAGGAAATCGGCATCCGGCGCATCCTCTGTTTTGGCGACTCGGATCTGGTGGTGCAGCAGGTCTCTGGCGAATGGGACGCCAGGGACGCCAACATGGCCGGCTACCGCTTCCTCATCCAACAGCTCACTGGCTCCTTCGAGGGGTGTGAGTTCCACCACGTCCCCCGGGCGGACAACGAGACGGCGGACACGCTGGCTAAAATCGGCTCCACCCGGCAGGCAATCCCAGCCGGCGTCTCCCTCGAGCAGCTACTCAAGTCGTCGATCAAACCCTCCGCCGAGTCGGAATCCATCTCCGTGCCTGCGGATCCCATCGGCTCCTCGACGGGCCCGGGAATTCCGCCGGCTCCGCCCGCCGCTCCGGCTCCGACCGCTGTCATTCCATGTGCTGCCGCCTCCGAGCCCGCAGCCGTCATGATGGCGGTTGGCGCGCCCCCTAACTCCCAGGACCCGGGGGCTAGCGAGCCGGACCCGGGGACTAGCGGGCCTAGCCCGGGGGCTCCGGGAACGGACCCGGCGGCTCCAGCTGCCCAGGGCCTCCAGCTCGAGCTGGAGCCGGCCCTCGTCTCGGCACCCTCGTGGGCCCAGCCGATCTTGGCTTTCCTCTTGCGCGGCGAGCTCCCCTCCGACGAAGACAAGGCTCGGCAGATCCAGCGCCGAGCTCCCGCCTACAGCATCATCAATCGCGAGCTGGTCCACCACAGCACAACCGGCGTGTACCAGCGCTGCGTCGAGTCCGAGAGGGGCCAGGAGATCCTCCGAGATATCCACCAGGGCGAGTGCGGGCATCACGCCGCCTCAAGGACCTTGGTGGCCAAGGCATTCCGTCACGGCTTCTATTGGCCAACTGCCCTGGAAGAGGCGATGCAGCTCGTCGACAAGTGAGAGGGGTGCCAACGCTTCCGCGCACAAAGCCACCTGCCGGCTGCGGCACTCAAGACCATCCCCCTACCGTGGCCTTTCGCCGTGTGGGGGCTCGACATGGTGGGACCATTCAAGACTGCTCGAGGCGGCATGACGCACCTCTTGGTAGCCGTCGACAAGTTCACCAAGTGGATCGAGGCCAGACACATCAAAAAGCTGGACAACCCCACGGTCGTCCGGTTCATCAAAGACATCACAGTCCGCTACGGCATCCCGCATAGCATCATCACCGACAACGCCACCAATTTCGCCAAGGGCGCGCTAGCGCGCTTCTGCGCCAAACAAGGCATCCGGCTCGACCTTGCATCGGTCGCCCACCCGCAATCGAACGGCCAAGCAGAGAGCGCAAACGGCTTGATCTTGGCCGGCATCAAGCCCCGGCTCGTGGCACCGCTCGTTCGGTCAGCCGGCTGCTGGATCGAAGAGCTGCCGACCGTCCTGTGGAGCCTCAGAACCACGCCCAACCGCTCAACCGGCTTCACGCCCTTCTTCCTCGTGTACGGGTCCGAGGCAGTCATCCCCACGGACATCGAGTTCGACTCGCCTCGCGTCACCCTGTACACGGAGACGGACGCAAAGGAGGCAAGGGAAGACAGCGTCGACCTCCTCGAAGAGGCCCGCGAGCTATTGCTGAGCCAAACGGCTATCTACCAGCTGAAGCTCCGGCACTACCACAACAAGTGGATCCGGCCTCTCTCCTTCCGCGAAGGGGACCTGGTGCTCAGGCGGATCCAGCAAACCGCTGGCCAGCACAAGCTGTCCTCCCCATGGGAGGGCCCGTTCATCGTCAGCAAGGCGCTGCACAGCAATGCGTACTATCTAATAGACACCCAAAAGTCGCAGAAGCGCAAGAAAGACGCCTCCGGCGAGGAGACGGAGCGCCCGTCGAACGCGGCACTCCTCCGACCGTTTTACTGCTAAGAAGGACCAGTGTATGTATGTATCCTCCCTTTTGGGCTTATGAATGCAACGGGTGCCCCGAGCCAGCTCTTGGGGCACACCTCTTTCATTTCCTTCCAAAGCAGTTCGCCCTACACACCGGCTCCCGGACCCGATCCCACGGTCCCGGGGGCTCGCCGGCTAGCCTTGGCATTGCTCCCCAAATCCGGTCAAGTAATGTGAAGTAAGGAAAAACCCTCCCACCCCTCCCAGCTATAGACCGGCTCCCGGCTGTCCGGCTGACGGGTTCTCGGGGCGGAAAACTTAGCGCACACGAAAAATGGTCATGGGGGGTCACCGGCTAGGGCTAGCCGAATCACTTTTCTTGGCCTCTGTCAAACTCACCTTGGCCAATACGTCCCCGCGGCTCCCAAACTCACGACCGACTCCCCCGAGGCGGATGCCCCGTCCCAGCTACAGACCGGCTCCCGGCTGTCCGGCTGGCGGGGCCAAAGCCGAAGGGGACAAGGTTTTGGGCAGAAGGAGTCAAAAGGACAAAAAGCTAAGGCCGAGTCGGCACGCACAAAAAACTTTGGCAAAACAAAAGCATCAACTCATATACAAAAGCATAACGGCCCACGGCCACATGTTCATTACATTTTACACCCCCAGTGGGTGGAACTGCAGTCTAACAAAAGCAGCAGGAAAACAAAACGATCCTAGCTAGTGGCGGTGCCATCTCTTCCCCCGGCGCCCTCCGCGGCGGCTGAGGTAGAAGCCCCGTCCTTGGCCACGGCATGCTCCGTATCGGCCCCCGCGTCCAAGTCCTGAGCCGGCTCGGAGTCGACGTAGTTGTCGGTGTCGGACCCGGCATCTTCACCGCCCGTCTCGCCGGCGCTACCCTCCGGGTCGTCAAGGGCAAGCGTGTACCGGTCCTCCGGTATCACCTCGCCGTCCGCCGTGCGCTCCGGGACGTACTCGTCCCACGGAGCAAAGGACGCGAGATCACTGGCCCGCACGGCCAGCGCGTCGGCAACCGCCTCCAGCTCCGCGTAGGTGCCGGCACGCTGGGCCGTAAGCAGCCCCAAGTCCAGCTCGGGGTACCATGACCTCGCAATGCGAAGCGCCATGGCCGCTCCGGCGCGCGCGGCGGAAGTCCTCCAGGCGTTCACCCACGCGGACCCGGCTTCCAGCCACCTCGACAGCCGGCTCATGGAGACCGGCTCCACCGCACCCAGCCAAAGGGTGCGAACCAGTGCCAAGCGGGCACCCTGAAGTCGCTTCATGGCCCGGACCACCTCGGTCAGACACACCTTGGCGGCAATCCCCACCTCATCCACGGTCCAGGCAGCAAGTGGCCCGACGGGGATCCCCTGCGCCCGCTGATCCTCGCGATGGGCCTCCACGGACAATTCCGTGACCTCTTGCGTACCCGGAAAGAGCCCTAAGGGAGAAGGGGTGCGGGGTGAGCGACAAAGGAAACGCTGGCCCGGATCCGACACACGAAGACAAGAGAAACAGCAAAACTTACCAGCGAGAAGCCGGTCCACCGCATGCGCCTCCTCCTGCAGCGCGGCATCCCTGGCCGACCACTCCTAGATCCTGCGCTCGTGCTCAGCATGCGCCGCCTGCGCGTCCTCGGCTGCCTTCGCCACCGAGGCGTCCTTGGCCTCCAGCTCCAGGCGATGGGCTGTCTCCCGCTCCTCCAGCTCTCGGTGGTGGGTCGCCTCCCGCTCCTCCAGTTCCCGGCGGAGGGCCGCCTCGCGCCCGTCCTTCTCCGCCTGCGCCCGATCCGCCTCCTGGCGGAGCCAGTCGCACTCCGCGGATAGGAGGTCCCGCCGCTCGCCAAGCTGCACCACCTGGCGACGAAGGCAGACCGTCTCGGCATGGGTGGCTGCCCAGCACGAAGACGCTTCTGTCAGAAAGCAAGCAAAGATGGTGATTCAACCCGCCTTCGGAGTAGCCGACCTGAATCCCGGGGGGTACACCCAGTGGGTGCGCTCGCGCGCCCCCACTGGAAACTCACAAGATGCGTACCTTGCAGATCCGTGGACACGACGGCCAGCCGGCTTTCGGCTCCCCGATACAAGCCCAGCAGCGTGTTGTACGCAGCCACCCGACGGTCGTGGACAGCCTGCGAGGGACACAGAAACAAAGACGCTACGCAATTAGACTCGACCCGCCTGCGTCCCAGCCGGCCCGAGTCTCGGGGGCTACACCCAGTGGGTGCGCTAGCGCGCCCCCACTGGAATAGCAAAAAAAATACAAGACCTCGAGCCCTTACCGCGACGGACTGTTCGAGGTGCACCAGCCAGTTGCTGGAGCTTGGGCCTCGTGCACCGCCTGGGCGTGGTAGGCGACAAACTCAGCGACGACCGCAGCCACCGCAGCCCCAAGGGTGCTCGGCGCGTCGTTTATGGGTGTGCCACCGGCTACGGCCCAGGTCTCCTGCGGCCGACCCCCGTCGACGGGCTCGGGCGGACCCCGCGTCGTGACAACTATGGGACCCGTTGTTCCCGGCACCGCGGTTCCAAGTGCCCCGGCTGACGAGCAAGTGGCGGCGGCCCCTCCGGGCGCTGCGGCCTCGATCTCCGGTACGCCGCCTCCGGCGGTGCCTCCTCGGCTCACCTCCGAAGCCGGGACCTTCGCCTCCGGAACGACGACCTCCGGGGGCTCATCAGCACCCGGCGGCACGTCGTCCGCCCCTGGCAGTGCCACGTTGCGGTCCGACTCCGTCCTCTTGGCGGCATCCACCGCGCGCGCCTCCTCCTCGGCTCGCGCATCCGCCTCCGCCCGCCGTGCGGGGTCATGCTTGTCCTTGGACCTCCTCTCCCAGCCAAGGGGAAATGGCTCCCACGACTGGCCGGCCGCCCCCACGCAGGCCTTCCCTGGCGGCTGCTTCCGTGCCGCCTCCACCCACGGGCGGTGCTCCTCCTCGAGCCGTTCTCGCTCAGCCGCCTCGAGGTCCCGCCACGCCTCGCGCTCCCTTTCATCAGCGGCGGTCGGCGGTGCTGTCCCTGACGTCTCGACGGCCGTGGCCCTTCCTAGGGGACGCGGCTCCCTGGATAAACAAAATAAGGAAAGAAAGCCAACCGGAAACCAAGCAGGAACTCAGAGAAAACTTACCCGACGCTAACAGGGACCGCCCGCCTGGCGGGGCCCGTCCGGGTGACCCGCGGTTTCTTCCCGCCGCCTCAACGGCTGCCGCCCGGCTGGCCGCTGGCTGCTCGTTTGGGGGCTGGCCTGGGGCTGGCCGGCTGCTTCCCCTTTTCGCCCGCGGCCGCGTTGCCTCGGCTGGGCTCGCGGTTGACCCGACGAATGCGCTTCCTCGGCGCGGTGGCGTCGTCTCCCGTAGATTCAGGGTCCTCCGGGGCTGCTGCATCGTGCACCTCCTCTGATTCAGCGTCATCGTCAGTCCAGTCCCGCAAAAGAGAATGGGGGAGGAACTCACCCGCCGACCCGGTTGCCTTCGCCTCCGTCCCGCCGGTTCCAGACGCACCGGCTCGCTCTGACTCGGCCGGCTCCACATCGTCGGCGTCTTCGACCTCCTCGGGGTCCGATTCCGCCATGTCGGCAGCCGGCTCCCCATAATTCTGCATCTGAGGAAAAACCTCCACGCAAGGGAAGCCCCTCCGCCGTCAGGCTGGGGAGGAACGCCAGCTTCAGAAGGAAAAACGGTGGGGGACGGCTCGGCACGTACCCGCGGGGCCGGACGGTCCCGGCTGTACGGGGCCTTCCCCCATCGCCATTCGCCCTCGTCCATCTTGGCAGCCGACATGGAGTTCACCCTCCTCGCCACCTGCACCACCTTCGGCTCTTTGGTGGAGAGCCGGCAGGGGTCGTGCCGCCCTCCCATCTGGCAGATGAGGTGCGGCCGGCGCTGCAGCGGCTGCATCCGGCATGCCACCATCGTGGCTAGGAGATCCACGGCCGTAAGCCCCTCCGTCTTGGTCATCACCACCAGCCGCTCGCAGAGCCGGTCTGCCATCTCGGGCGCTTGGGGCGGAGGCGTCCTCCAGTTTTGCATCGCGACCGGCGGCTGGTCGACGAAGTCGGGGAGGTTGATGTAGTCCTCCTCTGGCTTCACGTTCTTCACGTAGAAGAACCCCTTCTGCCAACTCTTCACCGAGTCCTGTAGGGGAAGCTACGGGAACCCGACTCTGGGGCGATAATGGACTAGAGTGGCTCCGCGGGCGGTCATAACCTTCTGGCCGGTTGCCTGGATCTTCACCGTCTGGCGCTTCAGGTAAAAGAGCCGGCACCAGAGGTCGAGGTGCGGCTCCACTCCCAGGAAGCCCTCGCAGAGGGTGACGAACGCCGCTAGTTGCAGGATGGCGTTGGCGTTAAGGTGGTGCAGTTGCAGCCCGAAGCACGTGAGGAAGCGCCGGAAGAATGCGCTCGCCGGCAGGCCGAGCCCGCGGGCGAAGTGCTCGGCGAAGACCACCACCTCGCCTTCTCGCGGGGCCGGCACATTCTCCGCCTCGGCGATGCGCGCCTCCAGGTGCTTCGCCGGCGGCAGCTTGCGGCGGTGGCGGAGGTGCTCGATATAGGCCTCGTCGACATCGCTGCCGTCCCAGGCCCCCTTGCCCGCCATGCCCCTCGAGAAAGTCTTGGTCGCGGTGGCGGGGCGCGTGGGCTCGGTCGCGTCGCAACTCCCGACGGCGGCGGACGGCGGTGCAGCGGACGAGCGGCCTCTGCTCTCTCTCTCTCTCTCGATGCGGGGAGGGGGACGGGCGACGAAGACGATGTGCGGGGGCAGGGGAGCGAATGCCCCGTTCCGCTCCTCTCCCCTCCCATTTAAACCCCACGCGGAGTAGTGGGGAGCGGATCTGTCGCGCACAAACCCCACTACTTCTGCCATGCGCGGGAAGGGCGTTAAGGCGTTTCGGGAACGCCAACCGACGGCCCAGGCCGCCGAAGATCCACGCGCGCGGGCCGAGGCCACGGCCGAAGTAGGCCTCACCCCATGGTCTGGTCTTGTCCTCCGCGTGGCCTGTCAGGCCACGGCCCGCCACGCTCCCCACGTGGCGCGCCTCCTCTGCCCCTCGTGGTGGTCGAAGCGCTTGGCGAAGCGTCAGCCGGCTGCGGGGCCGGCCACCGCGATCCCACATCTTCCGGCTCCGGGACCGCCCCACGGTCCCAGAACGCGAGACTCAAGTCGGTGGGGTCCGCCGCGGCTCGCCGGTGGGCCCCCTGCTTCGGGGACTACTGCCGGGGGGATAACCCCGAGGTAGCCTCACCTGGGTCTCTACTCCAGCTTTTCGAAAAACGACCACAGGGCGATCCGCTTCCCCCTGTAGTCCGGCTCCGAGTGGCCGGCTGCGACCAGCCGGCCGGCCGGAGGTGGAGACTCCTGGCCCTTTAGCCGACGGGTCGGCTCCCGACCCGTCGCCACGCCTCGCAGGACGACGACCTGATGCCCATCTTGTCAGCAGTGCCTCGGGTACCGCGGTCAGGGCACACGTGGCTACAGTGGCCCCCGTCGCGTCGGTGGTCAGCACCCGCATGGCCACAGTGGAGGCAACAGTGCCTCTGACTCCGGCCGACTGTGACCGGGTGGGCAGCACAGTGCCGGCATGCTCTCAACCACTCCATTACCTGCCCCTGCATGGCCACAGTGCGGCCGGCCGTACCGCTGACCGCGGCCGGCTACCGCAAGACGACGCCCCGCAGGACGACCCGTGCCGCGACGTGACAAGCATGTGAGTCTGCCAAGCGGGCCCCATCCGGCTCCCGACGGGGCCCTACAGCCGGTGGGCCCTACCAGCGACGGGACCCTGCAGCCGGCGGGCCCTTCCAACGACAAGACTCCTCAGCCGGGGGCCCCATGGCCGGCTAGAGAGACCGCCATCTGAGGCCCTCCGGCGCCTTCTACACATATTGTAATCCAGGGGGTTGGCCTATAAACCCCCCCGGAGATGGACACACACACACACACACACTCACGTAGAGAGGCGAGGAGAGCCAGCTAGCTCCTTCTTCCTCCTCTACCCAGATAGCTCAAGGAGCACCATTGTAGCCCCTTTTGGTTCATCAACCAGGCTAGTAGGACTAGGGGTGTTACCTCCCGCAGGGGCCCCGAACCTGGGTACATCGTGTGTCCCGCACCGCTTGTTCCCGATCCCGCTCCCGGAGTCCACCGGCGTCCTTCGGCCCCAACCACTCTCGATAAGCCACCCCATGGCATCTGCCGTAAGAAAACAATGACACATTGATCTTCACTTATATCTTTTGAGAGTGGCTTGTCATTTACTCTTGTGCTTCACTTATATCCTTTGAGTAAATTGTTGAATGAATTGAATACCATGAAGTTGAAATTATATGTTCATATCATGCCTAGTAGTAGCTTCACATTGGGTTTAGAAAGTGAAATCTTTTGAAGCTTGACAATCACAATATTGGTCATACAAGCAATTCGTGAAAGATTAGTATAAGGAAGAGAACTTTCACATACAAATATATTATCTTGGACATCTTCTATGATTGTGAATAGCCATTAATTGTTTTCAAACTTGAGCAAATTAGTTGAAGTTGGACAAGGAAGACAACGTAATGAGTTATGGTTGTGTATATTTGCATAGAAGTTATATTGTTATGGATCCTCCAACATGTGGTGCTTGTTTAGAACCTTTTGCTAGCCAACACTTCGTACTAAGTAGAGATACTACTTGTGCATCCAAATCCTTGAGCCAAGTTTCTTCCATAAGAGTCCACCATACCTACATATATATGGTATTTCACTGCCATTCCAAGTAAATTTGCATGTGCCACCTCTAAACATTCAAATAAACATATGTTTTGTGTGCCTGGACCGCTCATGGAGCGACGGGGGGCGGTCAGTATCTTCCATGTTAAGCGGGTTATTCTCATGATGAGTGTTTATTCACTCGTCCTTGCACGAGAGGGCGGTAATAGGGATGCCCAGTCCCGAAATCAATTTTTTTTTGCAAATAATTAAACAAAACTCCCCCAGGAATGTTGTTGGTATGGACGGTACCCGTGGATTCGGCTAGCCATGGAGTGTGTTTGTTGGTGGAGGGGGAGTAAACCTTTACTTTTACCGCTTGGGAACCGCCGCTAATGTGTTTAACATGGAAGATATCATGTGGTGGGGAAAGATCTAGGCACATATGGCCAGTCAAATATATTTGTCATGACTTATTATTGTTGACAATTATCTCTATGATAAATGAGTTGGGAGGTGAAACATTAAGCCCCTATCTTTCTCTGTGTTCGATGGATGCCATTTGTTCTAAAAATATGCTTTGAGTACTCGCAATCATAGAAGACTATATGATGATTGAGTATGTGGAGCTCTTACTTGGACTTTGTTGAGAATAAGTTGAATTGCAATTGTTTGGTGACTAAGAACATAGGTTGTTAAGTTTCAAGAGAATTCATTATTTGAACCATGACATGTGAATTGATTGCTCTATCATGATGATTTTTATGAGAAAAAGTTGTTGGTTATGATGCTACAAAATTGACTGAAATTATCAATGATCAAACTTATATATTATGCTAGCATTCACACTTCATAAATTAGTTCTTTTATCATTTACCTACTCGAGGACGAGTAGGAATTAAGCTTGGGGATGCTGATACGTCTCCAATGTATCTATAATTTATGAAGTATGCATGCCATATTCACCTATGTTTACAATACTTTTATATGGTTTTGATGCACTTTTTATGATTTATTTAGAACTAACCCGGACTGACGCTGTTTTCAGCAGAATTACCGTGGTGTTGTTTTTGTGGAGAAAATGAAAGTTCTCAGAAAATCGCCCGAAACTTTTTGATGATTGTTTTTGGAACAAAAGAGGCACTAGAAGCTTCGTTGGAGGGCCAAAAGATCCACGAGGTGGGCACAACCCACCAAGGCGCGCCAGGCCCCTCTGGCGCGCCCTGGTGTCTTGTGCTCCACTCGTGGCCCATCTAAGCGTGAAACCGACGCCCGAAAACCCCCAGAAATAACCCTAGATGAGAAGTTCCGCCGCCGCAACTCTCTATATCAGCGAAAAACCAATCTGGAGGCGTTCCAGTACCCTGCCGGAGAGGGTAGATCATCTTCGGTGGCCATCTTCATCATCCCGGAGGAGGCCATGATGAGGAGGGAGTGGTCCACCCTCAGGGCTGAGGGTATGTACCAGTAGCTATGTGTTCAATCTCTCTCTCTCTCTCTCTCTCGTGTTCTTGAGATGTCACGATCTTGATGTATCACGTGCTTTGCTAATATAGTCGGATCATATGATGTTATTCCCTTGTTATCATGTTGTCATGAATTGAATCTTTCCCTTTGAGATGTTGATACGTCTCCAACGTATCTACTTTTCCTCACCCTTTTGCCCTTGTTTTGGACTCTAATTTGCATGATTTGAATGGAACTAACCCGGACTGACGCTGTTTTTAGCAGAACTACCATGGTGTTCTTTTTGTGCAGAAATAAAAGTTCTCGGAATGGAACGAAACTTTTTGGAGAATTATTTCAAAATATATGTGAATTATTGGAGCCAAAATCCACCGAAGAGGGGGGCCAGGGTGGCCAGCACCCACCAGGGCGCGCCAGGTCCCCCTGGGCGCGCCCTGGTGGGTTGTGCCCACCTCGTGGCCCCACTGACCCTAATTCCGCCACTATAAATTCCTATTTTTGGAGAAAAAAATCAGAGAGAAAGTTTCATCGCATTTTACGATACAGAGCCGCCGCCACCTCCTGTTTTTCATCGGGAGGCCATATCTGGAGCCCGTTTGGGGCTTCGGAGAGGGGAATCTTCGGTCTTTGTCATCACCAACCTTTCTCCATCGCCAATTCCATGATGCTCCCCACCGGGAGTGAGTAATTCCTTCGTAGGCTTGCTGGTCGGTGAGGAGTTGGATGAGATTCATCATGTAATCGAGTTAGTTTTGGTAGGGCTTGATCACTAGTATCCATTATGTTCTGAGATTGATGTTGCTATGACTTTGCTATGCCTAATGCTTGTCACTAGGGCCCGAGTGCCATGATTTCAGATCTGAACCGTTTATGTTATCATCTCTATATCTATGTTCTTGATCCGATCTTGCCTAGTCATATGCACGTATTATGAGTTATGATCCGTCAACCCCATAGTGACAATATTTGGGATACTTCGCGCTGATGACCGTAGTTTGAGGAGTTCATGTATTCACCATGTGTTAATGCTTTTTTTGGTTCTCTATTAAAAGGAGGCCTTAATATCCCTTAGATTCCATATGGACCCCGCTGCCACGGGAGGGTAGGACAAAAGATGTCATGCAAGTTCTTTTCCATAAGCACATGTGACTATTTACGAAATACATGCCTACATTACATTGATGAACTGGAGCTAGTTTTGTATCGCCCTAGGTTATGACCGTTACATGACGAATATCATCCAACGAGTTACCGATCCAGTGCCTACGAGCTTTTCACTTATTGTTCTTGCTAAGTTACTATTGTTGTTGCTGCTGTTCCAACTGCTACAAAACTACTGCTACCAAACTATCATATTACTGTGCTACTGATCACTTTGCTGCAGATATTTAATCTCCAGGTGTGGCTGAATTGACAACTCAACTGCTAATACTCTCAAGTATTCTTTGGCTCCCCTTGTGTCGAATCTATAAATT
Source organism: Elymus sibiricus (assembly GCA_039707655.1). Taxonomy (NCBI): domain Eukaryota; kingdom Viridiplantae; phylum Streptophyta; class Magnoliopsida; order Poales; family Poaceae; genus Elymus; species Elymus sibiricus. Next base: position 393,390,761 of record CM077665.1, on the reverse strand, counting down.
TGGGTTGAATACTCTACCCTCGAAAACTGTTGCGATCCCCTATACTTGTGGGTTATCAAAACCTTTTTCTGGTGCCGTTGTCGGGGAGCATAGCAATATTTGTTGAGTCACTTGGGATTTATATCAATTTATCACTATGAAGGATCCAACGACTAAGATTTTCCCCTCTAAGACGAGGGGAGGTAAGGAACTGCCATCTAGCTCTGCACTTGATTTACCTTCTGTTATGAGTAAGCTTGCAACACCCCCACATGCTAGTAATCCTGATATGTCGCAAGTTATTGATGATGCTACCTATGCTATGAATGATGCTTATGATGATGCTAGTACCATGCTTGATGATAATGTGCCACTAGGGGAATTTCTTGATAAACAAATTGCTAGAGCTAAAGAAAATGAAACTACTGAAAGTGATGAGATTGCTGAAACTGATGAAGCTTATGAAACTGATGATGATTATGAAACACCTATTAGTCCTAGCTCTCCTAAGTTTGAAATGCATAAGATACCTGAAGGTTATGTTATGGACGAAGAGATAACTAGAGAAATTCTTTCTTGCAAGGATAGAGACGATCATAAGAAATTGCTACGCAAGTATAAGGAAAAGACTTTGAATGCTAGAATGAAATGTGATCCTAAGTTTGCTACTTCACCTATCTTTGTTACCGATAAGGATTGTGAATTCTCTGTCGACCCAGAGTTAATTACTTTGGTTGAATCTGATCCTTTCCATGGCTATGAAACTGACACTGTAGTGGCCCACCTCACTAAGCTGAATGATATAGACACCCTCTTTGCTCATGATGAGAAGATTCGCTACTATTATATCCTTAAGTTATTTCTGTTCTCATTAAAAGGTGATGCTAAGACATGGTACAATACTCTTACTCCTGGTTGTGTGCATAGTCCCCACGATATGATTTACTACTTCTCTGAAAAATATTTTCCTGCTCATAAGAAACAAGCTGCCTTACAGGAAATATTTAACTTTGTGCAAATTGAAGAAGAGAGTCTCCCACAAGCTTGGGGGAGGCTTCTCCAGTTGCTTAATGCTTTGCCTAATCATCCTCTCAAGAAAAATGAAATACTTGATATCTTTTATAATGGACTAGCCGATGCTTCTAGGGACTTCCTAGATAGTTGTGCCGGTTGTGTTTTCAGGGAACGAACTGTTGAACAAGCTGAGGAATTATTGAATAACATACTGAAGAATTATGATGATTGGACTCTTCCCGAACCACTGCCTAAACCCACTCCGAAGAAGAGGGGTATCTTATTTCTCTGTCCTGAAGATATGCAAGAGGCAAAGAAATCTATGAAGGAAAAAGGTATTAAAGCTGAGGATGTTAAGAATTTGCCACCTATTGACGAACTACATGGCCTCGACACACCACCACCTCCACAGGTGGTAGAGGTAAATTCTTTATTAAAGTTTAATGAAAGTGACATTCCTCACAATAAACATCCTAGTCAATGCTTATATGAGTTTGACAACTATATTATGAAGCAAGATCATTTCAATGCCCATGTTCTGAAACAATTGAAATACAATTCTGATATGATTGCTTGCTTGAGTGACTTGCTATTTAGAATCAGTAATGATGTTAGAGGTGTAGGAAAGCATGCCTCTATGGTTCAAACTCGGTTAGAACAAGTTGCTAAGTCTCAAAAAGAGTTGCTTGATGAAATGAATAATAATATGCATGATTTTTCTGCTAGAGTAGTAACTAGAGGAGGTAGAATGACCCAAGAACCACTTTATCGTGAGGGTCATCCTAAAAGAATTGAACAAGACTCTCAGAGAATTAATACTGATGCACCTAGTCCCTCTAAGAAGAAAAAGAAAAAGAAAAATGATAGGACTTTACATACCTCTAGTGAACCTGAGACACAAAAACCTCCTGATAATAATGACGTCTCCATTTCCGATGTTGAAACTCAATCTGGTAGTGAACATCAACCTAGTGATAATGAAAATGATAATGATGATGTTCATGAAGATGCTCAACCTAGTAATAATAGAGAACCACATAATGATGTTGAAATAGAGCCTGCTCCTGATCTTGATAACCCACAACCTAAAAATAAACGTTATGATAAAGGAGACTTTGTGGCTAGGAAACATGGTAAAGAAAGAGAGCCATGGGTTAAGAAACCCATGCCATTTCCACCTAAGCCATCTAAAAAAAGGATGACGAAGAATTTGAGCGCTTTGTTGAGATGATTAGGCCAGTCTTTTTGCGTTCCCGCTTAACTGATATCTTGAAGATGGCCCCTTATGCAAAGTATATGAAAGACATCATCACAAATAAAAGAAAAATACCTTAAGCTGGAATCTCCACCATGCTTGCTAAATATTCTTTTAAGGATGGAGTACCTAAAAAACTTGGAGATCCTGGAATACCAACTATACCTTGCTACATTAAGAGAAACTATGTCAAAACTGCTTTGTGTGACTTGGGAGCCGGTGTTAGTGTTATGCCTTTCTCCTTATATAAAAGACTTGATTTGAATAAACTCACACCTACTGAGATATCATTGCAAATGGCTGACAAATCAACGGCCATACCTATCGGTATTCGTGAGGACGTGCCCGTTGTTGTTGCAAATGTTACTATCTTAACGGACTTTGTTATTCCTGAGATGCCCGAGGACGACAACATGTCGATTATCCTTGGTAGACCCTTTTTGAATACTGCAGGGGCTGTTATTGATTGCAATAAAAGCAAAGTCACTTTTCATATCAATGGTAATGAGCATACGGTGCACTTTCCGAAGAAACAGTTCCAAGTGAATGGTATAAATGTTATTGAAGAATCTCCGATCATCACTATTGGAAGTTTTCAATTACCTCTACCTACTGCCAAAAAGAAATATGATATACTTATTGTAGGGGATATGCACATACCCATTGAGGTAACTTAGTGTTTTACGAAAGTTCTTCGGTTTCATGCTAATCGGAAGTGGTTGTTAATAAGACTTGATCAACCTTATTAATGAATCATTTTTTAGAGGTATGACGTCGATGAATCTAGTAAGCACAACTCTCTGCTCCCACCTTTTATTTTCTGTCTTAGCTAGTCAAATAAAATAAAATGCCATGGTTATCCTGTTTTTTGTTTTCTCCGTGCAATAAAAATGACCCAAATATAAAAATTCTCAGAATGCCCTGAAAATTTAACACGATTTTTTTCAGAATATTTGTGAATTTCCGGTGCAAACAATACCAGAGGGGGGGTGCACCTGGTGCCCATAAGACACCAGGGCGCGCCTTGGTGGGTTGTGGCCCCCACGTGGGCCCCCTCACTTATCTCTTTAGCCCACTTCATCACCTACCTCCAGAAAAAAATCACCATAGCCTCCATTTTCGTGTTCTTGCTCTCAAACCCGCGGATTTCGATCTCTTTCCTCGAAGCTCCGTTTCTGAAACTGTTTGGAGGGATTTCTACTTGGTATGTGACTCCTCCGTTGCTCCAATTAGTTTTTGTTTTAGTGGGTTATTTTTAGAGTAATTAGCTACTCTTGGTGTTGCTGTAGATGAGCTTGCATGTTGAATTCTTACAGTTCTAAGTAGTTCGGATGCTCAATATGGCCTCTATGCATGCTTGGGAGTAGTTGCTAACAATCTTACAAAGTTTTGTTGACAAAAATTTTGTGGACTAAAATTTTTCAGAATTTTTATAGGAATAAAAATGCAAATTTTTAGGAAGTTCTCCTCCAAGAAAAACTCCAAGGGAGTCATTGGGGAATTATCGAACAATGACCTTCGCATCCCAAGAAAGGTGGAGGTGCGGCCGTGTGAATGGCCGCATGATGCCTTCATGGAGGAGGCCAGGTTCCATTAAGAGTTCGCTCAGTTTGTTGCAAACGCTGGTTGACCGAGTTCCTCGCAGCTAAGTGTGACCAATATCACATCCTTACAAATTCCTTTGTGCAAAGCTTTCATTATCTAGGGAAAAACAACCCCCCTGAAGTGCAGTTTAATCTTTATGTTGAAACTTACACATTGTCGCTAACTGACTTCTGCAACATATGCTTGATTCCTTCTGACGGGGACTTGAGAGAACCTAGCCAATCTGAGTTTGAGGATTTTCTCCTCACGTTAACCGTGGGTGAGGATAGAGGCGTGTCGAGCGCCACTGCTACCAGTTTGCAGTTTCCTTCAGTACATTATTTCGCCTTGGTCATCGCTAAGTGTTTAACTGCTAGGGAGAAGGTCGGCGAACTCAGTGCCCCTGACCTTGCTATTTTACGTCGTGCACTTTATGATGATCACACCTTTAGTATGGGGGCTATTATTGCTCGAGGCTTACATCTTAACAAAACTAAGGGAAAGATACATAGTGGTATTTATGCTACTCGTCCAGCGAGCCACTTTAGAGTCCAATTTCGCCCACATGATTATCTCTTATCTCGAGTTTACCTTGATCACAAGTCACTGCAGGCTCACCAATTCCTAGATGTAACTGATTCTCCCCGTGACATTCATTATAACCTAGTATTTAGCAAGGAGACACGTGATATTATTCCGTTGCCTGCACCTGCTTTGTTTGATTCTATTGCCAGGAACGGATACAGGATCATGCCAGATGACATTATAGCCTACCGGAACAACCAAGCAGCTGCTGAGGAGGAGCCCCAGGGGTGGGATGCTCAGGTGCCGCCTCCGCCTCACTATCATTTAGGACCGGACGGCTACTACGGATGGTGATTACCAAGCTAGGCCAAAAGCCTAAGCTTGGGGGAGTACGTATTTCCACCGACATTACATTCATGTTCACACATTTCATTCCAGTTGTCGGTGTTCATACTTTTTCATTGTAATATCCATGCTAAATTTATTTTCTCGCTTTCTTCTTGTGTGGTTGAAAAACTTTGAGAAAATCCAAAAATATTTCCTACTTCTTTTTAGTTTTTCTTTCTAGCTTAGTTTAATTGTTGCTTTAAAAGAAAACCCAAAAAGATTTTTCGCTTCTTCTTTTACTTGTTGGGATCTTTCCCGTGTAAATAGTTTTTCTCATTTTTGTTTTTCTCTTTAATTTGCCTTCTTCAAGAAAAACCAAAAATTCCAAAAATATTTCAGTGTGTTTCTCTGAAATTCTTTTCTTTTTGTTTGAGTCGTACCAAGGAGAAGATCATAAAGAAATTGTTGAGTGGCTCTCATCTGTATCATTGTTTATCTAACAAAGAGCCCATATTACTTTGTCTTCTCCTCTTGAATAAAATTTTTGTAGATTCCAGCTTAGTCTACGGCACTCTTGCACTATTATTATCTTCTTATCGTTCGGTCATGCAAGTGAAAGGCAATAATGATGACATTTGATGAATTGACTCTGACAGAGAAAGGCGGGTATGAACTCAACTTGTTTTTGTTTTTGTAAATATGTTTAACCTAGTATCCCTTGATTCAACTCACTATGATCAAACATGTTTGCAATGACCATTAGAGATTATAGTTGTTCATGCCATGCTTAAGTAGCTAGGAGTGGATAATGATTTATCTTGGGTGTCAACATGCATTAAAATGGTTGTGATGCGGTATGGTGATATGGTATCCTCCTCTGAATGTTTCAAGTGGCTTGACTTGGCACATGTTCACGCATGTAGTTGAATCAAAACCAACATAGCCTTCATGATATTTATGTTCATGGTGTCCATATCCTACTCATGCTAGTATTCAATGTTGATTATATGTAATGCATGTTCATGACTGTTTTTGCTCTCTAGCTAGCCACTTCTCAATCTAATTGCTAGCCTTCGCCTGTACTAAGCGGGAGTACTGCTTGTGCATCAAAACCCTTAAACCAAGTTGTGACAAATGAGTCCACTATATCTACCTATATGCGGTATTACCCTGCCGTTCCAAGTAAATTTGCATGTGCCACCTCTAAAAATTCAAATGAACATCTGTTTTATGTGCCTGGACCGCTCATGGAGCGACAGGGGGCGGTCGCCGGTCAGTATCTTCCATGCTAAGCGGGTTATTCTCTTGATGAGTGTTTATTCACTTGTCCTTACACCAGAGGGGCGGTAATAGGGATTCCCAGTCCCAAAATCAAAAATAAAAAATAATTAAACAAAACTCCCCTCGGAATGTTGTTGGTTTGGACGGTACCCGTGGATGCGGCTAGCCGTGGAGTGTGATTGTTGGTGGAGGGGGGGGGTAAACCTTTACTTTTACCGCTTGGGAACCGCCGCTAATTTGTTTAGCATGGAAGATATCGATAACTCTTGGTCGTGACGTTGACAGGAAGGGTGTACCTCCCAAAATTATATCTATCTCTGTTTTAAACTTTGAGGTCTGGCACCGCTGCAAATCCATGCTTCCCTCTACGAAGGGACTATCTATTTACTTTTATGTTGAGTCATCACCTTCTCAAATAAGCGCCAGACCTGAGAGCACTATTGTCATCCTCATGCATTGTGTATAGTTGATGTTAGTTGTAGCATGACTGGATCTTTTCTACCATGAATTACAATGTTTAGTCGCTGCTTGAACTTTGGAGGTGCTCTGCATTTATGTTTTGCGGTCTCAGAAAGGGCTAGCGAGATACCACTTTTGTCATATTGTATCATGATTGCTTTGACAAAGTGTTGGTGCTTGAGATATCTTATTATTGCTCGCTAGTTGCTTATGTTATTGTTATGAGTTAATATAATTTCTAAGAGTTATTGTTGACATAGTTAGTCATAATCTTTGCTGAAAACCTGGGTGCTACTTAAGCATATATATGTAAACAAGAACAAAAGAGTTCATAAAAAAATTTCTTTATCACTTTCAGTTTATCAACTGAATTGCTTGAGGACAAGCAAAGGTTTAAGCTTGGGGGAGTTGATACGTCTCCAACGTATCTACTTTTCCTCACCCTTTTGCCCTTGTTTTGGACTCTAATTTGCATGATTTGAATGGAACTAACCCGGACTGACGCTGTTTTCAGCAGAACTACCATGATGTTGTTTTTGTGCACAAATAAAAGTTCTCGGAATGGAACGAAACTTTTTGGAGAATTATTTTAAATTATATGTGAATTATTGGAGCCAAAATCCACAGAAGAGGGGGGGCAGGGTGGCCAGCACCCACCAGGGCACGCCAGGCCCCCTGGGCGCGCCCTGGTAGGTTGTGTCCACCTCGTGGCCCCACTGACCCTAATTCCGCCACTATAAATTCTTATTTTTGGAGAAAAAAATCAGAGAGAAAGTTTCATCGCATTTTACTATACGGAGCCGCCGCCACCTCCTGTTCTTCATCGGGAGGCCATATCTGGAGCCCATTTGGGGCTCCGGAGAGGGGAATCTTCGGTCTTCATCATCACCAACCTTTCTCCATCGCCAATTCCATGATGCTCCCCACCGGGAGTGAGTAATTCCTTCGTAGGCTTGCTGGTCGGTGAGGAGTTGGATGAGATTCATCATGTAATCGAGTTAGTTTTGTTAGGGCCTGATCACTAGTATCCATTATGTTCTGAGATTGATGTTGCTATGACTTTTCTATGCCTAATGCTTGTCACTAGGGCCCGAGTGCCATGATTTCAGATCTGGACCGTTTATGTTATCATCTCTATATCTATGTTCTTGATCCGATCTTGCCTAGTCATATGCACCTATTACGTGTTATGATCCGTCCACCCCATAGTGACAATATTTGGGATACTTCGCGGTGATGACCGTAGTTTGAGGAGTTCATGTATTCACCATGTGTTAATGCTTTGTTCTGATTCTCTATTAAAAGGAGGCCTTAATATCCCTTAGTTTCCATATGGACCCCGCTACCACGGGAGGGTAGGACAAAAGATGTCATGCAAGTTCTTTTCCATAAGCACGTGTGACTATTTACGGAATACATGCCTACATTACATTGATGAACTAGAGCTAGTTCTGTATCGCCCTAGGTTATGACTGTTACATGACGAATATCATCCAACGAGTTACCGATCCAGTGCCTACGAGCTTTTCACTTATTGTTCTTGCTAAGTTACTATTGCTGCTGTTGATGTTCCAACTGCTACAAAACTACTACTACCAAACTATCATATTACTGTGCTACTGATCACTTTGCTGCAGATATTTAATCTCCAGGTGTGGTTGAATTGACAACTCAACTGCTAATACTCTCAAGTATTCTTTGGCTTCCCTTGTGTCGAATCTCTAAATTTGGGTTGAATACTCTACCCTCGAAAACTGTTGCGATCCCCTATACTTGTGGGTTATCATATGTCGTTATGTTGGATTGAATATTTTGGTTGAGAAGACTTGATGTACGTCTTGTGTGGGATACCCGTAGTGACATTGGGGTATTCTATTGATTCACTTGATATATGTTGAGGCATCAACTTGCGGATTCCGATGACCTAGGGGATCTATGCATAGGGGTTTATTGCACGTTTTCATACCATGTTCTCCGATAGAAATCTTGGGGCACTCTTTGAGGTTCTTTGTGTTGGATTGAGTATTATGAATCTGAAATTGTTTGATGCGTATCGTATAATTAACTCATGATTACTTGTGGTGACATTGGAGTATCTAGGTGACATTAGAGTTGGTTGTTGCGTATCATATGGTGTTATTTTAGTACGAACTCTAGATAGATTGATCGGAAAGGATAACTTGGTGTTATTTTAGTATGAACTCTTGAATAGATCGATCGGAAAGGATAACTTTAAGGTGGTTTCGTACCCTACAAACAATTTCTTCTTATGTTCTCCACCAGATAAGAACTTTGGAGTGATTCTTCGTTGCACGTTAAGGGATGGTTATGTGATCCAATTATATTAGCATTGTTGAGAGATTGCACTAGCGAAAGTACGGACCCTAGGCCTTGTTTTCAAGCATTGCAATACCGTTTGTGCTCACTTTTGTTACTTGCTACCTTGCTGTTTTTTATTGTTACTATTATAAAAATCAATATCTACTATCATTACTACACTTGTATCACCATCTCTTCGCCGAACTAGTGCACCTATACAATTTGCCATTGTATTTGGTGTGTTGGGGACACAAGAGACTTTTTATTATTTGATTGCAGGGTTGTTTGAGAAAGACCATCTTCATCCTACACCTCCCATGGATTGATAAACATTAGGTCATCTACTAAAGGGAAAATTGCTAATGTCCTACAAAACTCTGCGCTTGGAGGTCCAACAAAGTCTACAAGAAAATAAAGTTGCATAGTAGACATCAGAGATGTATATGAAAAATCTACAATTATTATGAAGAAGGTAGACATCGAACATGAATTTGAAAGAAATGTTAACTGTTGTATTTAAAAATGCTAATCATGTATTATAAAATATTACACACGCATACAAAATATTCTTGATGTATACAAAAAAATTAGAAAACAAAATATTTATTTTAGAAATTCATTATGTATTTTTCAAATGTTAACATGTATAAAAAATGTTATCGATGTATACGAAAAATGTACATTGTGCGTGAGAAAATGTTTACCATGTATTTGAAAAAATGTTGACCATGTAACAAAAAAAGTTAAAATATGTATTGAATAAAAAATGTAGATAGTATATTTAAAATATTATAATATGTATCTCTAAAAATGTATATTGTATATTGAAAAATAAATAGACAAGTGTTGAACAAAGAAGTAACCAATATCTACCTAATAATAAAGAATGAACAGTTACTAGTCGTGCCTCGTCGGCATTTTTGTAGAGAAGTTCCTGCCTTTTTCAGTAATTAACCCGTCGTCCCTCTTTAAGTCACAGCCGAACCGTTGTTTGTATTTTTGTTTCTTCAGAAAACCCCCCTCACATTTCATGTAATCAACCTACCATCCATATTTAAGTCAGTCGAAATGTTTTTTTCATTTTAACAGAAATCCCCCCGACTTTCGGTTAATCAATCCCCAGTTTATCTAAAACAAAATTATCCACACATTGTAAATCGTAACTCTGATTTTAACATGTTATATATGAAATTTGATTACAAAAATGTGTAGAATCTAAATACGATGTCATTTTTAGCTGTTAAATGTTTTTAAAATATTATTTTTGGTGCAAACTTAATCTATAGTGTACGATCCGTTTTTCTTTCTTTCCGACAGCGAAACGAATTGCAAATAAACACCCATTAAAACCAGATTAAGAGGAAAGAAAACATCGAGCCACGCATGCACACCTCTGCAAAACCTCGCGGGGAAAAATGACATATTTCTCATCTTATTCCAAGCGAGAAATGTGTGGGCGCGCGCGGGAGAGAGAGAGGTCTTAGGACTGATCACATAAAAAGGCGTTTTCCGTGTGAGCACTAAGACTACCGTCGGTAACACAAATGTGATGTCATGTGAATATAAAGAACGTGGACCTATTAGGATCTTCAGTCATGGTTATTTCGTTAACGACGTTTATTATTTTCTCTCCCGTTGCACCGCACGGGCTCTTTTGCTAGTTAAAACTGAAAAGGAAACAAATAAAACCAAAAAAGGAATAGAAGACCTAAGAAAATCAGTGGAGGAGAACGAAAGGTGAAAACAGAGAAAGAAACAAAGAAAACAAAGAAAGCCGAAAAAGAAATAAAAAACTGAAGAAAACCAAGAAAAAAGGGGGAAAAGCTGGTGGAAAACGAGAAGAGAAACAAAGGAGCTGAAAGAAATTAAAAAAATAGTGAACACCGAGAAAAGAAACGAAGAAAGCCGATAAAAAAGCAAAACAGAAAAAAAACAGAACCTGCAGTACCTAGCGAAGCAACCGCGACCGAACGAACACATGACGGAACAAGCATGCTCTATGCAAAAAAGAAAATGGGACGGTCGAGTAACAAACGCGAACAAAAAAACCTCAACACAAGAGAAACTAATGTCTCGCTATAAGAAAAACATAGATCTCGCGGGAGGAGTGTACCAGTCTACCAGACACGTCCATATTGCTTGCATCGCATCAACGCAGATCCAAAACCTTGGAGAATCGTCTGGATGCTCTGAATATTGAGACTGTACCGTCTTTGTTCAGTATTAACCACACGTAACTAACTAATGTTTGCTATCCTTAGTTTCTTGTGACAGAAAAGCATTTCCGACTGTGGATCCATATGACCTCTTCGCATAAGATTGCTTTGAGAGGTAGAGAATTGTGAGTAAGCCGCCACAGGAATACATTAATAATTTTTTTGCGGTGGGGGAACACCTTAATTTTTTTTGGGCACTTGATCTTCCATATGTTAAGCAAGACTTGCTCCCCAACTCCATTGACTGAGCCAGTTGGGTTTGCACTATACACCACATTAGCGCATCTCTAACCGATCCACTAAAAAGTTATAACTTCTTACTTTCCTCCTTTAGTTGCACCTAACCAAAGTTTTAAACCGTTGGAGGAGGATACATTTTACTCCTCGACCGTGAAAGTGAGCCTAACTCTCTCAAATATACTCGCCTGGCGCCTCCCAGAGCAAAAGTTTCGGCACTCACTCTTCCCGCCCGAGTGGCCACCACTTCCCGTCACCGCCGCCCATTCTCGTCGTCGCCACCATTGGTGCCCCTATTTCTGGATGGAATGGAGAGGCAAGATCTTTCTGCCACCCCGCCAACGACCGCCATTGGCGCACCACCGCCTCCCACATCAAGGAAGAGCTTGGGCACCAAAAACCTCCTTCAGGACACCACACTGGCAACTCATGCCAGCAGCAAGGTCGGTGGCAAGGCCGCTACATCTCTAGCGATGGTAGGCCGCTCTCCCACTACTCTAGCCACCGACATTTGGGCAAGGAAGCTAACAGCGGCCGCGATGACGCCCGCCGAAGAGGTGGTGAAGAGAGGAAGAAGAAGGAAAATAAGAAGAAGGATTTTGTGCCTCGCCCTCCCCCGATGCCCCATACCCTATCTCCGGCCACCCCTATAGCCGCTCGTCTAACACGTTCATCCACCACTACCGTCACCAAGGGTCGTGTCCGCCAGGTGCTCAATGAAATGCCATCAAGGTAAAAAATGTCTTTTCATTTCCGCTAGTGCATTGTTTGGTGATTGTCTGTGACCGTAGGGTGATGAGGTTGTTTTTTTTTTTCATAGTGCCAAGATTAACATGGCTAAATTCTCGTCGTCTTTGGAGGAGTCACATATGCTTGGCCTTGAAGATCTCAACTATGACTCGGTGTTTTCTCAACAAGAAGAGGGTTGATACTTGTGATCTGCGTTTGGTTTTCCGTGAAGAGGAACGGGTATTTGCAGCACAAGGTGGATAAGTATTTCCCTCAGTTATGAAACAAACGTTTATCGAACCAATAGGAATATTACTTCTCAACTGTCTTCAGTGACTGCACACAAAAGAACAAATGACTTGCACCCAACGCGGGCAAGAGGGTTGTCAATCCCCTTGATCTCGTTATTTGCAAGCAAATGAGTTGTGTAGATAATTGTTGATAAATATAAATTGCAAAATAAAAAGGCAAATAAAGGCAGCAAGGTAGCAATTGCGTTTGCGAATATATAAGTGAATAGACCCGGGGGCCATAGTGTTCCCTAGCGGCATCTCTCATGTAGGCAACGTACGGAGGGTAACAAATTACTGTTGGGAAATTGACAGAAAAACGGATAGTTATGTGATATTCACGGCAATGATCATGTCTATATAGGCATCACGTCCATAACCAAGTAGGACGACTCCTGCATGCACCTATTACTATTACTCCACCCACCGACCGCTATCCAACATGCATCTAGAGTATTAAGTAAAACAGAGTAATGCTTGGAGAACAATGACATGATGTAGACAAAGTAAACTCAATCAATATGAATAAACCCCATCGTTTTATCCTTAGTAGCAGCAACACAAAGACACATCTTCTCCCTTTCTGTCACTGGGATATAGAAACTCGTCAGGTTGAACCTACTACAACGCACTACCCCCACCGAAGAAATATCAATCTACTTGGCCAAAGCACATTGATACGTCTCCAACCTATCTATAATTTTTTATTGTTCCATGCTGACATATTATCATTCTAGGATACTTTTTGGGTATTTATTTACCAATTTATAATATTTTTGAGCACTAACCTATTGACCCAGTGCCCAGTGCCAGTTCACGTTTTCTGCGTGTTTTTGCCTTTTTAGAGTTACAATACCAAACGGAGTCCAATTGTCACGAAACTTTTTGGTGATTTTTTCTGGACAAATACAAGACCTAGAAGCTTCCGAGGAGGGCGAGGAGATGCACCAGGGGCCCACAAGCCATCTGGCCGCACCCCCAAGGGGGCGCGGCCAGATTTGTTGTGGCCCCTGGAGCGCCTCCCGGCGTCGTTCTCTGGCCTATAAATTCACATCTACCCTAAAAACACCAGAAGCGCTCCCGAAACACTTTATCCACCGCCGCAAGTCTCTGTTCCGATGGGAGGCCATCTACACCTCGGTTCTGGCACCCTGCCGGAGGGGAGATCGATCACGGAGGGCCTCTTCATCAACCTTGCTGCCCTCACCATGATGTGTGAGTAGTTCACCACAGACCTACGGGTCCGTAGGTAGTACCTAGATGGCAATCTCTCTCTTGATCTTCAATACAATGTTCATCGCATCTTTGCCTTGATCTATCCGATGTAATCCCTTTGTATGGTGTGTTTGTTGGGATCCGATGAATTGTGAGTTTATGTTCAGATTATTCATGAAAAGTATTTGAGTCAAACCTGATTACTATGATTCTTATTTGCATGATCATCATAGCTTCGTAATGCTCTCCGATCTATTGAGATAGTTTGGCCAACTAGATTGATATTTCTTCGATGGGAGTGGTCCCTTGTAGTAGGTTCAACCTGACAAGTTTCTATATCCAAGTGACAGAAGGGGACAAGTTGCGTCTTTGTGTTGTTGCTACTAAGGATAATACGATGGGGTTTATTCATATTAGTTGAGTATACTTTGTCTACATCATGTCATCGTTCTCCAAGCATTACTCCGTTTGTCATGAACTTAATATGTAGAGAGGAAAGCATAGAAATGCTCTTGAAGTGGAGTAATAGTAGTAGGTGCAGGCAGGAGTTGGCCTATTTGCTTATGGACGTGATGCCTATATACACATGATCATTGCCGTGAACATCGCATAATTATTCACTTTTCTATCAATTGCCCAACAGTAATTTGTTTACCCACCGTATGCTTTGCTTATGAGAGATGCCACTAGAGAACTCTACGGCCCCCGGGTCTATTCACTTATATATTCACAAACGCTATCATTACCTTGTTGTTATTTATTACCTTTTATTTTATTTTGCACTTGTCGGCGTCCTGGGAACGGGGGCACCCAGACTTGCCTGCCTGCGGCCCAGGGCGTGGCCCGCTTCGATGGCCAAGCACGGCCCGGCGTGGCTTCACTCAAGACAAGGCCTGCACGGGAGTCCCACCCTCGCGAGGAGGACAACGTCAAGGCTCCCGGAAGGAGGACGCCTCTCCAGGCCCCCTCCGAAGAGGCGGAGATCTCTATGCAACGCTCGGCCTCGGGAGGTCAAGGATGACGTGAGCCGGGCCAGGTGGGCACCAGCGCGCGCAGAGGAGACAGTTTCCCCTTTAGTGCAAAGGAGGCAGGGGCGTACGCGGGTTCCCGGGGCATCCCACCAAAGGTTTCCATTACGGTGCAACAAGACCGGGCCATCGGGCCCAGCAGGACGGATGTCACCGGCGATCCCACCTCCGCGTCACTGCCAGCTACTTTGCAGGCGAAGACCACCTTTCGTCAGGATAAGATGTACCTCCTGTCCCCTTTCGAATTTGGCCGTTGTGGGATCCCTTCCCACCATTGCTAAGGGAAGAGGACCCGGGCCACTATAAATAGAGGCTAGGCTGCTCTGTAGAGAGGGGGAGAAGGAACACCACCCGAACACCCTCGTGAGGTTACTCACCATTGTACTAGTTCATCCACCAACCTCCTCGTGAGGCAATCCACCAAAAGCAGGAGTAGGGTTTTACGCTTCACAGCGGCCGAACCTGGGTAAATCCTCGTGTGCTAGTCTTCTTCCCCGCGATTGAGTGAGTTCATTCGACTAGGCTATGAAGCTATGAGCTTGAGGTCAAAGCTGGTGGGGATTTTCGCACAAGCCCCTGGGTTCGAACCCCTTTGGGTTTTGCGGAGCCCGAAATCCGACATTTGGCGCGCCAGGTAGGGGGCATGTCGGATTCCTTCCGCAAGCTTCACCTCGCCTCCGCTCGCCGTTTCCATGGCCAAGGGACACCGAGCCCGTGCCGAACGACGGGCTGCCCACGTCGCTCGGGCGACGCCTGCCGACCACGGTATTCTGCGTTGCCTTGCCCCCCCGTTGGCGGACACCATCGCCAGCCCGGCCTTCGACAGACGCCGGGGGCTGCCGCCCTCATCAACCGCGTGGCACGATCTCGTCGCCCCGACTCTCCCCCGTGTCCGCGTCACGGCATCATCCTCCCGAGTCCGCCGCGACCTGACGCGCGGGCGAGTCGCGCTCCTAGTGGCCCACGAACTGCAGTGCTTCCACGCCGCTCGCGGTCGCTATGACGACTGGGGGTGTCGCGCGGCCAGGCATGCCGCCACAGCCGGCGAGGTCCAGGCGTTTCCCTATGGGACGGGCCTGGGGGCTCGCGTCCGTAGAGTCACTCAACCAACCGGCACAGCGCTGAGGACACGCGGATGCCCTTTGGAAGCGCGTTACGACCCACGCTGGCAAGGGGTGCGCCCCAGGGCGTCAGGCACGCAGGAGTTAACCCCCGGCACAGATGAAGACCGGTGGGAGATGCTGGCCGCGCGGGGTGGCCGCCGCCTCGCGCCTCCCAGCACGCCCGTCGCATCCAGAGTGGACGTCTGGCGACTCATCTACGCCCGCGCCCGGGGGCTCGAGCAACTCCACAACGACCATGTTGACGAGCGCCCGGGCCACGAAGGGAGCAGCGCCGGCCACCACGACAACAGGAGGAGCATACGCGACCTCGCGAGCGGCTTTCGTCGGGGCTGGTATGAGCAGCCTCGCGAGGGCGGCTGGCGGGGTCGGTCTCGCGAGGGTGCCTGGCACTGGCAGCCTCGTGAGGCGCGCCCGCTGGTGGGGAGCTACCCTGAGCAGGCGCCTGGGTCCACAGACCGGGGGTCACCTGCCTGGAGACGGAGGGTGGAACACACGCCCATGTCCCCAGGCCAGGCGCCCCCAGCCTGGATATGGAGGGTGGAACACACGCCCATGTCCCCAGGCCGGGCGCTTCCAACCTGGAGACGGAGGGTGGAACACATGCCCATGTCCCCAGGCCAGGAGCTCCCAGCCTGGAGACGGAGGGTGGAGCACACGCCCATGTCTCCAGGACGGGCGTCGCCTACCCAGAGGCAGAGGGTGGAACACACGCCCATGTCTCCAGGCCAGGCCTCGCCCGACCAGCGGCAGAGGACCACGTACCCGCCCATGTCTCCGGGTCCGGCTCGGTCCGCCTGGGGACGGGGGATTGAGTACCAGTGCGAGGCTCACAGGCACCCCAGCGAGGCACACTGGAGCACCGCCTTGGGAGTCAGCCTCGTGCTTGACGGAAGGACCCCGCGCCGAGCCCCGCCCACAACGCAGGGGGCTGCGGCGCCACTGCAACGACGACATCCGTCGCCGGGCTTTGGAATGCCCGAGGCCCTGTTTCGAGGCGGGCCTTCCCTGCGGAGAGTGTGGGGGGCTCCCCCCGCGCTCGAGGGCCCGTCCGGAGCTGACCCCACTTCGCTGCATCATGCTTGGGGGCTGGAAGTGGGCTCCATGTCCAGGAGGCATGGAGCTCCCTGCGCACCCACGGGCTCAACCCGTGACACTCTTACGTAATAATGAGTGGGTTGTATATGCCCGGAGCCCCCCGAGGACGCGGAGGGGTTCCCACCCACGTCCAAGTGGAAGCCCCATGCTCCGCGCTGGCGGACAACACTGTCCTCCAATGACTTTGCCCATGCCTAGTGGAAGCCCTATGCTCCGCGCTGGGGAGAAGAAGAAGACGAAGATTAGTCTAGGTGCCGGACGCGGTTGTTCCTTGCCCCTTTTTGTATTCGAATTTGCCACCTTTTGGAATGAAACTTGGAGTTCTTGCGGTTTTCTTCTGGAAAGAGGGAGTGTCATTCTTTTTGGTAACGATTTCCGTTTTGCATCTTGCTTTCTTTGAGGAGTTCGGCAGCTGCCGGCCCCTTCCTCTCTCGCTCACGACCCGTAAGCGAGGGCTGGACGCGGTGGACGCGCTGCTCCGCGCACCCTGCCAAGGCCTTGACGCTCGGACGCTCGCGCGACATGATCGACCGGATCAGTAGGAACTCTTGGCACAAAGGAGTACAATGATATGCATCACGTCATACGGGAGTATCTTCAAGGGTCTTTCCAAAAATACATTCAAGTCGCCACAGGGCCATGCTCATAACCCTGACAGGTAAACTTGAAGACTACCAATGGAGACATGCCACCTTCGTCGCCTTCATCATCACCACCATCGCCGGGCTCGCGCTCCCCGACTTCAGCATGGTCCTCCGGTTCATCAGAAGAAAACCCCGCTATCAAGTCCTCCACATGGTCCTCCACCCACTCGGCAAGGGCGCCTTGGATCACTTCGGGCACGGGGCGAGCACAGTCTCGAAGTCGAAGTGCGGGTTGAGGCGAAGGAGATGGCTAAAGATGTGCGAGGCCGCCCGCGCAAGGAGGTCGCGGCGCTTCTCCTCCACGAGCTCGCGGATCTTCTCCGCACCCCCTTCAAGGTGCTCCACGACCCTGGAAAAGAAGCCCAGGTACCCGGCATCATCAGGGACGAGAGGGCTCGAGACGCTCTCGCCGCAGATGTTGCTCAAGGCCCGGTGGGCCCTCTTCTCGAGGGACTGGAACATCTTGGAGCGCGTGTGCTGAAGGCCGCGAGCACGGTCCGCCTCGTCCGAAGCCTTCTCCACGAGGGAAGTGATGCCCTTCACCTGCTTATAGAGGAAAGACAGCTCGGCCTCGGCAGCAGCCTGGGCATCCATCGCAGCTTTCCGGCGTCGCTTCGCCAGATCTAACCTTCTCCTGAGGTCGTTGGCCTCGCTTTTCAAGTTGTCGCGTCGCCTGCAGAAACGGGACTCCTGGAGTTTCAACTTTGCGCGATAATCCTGGAGGAGGGTGCGCCGAACCTCCGCCACCTTGTCGCTGACCTCCTCCTGAACCTTCGCCTCACGGGCGGCGAGGGAGTCCTCGGCGAGGGACACCTGGTGCTCCCTCACGTCCAGCCTCTCGCACTCCAGGCTCTGCTCCAGCGCCTCCATCGTCAGCGCGTCTTCGGGTATGCGGGCCCCGCACCACCAGTGGGCGACTCGATTGTCAGGTCGTCAAGTGCGGCCCTGCGCACCTGGATTTGCCTTTCAAGGGTGGCATTGGAGGCTTGAAACTCCTCCAAGCGTTTCTCCGAGGCCTTGCGTCGGCTGTCAGTGGCTTGGGCCTCAGCAAGGGCGCGATCGCGGGCCTCCATCGCCGCGGCAAGGGACCCCTCGGCATCTGCATGGGCACGCTCGCGTTGCAGACGGCCGAGGTTGACGGCAACCCCGAGGCGCTGGTGCTCCGCCTCAAGGCGGGTGTCGGTGTCAGCGAGTACAACCCCCAGGCGCCCCAGCACGCTTGCTGCGGCACGGAGCAAACCACGCCACGTAGCGCTACGGCCACACGCAAGTTTCAGCGCCTAGCCAGGGCTTTCGCCTTGCCCTGAGCTAGCAAGGAAGGCATGTGAAGGGCTGCACGCCCTGTAGGATCACTAGAAGGGTGTCTAGAGGGGGGTGAATAGACTACTAGCAGGAATTGAAAACCTAACCTTTTCCCAAGTTAATTGGTTGGCAGATTTTAACAATTATAGCAAGGCTAGCACACCCTACACATGCATGTCAACAAGTATGGCAGCGGAAAGTAAAGACATTGCACATGGAATTAAAGAGTTGAGATAGGGAGATCAAACACATGAGGGACACAAAGATTTTTCCCGTGGTTCCGATAGGTGGTGCTATCGTACGTCCACGTTTATGGAGTCTTCAACCCACGGAGGGTAACGGTCGCGAGAGTCCACGGAGGGCTCCACCCATAAGGGTCCACGAAGTAGCAACCTTGACTATTCCATAACGGCTTCCGTCCACGAAGGACTAGCCTCACTATGGGTAGATCTTCACGAAGTAGGCGATCTCCTTGCCCGTACAAACTTCTTGGTTCAACTCCACAACACGAAGTAGGAGGCTCCCAAGCGACACCTAACCAATCTAGGAGGCACCACCCTCCAAAAGGTAATAGGCTCGGTAATGACGACGAACTCCTTCTCTTGTGCTTCAAGATGATAGACTCCTCAACACACAATCACTCTCTCACAGATTTGGCTATGGTGGAAGAGATTGATTTGGTGGAAAGCAACTTGGGGAGGCTAGAGATCAAGATTCATATGGTTGGAGTGGAATGGCTTGATCTCAACACATGAGTAGGTGGCTCTCTCTCAGAAAATATGATGGGGCAAGTATGGAATAGTTCTGAGTGCTTCTCTTTTGAGTGAGTGGTGGTGAAGGGGTATATATAGGAATCTCCAAAAATCCAACCGTTACACCTTAAGTGACCAACTCGGTGACACCGATGTGTGAATCTCAGTGGTACCGAAGTGACCAAAAGGTGACAACTTTTGAATCTCGGTGAGACCGATATATAATTCTCGGTGGTACCGATAAGGTGACCAACGGTCAGATTGCGCAACTCGATGACGCCGATCCAACAAACTCGGTGGTACCGATTTTGTGAATCGAGGTAACAGAAAGTTGGCAACCCAAACTCGATGGCACCGAAGTGGAATCGGTTGCACCGATGTGCTAGGGTTTGGCATGGGTCTGTGTGAGTTTGGGAATCGGTGGCACCGAGTGGAAATTGTTGGTTGCACCGATTTTGGATATTTGGCTTTGGACAGACTTTTTGTGGAAGAGCTTGTGGGTGTTTTTGGTGACTATCTCTTGTGCACGTGGAGCATCTTGTTCACCAACAGTACCTTACCCCCCTTTAATAGTATTCGCTTTCCTATGGACTCAAAGTGATTTCTCACAAAGTAAAATGTAGAGTCCTCTTGCTTGAAGCTTTGCCAATCCATTTCCTTGCATCTTGGGGTTATCTCCACAATCTCCATAATCCTTTTGCCAACCCTCTCTGTGGACTTTATCTGAAATACACTAGGTAAAAGTATTAGTCCAAGAGACAATGTATGTTGTCATGAATTATCAAAACCACCAAGGGAGCACATTGTGCTTTCAATCTCCCCCTTTTTGGTAATTGATGACAACATACAATCAAAGCTTCAAATAAATATATGCATGGATATAATGAAGACTTTGAGAGACACATGACTTAGACTTGCTCCCCCTAAATGTGTGCAATACCTTTAAAGGATAGTTGCTTTGGAATGCATGGACACACATATAGTAGAAGGGATATAATGAGTCATGTGTATCTTGGCTATATGCATCAAATATATATGAATGAGATGTATCTTTGTTCAAGACTTCACTCTTGCAAACAATATGTGCAAGAAGCAAGAGATCATCTTGATCAAGGATATGATGCATATACTTACCTTGAGTTCTTGAGCATTCTTGTAATAGAAATACACTTGAGAAAACAATGTTAGGAAACACAAGAGTATTCTACCAATCAAAAGGCAATAGAACTCAATAGTACCAAGATATGGAGAACATGTAGAAGATAGTATTCCTTAAGATAGACATGTCTCCAAGAACATTTAGAACTTTCTCCCCTTAGATATGAAGATAGTAGATCATCCTCTCCCCCTGAATCTTGGCATGTAGATATTGGGATTGGATAGGGTGAGAAAAGTCTAAGATGAGTAGTCAAATGAAATAAACATTTTTTTGAACATATTTTTCTCTCCCTACTTTGGTATTCTCACCTTGTCTATATGAGTATAAGTTTTGATATTCTCCTCTCCCCCTTGATTATATCTCCCCCTTTGCATAAGCATGTATCTCCCCCTTTTAGCTTTGAAGCTTTGGTATTTCTCCCCCTTTGGCATTAATTTCCAAAAAGGTCATATACAGGGTCAGACACAGGGATCATTGATTAAAAAGGGATCCTTGAGAACAAGGGTCATAGATTGTAGGGTTCATAGAAATAAGAATCAGAGATAGCATTAAAAACTAAGGGAATCATGGAAAATAATTTCTCTCCCTTTGGCTAATCTGAGAGCTTGTAAGACTTGTCCTCCTTTGAGTTAGGGATCCTTGAATAAAGTTTTCTCCCCTTTTTTTAAGAAGGGATCATCGAAGAAGTGAAAATGTCTCTTGTAGGATCACTAGAGAAACAAAGATTTGCAATTATGAACACAAATGAGAGAAGAAATCAAATCGGTGGCTCTGAGACAAACAAGTCGGTGGTACCGAGATACTGTAATGCAGCTCATCTGCTAATTCGGTAGAACCGAGTTATTTGTATCGGTGGATTTGAGGCTAAAACAGAAACTTGGCAATGTTTGAGAAACTTGCAAATAGATTTAGAAATTTTTAACAAGGTGTCAAAGAGAAATTTTCAAGAAAATGCAAAAGACTTTACAGAAGGATATCAACTAGAGAAGATTTGAGTGGTTCCAAGAAATCTTGCAAATAGAGAATGAACCACACAAGATTCTTAACTAGATGATGGGCGGTGACTAGGTCATCTATATTAGAGTATATTGACTTAGGAGCCAAGCAAGAATACTTGATCATAGGTCATACTCATCGTTAAGCTCAAAATGGGGTTACCATTTTTCGATTAAGCATTTTAATGTTTTCATATCACTTGAGTTACTTTAGCTCATGACTTGGAGTAAAGCCTTTTCAAGGATATGAGTACATACCTTTGAGTGATGTTGACGACGTGGCTTGTAGGTGAACTTTGATGAGGATGCTCGAGGTTGATGAAGATCATCTTGAGTTTGGAGCAATCCTTCTCGTTTTAGTACACTTGTCACCTACATAGGTTAGTCATGCAAGGAAGAACAATATATATATCCATTTGACATGATACTAATTGAGAATTAGCAATTATGATCACATCAAATATATGTCAAGGATATGATTGAGTTGTCTTCTTCCTTCCATCATCAAGAGAGGTTGTGGATACTTGGTCATGACAAGATTGCTTATGATTGGAGTTGTTGGCAATCTTGTGGAATGAAGTTCTTCCAAGTACCTACAAAAGGTTAGATGCAATACAAGGGAGCATAGAATTCCATGGCATAAGATAACATGTTAGGAATATCATGGAAATATCAAGAAGGCTCATGCCCTTGCATGCAAAAGAGTGAGACTAGCTCAAGTTTGAAGCATCAATGATGTTCAACTCACTCCTCAAGTGACAAAATGTTTTCTCATCAAGTGGCTTAGTAAAGATATCGGCCAATTGTTTGTTAGTGCGAACATGCTTAAGATTAATATCTCCTTTAGCAACATGATCACGAATGAAATGATGTCGAACTTGAATATGCTTAGTTCGAGAATGTTGCACAAGATTATGACCAATTTTAATAGCACTTTCATTGTCACAAAGTAATGGAACATTTTTAACATGAATTCCATAATCCTTAAGTGTTTGTGTCATCCATAGTAATTGTGCACAACACGATCCGGCAGCAATATACTCAGCTTCGGCAGTAGATAGAGATACCGAGTTTTGTTTCTTGGAGGACCAAGACACAAGAGATCTACCCAAAAATTGACAAGTACCCGAGGTGGATTTTCTATCAACCTTGTCACCGGCATAGTCCGAATCGGAATAGCCAACAAGGTTAAAGGAAGATCCCTTGGGATACCAAATGCCAAAGTTTGGTGTTTGTATCAAATATCTCACAATACGTTTCACGGCCAAAAGATGACACTCTTTAGGTGCAGCTTGATATCTAGCACACATGCAAACACTAAGCATAATATCGGGACGGGAGGCACATAGATATAGCAATGAACCAATCATAGATCGATAAACCTTTTGATCAACCGGTTCGTCCTCCTTAGTAAGATCAACATGTCCACTAGTAGGCATAGGAGTTTTCATACCTTTGCACTCTTGCATGTTGAACTTCTTGATCAAGTCCTTGGTATACTTAGTTTGAGAGATGAAAGTTCCTTCTCTTGTTTGCTTGATTTGCAAACCAAGAAAGAATTTCAGCTCACACATCATGGACATCTCATACTTCTCGGACATCAACCTTCCAAATCTTTCACTAAATTGTGGGTTAGTAGATCCAAAGATAATATCATCCACATAGATTTGGCACACAAATAATTCACCATTAACTCTCTTAGTGAAGAAGGTAGCGTCAATTTTACCAATTTCAAACCCTTTTTCAATGAGAAACTTCGTTAAGCATTTGTACCAAGCACGAGGGGCTTGCTTAAGACCATAAAGTGCTTTACGAAGCTTGTAAACATGATTAGGTTTCTTAGGATTCACAAAACTAGGTGGTTGCTTAACATAGACCTCTTCTTCAATCTCACCATTTAAAAAGGCACTTTTAATGTCCATTTGATAAAGCGTGATATCATGGTGATTGTCATAAGCAAGAAGAATGCGAATAGCTTCAAGTCTAGCGACGGGGGCATAGGTCTCACCGTAGTCCATACCTTCGACTTGCGTATATCCTTGGGCTACGAGACATGCCTTGTTGCGTACGACTTGACCGTCTTCATCTTGCTTGTTCCGAAACACCATTTGGTTCCGATGATATTGTGCTCGTCCTCGGGCTTCTCCACGAGTGTCCACACTTCATTTCTCTCGAAGTTGTGAAGCTCTTCATGCATTGCGTTCACCCAATCCGGGTCTTCAAGAGCTTGTTCTACCTTTAAGGGTTCAATGCTAGAGATGAAAGAATAATGCTCACAAAAGTTAGCTAGGCGAGTTTTAGAGTGAGTGATTCTCCCGGTTTGGATGTCACCAAAGATTTGGTTTAGGGGATGGTTCTTTGTCACTCTTGCTCGAACTCGGGGTAGCTTAGGCTTGTTGGATGGTGGAGCTTCTTCATCATCATCATCTTCATCTTCGTTGTTGTTGAAGGTGTCGTTCCCTTGAGGTGGTGGTGAAGGAGGTTGTGGTGGATCTTCATGATGTACTTCCTCCTCTTCATCATCTTGTCGTGTACCGCTTGTGGATGCCTCCATGTCGTGTTGAGGTTCACCTTGACGTGAAGTAGGGGCTTCCACTTGAGTTGATGAAGTACTTTCCTTCACCTCCATGGGACGAGTCTTGCTGATGGACAAGTCTTGGATAGCTTCCGAAGGGTCCTTATCACCTACATCATTTGGCAATTGTTCGACTTGCGAACCATTAGATTCATCAAACTTCACATCTACCGTCTCTTCAACTTCTCGAGTGAAGTTGTTGTAGACACGGTAAGTGTGAGAGTTCGATCCGTAACTGAAAGGATCGATATGGTTGACTAGAGGGGGGGGTGAATAGGCAACTACCAATTTTTAGCTTTTCTTAACAAATTAGGGTTAGCAACAAAATAGGTTGTCTAGATATGCAACTAAGTGAGCAACCTATATGATGCTAACAAATACAACACAAGCAAGTAAGAGGATACAATACAAGTAGCAAGCACAAAGTAAAGGTAAGAGATAACCACAAGTGGATTCGGTGAAGACGAGGATGTGTTACCGAAGTTCCTTCCCTTTGAGAGGAAGTACGTCTCCGTTGGAGCGGTGTGGAGGCACAATGCTCCCCAAGAAGCCACTAAGGCCACCGTATTCTCCTCACGCCCTCACACAATGCGAGGTGCCGTGAATCCACTAGTGGTGCCCTTGAAGGCGGCAACCGGACCTTTACAAACAAGGTTGGGGCAATCTCCACAACTTAATTGGAGGCTCCCAACACAACCACGGAGCTTCACCACAATGGAATGTGGCTCCGAGGTGACCTCAACCGTCTAGGGTGCTCAAACACCCAAGAGTAACAAGATCCACAAAGGATTAGTGGGTGGAATCAAAATGTCTCTTGGTGGGAGTGTAGATCGGGGCCCTCTCCTCCAAACCCTAGCAAATCACCAAGGTCTATTGGCTAGGGAGAGAGATCGGGCACTTTTGAGCTTTGGAGCAACAATGGAGCATAGGAGGAAAAGAGGTTGGTCAACTTGGGGAAGAAGACCCACTATTTATAGGTGGGACAAATCCAACCGTTATCTTCCCCCAGCCCGCACTCAAGCGGTACTACCGCTCCTAGGAGCGGTACTACCGCTTGTGCGGTAGTTCCCGTTGTCCCGTGCGAGTAACAGAAAACAGGAGCGGTAGAACCGCTCCAAGCGGTACTACCGCTCATCGCAGCGGTACTACCGCTTAAGAAATCGCAGGACAGAGGAAACAGAGGTAGCAGGGTAGTACTGGAGCGGCAGTACCGCAGCAAGCGGTACTACCGCTCTACTACCGCCCCACTACCGCTTAGGGAAAAATAATACCAGAAGAAAATACGGTAGTGCAACGGTAGTAGGGGCGGTAGTACCGTGTCAGCGGTACTACCGCTCTACTACCGCTTTACTACCGCTTAGCGAAAAAAGATGCCAGTAGAATTCACGGTAGAAGATCCGGTAGTACCGTGTCAAGCGGTACTACCGCAGTCCCAAGCGGTACTACCGCTTGGGTGAATTCAAATGGCCCAAAGGCAGATAGAAAGAATGCTCCATGTTGCGGGAAGGCTTTGTGGGTGCATATGGTTTGTGTACGTGTTGATTCCACCCATACCTTCCAATGCGGACCCCCTCTTAATAGTACTGGTTCCCTACGACTCAAATCCACCAAAAAGAAATCGTCGGAGAATAACCGTCTTCGCTCTTTATCACCGAGGGGAATAAACCGTCTCGTGCCACCTAATGAAATCTGAAATGCTCAAGGCACACGGTTAGTCCGCTAAATCATTGTCATCAATCACCAAAACCATCAAAGAGAAATTTGCCCTAACAATCTCCCCCTTTTTGGTGGATTGATGACAACACCAGATTTGCATAGGAGATATCAAATAATACAATGCAAACCGAAACTCTACAAAATATAGATGAGCTCCCCCTAGATGTGTGCACTATTTAAATATGCTTTTGGAATGCAAAGCACACACATATAGGATCAACACTCCCCCTATATTTCATAGACAAGGCAATACTTGCAACAAACATAATATAAACTTTAATCATAGAAGCAAGTATAAGCATGCGAGCATGAAGACAATAGGGCGACAATATAACATAGCTCCACATACTAGAATAAAGACATAAGATGATAGCAACGAGATAAGTGTATGTCTTACACCATACAAATAAAGTTTCCAAGTCTCACACGAAAGCAACTAAGATAAAGGAGTTCACAAGCGAAAAATATGGCAAATGAAAAAACGAGCTTGTGACTCGGCAACCCATGCAAATCCCCGGTCCTAGACTCTCTCCCCCTTTGGCATCGAGACGCCAAAAAGGCAAAGAGTAACTAAAGCGACCCGAGGTGGTAGCCCTACTCCGCAGCCTCCTCCGTGGAGTCCTCAGTCCTGTCATCATCACTGCCATCATCATCACTGTCGTCCTCAGACTCCTCGACGATCTCCTCAGTCCGTCGGCGTGTAGCATCACGCTGGCCCCTCGTAGCAGCAGACGGAGCAGAGGTGCCAACATCATCGTCTGACTCAGTCCACGTGCCGTGCTCGGAGATCCATCTGTCCTCAGGCGTGATGGTCTTCTCAGAACCGCTGGGAGCATCAATCTCAAGCTTCCTCATCATCAAGATCTGGCGGCGGCGATCCATCTTCTCCCTGACATGGGCCTGATACATGCGGTGCTGGAGATCAGACTGGAAGCAGAACAACTTCTTTACCTTCCTCTTGAGCTTAGCAGCCCAAGATGGCTGCTCTGAAGGAGGAACATACTCAGGCTCATCACTGTCTCCGGAGTCAGCACCCGGAATCTCCACCTCTGGAACTGCACCCCAGTGCTCCTTCTGCCTCAGCTTGGTAACATCATGAGACACTAGAGGACCGGTCTCAAGGTTGTCAGTAGGAAACATCCTCTGCCAGGTATCCACAATCAGCTTGAAAATCATGGGAGCATAGATGGGTACCTTCCGCCCATAAGCAGCCGAGCGAAGCTCACTCCACATGACATGTGACACATCCAGCACACACGTCTTGCCCTTCTCCTTCTGGCACATGACCAACATGTCAACCAAATACCCATGTACCATGTCGAAGTTCCCAACACGAGGGAAAAGAGTGTTCCGGAGAATGCGATGCAGAATGTCTAGAAACGGAATCAGCTCCTTTGTTTCTCCCCTGCCAGTCCTCCTGAAGTGCATGTACGGCAGAAGCTTGTCCTTGTTGGAGGGAGACGACTTCAAGTGGGGGCGAAGCCCAAGAGAGTTGTCGATGCCATCATCTCCGTAGCCAAGGCTGTTCATGAAAGCCTTCCAGGTAGACTGCAGCTGCCTACCATGTGTCATCCAGGTGAGGGTCCTGGCATTGTTGGTCCCAAAGTGCACGGTGGCAAAGAATTGCGCCACCAACTCCGGATCGAAATCGTTGTTGAAAGTCATGATCTTCACGATGTCGAACTGCTCACAGAGTGCCAGAGCCTCACCAAAGTAAGCCATGTCAGACCTCATGTGCTCAATGTCAATGGACTTGGTCTTGACAAAAGTGTTTTTCTTCCCCTTGATCACATCATGATATGCAGCAGCTTGATCTCTGTTCCAGAACGGGCGCATCACCAAAGCAGGGTCTTGAGGGCGAGTGTAGGGATTGACCGAACGGTAAGCCCAATACTCATTGGCGTTCATTTCTGACACAGACTTGGCCTTCTCTTTCTGCTTCTTGGCAACAGACTTCTTGCTCATCCTTCTGGTAGGAGCTGGAGGAGCATCTTCTTCATCACTCGTGGTAAAAGCTTGCTGAGGATACTGAGTGCGTGCACGCTTTGGATTCTTGCGACGAGCTGCATGAGGAGCGGAGCTACTACCACCTGAACCAGACACACACAAACACAAGGGAAAGCAGGTGTAAAGACAATGCATAAGCCAAGAAATAAGAGCGAGAGAGAGGAACTAGTTGTAACAATTTAGAAGAAATGGATCTCAAACGGTAGTACCGTTCCTGTAAGCGGTAGTACCGCCTGTGAGACAAGCGGTAGTACCGCTGATCAGAGGGCGGTAGTACCGCTTGAGCGGTAGTACCGCTTCTGACCGAGCGGTAGTACCGTGGTCTGCACAGGCGCACATCCGTGCCAGATCCGGTAGTACCGGAGACCCAAATCTTCGAAATTGTCACAAAAAGCACCTAACCTCCTATCTAGCAATCAAGCCTCGTCCTACTCATGCCACAATCTTGCCTAAGATTGGTTTTTCACCAAGCATTGCCCTAGAGCCTAGATTCAAAAGATAGAACCATAGGAACGAGAAACGAGGGCAATACCGGCGTCCATTGCACGAGGGAGTGGTGGGGATCGACTCCACCGGTCAGAATCGAGGAAGATGGCGCGGAAACGGCGTACCAGAGGCGGCCGCCGCGGCTGTTCTTCGCTGCAGAGAGAGAGAGAGGCGTGGGGAGGAAGAGACGAAGGGGTATGGGGAGGTAACTCCCCCCCCCCCACATAACCCTTCCCACGACCCTCTAAGCGGTAGTACCGCTCAGGAGCGCGGTAGTACCGCTTCGGCACGAAAACCAGCAGGAGGCCGGTAGTGCCGCTCTCAGCGGTAGTACCGTGCTATCGGGAGGTAGTACCGCTGGAAGCGGTAGTACCGTCCATTAACAGCGGTAGTACCGCTTGCAGCTCAGAAAACAGCCAAGATCAAATTTGGAGTGGTGGCTTATGCAATTATAAGATGTTTTGAGATGAGATGGGCTTGGGTTGGAGACTCGAAAACCAGCAAATGGGAATGGACACTCCAAGGTTTAAAAGCCAATAAAATGAAAAGCAACCGAGGAGTGAACCAAAACACAACGAAACCCAAAAAGACTAGAAAAAGCAACGAGAATTACAAGAAAGCCAAAACCCTCCAAAAGAGAGGGTCGGTGGCCGAAGCCACCTTTGTTCGAGTCGAATGGTTTGGCACCGCGAAGATTTTAACCTTGGGCCCAAGACCAAAACTCATCTTTGAAGCACAAGTACCATCATGAATGGCTAATGTGAAAGATTTTGATTAATTTTGGCATAATAGGGGGAGGGAGAGTTCATTGAGAGAACAACACTCCCCCTAAATCCATGCCTACATCTAGAACAAGATAAACATGATGAGTGTGGTGGGATGTGACGAGGATCAAGCCACGTTGCTCGAATCAATGATATTTAGCTCATGCCTTAACTCGCGAAATCTTGCTTCATCCAATGGCTTCGTGAAAATATCCGCTAGTTGCTCTTGAGTGCTAAGATGAATAATATCAATCTCCCCTCGCTTGACGTGATCCCGAATGAAATGATGACGAATCTCAATGTGCTTCGTCTTGCTATGTTGCACCGGGTTGTAGGAGATTGCAATCGCACTTTCATTGTCACAGAAAAGAGGCACTTTGTCACAAATGACACCGTAATCCTTTAAAGTTTGCCTCATCCAAAGCAACTGAGCACAACAACTTGCGGCAGCTACATACTCGGCCTCGGTGGTGGAGAGAGACACACAATTCTGTTTCTTCGAAGACCAACTCACCAAAGAGCGACCAAGGAATTGACACCCTCCGGAAGTTGACTTCCTATCCACACGGTCTCCCGCCCAATCCGAATCCGAATAACCCATGAGATCAAAGCTTGCTCCTTTGGGGTACCATAAGCCAAAGTTTGGGGTATGAGTCAAATATCGAAAGATTCGCTTGACGGCCACATAGTGACTTTCCTTAGGCGCGGCTTGAAACCGTGCACATATTCCCACACTCAACATGATATCCGGTCTAGATGCACAAAGGTAAAGCAAGGATCCAATCATTGAACGATATACCTTTTGATCCACCGCTTTACCATTGGGATCTATGTCAAGTTGGCACTTGGTGGGCATTGGAGTCTTGGCCGGCTTGACATCATTTAACTTGAATCTCTTGAGCATGTCTTGGGTGTATTTGGCTTGGTTGATGAAGGTTCCTTCTCTTGTTTGCTTGACTTCGAATCCAAGAAAGAACTTCAACTCTCCCATCATAGACATCTCAAATTTCTCGGTCATTAGTGCGGCAAACTCATCATTGAAAGCTTTGTTAGGAGAACCAAAGATAATATCATCAACATATAGTTGGCATATGAACAAATCCCCTTTAACCTTCTTAGTAAAAAGAGTGGGATCGATTTTCCCAATTTCAAACCCACGATCTTGCAACAACTCGGTAAGGTGCTCATACCACGCACGTGGGGCTTGTTTAAGGCCATAGAGTGCCTTATCGAGCTTATATACATGATTGGGGAACTTGGGATCCTCGAACCCCGGGGGTTGTTTGACATACACCAACTCATTAAGAGGACCATTAAGAAATGCACTCTTCACATCCATTTGTTGTAATTTAAAATCATGATGAGAAGCATATGCAAGCAACATACGAATAGATTCAAGACGAGCAACGGGAGCAAAGGTTTCACCGTAGTCGATACCCTCGACTTGGGAGTAGCCTTGTGCCACCAATCTTGCCTTGTTTCGAGTGACAACACCGTTCGTATCTTGCTTGTTCTTGAAGATCCATTTGGTTCCAATGACATTATGATTCTCCGTTGGCCTTGGCACCAATGTCCACACTTTGTTGCGCTCGAAGTTGTTGAGTTCATCATGCATGGCTTCAAGCCAATCCGTGTCCTCGAGCGCCTCATGTACCTTTTGGGGTTCAACATACGAAACAAACGCGTGATGCACACAAAAGTTTGATAATTGTTTACGAGTGGTTACCCCTTTCTTTAAACTTCCATAAACATTCTCCAAGAGATGTTGTTGATGCTTGAGTGTAGCAGCTTTCTTGGCGAGACGACGCTCCAATAACTCCTCCGGAGTCAATTGAGAAGGATCATTTTGAACAGTTCGAGCATCATCTTGAGCTTGCTCTTGATCAAGAGCTTCCCATTGATCTTGAGCTTGCTCGGGGTCGTGATCTTGATCTTGGGCATCATTTGGTGCATCACCATCATATTGATGTTGATCTTGCCCTTGATCTTGATCACTTGGTTGAGGGCCTTCGGTTTGTTCTTCGGAAGCGTGTGGGTCTTGTGTTGGTGATGGTTCCACTTGCGTAGAACATTGTCCTTCTCCTTCCACCACAAGGGGTTCCTCAATGGGTAGGATTTGACCCACACCCATTCTTCTTATGGCTTCAGGAGGAATTTCATCACCTACATCACAAAGACCACTTTGCTCCACTTGGGAGCCATTATTCTCATCAAACTCCACGTTACACGTCTCCTCAATGAGTCCGGTGGACTTGTTGAGAACACGGTAAGCATGAGAGTTTGTAGCATAACCAACAAATATGCCCTCTTGAGCTCTAGAATCAAATTTAGACAAACGAACACCTTTCTTGAGAATGAAACACTTACAACCGAACACCCGGAAGTACTTGAGGTTGGGCTTGTTGCCGGTAAGAATTTCATATGGAGTCTTGTTCAAGCCTTTGCGGAGGTAGAGCCGATTAGATGCATGACAAGCGGTGTTGATGGCTTCGGCCCAAAAGTTGTATGGAGACTTGAACTCCGCCATCATGGTCCTTGCCGCGTCCATCAACGTTCGGTTCTTCCTCTCCGCTACACCGTTTTGTTGAGGGGTATATGGTGCGGAATATTGATGCTTGATCCCCTCATCACTAAGAAACTCATTCAAGGTGTAGTTCTTGAACTCGGTGCCGTTGTCGCTTCTAATGATCATTATCTTTGCATCATGTTGACGTTGAGCTTCATTTGCAAAGTCGATCACGGTTTGTTGGGTCTCGCTCTTCCTCTTGAAGAAATATACCCAAGTGTATCTTGAATAATCATCCACAATCACCAAGCAATACTTTCTTCCCCCAAGACTATCAAAGGATGGCGGTCCAAAAAGATCCATGTGAAGGAGCTCCAAGGGCCTCTTCGAGTAGATGATAGTCGTGGGTCGGTGAGCCGTCTCATGTAGCTTTCCTTCGATACAAGCACTGCAAGCACGGTCTTTGGCAAAGCTCACATTCGTTAGTCCTCGGACGTGGTCCCCTTTGAGGAGACTTTGCAAAGATCTCATATTGACGTGGGCTAAACGGCGATGCCAAAGCCATCCCACGTCAACTTTAGCCATTAGGCAAGTCGCGGCCTTAGTGGGTCGCTCCGAGAAGTTAACCACATAAAGACCGTTCTCGACATGCCCAACAAAGGCTACTTTAAGAGTCTTGCTCCACAAAAGGGCCACGGTATCAATATCAAAGAACGTTGCAAATCCCATAATAGCAAGTTGACGAACGGAAAGTAAATTGTATGCAAGGGTCTCAACAAGCATGACCTTCTCAATGGACAAGTCCGGTGAGATGACCACCTTGCCAAGACCCAATACCTTTGACATCGAAGCATCACCATATTGGACATGGGTGGGCATAGATGAATTTGCTTGAACGTCCACCACCAAGTCCTTGCTTCCGGTCATATGATTTGTCGCTCCACTATCAAGCAACCATGACACCCCACCGGAAGCAAACTCCTACATAAGATTAATGCTTGGTTTTAGGTACCCATTCTTTAATGGGTCCTTTCATGTTAGTGACAAGGGTCTTAGGAACCCAAATAGACCATTCAATGTACTCATAAGAAGAACCAACAAATTTGGCATAAACATGCCCATCACTAGCACGGCATAAAACATAAGACGGGTTAAAGTCGCCGGCTTTGTTGGGATGGGTGGTCTTGCCCCTTTTGACATTACCACCCACCGCCTCGTTTTTCTTCTTCTTAGGAGCACCCTCTCCCTCTTTCACAAATGTTTCTTTGAGAGGGAGAGCTTGCTTGGTCTTACTCTTCTTGTTTGACTTCTTCTTCTTCGACTTGGGTGCAAATCCAAGTCCCTCCTTGGCCACAACTTCCTTTTGATTGCTCAAAAGTTCGTTGAGGTTTTTCTCACCTTGTATGCACGACACAAGGCCTTTCTCGAGTTGCTCCTTCAGCTTGGCATTCTCCTCAACAAGATGAGCATGCTCACAACAAGGGTTAGTTGCACGAGCATTATCAATTAGAACGAAAGGAGGACAAGTGGCAATTTCTTTGGTTAGCTTCACTTGGAGTTGATCATGAGACTCCTTGAGTGTAGTATGAGCACTCTTCAAGGCCTTGTGAGCCTTGTCAAGTAGGTCAAACTCCTCTTCGAGTCTAGCATGGCCAACCCCAAGTTCGGCCTTCTCATTTTTAAGCATATTAGCAAGAACTTGAGCATGATCACGATCTTTCTTTAATTTAGCAAGATCTAAATTATGTGTCTCCTCAAGAGCCACTCTAAGATCTTGCTCTTCCTCAAGAGCATTAGAAAGATCGGCAATCTCATCGGCATAATCTCTACTATGCCCTTCCAACTTAGAGATAGTCTCCTCATGAGAGTCTATGATCTCATTCGCCTCACCTAATTGTTCCAAGAGAGCCACAAAGTGCTTCTTGGTCTCACCTTTGAGCTTGGCCATGAATTTGTCAAACTCATTTTCCTCCACCTTTGCCTCCTTAATTTCTTCCACACAATTCATCAAGGAAGGAGTGGAAGAAATGCTAGTTTTGATGTTGGAGGTTACCTTGTTGGTGGCCTTGGCCATGAGGCACTTGTGGATGGTGATGGAGTTATCGTTGGGGGAGTCGAAGAGGGACACCTTTGGTGACGGAGAGGTGGCGATGGCGATGGTGGCCGTAGCAACCCCTTCACCACTTGCATCTTCATCATCATCGGAGTCGTACTCTTCTTGCACTAGCAAACTCTTTTGAGGCAGCTTCTTGTTGAAAATGTTCTTGATGGAAAAGGACTTGCCCTTGTCTTTGCGGATGAGCTTGCCTCCATTGTCTTCCCTATTCTCGTAGGGGCAATCGGCGACGAAGTGACTCACATTACCACAGTTGTAGCAAGTCCTCACACGTTGACCTTTGCCTTTATGGCCATTAGACTTGTTTCTTGAAAAGTTGGGCTTGGAGTTTCTTTTGTTGCCCCAAAATTGCCTTGAAGCAAGAGCTATGTGCAAGTGGTACTCATATTTGGTGTCTTCGGGGCACTCTTCATCCTCATAATCTTCTTCTTCTTCCTCATCATGAACTACCTTGGCCTTCAAAGCAAGGTTGGGCTTCTTTGAGCGTTGAACACGAGCAAGTGCGTTGTCGGCGGTCTTGTTCAAAATGTTCATAGCAATAAACTCATCCAACACATCGTTAGAGGACAAGGTGTGGAAGTCCGGTCTTTGACGAATCACGGAGGACATGCTCTTGTTGAAAGGCATAATGGCCTTGAGGAACTTGCGCTTGATCCAATTGTCATCCGTATCCTTGCTCCCGTGATCTCGGAGTGAGACCGCAAGAGTAGTCAATCTCCGGTAAAGCTCACGAGGATCTTCATCTTCATTCATAACAAACTCATCGGCCTCATCAAGAATAACCTCAAAGTTGGAGCGTTGAATGCTCGAGCTTCCCTTGTACAACGAGTTGATATGCTCCCAAGCATCTTTGGCAAGAGTGAATGGGCGCAAATGAGGAAGCTCTTCGGGAGGCATGGCGGCTTGAAGAATGAACAAGGCGGATGCATTGAGTTGATTGTCCACTTCTTCTCTTGGGGACAAATTGCTTGAGTCATGAGGATAATAGCCTTGTTCAATGATTCTCCAAAGTTGAGTTGAGCTAGAGTTCAAATGAGACTTAATACGAAACACCCAATTAGCAAAGTTAGTCAAATCAAGCTTAGGAGGAGGACCATGATTATTTATATGAGGTGAGGGGACCGGTCCTCCATAGACCGGGGGAGGAGGAACCGAGGCATGGGTTCCCGTCCCATTCTTACCATGAGGGAAAGATGTATGAGTGTCTTTAGCCGTTTCCTTGCCGGAATTGGCCTCCGATGCCGATGCGGTGGGATTAACCACAAGCAATGGATCGGGAGGAGACTTCAACCCCTCAAGGAGCTCTTTCATCATGGACTTGACCTCGGCCGTCATAGATGTCTTTAGTGAAGCCATAGCTTCATTCAAAACGTCTATAGTGACCGTGGTCAACTCCACGGCCTCGGGAACATCCCCAACACGCTCCCCGTCGTCAACCATACTCTTCGGGTGGTGAAACCCTTAATAAAGAGACGAGGCTCTGATACCAATTGAAAGGATCGATATGGTTGACTAGAGGGGGGGGTGAATAGGCAACTACCAATTTTTAGCTTTTCTTAACAAATTAGGGTTAGCAACAAAATAGGTTGTCTAGATATGCAACTAAGTGAGCAACCTATATGATGCTAACAAATACAACACAAGCAAGTAAGAGGATACAATACAAGTAGCAAGCACAAAGTAAAGGTAAGAGATAACCACAAGTGGATTCGGTGAAGACGAGGATGTGTTACCGAAGTTCCTTCCCTTTGAGAGGAAGTACGTCTCCGTTGGAGCGGTGTGGAGGCACAATGCTCCCCAAGAAGCCACTAAGGCCACCGTATTCTCCTCACGCCCTCACACAATGCGAGGTGCCGTGAATCCACTAGTGGTGCCCTTGAAGGCGGCAACCGGACCTTTACAAACAAGGTTGGGGCAATCTCCACAACTTAATTGGAGGCTCCCAACACAACCACGGAGCTTCACCACAATGGAATGTGGCTCCGAGGTGACCTCAACCGTCTAGGGTGCTCAAACACCCAAGAGTAACAAGATCCACAAAGGATTAGTGGGTGGAATCAAAATGTCTCTTGGTGGGAGTGTAGATCGGGGCCCTCTCCTCCAAACCCTAGCAAATCACCAAGGTCTATTGGCTAGGGAGAGAGATCGGGCACTTTTGAGCTTTGGAGCAACAATGGAGCATAGGAGGAAAAGAGGTTGGTCAACTTGGGGAAGAAGACCCACTATTTATAGGTGGGACAAATCCAACCGTTATCTTCCCCCAGCCCGCACTCAAGCGGTACTACCGCTCCTAGGAGCGGTACTACCGCTTGTGCGGTAGTTCCCGTTGTCCCGTGCGAGTAACAGAAAACAGGAGCGGTAGAACCGCTCCAAGCGGTACTACCGCTCATCGCAGCGGTACTACCGCTTAAGAAATCGCAGGACAGAGGAAACAGAGGTAGCAGGGTAGTACTGGAGCGGCAGTACCGCAGCAAGCGGTACTACCGCTCTACTACCGCCCCACTACCGCTTAGGGAAAAATAATACCAGAAGAAAATACGGTAGTGCAACGGTAGTAGGGGCGGTAGTACCGTGTCAGCGGTACTACCGCTCTACTACCGCTTTACTACCGCTTAGCGAAAAAAGATGCCAGTAGAATTCACGGTAGAAGATCCGGTAGTACCGTGTCAAGCGGTACTACCGCAGTCCCAAGCGGTACTACCGCTTGGGTGAATTCAAATGGCCCAAAGGCAGATAGAAAGAATGCTCCATGTTGCGGGAAGGCTTTGTGGGTGCATATGGTTTGTGTACGTGTTGATTCCACCCATACCTTCCAATGCGGACCCCCTCTTAATAGTACTGGTTCCCTACGACTCAAATCCACCAAAAAGAAATCGTCGGAGAATAACCGTCTTCGCTCTTTATCACCGAGGGGAATAAACCGTCTCGTGCCACCTAATGAAATCTGAAATGCTCAAGGCACACGGTTAGTCCGCTAAATCATTGTCATCAATCACCAAAACCATCAGAGAGAAATTTGCCCTAACAGTAACCAAGTAGGAATTCTTCATGAGATTTAGGAGCAAATTTAGTATGACGATGCTTACCAAGAATGTAGCACTTTGAGCCGAATACCCGAAAGTATCCAACTTGGGGCTTGTTACCGGTGAGTAGCTCGTTTGCCATTTTACCGAGAAGCTTGTGCAAGTAAAGTTAGTTTGTGGCATGACATGCTGTTTCCACGGCTTCTGCCCAAAAGTGTCTTGGCGTCTTGTATTCGTCAAGCATCATTCTTGCCATCTCAATAAGCGTACGGTTCTTCCTCTCAACAACTCCATTTTGTTGAGGTGTGTACGTAGCCGAGAACTCATGTGAAACACCTTCTTCGTCAAGAAAGGTATCCACATGGGTGTTCTTGAACTCCGATCCGTTATCGCTCCGAACCTTCTTGATCTTCACTTCAAACTGATTTTGCGCTTTGCGAACGAAGTTCTTGAAGATCTTTTGTACCTGTGACTTATCATCAAGAAAGAATACCCACGTAAATCTGGAAAAATCATCAACTATAACTAGACCATAGAAATTTCCACCGAGACTCTTGTAAGCATTGGGACAAAAAAGATCCATGTGAAGTAACTCGAGTGGTCTCCTAGTAGTCATGATATTCTTTACGGGATGACTTCCACCTACTTGCTTTCCAGCTTGACAAGCACTACAAAGTCTATCTTTGTCAAAGATAACATCTTTAACACCAAGTATATGATCACCTTTGATAAGCTTGTCTAGATTACGCATGCCAACATGTCCTAGTCTTCTATGCCAAAGCCAACCTTTAGAAGATTTTGCAATAAGACAAGTACGAGGTTTGGATCTCTTAGTGAAATCGACAATGTATAGATCGCCTCTACGGAAACCGGTAAAGACCATTTTATGATTATCTTGACAAAACACTTGGCAATCTATTTTCGTAAATAGCACATTAAAACCAAAGTCGGCAAGTCTAGATACGGAAAGAAGATTGTAGCCAAGAGATTCAACAAGCATAACATTTTGAATAGAGCTATCATGGGATATGGCCACCTTACCAAGACCAAGTACCTTACCTTTGGAGTTGTCTCTAAAAGTTACATACCTTCGCGGTCCATGGTTTGGTGTGATCTCTTCAAACATCTCTCTATCTCCGGTCATATGATCGGTACATTCGCTATCGAGAATCCACTCTTTTCCTCCGGACATGTAATCCTTGAAGTTTGCCATGAGACTTAGATTCTTCATGATCTTCTCATGCTCGATGTCGAACAACTCATCTTCATCATAGTAGCCATGTTCCACATTGTCATCATCAAGTGGGAAATTCTCGTCACAAGGAACAAGAGATTCGTTAGTGTTGTGATCATGACAATGTCAAACTTATGAATTCGAATGGCTTCTACAATGATGTTATTGATAGTTATGACATCTCCTTTAGCACGCATGAGGTCTCTAAGCTCAAATAGATAGTCATCAAACTCGGGATCACTAGGCATCATTTTGTGAAAGGCAATAGTTTTATGAAGAATTTCATCAAGATTACTCAATGAATAACTTGGATATCGTTTCTCCAAGTCATTCCACAAAGTATAAGCACATTCAAAATTCTTCATTTGATTAAGCACAATCCTAGGCAATCCTCTGACGATAAGATTAACAGTTCTAAGATTGCATAGCATATCAATTTCCTCTTCGTGTGTGGGATGTAAAAGATCAATGGGAGGTACATAGGGGTTCTTAACATACTCGCTTAATTGAAATTCATTAAATAGCTCAAGCATCATATGTTTCCATTGACTATAGTACTCCCCATCAAGAATAGGCACTCTACAACTCAAACTCCCTATACTAGACACATCCATCTTCCTCCATGGTGATTAAACCGAAGCAATGGAGACCAAAGCTCTGATACCATTTGTAGGATCACTAGAAGGGTGTCTAGAGGGGGGTGAATAGACTACTAGCAGGAATTTAAAACCTAACATTTTCCAAAGTTAATTGGTTGGCAGATTTTAACAATCATAGCAAGGCTAGCACACCCTACACATGCATGTCAACAAGTATGGCAGCGGAAAGTAAAGACATTGCACATGGAAGTAAAGAGTTGAGATAGGGAGATCAAACGCATGAGGGACACAAAGATTTTTCCCGTGGTTCCGATAGGCGGTGCTATCGTACGTCCACGTTTATGGAGTCTTCAACCCACGGAGGGTAACGGTCGCGAGAGTCCACGGAGGGCTCCACCCATAAGGGTCCACGAAGTAGCAACCTTGACTATTCCATAACGGCTTCCGTCCACGAAGGACTAGCCTCACTATGGGTAGATCTTCATGAAGTAGGTGATCTCCTTGCCCGTACAAACTTCTTGGTTCAACTCCACAACACGAAGTAGGAGGCTCCCAAGCGACACCTAACCAATCTAGGAGGCCCCACCCTCCAAAAGGTAATAGGCTCGGTAATGACGATGAACTCCTTGCTCTTGTGCTTCAAGATGATAGACTCCTCAACACACAATCACTCTCTCACAGATTTGGCTATGGTGGAAGAGATTGATTTGGTGGAAAGCAACTTGGGGAGGCTAGAGATCAAGATTCATATGGTTGGAGTGGAATGGCTTGATCTCAACACATGAGTAGGTGGCTCTCTCTCAGAAAATATGATGGGGCAAGTATGGAATAGTTCTGAGTGCTTCTCTTTCGAGTGAGTGGTGGTGAAGGGGTATATATAGGCATCTCCAAAAATCCAACCGTTACACCTTAAGTGACCAACTCGGTGACACCGATGTGTGAATCTCGGTGGTACCGAAGTGACCAAAAGGTGACAACTTTTGAATCTCGGTGAGACCGATATATAATTCTCGGTGGTACCGATAAGGTGACCAACGGTCAGATTGCGCAACTCGGTGACGCCGATCCAACAAACTCGGTGGTACCGATTTTGTGAATCGAGGTAACAGAAAGTTGGCAACCCAAACTCGGTGGCACCGAAGTGGAATTGGTTGCACCGATGTGCTAGGGTTTGGCATGGGTCTGTGTGAGTTTGGGAATCGGTGGCACCGAGTGGAAATTGTTGGTTGCACCGATTTTGGATATTTGGCTTTGGACAGACTTTTTTGTTGAAGAGCTTGTGGGTGTTTTTGGTGACTATCTCTTGTGCACGTGGAGCATCTTGTTCACCAACAGTACCTTACCCCCTTTTAATAGTATTGGCTTTCCTATGGACTCAAAGTGATTTATCACAAAGTAAAATGTAGAGTCCTCTTGCTTGAAGCTTTGCCAATCCATTTCCTTGCATCTTGGGGTTATCTCCACAATCCCCATAATCCTTTTGCCAACCCTCTCTGTGGACTTTATCTGAAATACACTAGGTAAAGTATTAGTCCAAGAGACAATGTATGTTGTCATGAATTATCAAAACCACCAAGGGAGCACATTGTGCTTTCACGCCCCTGTCGCGAGCCCGGGGGCTGGGGGCTCCTCCCCTTTCTTCCCGGGTGGGGGCGGCGCCTCGTGGGAGCCCGCGCCTTCGCTCGAGGAAGGCCTCAAGGCACGGGGCGACTGGTTCTCAGAAAAGACCATCAGCGGAGAACACAGCCCCGCCCCCGCAAGCTGAAGGCCGCGCATGGCGAAGATCGTAGGAAGCTCGCACTTGAGACCCCCAACGGACCGAACGAGCTCGGGCACAGGCGCCATTCCGTGCAGGGTCCCGTGGCCTACGGAATGCAAGGCCACCACGGGTCCGACGACCTCGGGAGTCGGCGCTGGCGGCGCATCTCTCTCTTCGTCAGGAGGAGACCTGCGAAGCAGAGACTCAGAAGCTGCATAGCAGGGGGAGACTGAGGGGGTTCGGACACTTACTCATCCACGGCGACCCACTTCCTCTTCATTGGCACCCACATCGCTGGGCTGCGGCTGCCCCTGGGCACCTTCCTTTTCCGACGAGCACGGGGACCTGGGGACGGTTCGTTGACGTCTGACGCCAGGCACCCTGCAGCGGAGGCGGCGGCCGTCTTCACCAACGCAGTGTCATCTTCACCCCCAGGCAAGGCCGTGGCAAGATCCTGAGGGACGGGCGGCGTAGGGCGTCCCTCTGCGGCAGGTCGGGGAGCCTCGGCCTCGGGGTCCTCGGGACCCGAGGCCCTCATGAGGGGATCGGCCCGAGGCCCTACTCCCCCCAAGGGAAGTAACCCCCACTCGTCGAAGCGAGGCATCTGCCGGGCAAAGGCTTCCCCATTCCTGAGGTTGTACAGGGGGAGCCCATCCCGGGGAAGCTTGCCCGGTTCCCCGCCGGTCAGGCGGCAGAGCAGTTCGTGCAGCGCGCTGGAAGGTAGAGGGGGAACCTGGAGCCTCATGGCGTCGTGAGGGCCTGTGAAGGTCCACATCGGGCGGAAATGGCACTGAAGAGGAGCAATCCGTCGGCGGGTGAACTCCCGCAACACCATCGCCATCGTCACCCCCGCTTTCTTCAGTTCAGCCAGCCTGGCCAAAACCCGCGCGAGCCGTGGGTCATCAAGCTCCTGGTGCTCCCACCCGGGACTCGGCTCTGCGGGGACCGGTGGGATTTGGAGCAGGGGGCTGGGCTCAGTGACATCGATGTACACCCACTGCCTCCGGAAGCCCTCCGCGTTCAGGGAAAGCCGGGCGTCGGGGGCCCCTTCGGCCATCGCATCGACCGCCCTCAAGGACACGCACCCCGAACAATGCCCCCCGGGGTTCAACTAGAGCGAGAAGAAGTGGCGAAGCAGGGGCACAGAAGGGGATACACCGACAAAGGCCTCGCACAGGAACGCAAAAGCAGAAAGGAGGACGATGGAGCCAGGGTCAAGACGAAGCGCATGGACCCGATAATGCGCAAGCACGGCAGAGAAGAAGCCTGAGAACGGCGGTAGCAAGCCCGAGAAGAGGGCGTGGAGATGGAAGGGACTACTGGTGGTCTCCAGGTCAGTCTGAGGTCGCGAACCCAGCCAGATCTTGGTCGCCCCCCACTCGTTGGAGTCGGCGGCAACTGCCAGGCGGACCTTCTCTAGCCCTTCAAGATTGACCACCGAGGATCGACATAACGCGGGCTCCGGCGAAGACGAAGGCCCCGGTGCCTTCGGAGCCTCGCC
Source organism: Elymus sibiricus (assembly GCA_039707655.1). Taxonomy (NCBI): domain Eukaryota; kingdom Viridiplantae; phylum Streptophyta; class Magnoliopsida; order Poales; family Poaceae; genus Elymus; species Elymus sibiricus. The sequence goes on along the minus strand of CM077665.1, from coordinate 393,348,946 downwards.
ATCTCTCTTTTTGGGGGCCATGGCGGACGCAAGATTTGGCGGAGAAGGCGCGAGCTGCGGGAGAAGGGAGAACGGACGGCAGGTTTGATGGGGAACAGTGACGGCTCGGTGGCGTGCGCCAGGCTGTTTGTCAGCCCGGGCAGTTGCCGAGGCAGTGCGAAGAAATGGGGGCGTCAGCGTCTTGGAGGGCGCCGCGTGTCAAGCCTGGCCCGCAGGCGGTTGGGACCCACGACGCTTCGGGCCATCTTCTCTGGCTTCACCCCGAAGCCAACTCGAGCGCGCCTTGGGCCCGGGGGCTACTGTCGGCGTCCTGGGAACGGGGGTACCCAGACTTGCCTACCTGCGGCCCAGGGCGTGGCCCGCTTCGACAGCCAAGCACGGCCCGGCGTGGCTGTACTCAAGACAAGGCCCTCACGGGAGTCCCACCCTCACGAGGAGGACAACGCCAAGGCTCCCGGAAGGAGGAGGCCTCTCCAGGGCCCCTCCCGAGAGGCGGAGATCTCTATGCAACGCTCGGCCTCGGAAGGTCAAGGATGATGCGAGCCGGGTCAGGCGGGCACCAGCGCGCGCAGAGGAGATAGTTTCCCCTTTAGTGCAAAGGAGGCAGGGGCGTACGCGGGTTCCCGGGGCGTCCCACCAAAGGTTTCCATTCCGGTGCAACAAGACCGGGCCATCGGGCCCAGCAGGACGGATGTCACTGGCGAGCCCACCTCCGCGTCACTGCCAGCTACTTTGCAGGCGAAGACCACCTTTCATCAGGATAAGATGTACCTCCTGTCCCCTTTCGAATTTGGCCATTGTGGGATCCCTTCCCGCCATTGCTAAGGGAAGAGGACCCGGGCCACTATAAATAGAGGCAAGGCTGCTCCGTAGAGAGGGGGGAGAAGGAACACCACCCGAACACCCTCGTGAGGTTACTCACCATTGTACTAGTTCATCCACCAACCTCCTCGTGAGGCAATCCACCAAAAGCAGGAGTAGGGTTTTACGCTTCGCAGCGGCACGAACCTGGGTAAATCCTCGTGTGCTAGTCTTCTTCCCCGCGATTGAGTGAGTTCGTTCGACTAGGCTGTGAAGCTGTGAGCTTGAGGTCGAAGCTGGTGGGGATCTTCGCACACGCCCCTGGGTTCGAACCCCTTTGGGTTTTGCGGAGCCCGAAATCCGATAGCACTTTACTATTATCTACAATTATCTACACAACTCACTTGCTTGCAAATAATGAGATCAAGGGGATTGACAACCCTCTTGCCGGCCTTGGGTGCAAGTTGTTTGTTTTTTGTGTGCAGCCGCTGAAGACGGTTGAGGATTGGTATTCCTAATGGTTCGATAAACCTTGGTTTCATAACTGAGGGAAATACTTACCCAATTTGTGTTGCGATTACCCGTTCCTCTTCACGAAAAACCCAACGCAGATCATGAGTATCAGGAAGGATTTCTGGCACCTTTGCCGGGGAATACCATCACCAACTATCAATTAACTTCGCACAAAATTTCATTCAACTATCAAGTAACTTCGCACAAAATTTCATTCACTTGTTCTTCTTTTTATTTGCTGTTATATTTAGTTTGTCTCATAAAAATCAAAAATACAAAAATATTTATCTTTGCTTGTTACTAGTTTACTTCTTCGCCAGCTAGTTTGCTTGTTTCGTCTCTAGTTTGCTTGCTTGCCTAGCTATGTTATCTTTATCAAAAACAAACAAAAAGTTTGAAGCAAAAATGTAAAGAGAAATGGATACTCATCCACTTGCTAATCTTTTCAAAAGACTTGATTATGTTGAACCAATTGCTAGTGAGTTGAGTGCACTAGAATTTCCTTATGAGGTCTTACTTGAAAATCATGAATCTAAAAATTGTGATGAAGTGTTAAAAGAAAATTATAAAGTGACTGATGATAGTTCCTTGAATGAAAGGCATGATTGCCATGTTGCTAGTATAAATTCTATGAATATCAATTGTGCCAATGGTCATGATTGGGGTGATGATATTTCTTTTGATCATAAAAAATTTATTTAAGCCTAATGATGAATATGTCATGGATAATAATGTTTGCAATAATATTGAAAGTGGGTTTGGAGAGATCATGACTTTAGTTAATGTTGATCCCACTACCTTGGAAGATTGTAAAATTCTTGTGCATGTGGATCATAGAGAAAATATCTTATATGATAGCTATATTATTGAATTTGAATATGATCCCACATGTAATTATTATGAGAGAGGCAAATATAGTTATAGGAATTTTCATGTTACTCACATACCTCTCTTTGTGTTGAAATTATTAATGCTTCACTCTTCCTATTTGCATATGCAAGATTTCACTTGTCTTGAGAATTTGTTTTCCTATAAAATGCCTATGCATAGGAAGTATGTTAGACTTAGATGTGTATTTCACATGCTATATGATGCTCTCTTTGTGCTTAAACTATTATCCTTTATGTGAGCATCATTGAAACCTCAAGCCTATCTTGATGGCTATAAAGAAAGAGCTTGTTGGGAGACAACCCAATAGTTATTTAAACTTTCTGTTTATTTTTAATAGCATGATTATTGCCTCTGTAATGATTGTGTTTTTATGTTTTAATTAGTGTTTGTGCCAAGTAAAGCCTTTGGGATGACTCACAAGATGAGTAGAAACGATGCAGAATCTGAAACAGAAACTTTGACTCCAGTGCAGGAATTTTCATTTTTTTACTGGAGCGTGATAATGATATGAAATTTTAACACAGTATTTATATAAAAATTATTTACGTTGTCCTAATCTTTCAGAATTTTAAGAGTTACAGAAGTATGGGCTCTTTACAGATTGCTACAGACTATTCTGTTTTAAACATATTCTGGTTTGCTTGCATAGTTTGCTTATTTTGATTATGCCATGGACTATATCAGGGGGGGTGTAAGCCATGGGGAAGTTAGAATACAGTACCTATTATGCAAAAATGAATTTTAATCAATTTATCACAGTACCTCAAGTATGCAATATGTTTCTTATACTAACGGATCTCATGAAGTTTTGTTGAGTTTTGTGTGATTGAAGTTTTCAAGTTTTGGGTGTGATCACGATGGACTACGGAATAAGGAGTAGCAAGAGCCCAATCTTGGGGATGCCCAACGCACCCCAAGTATAATTCTAAGGATACTCAAGCGTCTAAGCTTGGGGATGCCCCGGAAGGCATCCCTTCTTTCGTCTCAATCCATCGGTATGTCACTTGGAGCTATATTTTTATTCATCACATGATATGTGTTTTGCTTGGAGCGTCGTTTGCTTTTGTTTTCTTTTACTTTCAGTTTGTCACAATCATCATTTGCTGGACACACCTATTTGAGAGAGACACACCTTCATGATAATTTTCTAGAATACTCTATGTGCTTCACTTATATCTTTTGAGCTAGGCAGTTGCTCTAGTACTTCACTTATATCTTTTTGAGCATGGTGGCGAGTAGATTTTATATAAATATTATGCTCTCATTCTTCACTTATATTTGTTTGAGAGCTGAGTAATAGTGATAGTAATTTGCATGGGTCATAAGACTAGTCCAACAATATTAGGTATTCAATGAATGATAATCAAAACCATCGTGTAGCACATGTAGAGAAGTTGTGGATTAATGACATTGATGTAGTAATAAGAAAAAGGCGTGAGTCCAAAAATTTGATTCATAGAAGTGTCGAGATTAAGAGGTGTTAACTTGTTATTCATCTAAAAATTAAAGAGGCATGGTGATGATGTGTGAGCATTTATATTCCTCGTTGAAATCCTAGTGTTGTTTTGAGTCGGGGGCGCGCGATGGTTAACTCCTACCAACCTCCTCCCTCGGGGCATGCGAGGAGTACTTTGATTTGTGATAAAACTAATAAAACTTTATAATAAGTATGTGAGTTCTTTATGACTAATGTGACACCATGGTCATACGCATCTTCACCTTCTCATATTTGCTAGCCTCTTCGGTACCGTGCATAGCCCATTCTCATCTCGAGGATCGGTGCAAATATTCGCCAGTGCATCCAAACTCCGTGACATGATACGCTCTGTTGCACATAAGCCTCATTATATCTTCCTCAAAACAGCCACCATACCTACCTATTATGGCATTTCCATAGCCATTCCGAGATATATTGCCATGCAAATTCCATCGTCACTTCACATGACTAGTTCGTTCATCATCATAATGCTTTTCATGATCGTATAGAGCTGACATAGTATTTGTGGCAGAGCCACCGTTCTTCATATTTTTGATACATGTCACGCTAGATCATTGCACATCCTGGTACACTGCCAGAGGCATTCATACAGAGTCATATCTCCCTATCAGTTCTTCATGTTGAGTTGTAAGTAAATAAAAGTGTGATGATCATTAGAGCATTGTCCCAGTGAGGAAAGGATGATGGAGACTATGATTCCCCCACAAGTCGGGATGAGACTCCGGACGAAAAATGAAATAAAAATGGGGGAGGCCAAATGAGCCCACCATATAAAAAATGAGAGAAAAGAGAGAAGGGACTTTGCTACTCTCCTTTACCACACTAGTGCCTCAAAGTGGCACCATGTTCTTCATATAGAGAGTCTCCTATGCTGACACTTCCATATGCTAGTGGGAATTACCTTTTCATATAATAAACTTGGCTTGTATATTCCTATAACGGGCTTCCTCAAATGCCCGAGGTCTTCATGAGCAAGCAAGTTTGATGCACACCCCACTTAGCTTCAGTTGAGCTTTCATACACTTATAGCTCTAGTGCATCATTTGCATGGCAATCCCTACTCCTCGCATTGATATCTGTTGATGAGCATCTCCATAGCTCGTTGGTACGCCTAGTTGATGCGAGACTATCTTCTCCACTTTTTATCCATTTGATACCTACCACCATATTCTATTCCACTCATATGTTATGTCCAATGGTTCACGCTCATGTATTGTGTGAAGAATAAAAAGTTGATGCATATTGAAAAAGTACGATCCAATTGCCTGACTTGGACACCGTGGTGCTTAACATTTGTATCTATGTGGTGAAGATGGAGTCATGCCTTGCTAATACAATAAGATGAATAGGGGTAAAACATTCTTTTAGGATCGTATACTTTGAAAAATTAATGATTTTGTTGCTTATACTTATAAATATTACTATGTTGATGTTTGTTAATTCATCATTTCTCAATGAGCATACATACCAAAGGTTACATAATGGGTAGCATGTCAAATCAAAAATTCTGTTTTTATCATTTACCTACTCGAGGACAAGGAGGAATTAAGCTTGGGGATGCTGATACGTCTCCAACGTATCTATAATTTTTTATTGTTCCATGCTGACATATTATCATTCTAGGATACTTTTTGGGTATTTATTTACCAATTTATAATATTTTTTGAGCACTAACCTATTGACCCAGTGCCCAGTGCCAGTTCCTGTTTTCTGCGTGTTTTTGCCATTTCAGAGTTACAATACCAAACGGAGTCCAATTGTCACGCAACTTTTTGGTGATTTTTTCTGGACCAATACAAGACCTAGAAGCTTCAGAGGAGGGCGAGGAGATGCACCAGGGGGCACGGCCATATATGTTGTGGCCCCTGGAGCGCCTCCCGACGTCGTTCTCTAGCCTATAAATTCACATCTACCCTAAAAAACCCAAAAGCGCTCCCGAAACACTTTTTTCGCCGCCGCAAGTCTCTGTTCCGACGGGAGGTCATCTACACCTCCATTCCGGCACCCTACCGGAGGGGAGATCGATCACGGAGGGCCTCTTCATCAACCTTGCTGCCCTCACCATGATGTGTGAGTAGTTCACCACTGACCTACGGGTCCGTAGGTAGTACCTAGATGGCAATCTCTCTCTCTCTTGATCTTCAATACAATGTTCATCGCATCTTTGATCCGATGAATTGTGAGTTTATGTTCAGATTATTCATGAAAAGTATTTGAGTCAAACCTGATTACTATGATTCTTATTTGCATGATCATCATAGCTTCGTAATGCTCTCCGATCTATTGAGATAGTTTGGCCAACTAGATTGATATTTCTTCGGTGGGAGTGGTGCGTTGTAGTAGGTTCAACCTGACGAGTTTCTATATCCCAGTGACAGAAGGGGACAAGTTGCATCTTTGTGTTTTTGCTACTAAGGATAAAACGATGGGGTTTATTCATATTAGTTGGGTATACTTTGTCTACATCATGTCATCGTTCTCCAAGCATTACTCCGTTTGTCATGAACTTAATACGTAGAGAGGCAAGCATAGAAGCGCTCTTGAAGTGGAGTAATAGTAGTAGGTGCAGGCAGGAGTCGGCCTATTTTCTTATGGACATGATGCCTATATACACATGATCATTGCCGTGAACATCGCATAATTATTCGCTTTTCTATCAATTGCCCAATAGTAATTTGTTTACCCACCGTATGCTTTGCTTATGAGAGGTGCCACTAGAGAACTCTACGCCCCCCCTCGGGTCTATTCACTTATATATTCACAAACGCTATCATTACCTTGCTGTTATTTATTACCTTTTATTTTATTTTGCACTTTACTATTATCTACAATTATCTACACAACTCACTTGCTTGCAAATAACGAGATCAAGGGGATTGACAACCCTCTTGCCGGCGTTGGGTGCAAGTTGTTTGTTCTTTTGTGTGCAGTCGCTGAAGACGGTTGAGGATTGGTTTTCCTATTGGTTCGATAAACCTTGGTTTCATAACTCAGGGAAATACTTACCCACTTTGTGCTGCGATTACCCGTTCCTCTTCACGAAAACCCAACGCAGATCACGAGTATCACACATCAATAAATCGGAGAGCATTACGAAGCTATAATGATCATGCAATTAAGAGACAATATATATCAGAGGTATGTCAAATACTTTTCATGAATAATCTGAACATAAACCCACAATTCATCGGATCCCAACAAACACACCGCACAATAGGATTACATCGGATGGATCAAAGCAAAGATGCGATGATCATTGTATTGAAGATCATATGAGAGAGATATAGCCATCTAGGTACTAGCTATGGACCCGTAGGTCTGTGGTGAACTACTCACACATCATCATGAGGGCATCAAGGTTGATGAAGAGGCCCTCCGTGATTGATCCCCCCTCCGGCAGGGTGCCGGAACGGAGCTCCAGATGGGATCATGGCAGAACAGAGACTTACGGCGGCGGAAAAAGGTTTTCGAGGCTCTCCCGAGGGTTTCCAGGATTAATAAGAATTTATAGGCCGGAGAACGAGGTCGGGAGAGCCATAGGGGCCCACAAGCTATCAGGGTGTGGACCCCCCTGGTGTCGCGCCCTGTTGGCTTGTGGAGCCTCCCTGAGGCTCCCGACTATCCTCTGAGGCTTGTTGGTCTTGTTTTGGTCCAGAAAAAATCGTCAAAAAGTTTCGTGGCAATTGGACTTCGTTTGGTAAAGGAAATCTGCAAAGTAAAAAACACACAGAAAACAGCAACTGGCACTTGGCACTGGGTCAATAGGTTAGTGCTAAAAAATATTATAAATTGGTAAATAATGACCCAAATAGTATCTAAGAATTATAATATATCAGCATGGAACAATAAAAAATTATAGATACGTTGGAGACGTATCAAGGGTGAGCAGGATTATGATCCCGAAGTGGAGGAGGACGGGGCCAAGGATAAGGACGAAGAGGTTGATGATCTCGTGGAGACACAACCAAGCATGAAGGGCCCCATCAAGATCAAGGACACACAACTATTTCTAGGATGAAGATATTGCTTTGTGTCACACTTGGATGAAGAGTAGGATTGAAGAGTACTACAACACCATCGTGGAAGTCTCATCAAATCGCACGCAAGGCTCTCTTGGGCACTGTTGGGGTTCCATCCAAGACAAATGCAAGTGATGGTCCGGTTGTATTCAACAAGCTAACCATGCGCCACTGAGTGGTGTTCAAATCTAGGAGTATGGGTCTTTCATCCAAGACATATTCAAGCAAGGCAACAAGAAGTATGGTCACAAGCCCTTCACATTGCACCATTTCTACAAAGGACCTTGCCAGAATGAGAAGTGGATTAGGAGAAACTCCAAGACCACATCGAAGAGATCAAGGTTAAGCATATCCTTTGATGAAGATTATGTGGAAGATGGAAATCCCAATAAGAGGTCGGATGGTAATAAGATTCAAGAGAGGAAGCGGAGAGGAGCCTTCGACAAAATATACAAAGAGGAGCTTGTGTCCATGACTGAGACCAAGAAAGCCTTGGCGGCTGAATGCAAAGGAGAGAAGGCGAAAAGATGGAATGAGCTCAAGTTGTTGGAGGACAAGAAATGGAGGGCAAAGTTGGCGGTCGGAAGAGAGGAAGTTGAAGGCGGAGGCGCATAGGCTTGCACTCGAGGAGGAGAGCCTTATGAAAAAAAGAATGCCGAAGAACATGCTATCATGTTCATGAACCCAACGACAATGAATGACATGGCAAAAAAAGTTTTGAGAGCTCACTCATAAAGAGATCTTGACCCAAAAGGAAGTCTCTCTTCGGAATGGTAGTGGTGGCCATGTGGATGGGGTGGTGGTCGTGTAGATGATGGTGGACTTGGAGGTGGTCATGATTTCTTTGCTGATGATGGTATTTGAGTTCATGTCGCATGCCTTTGTTTGGGCTGGTTTCGTGACATAAGACATGCTATATTGTGGTGATTTTGAATCAAACTTGATCGATGTGGTGCCTTTTGGATGAATTTTATGAATGTTTTAATTTGAATTGCTCGATCCGTGTAACTATATGAGTATTCGTGGTTTATTTGTTGTGCATGCTAAATTTAAATCATTTGAATGATTGGTGAAATGGTGTGTGTTTCTTCGAAATGTATGTGGTACGGTTAAGCAAAAAAAAGATACCCCCCTCTAAGTATAGGGGATAGGTTAGAAACGACCACCATTTAACTTCTTAAATTATCCCCCTCTAAATATCCTCGATTGTTTGCTCCTCTAAATATAGGGTACGGGTTAGAGATCTTGTAAGAAAAAGGACACAAAATCGTATGAAGGTCTGCTGATTAGAAATGGCTCCTCAAATTATAGCGAGTCGGGTCTACCCGCGGTCAAGTTTTTTCCCCAAAACCCTAAAACCTCTAGCGGCGCCTTAGGCGATTAGGGTTTTGACCGTGAAACATGTGCCTCGCCCGGAGATTCACCGTCGGGGTGAAGCGAGTACGTTGCAGAGGAACACCGATGGCTGCCCCCAGTGCCGCTGCTGGCGCGGGGATGGGGGACGAGGCGCCGGCGGGTTGCGACGCCAGGAAGAAGTTGGAGGAGGCTTTGGGCAAGTTGGATATCTCTAAGGAAGAGGCTACTCCCCTGGTGATTGACGATCGCGTTGAGGGGGGGCGGCGAGGTGGCTGCTGGCTGGTAAAATTCTTCATCGAAGCCAATTTCACATCCAGACCATCACCAATGCCCTTCGTCCGACGTGGGGAAACCCACGAGGCTTGAAGTTCAGATCAGTGGGAACAAACATGTTTGTAGCTGAATTCGAGACTCAACGTGACAGAGATCGTGTTTGGGGTGGATCTCCATGGCATATCAACAAGAATGGTGTAGTGCTTGCGAAATTTGATGATTGTATGAGGCGGGACGAACTCAAGTTCGATCGGCTCCAAGTTTGGGCGCGGGTTGTGATTCTGCCCTACAACTTGAGGGATGAATCTTGGTGGACTCCCATTGCAAAGCAGATGGACAAGAATGCACAATCTGTGAGTTTTGATCATAGTGGGGGTTTTTTGCGAGCACGGATCACAATCGAGGTGGAGAAACCACTGCGAAAGTGGATTCTTATTGACTCTGCCAGGAGGAAGAAAGTGGATATGTATGACATTCAGTATGAGCAGATTCCACATTTCTGTTTCTCCTGTGGCAGACTAGGGCACTCTGAATTGTACTGTCCAACACCAGGCTCCCGGGATGAGAAGGGGGAGCTTCCGTTCGGACCTAAGCTTCGCGCGCCAGATGTGTACAGAAAGCCGGCGTCGTCGGAGAACTCCTCCAGGGAACAGAAATCAGGTGCTAATAGTCAACATGCAACCCGAAATTCAAGCACATAAAAAGACGCTGGTGAGGAAGTGGTTTCCCCTGTCAAGCATAAACAACAACGGAAGCGGAAGGAAGTACCAACCCAAGTCTATCGGCCTGTGGCAAAAACCTCGTTGATGCTCACCGAAGGATAGACTGATGTTGTTGGTGTGGAAACTGGTCTGGGGATGATTGAAACAACTTCAGCAAGCAATGACATGGATGAGGGTACTGATCGTAGCCCAAAGAGGAAGAAACCTACCCCTGAAAATTCGACAGAGGCCGCAACGCGGCCCTGCCCGTCCCAATGAGTTGTATCAGCTAGAACTGTCGGGGGCTTGGGAACCCCAAGGCAGTTCACGAGCTTCGCAGTATTGTGAGGCTGGAAGGACCCTCTCTACTCTTTGTAATGGAAACAAAAATAAGAGCAAAAAGAGTGGAGGACCTGCAGAATAAGCTAGGTTTTGATGGATGTTTTGTTGTAGACAGTGTCGGCCTTAGTGGAGGCATTGGTCTTTTTTGGTCTAAGGATGTTACTGTTGAATTGAAAAACTTCAGTAAGTGCCATATAGATGTTTTGGTCCGTAATAAAGATCAGAACTCTCCCTTGTGGAGATTTACGGGTTTCTATGGAGCTCCGCGCGCTAAGGATAGACACCTTAGTTGGCAGCTCTTGCGTACACTTTTCGTCATACTGCATGCTGCATGGTTGTGTATGGGCGATTTCAATGAGACTTTGTACGCTAGTGAGCACTTTAGTAGAGCCTCTCGGCCGGAAAGCCAGATGAGAGCTTTTAGAGAAGTTGCTGATGATCTTTCCTTCCAAGATTTGGGCTGGTCGGGCATGGCTTACACATGGGACAACCACCAATCTGGAGAGGCAAATGTAAAATCGAGGCTGGACCGAGCCTTTGCAAATGAAGAATTCCGACAACATTTTCAGTATGTTCGAGTTAAACATCTGTCTTCGGTGGAATCTGATCACTGTTTTGTTGTTGCAGAAATCAAGGAATCATTACCTTCTAGGTCAAGGGCAAAGAAACAATTCGATATGAGAATGTTTGGCAGACTCACACTGACTATGATCGTCTAGTTTCGGATACATGGCGCGGCATAAGCCATGGTCCGGGATTGCAGGGTATTGCTATGGAACTGGGGAAGCTCCAAGTGACGCTAGAACCCTGGAGTGCTAAGGAGTTTGGCTCGTTGACGAGGACGGTGAGACAACTTCAGAAGAAGCTTGATCGGATCCGTTTCCAATCAATCGGTCGGGGGCCTTCTGATGAGGAGAAACGCACGGTACAAAAAACTAAAGGAGGCGTTACACCAAGAGGAAATATGGTTTCGACAGCGATCAGACGTACCGTGGCTCCGGGAAGGGGACCGTAACACTTCCTATTTTCAGGCACAAGCACGACAGCGTACACGAATGAACAAACTACAGGGGCTTCAGAGAGCAGACGGATCGGTTTGTGCAGATGCAAATGAGGATAAGGATGAGGTGCAGAGTTTTTACGAGCATCTCTATTAGTCGGAAGGTTTTGTCGATGCCAGTGTTCTACTCGACCATGTTCCTATGAAAGTCACTCCGGACATGAACGCTGAGCTAATCAAACCCTATACTGCAGAGGAGGTCAAGGATGCGCTCTTTCAGATGGCGCCATCGAAGGTTCCAGGTATTGATGGGTACACTGCTCATTTTTATCAGCGCCACTGGGACCTTCTGGGCAATGATGTAACCAGTGCAGTGCTAGATTTTCTCAATGGCGGTGAACTTCCTACGGGCTTGAACGACACTTCCATCACTCTAATTCCGAAGGTTAAACACCCCCAGTCCATCTCTCAGTACCGCCCTATTGCATTATGTCCTGTTCTTTACAAGATTGCGGCTAAAGCGATCACTAATCGCATGAGACCTTTTATGGATGAGATCATTAGTGAAGAATAGAGTGCGTTTATTCCTGGCCGTCTCATAACTGATAATGTTTTAGTTGCATATGAAAGTGTGCACACTATGAAGAGGCGAAAAAAAGGGAAAAGTTATTCTTGCGCAGTTAAGCTGGATATGATGAAGGCCTATGATCGCGTTGAATGGCACTACCTTGAGGCAATTTTGTCAAAACTTGGATTCAGCTTGGTCTTTGTCAGGCTGATTTTGAAATGTGTATCTTCAGTTCGGTTCTCGGTGCGAGTGAATGGCGAGCTGCTTCCTTTCTTTACTCCTTCGAGGGATTTTCGGCAATGCGGTCCGGTATCACCATACCTGTTTCTACTTTGTGCGGAAGGCTTTTCCTCGTTGTTGAAGTTTTACAATGGAGGAACGATTGATAGAGGTTTGAGGGTCAGTTACAAATCACCCTGGGTTACCCATCTATTATTCACTGATGATAGCTTGATATTCATCAATGCACAAAATCAGAGTGCTCTCAGACTGAATGAAATTTTGCGGACCTATGGGGATGCTTCAGGTCAGCGTGTTAATCGTGACAAAAGTTCCATTTATTTCAGTACTAACACCCCTGATTTTGTGAAGTAAGATATGAAAGCAACTCTGAATATCCAGGTTGAGGCGTTCAATGAGAGGTATCTCGGGCTGCCTACAGCTGTGGGACGGATCACGAGCGGTGCTTTTCAGTATATTGGCGACAGGGCTCGTGCAAAAATTCAAGGTTGGTCGGAGAAACTATTAGCCTGTGCAGGACGTGAGACACTTTTGAAATCTGTCATTCAAGCAATGTCGGCCTATCTGATGAGTACCTTCCTGTTTACAAAGAAGGTTTGCAAGAGTCTGACTTCTCCTATGGCAAAATATTTCTGGAGCAGTTCTCTTGATAAAAAATCCATGCATTGGGTGTCTTGGAAGGAATTATCTACACCAAAATGCAATGGCGGTATGGGCTTTCGAGACCCGCATCAGTTTAATCTTGCAATGATGGGGAAACATGGATGGCGTCTTCTGAGAAACCCGAATTCGCTATGTGCAAGAGTATTGAAAGGGCGTTACTTCCCGGATACAGATTTCATGCAAGCATCGGTTCCTAAGTCGGCCTCGTCCACATGGAAGTCGATTATTGCGGGAAGGGAGGCTCTTAAGATTGGCCTGATCTCACGAGTGGGGGATGGCACTTCGATTTCGGTGTGGATGGACAAATGGATACCAGGGACTATTTCTATGACTCCACAAGTGAAGTCACCGACTACAAGTATTGAAAAAGTGTCTGATCTAATTGATGTTGATACTTGGACATGGAGGCAGGATGTGATTAGGGACACCTTCATCCCTTCTGATGCCGATGCCATTCTTAATATCCCTATTAGGCAGGGAGGAGGGGAGGATTTCCCTGCTTGGGCGTTTGAAAATTCAGGCAACTACACTGTCAAGACGGCGTACCGTGCTCTAGTGACTCAGGAAGAGCGTCTAGCTCTAGAGGAAGGGACAACTACCAGGACCTCACAGAACGATCAACAGTTGTGGAAGGCCTTATGGAAATTAAACGTCATCCCAAAAGTAAGAGTCTTTTGGTGGAGAGTTCTTCGGGGCATTCTTCTAGATGAAAGTACTATGAAGCATCGCCGCATTGCAGATTTTGAGCGCTGCAAAATTTGCTTCAACATGGACGAGGATCTGATGCATGCTCTCATACACTGTCCACATGTCCGGGGCTTCTGGGAGGAGGCGTGCGCGTGGTTCGGCTTGCGGCTACCTAGCCTACACGCGAATTCATGGGCAAGGGATATCACATGTGATCCTCGGTTCACCGATGATGATCATGCAAAGATTACGACCATAATGTGGTCAATTTGGCACTCCCGAAACCGTGTTAAACATGGGGAGGAAGCTCGGGATCCGGTGGCCACCATGCGTGCTACTAGGGAGGCGATAGCTCTACTAAATCTCCCACGCAAGGCCGCCACTATCCTGCCAGGTTTTGGTTGGCGTCCGCCAGACACGGGAGTTGTAAAGAGCACCACGGACGGTGCGCTCAACGTTGCTGAGGGTCGGGGGGCACAGGTGGCGTCGCCCGTTCGCCGACCGCACTGTTGGGATCCTGGTGCAAACCGTATGAAGGGGTCTCAGACCCCTTGATCATTGAAGCTTTTTCGCTGCGGGATGGAGTCCGATTCGCTGCACTTCGGGGATTCTCGCATGTGATAATGGAAGTGGATTGTCTAGAGTTGGTTAAACTCTGGAACTCTCGCCACAATTCTCGTTCAATTGTGGCCCCTATCCTTCTAGAAATAGGAGAGCTTAGTAATCTTTTTATTTCTTTTGATATTCAGCATGTAAACAGGTCAGCAAACATTCCGGCACACCTTTGTGCAAAACATGCTTGCACTTTGAATGTGACCGATAGCTGGCTTGATGAAACTCCTAGCTTTCTAGTGACCAGCCTCTTGGCAGACTGTCCTGGGAATGCTTTTATCTGAATAAAGCTCTCTAATTTACCCGCAATTTTTTTTACAGCGAGTCAACTCCATAACTCTCTCTCTCTCTCCTTTTTTTTTGCGAGGATAACTCTCTTTACTCGCACCTAAGGCCTTGTACAATGCAAGGTGCCTAGGGGAGGTGCTTAGAGAAATAAAGCAGGCTTTCCTTAAGCACCGATGCTTATTTCTATAGAAGAGGTGCCTAATTAAGCGTCTACTCTGTACATATAAACACCGGTGCTTAAAAAAAGCCTGGTTTATTTCTCTAAGCACTTTCCCTAAGCACCTTACATTGTACAAGGCCTAACAAAGATCACGAGGATATATCTTGGAAGCTCGCTCGTCCAGAAAACATCAATCACAACATGTGACATGTGCTATATTATAGTATTTCTACAACTATTCTGCTATAATGGATAGATAGCAAATATGGCACCCGATCCAAATGGCATGTTGTAGTCCAATTTCAGTCGGTTTTTCTCTAGTTATCAATTCGGCGGTTTCGTTTTCTCCCGACCTTCGTACGGGTGCAAACACTATCTCGAACCACAACCACAGCAACACTAGCCCCAAATCCCTCCCCTTTGCCTTGCCAGCCACAAATCCGCAAGCCATGGACGCGCCACACCAACCAGACGGAACACGAGAAATGTTCATCCATGGCACAGCCACATAGGCATATACCGTTACATCGCCCAAACCGAGACCACACCAACCAAACGCCACCCGATCTCCAAAGAAAAACGCACTACTGCCATCGAAGCAGAGATGCTCCTGGCTCGCACCTCCCCCAGCTTCCTCGCCTCCACCTCCTCCACCCCTACCCCGTCGTCGCAGGCGCTGCCGCCGTCCGCGTCCTTCGGGAGGAGCCAGCGCACCGGCGGCGGCCTAGCCACGGCATCGCCGAACTGCGCCGCCAGACGGCCCGTGATGGCGGCGGCGGCAGCAGCAGTCCCGGCGGCAAAGCTGGAGGACGCCGAGGCGCTCATCGACTCCGTCGAGACGTTCATATTCGACTGCGATGGTGAGAGATTGATCCATCGATCAAGGTCCAGTTACCAGTTTGCTGGAGCTATTCCTGAATGAATTGGCTGCTCTCTTCTTCTTGTTGTTGTGGCGCGTAGGGGTGATATGGAAGGGCGACAAGCTGATCGACGGCGTGCCGGAGACGCTCGACCTGCTCAGATCAAAGGTCTGCTGTGAACTGTAATGGCTCTGGTAGATTCGCAGAATGGATCGTCTTCTCGGACTTCCTATGGCTTCTTGCTGATTTCATCAAGCTGTTGCTGTGCTGCAGGGCAAGAGGCTGGTGTTCGTGACCAACAATTCCACCAAGTCGAGGAAGCAGTACGGGAAGAAGTTCGAGACGCTCGGGCTCAGTGTCAATGAGGTAGTATCCATTCCTGCCGTGAACTGCTGTCTCTGTTCGTCGATCAATTTCCTCTAGTGCAAAATCAACTTGACGAGGCATGGCCCATCGATGCGCAGGAAGAGATATTTGCTTCGTCCTTCGCAGCTGCCGCGTACCTGCAGTCCATCGATTTCCCTAAAGACAAGAAGGTAGCACACATCAGTCACCATCTTTCAGAAAATGGGGCTGCATTGCATTTGTACACATGATTTAGCACAAAAAAATCAAGTGCAGAGTTAAGTATTTCTATGGTCCAGGTTTACGTGATTGGAGAGGAAGGGATTCTCAAGGAGCTGGAGCTGGCTGGCTTTCAGTACCTCGGTGGACCTGTATGTAACAAACAGTGACTCCTTTCTCTGTGATATTCATGATTAATTAACAGATATTCATTTTAGCATGTGAGCTTGTGGTTTAGCCAATGTTGCATGCTAATCAGCATCAACTGATTTGAGTGGATGAGACTTCGGACAAGCTTACACGACTTACATTATATTGTCGTGCTCGTGCAGACAGACGGTGACAAGAAGATAGAGCTGAAGCCTGGATTCTACATGGAGCATGATAAAGATGTCAGTATGATCCTTGTTCCTCTTCTCATTTTAGAGTTAAAAAGTGCCACCACTGCAGTAATAAAATTTGGATTTTCACAGGTTGGAGCAGTTGTAGTGGGATTTGATCGCTATTTTAACTACTACAAAGTTCAGTAAGTACATCTTTGTTCTCTCCTCTCGCCTTCGAAATAATGAACTTAGACAGCAAAAAAGACAATGAAAATAAGGTTGGATGTCAATGATTCAATTAAGACTGCTAGGATTGTAGAAATTCAGATGTGCATTTGATTGCACATTGAAAATACACTCATTTGATTAAATACGCGTAGAAGCAAGACCACATGTTAGCTCTTCATAATCTACAAAAGTTTGGTATTATCAAGTCCACATATGTAAACTTATCGATAATTTACTTCGTAAGGTACGGGACACTCTGCATACGTGAGAATCCTGGGTGCCTTTTCATTGCAACAAACAGGGACGCTGTCACCCATCTCACTGATGCCCAGGAATGGGCAGGTTAGTCAGCCATTCCAACTCTTATTTATACGAGCTGAAAAGAACTATTTATACATACTGCGGAAGGATACATACCACCGTCCCTTGCTTAAATCTTGAACATTTGCCTTGGCCCAGGTGGTGGGTCGATGGTCGGCGCTGTTCTTGGTTCAACCAAACAAGAACCGCTCGTCGTCGGGAAGCCTTCGACATTCATGATGGACTACCTGGCAAAGAAGTAAGAGGCTAACTGTCTCAGCGGTAGTCCAGCTACATGAATCCGTTTCCAGAACTCTGCAAGGAAGAATGTCTGAAGCAAAAGCTGATGTCTAAGAATAGTAATGAGATGTTTTACCTTTCTTCTTCTTTGGTGGCAGGTTTGGAATCACAACATCTCAGATATGCATGGTAGGTGACCGTTTGGATACTGACATTCTATTTGGGCAAAATGGAGGCTGCAAAACTCTCCTGGTTCTTTCAGGTATCTTGATCATACTATTAACCCTGAACTCCAGTGCATGCTGTGCTGAATTCGAATCGGCACTAACCTTGGTTGGCCGCCTTCTGCAGGTGTGACTTCTGTGCAGATGCTTCAGAGCCCTGACAACACGATCCAGCCAGATTTTTACACAAACCAAATTTCTGACTTTCTCACCCTTAAAACAGCAGCAGTATGAACAGAAATGTGAATGTACTGCTTTAGCTGGGGGAGGGCCATTACTTTTGTATAGCAACTAAGAGATCACCCGGGATGGTTTTCTTTCACATTGATTTGTAATCGTGAGACAGATGTTTAAATGCAAGTATGTACATCATTAAATGCATATCAATTTGATGATGATGCCTACTTTTCCTTGGCTCAAGATTAACAATGAATGAACAAAATATCTATGGCAATCAAAATATGCCTTGTTAATCTCGAAATGCAAGCCCAGAGAATAAAAAGGGGAGATCAGAAATGTTGGCTAAGCACAAGACATGTAGAAGGTAAATATGATCCCAGAAGAAAAGAAAAAAGTTGCATCACCAACTCTTATGTTGCTTATGAGAAAATATTCCAGAAGAGAAGCATTACTGTTTGTGTATTACCTCTTAACAATACTAGCAACAAAGTGTTTCACTCAGATCTTGTACCAAGCAATCTTACTGGGAATCAATAAATTACTAAAACATAGAACATCAAATTATGTGTAGGCTCTGTACTTTTATTTACAGAAGATCAAACACAAATGATCCAATCTGGTTCCCATGCTCTCTAAGCTCAAGCAAGAAGTGCACACAATAGCATACCATGAGAATTTCATTATATCATCAGTAAGAAAAAGAAGAATGTACTGTACAGGAGGTATGAAAGCTTCGCTCTAATGACAAAATTGCATGATGAAATCTATACAGTTTCAGTTGTACATTATTGTGGCTTTATTTTTCTCATTTCTTTAAGCTGCACAACAATGTTAGCAAAGCTTCCTTCACATTTTGGCTCCTTGTTTGCCGCGTTTCCTCTGATGTGACACGCAAGCTCTCAAGACCACGGCCCAGGGAGGCAATCATGGGAACAGAAGGTGCGGCCTCGGCAGCACACTCGATCCCATCTCCATGCTTCAGGAGGCCAGCACATGCAACCAAGCTAAAACCAAATGTTGCCCAAGGAGCTATTCGGAAAGGTCGGTTGTGCTTCTGCCTCTTTTGCATTATTTCGTAGAACGACGTCCGCATCGCCAACAAGCTAGTTCTCTCTACAGATGATATTACAGTGTGTGTCACGGCCCGAATCTTCTCTGCTGAAGCTGTGAATTGTAAAGCAGATGACTTCGAACCAGCACTAACAACCCCATGAGAGAGGAGCTTGCTTAATACAATGCCGGCATGCCTTTGCAGCTGCATTAAGCCATACTTTAAAATCACTGGAGTTTTATAAGGAGCCAACTTAAGAATGGCAGATGCCTGGATAGTTTTTGACAAAGATGAAAAACCAAGAATAGCTGTTCCTCCCGCACCAACTGCGACCACAGGTTTCTCAGCTATCCAGCTCTTTTTATCAGTGCTGTCCAATGGCACCTCATTGTTATCACTCTCATTTTTGTTGCCATAATGATTGAAGCAACTGCCAGCTAATTGTGTGATTTCCGAAGGAACAGGAGTGTTCCAGTGTCGCCTTATTCCAGCTAAGCAGCTGGCATCAACTACAGCCACCACAGAACCGAACTCCCTTAGCTGACTTCTGAGAGCTTGAACAAGAAGAATGTGGCACTTCTCCTCAGAAGGGAGCTCTGCAAAATCCAACTTCTCCAAACAATGATTATCCCTGGTATTAATGCGGCGTCTTCCTGCATTGTTTAAACATATTCTAAGAGCCTCTATTGCAATTCCAAATACATAGACATCAGATAACATTTCACTGCAAACTGGCTTCCCCTTGTGAACTTGAGTGAGCAACATCTGTGCAGAAGCCATAGCCTTCCCAATTGACGGAATTTCAACAAATATCGCATAAAGGTCGGAGAGCAAAGGGTAGACGGTCTGCGCAAAAAGTGGAGGCTCGTATCTGTCGGTCGGCTTACATTCTGACAGTCTGCACTCCGCAACAGCATAGGAAGAGATAGCTTGGGACAACAACAAGTTAGCAGTTGGAGCTAGCGACTTCATGAGCTGTCCTCCATAATCATCCACAAGGCATATCTTCCTGACATGGGAGCTTACTGCTGAAGTGGCACTCTTAGGGAGCAAGCAGTTACTCTGTAACTGGAGACCAGATTTATCATCCATGGCACTCTGAGGGAGAGAGCAGCTAGTCTGCGATTGCTGAGCTGAGTTGTCGTCCGTACTATTTCTGTTGCTCGATCCACCCGCATTGCAATTCTTCTCATACGGAGAGCCGAGCAAGAGAAAATGTGACTCTGTCTCCTCCGCAGCTCTCTTGGCAGCCAATAGGTGGCCGTAGAACCCGACCCCAAAAATCTCCCGCAAGACCTGGCAAGCTGCAGATTTCACATAGTGATCTTTGCTCTTCTTCTCTGTGATGCAACGCTTGATCACCTGGAACGGCGACGCCGGCACGCCGCCCGCCCCACCTTCAGCCAGGCACTGCTCCTCGATCAAAACGTCCTCGACCTCTGTGTGCGCGACCTGGGTGATCACGGCCCGGGGCCGCACCGCCCTGATCAGATGGCCGGCGTCCAAAGCGGACTGCTCGGACAGATTCTGCGCCGCGAGGATGTAGAGCAAGCCCTGCGTCTCGGGCTCCCGGATCGCGAACACGAACTGCTTCGTCTCCTCCGGCACGGGGAGGGTCCGCACCAGCCGCGCGGACGCGCCCAGGTCGTCCTCCTTCAGGAGAGCCGAGAGCGGCCACAGACTTTGAATGTACGAGAGCACCGCCGACGCCATGGCCGCCGCATCAGCGGTTGCTCCGCCGGCGACCCTCCGGGGAGAGATGTCGCTTCCGATCGAACGGGGAGGGCTGACTTGGCCCTTCTCCCCCTTATTCTGCCCCTCGGGGCCTGATTCGCGGCCTGAGGGGTGGTCCTAGGCCGCTTCCGCCCCCGCCGAGACTCGCCGCCGACGGTGGCGGCGGATGGTGGCGCAGGACTACGGGAATTTGGGTGGCGTGCGTGCGGCTTGCCCTAGATTTCTTTCTGGAACTCCTTTTTCTTTTCCTTTTCTTCCGTTTTCTCCTGCGAGCTGTCAATCTTTGCTCTGGTCGCGCCGGGTCCCTTCCAGAGCCCGCTTCTGGCACGGTCGTTGTCGGTCGGTCGACATGGGTTTGAGCGGTACAACGAGGCCTCAGGACATATAGGAATATCACTAGCAAAAATGCCCATGCGTTGTAACGGGTGAAAACAACCTTCACACGGTTTTTATCCATTGAGCATGGCTAAAGACATCACCCTAATGCCCGTAACATAATAAACATAACGAATACCTCATCCTCGTGTCCACATCCTCCATTTCAATATGACATTAGACCCATGTTTCCGCTTGTCCTCTTTGTTGTCCTCGTCACCGGTGGTCACAGTACCAGTTATCACTAATCAAGGTTAGCCAGGTCCAATAGCTGGATCACTGAGCCTCATTCGTGTCTGGCGAGATCAATAGCGTTGGAAAAAGATTTTTTTTATCATCCGGCTAATATAATAGGAAAAAACATAATATATGTATGTGTTATCATATAAATTGAATAATTTGTGTCAAATAAAACATGAAACCTTAGTTGGACTCCTCATGCATTGTGACGGGTGTCATTGGGCTGAGCGAGGGCTGGTCGTACGTGAAGATGCGATGGAGAAAAAGATCCCTTTTCGAACATAAATTGAACTAAAACGATACATCCGTGGGCATATTTCAAAAATTCACCCAGTTTTATTATTAGTAGGTACAGATTAAAAAAATGTTAGCTACAATACCCTAGTTTTAAAAAATAATGTTTTGAAAAAATTGTGTTTTCTAATTCAAAGTTCAAAAAATATGTGTGTTTTTAAAAATGTTCGCAAAATCGAAAAAAACATCCAGTATCCTAGTTTTAAAATTTTGTCCGTGTTTAAATAAACACCAGGTTTCAAAAAAAACATTTTTTCTTCTTAAAAACCAATTTCGACTTTAATTTTTTATTCACAACCTTACTCAATATTCGCTTCTAAAATATGTTCACTTTTTCTAAAAGAAAATTCATTTAGGTCTTAAATGTGGCACCGTTGTTCACTTTCATATAAATTAAGTAATTTGTGTCACATAAAACATGAAACCTTAGTTGGACTTCTCATAAATTGTGACGGGTGTCATTGGGCTGAGCGAGGGCTGGTCGTACGTGAAGATACGATGGAGAAAAATATCCCTTTTCGAATATAAATTGAACTAAAACAATACATCCGTGGGCATATTTTCAAAATTCACCCAGTTTTATTATTAGTAGGTACAGATTAAAAAATGTTAGCTACAATACCCTAGTTTAAAAAAATAATGTTTTGAAAAAATTGTGCTTTCTAATTCAAAGTTCAAAAAATATTTGTGTTTTTAAAAATGTTCGCAAAATCGAAAAAAACATTCAGTATCCTAGTTTTAAAAATTTGTCCGTGTTTAAATAAACATCAGGTTTAAAAAAATTCTTCTTAAAAACCAATTTTGACTTTAATTTTGTATTCACAACCTTACTAAATATTCGCTTCTAATCACTTTTTCTAAAAGAAAATTCATTTTGGTCTTAAATGTGGCACAGTTGTGCATTTAATTTAACGTGTCGCGCTGCCAATTGAACTCAAGGTCTTCTATAGTGTAGTGGTTAGCAGCCGTTGTTGTTCAACCTGGCCGCCCGGGTTCGACTCTGGGCGGGGCAACCTTTTTGTTTTGTTGGACAATTTCCCCTAATGGGCCGGCTTATCTCGGCTTTGTACGTTAATTTTTAGGCGAAAACAAATCGGGAGTAGGTTTAGGCGGACGAAATATTATGTGGGGTCCACTGTAAACCCAAAAAGTTGGAGAAACAATCCTCCCTTTAATATTAGGTATAGATATAGATAGGAATATGAAAATTATACAATAAAAAGTAAGATGATATGCATCTCAATTTCTATTGAGAAAGACATGTTATCTAATGCCTAGGATAAGAATTTTTTTCGTTGGGGCTAGATTAATGTTTTTTTCTTTGAAATGTGTAAGATTAATTCCTGTCCTACATATGAATAAAAATCCATTCCTACAAACCAAAGGGGTTCATAGATTTTTTTTTCTTTAAAAATTCTATCCTATGAAATTCTACAAAATTCCTACAAACCAAAGAAGGCCTGAAGATGTGTTGGGTAGGGTATATTGAGGTGAGGGTGCTTTCCTACTGGATCCATTTTTGTTAACACGATACAGATGGCAGACGCTCAAACATACGCGCATACACTCATCCTATGAACACGCGCATGCAGACCATAGACCATACCCCTATAAGAACTTCAGGAGACTAAGCCGGCACATAATCTTGAGATTGCCAAAATCGTCATAGATGTATTCCTAATCGACAAAAACGTCTCCTCTCATTGAATGCACATCACCGGAAGGCCTGGAATAAATCCAGAAAATGCAAACACCAATGTCAAGTCTAGAACTTAAACTATGATGAATAGGGGATACCACTGTCCTCCTAACCATCTAACCACAGGTGTTTCTCAAAAAAAATCCAACCACGGGTTAGTTTGCTACTCGACCCATTTTTAGGTGTTTGGTAGGGTGTATGTTTTCTACTTAGCATGGTTCAAGCGATGCATAAAGAAGCCTCTAGCCATGTCCACATGCAAACATCAAACAACCCAGCCTGACTCAGCGTGGCTCCTCTTGACCCCCACATATTCTCTCCCCGACCCACTAGAGGTCCGATGGACTGCCCCCTCTTGAAAAATTCCCTACCCTAGATACCAGAATCCCCTCGCCCCTCGTGGCTCTCGCGACCATGGCAAAACCAACCGCGACAAGTGTCATTTGCTTATGATTTAGGTGTGAAGATGATGTTGGATATCTTTGCAATCTACCAATAGGAATTATTTCGAATTAATTCTTGTCCTTTGACAATTGGTATCCTTTTATGTGGTAGAAATTGCTTCTCATCTTTACATTGGATTTTGTTTATCCGTTTGTCTTCCTTGCCTCTTGTGGATCTTTTTGAACATGTCTAGTGTTTCTATAGATATAGTGAAAGTGATGATCCCATCTTGTGCATCTTGTATTCAAATGCAAATTCTATATAAATCACATCTGTTGGGGGATCTATTCTATTTTCTTTAGAACACTCTCTTTATGCATTTATCATAAAACGTTTTGATCCTTATCAAGTGTGTGTTGGTGGAAGTCAATCCTTTTCTTTTTAGTGCTTTGTGCCATCATGAATTTGGTTTGTTTGGAACTTAGCTCTCTTTTGGGGACTTGATACCTCTTGTTTGTTTTCTTTTGATTGGTATCTTGTTTCCTGTTATTTGGCATGTGTCAATGGATATCTCATTCCTTGATGTATCTTTTTATTGGTATCTTTCAAGTGATAATTTCTTCGTTTGGTATCTTATTTTCACTTGGTATCTTTTCTTTTGGTATCTTATCAACTATGTGTTGATTTGGTTCTTGAAAGTCCTGAGCATGCATATTTACTATGTACTTTCTTTGGCATGCTTTCTTTCTTCGACCCAATATATAGTAGAAACTCAACTATGTCACAAATTGGCTAAAGTGTGCATGAAATTCAAGTTCATATCTATATGCACATAGTTATGCGGAGTTTGTCCTATGTATTGTTGGTCTACTAACTCTTTGTTCCCAATGAGTTTGGGTACCATTTTGTTTGTGTTGTTGTTCTAGGAACAATTGGAGATGCATTGGATGCTCGGCTCACTTACAAGGAAGGTGTTGACACCATGTGCTTATTGGAGCCAAGCTAGGATGATCGATGAACCATTATCTACTACATCAATCCAATGCTATCTCGGTAGCAAGTATCTACTTCATGCATACATTTCTTGCATTCAACTTCTTGTAGGTTGCATCATGGCATGAATTTCTTGATTCTTTCTTGTGGTACTTGTTTTCTTACTCAAAGCTGTTGGGGAACGTTGCATAGGAAACAAAAATTTTCCTACGCACACACAAGATCTATCCATGGTGATGAGCATCTACGAGAGGGAGAGTGAATCTACATACCCTTGTAGATCGCTAAGCGGAAGCGTTTAAGAAACGCGGTTGATGTAGTCGAACGTCTCCGCGATCCAAATCGCAAGTCGTCCCTCGATCCGATCACGAACTAGTGCCGAACGGACGGCACCTCCGCGTTCAACACACGTACGGCTTGATGACGCCTTCACCTCCTCGATCCAGCGAGCGATGGTGGAGTAGTGGTTGAGTTCCAGCAGCACGACGGCGTGGTGATGGTGGTGAGGAACAATCTCTGCAGGGCTTCGCCAAGCGCTACGGAGATTATGACGGAGGAACTAGAGGGTTAGGGTTGCCGCACACGGCTTGGGGAAATCTTGATGTGTCCCGTGTGCTAGCCCTGCCCCTCTATTTATATGTTGAGCCTTGGGGTCTAAACTTGGAGTAAAAACCTCCTCCAGGTCGGTTTTGCCCGCACAAGGTCGGTTTGGTCCGCAGGGAAAGAGTCCAACTCGGATCCCTGCCGAACCGTGCACAGCCGCACAAAAGCGGTAGTACCGCTTCACACAAGCGGTAGTACCGCTTGGGCGGTAGTACCGCTTCACACAAGCGGTAGTACCGCTCGGGCGGTAGTACCGCTTCACCAAGCGGTAGTACCGCTTACGCGGCAGCAAAACTACTTTTTGCACTTTCCAATACCTCGTGGGCTTTTATCCCTTGGCCCATATAAAGTGTTCTCGCACCCGAACACTTCGGTAAACATCCGGAACCCCTTCCGGTGAACTCCGTAACTCTTCCGGAGATCAAAACACTATTATCACATATATCAATCTTTACCTCCGGACTCTTCCGGAGATCCTCGTCATGTCCGGGATCTTATCCGAGACTCCGAACAACTTTCGGTCACCAACATAATAACTCAATTATACTAATCGTCACCAAACGTTAAGTGTGTAGACCCTGCGGGTTCGAGAACTATGTAGACATGACCGAGACACTTCTACGATCAATAACCAATAGCGGGACCTGGATGCCCATATTGGCTCCTACATATTCTACGAAGATCTTTTATCGGTCGAACCTCTATGTCAAGGATTCAGTTAATCCCGTATGCTATTCCCTTTGTTCTTCGGTATGTTACTTGCCCGAGATTCGATCGTCGGTATCACTATACCTAGTTCAATCTCGTTACCGGCAAGTCTCTTTACTCGTTCCGTAATACAAGATCCTGTGGCTAACTCTTTAGTCACTTTGCTTGCAAGGCTCAATGTGATGTTGTATTACCGAGTGGGCCCTGAGATACCTCTCCGTCACACGGAGTAACAAATCCCAGTCTTGATCCATGCCAACCCAACAGACACCCTCGGAGATACCTGTAGAGCACCTTTATAGTCACCCAGTTACGTTGCGACGTTTGATACACACAAGGTATTCCTCCGGTGTCAGTGAGTTGCATGATCTCATGGTCAAAGGAACAGATACTTGACATGCAGAAAACAATAGCAATAAACTGACACGATCAAATGCTACGTTTACAGTTTGGGTCTTGTCCATCACATCATTCTCCTAATGATGTGATCCCGTTATCAAATGACATCTCATGTCAATGGCTAGGAAACCTTAACCATCTTTGATCAACGAGCTAGTCAACTAGAGGCTTACTAGGGACACAGTGTTGTCTATGTACCCACACATGTATTTGAGTTTCCAATCAATACAATTATAGCATGGATAATAAACGATTATCATGAACAAGGAAATATAATAATAACCAATTTATTATTGCCTCTAGGGCATATTTCCAACAGTCTCCCACTTGCACTAGAGTCAATAATCTAGTTCACATCACTATGTGATTTACATTGTAATGAATCGAACACCCATGCAGTTCTGGTGTTGTTCATGTTTAGCCCTTGGAAGAGGTTTAGTCATCGTATCTGCAACATTTAGATCCGTGTGTACTTTGCAAATATTTATGTCGTCCTCCTTGATGTAATCGCGGATGGAATTGAAACGTCGCTTTATGTGTCTGGTCCTCTTGTGAAATTTTGGTTCCTTGGCTAGAGCAATGGCACCATTATTATCACAAAACAGAGTCATTGGGTTAAGTGCACTAGGCACTACTCCAAGATCTGTCATGAACTCCTTCATCCAGACACCTTCCTTCGCCGCCTCCGAGGCAGCGATGTACTCCGCTTCGCATGTAGAATCAGCTACCACGCTTTGCTTGGAACTGCACCAGCTAACCACACCCCCATTAAGAATAAACACGTATCCGGTTTGAGACTTAGAGTCATCCGGATCAGTGTCAAAGCTTGCATCGACGTAACCCTTTACGACGAGCTCTTGATCACCTCCATAAACGAGAAACATGTCCTTAGTCCTTTTCAGGTACTTCAGGATATTCTTGACCGCCGTCCAGTGTTCCATTCCTGGATCACTTTGAAACCTTCCGACCATACTTATGGCAAGGCTGACATCGGGTCTTGTGCACAGCATTGCATACATGATAGAGCCTATGGCCGAAGCATAGGGGATGACACTCATCTTTTCTCTATCTTCTGCAGTCACTGGGCATTGAGTCTTACTCAACTTCACACCTTGCAAAACAGGCAAGAACCCCTTCTTGGACTGATCCATTTTGAACTTCTTCAAAATCTTATCAAGGTATGTGCTTTGTGAAAGTCCTATTAAGCGTCTTGATCTATCTCTATAGATCTTTGATACCTAATATGAAAGCAGCTTCTCCTAGGTCCTTCATTGAAAAACTCTTGTTCAAATATTCCTTTACGCTTTCCAGCATTTCTATATTGTTTCCAATTAGTAATATGTCATCCACATATAATATTAGAAACGCTATAGAGCTCCCACTCACTTTCTTGTAAATACAAGCTTCTCCGTAAACTTGTATAAACTCGAACGCTTTGATCACCTCATCAAAACGAAGATTCCAACTCCGAGATGCTTGCACCAGTCCATAAATGGATCGCTGGAGTTTGCAAACTTTGTCAGCATTTTCTGGATCGGCAAAACCTTCTGGTTGCATCATATACAACTCTTCCTTAAGGAAACCGTTAAGGAACGCTGTTTTGACATCCATCTGCCAAATTTCATAATCGAAAAAGGCAGCTATTGCTAACATGATTCTGACGGACTTAAGCATCGCTACGGGTGAGAAGGTCTCATCGTAGTCAACTCCTTGAACTTGTGAAAAACCCTTTGCCACAAGTCGAGCTTTATAGACGGTGACATTACCGTCCGCGTCCGTCTTCCTCTTAAAGATCCATTTGTTCTGAATGGCCTTACGCCCTCCAGGTAATACTTCCAAAGTCCATACTTTGTTTTCATACATGGATCCCATCTCGGATTTCATGGCCTCTAACCACTTCTCGGAATCCGGGCTCATCATCGCTTCTCCATAGCTCGTAGGTTCATCGTTGTCTAACAACATGACCTCTAAGACAGGGTTGCCGTACCACTCGGGAGCAGTACGCGTCCTTGTCGACCTACGAGGTTTGATAGCAACTTGATCCAAAGCTTCATGATCATCATCATTAACTTCCTCTTCAGCTAATGTAGGCCCCACAGAAACAACTTTCTGCGCTGCGCTACTCTCAGGTTGAAGTAAAGGTTCAACAACCTCATCAAGTTCTATCTTCTTCCCACTCAATTCTTTCGAGAGAAACTCTTTCTCAAGAAACGTTCCGTTTTTAGCGACAAACACTTTGCCTTCGGATCTGAGGTAGAAGGTATACCCAACTGTCTCTTTTGGGTATCCTATGAAGACGCATTTCTCCGCTTTGGGTTCCAGCTTTTCAGGCTGAAGCTTTTTGACATAAGCATCACATCCCCAAACTTTAAGAAACGACAGCTTTGGCTTCTTGCCAAACCAAAGTTCATATGGCGTCGTCTCAACGGATTTCGATGGTGCCCTATTTAAAGTGAATGCAGCTGTCTCTAATGCATAACCCCAAAACGATAGTGGCAAATCGGCAAGAGACATCATAGATCGCACCATATCCAATAAGGTTCGGTTACGACGTTCGGACACACCATTACGCTGTGGTGTTCCAGGCGGTGTCAATTATGAAACAATTCCACATTGTCTTAAGTGACTGCCAAACTCATAACTCAGATATTCTCCTCCTCGATCAGATCGTAGGAATTTAATCTTCTTGTTACGATGATTCTCAACTTCACTCTGAAATTGTTTGAACTTTTCAAATGTTTCAGACTTGTGTTTCATTAAGTAAATATACCCATATCTACTTAAGTCATCAGTGAAGGTGAGAAAGTAATGATAACCACCGCGCGCTTCAATACTCATCGGACCGCACACATCAGTATGTATGATTTCCAATAAGTCACTTGCCCGTTCCATTGTTCCAGAGAACGGCGTTTTAGTCATCTTGCCCAAGAGGCATGGCTCACATGTGTCAAGTGATTCAAAATCAAGTGACTCCAAAAGTCCATCAGCATGGAGCTTCCTCATGCGTTTTACGCCAATATGACCTAAACGGCAGTGCCACAAGAAAGTGGTATTATCATTATCAATTCTACATCTTTTGGCATCAATGTTATGAACATGTGTATCATTACTATCGAGATTCAATAAGAATAAACCCCTCACATTGGGTGCATGACCATAAAAGATATTACTCATATAAATAGAACAACCATTATTCTCTGATTTAAATGAGTAACCGTCTCGCAATAAACAAGATCCAGATATAATGTTCATGCTTAACGCAGGCACCAAATAACACTTATTTAGGTTCATCACTAATCCCGACGGTAATCGAAGAGCGAGCGTGCCGACGGCGATCACATCAACCTTGGAACCATTTCCCACGCGCATCGTCACTTCGTCCTTTGCCAGCCTCCGTCTATTCCGCAGTTCCTGTTTTGAGTTGCAAATATGAGCAACCGCACCGGTATCAAATACCCAGGCACTACAACGAGAGTTGGTAAGGTACACATCAATAACATGTATATCATATATACCTTGTTTGTTGTTGGCCGCCTTCTTGTCAGCCAAATACTTGGGGCAATTCCGCTTCCAGTGTCCAGTTCCCTTGCAATGAAAACATACAGTTTCTGGTTTGGGTCCAGCCTTGGGTTTCTTCACGAGAGGAGCAACTGCTTTGCCACTCTTCTTGGAGTTACCCTTCTTACCCTTGCCATTTTTCTTGAAACTAGTGGTTTTATTGACCATCAACACTTGATGCTCCTTCTGAATTTCAGACTCAGCGGCTTTCAGCATCGCAAACAGCTCGGCGACTGACTTGTTCATCCCGTGCATGTTATAGTTCAACACGAAGCTCTTGTAGCTAGGTGGCAATGATTGAAGAACTCTGTCAGTGATAGCCTCTGGCGGAAGGGGCATGCCTAACTCAGCCAGACGGGTGGAGTACCCAGACATTATGAGCACGTGATCACTGATAGACCCGTTCTCCTCCATCTTGCAAGCATAGAACTTATCGGAGATCTCATATCTCTCGATCCGGGCATTCTTCTGAAAGATAAACTTCAACTCCTGGAACATCTCATATGCTCCATGACGTTCAAAACGTCTTTGAAGTCCCGGTTCTAAGCCATACAACATTGCACATTGAACTATTGAGTAATCATCAGAACGAGCCTGCCAGGCGTTCACAACGTCTAGAGACTCAACTAGAGCGGGTGGATCACCAAGCGGTGCATCAAGGACATAAGCCTTCTGGGAAGCCGTAAGGATAATCCTTAGATTACGGGCCCAGTCCACAAAGTTACTTCCATCATCTTTCAACTTAGCTTTCCCTAGGAACGCATTAAAATTCAGGGGTGCTACTGCGCGAGCCATGATCTACAACATAAATATAGCAAAGACAACTTAGACTATTGTTCTAGATAATGAGTTTAATTAATCATATTACTTAAAAACTCCCACTCAAATTGACATCCCTCCGATCATTCGAGTGTAACATGATCCAAATCCACCAACTCAAGTCCGATCATCACGTGAGTCGAGGTGGTTTCAATGGTGAACATCTTCATGTTGATCATATCTACTATATGACTCATGTTCGACCTTTCGGTCTCTTGTGTTCCGAGGCCATGTCTGTACATGCTAGGCTCGTCAAGTTTAACCCGAGTGTTTCCGCACGTGCAACATGGCTTACACCCGTTGTATGTGAACGTAGAGTCTATCACACCCGATCATCACGGCGTGTCTAGAAACGACGAACTTTCGCAACGGTGCACACTCGGGGAGAACACAATTTATCTTGAAATTTAAGTGAGGGATCACCTTATAATGCTACCGTCGTCCTAAGCAAAATAAGATGCATAAAAGGATTAACATCACATGCAAATCATAAGTGACATGATATGGCCATGAACTTGTGCTTTTGATCTCCATCTCCAAAGCACCGGCATGATCTCCATCGTCACCGGCATGACACCATGATCTCCATCAACGTGTCGCCATAAGGTTGTCGCGCCGACTGTTGCTTCCACGACTATTGCTAACGTTTAGCGATAAAGTAAAGCATTACATAGCGCTTAATGATTGACACGCAGGTCATACAATAATTAAAGACAACTCTATGGCTCCTGCCAGTTGCCGTATTCATCGACATGCAAGTCGTGATATTCTATACAACACATGATCATCTCATACATCACATATATCTCATCATGTAATTGGCCATATCACATCACAACATACCCTGCAAAAACAAGTTAGACGTCCTCTAATTGTTGTTGCAAATTTTACGTGGCTGCTACGGGTTTGCAAGAACCGTTCTTACCTACGCAAAACCACAACGTGGTGTAGTGATTGCTTTTTGATCTTCTAAAAGAACCCTCTTCATTGAAATCGATTCAACTAAAGTGAGAGAGACAGACACCCGCTAGCCATCTTTATGCAACGAAGTTACATGTCAGTTGAAGGAACCTGTCTCGCGTAAGTGTACGCGTAATGTCGGTCCGGGCCGCTTCATCTCACAGTACCGCCGAATCAAATATCAACTAGTAACGGCAAGCAATATGTATACACCCACGCCCACAACTCGTTTGTGTTCTACTCGAGATCTCATCTACGCATAGACCTAGCTCAGATGCCACTGTTGGGGAACGTTGCATAGGAAACAAAAATTTTCCTACGCACACACAAGATCTATCCATGGTGATGAGCATCTACGAGAGGGAGAGTGAATCTACATACCCTTGTAGATCGCTAAGCGGAAGCGTTTAAGAAACGCGGTTGATGTAGTCGAACGTCTCCGCGATCCAAATCGCAAGTCGTCCCTCGATCCGATCACGAACTAGTGCCGAACGGACGGCACCTCCGCATTCAACACACGTACGGCTTGATGACGCCTTCACCTCCTTGATCCAGCGAGCGATGGTGAAGTAGTGGTTGAGTTCCAGCAGCACGACGGCGTGGTGATGGTGGTGAGGAACAATCTCTGCAGGGCTTCGCCAAGCGCTACGGAGATTATGACGGAGGAACTAGAGGGTTAGGGTTGCCGCACACGGCTTGGGGAAATCTTGATGTGTCCCGTGTGCTAGCCCTGCCCCTCTATTTATATGTTGAGCCTTGGGGTCTAAACTTGGAGTAAAAACCTCCTCCAGGTCGGTTTTGCCCGCACAAGGTCGGTTTGGTCCGCAGGGAAAGAGTCCAACTCGGATCCCTGCCGAACCGTGCATAGCCACACACAAGCGGTAGTACCGCTTCACACAAGCGGTAGTACCGCTTGGGCGGTAGTACCGCTTCACACAAGCGGTAGTACCGCTCGGGCGGTAGTACCGCTTCACCAAGCGGTAGTACCGCTTACGCGGCAGCAAAACTACTTTTTGCACTTTCCAATACCTCGTGGGCTTTTATCCCTTGGCCCATATAAAGTGTTCTCGCACCCGAACACTTCGGTAAACATCCGGAACCCCTTCCGGTGAACTCCGTAACTCTTCCGGAGATCAAAACACTATTATCACATATATCAATCTTTACCTCCGGACTCTTCCGGAGATCCTCGTCATGTCCGGGATCTTATCCGAGACTCCGAACAACTTTCGGTCACCAACATAATAACTCAATTATACTAATCGTCACCAAACGTTAAGTGTGTAGACCCTGCGGGTTCGAGAACTATGTAGACATGACCGAGACACTTCTACGATCAATAACCAATAGCGGGACCTGGATGCCCATATTGGCTCCTACATATTCTATGAAGATCTTTTATCGGTCGAACCTCTATGTCAAGGATTCAGTTAATCCCGTATGCTATTCCCTTTGTTCTTCGGTATGTTACTTGCCCGAGATTCGATCGTCGGTATCACTATACCTAGTTCAATCTCGTTACCGGCAAGTCTCTTTACTCGTTCCGTAATACAAGATCCTGTGGCTAACTCTTTAGTCACTTTGCTTGCAAGGCTCAATGTGATGTTGTATTACCGAGTGGGCCCTGAGATACCTCTCCGTCACACGGAGTAACAAATCCCAGTCTTGATCCATACCAACCCAACAGACACCCTCGGAGATACCTATAGAGCACCTTTATAGTCACCCAGTTACGTTGCGACGTTTGATACACACAAGGTATTCCTCCGGTGTCAGTGAGTTGCATGATCTCATGGTCAAAGGAACAGATACTTGACATGCAGAAAACAATAGCAATAAACTGACACGATCAAATGCTACGTTTACAGTTTGGGTCTTGTCCATCACATCATTCTCCTAATGATGTGATCCCGTTATCAAATGACATCTCATGTCAATGGCTAGGAAACCTTAACCATCTTTGATCAACGAGCTAGTCAACTAGAGGCTTACTAGGGACACAGTGTTGTCTATGTACCCACACATGTATTTGAGTTTCCAATCAATACAATTATAGCATGGATAATAAACGATTATCATGAACAAGGAAATATAATAATAACCAATTTATTATTGCCTCTAGGGCATATTTCCAACAAAAGCATCCCAACGATGATCTCTTGCTGCTAGTTGTGATGTCTTTGATGTTCGTGTGGTGGAGTCTAGTTATATACAATAAGACAATATTAAGCCATGTGCTATGCTTTCAAGCAAAGTTCTTATTGGTATATTTATGACTTTTGTTTGGATATCTTGCTCTTTCTTATTGTAACTATTTCATGTGTACATCCTTCTTTGTGGATATATATCATCATGATTGTCTTCTATCTAGAATCTTATACACATGAGAGAAGTTACATCTCTAGTTGATATCCTCTTTTCCTTCACGTCCACCGTTGCATTCCTTTTTTTAATTCCTTGGTGGTTTCGTGAATGAATTTGTCTTGAGTGCGGATCTTATATCCATGCATCTTGATGCACTCTTTGGTGGTGAAGATTATTTTTCCTCATGCTTGTCTTGACGAGGGTTTTTCCACTTCGTTTGGTATCCCTCCTCTTGACAAGGCTATTATTTCCTATCTTCACCATGGGTTGTCACAAGCTTTGGTTTTTAATTTTCTTATTAGTAAGCTTGTGAACCCATTTGCTAAAGTGCTTTGTGTGTGTGGGAAGGATATGTCTTGCACTTTGTGTCTCATTTCATCAAGACTATATTGATGCTTAATGCTCATCCTTATAATAGTCTTCTCAAGTGCTTTACCATGACTCACACACATCATTTTGGTTGAGCGTATTCTTAAGTTGCCTCTTTTACATGTTGCTCAACCATATGTTTGGTGCAAGTGATATTCTTATTGTCTTATCTACGTGCTTGCACTTATTGTGTGTTTCTATTGATTTTGGGGGAGTGATGATCCTATTTTGTGCTCTTGTATCCAAATACAAAAATTCTTAATAGTGCACAAATCATGGGGAGCTTCTCTAGTTTCTTTAAAACACTCTTTTGCCCATATCATAATATATTTTATTCATGTGAGTCATAGGATCATGTGATTGTTTGTTCCAATTGGTATCTTCTGATTGCTTGTCTCACTCTTTTGTATGTCTTTGTGCCATACGATCCTTTTGCAATCTTTGGATACTCAATATAGTTTGTTTTCCTCCAACTACTTATCATTGTATATGTGTATTTCATTGCACTCATATTTTGAGAAATACACACTTTTTGGAGGAACACCTATTATATTGGATTTCTAAGCTTTTCATCCATTTTGGCAATCGATGCCAATGGGGGAGAAGTTTAGAGAGTTTAGGTTGGAAAGTTTAGAGAGTTTTGCTTTTGATTGCTTAAGCATCTGCATCTCATACCCATGCATTATTACTTTGCATGTGTGTGCTTGGTTGTGCTTATTTCCTTATATAAACTCTCTTGAAGGTGGTTGTCATCAATTACCAAAATGGGGGAGATTGTAAGAGCACATTTCTCCATGTGTGGTTTTGGTAATTGATGACAATCCCTATGGACTAATGGTTGCCTTGAGTTATATTCGAAGGATTTGTCCATAGGTACTTCTTGAAGTCCATCTGTTGGTTTCAAGGAGTTTATATGGTGACCAAGGTGGTATTCAAGGTTTTATCCAAAGATTGGTCATGTGAGAGTTGAGCTTATTGCAAGCATGTCTTGAAGAAGAAGATTGTGTGAGCACTCATGTTTACCTTCAAGACATCATCTTTATGAAGAGAGAAGATAAGATACAAGGTTGATCAAGACTAAGTCAAAGAGTGAACCAAGTTGATCAACACACAAAGCGTACAAGATATACCGAGAGGGATCAAGTGATCCCATGGTATGGTAAGCATTGTCCATTACGCTTTGTGTACTAACCCATGGTCTACGTGAGTGTTCTTTGTAGGGTTAGGTATATTTTCATGGGATTGCATCAAGAGGAAGATCCCATACAACC
This sequence comes from Elymus sibiricus, assembly GCA_039707655.1. Classification (NCBI taxonomy): domain Eukaryota; kingdom Viridiplantae; phylum Streptophyta; class Magnoliopsida; order Poales; family Poaceae; genus Elymus; species Elymus sibiricus. The sequence goes on along the minus strand of CM077665.1, from coordinate 393,313,594 downwards.
CATGGAAGATGACATCAAGTGGTGATCGTCATCAAGGTTGCGGTGTGCAAGTTCAAGTGAATCATCACGGAGAGATCATGCTTGAAGCTTGCCGTCCATTGTGGTGACAATGGACTTGTGAAGATGTGCCGAAGAGTGGCTCACCCATAGCGGAGTATGGGGGAGCAATCTACTAGTCTTCATCGAGCCGGCGCAATCAAGAAAGGTGGTCCATCTTGAGAAGGACAAGATCGTCATCATCTAGCTCAAGTGGACTATGCGCAAGGCAAAGGTTTGACTTTGATAGGGTTTTCCATTTTACCGGTCTCATGGTGGTAGTTGGGAGACCGGGTTATAGAATCGATAGCCGTACTATCAAGTGGGGCTCTCAAGTGAGTAGCTTGATCGTATCGTTCGTTGAGAGCTCAAACCATTTGCATCCTTGCATCATCATCTTTCTTGGTCCTTATTTGGTTTTTCTCTATGTGAGTTTTTGAGCTTATGGTCTTCATCGTGATAAGTTAAAGCTCATCGAAAACAGATTTCGTATGCATCATATTGTGTTTTCGGTGTTGAAGATTTTGCCGGATATTTATTGGGAAGGTCATCTTCCTTATCCTAGTGGCATTTATTCTCCATTGCTTGTTCTTAATTTAACTAGTCATTGTTGGATAGCTCTTGTTGTCCTTTATCCAACAAGCTTGAGTTTGCTCAAATCGGAGCTCTTATGCGAAAGTTATGGCTATTTTAGTCTTACCTGTTTTACATAGAGAGGTTGTACCGCCCCATAGAGAGGTTGTACCGGTTGACCGGTACAACCGGTGTTTGGAGCGGTTGTACCGCTCCAGAATTCGTCCAAAGGTTGTACCGGCCATGTACCGCTCTACCACAGGACTAGTTTCTATTGTGGTGCGGTTCTTGGGCGGTTGTGGGCCGGTTGTACCGCTTATTGCTTTTTACCGGTTGTACCGGTGCTCATAGCGGTTGTACCGCTCCTATGTTATTCAACACATAACGGGCAGATTCGTGGGGACCTACTTAAGGGGGTCTTCTTCCCCAATGGTTCCCCAACTCTTGAGCTCGTTTTTGCCCCCCATTGTTGACCTTCTTTGAGCTTGCTATCTCTCAATCCCTCCAATGATTCTTGCTAGTTCTTGAGGGAAAAGGGAGAGGAGATCTAGATCCACATTTCCACCAATCACTTTCTCCTCTATGTGAGGGGAACCCCTTGGATCTAGATCTTGGAGTTCTTCGTGTTTTTCTTTGTTCTTCCTCTCATTTTCCTCCCTAGCATTAGTTGCTTTGGTGGGATTTGGGAGAGAAGGACTTGGGCACTCCGTGTGACCTTGCCATTGCATTTGGTGCATAGGTTTGAGTTCTCCACGGTAATACGTGTGAAAGGACGTGGATGTCGCCTAGAGGGGGGGTGCATAGGCGCTTTAAAATAATTACGGTTTAGGCTTGAACAAATGCGGAATAAAACTAACGTTTAATATGTCAAGCACAAAACCTAAAACAACTAGGCTCACCTATGTGCACCAACAACTTATGCTAAGCAAGATAAACAACTAAGTGATAGCAAGATATATAACAAGAAACAATATGGCTATCACAAAGTAAAGTGCACAAGTAAAGGGCTCGGGTAAGAGATAACCGAGGCACGTGGAGACGACGATGTATCTCGAAGTTCACACCCTTGCGGATGCTAATCTCCGTTCGGAGTGGTGTGGAGGCACAATGCTCCCCAAGAAGCCACTAGGGCCACCGTAATCTCCTCATGCCCTCACACAATGCAAGATGCCGTGATTCCACTAAGGGACCCTTGAGGGCGGTCACCGAACCCGTACAAATGGCAACCCTTGGGGGCGGTCATCGGTACCCGTACACTTTGGCAACCCTTGGGGGCGGTCACCGGTACCCGTACAAATTGATCGGGGCAATCTCCACAACCTAATTGGAGACCCCGACGCTTGCCCGAAGCTTTACACCACAATGATTGAGCTCCGAGGCACCACCAACTGTCTAGGGCGCCAAGGCACCCAAGAGGAACAAACTCTAGGGTGCACAAACACCCAAGAGTAATAAGCTTCTCAAACTTCACTTCCATGTTGTAAGCTCAAGTTCATCGAAAACGGAGTCCATATACATCTTCTATGATGTTTTCGATATTGGAGTTTTTGCCGGTTCTTCATTCATGGAGGGTTCACATCTCTATATCATTGGCATTTTCATACTGCCTCCTCTTAAGATAACCACACATGTAGAAATGTGCTCTTACAACATGGAAGTGAAGTTTGAGAAGCTTATTACTCTTGGGTGTTTGAGCACCCTAGAGCTTGTTCCTCTTGGGTGCCTTGGCGCCCTAGACGGTTGGTGGTGCCTCAGAGCTCAATCATTGTGGTGTAAAGCTCCGGGCAAGCGTCGGGGTCTCCAATGAGGTTGTGGAGATTGCCCCGAGCAATTTTTACGGGTATCGGTGACCGCCTCCAAGGGTTGCCAAAGTGTACGGGTACCGGTGACCGCCCTCAAGGGTTGCCATTTGTACGGGTTCGGTGACCGCCCTCAAGGGTCCCTTAGTGGAATCATGACATCTTGCATTGTGCGAGGGCGTGAGGAGATTACGGTGGCCCTAGTGGCTTCTTGGGGAGCATTGTGACTCCACACCGCTCCGAACGGAGATTAGCATCCGCAAGGGTGTGAACTTCGGGATACATCATCGTCTCCACGTGCCTCGGTTATCTCTTACCCGAGCCCTTTACTTGTGCACTTTACTTTGTGATAGCCATATTGTTTCTTGTTATATATCTTGCTATCACTTAGGTGTTTATCTTGCTTAGCATAAGTTGTTGGTGCACATAGGTGAGCCTAGTTGTTTTAGGTTTTGTGCTTGACATATTAAACGTTAGTTTTATTTCGCATTTGTTCAAGCCTAAACCGTAATTATTTTAAAGCGCCTATTCACCCCCCCCTCTAGGCGACATCCACATCCTTTCAACTATTACCACAACAGATGTATCACTTTCCATTGTTGTATCTACCATGCTCATATTTAAGTTCTTTCATTGCTTGCCATGCTAAAGAAATTATGTTACGCTAAGTTTACTGTTTTTTGCATATTGTTTCTGCTAAGTTTTGATTTGTTTGTATTGTCATAGATGGACAAATCGGCAACAAACACAACTAATTATGAGAGGAGTAGGTCCAGTGGCTGAATTGTGTGCTTACACGATGCTCATGTTTATAAGAGCTAGGCAACAAACACCGAGGATAACCATGGGCAGTATGGCCAATCATGCCATAACTAGAGAGTCAAATTTGAGACACATTTATCACTCTAGCAACATAAGAATGACAAAAGCTCTTTTTCGTTTGTGTGCTATATTTAGAGAGATAAAATTGTTGTTGGATAGCATGCATACTTCTACGGAGGAACAAGTAGTCATGTTTCTTCTAGTAGTTAACCATAACCAAAGGTATAGGACACTACAAGTGATCTTTAGAAAATCTACTAAGTCATTAGTAGGTATTTTAAGGCAATGTTTTGTGTTGTTGGGGAGTTGAGATATGAGATGATTCGGCCTCCCTCCCACCAATGCCATCCTAGAATACAAGAAAGCACCCTCTTCAATCCATATTTCAAGGTAATACTTTTTTAAACAAAAACAAAAAATCAATGGGACTTATGAATAACAACCACTTGTCTTTATTAATTAGGATTACATTGGAGCAATTGACGGGACTCACGTGCATGCCAGGGTCCAAAAGAGGATCTCAGCTGCCTTTAGGTGTTGAAACATGCTTTTGAGGTGCTGAAATATACTTTTTTATGTGCTGAAATGTGTTTTTGTGTGCTGAAATGCTTTTTGGAGCTGAAATGTGTTTTTGGAGTGATGTGATAGGTTATTTAAGTGCTGGAATGTTGTATTCAAGTGTTGGAATATGCTTTTGAGGTGTTGAAATATGCTTTTGTTATGTGTTAATGCCATATTTATGTGCTGAAATATGTTATTAACTTCTGAAATGTATATGTTGTAGATGGATGATGATGTGTTGGAGATTCCAATTTTTGGTACTCATCCCAAGAAGGCCCCCAGGATCAGGAATTGGACTCTAACTATGTTGGCGATGATATTGAAATGTCTATCAGAGGTGGCCGCAAGAGGTGCCAAGACTGACAAAGGATTCAAAGAGGCCGAACAAATGAAAGTTGCAAAGTGTATATCTGCTTTTCGTTGGTTATGATGTGTCTATGACCCAAGTGGACAATCATATTCGCAAGTAGAGGAATGGATGGACAAGGATTATTTATTTGAAGGGTTTAAGTGGGGCACTTTGGGATGATGACAAGAAGAAGGTAGTGCTAGAAGAACAACACTATTTGGGCCATACGCAAGTATGCATGTACATGTTGAAACCCTTTTTGCGTGCTAAAATGAGTTGTCTTATTGCTGAAACGATGTTGAAATGAGTTACTTTTGCTGAAATTGTGATATTTTATAACTAAAACGATGTTGTAGTCAATTACTTTTGTTGAATTGATGTTGGAATAAATTACTTTTGTTTATATGATGATGCTTCATTGCTGAAATGATGTCACGGTTAATTACTTTTGTTCAAATGGTGTCACAAAATCATCCAACAGATGATGAATTGCTCAATATACCGCTTGAGAACTACAACTATATGAAACTTTGCTTTGCTAAGAAGATCGCCACGGAGAGTTATGCAATGGCCACTGTTGTGCCACTTGGAAAGCCGATTGTTCTGGAATATAAAGATAAAACCAATGTCATGGAGGGACAAGGAACAACTAATGATGTATTCAAACATAATCCTAGTGGGTCTAACTTTGTACTTCGTACTGGTGGTACCACTCAGGACCCTTCACCTACTTCAAGTAAGAAGAGAAAGATGGCATCATGTTTGACTAAGGAAGACTTAATCCAGTGTAGCATTATGACTCATGTTGTGTGTGCGATTGCAAGTGTCGTCAACAACACTTGCCATGCTGAAACACACACTAACTTGTACAAGACTGTCATGGACCTTATTGTGTTTACTCTTGACGAGCACTTGTTTTTTTAGATTATCTCGCAAAACATAAGATAAAAGGCCTTAGCTTTGTGAAGATGGATGATGAAGTTCGTCAAGCATCATTCAAGCGTATCTTGAAAGCCAATCATGATCTTCGTTGAGTTGATGCTAGTTGGTGCTTGTTGAGACTATCCCTTATGTAATGCCTATTATAAATTGAATTTTGAATGAGGCTATGTAATGATTCTAGTGATGCACTGCTACAAATTATAATATTTATATCTTATGTGATATGAATCTAGTGATGCACTACTACAAATTATGGTTTTATGTCTTATGTGATATGAATCTAGTGACTCACTACTACAAATTATGGATTTTATGTCTTATGTGATATGAATCTAGTGACTCACTACTACAGATTATGGTTTTTATGTCTTATGTAATATGAATCTAGTGATGTACTGGTTCATTGATGATGCTTTACAAAGATGTTGTATTGCTTTAATTATGTGTTAATCATTGGGTTTTTCTTCCTATTTACATATACGCGTAAAAATATATTATTCCTCGGATTATGTTCTAATGATGTTGTTTTATTGCTCGAATTGTTTAGTGAAGAGTCAAAATGTTATTTCAACATTGTATTGCCATCAAAAACTTTGTTCACAGAACCTACCTCAGATATCGGCTACCAAAGTGTTGGGAAACATAGTAGAAAACAAAAAAAACCGTCCTACGATCAACCAGGAATACTATGAAGATACAATAAACGGTTGGGATCAAATCATTACCAACTCCGAGTAGCAGCGGAAGAAGATGAGTCGGTGAAGATCGTTGATGAAGTCCCTCGAACAGTAGATGAATGATCCCGCGAACTTCTCACGAATGATCCCTCGAACTGAAGATCAAAAACACGGCCTCTCTACTTGGTTGCAAGCGTACGATCTTCACGATCTGGCAGCGCTTCACCGTCCAGAGCTAATTGTCGCTAGGGAATTAGAGGGAGGAGATTAGAACCACACTGGGCTTCTAATTATGAGGATTGGAGCATCTAGGTCTGGCTCTAATTCACCAACTAGGATCAACTAGAACTAGAGCTAGAGGACTAGAGGAGACTTCAAGATTTGTGTGTCCAAAATAGGTGAAATCCTCTAGTATATATAGGTGGGAGAGGGCATGAGGGGCTGCCACCAAGGAGGGAAAGTGGGGAGCCTTCCCTATTGGGCCATGGTGGCCCAATTCCCTTTCCACTACTTGGCCTTTTAAGATACATTGATATTAAATTAAATATAAAAGCCTTCTAATAAATATTAGACCCTTTTATATATGATTTAACAGCCCCGAAAACATTTTCCACCTATATATTATTTATCGGTAATGCCCGGTATTACCCGATGCTCTCTGAAACCCTTCTGATGACCCCGAAACGCTTTCGGATCCTCTCGAATCTATTTCAAATATTAATGAAACAATTACACAAATAAATCCTCAATACTCTCGTCCTACTAACACTCAGCAGATCATGATTACCTTAAGCTTGTGACCCCGTAGGCTCGGTAAATCATAGACATGAACGAAACTCCTTTGTTTAAAGACCAATAACAGAACTGTGAACGTTCATATCGACCCCTATGAGTACATGAATGATATACGAGTGAACCATTGGTTACCATGTGACATTCCCTTTGCTTCGCAATACTTTACAAAACCCGGGAAGCATCCGTATCCTCTTGAGCCATTCACATGCTCACCATATCGTTAGTCTTGTTACCGGTTTTGTTCTTCTTTCTCGTTGATGTGTTTCGGCATCCCCGTGACATAGTCACATGTGTATGTCCAGACGATGACAGATGCCATCACACCGAGAGGGCCCTAAGAATATCTCTCCATCGTCAAAGGAGCAAATCCCACTCTCGAGTTATCTAGTCCCTTGTCAAACTTTCCGATGAACCTGTAAGTTGTCGTTATGATCACCTAGTTACAGACGACGTTTGGGCAACCCCAAAGCTCATCGTACGATAAGAAGTGACTACAATACTCTCATGGTCTAAGGAACATAAAACACATGTTAACTATACGTGTTATAACAATTGATTTCAAATGATATTATCTTAGGGTATAACAAACAAATTTTGAGTCGATTCAATATGATCATTCTTCTAATGTCATAATCTCAATGTTGTTTTAAGACTATCGTTACACTTAATGATATCCTAAGATTCGGAAAACATGATCACTAACAACACTTGAGCTAGTCTTAGAGGCAAGACTGGGAACCTTTATTTTACTATTTATCATTCCACACGTGCATATGAGTTTCCCACTGAATCGCATATTCCAGAATCATAACAGTTGTGGCATAGAATATAAACTCTTAATTATAATTATGGAAATAGAATAATACAATATTGTTGCCTATAGGGCATATTTCCAACAAAAACACAGTCTCAGCACAACATCTCGCCCGATGTAGGCTACCAAATACAGTCTCAGCTCAGCATGTATTGGTACATACATTACTACCAAACAACTGCAGTTGCATGTACTAAGCATGCCTAGACTTAGCATGTCTCAAAAGAAAAGCACAATGCGAGGGTGAGAACAAGTACCAAACACATCCGGAAGACTAGCGTCGCATCTCCCCCCACTATGAATACCAGGCATGCACAACAAACATTATTTAGCGCAATATATAAGATTAACAGAAACAAAATTTCATAGTACAACATTATTTCACACATCTATCTACTGTGACTTGCTTATGAAAGTATGAGCTGGTAAATCCAAACCATCTCACCCTTTCAACCACCTATATTCCACTATGTCTCATGTTACGCCAGTAATGTATCCATTACATCATCCATGATCTAGAAACAACATTAATTTGCATTAATCCCAATTAATGTTGAAAATAAAATTATCTTGATTATACATTGCCCTTATTACTCTCCCGTCCATTCATCTTATCATGTCCAATCCTATATATATACCTAAGAGAGTATTTCCCGATAACCTATTTATTTAAACATGCAACGTGACAAGTGTAAGAGCACATTTATCCATGTGTGGTTTTGGTAATTGATGACAATCCCTATGGACTAATGGTTGCCTTGAGTTATATTCGAAGGATTTTTCCATAGGCACTTCTTGAAGTCCATCTGTTGGTTTCAAGGAGTTTATATGGTGACCAAGGTGGTATTCAAGGTTTTATCCAAAGATTGGTCATGTGAGAGTTGAGCTTATTGCAAGCATGTTTTGAAGAAGAAGATTGTGTGAGCATTCATGTTTACCTTCAAGACATCATCTTTATGAAGAAAGAAGATAAGATACAAGGTTGATCAAAACTAAGTCAAAGAGTGAATCAAGTTGATCAACATACAAAGCGTACAAGATGTACCGAGAGGGATCAAGTGATCCCATGGTATGGTAAGCATTTTCCATTACTCTTTGTGTACTAACCCATGGTCTACATGAGAGTTCTATGTGGGGTTAGGTATGTTTCCATGGGCTTGCATCAAGAGGAAGATCTCATACAACCCATGGAGGATGACATCAAGTGGTGATCGTCATCAAGATTGCGGTGTGCAAGTTCAAGTGGAGCATCATGAAGAAATCATGCTTGAAGCTTGTCGTCCATTGTGGTGACAATGGACTTGTGAAGATGTGCCGAAGAGTGGCTCACCCATAGTGGAGTATGGGGGAGCAATCAAGTAGTCTTCATCGAGCCAACGCAATCAAGAAAGGTGGTCCGTCTTGAGGAAGTCAAGATCATCATCATCTAGCTCAAGTGGACTATGTGCAAGGTATAGGTTTGCCCTTGATAGGTTTTCTATTTTACCGGTCTCATGGTGGTAGTTGGGAGACCGGGTTATAGGATCGATTGTCGTACTATCAAGGGGGGCTCTCAAGTGAGTAGCTTGATCGTATCGTTCGTTGAGAGCTCAAACCATTTGCATCCTTGCATCATCTTTCTTGGTTCTTGTTTGGTGTTTCTCATTGTGAGTTTTAGAGCTTATGGTCATCTTCATGACAAGCTCGAGTTCATCGAAAACGGAGTCCATATGCATCTTCTATGATGTTTTCGATGTTGGAGTTTTTGTCGGTTCTTCATTCATAGAGGTTTCACATCTCTATATCATTGGCATTGTTATACTGCCTCTTCTTACTATAACAAACTTGAGTTCGCTGTTGGATAGCTCTTGTCGTCCTGAATCCAACAAGCTTGAGTTTGCTCAATTCGGAGCTCGTATGCGAAAGTTATGACAGTTTCTTTCTCACGACAGTTTTTAGCACTCAGGCGGTAGTACCGCTGCTATGGAGCGGTAGTACCGCTCAGGTGGTTCTAGCGCCCGCGCCAGCCACCAGACACATGTCCAATCGCTCGCGCCACTAGAGCGGTAGTAGGGGCGGTAGTAACAAGCGGTAGTACCGCTGCCCCCTACTACTACTTGGATCTGCCCCTCCTACAGCGCCAACGGTAGCACCGCTGGCAGGAGCGGTAGTACTGCTCCGGCGGCACTACCGCCTCCCTAACCGAGTCGGTCATCGCCAGTGAGCAGGTCTTCCGTGCGGGTGGAAGTACCGCTCCCCGGAGCGGTACTACCGCTGATGTGCGGCTGGTGGGCAGGTAACGGGAAGATTCCCTCCCCACTATATAAGTGGGTCTTCTTCCCCAAAGAGACTTACCTCTTATTCTTTGAGCTCGAGTTTGCCCCCCATTGTTGACCTTCTTCGAGCTTGCTAACTCTCAATCCCTCCAATGATTCTTGCTAGTTCTTGAGGGAAAAAGAGAGAGGAGATCTAGATCCAGATTTCCACCAATCACTTTCTCCTCTATGTGAGGGGAACCCCTTGGATCTAGATCTTGGAGTTCTTCGTGTTCTTCTTCGTTCTTCCTCTCATTTTCTTCCATAGCATTAGTTGTTGTGGTGGGATTTGGGAGAGAAGGACTTGGGCACTCTGTGTGCCCTTGCCATTGCATTTGGTGCATAGGTTTAAGTTCTCCACTATGATACGTGGAAGTGAAGTTTGAGAAGCTTATTACCCTTGGGTGTTTGAGCACCCTGGAGCTTGTTCCTCTTGGGTGCTTTGGCGCCCTAGACGGTTGGTGGTGTCTCGAAGCTCAATCATTGTGGTGTAAAGCTCCGGGCAAGCGTCGGGGTCTCCAATTAGGTTGTGGAGATTGCCCCGAGCAATTTTTACGGGTTTCGGTGACCGCCCCCAAGGGTTACCAAAGTGTACGGGTATGGTGACTGCCCCCAAGGGTTGCCATTTGTACGGGTTCGGTGACCGCCCTCAAGGGTCCCTTAGTGGAATCGCAGCATCTTGCATTATGCGAGGGCGTGAGGAGATTACGGTGGCCTTAGTGGCATCTTGGGGAGAATTGTGCCTCCACGCCGCTCCAAATGGAGATTAGCATCTGCAAGGGTGTGAACTTCGGGATACATCGTCGTCTCCGCATGCCTCGGTTATCTCTTACCCGAGCCCTTTACTTATGCACTTTACTTTGTGATAGCCATATTGTTTCATGCTATATATGTTGCTATCACTCAGTTGTTTATCTTGCTTAGCATAAGTTGTTGCTGCACATAGGTGAGCCTAGTTGTTTTAGGTTTTGTGCTTGACATATTAAACGCTAGTTTTATTCCGCATTTGTTCAAGCCTAAACCGTAATTATTTTAAAGCGACTACCCCCCTCTAGGCGACATCCACATCCTTTCAACAAGTGTACATGCCTGGTTTCATTAGCAAAAGCACTATTATCCCTATCACAAGGAAATAACCCATGAACGCAATTAAAAGTCGCTCATTAATCGATGGTGCATCATTCAAGAGGCCACAAGCAAGTATTACGACTTTTACAATAGTTACAAATCTGGTGGCCAAGTGGCGCGACACTCCAAGCTCGTAAGTTTTTTGTTGCTCTATGTGTGCTGGTCATTTGACCGGATATGCTCTATGTGTTCGTTATGTGGCCGGATATGTTGTATGTGTTGGACATTTGGCCGTATATGAAACTCGTCGATCAAGGAACGACATTGGAAGAAAAGAAACTAATCCAATGCAGGTTTATCAACCAATGAAGGCCATCTTAAAAAAATAGGAGTTAGCATTTCATACTAGTCTTACAGGGCAATGCGATATTCAAAACTTACAAAATCATGTGTCTTTAAGTTCATAGCAGCAGGGCAATATAGGTTCAGTTCAAGCCATGAATTCAAAATACAAGGTTTACATAGATGCGGCATGGAGAGCAAAGAAGCAAAACACTGATGGAATCGGTGTGTCCATTCACTTAGAGGAAAATCGGCATGAAATAGATATTTGTGTACTTGCTATGGATGAATAGGTTGGCTCCCCGCTTCAGGCAGGAGCAATGGTGCTTCAAGTAGTGGCACGGGTAGTAGCTGCCATTGCTACGGGAGAGGTTACATTCTTCACGGATAACCAAACTCTTGCCAAGGCAGCAATGTCTAGAGATACATATAACAACCATGGACATTGGGAGATAAGGAATTATTTAGGGCATCTTCAAGGCGTACCCGCAAAACCCCCTCATCAGTTTGGGCCACGTGGTCCGGACCACGGAAGCCATCCAACGCGGTCCTATAACGGTCCCCGGGGCGGTCCGGACGCGATTTCTCCCGCAATCCGGAGACAAAAGTGGGGGAGGTTTGCGGGAGTTTGGACACGAGAAACGTCGCTATCCACCACCCTGGCCCACCCAAAACCCTTCCCGAACCCCAGCGACTCCATCCTCCTCATTTTCTCTCCTTCCATCTTTCTCTCTTCCCTTCGCCGCCGCTCCACCACCCCGGCCACCACGCCACACCCCTACCGGAATTCTACGTCTTTGTCACCCCCCGGCGCTCCAGCAGGGCTCCCCGCCGCTTCTCCTCCGTCTCCGTTTAGCTCATGTCCTCCAACCGCCCCGCCAGGTACCATCCTCTATTGTTATCCTCACCATGCCCGCCAACTGTTCAATGAATCGTCATAGCTGAAAACAGTTGTCCCTTCTTCTTTCTAGCAATGGATTCCGATGGGGTACATATACGAGCATTATGTTGAGTCGTCCGATGGCTCGTCGGACGAGTAGGACTACTCCGATGAGATGGCGATGATGCAGGCGGTCCTTGAAGACGCGGAGCATGTGAAAGAGCATGTTCTCAATTTCAAAGGCTCGATCAAGGGTCATCGAGTGCTCAACCACAACAGGGCACGCGGACATTGGACACTGATGGCCGACTACTTTGCCCCGATGCACTATTCGTTGGCCATTTTCGCCGGCGTTTTCTGATGCGCAAGACTGTGTTCAATCATTTGTACCATGGCGTCCGGTCATACGATGACTACTTCATCCTGAAGAAGGACGCCGTGGGAACGATTGGCTTCTCTGGTTACTAGAAGTGCACGGCCGCACTCCGGATGCTTGCATATGGCACGACCATCGATTAATGGGACGAGTACCTACGGATGTCTTAGTGCACCTACGGAGATGCCATGGTCAGATTTGCAACTGCCGTGGTCGAGGTGTTCGGACCTTAATACCCGAGAGAACCAACTGTGGCAGACACCGAGAGGATCTTGGCAAACTCAGAAGCAAGAGGGTGGCCAGGTTTGCTTGGATGTCTAGACTGCATGCATTGGAAATGGAAGAACTGCCCGAAGGCTTTGCAAGGGCAATATTAGGGTCATGTTAAGAAGCCCACCATCATTCTTGAAGCGGTTGCATCACATGATCTTTGGATTTGGCACGCTTTCTTTGGCATGCTCGGGTCTCACAATGATATCAATGTGCTGCAACGATCGTCGTTGTTTGCGAGGCTGACTGAAAGAAAAGCTCCTCCTTGCCACTATACTATCAATGGACATGAGTACAACATGGGTTACTATCTGGTTGACGGTATCTATCCTTGAATGGCTACCTTTGTCAGCACCATCTCTAACCCAAAAGGCCAAAAAAGTCTCACTTTGCACAAAGACAAGAAGCAGCTAGAAAGGATGTCGAGAGGGCATTTAGAGTTCTGCAGGCCCGTTTTGCAATTGTTCGTAGACCTGCAAAACAATGGGATCCGGAGACCTTGTGGGACGTGATGACATGTTGTGTGATCATGCACAATATGATCGTCGAGGATGAGGGTGTCGATGCTGTCGCAGGTCTGAAATTTGAGAACATGGGTGATCTTATCCAACTTGCGGAACAGAATCCGGCCACATTTGAAGAGTTTATTCAAATGCATCAACAAATTCGGCATCGACCAACTCACGAGCAACTGAAGGAAGATTTGTTTGAGCATCAGTGGGCGTTGAAAGGGACAACAATGTTGGGATGTAATGTTTGAACTTTTAAAATTTAAACTAGTGTTGCATGTGGCTATTTTAACGTATGTACCCTTTGCATGCGGCTATTTGATCCTGCGGACTTGAAAAAAATGAGGAAGGCCGGATGTATGCGGCTATGGTTGGATGTCGCTCTCCCGCATTTGTGTCAGCAGACTGGCCCCCTCTATCCGCGGACGGATGCGAGAGGAAATTTGCGGGTTGCCCTTGAAGATGCCTTTAGCTAGCTTCTTTGCTACCACCAGGCATATTCAAACTAATGTTCATTACATCCCTAGGGAACTTAACATGAGAGCACACATTAATGCAGCTAAAGCCTACTCCTCAGGCTCCCATGGTTGCTCCAATTTAGTTTGTAGTAGCAAGTCTCACACAACTGATCAATGTCCTATGCCTCCTAAGCTAGGCAATCTCAATGTAGAACATTGTAAAATTACATATGCATCTTTTGTTTGAGATTAACGAAAGGTCCCGGTGGCGCCACCACCTTGTTAAAAAAAACTCGTTGATCATGTCTTTTCTTTCTAATTCGTCCATACGTGCACAATGTCCTTTAGGACGGAAAGAAAGCAACTCCTATTCATGCATTGTTGGTTGAAGTTGAATGCCTACCCCTAGTGGCTCAATGTCGTTGTCAATTCTGCCAAGGCCGCTGGTATGGACAATATATATGAAGATGGTAATCCAACAAAGGAGGCTTTGCTTCGGCCAAAATGATGGCTAGGAATCAGGAAAGGAAGTGAGCGAAGGAGAAGCGAGAAGTGGTGGCGGCCAAGATGGCTAAACATCATGTCTCAGATGACACGAAGGAGAAAAAACACGAGAGGTTTGACAAGTTCATGAAGACGCAAGCCAAGAAGGTCAAGCTCCAAGAGAAGAAGTTGATGCCAAGATGTTGACTATGAAGATGTCGAATTTGGATCCTGATGCGGCGAAGATTGTGCAAGTGTATCGTGCTAGCAGGTTGAAGCGTTACGCGAACACTTCAGAGGAGTCGACCGAAGAGTGAAGAATTTGGCACGAACAACCATACTGGGAGGCAAAAAATGTTGAGTTTTGCACATATAGCCGAACTGCCATCTTTTTGGATCGGTTAGATGTAAAACTTGTTGAACGTCTCGTGCTTATTGATTGTGTGCATATATTTGCATCTATTATACATATGCTAAATTTCTATTAATGAACATATGCATGTTAAATGAAGGAGGCTGGACATAGGACGACATATCCGAACATGTCCGTGAACATTTAGCGTGTCCGATTTGATACACGACGGGAGTTGCCCATCGTTTTAGTACAAACTGTAAAGACGCATAAAAAATTGATAATATACTTAAAATATTCCAGTGTACTGCTTAGGCCGGTCACTGCTTCTGCTTGTGTGTCCGTGCTTGGTCTCGGACCTAACATTCGTGGAAATCTTCTAAACGGCATGCTGACAACGTGCTGCAAAAGGACGCCGGAGAAAAGGTTAGTAGCCTGCAGCAACACTTCTCTGTGAACCTGAAGCGAAAAGCGACAGGGTAGCCGAGTCGCTTGGGGAAAAGACGGCGGTAGAGCTCAGACAACTCACATTGCTAATGCGTGTGTTTCCTTTTTGCACCGCCCTCCCTCCCTTAGTTCATATTTGCCTAAAACATACCATACACGCTAGATGTCAACTGATTTTTTTTAAGAAAACAAAGCTAAGCTTTATTAATCAACCAGAATGTCTACAACAGTAGAAATAGGTTCGAGCATTTACAGCCGGACCCAGCAAATCTGGCCCCTTAAACGCCCGTGGACGCGCCCGGTCAGTGATCGGGCGTGTCCGTTTTGAGCCTCTGTAATTTGATCCGCGCAGCCACACTTCTCATTTTTCTTCTCATATGTCCGGTCACTTGCACGTGATTGGTAGAGAAGAAGAGAGAGAAAGAAAATAATGAATAAGAAAAGAAAAAAGGTGGCCTGGAGTGGGGTCGCGTCCTACGTGGAGGACTGTCCGGGCGCGTCCGCGAGCCCTCATATCGTCCTCATATTTGAGATGGATATGAGGGGTGCCGGTCAGTCCGGGCATTTGAGACGGATATGAGGGGTCCGGTTGAGTCGCATTTTTGTGACCGGTCAGTGACCGGGAGGACGTTCCGGGTGTTTGAGGAGCATATAGGGGGTCCGGCTGTAGATGCTCTAAGTCCATTTCTAACCGATTCCTTAAAAATAATGGAGTATTCGGTGAAGTAAACCCTTAGTGAAGTATATTTACTCCACTAAATTTTGTCCGGACCTAGTCGATCCCCTGAACACAATGGAGTAAACTTACTTTTGGTTGATGCATTTCGTCGAACACTTGTCATGCACATATGCAAATAGAGTGATTGACTAGCCGTCGATGCTCCGGTACTTAGCACCCGGACGGAACAGTCATCGAAGAGCATGAGCACGAGCACGACCCCTAGTGACGTCGTCCATGTGAGCTACGGGCCGGTCCTCGTGCACCTGGCCGACTGCGCGTTCGTGCGCCGGGTGTTTCAGACCGTCGGCGAGGACCACTGCCACGGGCTACGGAGGTACATCGAGCAGGTGTACCGGGGCCTCCTGGAAGTCGCCCACTCCCAGTGGCCCGAGAGCTCGAGCGCCTTGAGCAGGGACGACAAGTAGGCGGCACGCATGAGACCGTCACGTCGGGAGGACAGGCAGTGGCGTGATAACCCACAAGTGTAGGGGATCGTTTGTAGCCTTTTTCGATAAGCAAGAGTGTCGAACTCAACGAGGAGCTAAAGGTAGAACAAATATTCCCTCAAGTTCTATCGACCACCGATACAACTCTACGCACACTTTAACGTTTGTTTTACCTAGAACAAGTATGAAACTATTTTGTAGGTGATAGGATAGTTTGCACGAATAAAACTAGAAGTACTTAGCGGGAATAAAACTACGAGTAAATTGCAAGATAATAAAAGTTAGTTGTTTAGTAGAAAGCTTTTGTCAAACAATAAGGTTATTTGTCCCTAGGCAATTGATAACTAGACCGGTAATCATTCTTGCAATTTTATATGAGGGAGATGCATGAGCTAACATACTTTCCGTACTTGGATCATATGCACTTATGATTGCAACTTTAGCAAGCATCCGCAACTATCAAAGATCATTAAGGTAAAACCCAATCATAGCATTAAGTATCAAGTCCTCTTTACTCCCATATGCAACAACCCACCTACTCGGGTCTGTGTATTCTGTCACTCACGCCACTCACCATAGGCAAATCATGAACACATTGCAACACCCTACAGCGGGGACTCCCCACGTTTGCGCGAGACAGAGGGCACCATAAGACAGCACCATAATAAAATATACACTCATACCAACCACGATCATCAATTAGCCCATAGGACAAAACGGATCTACTCAAACATCATAGGATAGCCACATATCATTGGAAAATAGTATATAGAGTTGAGCACCATGTTTAATTAGAGATTACAGCAGGGAAGAGAGGTGTTACACCGCTGCATAGAGGGGGAGAGAGTTGGTGTTGACGGCGGCAAAGTTGTTGGTGTAGATCGCCGTCACGATGATTGCCCCGGCGACGTTCCAGCGCCACAGGGAGAGAGGGGGGGAGAGCCCCCCTCCTTCTTCTTACTTGCCCCCCCTAGATGGGAGGAGAGTTCCCCCTCTAGTCCATGGCCGCCATGGCGGCGGAGGGGCAGGAGCCCCTCCGAGATTGGATCTCCCTCTCTGTTCTCTTCTGTTTTTCGTTCCTGTTTTCTGGCCGAAAACCGTTTCTTATATTCCCGGAGATCCGTAACTCCGATTGCGCTGAGATTTTAACATGATTTTTTTCCGGATATAAGATTCCTTGCGCCCGAAGGAGAGCTCCAACCGACTTACGAGGTGAGCACAACCCACTACCCCGCGCCTGGGCCCTAGGTCGTGCCCTGGTGGGTTGTGGTGGCTGTGGACCTCCTTTTGCGTTGATTCCACCTCCCAAAATTCACAAATATTCCAAAATAATTCTCCATAATTTTTTATCACGTTTGGACTTCGTTTGATATGGAATTTCTACGAAACAAAACACACACAAAAAACAGGAACTGGCACTGGGCACTGGATCAATATGTTAGTCCAATAAATCATATAAAATGTTGCTAAAAATATGTGAAAGTTGTATAATATTGGCATGAAACAATCAAAAATTATAGATACGACGGAGACGTATCAGCATCCCCAAGCTTAATTCCTTCTCGTCCTCGAGTAGGTAAATGATAAAAAAGATAATTTTTGATGTGGAATGCTACCTAGCATAATATTAATCATATATCTAATCATGGCATGAATATTAAGACACAAGTGATTCAAAGCAATAGTCTATAATTTGACATAAATACATTAATACTCAAGCATACCAACAAACAATCGTGTCTTTCAAAATATCAACGCTAAAGAAAGCTATCCCTACAAAATCATATGGCCTTGTCATGCTCTGTCTTCTTAACACAAAGTATAAATCATGTACTACCCCGGTGTCAGCCAAGCAATTGGTTCATACTTTTTAACGCGCTTCAGCATTTTCAACTCTCATGCAATACATGAGCGCAAGTAATGGATATAGCACTATGGGTGGAATAGAATGCTGTGGTAGACATGAATATAGAGAAGACAAAAAGAAAGATATTCTCACATCGAAGCAGCTAATCAACGGGCTATGGAGATGCCCATCAATTGATATCAATGCGAGGAGTAGGGATTGCCATGCAACAGATGCACTAAGAGTTGTAAGTGTATGAAAGCTCAATATGAAAACTAAGTGGGTGTGCATCTAACTCTATAATGAAAAATTCCCACTAGTATATGAAAGTGACAACATAGGAGACTCTCTAAATGAAAAACATGGTGCTACTTTGAAGCACGAGTGTGGAATTAGCATGCCCCTTCTCTCTTTGTCTCTCATTTTTTTTTATTTTTTTCTTCTTCTTTTTTTTTCTTTTTTTTCTTTTTATATTTGTCCGGAGCCTCATCCCGACTTGTGGGGGAATCATAGTTTCCATCATCCTTTCCTCACTGGGACATGCTCTAATAATGAATAATGATGATCATCGCACTTCTATGTACTTACAACTCAACGTTACAACTCGATAATAGAACAAAGTATGACTCTATATGAATGCCTCTGGTAGTGTACCAGGATGTGCAATGATCTAGCGTAGCAAAGATATCAAAAATGGATAAGCCACGGAAACATCATGCTAGCTATCTTACGATCATGTAAAGCAATATGACAATGAATGCTCAAGTCATCAAAATGGAAGCGGTGGAAGTTGCATGGCAATATATCTCGGAATGGCTATGGAAATACCATAATAGGTAGGTATGGTGGCTGTTTTGAGGAAGATATAATAAGGCTTATGTGTGATAGAGCATATCATATCATGGGGTTTGGATGCACCGGCGAAGTTTGCACCGACTCTCGAGGTGAGAAAGGGCAATGCACGGTACCGTAGAGGCTAGCAAATTGCGGAAAGGTAAGAGTGCGTATAATCCATGGACTCACATTAGTCATAAAGAACTCACATACTTATTGCAAAAGTTTATTAGCCCTCGAAGCAAAGTATTACTACGCATGATCCTAGGGGGGAGGTTGGTAGGATTTAACCATCGCGCGCCCCCGACCTTCACACAAAGATAGACAATCAAGGATAAATTGTGCTCCAACTTCCTGGCATAACGGGAGACTATACGTGCATGTTTCGGGAATCACAAACCTTAACACCAATATCTTACTAAACATGATCATCCACCAGTACCTCCCACATATTATCATCTCTATATCGCAAAACTATTGCAAGGAATCAAACATATCATATTCAGTGATCCATAAGTTTTATGTAGGATTTTATGACTAACCATGCAAATGACCAATTCCTGTTGACTCTCTAAATAGATATAAGTCTAGCAAGAGAGTTTAATTCTTTCTACAAAAGACCATGCTCTAATAAATATAAGTGAATCAAAAGAGCATTCTACGAATAACGGTTTTCTATGTGAAGAGAAACAGGCAATCCAAACTTCAATTGATATAAGTGAAGCACATGAAGCATTCTACAAAGCCATACTCAAAAGATATAAGTGAAGTGAAATGAGTATTCTATAAATCAACCATGGACTATCTCATACCAGCATGGTGCATAAAAGAAAAGTGAAAACTAAACACAAAAGACGCTCCAAGATTTACACATATCACATGAACGAAACGAAAACGAAAACATACCGATACTTGTTGAAGAAAGATGGGATGCCTTCTGGGGCATCCCGAAGCTTAGACGCTTGAGTATCCTTGGATATTTACTTGGGGTGCCTTGGGAATCCCCAAGCTTGAACTCTTGCCTCTCCTCCTTCTCCTCATATCGAGACCTCCTCGATCTTTGAACACTTCATCCACACAAAACTTAACAGAAAACTGGTGAGATCCGTTAGTATAATAAAGCAAATTACTACTTTAAGTACTGTTGCAAACCCATACATATTTTATATTTGCATTATACCTTCTGTATTATAACTTATCCATGGCTTATACCACCGATAAAATCGGTAGTTTCATCAAAACAAGCAAAACAATGCATCAAAAAACAGAATCTGTCTTAAACAGGACAGTCTGTAGTAATCTGAACTTTGACCATACTTCTGTAACTCTAAAAATTCTGAAAAATTAGGAAGAAATAAAAAAATTGTATATAAATACTTTGTAAAAATTTCAGAAACTTCTGATGTTCCAGTAAAAAATGTAAATTCACGCACTACAGCCAAAGTTTGTGTTTCTACACCGCACATACCAACAAGCAATCTAATCATCCTAAAGGCAAATCTTGGCACATTATTTTTATAATACAATGGATTTGTACAAGGGGATGATTATTTTTGTTGAAAAGTTTATGTGATTCAAGATTCACAAAGTTTCAATGGGCATGAACAAACTTCAAGGCTAGCCCCCACTTCAACGATGCTCATCATCTCTCTCACTTTCATCTTTCTTTTTGTGAAGTTTTAGGTTCCCCTCTATATATATTTTTAAACTTTATAAAAGCACTCAACAGAATAAAATGACTCTCTAAAACTTCCAGGTTGTCTCCCTGGCAGCGTTTTCTTTAAAGCCATTAAGCTAGGCATAAAGTGCTCAAGTAATGGATCCACCCGGATCCCAAGGTATATCAAAGCCAATTTTAATTAACAATGATTTGTAATTTAGTAGTGAGCACACAGCAACATATATCATGCAATGACAAAGTCTAACTCTCTTCCTATGCATCGGCATGTCATAAAAGAACAATTCATGCACATCAAGTAAAGGTCAATGCATAGTATAAACAGTTTCTTGCAATTTTATCGTATTGGAAACATAAAGAGATGGAGATGTAGTTCCTCTCTCATAATAATTGCAAGTAGGAGCAGAAAGGACATGCATATTATATTCATCAAAATTATCATGTGTAGTAGCAAAACGCAACCCATCAATATAATCCTTAATAAGAGCAAACTTCTCCGATATAGTGTAGTTGGGAGAATTCAAAAAGATAATAGGACTATCATGTGTGGGTGCAATAGCAACAAATTCATGATTGACATAAGGAACTATAGCAAGTTCATCTTCATAAGCATAATTCATATTGGCATCATGGCCACAAGCATAGCAAGCATCAAGTTCATCAAAAAGGGATATTTCAAATGAATCCAAGGGATCATAGCAATCATCATAGCATTCATCCTTCGGTATGTGCGAAGGGAAATTAAACAATGTATGAGTTTAAGAGTTACTCTCATTAGAAGGTGGGCGCGGGTATCTAATTCGCTCTTCCTCCTTTTGTTCTTCGCTCTCCTCCTCATCTTTTTCATCTAATGAGCTCACAGTTTCAGCAATTTCTTCTTCCATAGATTCCTGCAAAATATTAGTCTCTTCCAAGGCAGCGATCACTCTTTCAATAAATTCAATAATATCATAATTGTATTCATAGTTATCATAGCAATATTGAAGTATGGATAAATTTTCAGATTCGTAAGGAACATCATCATCATACTTTTCAAGCAAAGTAATTTCATAAGCTCCTTCAAAAGCAACAAATTCTTCTATTCGTTCCACATCATAGTAATCATAAATACCTTTAGCATAAGAATCCAAGGTTTCATTATCGTTAAATTTACATTGAAAGGGAATGTGTGGAGCCTTTATCTTAGAGCAACAAGTAAAGTCACATCTCAAGCATGCATCCCAAGCAAACCATTGCAATATTCTAATTTGATCCCATAAGTGTTCCCCTTTTTGAGGCAAGCGATAATCCCTAAAGTGCTCACGTTGATCCAACGTGTCTCCCATTATAAAGTTTAATGATGATTTCTCAGGATTATCAAAGGAGTAATTAACGCATCCCACATAACGAGCATCGAGGGTTTTAGGATGTTCCCCGTCTCCATGAGTAGCAAGTACAACTAATTTTTTTGGTGTTTCGTGTTCCATATCCATAACTAAAGATATAAAATAACTAATAACAGAAAATAAAAATTACTTAGTGATAAAGCAAACAAGCACACACGAGAATATTCACCCCACGCTATTGCTCCCCGGCAACGGCGCCAGAAAAAGGTCTTGATAACCCACAAGTGTAGGGGATCGTTTGTAGCCTTTTTCGATAAGCAAGAGTGTCGAACCCAACGAGGAGCTAAAAGTAGAACAAATATTCCCTCAAGTTCTATCGACCACCGATACAACTCTACGCACACTTTAACGTTTGCTTTACCTAGAACAAGTATGAAACTATTTTGTAGGTGATAGGATAGTTTGCATGAATAAAACTAGAAGTACTTAGCGGGAATAAAACTACGAGTAAATTGCAAGATAATAAAAGTTAGTTGTTTGGTAGAAAGCTTTTGTCAAACAAGAAGGTTATTTGTCCCTAGGCAATTGATAACTAGACCGGTAGTCATTCTTGCAATTTTATATGAGGGAGAGGCATGAGCTAACATACTTTCCGTACTTGGAACATATGCACTTATGATTGGAACTCTAGCAAGCATCCGCAACTACCAAAGATCATTAAGGTAAAACCCAATCATATCATTAAGTATCAAGTCCTCTTTACTCCCATATGCAACAACCCACCTACTCGGGTCTGTGTATTCTATCACTCACGCCACCCACCATAGGCAAATCATGAACACATTGCAACACCCTACAGCGGGGATCCCCCACGTTTGCGCAAGACGGAGGGCACCGTAGGACAACACCATAATAAAATATACACTCATACCATCCACGATCATCAATTAGCCCATAGGACAAAACGGATCTACTCAAACATCATATGATAGTCACATATCATTGGGAAATAGTATATGGAGTTGAGCACCATGTTTAAGTAGAGATTACAGCAGGGAAGAGAGGTGTTACACCGCTGCATAGAGGGGGAGAGAGTTGGTGTTGACGGCGGCGAAGTTGTTGGTGTAGATCGCCGTCACGATGATTGCCCCGGCGGCGTTCTGGCGCCACCGGGAGAGAGGGGGAGAGAGCCCCCTCCTTCTTCTTCTTCCTTGCCCCCCTAGATGGGAGGAGAGTTCCCCCTCTGGTCCATGGCCGCCATGGCGGCGTAGGGGCAGGAGCCCCTCCGAGATTGGATCTCCCTCTCTGTTCTCTTATGTTTTTCGTTCCTGTTTTCTGGCCGAAAACCGTTTCTTATATTACCGGAGATCCGTAACTACGATTGCACTGAGATTTTAACACGATATTTTTCCGGATATAAGATTCCTTGCGCTAGAAGGAGAGCTCCAACCGACTTACGAGGTCAGCACAACCCACCACCCCGCGCCTGGGCCCTGGGTCGCGCCCTGGTGGGTTGTGGTGGCTGTGGACCTCCTTTTGCGTTGATTCCACCTCCCAAAATTCACAAATATTCCAAAATAATTCTCCGTAAATTTTTATCGCGTTTGGACTTCGTTTGATATGGAATTTCTGCGAAACAAAAAACACACAAAAAACAGGAACTGGCACTGGGCACTGGATCAATATGTTAGTCCAATAAATCATATAAAATGTTGCCAAAAATATGTGAAAGTTGTATAATATTGGCATGAAACAATCAAAAATTATAGAAACGACGGAGACGTATCACGGCGTCAAGGAGAGCTCGAGCACCAGCGCCTGCGCGTCCGAGGAGAGGAAGGAGCTCGCCCGGTCGGGTGGGTGGTGGTGGTGCTTTCCTGTACGAGACCACATGTTTCGCTTCCACCATGACAATCTCGGCCTCCCTCGACACTCCTGATCTGGACGGCTCTTGCGGCGGTACACTGATAACCCACAAGTATAGGGGATCGCAACAGTTTTTGAGGGTAGAGTATTCAACCCAAATTTATAGATTCGACACAAGGGGGGCCAAAGAATATTTGCGAGTATTAGCAACTGAGTTGTCAATTCGACCACACCTGGAGATTAAATATCTGCAGCAGAGTGATCAGTAGCATAGTAGTATGATAGTTTGGATAGCAGTAGTAGCAGTAACAGTAACGGTAACAGTGATAGCAATAGTTTTGTAGCAAGTGTAACAGTAGCAGTAGCAATAGTAACTTAGCAAGAACAATATGTGGAAAATTCGTAGGCACTGGATCGGTGAACTCGTTGGATGATATTCATCATATAACAGTCATAACCTTGGGCGACACAGAACTAGCTCCAGTTCATAAATGTAATGTAGGCATGTATTCCGTAAATAGTCATACATGCTTATGGAAAAGAACTTGCATGACATCTTTTGTCCTACCCTCCCGTGGCAGCGGGGTCCATAAGGAAACTAAGGGATATTAAGGCCTCCTTTTAATAGAGAACCGGAACAAAGCATTAACACACGGTGAATACATGAACTCCTCAAACTACGGTCATCACCGAAAAGTATCCCGACTATTGTCACTCCGGGGTTTACGGATCATAACACGTAATAGGTGCGTATGACTAGCAAGATCGGATCAAGAACATAGATATAATGGTAATAGCATAAATGGTTCAGATCTGAAATCATGGCACTCGGGCCCTAGTGACAAGCATTAAGCATGGCAAAGTCATAGCAACATCAATCTCAGAACATAGTGGATACTAGGGATCAAGCCCTAACAAAACTAACTCGGTTACATGATGAATCTCATCCAACTCCTCACCGACCAGCAAGCTTACGAAGGAATTACTCACTCCCGGTGGAAAGCATCATGGAATTGGCAATGGAGAAGGGTTGATGATGACGAAGACCGAAGATTCCCCTCTCCGGAGCCCCAAACGGGCTCCAGATGTGGCCTCCCGATGAAGAACAGGAGGTGGTGGCGGCTCCGTATCGTAAAACGCGATGAAACTTTCTCCCTGATTTTTTTCTCCGAAAACAGGATTTTATAGCGTCGGAATTAGGGTCAGTGGGGCCACGAGGTGGGCACAACCCACAAGGCGCGCCGGGGGGGTTGGCGCGCCCTGGTGTCTTGTGCCCAGCCAGGGCCCCCCTCCGGTGGTTCTTGGCTCCAGTATTTTTTATTTAATGTAAAATAAATCTCCAAAAAGTTTCGTCCAGTTCCAAGAACTTTTATTTCTGCACAAAAACAACACCATGGTAGTTCTGCTGAAAACAGCATCAGTCCGGGTTAGTTTCATTCAAATTATGCAAATTAGAGTCCAGAACAAGGGCAAAAGTGTGAGGAAAAGTAGAAGCGACGGAGACGTATCACACACCGACGGGGAAGACTATTGGGAGGCCATCTGGAGAGCACACATAGACTGAGACAGAGGGCGACAGAGCAGCGGTGGCGAGGGGAGGCAAGCGCGTGGGCTGGCTGGCATGGAGGGGTGCGGACGCACGCGGTGGTTCAGGGGGCGACACGGTTGGTCGCGAGCGTCGGCGGTAGTGGGCGGCGATGGGCGGGGGGTCCGAGGAGGGGGCCGCAACGGGCGGGGCGACCAGGAAGGACGAGGGGCAGAGGCGGGCGTGGACGACGGAGCATCAAATTTTTTACTTCGGCCCCTTTCCATGGAGTATATCTAGGAAAATGAGAGGCGCCGGAGTATAAATT
The DNA here is from genome assembly GCA_039707655.1 of Elymus sibiricus. NCBI lineage: Eukaryota > Viridiplantae > Streptophyta > Magnoliopsida > Poales > Poaceae > Elymus > Elymus sibiricus. Next base: position 393,288,178 of record CM077665.1, on the reverse strand, counting down.
TTACTCCCTTACAGCGGATTGGGAATCGGTTAGGTGTGCGTGGAGGAGTAAAATTGATTTTTTATTCCTCTAAGGCCGGATAAGGGATCGGTTAGAAATGCCCTAAGCAAGATATACATGACACCCTAATTCTAAAGATATATTCCCTCCGACCCATAATAGAACTAAAACCACGAAACTCATCATGGATCGGAGGGAGTGGCATACTTAGCAATGTTGTGAGCTTCTAAACCGCGTTGTGACCAAAAAGAGCAACCCCCAAATGATCGAGCTCAATGCATTTTTATAGATTTATGATATCAACTGTTACTTGTGCAGGGGTTGACCAGGCCAAATTGCGAGCTAGGGCAGGACATTGACTTGTGCAGGGGCTGACCCTGGCGACTGTTTTCTTTAATTCAAACAAGCCGGTGTTGTACCGTTGCAAACCGCTCCAACATCAAAGCCAGCCTAAGAGCATCTACAGCTTCATGTACCTAATTCGGTTCCTCAAACATTCGTGGCGCTGCGCTCGGTCAGCATACGGACGTGTCCACTTTTGTACTTATTTTCTTTCTCTAAAACAACCGCACCCCTCGTTTTCAACCTTCAAATTCGCTCTCTACATGCAACATTTCATCAAACACCTTGTGTGCACGCACATCGGCAGCGCGTTGCTGTAGGTGGAGGTCGATTGCAGGTGAGCCGAAGGCCAGCATGGACTCATGCATGAGCTCGGCAGCCAGCAGCATGCACGCGTGCGCACCGGCGGCCTCGCGCACATCCACCCATTTCAGAGGAAGCCAGCCAATATGAGTCACATGCATGTATTTGTGCTACTATGCTATGTACGTGGCCCGCATGATGCCAGCACGCGGCGGTGGGTGGTAGTGCTACCTTGCAGGGAGCAGGCTCGAGGGCGATGCGAGCGCGCGTGATGATCTCGACCTGCCCCGGCTCGCCTAGTGACCCAAGAAGAGCTCCGAGTTCTTCGCCTCCGAGCAGGTCATCGCATGGCCGCTGATGCCGGCGTTGGACAGAGTGCTGCCAACGGACGGGTAGAGGTAGTCCGTCCATGACCGCGGCGCCAGCCCGCCGTGCGATAGTGTCCAGTTGAGCATGTCGATCTCCAGCTCACCGCCTGATACGTCCATTTTGCATCATGATTTCCTACTGTTATTTATTATGTTTTATTGAATAATAATGCTTTAGGGAGTGATTCTAATGCTTTTTCTCTCATAATATGCAAGGTTTACACAAAGAGGGAGAATACCGGCAGCTGGAATTCTGGACCTGAAAAAGCACATCAGAGACACCTATTCTGCACATCTCCAAAGAAGCTGAAACTTTATGGAGAATATTTTTGGAATATATGAAAAATACTGGAGCAAATAACTACCGGAGGGGGCCACCCTGGTGGGCACAAGACACCAGGGCGCGCCCTGGTGGGTTGTGCCCTCCTCGGCCCACCTCCGGTGCCCATCTTCTGGTATATAGGGACTTTTGACCTAGAAAAAAAAAAGAGGACTTTCGGGACGGAACGCCGCCGTCTCGAGGCGGAACTTGGGCAGGAGCACTTTTGCCCTCCGGCGGAGCGATTCCGCCGGGGGAACTTCCCTCCCGGAGGGGGAAATCGAAGCCATCGTCATCACCAACATCCCTCTCATCTTTGGGAGGCCAATCTTCATACACATCTTCAGCAGCACCATCTCCTCTCAAACCCTAGTTCATCTCTTGTGTTCAATCTTTGTACCGGAACCTCAGATTGGTACCTGTGGTTGACTAGTAGTGTTGATTACATCTTGTAGTTGATTACTATATGGTTTGTTTGGTGGAAGATTATATGTTCAGATCCATTATGCTATTTAATACCCTTCTGATCTTGAGCATGACTATTATTTGTGAGTAGTTACCTTTATTCTTGAGGTCACGGGAGAAGTCATGTTGCAAGTAATCATGTGAATTTGATATGTGTTCGATATTTTGATGATATGTATGTTGTGATTCCCTTATTGGTGTCAAGTGAATGTCGACTACATGACACTTCACCATCCTTGGGCCTAAGGGAATGCATTGTGGAGTAGTTATTAGATGATGGGTTGCTAGAGTGACAGAAGCTTAAACCCTAGTTTATGCGCTACTTCATAAGGGGCTGATTTGGATCCAAACGTTTAATGCTATGGTTTGATTTTATCTTAATACTTTTCTCGTAGTTGCGGATGCTTGCGAGGGGGTTAATCATAAGTGGGAGGTTGTTCAAGTAAGAACAGCACCCAAGCACCGGTCCACCCACATATCAAATTATCAAAGTAGCGAACACAAATCAAACCAACATGATAAAAGTGACTAGATGAAATTCCCGTGTACCCTCAAGAACACTTTGCTATTTACTAGAGATTGTCCTGGCCTGTCCTTTGCCACAAAAGGATTGGTCTACCTTGCTGCACTTTAATTACCGTTACCGTTACTTGCTTGTTACCAATTATCTTGCTATCAAACTATCTGTTACCTACAATTTCAGTGCTTGCAGAAATTACCTTGCTGAAAATCGCTTGTCATTTCCTTCTGCTCCTTGTTGGGTTCGACACTCTTACTTATCGAAAGGACTACGATTGATCCCCTATACTTGTGGGTCATCAAGACTCTTTTCTGGCGCCGTGCCGGGGAGTGAAGCGCTCTTGGTAAGTGGAAATCGGTAAGGAAAAACTTATACTACATGCTGAAATTTATTGTTACTTGTTACTATGGAAAACAATCCTTTGAGGGGTTTGTTCGGGGTATCTTCACCTCGACCGGAACCACAGTTAGTTGCCCCTCAACCTACTGCACCTACTGAAAATATTGGTTATGAAATTCCTTCGGGTATGGTAGAACAACTGCTTGCTAAACCTTATGCAGGAGATGGAACTGAACATCCTCATATGCACCTCTTATATGTGAACGAAATTTGTGGATTATTTAAGCTTGCAGGTTTACCCGGAGATGAAGCTAAGAAGAAGGTTTTCCCTTTATCTTTGAAGGGAAAAGCATTGACATGGTATAGGCTATGTGATGATCTTGGATCATGGAACTGGAATCGATTGCAGTTGGAATTCCACCAAAAGTTTTATCCCATGCATCTAGTTCATCGTGATCGGAACTATATATATAATGTAACATCCCAAAATTCTAAATTTTGTAATGTTATATTAAATTAGTAATTATAATTGCTTGAATGATTATTGTTTGAAATTGAGTGGAATTTGAAACTTTTGAAAACTTAATGAGAGGGAATACAATGACTTCCCCAAACCTTCACTTTTGCATTTGGTATCTTGCTTTTATTCAAAGTTCAATTCAAAGCAAACCCTAGACTGAAGATGACATGACTTCTTCCATTGAAAATGGGCTTGAGAAGATTTGAATTGCAAATATATCAAATCAGAAACTTTATGCAACTCAATGACTTTCATGAGAGAAGATAAAGTGACTTCTTCAAATTTTAAATGAAAGAGAGTTGGAAGTTTAAAATAAAACTTTTGAAAACCCTTTTGAAGTTTTTTTAAACCACTTTCAATCTGCATTGATTTGAATTTCAACTTTCAAAATTCTCTGATAAATATATAAAATGAGAGGAGGCAAATGACACTCCAAAACCAGAGACAACTTTGTGTTGAGATTCAAAATTTTAAAACAGAAACTATTTGCAATTTATTTGAAATTTGAATTTTATTTCATTTTAGAGTTATTGCAAAAATGATTTTTTTGTAAGTATTTTATTTGGCTCTGATATCATCTCTGTAGCGATCCGACCCAAGTGGTTCGGTGCCTCTGTGCTTTCTGTGCCATCCCTGGATCAGTATGCTGGCACACATAGTACTTCGATGAAATACCATAATATCACATGTAAAATAAGTACCGTAGATCCAGAGTATACCTTATATCATAGCGGAAACAAAACATTAAGAGTGTGGAGTCCCATCAACGCCAACGGCAAGTTGAGTGTAGACCGTAACCCAACATCGTTACTGATTAAATGAATTTGGGATTAATGACAACTTTGGGATATGAGAATTTGGTTGGCGGAACCATCTCATTAATGACATCGACTTTGTAGGATGATTTGATTAATTTCCAGTTAGGGAAAAATCAGCTTTATGCAAAAACTCAGACATAGAGCCTCCACTGCCATATTGCATATAGTGATAGACTTATTTTCATCTCCCTTCATATGTGATCTTGCCAGTACATTCAATGTACTGACCTACACGGCTGCAACGTATCATGTTGCAGGATTTCTACGACGAGTAAGAGTTACGTTGTAGGGTTACGGTCTACACTCAACTTGCCGTTGGCGTTGATGGGACTCCACACCCTTATTGATTTGTTTCCGCTGTGATAAATAAGGTATACTCTGGATCTACGGTATTTCTTTTACATGTGATGTTATGATATTTCATCGAAGTACTATGTGTGCCAGCATACTGATCCAGGGATGGCACAGAAAGCACAGAGGCACCGAACCACTTGGGTCGGGTCGCTACATATAATTTTTGGCCTCGTGAAGGAGAAAGCATCGCTCTAGCTTGGGGGAGACTTAAGTCAATGTTATATTAATGCCCCAATCATGATATTCCGAGAGAAGTTATTATTCAGAATTTTTATGCTCGGCTTTCTCATAATGATCAATCCATGCTCGATACTTCTTGTGCTGGTTCTTTTATGAAGAAGACTATTGAATTCAAGTGGGATCTCTTGGAAAGAATTAAATGCAACTCTGAAGATTGGGAACTCGACGAAGGTAATGAGTCAGGTATAAAGCTTAAGTTTGATTGTGTTAAATCTTTTATGAATACCGATGCTTTTCACAAGTTTAGCACTAAATATGGACTTGACTCTAAGATAGTAGCCTCTTTCTATGAAGCATTTGCTACTCACGTTGATCTCCCTAAGGAGAAGTGGTTTAAATATCACCCCCCTATTAAAGAAGAAATTAAAGAACCGGTCATAGCTAAAGATAAAGCCATCATTTACAATGTTGATCCAGTTGTGCCTACCGCTTATATTGAAAAACCACCTTTCCCTGTTAGGATAAAGGAACATGCTAAGGTATCAACTGTGGTTCGCAAGAGTAATATTAGAGCACCTAAGCCCCCTGAGAAAATTAAAGTAGAACCTAGTGTTGCTATGGTTAAAGATCTCTTGGTAGAAAATATTGATGGGCATGTTATCTACTTCTGTGATGAAGCTGCTAGAATTGCTAAACCCGATGAAAAAGATAAACATAGACCCATAGTGGGCATGCCTGTTGTCTCAGTCAAAATAGGAGATCATTGCTATCATGGTTTATGTGATTTGGGTGCTAGTGTGAGTGCTATCCCTTTTACCTTATACCAAGAAATTATGATTGAAATAGCACCTGCTGAAATAGAAGACATTGATGTTACTATTAAACTTGCTAATAGAGACACCATCACACCACTTGGGATTGTTAGAGATGTTGAAGTCTTGTGTGGGAAATTAAAATATCCTACTGATTTTCTAGTTCTTGGTTCCCCACAAGATGACTTTTGTCCCATTATCTTTGGTAGACCTTTCTTGAACACCGTCAATGCTAAGATAGATTGTGAAAAACAAACTGTCGGTGTCAGTTTTGGTGATGTGTCTCATGAGTTTAATTTTTCCAAGTTTAGTAGACAACCCCGTGATAGAGCATTATCTAGTAAGGATGAAATAATTGGTCTTGCTTCTATTGTCGTGCCTCCTACTGATCCATTAGAACAATATTTGCTTGACCATGAAAATGATATGCACTTGCGTGAAAGAAATGAAATAGATAAAATTTTCTTTGAACAACAACCTCTCCTGAAACACAATTTGCCTATTGAAACTCTTGGAGGTCCTCCTCCACCTAAAGGTGATCCTGTGTTTGAATTAAAGCAATTGCTTGACACTTTGAAGTATGCTTATCTTGATGAGAAAAAGATATATCCTGTTATTATTAGTGCTAACCTTTCAGAACATGAAGAATAAAGATTATTAAAAGTTCTGAGGAAGCACCGTGCTGCTATTGGATATACTCTTGATGATCTTAAGGGCATTAGTCCCACTCTATGTCAGCACAAGATTAATATGGAACCTGATGCTAAACCCGTTGTTGATCACCAACGGTGATTGAATCCTAAGAGGAAAGAAGTGGTAAGAACTGAAATATTAAAGCTTCTGGAAGCAGGTATAATCTATCCCATAGCTGATAGTAGATGGGTAAGTCCCGTTCATTGTGTCCCTAAGAAAGGAGGTATTACCGTTGTTCCTAATGATAAGAATGAACTCATTCCACAAAGAATTGTCACTGGCTATAGAATGGTAATTGATTTTAGAAAATTAAATAAAGCTACTAGAAAAGATCATTACCCTCTGCCTTTCATTGATCAGATGTTAGAAAGATTATCTAAGCACACACACTTTTGTTTTCTGGATGGATATTCTGGTTTCTCTCAAATACGTGTGTCACAATCTCATCAAGAGAAAACCACTTTTACTTGCCCTTTTGGAACCTATGCTTATAGACGTATGCCTTTTGTTTTATGCAATGCACCTGCTACCTTTCAAAGATGTATGACTGCTATATTCTCTGACTTTTGTGAAAAGATTGTGGAGGTTTTCATGGATGATTTTTCCGTTTAAGGGGCTTCTTTTGATGATTGCTTAAGCAACCTTGATGGAGTTTTGCAGAGATGTGAACAAACTAATCTTGTCTTGAATTGGGAGACATGCCACTTTATGGTTAATGAAGGTATTGTCCTGGGGCATAAAATATTTGAACGAGGTATTGAGGCGGATAAAGCTAAAGTTGATGCAATTGAGAAAATGCCATGTCCTAAAGATATTAAAGGTATTCGAAGTTTCCTTGGTCATGCTGGTTTCTATAGGAGGTTCATTAAAGACTTCTCTAAAATTTCTAGGCCTCTTACTAATCTTTTGCAAAAGGATATCCCTTTTGTTTTTGATGATGATTGTGTGGAAGCCTTTGAAACACTCAAGAAAGCCTTAACCTTTGCACCTATCGTTCAACCACCTGATTGGAACTTGCCTTTTGAAATTATGTGTGATGCTAGTGATTATGTTGTTGGCGTTGTTCTAGGACAAAGAGTTGATAAGAAATTGAATGTTATCCATTATGCTAGTAAAACTCTAGACAGTGCCCAACGGAATTATGCTACTACTGAAAAAGAATTTTTAGCAGTTGTGTTTGCTTGTGATAAATTTAGATCCTATATTGTTGACTCCAAGGTTATTGTTCACACCGATCATGCTGCTATAAAATATCTTATGGAAAAGAAAGATGCTAAATCTAGACTTATTAGATGGGTTCTCTTACTTCAAGAATTTGACTTACATATTGTTGATAGGAAGGGAGTTGAGAACCCCATAGCTGATAACTTGTCTAGGTTAGAAAATATTCTTGATGACCCACTACCTATTGATGATAGTTTTCCTGATGAACAGTTAGCTGCAATAAATGTTTCTCAAAACACTCCTTGGTATGCTGATTATGCTAACTACATTGGCGCTAAATATATACCGCCTAGCTTCACATACCAACAAAAGAAAAGAAAAAATCTATGATTTAAGACATAACTTTTGGGATGACCCACATCTTTATAAAGAAGGAGTAGATGGTATTATTAGACGTTGTGTACCTAAGCATGAACAGGAACAAATCCTACGGAAATGTCATTCCGAAGCTTATGGAGGACATCATGCGAGAGATAGAACTGCTCACAAGGTATTGCAATCTGGTTTTTATTGGCCTACTCTCTTCAAGGATGCCCGTAAGTTTGTCTTGTCTTGTGATGAATGTCAAAGAATTGGTAATATTGGTAAGCGTCAGGAAATGCCTATGAATTATTCACTTGTTGTCGAACAATTTGATATTTGGGGTTTTGATTATATGGGACCTTTTCCTTCCTCTAACGGGTACACTCATATTTTGGTTGATGTTGATTATGTCACTAAGTGGGTAGAAGCTATTCCAACTAGTAGTGCTGATCACAACACCTCTATTAAAATGCTTAAAGAAGTTATCTTCCCGAGGTTTGGAGTCCCTAGATACTTAATGACTGATGGTGGTTCACACTTTATTCATGATGCTTTTCGTAAGTTGCTTGCTAAATATGATGTTAACCACAGAATTGCATCGCCCTATCATTCTCAATCTAGTGGTCAAGTTGAACTTAGCAATAGAGAAATAAAATTGATATTACAAAAAACCATCAATAGGTCTCGAAAGAATTGGTCTAAGAAATTAGATGATGCACTTTGGGCCTATAGAACGGCTTATAAAAATCCTATGGGTATGTCTCCATACAAAATGGTATATGGAAAAGCTTGTCGTTTGCCTGTAGAGTTAGAACATAAAGCATTTTGGGCAATTAAAGAACTTAATTATGATTTCAAACTTGCCGGTGAGAAGAGGCTATTTGATATTAGCTCACTAGATGAATGGAGAACCCAAGCCTATGAAAATGCCAAGCTATTCAAAGAAAAAGTAAAAAGATGGCATGACAAAAGAATCCAAGAGCGGGAATTCAAAATAGGAGACTATGTTCTTTTGTTCAACTCTCGTTTAAGATTTTTTGCAGGTAAGCTTCCCTCCAAATGGGAAGGACCTTATATTATCGAAGAGGTTTATCGTTCTGGAGCTATCAAGATTAATAATGCCGAAGGTACTAATCCGAAGGTGGTCAATGGACAAATAATTAAGCACTATATCTCAGGTACGCCTATTAACGTTGAAAGCAATGTTATCCAAACCATGACACCAGAGGAACACATAAAAGAAACCTTCCAGAACACTCCAGAATTCTGAAAAATAGGAGGTACGTGACACGGTAAGTAAACGGGCTCCGAAAAATCCGCAAAAATATTTTTTGTCATTTTTGGAATATTAGAAAATTAGGAAAATAAGAAATAAACCGGAAGGCAACCGAGGTGAGCACGATACACCAGGGCGCGCCAGCCCTACCAGGCGCGCCCTGGTGGGTTGTGCCCACCTCGGGCACCTTCCCGACTCCGTTTTCCTTCCATATGCTTGCTTTCCAAGAATAAAAATTCTCTATATATACCCCCGACTGTTTTGACGACCACATCGCAGAAAAATCCTCTGTTCTTGTTTCGTGATGTTTTCCTGGCAGATCTGAAAATATGTCGTCTCAAGATTCGGAGGGAGAAAGCTATGTTGTTGACTATATTCCAAACCCCAAGATCTATGGAGAAGAAGATATCCTTCAACCTTACTACAGTCATCTCACCCCCATTGAAATCGAAGCTTTTAGGGCTTTCGAAGCGGTTCGTGTTCAAAATAAATTTCTCACTCGTGAAAATATTTTGCTAGAGGAGCACATCAATACCCTTCGGAGAGTAATCCGCAAATTGGAGTATCTACTGAGACTGAGGTGTGACACTTCATCACCACCACCTTCTTCATCACCACCACCAAAGGAGACCTGAGTACACGGGTATGGGCACTCCCCTTGGCTTGAGCCAAGCTTGGGGGAGGTGCCCCGGTATCGTATCACCATCACTTTTATTCACCTTTACTTATTTTAGTTCGATCTTTAGTTTCACTTTGATTTAGTTGAATACAAGTTTAGCATGATCTATTTTCGTGTGTTAGTTTCGTTGTCTATCTATCTATGTAATCGAGTGAGAGTTATAGAATAAAGTTTGGTTTGAGCTTTTGCCTCTCTACTTTCTTGTTGCAATCAAAATAAAAGGAAAGAGAAATAAATGAAAAGAATCATATGCTAATCTTATGGTAAGTAATGACATCACATAAGGAAAAGTATAAGTGGTAAAATTTATTGGAGATTGACAAACATAGCATTGGTCAATGATGCAATTCATGAAAGAATTAATAAGGGACGAGAAGATTCACATGCAAATACACTATCTTGGACATATTTTATGATTGTGAGCCCCCATTAAATATTATATGTCAAAATTGTTGACGTTGGACAAGGAAGACAACGTAATGATTTATGTTTGTTCATATCCGCATAGAAGTTATATTGTCATAGATCCTTCAACATGTGGTGCTTGCTCAATATCTTTGCTAGCCAAAAATTCTGCACTAAGTAGAAATACTACTTGTGCATCCAAAAACCCAAAACCCAAATTCATTCTTTGAGAGTCCACCATACCTACCTACGGATCGAGTAAGATCCTTCAAGTAAGTTGTCATCGGTGCAATAAGGCAATAAAATTGCTTCTAAATGTGTTTGATCAATTAGTGTAAGAGAAAATTGAGCGCTATACGAACTTATGATGGCAAAGTAATAAAAACGACGGACTGCATAATAAAGGTTGCTATCATAGGGGGCAATATAGCGTGACGTTCTTTTACATTAAGGGATTGGGCATACAAACCAAAAAGCGCATGACAACCTCTGCTTCCCTCTCCGAAGGGACTATCTTTTACTTTTATGTATTTACTTTTATGCAAGAGTCAAAGTATTCTTCCCTATTCCTTTTTACTTTTTCTTTTGCAAGCATCATGTGGTGAGGAAAGATCTAGGCACATATATCCAGTTGGATGTGAGTGAGCATGAGTTATTATTGTTAACATCACCCTTGAGGTGAGTACGTTGGGAGGCGAAACTATAAGCCCCTATCTTTCTATGTGTCCGGTTGAAACCTTTTGCTCATGGGTATGCTGTGAGTGTTAGCAATCATAGAAGACTAAATGATGGTTGAGTATGTTGACTTGCCAAAAGGCTCCGACATGAGACCCTTCCTGAAAATATGATGAATTGTAGTTGCAAAGTTGTCTGAGAACATAGTTTGTTGGTTTTCAATAAGGTTTATGCTTTATACTTCTATGTTGTGATGAATTGTTACTTGTTCATGAGAAGTTATATGATGAAAGTATATGAAATTTATGATAGAGTTTGTTGCTGTTTTGATAATAAGCATGATGCTACTATGTCTGTATTTTGTTTTTATCGACACCTCTCTCTCAAACCATGTGGACATGCTTTTCAATATCGGCTTTTCGCTTGAGGACAAGAGAGGTCTAAGCTTGGGGTAGTTGATACGTCCATTTTGCATCATGATTTCCTACTGTTATTTATTATGTTTTGTTGAATAATAATGCTTTAGGGAGTGATTCTAATGCCTTTTCTCTCATAATATGCAAGGTTTACACAAAGAGGGAGAATACCGGCAGCTGGAATTCTGGACCTGAAAAAGCACATCAGGGATACCTATTCTGCACATCTCCAAAGAAGCTAAAACTTTACGGAAAATAGTTTTGGAATATATGAAAAATACTAGAGCAAATAACTACCGGAGGGGGCCACCCTGGTGGGCACAAGACACCAGGGCGCGCCAGCCCCCCCAGGCGTGCCCTGGTGGGTTGTGCCCTCCTCGGCCCACCTCCGGTGCCCATCTTCTGGTATATAGGGTCTTTTGACCTAAAAATAAGGAGAAGACTTTCGGGACGAAACGTCGCCGTCTCGAGGCGGAACTTGGGCAGGAGCACTTTTGCCCTCCGGCGGAGCGATTCCGCCGGAGGAACTTCCCTCCCAGAGGAGGAAATCGAAGCCATCGTCATCACCAACATCCCTCTCATCTTTGGGAGGCCAATCTTCATCAACATCTTTAACAGCACCATCTCCTCTCAAACCCTAGTTCATCTCTTGTGTTCAATCTTTGTACCGGAACCTCAGATTGGTACCTGTGGGTGACTAGTAGTGTTGATTACATCTTGTAGTTGATTACTATATGGTTTATTTGGTGGAAGATTATATGTTCAGATCCATTATGCTATTCAATACCCCTCTGATCTTGAGCATGAATATTATTTGTGAGTAGTTACCTTTGTTCTTAAGGTCACGGGAGAAGTCATGTTGCAAGTAATCATGTGAATTTGATATGTGTTCGATATTTTGATGATATGTATGTTGTGATTCCCTTAGTGGTGTCATGTGAACGTCGACTACATGACACTTCACCATCCTTGGGCCTAAGGGAGTGCATTGTGGAGTAGTTGTTAGATGATGGGTTGCTAGAGTGACAGAAGCTTAAACCCTAGTTTATGCGCTACTTCGTAAGGGGCTGATTTGGATCCAAACGTTTAAGGCTATGGTTAGATTTTATCTTAATACTTTTCTCATAGTTGCGGATGCTTGCGAGGAGGCTAATCATAAGTGGGAGGTTGTTCAAGTAAGAATAGCACCCAAGCACCGGTCCACCCACATATCAAATTATCAAAGTAGCGAACACAAATCAAACCAAATGATAAAAGTGACTAGATGAAATTCCCGTGTACCCTCAAGAACACTTTGCTATTTACTAGAGACTGTTCTGGCCTGTCCTTTGCCACAAAAGGATTGGGCTAGCTTGATGTACTTTGTTTACCATTACCGTTACTTGCTTGTTACCAATTATCTTGCTATCAAACTGTCTGTTACCTACAATTTCAGTGCTTGTAGAAATTACCTTGCTGAAAACCGCTTGTCATTTCCTTGTGCTCATCGTTGGGTTCCACACTCTTACTTATCGAAAGGACTACGATTGATCCCCTATACTTGTGGGTCATCACCGCCCCACACATCCAAGTACTGCCCGCCCAGCTCCGGCGAGTACACTCGCAACGCATGCGAGGGCGCCATGCCACTACGGCTCATGTTCATGACCGCCCTGCTGGGCACCTGCGCCTGCCCGCTAATGGAATGGCTATGACCGCGCGCCGGCACACAGATGATACCGGCCGACCTGTACGAGGGCATAGCATGCGCGCCACGCGCTCCCGGCATGGGCAAGCTACGACCCCGACCCCGGCCCGTGCCTCCAGCGCGACGCGGTGCGGTGAGTTGCAGCCCCGGATCGCGGCAGGAGCCCCGCCTCCAATGCGACGCGGTGCGGGCGAGCTCTGGCACTAGCTCGCCTAGCTCGGGCGGCTTTCTCCTCGACGTGAGGCTGCTCCGGCACCAGCGCGGCTAGCTCGAGTTCACAGAGTGGGCATGCGCAGCAAAGAAACATGAATGTGAGGCTGCAGGTGGGGTTCACTCCTGTACGCCACCTCGCATCTGGATGTGACCGTTCGCCCTCATATCCCCATGAAAGTGCATGTGGCACTTAATTGTATTGGTGTGATGACAATATGGTTAGACGAACTAATATCAGTTGCTAAAGTTTATCTCAAGATATTGGTTCCGTGAAGTTCTTGATGGAGTTGTGTGATCCCACAATTCAAAAACATCAAAGGCGTGGTGTTTCCGGCGGCTCGAAGGTTTTTGTTTAGGTTCGATTTGAGTCATAGGAATTACCGCATTGTTAAGAGGGGTCTTTGTGGATTTGTGTTGTGTGGGAATGCCACCAAAACTTATACACCAGCCCTCCTACATCTTCCACCACCCATATGCCCTTTAAGTGTTGTGTCTGGGTACTCAGCCAGGTTCAACAAAGACTTTCTGGACACCCCGTGTGCATAAGGTCTTCTGAGCCCGCGCGCACACGAGGCATCCAAGAACTCTCTGAGTAGCCCGTGCGCACGAGGTCTTTTGAGCCCCGTGGGCACGGGGTACCCCGAATCTCCCTAAGTACCCCATGCGCACGGGGTGGGGTTTTAGTCTCTGAGTACCCCGTGCGCACGGGGCTGACTTAGCTCGTGCGCACGAGGTCCAACGATCAGAAATCCCCACCCAGCCAAGAACACTATAAAAGGGACCCTTCTTCCTCCTCCATCCCTAACCCTAATGTCTTGCGATCCACCATTGTTACACCCCATTTTGCTCAATACTCTCAATCTCTTCACCCAAACTTGTTGATACTTTGGGGATTGGGAGAGCAAGACCCGATCTACACTTTGGCCAAATCAAATTCATGTTCCCCACAACATTTGTTCACCATTGGCTTGTTACTCTTGGATCTTGGGCTCCTAGGTAGTTAGAGGTTCCTCCAGAAGCTTCCTTGTGTGTGGTGTGCTCCGGAGAAGTTTGTAAAGGTGTGGTGATCGCCTTCAAGACCAACCCCGAGTGATTCGAGGCTCATCCGTTGGGGGTGACTCAAAAGAGGTACGATGAGCCTTCCGTGGTGTTCCGCAAGCTTTGGCTCCGACACCGCTCTAAACAGAGAGTAACTCTTCCGCAAGGAAGAGTGAACTTCGGGATAAAATCTGCGTCCTCATCTCACTTGTGGTTAATCCTTTCCCGCACTTTTCTTTGCTTTGTATGCTTGTAGGATTGTTAGTTATATTGTTGCCTAGCATATTTAGTACTACTTGTGTTTGTCATATAGGTTGTGTTCACATAGTTGCATATCTAGTGAACCTTATTTATCCGCATATCCCTAAAATTGACAAACAATATTAAAATTTTGTAGTCTCCTATTCACCCCCCCTCTAGTTGACCGTATAGATCCTTTCACCCCAGACATGAGATGGGTTCGAGGTACGTCGGACAACACGGACATATAAGGAGACTTTAAGGGATCTGGTTGGGTCGCTATTTTTTTATCCTGGCACCGTACGGATTGTCCGCCCGGGCATTTAGGGAGGCTTTGCGGGGTCCAACTGTAGATGATCTAAGTTTATTGGTTCACTTTGCAAATTGCACTATTTTAGTACTTTTACATAGGCATGTAGTAATATGCTTTTGCACCAAAGTCCACAGGTGTATACATCTTATAGTACTCTCAATTTGATATATATGTCCCATAATTTAGTCGGGAACCCGAGCTCAGATGCATAAAATAGAAAAAAAATAGTTTTTTGTGGTGCAAGATGCTTCTGTGCGTGAACTCCATCCAAAATTTTGTGAAGTTTGGACAATCGAGAAGCTTGTGGCAAAAAAGACAAAACTAGACATGAATAATACGATTTTCAAAAGTTTCTCAGACACCCGAAATTTGTCTTTTTTTGCCACGAGCTTCTCAAATGTCCGAACTTCATCAAATTTTGCACGGAGAACACACATTTGCACATCTTGCTTGCAAAAAATATTCGAAATGTTTTGAAGTTGTTTTACTATTTAGCGATTTTACTGTTTATGCCGGGGCTCATCTGAGCCCGGGAGCCAATCACCGCATCCATATATGGCCTAATAAGCATTTTAAATTTTACATTTGACCACCGATAATATTAATAATGTACGAGATATACTCCCTCAGTCCTGAAATATAGGTCGCTGAAGATATCCTTCGGACCAAGTGAAAACAATGGATTTTGTGTTGGAAATATGCCCTAGAGGCAATAATAAAATAGTTATTGTCATATTTCCTTGTTCATGATAATCTTTTATTATCCATGCTATAATTGTATTGATTGGAAACTCAGATACATGTGTGGATACATAGACAACACTGTGTCCCTAGTGAGCCTCTACTAGACTAGCTCGTTGATCAAAGATGGTTAAGGTTTCCTGACCATGGACATGGGTTGTCATTTGATAACAGGATCACATCATTAGAAGAATGATGTGATGGACAAAGACCCAACCGTAAGCATATCATTTGATCGTTCTAGTTTATTGCTACTGCTTTATCCATGTCAAGTATTTGTTCCTACGACCATGAGATCATGCAACTCCCAGACACCAGAGGAATGCCTTGTGTGTATCAAACGTCACAACGTAGCTGGGTGACTATAAAGGTGCTCTACAGGTATCTCCGAGGGTGTCTGTTAGGTTGGCGTGAATCGAGACTGGGATTTGTCACTCCGTATGACGGAGAGGTATCTCTAGGCCCACTCGGTAATACAACATCACAAGAAGCTTGCAAGCAATGTGACTAAAGAGTTAGTCATGGGATCTTGTATTACGGAATGAGTAAAGAGACTTGCCGGTAACGAGATTGAACTAGGTATGGAGATACCGACGATCGAATCTCGGGCAAGTAACATACCGACAGACAAAGGGAACTGCATATGGGATTGATTGAATCCTTGACATCGTGGTTAGACGATAAAGATCTTCGTAGAATGTGTGGGAACCAATATGGGCATCCAGGTCCCGCTATTGGTTATTGACCGTAGAGGTGTCTCGGTCATGTCTGCATAGTTCTCGAACCCGCAGGGTCTGCACACTTAACGTTCGGTGACGATTTGGTATTGTTGAGATGTATGTGTTGGTGACCGAAGGTTGTTCGGAGTCCCAGATTAGATCTCGGACATCACGAAGAGTTCCGAAATGGTCCGGAGGTAAATATTGATATATATGAAAGTGGTATTCGGATTTCGAAAAGGTTTCGGGTGTTTCCGGTATTGTACCAAGAGTGCCGAAAGGGTTCCGGGGGTCCACCGGGAGGGGCCACCCATCCCGGGGGGCCATATGGGCTGAGGAGGTGGCGCACCAGCCCCTGGTGGGCTGGGCAGCCGACCACAAGGGCCCATGCGCCCCAATAGGTGGTAGGTGGGAGGAGTCCAAGAGGGGAGGGACTCCTCCCTAGGACGCGCCCCACCTCCCTTGTGGGAGGTGGACACCTCCTTGGCCGCCGGCCCTAGGGGAAACCCTAGGGTGCCACCCCTCCTCCTTTCCCCCTATATATAGTGGAGAGGAGAGAGGGCAGCCACACCCCTAAGGCCACGGCGCAACCCTCTCTCTCCCTCTAGATCAGTTTCTCCTCTAGATTGGTTCCGGTAGTGCTTGGCGAAGCCCTGCCGGGACAGCTCCACCACCACCGCCACCACGCCATTGTGCTGCCGGAGATCTCATCTACCTCTCCTCCCTTGCTTGCTGGATCAAGAAGGTGGAGACGTCATCGAGCTGTACGTGTGCTCAACGTGGAGGTGTCGTCCGTTCGGCGCTAGATCGGAACGGAACAAGATTGGATCGCGGGACGGATCGTGATCGGATCGCGAAGACGTTGGACTACATCAACCGCGTTTCTTAACGCTTCCCGCTTAGCGATCTACAAGGGTATGTAGATGCACTCCCCCTCTCGTAGCTGTTGATCTCCATAGATAGATCTTGGGTGTTCGTAGGAATTTTTTTGTTTCCCATGCAACGTTCCCCAACAGTGGCATCATGAGCTAGGTCTATGCGTAGATAACATGCACGAGTAGAACACAAAAGAATTTGTGGGCGTTGATGTTTAGATTGCTTACTTCCTTAGTCTTATGTTGATTCCACGGTATTGTGGGATGAAGCGGCTCGGACCAACCTTACTCGTCCACGTGCGAGAGACCGGTTCCATCGACTGACATGCACTTGTTGCATAAAGATGGCTGGCGGGTGTGTGTCTCTCCCACTTTAGTTGAATCAGATTCGACAGAGGCGGTCCTTGTAGAAGGTTAAAAGGCAACTTGAATATCACCGTTGTGGCTTTGCGTAGGTAAGAACGGTTCTTACTAGTTGCCCAGAGCAGCCACGTAAAACTTGCAACAACAAAGTAGAGGACGTCTAACTTGTTTTTGGAGGGCATGTTGTGATGTGATATTGCCAATGACATGATGTGATATATGTGATGTATGAGATGATCATGTTTTGTATAGATTATCACGACTTGCATGTCAATGAGTACGACAACCGGCATGAGCCATAGGGTTGTCTTTAATTATTTTTGCCTTCTTTTGCTTTACTTTATCGCTATAAGTTAGCAATAGTTGTAGAAGCAATAGTTGGCGCGACAACCACATGACGACACGATGATGGAGATCATGGTGCCATGCCGGTGACGATGGAGATCATGCTGGTGCTTTGGAGATGGAGATCAAAAGCACAAGATGATGATGGCCATATCATGTCACTTATATGATTTGCATGTGATGTTTATCCTATTTATGCATCTTATTTTGCTTAGAACGGCGGTAGCATTATAAGATGATCTCTTACTAAAATTTCAAGATAAAATTGTGTTCTCCCCAAGTATGCACCGTTGCGAAGGTTCGTCGTTTCGAAGCACCTTGTGATGATCGGGTGTGATAGACTCTACGTTCGCATACAACGGGTGTAAGCCAGATTTACACATGCGGAATACTTGGGTTAAACTTGACGAGCCTAGCATGTACATGCATGGCCTCGGGACACAGGAGACCGAAAGGTCGAACATGAGTCATATAGTAGATATGATCAACATGGAGATGTTCACCATTGAAACCACCTCATCTCACGTGATGATCGGACTTGGGTTGGTGGATTTGGATCATGTTACACTTAGACAACCTGAGGGATGTTGATTTGAGTGGGAGTTCTTTAGTAATATGATTAATTGAACTCTTTATCATGAACATAGTCTAAAGTTATCTTTGCAAAATTATGTTGTAGATCAATGGCCCGCGTAGTAGCTCCCCTGAATTTTAATGCGTTCCTAGAGAAAGCTAAGTTGAAAGATGATGGAAGTAACTATGCGGACTGGGTCCGTAATCTGAGGATTATCCTCACGACTTCACAAAAGGCTTATGTCCTTGATGCGCCGCTTGGTGTGCCACCCCCTCCAGCGTCGTCTGTGGACGTTGTGAACGCCTGGCAGGCACGTTCTGATGACTACTCTATAGTTCGGTGCACCATGTTCTACGACTTAGATTCGGGACTTCAAAAGCGTTTTGAGCGCCATGGAGCATATGAGATGTTCTAGGAGTTGAAGTTAATATTTCAAGCAAATGCCCGGATCGAGAGGTATGAGACATCCGATAAGTTCTTCACCTGCAAGATGGAGGAGAATAGTTCTGTCAGTGAGCACCTACTCAGAATGTCTGGGTACTACAACCGTTTGAATGATTTGGGAGTCCAGCTTCCGCCCGAAACGGTCACTGACAGAATTCTCCAGTCACTGCCACCTAGCTTCAAAGGCTTCGTGATGAACTATAATATGCAAGGGATGGAAAAGTCTGTCTCCGAGCTGTTCGTGATGCTGAAAGTCGTGGAGGTAGAAATCAAGAAGGAGCATCAAGTGTTGATGGTTAATAAAACCACTAGTTTCAAGAAAGGCAAGGGAAAGAAGGGAAAGTTCAAGAAGGGTGGCAAGAAAGTTGCCGCTCCCGTGAAGAAACCCAAGGCTGGACCCAAGCCTGAGACCGAGTGCTTCTATTGCAAGGGGACTGGCCACTGGAAGCGGAATTGCCCCAAGTACCTGGCTGATAAGAAGGCTGGTAACGTCAACAAAGGTATATTTGATATACATCTTATTGATGTGTACCTCACTAGCTCTCGTAGCAGTGCCTGGGTATTTGATACCGGTTCGGTTGCTCATATTTGTAACTCGAAACAGGAACTGCGGAATAAATGGAGGCTGGCGAAGGATGAAGTGACGATGCACGTCGGAAATGGTTCCAAGGTTGATGTGATTGCCGTCGGCACGCTCGCTCTTCAGTTACCATCAGGATTAGTAGTAAACCTAAATAATTGTTATTTGGTGCCTGCGTTGAGCATGAACATTATATCTGGATCTTGTTTATTGCGAGACGGTTATTCATTTAAATCAAGGAATAATGGTTGTTCTATTTATATGAATAACATCTTTCCTGGTCATGCACCCAATGTGAATGGTTTATTCTTGTTGAATCTCGATAGTAGTGATACACACATTCATAACATTGATGCCAAAAGATGCAAAGTTAATAATGATAGTACCCCTTTCTTGTGGCACTGCCGTTTAGGTCATATTGGTGTAAAACGCATGAAGAAGCTCCATGCTGATGGACTTTTGGAATCGCTCGATTTTGAATCGCTTGATGCATGCGAACCATGCCTCATGGGCAAGATGACGAAAACCCCGTTCTCCGGTACAATGGAGCGGGCAAGTGACTTGTTGGAAATCATACATACTGATGTGTGCGGTCCAATGAGTGTTGAGGCGTGCGGTGGATATCGTTACGTTCTTACCTTCACTGATGATTTAAGTAGATGAAAGGACGTGGATGTCGCCTAGAGGGGGGGTGAATAGGCGCTTTAAAATAATTACGGTTTAGGCTTGAACAAATGCGGAATAAAACTAACGTTTAATATGTCAAGCACAAAACCTAAAACAACTAGGCTCACCTATGTGCACCAACAACTTATGCTACGCAAGATAAACAACTAAGTGATAGCAAGATATAAAGCATGAAACAATATGGCTATCACAAAGTAAAGTGCATAAGTAAAGGGCTCGGGTAAGAGATAACCGAGGCACGCGGAGACGACGATGTATCCCGAAGTTCACACCCTTGCGGATGCTAATCTCCGTTCGGAGCGGTGTGGAGGCACAATGCTCCCCAAGAAGCCACTAGGGCCACCGTAATCTCCTCACGCCCTCGCACAATGCAAGATGCCGTGATTCCACTAAGGGACCCTTGAGGGCGGTCACCGAACCCGTACAAATGGCAACCCTTGGGGGCGGTCACCGGTACCCGTACACTTTGGCAACCCTTGGGGGCGGTCACCGGTACCCGTACAAATTGCTCGGGGCAATCTCCACAACCTAATTGGAGACCCCGACGCTTGCTCGGAGCTTTACACCACAATGATTGAGCTCCGAGACACCACCAACCGTCTAGGGCGCCAAGGCACCCAAGAGGAACAAGCTCTAGGGTGCTCAAACACCCAAGAGTAATAAGCTTCTCAAACTTCACTTCCACGTATCACCGTGGAGAACTCAAACCTATGCACCAAATGCAATGGCAAGGGCACACGGAGTGCCCAAGTCCTTCTCTCCCAAATCCCACCAAAGCAACTAATGCTAGGGAGGAAAATGAGAGGAAGAACAAAGAAGAACACCAAGAACTCCAAGAACTAGATCCAAGGGGTTCCCCTCACATAGAGGAGAAAGTGATTGGTGGAAATGTGGATCTAGATCTCCTCTCTCTTTTTCCCTCAAGAACTAGCAAGAATCATTGGAGGGATTGAGAGATAGAAAGCTTCAAGAGGTCAACAATGGTGGGGGAAAACTTGCTCAAAGGTTGGGAAACCATTGGGGAAGAAGACCCCCTTAAATAGGTCCCCACAAATCTGCCCGTTATGTGCAGAATAGCACACGGGCGGTACAACCGGTGGAGTGGGCGGTACAACCGGTACAACCGGCAAGACCGGTACAACCGCCCTACTACCGCCCAACCACCAGACCACAACAGAAAGTTGGCCGGGTGCAACCGCTCAACTCGATCGCTGGACATGGCAAAGTCCCAAGCGGTAGAACCGCTTGAGACACCGGTAGTACCGGGCTATAGTAATATAGCGGTACAACCGTCCAACCTCTGCCCAACAACCGCAGCACAACAGAACCATGTCCGGTTGTAGCCCGGTGTTGGGCCGGTACAATCGCCTAGGGCTGCCACCCAGGGTCACCCAGCAATTGGCGGTACAACCGCCCGGAGGCAGCGGTACAACCGCTGGGGACCAGATAGTGGCAGCACCCCCAGGGTATCACCCCTGGGGTGGTGGTTATGCCGGAAGACACGAGCGAGCGGTACAACCGTATCAAGAAAACAGGTAATACCAGAACTGCCATAACCTCTGCAAAAGAGCTCTGAATTGAGCAAACTCAAGCTTGTTGGATTCAGGACGACAAGAGCTATCCAACAGCGACTGGTTTTCTTAAGAAGAGGCAGTATAAAAATGCCAATGGTATAGAGATGTGAAACCTCTTTCAATGAAGAATCGGCAAAAACTCCAACATCGAAAACATCATAGAAGACGCAT
The DNA here is from genome assembly GCA_039707655.1 of Elymus sibiricus. Lineage (NCBI taxonomy): Eukaryota > Viridiplantae > Streptophyta > Magnoliopsida > Poales > Poaceae > Elymus > Elymus sibiricus. The sequence continues at coordinate 393,266,603 of CM077665.1, read as the reverse complement.
ATGGACTCCGTTTTTGATGAACTTGAGCTTGTCATGAAGCTGACCATAAGCTCAAGAAACCTCAAAGAGAAAATCCAACCAAGAACCAAGAAAGATGATGATGCCAATAATGCAATGGTTTGAGCTCTCAACGAACGATACGATCAAGCTACTCACTTGAGAGCCCCCTTGATAGTACGGCTATCTATCCTATAACCCAGTCTCCCAACTACCACTATGAGATCGGTAAAATAGAAAACCCTATGAAGGTCAAACCTTAGCCTTGCGCATAGTCCACTTGAGCTAGATGATGACGATCTTGACTTCCTCAAGATGGACCATCTTTCTTGATTGCGTTGGCTCGATGAAGACTAGATGATTGCTCCCCCATACTCCACTATGGGTGAGCCACTCTTCGGCACATCTTCACAAGTCCATTGTCACCACAATGGACGGCAAGCTTCAAGCATGATCTCTCCGTGATGCTTCACTTGAACTTGCACACCGCAACCTTGATGACGATCACCACTTGATGTCATCCTCCATGGATTGTATGGGACCTTCTTATTGATGCTCGCCCATGGAAACATACCTAACCCCACAAAGAACACTCACAGGGAACATGGGTTAGTACACAAAGCGTAATGGACAATGCTTACCATACCATGGGATCACTTGATCCTTCTCGGTACATCTTGTACGCTTTGTGTGTTGATCAACTTGGTTCACTCTTTGACTTAGTCTTGATCAACCTTGTATCTTACCTTCTCTCTTCATAAAGATGATGTCTTAAAGGTAAACATGAATGCTCACACAGTCTTCTTCTTCAAGACATGCTTGCAGTAAGCTCAACTCTTACATGACCAATCTTTGGATAACACCTTGAATACCACCTTGGTCACCATATAAACTCCTTGAAACTAACAGATGGACTTCAAGAAGTACCTACGGACAAATCCTTCGAATATAACTCAAGGCAACCATTAGTCCATAGGGGTGTCATCAATTACCAAAACCACACATGGAGAAATGTGCTCTTACAGTAGATATGGGTATATTTACTTGATGAATAACAAGTCTGAAACATTTGAAAAGTTCAAGGAATTTCAGAGTGAAGTAGAAAATCATCGTAACAAGAAGATAAAGTTTCTACGATCTGATCGTGGTGGAGAATATCTGAGTTATGAGTTTGGTATGCATTTGAGATAGTGTGGAATTGTTTCACAACTTACGCCACCTGGAACACCACAGCGTAATGGTGTGTCCGAGCGTCGTAATCGTACTCTATTGGATATGGTGCGATCTATGATGTCTCTCACTGATCTGCCACTATCATTTTGGGGTTGTGCATTAGAGACAGCCGCATTCACTTTAAATAGGGCACCATCAAAATCCGTTGAGACGACACCGTATGAATTATGATTTGGCAAGAAACCTAAGCTACCGTTTCTCAAAGTTTGGGGCTGCGATGCTTATGTGAAAAGGCTTCAACCTGATAAGCTCGAACCCAAAGCGGACAAATGCGTCTTCATAGGTTACCCTAAGGAAACATTTGGGTATACCTTCTATCTCAGATCTGAGAGCAAAGTGTTTGTTGCTAAAAACGGGTCCTTTCTCGAGAAAGAGTTTCTCTCGAAAGAATTGAGTGGGAGGAAGGTATAACTTGATGAGGTTACTGAACCGTCACTTCAGTTGGATAGTAGCACGCAAAAAGATGTTCCTACGGCGCCTACACCAAGTGAAGAGGAAGCTAATGATGATGATCATGAAACTTCAGATCAAGTTGCTACTGAGCCTCGTAGGTCGACAAGGAATCGTACTGCCCCTGAGTGGTACGGCAATCATGTCTTGGAGGTCATGTTGTTAGACAACAGTGAACCTACGAGCTATGAAGAAGCAATGGTGGGCCCGGATTCCAACAAATGGCTAGAGGCCATGAAATCCGAGATATGATCCATGCATGAGAACAAAGTGTGGACTTTGGAGGACTTACCATATGATCGTAAGGCCATGCAGAATAAATGGATCTTTAAGAAAAAGACGGATGCGGACGGTAATGTCACCGTCTATAAAGCTCGACTTGTTGCAAAAGGGTTTTCACAAGTTCAAGGAGTTGACTACGATGAGACTTTCTTTCCCGTAGCGATGCTTAAGTCCGTCAGGATCATGTTAGCAATAGCTGCATTTTTCGATTACGAGATTTGGCAGATGGATGTCAAAACAGTGTTCCTTAATGGTTTCCTTAAGGAAGAGTTGTATATGATGCAACTAGAAGGTTTTGTCGATCCTGAAAATGCTGACAAAGTGTGCAAGCTCCAGCGATCCATTTATGGACTGGTGCAGGCATCTCGGAGTTGGAATCTTTGCTTTGATGAGGTGATCAAAGCGTTTGGGTTCATACAAGTTTATGGAGAAGCTTGTATTTACAAGAAAGTGAGTGGGAGCTCTATAGCGTTTCTAATATTATATGTGGATGACATATTGTTGATTGGAAACAATATAGAACTTTTAGAAAGCGTGAAGATATACTTGAACAAGAGTTTTTCAATGAAAGACCTCGGAGAAGCTGCTTACATATTAGGCATCAAGATCTATAGAGATAGATCGAGACGCTTAATTGGACTTTCACAAAGCAAATATCTTGATAAGGTTTTGAAGAAGTTCAAAATGGATCAGTCCAAGAAAGGGTTCTTGCCTGTCTTACAAGGTGTGAAGTTTAGTAAGACTCAATGCCCATCGACTACAGAGGATAGAGAAAAGATGAGTGTCACCCCCTATGCTTCAGCCATAGGCTCTATAATGTATGCGATGCTGTGCACAAGACCAGATGTCAGCCTCGCCATAAGTATGACAGGGAGGTTTCAAAGTGATCCAGGAATGGAACACTAGACAACGGTCAAGAATATCCATAAGTACCTGAAAAGGACTAAGGAAATGTTTCTCGTTTATGGAGGTGATCAAGAGCTCGTCATAAAGGGTTACGTCGATGCTAGCTTTGACACAGATCCGGATGACTCTAAGTCTCAAACCGGATACGTATATATTCTAAATGGTGGAGCGTTAAGCTGGTGCAGTTCCAAGCAAAGCATGGTAGCTGATTCTACATGTGAAACGGAGTACATCGCTGCTTCGGAAGTGGCGAAGGAAGGAGTTTGGATGACGCAGTTCATGACAGATCTCGAAGTTGTGCCCAGTGCACTGGATCCGATGACTCTCTTGTGTGATAACACTGGCGCCATTGCTCTCGCCAAAGAGCCCAGGTTTCACAAGAGGACCAGACACATAAAGCGCCACTTCAATTCCATTTGCGATTACATCAAGGAGGAGGACATAAATATTTGCAACGTACATACGGATCTGAATGTTGCAGACCCGTTGACTAAGCCTCTTCCACGGGCAAAACATGATCAACACAAGAACTCTATGGGTGTTAGATTCATTACAATGTAAATCACATAGCGTTGTGAACTAGATTATTGACTCTAGTGCAAGTGCGAGACTGTTGGAAATATGCCCTAGAGGTTATAATAAAATAGTTATTATCACATTTCCTTGTTCATGATAATCGTTTATTATCCATGCTATAATTGTATTGATTGGAAACTCAGATACATGTGTGGATACATAGATAACACTGTGTCCCTAGTGAGCCTCTACTAGACTAGCTCGTTGATCAAAGATGGTTAAGGTTTCCTGACCATGGACATGAGTTGTCATTTGATAACGGGATCACATCATTAGAAGAATGATGTGATGGACAAAGACCCAACCGTAAGCATAGCATTTGATCGTTCTAGTTTATTGCTACCGCTTTATCCATGTCAAGTATCTGTTCCTACGACCATGAGATCATGCAACTCCCGGACACCGGAGGAATGCCTTGTGTGTATCAAACGTCACAACGTAGCTGGGTGACTATAAAGGTGCTCTATAGGTATCTCCGAGGGTGTCTGTTGGGTTGGCGTGAATCGAGACTGGGATTTGTCACTCCGTATGACGGAGAGGTATCTCTGGGCCCACTCGGTAATACAACATCACAAGAAGCTTGCAAGCAATGTGACTAAGGAGTTAGTCATGGGATCTTGTATTATGGAACGAGTAAAGAGACTTGCCGGTAACGAGATTGAACTAGGTATGGAGATACCGACGATCGAATCTCGGGCAAGTAACATACCGACAGACAAAGGGAACTGCATACGGGATTGATTGAATCCTTGACATCGTGGTTAGACGATAAAGATCTTCGTAGAATGTGTGGGAACCAATATGGGCATCCAGGTCCCGCTATTGGTTATTGACCGTAGAGGTGTCTCGGTCATGTCTGCATAGTTCTCGAACCCGCAGGGTCTGCACACTTAACGTTCGGTGACGATTTGGTATTGTTGAGATGTATGTGTTGGTGACCGAAGGTTGTTCAGAGTCCTAGATTAGATCCCGGACATCACGAAGAGTTCCGAAATGGTCCGGAGGTAAAGATTGATATATATGAAAGTGGTATTCGGATTCCGGAAAGGTTTCGGGTGTTTCCGGTATTGTACCAAGAGTGCCGAAAGGGTTCCGGGGGCCCACCGGGAGGGGCCCACCCATCCCGGGGGGGCATATGGGTTGAGGAGGTGGCGCACCAGCCCCTGGTGGGCTGGGCAGCCGACCACAAGGGCCCATGCGCCCCAATAGGTGGTAGGTGGGAGGAGTCCAAGAGGGGAGGGACTCCTCCCTAGGGCGCGCCCCACCTCCCTTGTGGGAGGTGGACACCTCCTTGGCCGCCGGCCCTAGGGGAAACCCTAGGGTGCCACCCCTCCTCCTTTTCCCCCTATATATAGTGGAGAGGAGAGAGGGCAGCCGCACCCCTAAGGCCAGGGCGCAGCCCTCTCTCTCCCTCTAGATCAGTTTCTCCTCTAGATTGGTTCCGGTAGTGCTTGGCGAAGCCCTGCCGGGACAACTCCACCACCACCGCCACCACGCCGTTGTGCTGCCGGAGATCTGATCTACCTCTCCTCCCTTGCTTGCTGGATCAAGAAGGCAGAGACGTCATCGAGCTATACGTGTGCTGAACGCGGAGGTGCCGTCCGTTCGGCGCTAGATCGGAACGGAACAAGATTGGATCGCGGGACGGATCGTGATCGGATCGCGAAGACGTTCGACTACATCAACCGCATTTCTGAACGCTTCCCGCTTAGCGATCTACAAGGGTATGTAGATGCACTCCCCCTCTCATAGCTGTTGATCTCCATATATAGATCTTGGGTGTTCGTAGGAATTTTTTTGTTTCCCATGCAACGTTCCCCAACATTTTGCATCGCTGCCCTACTTTGAATCGGTATCCCCATTGTCATCTTCCTCCACCCGAGGATTTGAAATCCCATGTTGTCTGCCCCTGCCATCGCCCGCCTTGCTTCTCCTCCACCCTCCTAGGTCCCAGGTCCCCTGTTTCTCCTTAGCACTCCCAGGCCCAGATCCTCTGCTTCTCCTCGTCTCCAGCAATAGCGATCCGGAGGCGGATCCAGCAGCACACCCAGGTCACAGATCCTAGGTCCTCAGCGCTCCAGCAGCAGAGATCCAGGTTCCAGGGCCTTCTTCTCCCACTCGTTCTTCTTCTCCTAGGCGTGCTCCTTCTTCTCCTAGGCATGCTCCTTCTTCTCCTACAACAGCAACAATAGGCCAATGACATCGACAGTTTGACAACAACAACGTGTCAATAACAACAGCAACAACTCCTGGGAATGCTTCAATTTATTCCATTTCTTTGATCAACAACTTATGCTAAGGCCAACAGGAGGCTTCAATATGACAGCAACAATAGTAGTAGTTTGACAACAACAGCAGCAACAACAACAGTTTGCCAGCAGCAACAATCATCTCTAACTTTGGAAAATGACAGCAACAACAACATCATCAATTTGATAGCAACATCAAAGTCACAATAGCAGCAACAACAGTCTGACAACAACAAAGTCACAACAATAGCAACAACAAATTGATAGCAGCAAAGTCACAGCAGCAGCAACAAGAGTTAGTTTGAAAGATGACAACAGTAACACCAGCAATTTGATTTCAGTAGCAAAGTCACAGCAGCAGCAACAACAATATTTTTCACATGGAATTTGACCTCAACAATACTCCGCCCGAAGAGGATGACATACCTGGAGGAGGCCAAGTTGATTAATATGTTGATTTCAACATGGAAGAAGAAGACGACATCGATCCCGGTCAAGAAGCAGGCGGTGAGTACTCTAGGAACTTGTTTCAAAGAATTTTCACTATTGTAGTTTACTGCACAAGATCAAGGTGTACAGAAGATGTTATCAAACAAAATCTATCGGTAGTAAAACACAAGGACAAAGATAAACAATGCTCCTAAAACAAGAATAAACATTATCAATAGTGATATGAGTATTTTCAGTTAAAGTTAACTGAATATTTCCATTTTTTAGTTAACTGATCATTGCATTCATTTGCTCATTTGATCTTTTATCACTTCACTTGATCATTTCATAACTAACAAAGGTTGGCCTCGCCGAAGCTGCACATTCACGACTAAGCTACAGAAGTTCAATAAGCTACAAAAGTTGGAGTAACAGAAGCTTCATGAGAAGATTCATAAGGAGATTAACAAAGACGTGCAAGATTAACAAATCAACCACAATGCTAGATGGATGGATGGACGATGGAGGAGATTACCATGAGGAGGACTACGACGTGGTGCCGTGCCGTGGCAGGGCACGACCCGCGCTACCAAGGTGGGGGCACCGTTAGGACGCCGCCGCCGCTCTGGATCCGCCGCTTGGGCCGCACTACAGGTCCGCTGCTCCACATCCAACGCCTCAATCGCTCACATACAGCGCCGACGCACGCCTTCGTCGCATAGAAGCTCATCACCGGCGCAAAAAAAAGTCAATATTTTCACCATAGGACTCACCGGTGCATACAAACTGAGTGGCGGGGTGGTGAGGATGAAGGGGGTGGTGGGGAGAAGGGGGTGGTGGAAGAGGCCGATGACTTCGAGAGTGAAAGGCAGAGGGGAGGTCGACGTCGAAAGAGAGAGGCCGTTGGGGATGGAGAGAGGCCGCTGGCGAGCGGATATGGGAGGGAGAGAGCGATGGGGAGAGGGAGGGAGCCGCTGGTAGTGGGAATGGTGCGAGCACGAGTGAGCGAGCGGTGGGAGGGCAATTTGGAAAAGTGACGAAATTCCGTAACGTGACGAAAATACACTAGGAAAGCTTAGACAACCTACATTTCGAAAAAGAGGGAGTGTGTCACAGAAAGCATACCATCAAATTCATATTTCAAAGGATTTTTGATTAGTATAGTTTTATATCATACATCTCATCTATTATTGATCATATCCATGGTCAAATCAAATCTTGATATATTTACAGGCCATATCTTCCCCGTTCCTAAATATAAGTCATTTAAGAGATTCCACTACAAACTACATATGGATGTATGTAGATATACTTTAGAGTGTAGATTCATTTATTTTGCTTTGTATGAAGTCGAATCTCTAGAAGGAATTATATATTTAGGAAGAGAGGGAGTAGTATATTTGGATGGAGGCCATACCATCGTGCATATCCATGATTTATTTCAGAAAAAGGATTGGAAAAGAAATACATTGCCAATGTAGGCCGACTACAAGAAAGATGCAAATCTCGGGGACTTTCCAACATTTCCTCCAACAAAGATGGCGCAGACCAAAACAAATCCCGAAACGAATAAATAAACTGGAGGCGCACCCGCCTTCCTCCCGTCCGCCATCACCGCCACCTCCCCGTCCACGGCTCCACCTCCGCGCTCACACCTCCCTTCCCTGTTCCTCCCGCCCGCCCAAACCCGAGATCTCGCAGCGCCACCCGCCGTCCCGCCCACGCAAGCACTCGCGCGCCTGCCGGGAGCTTAGCCGAAGCAACCCCGACCGCGCCGAGCCGGCAGGGCCAGATTCCCGGTGCTCCGGCGGGGCTAGATCTGCGAGATCCCGCCCGCCGATCCCACCTCCCCCGAGGTACAGTCGTGGGCACGAGTTCCTCTGATATCTTCGTCGTTCGCTTCATTTCTGCGATGTTGGAACTTGTTTCGGGTAGTCTGGCTCTGAACTCGTGATCCAGTGGTCTAGCCGTGTAGGTAGCAGCACGCGGTTGCTCTACACTTGATAGTGACTTAGTAGCTATGTTGCGTGTTATTCTAGGGGTTTTGTGACCTGTCATGGATTAGCTAGCTGCCCATGGGGATCATATCGGGCTTTGGAAGTTAGTAGTATGTGTTTTTATGTTCACGGCAATGCTATTTTTGTTAAATTTCATTTTGGCTCTGATATAAGTGAATCTGCGGAATGTTGTGAATTTGGACGGAAATACTAACTAATATCACCTATGCTCCGAATTATAAAACGTTTTGAATGTTTCAATATGGACTACATACGGACGGAAGTGAGTGAACAAACACACGAAAACATGTCTACATGCATCCGATTCAAAAAAAATGTTAGAACATATAATTTGGAATGGAAGGAGTACTAGTTACTCGGTTTGCAGTGATTAGTTTGCTCATTTTGAATTTTATGTCTTGGACACAGGTGTGCACAGGGAATCCTTACATGTCACGGCTATAGAGTGATATATATATATATCTTGCCGGTGCTATTTGTGGCGCTGCTGGTCCTGGTTGGTTTGAGAAGATGCAGAGGAATGGCGTGATGGAATGCAGCGTCTGCCACTCCAAGGTGGTGGCTGGGACCCCCAGGAGCATATCAAGGGCATATGACAAGCACAAGAGCAAGATATCATCCAAACAGCGTGTGCTCAACTTCCTTCTTGTGTCCGGGGACTGTGTCTTGGTCGGCCTTCAGGTATTTCATTTTCAATATGATAGTTAACTTCATGTCCAATCAACGCCTGTTTGGATGGGATTGAATGTGACAAATATTTACTGGAAAAATGTTACGCGATAATGGGAATCCAAATCCATGTTATGCGCTTCTTCTAATAGAGTATGCCTATGTCTTTCTTCTAGTAATTTAGGTTTGCTTGTGCTCTCAATTTGCCGGAGATTTTTTTTTTCTTCTGAATTTCCCAAACATGGCTACCATCTGCGGACTTCATGCTATAGTGTTGTCATAAGATTCAATTGCTGTTTCCCTTAAAAATGCATTGTCATCAATCTGTCAAAAAGATATATTGGCAGATCAGGTAGCGTTCCACCTAGAGTAAATACTATATCGGCTTATGACTACCTGTGCATTTTTAATGTGGAGTTCGTACAAACATGTAGTCAATCTGTAGCGTGTATCTGATTGCAGACAATTTGCAATGTTGCTAACAATCTACTTTGCTCTGCAGCCTATCCTAGTCTTTATGTGCAAGGTTGATGGGAAATTTCAGTTCAGTCCCATCAGTGTTAACTTTTTGACGGAAGTTACAAAAGTTTTCTTTGCTATGATAATGCTAATAATCGAGGTTAGTTCTTGCTGGCCACTATCCTTTCCTCACTTGCTATTTGTGTTTCAGTTCTTGTATCTGTATCTGTATCTGTAGACTATCCTGGTATGAACTATCAACTTTTTTAGTGTATCCTTGGCAATACAGGTCAATCAAAGTGTTGTAGAAACTAGAATTTCATTTTTTGTTAGAACAGCAGTAATGAATTTATGCATGACAATGTATCGTGTGTTCTATTGTGTTGAAGTGTTACCCCCCTAATGTTGTTGTTTTTCTATTTGACAGTCTAGAAAACAGAAGGTTGGGGAGAAGTCACTTCTGTCAGTTTCAACCTTTGTACAGGTGATTTATCTTTTAGAACATAGAATGCCTTGCACTCTTTTGTTACTGTGCTCAACATGAACAAAATAATTGATGTTACTTCTGCTTCTAATATTAAACCACATGTAGAATGTTTCTATTTGTTTTCAATTCCTTGGAACAATTGGTGCTCATCTCTTTTGTTGTTTTTATGCCCAACTGACTTGCTTTCAGTTTTCATGTATCTTATTTATTTATTATAGCCCCGTACCTAGTTTGGCAACTAACTGTGTCATCTGTCAATTCCTTTCTTTTATAGGCAGCCCGTAACAACGTACTCTTAGCTATTCCCGCTCTACTATATGCCATCAACAACTACTTAAAGTTTATCATGCAGGTAAATGTTCATTGAACTAACTGAACTCCCATTCCTCTGTGCAATGTACTCGTATTTTCTCCGTAAATATTTTGGTACTCCCGATATTTACAAAACCTAGATTTATTTTGATGTAGTTTATCAATTTATATGTATGAGACGTATGCATCTTTGATAATTATGTTACATTGTAACTAATGCTCAAAAGAGTCCGTCGCGTCTCGAGAAGAAAATTCTTTATCACCTTCATTTGGGAGGATCAAACCATACATTTTAATTAGTGAATTCAAAAATTTACTTCAAATTTAATATTTAGCCATCTGGATTCAAATCAGTTCTGTTGGAACTTGTATCAACCAAACAGCAGGATTTTTTCCGTACCAACTTGTATTCTTGTCCTCGATGATTTTCTGATGGTTCTTTTAGCTCTGCCTGTTATTTTATTTCTTTGTCAAACAAAGGAATACTCTAAAGGCAGAGATCAAAGCCATCATAGTAGGAGTACAGATGATGAAAAAATCCTAATTTTCTCATCTACCCATTTTTTTGGATTTTTTTTCTTGAGTTCGGACATGGGGCCTTTGTTGCCTTTATATCATTATATATTACTAGATCAATGCACACCATGCAATATTCTCTGCTGTACCTTTTGATATTTCCATATGACATTGGTTTTAGTTACAACTATTATATTTAAAAAATGGCTGGGTGCATCCTAGATGCACAGGCCGGAAATGATTCTTCTGTTATCTAAAATATCTTATTATACTTTGGATGCAGTTATACTTCAACCCCTCAACTGTGAAGATGCTAAGCAACCTGAAGGTACTCATTTTTAGTGTATTACTATGTTCTCGAGCTTAGCCATGCAGTGTCTGCGAATGCATGCCTCCATATGTTTGGAAAATGCAAAACTGTTAATATCATACTCTTTTCTACACAACCCAGGTACTCGTGATAGCTGTACTCCTAAAGTTTATAATGCGAAGGAAATTCTCTATAATTCAGGTGAGGCCGGCATTGCAACTATCTATATAACTTTACTAAATTACAGTTGTATACTGATTTGTGCTGCTGTGTGCACCTGATAATTTCTCTTGTTGAGGTGTTTCTTAAATAGAAAAGGCATTATTGGCTTTGGATGAATATATTTGAATTATTTCCAAATACTATGTTTGAATTTTTCAAGTCATTAGGCAAGTTGATAACTTAGGATGAATAACTTTGATTTATTTCCATTTAATACTCTGTTTGAATTTTTCAAGTCATTAGGCAAGTTGCACTTCTTTTGTCAAAGTTTTGTTCTCCCCTTTGCTTACTATATTTCTCATGACCTCTGTAGTACTAATATAAATCAGTTGCTACCAATGATGGTTGCCATTTTCAGCTGCAATCCTGAATTGGCTAAAAATGAACCAGGGTTAATACTGCAACTTCAATTAAATCAAATATAGGAAGAACTAATGCACACAATGACACAAGTATGTGTTCTGCAAACACTGTAATTCAATGCTTTCAGCAATATTGATAAATAACTCCATTCTTTTCTGATAAATAATAGTGGGAAGCCCTTGCCCTGCTGCTTATTGGAATTAGCGTGAATCAACTACGCTCAATGCCCGAGGGCACCAAAACTTTTGGTCTTCCAGTCACTGCAATTGCATACATATACACACTAATATTTGTAAGTTTCTACTGAACTGTTTGATCTTTATATTTATCTTTTTTGTGTTGCTTCAGATGACTAAACCATTATTGGATCCAAAGTTCATGTATGTATATATATGTATGTGAAATTGTAGGTTACTGTCCCATCGTTTGCCTCTGTCTACAACGAGTATGCATTAAAAAGCCAGTTCGACACAAACATCTATCTTCAGGTAATTTCGACTAAGGATTGGCTTCCAGCTCTTTTAAATAGTGATAGTCCATGTGTACAATGCCGTACTACGTTCTCTGCCTGAAAACAATAAGTTAGCATCCTTATCATGTCATTTTTATGCTTACCAGTTTGGCGCACTTGCATTCAACCATTTAACATAATATGCACTTGCCCCATTCCAACTTTCCTCTGTTTTTTGTTCCTTTCATTCACTCTTAACTGTTTAACATAATATGCAGAATGTGTTTCTGTACGGTTATGGTGCAATTTTTAATCTCCTTGGCATCTTAGGGACCGTCATATTTCAAGGTAACCATCATATGTGAAAACTTGCTTTCATTGACAACAAATAAGGCTGTTATTTATGAAGGTCTAGCGTGTGGCTAGGAGAATAAGATTCTATACAACACTTGCTGAGTAGTTTTCAGGTTTTACAAACGGCAGAGGTGTGGCACACAAGCTGGGGTTTCTGTTTTATCTATGAGGTTACAAAGCAGGCATAGAATGGCTGTTTATTGCTTGATATGTTGATCAAAATGTTGTGCTGTGAACTATGGTCTATGTAGTTTGAGCATCATTAGGATCTTGCAGAAATATCCTAATTTAGGAAGTCAGGAACTTAAGCCATGTGGTCTTGCACATTGTTGTTACTACATATTTGAACACCAAGGAGTCATTTCATGATTGTCCCATGGCATCTTGTGTTTTCTTCTGATTATTGGCTATTGCAGCATTAGCTATGTATAATTTAACTTTGGCCCATGTGTTGCAGGGCCAGAGAGTTTTGATATCCTTCGAGGGCATTCAAGGGCCACGTTTTTTCTCATTTGTAACAATGCTGCGCAAGGAATTCTTTCTTCATTCTTCTTTAAGTATGCAGGTAAAGGATGATAGGCATTTCATTCTCTTATGCCATATCATTTTTACTTGTCCTTGGCCTATTTTCTGATATATGCTTTCATAATCTCATATTTCCATCTGATTAACTGAGACCATACTGCAGACACAATTTTGAAGAAGTACTCATCAACAGTGGCCACAATTTTTACTGGGCTAGCATCTGCTGCAATTTTGGGACATACCTTGACTATTAACTTTCTATTAGGCATCTCAATAGTGTTTATCTCAATGCACCAGGTGATTGTTGTTTCTTATTCTTTAGCTTGTTGTGCCAAGTTGATACTTAGTCTCAACTGAACTTACATAAGAGCTATTTCTGTTCAGTTTTTCTCGCCACTAGCCAAAGTCAAAGATGACAAACCAGCTGGAACTTTAGAGTTGGGAGATGCACAGAAACATAGGTGAATATTTCTCTTGCCTTGTTTTTCTATTCTATATTAATGTCATATGAAGTGAAAGTGTCAAGTAGCAACTTTCAAATTTCTAATTTCTGGGAGTTGCAGTTGAAGTTCTTGTCTGGTTTCTTCGACATGGTGCTATACTCATATATTGATGTGCATAATAACTGGTGTTGGCATGCATTTGTGTTGTTCACAAATATTTCCGAACATCTAATCTGATAAAAAAGTTCTTCTTGGCAGGTCATCTGATTCTTCTTTTGTAAATATGACTGCTGGTGCTGGTGATGATGTAAGTGCTACATCGTTTGACTAAATAAAATCTGGGATAACATTCTTCTGTTGTATTGACTTATTTCCTATGCTGGCCATTATTTCAGGCAAGCCACATTAGCGAGGATAGAAAACCATTGTTGCCAATCTAACACTATATTTGAGGTGAGTCTCATACTTTTGATTTTCATCTCGAGAGAAGTCACGGTTTTACTTTGTAAATCATGCAATTACAAAGTTCAGAACCTTGAACACAATAGTTTGGAACTGTTCATTTATGTGTGTCAGACAAAACAACCAATTTGCTGCGTCTAGAGTTTAGCCATTGTAATCAGTGTTTTACATCTTTTATTGTGGTTGGCGTTTGTCACGGCAGCCAGTATAGGAAAAGAGTTCAAGGCTGTAACAAGTACTCCCTCTATAAAGAAATATAAGATCTTTTATATAGATCACTATTCAAATATAAGATCTTTTATACTTGAACATCCGTTATCATGGACCGAATGTAACCTAAAGTGCCCCCCTGGCTTACAGCAACCTAATAATTTATTAGTATATTGTTTGTCAACGGAAACAACTTACTTTTGTTTCATTAATTAGTGTTATATTCAGCACAATTACTACAAATCCTTAACATACGAGGCATCTCATTCTCAAGAGTTTTGATGAACCTGTTTCCCTTTTGTTGTGCAGGTAGGTATAGAAGAAAATTCTTTTTGCCGCGAACCACAAATATTTGTAGCATGGTAGATTAAACCAAACGCTCTTGTAAACTGTAAAAGGAAAAGAAATATTTATATGTAAGAGGCCATCCTATTCTTTCTTTCTTTTTTGACCCCAACTTTTTTGGGGGCGACGTATGAACGGGTGGTACACGTTACTTATTCCACACAAATACACTGATAATACACGATAGTTCTTCTCATCCGACTTTTGTCTAAGCTGGTGTACTCAATGTTGTATCAACGGTATAAATCCATTTGTACTCACCATTATTAAATGCTACATATCAGATTTCCCCGACGAGCTCAGTGCTCTGCTTATTATCTGCTCACAAACATTTCTTCTTGACTTAGAAAACAGAAGAAAAGAACAGTACTCCTATCATCTATGCATGTGCGTGTGTTTCAGAAAATGAGCATGAATAAATAGAATGCTTCTGTCGACGGGCTACAGTTTTTTCTTGCGTGGCAAGAGCTGCTACTCAAACATGGCTTGCAAGCTTGCGAAGTTCAGATCACACATAGCTTCCAAAAAAGTTACTACAATAGTACAGGTAGGGTAACTAGGCGTGGACGGTGATCCGCAGGAAGAACCACACGGCAACGGCAACAACTTCACATCATCAGACCACGCCCTGCTGGTCCCGCACGACGGCGTAGTTGATCACGCGGGCGATGGTGCCCATGGACGGCCGGTAGGTTGGGTCATACTGGAGGCACTGCACTGCGATTCTCCCTAGCTGCATGTCACACACGGCCACCAGATTGATTTTGCAGGGTTATTAGTTAGATTGGGCTACAATGAGATGGATTCAGGTAACGAAATGCGAGTTGAAACCGTGTGAGGAGAGAGAGAGAGAGAGAGAGAGAGAGACCGACCTTGAGCGCTCCGGTGGCAGGGTACTTGTCGCCGAGCCTCGGGTCGATGCATTCCTGAGCCCTGTCTTCAGTCAGCAGCGGAGATGCCTGCAGGTACACCGATAGAATGGATAATGCAACTGTGTTTGCCACGGTAACATAATTCTGTTTGTTTAGAAGCTAGTTGGATCCTTTGTGAATGCTATACATTCGGATAATGTAATGTGTGATCGCAGGAAAAGAAGAAAAATATGTTACTTGACATTAAATTGAACTGATATTTTGACATTAGAGTTTGTTTGTCAGAAAGAAAATAACTACAGTATTAGTCTGCATCAAGCGTCTGTTAAACCTCTTCACCGATTGATTGTTGGCAGCTTATTAGCTTGACAAATAGTAGGATGATTATGGGACTGAGAAGCATTGCTCACCCAGTTGACTAGGCTGCGCTGCCCCTGCGGCAACGTCCGATCCAGCGGCTTCCTCCCAGTCAAGAGC
This sequence comes from Elymus sibiricus, assembly GCA_039707655.1. Classification (NCBI taxonomy): domain Eukaryota; kingdom Viridiplantae; phylum Streptophyta; class Magnoliopsida; order Poales; family Poaceae; genus Elymus; species Elymus sibiricus. Next base: position 393,250,986 of record CM077665.1, on the reverse strand, counting down.
TCCAGAAGGACGATGCCGAAACTGTACACGTCGCTCTTGTCCGTCATCTGACCACTCATCGCGTACCTGAATGCCCAGTCAAATCAGCATTCAGTTTTTCAGAAACCAAGCAAATTAAGCAATCGACACGTTCGTCAAGTTCGAACACGTGGAGCAGTAACAACAAGGACGCCGGCGGCGAGCTGACATGAGATGATCGAGGAGGGCGAGGCACGTACTCCGGCGCCTGGTAGCCGAAGGAGCCGAGCGTGTGCGTGGAGCGGTTGAGTCGCGCCATGTCGGCGGCCTGGCTGAACATGTTGTAGTCGGCGATCTTGGCCCTCATGCCGTCGAAGAGCAGCACGTTGGTGGAGCGCACGTCCTTGTGGATCACCGGCGGCGACACCTTCTCGTGCAGGTACTCCAGCCCCCTCGCCGCGTCCAGCGCGATCTGCACCCGGTGCGCCCAGCTCAGCACCGGCCTCTCCTCCACGTCCTCCCGCGCCCCCACGCCCTCCCTCGGCCCTGCCATATTGGTCGCGTGTCAGCCAGTCAGTGTGTAGCTCAAGGCCAAGAATGGCGTGGGTTTTTGTAGGCCGTGCGTGCGTACCGTGCAGGGCGTCGTGGAGGGTGCCCATGGTGGCGAACTCGTAGACGAGCACGCGGAGGTCGCCGCTGATGGTGTAGCCGAGCAGCCGGACGAAGCTCTCGTGCCGCAGCCTGGACGCCACGGACAGCTGCCGGCGGAACACGTCGTTGGAGGCGTGCTTGGACTTCTTCTCCAGCTTCTTCACCACGGCCAGCCTCGCGCTCCGCAGCGTCACCTTGTACACCTTGGCGTACGACCCCTCCCCGATCAGCTTCTCCCTGTCGAAGGAGCCGGTTAGCTCGTTCACCTCCCGGAGCGCCACCGCCGGCACCTCGATGGCGCCCGGCTCCTCTTCCGCCGCCGGAGCGCCGCCGCGCGATCGTTTCCCCTTCGCTGGACACGACACGACCAAACCAAAAATTATATACTTGGTTGTTGCGATCGATTGATGGAGCAACTGAAGTACTCTGGATCACTTAATTACCGGGCTCCATCGGGTAGGAGTAGAGGTCGTCGGGCGCCTTCCTCCCGACGCAGGACAGGCAACCGAGGTTGCCGCCATCGGCGAACAGGCTCTTGACGCTCTCCCACCAGCTCATCGCCGGCCGGCGGCACACCGGAGAAGAAAGAGAGAGGGCTAGCGCTGGTGCAACTTTGAAGAAAGCTTGAGGCGACTGACTGAATGACTGACTAGTTGTTGCTGTTGTCCGCTCTTGTATCGCTGGGAATCTATCGACACCGAGCTGCTGAAATTTTCCTGCCTACCGGCCTGTGGACGACATCGCTGCAAGGAAGCTTACGGCGACATGGGTGGGAAGTAGTGGACGAAGTTCCGAGGCTGGGAAACGGTCGAGCAGGTGATATGTAGTCCAGTCGCTGGGAATAGCGTGACATCTCGCCGCAGACTTCCTCGCGTGCGGGGGACCCGCCCGGGGAACGTACGATTAGTACAGGGCAGTTGGACCGAGACCGAGTCTCCGCTGTAGCTAGCTTCATGCACCCCCGAGGCCAACGCCACAATGGTAGGTCGGTCAGAGCATCAACAACCGGACCCATACCAGCACCAGACGTCCGGTCGGGCTATCCGATCAGTAGCCAGACGAGTTTGATCATCCAACCGGGCTCTTCATAGCCGGGTCAAACGCCCGGACTGACCGACACTTTTCATATCCGGTCCATATCCGGGAAGCCCAGACACGTCCGAACACGTCCGTCACATAGGACTGATGTATAGGGCCCACACGGGAAGCGAAGAGACCGCCGGTCCGACGGGCGCCTCCTTCGCTCCGCGCCACGTGGCGCCGTTCCGACATGCCGGCCGAGGGAGGAAGCCAACTATTTAAGCCGGATGGCGGCATCAGAATCCTAGCCCGCTCCATTTCTTTCCCTTTCTCCTCTCCGTCGCCGACAGTTCTACTTTCGTCCGCCGCTTGCCATGCCGAGGTGCCGGATCACCACCTATGCCATGCTCGTTTCGCCGCCTGCCTTCCTCCAGATTCGTCGAAGCCGTCGGATGATGATGATGATGATGATGATGATGATGATGAGGAGGAGCAGGCGGGGGAGGAGGAGAAGCAGGAGGAGGAGACAGTGGTGGACCTAGAATCTCAGCTTTGAGGGTGCCATGGTTCAGAGTTTACACTAAACATCATTATAATATCAATAAATAGTCATAAAATAACATCATTTTGATAGCCATTTAGTGTTAAGTACATATAGAAAATATACTTTACAATTTTGTAGGGGGTGGCATGGCACCCACGACACCCTCACTAGATCTGCCCCCTGGGAGGAGGACGGGAGCAGCCGCCGGAAGCGGAGCCCATGGAGGAGGAGGTGGCGGAGCAGAAGGAGGCGTTGCCGGCTGCGGGTTTCGTCATGGCGGATGCGGAGGCGGATTACCAGGCCGCCCAAGAGACGGAGATGACGGAGTAGCCCGCCATCCTCGAGTCCATCCAAGGCGAGGCCTACGTCGAGGCCAACCGGCAGTTCATCCGGCAAAAACATGCGACGATGAAGGCATTGTTCGCCGATTGAACGCGTAGACGGAGGGGGAGGAGGTGCTGGAGTCTTCGCAGATGCAGGAGCTTCCGCACTTGCTTGTCTATCCGGCGCCAAGACTGAGATCGTCAAGATCTCCGACGTGAATAATTTAGCCTATATACATAGTATGTAGGTTTTTATTGCATGGGTATTATAAATTTGAGGTATGAAGTTTGGGTTTCATGGTTCCACGCGCAGGTGTTTGGTGGCTGGTTTTGGGTATAGCGGTTGTAGATGCTCTCACGCCGTTCACACGCCTCTGATCGGACCGGAAGGTGGCGCATGGTTGTCAGTGTCACTGTTGTCGGTCGGTCTTTTTGTTATCCGACTTTTATGAGGATATATATCTGTACGCGTTTGATCTGATCTTGGGGAGAATAATATAGCGAGTGAGGTGTCGTTCTGGTGTCGCTGTAGCGTGAGTCCGCGGTGTTGCACGTTGAGTTCCGGCCGTGTGCGCACTGGAGACGTCCGGGCGCGGTGGGCGACCGGCCAGAGACACTCCAGCCGCACGGCACGGCTCGGCTTGCCGTACCGTTAGGTGCAGGGTGTTCGTGCTGTTCCTGGCCGCACTTGAGTCTTCAGGCACGGCCGCACAGCAGGTTGAACCAGTGAAGCATCCATCCCTCTGTCTGTCCCTGCCACGCGGCCGCACGGCGGGGTCATCGCCTCCCGCGCCGACGCCCGACGGCAGTTGCGCAGAGGCGTGACCGGGCGCCCGGCGGCCGCTGCCAACCGTCGCCCGCTCGCGTCTGTGTTTTGAGCAAAACGCTTTGAAGTACTCCCTCCGTTTCATAATGTAGTGAATATAAATCTTCTAAAAAGTCAAATTTTACAAACTTTAACCAAGTTTATAGAGAAAACTATCTATATTTATAATACCTAATATATACAGTATGAAAGTACTTCTTGTGATGAATCTAATTATATGTATTTGATACTCTAGATGTATATATATATTTTTTCTATAAATTTAGTCAAAGTTCGTAATGTTTGACTTTTTAAAAAAATCTATATGCACTACATTGTGGAACAGAGGGCCTGCCGACCCGACTCGACGCGGCTGCTGCCTATCTAGCTAGAACGTCACGGACGGTCACTGGCTAGGGTAGACTTCGAACGACCAAGGTCGAGATGAGTGAGATAATCGCTAACAAATGCTTTGAAAGTCATGCACCGTCTCGCTTAACTTTTTTATTTTGCGGCTACGTCTCGCTTAACTTAATAGGCGCGTGTTTGTGTCTTGCGATAGAAGTACATGTCGTGGGTGTTTTGCTGACAGTAAGTATGGGGTGTAGATGGAAAGTCATAGAGGGATGCTGGACGCACAGATGAGTGTACAAGGTTCAGGCTCCGTCTAAGGGATAACACTCTACTCGTGCTGTGTGGTTTACTTCTCGCGTATAAGGATTGCGAAAAGATGCCAATCCTTGGCTAGAACCAATCGCACAGCAGAACACCTGAGCGAACTCTTTAATCTTAGCATCACTTACATTGATAGTAGATGATCAATTTTATGAAAATTAATTTTTAAATTCAAAAGGGCCTCAAGCCCTCAAAGCAAGAAATAATCCACTTAAGATTTCTAGCATAATTTGTTTTTTTCTTCATACAAATGATAGTGTCATCAACATATTAAAGATTAATTAATGACAACTCCAGGAATAACATGAGGAAGAAGTTCTCGAATCAAGCCAAGAGAAACAAGCCTTCCACCATTTTAGAAAAAACATCAGCAACTAAATTAAAAAATTGTGGGACATAGGGTCTCCTTGTTTCAGGCCTTTGCCACTCACAAAATATGGGCAATTTATAATTGATTCAGACACAAAATAGACTTTGGAATAAAAACATTTCAGTCCATTTGATCCATTTTTCTCTAAAGCCTCTAGAGCATTCCCAACACAAAGTCCCAGCAAACTCAGTCTTCTCGTAGTCAAGTTTAAGAGCCAAAGCATAAGAATCAGAAGTATGGATCTCATGAATGATCTTATGAGCCATAATAACACATTCATAACAAAACAACCTCGGATAAAGGCTGTTTGATTAGGTGAACTAAATCTACCACTCATAGGAGAAATCATGTTAGTTATTGCTTTGATACAAAAATTATACCACAATTGCTTAGGCTAATAGGCCTAAGGGTTTTCATCTCTTTAGCATCGCTCTCTTTAGCAATTAGAGTATTGAGAGAGAAATTAGGACGGAATATAGCAAGCGACTCATTCTCAAAATCCTTGAACAAAGCCATGAAATCATGTTTAACAACATCCTAAAATGTCAGATAAAACAAAAAAGAAAAGCTATCAGGGCTATGGGCTCCATGAGAATAAGAGCTCATAATGGCATTCTTAGTCTCATCCTCAGAGAAAGGTTTTTGGAGATTAAAATTCTCCTCCGCAGTTACTAGGTCTTGGGCAGACAAAAAATCGCTATCCAACTGGTCATTATCCACTCTAGTGACAATTTAGTGTTATGAACTACAGATTTAACAAAATATTTTGAAATACTTGGTAGTGGCAGTAGCTCCAACCAAGCACCTGTGAAGGTGTCAATGTTTTGGCACTGCCATTATTGCATGGGCCTTCTATACGGCATTGAAAATTTCATTATCGGTATGTTTTAAATTATTTTTCTATTTAAATATGTTCATATTTTCATTGTATTTGGTTATACAGATGAGGATCACATGAAAATATTAACATGCATCGTCAGTGGGTATTAACTGTCATGGTTTTGCATCAAAATTTTACTTAAGAATTCGCCCACATTATTTTTTTCACCATCCGCCACTGCGGTGAACCAAGTTTACGAGCAAACCTTTCATTGCTTTGATGATGTTAATAGTGTGCACCGTGTACCATAACTGCCAGGAGCTGTCGTCGATGGTCTGGTTAGCTATTCACAGTGGTGGAGTTAGGCAACTATATCAGGGGGAGGGCAAAACACAAAACATCATTGTTGGAGGAGGGGGGGGGGGGGGGGGGGGTGCCCCCCCTGGAACCACACATAGCTTTGTCATTTGTTGTTGGACTTGTGGTTGTGGGCACCATCTAGTTTGCTAAGCTCTTTGCCTTGGCATCATCATTACCGCCTCCATCAACATTTTGTACGCACTAACTGGATTAAATCTTGCTCCACCACGACTTCCTAAAGAGTTTCTCCTACGTTTTGTCTGCAAATCCTTATCCTTTTCCATCAGTGTTGTGTTGCTATGATACGAACAGGGCTACCAAGGAGTCGGGATGCTTCCACAAGAAATGGCACGAGAGCCATTGTAGCAGTTCTTCCATGAGCCTGTACATTGGCATCTACGACATCGTCGAGATCTTTTTCTCGCAGATCCCAGGCTTAGATGGTATGTGGTGGCTCTCAACCCTCGCCATCGTCATGTCCTTCACGTAGCCCACCATCGGTATCGCCCTCGACGTCGCACAGATTGTAAGTGTACGTACGAAGTCTTAATTAGACGCATCAACATGTAGAACTGAATTATTAATTAACATTGCAAGGAAATTTCAGCGAACTAGGGAATACAGGGTAGCCTCACCGGCGTCGCCCTCGACATCTATGCTGTCAGCGAAAGTATCACTGTGATACAGAAACTCTACCGGAGTCTTCAAGCCTTTTGAAACATGGCTTTCGCCTACAGGTTCTCTATCATCCCACTCGAGATCCAAGTAAGCTACGGCCCTCTGGATTTGTTTAATTAGCTAATTAACAAGAAAGTCCATATTACAATAATGTACTCCTTCCGTCCGGAAATACTTTTCGAAGAAATGGATATATCTAGACATATTTTAGTTGAATAAATGGATGTATCCAGAAACTCTACTGCGTTGAACCAAGTTTATGAGCAAACCTTTTACTGCTTTGATGATGTTACTAGTGTGCACCGTGTATCATATCTGCGGAGCTATCGTTGGTAGTCTGGTAAGCTATTCACACTGGCGGAGTTAGGCAACTATATTAGGGGGAGAGCAAAACAGAAAACATCATTGTTGGAGAGGGGGGTGCTGCCCCCCCCCCCCCCCCCCCCCCCCCCCCGAAGTACACATAGCTATGGCGTTGGCTGTTGGACTTGTGCTTGTGGGCACCATCCAATTCGTCACACTCCACCACAACGTTCTACCTTTTGTATCTTGCCAATTTACAGAGAAGGGCGTTTCGGTGCTCGGGCTCAGCTGAGCCCGAAATCCAGCTCGTCGGTTGTAGTCTCGGGATCGGAATAAATCCAGCTGGTCTGGCAGACGCGAGCGGTAGAAAAACGGGGATACTATCGAATACGGGATGAACAGTGACGACGACGTCGCGCGCGCGACAGGGGGTGGAGACGGACGGCGCGGCCACTCGAGGTGGGCCGTGGACCAGGTCGTTTGCTTTTTGGCTGGGCCACGGACCAGATATGGGGCTCAGGACCGCACGAACGTCTGAGCCGCTTTCTGTCGGTCGGCGGGACACCACGAGTGCAGGCCCACGGCTGACGGAAAAGAAAAGAAAAGGGATCCACCTTTCCTCCTCCCACTCGACTGCTTTCGCTGTGAGGAAACCCTCGCCGCCGCCAACGCCGTTGCGAGTGGGCTGGGGAGGGGGGGGGTTGGTTGGCGTAAGTCCTTGCGCACGGCGTGTGAGGATTACGGCGGCTGTTCGAAAGGGGTGGTTGGCAAGGAGCTCGACGGAGCAGCGCCGTCCGAACAGAAACGTCGGAACTGCGCCGTCGCAGCCACTCGCCGGAGCTGCGTGATGAGCGATTCGGGCATGGAGTTCCTGCTTGACGCGGTCGACAGGTTAGACCCAGTCACATCTAATTGTTTTACAGAGGCCCCCAAGTCCAATGGTGTGTCTGCTGTGGCTCAAAAAGTTGAAGGAGATGTGTCGACTGGTGGCCCTGAAGCTGTCCGGCAACGGCGAGATGCTTCTCCGACGAAATCTGCTCAGTCCACTGACAGGGTGAACCCAGAAGCACCTGGCTGGGCAAAAAGGTCCATCTTCCAACCCACTCCCGCCTGCAATGACATCCCATTTTTGTTGGTTTTTGTTTTGCTTGAAACTAAATTGAATTGCCTGTTCAACCTTTAGCGCAGCGAGCGAAAAAATGTGTTAGGATAGAAAAACAAAAAACTGGCCTCAAGAGAGATTCCACATGTTAAAATAGTTCTTGCAAAAAACATGGAAAAAATTGGACTAAAAATGTTCTGTGGTCAAAATATGAATGTGAAGGAAAAATTGGATCACACTGTCTATGGAAAAACATTTTAGCCGCTCTGTTTTTGCTGTTATTAAAAACGCAGGCTTCGGCTGGGAAGTGCTCCACCCGACAGGGCACCATGCCCATCAAGGATGAGTGCACTTGAGACATCAATACGCAAGTATGCAGAGCAGCCTGACAAGAGTGTGGTACGCCCAGAGCTAGGTCTCAGTTTTGATTCGTTGGGCGAGGCATACGACTTCTATAATCTGTATTCCTGGGAGATTGGTTTTGGAATAAGGTACGGCAAGAGCAGGCTCAACGCTGAAAGGACAAAAAGCATGCAGGAAATTGTTTGTGGTTGCTCGGTGAGTGTTCCGTATACTTACAAAAAAAATATAACGTTATTTCTACCGTTTGGAGAAGATTCTGATAGGCATTTAACTCTAACATGTGCCTTTTTCGTGGCTTCCGGCGTTGCAGGGGAAACCTGAAGCGGAAAATAGCAGGTCATGCAGATGTGAATGCCCCGCTCTGATCAGGCTCCTCCAGTCCTCCGACAATGGTTGGTATATCACGGAGCACCGTGAAAGTCACAATCATTCTATGTCACTGACGATGGGCGAGAAAGTGCATTGGCCATCTCACAAGCACATTGACGTGTACACGAAGGATTTGATAAGGCAGCTCAGAGAAAACAATGTCAACCTGGGAAAGGTGTACAGCATAATCGGTAGCTTCTTTGGTTCGGTCGAGAAGGTTCCTTTCACTAAAAGGACTCTAAGGAACATATGTGGGAGGATCAGCCGGGAACAAGCTGAGGATGATGTGCGGAAGACACTCGAAGTGTTTGCGGACATCCGTTCAACCGACCCTGGTTTCGCATACGTAGTGCTAGCTGATAATTCCAGCAAGGTGAAAAATCTCATGTGGGCAAATGGCAGCAGCCGAATGCAATACAAGTTTTTTGGCGATGTGGTGACGTTTGACACTACATACCGGACCAATTTGTATGACATGCCGTTTGGTTTATTTGTCGGAGTCAACAATCACTATCAAAGCATTATCCCCGCGGGGGGTGTTGATGCGTGATGAGCAAGAAGAGAGCTTCGAATGGGTGTTTGCGGAATTTTGGCGCATGATGGGCGGTCCAGCTCCAAAAACAATACTCACAGGTAAAAAGATGCATGTGCGTTTTGCTGTCTCTGTAGGTTTCACAGAATTGAGATGGTTTTTGCACCTTTTGGATTTCAGTTCATCTAAGAAACACTGTTATTGAATTACAGACCAATGCAGGGCCATGGAGGTTGCGATTAAAAAGGTTTATCCTGATACTGTTCACAGATGGTGCAAGTGGCATGTCCTCAAGAAGGCGAAGGAAACCTTAGGACCGCTCTACACGAAGAAGAGCGATTTCCAAGCTGAGTTCCACAAAGTTGTGAACCACATGTTAACTGAAGATGAGTTTGAGGAAGCTTGGGGCATGTTGTTGGATAAGTACAATCTAAGGGACCACACTTACATGACTCAGATTTTTGAATCCAGGAAAAAATGGGCGAAACCATATTTCAAGGGTGTGTTTTGTGCGAAAATGACAAGCACACAGCGTAGTGAGAGCGCGAACCATATGCTGAAGACATACATGCCACCTGCAAGTCCCATGCATGTTTTTGTCCGGCAATACATGAGGCTACAGTTTGATCGCGAGCGCGATGAAAGCTATGAGGAGAAAAGGACCATGATTGTAAGTACAGGTTTACCTTATTGCAAAAACTTATGTGCTGGATAACATTTTTCCTTATGTGTTTTTAGTTTTTTGACCTGCACCATGTCTTGCTGACGATGTCGCTCTGCATAACCATTTAGGGCGGGGCAGTAAAAAGGACTAACCTTGCAATAGAACGGCACGCAAGCAAAATATACACCAGGAATATGTTCGAGGAATTTGGCCGCCTGTTAATTGAAGCAACGGCATATAATGTCACGGAGGTTGAGAGGCTAAAAAAGTACATTACAACTCACAACAATGCCGCTAAACGAGAGAAGTGGAGCAGGGTGGTGTATGAGGTTTCAATAAACGAAGACAAATCAGTATTCCATTGCGAGTGTGGCCAGTTTGAGCACACTGGGATGCTGTGCAGCCATGTCCTGAGGGTGTGTTCTTTTGGCAGTCTATGTTTGTTTGAATGAAAGAAGTATGGTAGTGTGTGGACGCTAACATCGTTTTTGATTGCTTAGGTGATGGAGATTCTTCATGTGGAGGAGATACCTAAGCATCATATTGTCAAGCGGTGGACGAGAGACGCAAGGGACATACTTCCAGAGCACCTAGTTCACTATCAGAAAGACAATTCTGTGAACTTGTCTTTCACATGCAGGCATGCGACTCTACCTGAAAGCCATGGAAGTCGTGCGAATGGGAGACGCAAGTGCAGCGTGTTATGACCACGTGCTTGCTGGACTCGACGCTCTGCTGATTAGTGGAGCGCCACTAGCAGAGAAGAGGGACGGTTTGGCTTTCAAGGACCGACAAGTTGGGACAGGTGTTCCAATGCTGCCTGCTAACGATGCTGGCGCACTTGTGGAAGGAGGTGCTGCACAGAGCATCAGTGGTGAACATTCTTTTAGTGTCAGCGCCCTCCGAGGTCTGGCAGCGCCAGATAAACATCGAAGGCCTGGGAGGCCAACAAGCAGCAGGGAGAAGGCTCCGTACGAGGGACTGAGTAAGCGAACCAGGTTCTGTAGCATTTGTCGCCGCGAAGGTCACAAAAGAACAACCTGCCCGGAGAGAGGTGATGCGCCGAAGAAACCACGGAGACCAGGCAAATGCAAAAATTGCGGAATAGAAGGTCATCGACGAACTACGTGCACAAGGCCGATCGGGCACGCTGAGAAGTGAGATACAAAGTTTTTCATCATGTTTGTAAAAAACCTATCTGTAATTTTAGCCAAAAGGGGGCTCGCCCCCCTGTTTGTGTCCCAGTTGAACTCTAGTTTTTTTTCCATCCACATACATTGTTTGTGTGTGTGTTGAGCTGAGAGTGTACCAGTGATGTTTAACGTATGACGATTTGGAACATGTTGTTTTCGCTGCAACTGTCTAGCTTGAGGAGAAAATAATATTTGTGTGCATGGTCTGAAATACATGGCTGTATTTTTTTTAATTTTTTTTTGCTTGTCATGCTTGTGTTGCATCCTTGTTTTTTAAGCCACTGCAGTGCTTTGAGAGCTGACACTTGGGAGACACGCGTAGAGGTGTCGATGTGTGCTTGTGTGTGTGCTCTGATTCAAATTTCAAAAACCCCCAACCTCCCCCCGAAGCCACAGCTTGGCATAATATGATGTGTGGCGCTGTGGCATCAGGCAAATGCAGTATAAGAACGGGGACAGCCACCAGCTGCTCAACCCCCCTTCCATCCGTCGCTGCCGATTCGAAAAACTACATTGAGCAAGGGTCGCCATACGATGGGCCGCTCATTTGCTGAATCGGCAAGGAGTGGCACAACCGGGCGTGCGGAGGACGGTGACACTTGCAGTGAGTTGAAAGTTCAGGTGAAAGTTTATCTATTTGATGTTTTCTTTCACCGCACTGCATTCTGATTCCATGGATGGTTGAGCGGGGCAGTTGTATCTGAAAATGGGTGCTTGCTGCAACCGCCTTCAAGCCTTTTGAAACATGGCTTTCGCCTACAGGTTCTCTATCATCCCACTCGAGATCCAAGTAAGCTATGGCCCTCTGGATTTGTTTAATTAGCTAATTAACAAGAAAGTCCATATTACAATAATGTACTCCTTCCGTCCGGAAATACTTTTCGAAGAAATGGATATATCTAGACATATTTTAGTTGAATAAATGGATGTATCCAGAAACTCTACTGCGTTGAACCAAGTTTATGAGCAAACCTTTTACTGCTTTGATGATGTTACTAGTGTGCACCGTGTATCATATCTGCGGAGCTATCGTTGGTAGTCTGGTAAGCTATTCACACTGGCGGAGTTAGGCAACTATATTAGGGGGAGAGCAAAACAGAAAACATCATTGTTGGAGAGGGGGGTGCTGCCCCCCCCCCCCCCCCCCCCCCCCCCCCCCCCCCCGAAGTACACATAGCTATGGCGTTGGCTGTTGGACTTGTGCTTGTGGGCGCCATCCAATTCGTCACACTCCACCACAACGTTCTACCTTTTGTATCTTGCCAATTTACAGAGAAGGGCGTTTCGGTGCTCGGGCTCAGCTGAGCCCGAAATCCAGCTCGTCGGTTGTAGTCTCGGGATCGGAATAAATCCAGCTGGTCTGGCAGACGCGAGCGGTAGAAAAACGGGGATACTATCGAATACGGGATGAACAGTGACGACGACGTCGCGCGCGCGACAGGGGGTGCAGACGGACGGCGCGGCCACTCGAGGTGGGCCGTGGACCAGGTCGTTTGCTTTTTGGCTGGGCCACGGACCAGATATGGGGCTCAGGACCACACGAACGTCTGAGCCGCTTTCTGTCGGTCGGCGGGACACCACGAGTGCAGGCCCACGGCTGACGGAAAAGAAAAGAAAAGGGATCCACCTTTCCACCTCCCACTCAACTGCTTTCGCTGTGAGGAAACCCTCGCCGCCGCCAATGCCGTTGCGAGTGGGCTGGGGAGGGGGGGGGGTTGGTTGGCGTAAGTCCTTGCGCACGGCGTGTGAGGATTACGGCGGCTGTTCGAAAGGGGTGGTTGGCAAGGAGCTCGACGGAGCAGCGCCGTCCGAACAGAAACGTCGGAACTGCGCCGTCGCAGCCACTCGCCGGAGCTGCGTGATGAGCGATTCGGGCATGGAGTTCCTGCTTGACGCGGTCGACAGGTTAGACCCAGTCACATCTAATTGTTTTACAGAGGCCCCCAAGTCCAATGGTGTGTCTGCTGTGGCTCAAAAAGTTGAAGGAGATGTGTCGACTGGTGGCCCTGAAGCTGTCCGGCAACGGCGAGATGCTTCTCCGACGAAATCTGCTCAGTCCACTGACAGGGTGAACCCAGAAGCACCTGGCTGGGCAAAAAGGTCCATCTTCCAACCCACTCCCGCCTGCAATGACAGCCCATTTTTGTTGGTTTTTGTTTTGCTTGAAACTAAATTGAATTGCCTGTTCAACCTTTAGCGCAGCGAGCGAAAAAATGTGTTAGGATAGAAAAACAAAAAACTGGCCTCAAGAGAGATTCCACATGTTAAAATAGTTCTTGCAAAAAACATGGAAAAAATTGGACTAAAAATGTTCTGTGGTCAAAATATGAATGTGAAGGAAAAATTGGATCACACTGTCTATGGAAAAACATTTTAGCCGCTCTGTTTTTGCTGTTATTAAAAACGCAGGCTTCGGCTGGGAAGTGCTCCACCCGACAGGGCACCATGCCCATCAAGGATGAGTGCACTTAAGACATCAATACGCAAGTATGCAGAGCAGCCTGACAAGAGTGTGGTACGCCCAGAGCTAGGTCTCAGTTTTGATTCGTTGGGCGAGGCATACGACTTCTATAATCTGTATTCCTGGGAGATTGGTTTTGGAATAAGGTACGGCAAGAGCAGGCTCAACGCTGAAAGGACAAAAAGCATGCAGGAAATTGTTTGTGGTTGCTCGGTGAGTGTTCCGTATACTTACAAAAAAAATATAACGTTATTTCTACCGTTTGGAGAAGATTCTGATAGGCATTTAACTCTAACATGTGCCTTTTTCGTGGCTTCCGGCGTTGCAGGGGAAACCTGAAGCGGAAAATAGCAGGTCATGCAGATGTGAATGCCCCGCTCTGATCAGGCTCCTCCAGTCCTCCTACAATGGTTGGTATATCACGGAGCACCGTGAAAGTCACAATCATTCTATGTCACTGACGATGGGCGAGAAAGTGCATTGGCCATCTCACAAGCACATTGACGTGTACACGAAGGATTTGATAAGGCAGCTCAGAGAAAACAATGTCAACCTGGGAAAGGTGTACAGCATAATCGGTAGCTTCTTTGGTTCGGTCGAGAAGGTTCCTTTCACTAAAAGGACTCTAAGGAACATATGTGGGAGGATCAGCCGGGAACAAGCTGAGGATGATGTGCGGAAGACACTCGAAGTGTTTGCGGACATCCGTTCAACCGACCCTGGTTTCGCATACGTAGTGCTAGCTGATAATTCCAGCAAGGTGAAAAATCTCATGTGGGCAAATGGCAGCAGCCGAATGCAATACAAGTTTTTTGGCGATGTGGTGACGTTTGACACTACATACCGGACCAATTTGTATGACATGCCGTTTGGTTTATTTGTCGGAGTCAACAATCACTATCAAAGCATTATCCCCGCGGGGGGTGTTGATGCGTGATGAGCAAGAAGAGAGCTTCGAATGGGTGTTTGCGGAATTTTGGCGCATGATGGGCGGTCCAGCTCCAAAAACAATACTCACAGGTAAAAAGATGCATGTGCGTTTTGCTGTCTCTGTAGGTTTCACAGAATTGAGATGGTTTTTGCACCTTTTGGATTTCAGTTCATCTAAGAAACACTGTTATTGAATTACAGACCAATGCAGGGCCATGGAGGTTGCGATTAAAAAGGTTTATCCTGATACTGTTCACAGATGGTGCAAGTGGCATGTCCTCAAGAAGGCGAAGGAAACCTTAGGACCGCTCTACACGAAGAAGAGCGATTTCCAAGCTGAGTTCCACAAAGTTGTGAACCACATGTTAACTGAAGATGAGTTTGAGGAAGCTTGGGGCATGTTGTTGGATAAGTACAATCTAAGGGACCACACTTACATGACTCAGATTTTTGAATCCAGGAAAAAATGGGCGAAACCATATTTCAAGGGTGTGTTTTGTGCGAAAATGACAAGCACACAGCGTAGTGAGAGCGCGAACCATATGCTGAAGACATACATGCCACCTGCAAGTCCCATGCATGTTTTTGTCCGGCAATACATGAGGCTACAGTTTGATCGCGAGCGCGATGAAAGCTATGAGGAGAAAAGGACCATGATTGTAAGTACAGGTTTACCTTATTGCAAAAACTTATGTGCTGGATAACATTTTTCCTTATGTGTTTTTAGTTTTTTGACCTGCACCATGTCTTGCTGACGATGTCGCTCTGCATAACCATTTAGGGCGGGGCAGTAAAAAGGACTAACCTTGCAATAGAACGGCACGCAAGCAAAATATACACCAGGAATATGTTCGAGGAATTTGGCCGCCTGTTAATTGAAGCAACGGCATATAATGTCACGGAGGTTGAGAGGCTAAAAAAGTACATTACAACTCACAACAATGCCGCTAAACGAGAGAAGTGGAGCAGGGTGGTGTATGAGGTTTCAATAAACGAAGACAAATCAGTATTCCATTGCGAGTGTGGCCAGTTTGAGCACACTGGGATGCTGTGCAGCCATGTCCTGAGGGTGTGTTCTTTTGGCAGTCTATGTTTGTTTGAATGAAAGAAGTATGGTAGTGTGTGGACGCTAACATCGTTTTTGATTGCTTAGGTGATGGAGATTCTTCATGTGGAGGAGATACCTAAGCATCATATTGTCAAGCGGTGGACGAGAGACGCAAGGGACATACTTCCAGAGCACCTAGTTCACTATCAGAAAGACAATTCTGTGAACTTGTCTTTCACATGCAGGCATGCGACTCTACCTGAAAGCCATGGAAGTCGTGCGAATGGGAGACGCAAGTGCAGCGTGTTATGACCACGTGCTTGCTGGACTCGACGCTCTGCTGATTAGTGGAGCGCCACTAGCAGAGAAGAGGGACGGTTTGGCTTTCAAGGACCGACAAGTTGGGACAGGTGTTCCAATGCTGCCTGCTAACGATGCTGGCGCACTTGTGGAAGGAGGTGCTGCACAGAGCATCAGTGGTGAACATTCTTTTAGTGTCAGCGCCCTCCGAGGTCTGGCAGCGCCAGATAAACATCGAAGGCCTGGGAGGCCAACAAGCAGCAGGGAGAAGGCTCCGTACGAGGGACTGAGTAAGCGAGCCAGGTTCTGTAGCATTTGTCGCCGCGAAGGTCACAAAAGAACAACCTGCCCGGAGAGAGGTGATGCGCCGAAGAAACCACGGAGACCAGGCAAATGCAAAAATTGCGGAATAGAAGGTCATCGACGAACTACGTGCACAAGGCCGATCGGGCACGCTGAGAAGTGAGATACAAAGTGTTTCATCATGTTTGTAAAAAACCTATCTGTAATTTTAGCCAAAAGGGGGCTCGCCCCCCTGTTTGTGTCCCAGTTGAACTCTAGTTTTTTTTCCATCCACATACATTGTTTGTGTGTGTGTTGAGCTGAGAGTGTACCAGTGATGTTTAACGTATGACGATTTGGAACATGTTGTTTTCGCTGCAACTGTCTAGCTTGAGGAGAAAATAATATTTGTGTGCATGGTCTGAAATACATGGTTGTATTTTTTTTTTTTTTTTTTGCTTGTCATGCTTGTGTTGCATCCTTGTTTTTTAAGTCACTGCAGTGCTTTGAGAGCTGACACTTGGGAGACACGCGTAGAGGTGTCGATGTGTGCTTGTGTGTGTGCTCTGATTCAAATTTCAAAAACCCCCAACCTCCCCCCGAAGCCACAGCTTGGCATAATATGATGTGTGGCGCTGTGGCATCAGGCAAATGCAGTATAAGAACGGGGACAGCCACCAGCTGCTCAACCCCCCTTCCATCCGTCGCTGCCGATTCGAAAAACTACATTGAGCAAGGGTCGCCATACGATGGGCCGCTCATTTGCTGAATCGGCAAGGAGTGGCACAACCGGGCGTGCGGAGGACGGTGACACTTGCAGTGAGTTGAAAGTTCAGGTGAAAGTTTATCTATTTGATGTTTTCTTTCACCGCACTGCATTCTGATTCCATGGATGGTTGAGCGGGGCAGTTGTATCTGAAAATGGGTGCTTGCTGCAACCGCCTTCGCCGTCGAGCATGGGATCCGCGACGAGCGCGTGGAGCACGACGGAGCGACTGCCGCCTGACCACAGCGGCAACGCGGAGGTGAGCAAAGACGGACGATTTTTGGTTAATCATTGTCTGACCGCCGTCTGGCTGGGTTTGTTTGCACGGCTCAGGGCGGCTCAGAACCATCGCCGAGCCATCCTCCTCCATCTGTTCCCGAAACGGGAGCGAGACGCGCCGTCGCAATAAATGCACAGCTGAGACGGGCGAATAAACGACATATACGATGTGGAAATACACCCCAGCGCGCAGATCCACATGCGTTTCGTCGGTACGGATTTCGGGATCAGCTGAGCCCGAGCTCAGAAACGGATTTTCGCAATTTACATGCCTTTTTTTGCTGGATTTCGTATCATGTTGCTGATGAACAGGGAAGTAGAAGACGGGATGCTTCCACAAGGAAGGGCACAAGGGCGATTGCAACAGTTCTTCCATGAGCTCGTACATCTACGACATCATGGAGATCGTCTTCTCGTAGATTCTGGGCTTGGATAGTATGTGGTGGCTTTGCATATTCATCACCATCATGTCCTTCACCTACTCCACCATCAGTATCTCCCTCGACGCCGTGCAAATTATAAGTATACATACAAATTCTTAATTAGACACATCAACATAAAGAACTGAATTATCAATTGACAAGGTAATTTCAGCAAACTGGGGAATCAAGGGCAGCCTCACCGGCGTCGTCTTCGACATCCACGCCATCGGCCAAAGTATCACGGTGATGCAAAAACTCTTGCAAAGTCTTTAGTCGTTTGGCAACATGGCTTTTGCTACGGGTTCTCTATCATCCCGCTAGAAATCCAAACAAGTCACTATCTAAATGGTCCTCTGAATTTGTGTAACTAGATAATTAATGAGAAAGTCTATATTACAACCATGTATTACCATGAAAGTCAAACATACAACCTCAAACTCCAAAACCGTCTAATTTACATACGCAACTTTAAAAACCTGTCAAGTTATAACCCTGTCTGCCCCTAACCCTAGTTTTGAACCGTTGACCGGGTTGACCATGTTGACCATCCAGTCAGCAGGCCCAGTAAACTTAGTCAGTTAAATATACTCACTCCGTCCCAAAATATAAGATATTTTTGCAACCTAGAGAGTAAATTATTGTATAGTTGGTCCTACATGTCGTACAACCACCTTCTTCCCCCCTTCGATCGCCTTTTCTCTCTTGGGAACACCGGCCATCTCCGCCGCCGCCGCCACACACGAGGTCACCCAACGCTCGGAGAACACGCACGTGGCTGGTTCGGGGATACCTTGCATGCACCCGACCTTTGCGCGGCTACCACCTCCGCCGAGCGCTCCACTATGCCTGCCATACTCTGGCACGACTCCGGCATGGTGCCGGTAGTCCGTCCCCTCGGCCTCGGGCACCAGATTCCTGGTCGCAATGTCACCGCCGCAAACTGCTCAGCAAGGTCATTTTTCCTCCTGTGGTCGCCGCCTAGCTCAAGGAAACAACAACCCCAAGCGGCACGCTGTTGTCCAAAAAGGGGAAATCTCTGGTTTCTTTGGACCTCTCCCTCATGACCCCGTCCTAGCGCCGCCTCCCCGGGAGGCGGACGGGGCGGCGCACGTCCTCCCTCCCTTCGGCCCCTCCTCCTCCCAATCCCCCCGCCGCCGGCGGGCACCCTCGGATCTGACCCGGGTGGTGTCGGCGACGGCGGGACCTTCTGTACCCGCGCACGGCTCTCCTTCCCGGGGCAGGGGACGATGGCGGCGAGGCTCGGCTTGGCGGCGGCCCGGCAACCTGGAGGCGGTGGCCGATGGCGAGCGAGGTGGCGGCGCTGCTCCTTGACGGCGGGGCGGATTGGTGGCGTGGGGTGGCGAGCGACGCGCCCTCGGCCCAGATCTAGGCCCTTAGGGACTCATATGGGTCCTAGCGGGTCGGCTCCAGCGCGGCTTCGACGTCTACTGCGCGGTGAGGAGGAGGAGCAGCTCAGATAGAGGGCGGCGATGCCTATCGGATTTCGGGCTCCGCAAAACCCAAAGAGGTTCGAACTCAGAGGCGTGTGCGAAGATCCCCACCAGCTTCGTCCTCAAGCTCACAGCTCGACAACCTAGCCCGATGTCATCGTTTTCTCACGACAGATGCCATAGGGTGGCTTATCGAGTGTGGTTGGGGCCGAAGGACGCCGACGGGCTTCGGGAGCGGGATTAGGCATGAGCGGTGATAGACACACGACGTACCCAGGTTCAGGGCCCTCCGTGGAAGGTAATACCCCTAGTCCTGCTGGTCTAGTTGGATGGGGAGAGATGCTACAATGGTGCTCCTTGAGCTGTTCGTCTGGAGGTGGAAGAGGGAGCAGCCGGCTCCTCTTCCCCTGCTATGTGTGGGTGTGAGAGAGGGATGAACGCCTCCGTGTGTGTGTTCCCCGTCCGATGCATGGGGGCCTCGGGGGGTTTTATAGGCCAACCCCCCGGCGTACAGTATTCTTAAGATATTACAAGGGGGGACCCGGCTGGCAGCCTCTCCAGCCGGCCAGGGGGTCCGCCGGCTGCGCGGTCCCATCGCCAGCTGGGGCCCGCCAGCCGGCTCTTCTATTGGCCCGCGCTCACCTGCCGCGGCACGGGCTGCCCCGTCCGGCGTCGTCTTGCGCCAGCCGGCCGAAGTCAGCGGTACGGCCGGTAGCGCTGTAGCCACGCCGGGGCAGGTAACGTAGTGGACGGCGGCGCAGAGGTACTGTGGCTCCGCCGGGTCCAAATCAGTCCTCGGTCAGCGGTACGGTCTGCCGGACTGTAGCCATGCGCGTCCGTGCATCAGCGGCCGCTGTAGCTACATCGGAGTCCGTCGTGGGGGTCGCGTCCCGTCAGCGTACCCGGCCGCAGTAGGAAGGGACTGATACCCGCCCGTCCAGAGGTCAGCGGGCGAGCTAGTCGCGTAGCGGCCAGGCACGCCTAGCCGGGGGCCAGACGGCCGGCTCCTGTTCAGCCGGTCGCGGGCCAGCCGGCCAGGGGGTCAGCCGGCCCCTCCCTGCCGGTCGCGGACCAGCCGGCAGTGGCCAGCCGGCCAGGGAGGCAGCCGGCCACTGACCAGCCGGCCGTGGGCCAGCCAGCCGTATAGTTTCTTCGGAAAGGAGCTGGAACTCCCTCTCCTTGGCATACCCAGGGGTAATAACCCCGCCAGTAGTCCCCGAAGCCGGCGGGGGCCTGCGTCCGCCTGACGAGGGGCAACCGGCGGTTTCATCCGGCCACGCCCGTCTGTCGTGCGGGACCGGCCGGGCGGCCGCGCCGGCCACCGCCTCCGACGCCTCGGGCCCTGTCGCGCCGCTTCGGGCCTCGTGCCGGACCGCGGCGCGCCACGCGGGGCGTGATGATGTCGTGGGTCCCGCGCCTGTGGCCCGACGGGACGCCTTCCCGGGCCTAGTCCGATAGGTCGCGGGCCTAGCCCGATAGGCCTCGGGCCGCGGGCCGGGATCCTCTGCGCTTGGACCCAAGCGGCCGCGGCGCACGATGCCCACGTCCCGCGGATTCCCCGGGGGAGTGGGCGCAGTTAATCCCCACGCCCCCAGGGGCCGCCCCGTGTTTATAAGGGGAGAGGGAGGGGCGGAGGCAGCTCGCGCACCCTTCTCCCCTTCGTCTTCCTTCTCGCGCGTGGCTCGTTGTTTTGGCTCGCATCGCTGCGCCACCCATCTTCTTCCTCGCGCTCGCTCGCCACGGTTCGCACCGCTGCTCTGCCGGTCTTCCTCCTCGCGCTCGTTCGCCGCAGAGATGGCCGACGGACCCTCCGGCAGCTGGGGCGGATCCATCATCACCGAGGAGGATATCGCGCACCTCCGCCGCGCCCGGATGTTGCCGTCGGAGGACCGCGTTGCCGCCCGTCCGCCAGGCAGCGAGGTGGCACCCGAACCCCGGGAGGGGGAGTTCGTGGTGTTCGCGCGGCTTCGGTCTGCCGGTGAGCCAATTCTTTCGCTTCTTCATGGATACGTTCGACCTCCAGCCGCACCACCTTGGGCCCAACTCCATTCTCCAGCTCTCGAGCTTCGTGACTCTCTGCGAGGGCTACCTCGGGCTGCTCCCCTTCGTGGAGTTATGGAGGAAACTCTTCTACCTCAAGGCCCTGAGGAACGATGACGAGCCGTATGCCTGCGGGGGCGCGGTGATATGCGTCCGGGGCCCATTGTTCCCCTGCATCACCCTCATCGAATCTGTCAAGAGGTGGAACCGGACGTTCTTCTACGTGAAGAACGTCGACCCGGCGCGGGACTACATCCGGCTGCCGGCCTTCGTCAACGCCCCGTCCTCCGGGATCAACTGGACGGGCGACGGGCCGTTCGTGGACGTCCTCGCGGAGCTGGGCCGGCTCAAGACCATGAGAGCCGGAGAGGGGCTGGTCGCGCCCAATTTGGTGGCCGCCTTCATCGACCGCCGGGTGCTGCCTCTGCAGCAGAGGCCGCACCGGATTTGCGACATGTCGGGCCGGCGGGACCCCTGCCGGCTGTCCACCTTCGACCTGTCGTCATCCCAGGTGGCGAGGCGGGTGAACGCCATCACTAATTTCAAGCTGGCACCAGGGACTTGGAGGTTTGGCAAGCTGTCGTACAGCCGGCACGACCCGGCGCCCCTGGTACGCCCTGCTGCGGTAATTCTCTCCCCCCTTTGATTCTCCAGCCGACCCTTCCTAGCTCACACACCATGCTGACCGCAGCACTCCGTGCGATATGCCGGACGGCCCGCACCCCCAGGTATTCTAGGCGGAGCATGCCGAGTCCGACCCGGAGGACTTCGAGCTGGGGGGCGGCGTCGAAGAGGGGGCCGACTCCTCGGGAGAGGTCGAGGCGGACGACGTGATGGGTGACCCGGGAGCCGGCGGGTCCAGAGTGGCTGGTGAGTTCCCCTCCGGATCTCCATCAAAGATTGGACTGACGACGATGATGACGATGATGATGTTCGGATCCTGGACGCGCCACCCCTCGCAACTCGGCGGGAGAAACGCGGGCGGAGCGAGGAGCGGCCGACCCGCGGCCAGACGACCGAGGCCACTCGCCGGGAGAAGAGGCCGGCCGTGGGGCAACCGTCGACACAGCCGCCGGCTCGCAAGAGAGCGCGAGCGGCTGCCGCGAAGCCGCCGGCCCGGGCCAGGCGGGTCCTTCCTGTCGTCGCTGGGTGAGCATCCTTCTCTGAATTCTTACTGGTTTTCCGGGTTTGCGAGCCGGCAAGCGCCTGAGGCCCCGTCTTTTGTCTGGTCCAGGGAGGCCATCGAGCTCCACGACACGGAGTCGGCTGCCGGCCCGGTGGATGTCGCCACCCTGCAGGCGCAGGAGCACGCGGCTATGGCACGGGAGGAGAAGAGGCGGCTCGCGGAGATGCTAGCCGCGAAAGCGGGGGCGAAGGGCGCGCCCTCGCGTTGGGGGGCCTCGAGCGGTGGGAGGCGGAGGCGGTCCACCGACCCGGAGCGCGCGACCGACTCTGCGGCGGAATCGACGCAGAGGTCGAGGCCTCCGTCGAGCGAGCCGCTAGAGCTGGCCGTGGAAACGGCCGTGGCCCCGCCCGCGGCGGAAGTGACCCGGCTGGTGGGAACGGTCCCCGAGCCGGCTCCGGAGACGGCCCAGCAGGGGGAGGCGGTGGTGACTTCTTCCGTCATCGAGCCGGCAGCAGCGGGCGTGCCCGTCGCCCCGGCTATGCCGGAGGCGGCACCGGAGGCACCGGCCGGAGGGAGGAGTGAGCCGGCCCAGCCGGCCCTCGAGCCGGCCCGGCAGGAGGTGGAGTCGGCGGCGCCGGTCGTGGAGGGGCCCGAGGCCAGCTCCCGAGCCTTTGTGGTCACCGCCAATCCTCCACCGGCTGCTGCGGTGGTGGACGCCGGGTCGAGCGGCGGGTCAAGCCGGTCGAGGCCGACCATGCTGGACGTGATCCGGGACTGGGAGACGCCGGCACTCGTCCCAGCTGATCCGGCTCCTCCAGCCGGCATCCCGGCCCTTGCGCCTGGGGAGCCCGGCCGCATCATGGCGCACTGCCGTGAGGGGCTGGCCAGGTTCGCGGAGGCCGCCGAAAGCAACTTTCGGCGCGTGGAGGCGGCGGTGGAGGTGAGACTCTTCTGCCTTGTGTTGAATTTCTAGTGGGGGCGCGCGAGCGCACCCACTGGGTGTAGCCCTCGAGATTCGGGCTGGCTGCGCGGCTGCGTGGCAGCCGGGCCGGATCTAACCCTTTTTGCTTGTCTGACTTGTTGTTTCTTGGCGCGGGGCAGGCTGAGAACGCCAGGCGGCAGGCGCTCTTCGATGAGGCGGTCCTTATCCACAACTGCGGCAAGCTCGGCTACTACCGGGTCCAGGAGGAGCTGAAGAAGGCGCAAGGTATGTTGGTTCCAGTGGGGGCACGCGAGCGCACCCACTGGTTGTAGCCCCTGAGAGTCCGGCCGGCTGCTCGGCAACCGGTCCGGGTCTTCCGCGTTGGAGTGGCTTATGCTTGGTTTTTTATGCAGAGGAGCTGGTCCCGATCCGGCAGAAGAGGGATGAACTGGCCTCCGAGCGGGACCGGCTGGGGCAGGAGCTCCAGGCGGTCACGTCGGAGCGGGGCCGGCCGGGGCAGGAGCTCCAGGCGGCCACGTCGGAGTGGGAGCGTCTGACCGCGGAGCTGCAGCGGGAGGTGGCGGCCCGGGAGGACGCCGCCAAGCGGGCGGCCGATGCCACCCAGCGGGCCACCACTCTTCAGGCTGAGGTAGATCACCTCAAGGGGGAGCTCGAGATGCGCGGGGTCGCCCTTGCTCGTGCGGAGGAGGCGTTGGAGAGGGAGAAGAGTGCAGGCCTTTAGTTCGCCCTCGAGATGGACGAGGCCTTCCAGAGTAAGCTTTGTTTGAGTCTTTTCTTCCTTCGCCGACTGCCTTCGATTTGCTTTTGTCTTGTTCGTTGATTCCTTTCTCTCCCCCCAGACCGGTTCCCGGAGACCCAGCGCCGCGCCGAGCGGGCTGTGGCGGATCACCGGGAGTGCCTGCGGCAGCGCAGGCAGGAGGTTGAGAAGGACGCCGGTTGGGACGTGGCGGAGCTTGCGCTGGCCATTGAGAACCGGCTGATCCACGTCCAGCGCTGCATGGACCGGCTCCAGACGGCCGGCAAAGAGGTGATCGTGGCCCTCTGGCCGGGTCGTGGGGCGCCGGTGGGCCGCGTGGCGCTGTGGCTGGAGAATGCGGTGGCCCGGCTCGGTGTTTGGAAGGCGTCGGCGGCTCGGGCCGGGGCGCAGATGGCCCTCCGGTTCGTCACGTCGTGGTACACCGGTGTCAACTTGGACCGTCTGGCCACGATGCGCGAGGTCCCTGAGGCGGAACGGATCGCCCACGAAGATGCCCTCGTCCGTCGGGCCAACGAGCTGGCCTCGTACGTTGACCCGGGCGAGCTCCTGCCGGCGCTTGGCGAAGACGGCGAGCCGGTCACCGAGGACTCTTTCGGCAACCCTCAGGGCCCTGAAGATGACGAGGTTGCCGACGAGAGCACTGACTCCAGCAGCGGCAGCGACACCGAGACCATGGAGGAAGAGCCGGCCGGCGATGCGCCGAAGGTCTAGGCGCCCCTCTTTTTCTCTTTGTTGTATCCGTTCCTTAGCTGCAAGGCTTGTTTTTAAGATGCATTTCCACCCACTGGGGGTGTATTGTAAAGAATCCCTGGCCTATGGCCTTTTGCTTATGTATCTGTTTGAAGTTTAAAGTATTTGCGTGCCGGCTCCTCCCCTGCCCTTTTACCTTTTGACTCATATTTCACGCACGGGTTCCTTCCGGCTTCCGCCCCGCCTGTCAGCCAGCCGGGAGCCGGTCTGGGACAGGGACGGGGCATCGTCCTTAGGGAAAACGCGCGGGCTTTAGAGTCGTCCGGCTAGGGTTAGGTCGAACCGGCAGAGGCTGGTTTCCAGAGGTAACATGGTCCGGTTGGACCTATCCGGCTGCTACTCCTTAGGTGGTGTTCGCGTGGTAAGTTCCTTTCTACCCCGTGGCTCCGCCAGCCGGATAGCCGGGGGCCGGTCTGTGGCTGGGCAGAGAGGGCAGGAAAGGGTTGCTTGCCCACGCTACTTGCCAGCTCTGGAGGAGAGCCGGCGAGCCCTTGGGCCAGGGAGCCGGACCCGGGTGCCTTGCCTAAGAAAAATGACACACCTTTGAAGGAATTGAAAAGGGGCGTGCCCCAAGTGCCGGCTTGGGGCCCCCATTGCATTCATTAAGTTCCGACGGAAGGGAAGATACATACATACATGGGTTTTTTCTTAACAGTAGAACGGTCGGAGGAGTGCCGCATTCCATGGGCGCTCCGTTTCCTCGCCGGAGGCATCTCTTTTGCGCTTCTGTGACTTCTGGGCATCTATCAGGTAGTAGGCGTTGTTTTGCAACGCCTTGCTGACGATGAATGGGCCCTCCCATGGGGAGGACAGCTTGTGCTGGCCGGCAGTTCGCTGGATCCGTCTGAGCACCAGGTCCCTCTCGCGGAAAGAGAGGGGCCGGATCCGCTTGCTGTGGTAGTGCCGGAGCTTCTGCTGGTAGATGGCCGTCCGACTCAGGGCCAGCTCGCGCGCTTCTTCGAGTAGGTCGACGCCGTCTTCTCTTGCTTCCTTCGCATCTTTCTCCATGTACAGGGTAACCCGAGGCGAATCGAACTCGATGTCAGTGGGGATGATCGCCTCGGACCCGTATACCAGAAAGAAAGGGGTGTAGCCGGTCGACCGGTTGGGCGTGGTCCTGAGGCTCCAGAGGACGGCCGGCAGCTCATCGACCCAGCAGCCGGCCGACCGTACGAGGGGTGCCACCAGCCGAGGATTGAGGCCGGCCAGGAGCAAGCCGTTTGCCCTCTCTGCCTGGCCGTTGGACTGTGGGTGGGCCACCGACGCGAGGTCAAGCCGGATGCCCTCCTGGGAGCAGAAACGCGCCATCGCGCCTTTGGCAAAATTTGTGCCGTTGTCGGTGATTATGCTGTGGGGAACGCCATAGCGGACTGTGACATCGTTGATGAACCGGACGGCTATGGGGCCGTCCAGTTTCTTGACGGGTCTGGCTTCGATCCACTTGGTGAACTTGTCGACAGCCACCAGCAGATGCGTCATGCCGCCTCGGGCGGTCTTGAAGGGTCCCACCATGTCCAGCCCCCAGACGGCGAAGGGCCACGAAAGTGGGATGGTCTGGAGGGCTGTGGCCGGCAGGTGGCTCTGCGTGCTGAAGCGTTGACACCCCTCACACTTGTCGACCAATCGCTTGGCCTCTTCCAAGGCCGTCGGCCAGTAGAAATTGTGGCGGAAGGCCTTGGCCACCAGGGTTCTAGAGGCGGCGTGATGCCCGCACTCGCCCTGGTGGATGTCGAGGAGGATTTCTTGCCCCTTCTCCGGCTCGACGCAGCGCTGGAACACGCCGGTGGTGCTGTGATGGACGAGCTCGTGGTTGATGATGCTGTAGGTCGGGGCGCGGCGCTGGATCTGCCGGGCCTTGTCTTCGTCAGGGGGTAGCTCTCCGCGTAAGAGAAAAGCCAGAATGGGCTGGGCCCATGAGGGGGCCGAGACGGGAGCCGGCTCGGGCTCGAGTGGGGCACCGGGAGCAGCCGGTGCCGGCCCGTCAGTCCCCGAGACCGGCCCGCCAGTCCCTGGGACTGGGACAGCGGGGGGTGCGGCGATCGCCGTCAGGACGGCCGTAGATTCGAAGCCGGCCGCCGCGGGGGTGCTGGATGACGGCCCGCCGGTCCCCGGGACCGGCTCGCCAGTCCCCGGGACTGGGACATCGGGGGGTACGGCGATTGCCGTCAGGACGGCCGTAGAGTCGGAGCCGGCCGCCGCGGGGGTGCCGGATGCCGGAGCCGGCGGCGTGGGGGTTGTCGCCGGAGCTGATGGCGTCGGCAGGGTAGCCGGAGTCGGCGGTGCCGGTAGAGCTGCCGGAGCAGCCGACACGAAGATAGACTCCGATTCGGGGGATGGCTTGATAGAAGGCTTGAGCAGCCGCTCGAGGGAAACGCCGGCTGTGATGGCCTGCCGGGTGGAGCCGATCTTCGCCAATGTATCGGCCGCCTCGTTGTCCGCTCGAGGGACGTGGTGGAACTCACAGCCCTCGAAGGAGCCGGTGAGCTGCTGGATGAGGAAGCGGTAGCTGGCCATGTTGGCGTCCCTGGCGTCCCATTCGCCAGAGACCTGCTGTACCACGAGGTCGGAGTCGCCAAAGCAGATGATGCGCTGGATCCCGATTTCCTTGGTGAGCCGGAGGCCGTGGACGAGCGCCTCGTACTCGGCCATGTTGTTGGAGGCGGCGAAGAGGATCTGGAGCGCATACCTGAGCTGGTCCCCCTTTGGAGACGACAGGACGATGCCGGCTCCCAGGCCGGTTCGAATCTTTGAGCCGTCGAAGTGCATGCGCCAATGCGTGGAGTCCGGGGGAGGCGGCACGAACTGAGTCTCGTCCCAGTCGACGAGGAAGTCCGCCATGGTCTGTGATTTGATGGCGGTGCGCGGCTCGTACCGGATCTCGTGGTCGGCGAGGGCGATGGCCCATTTGGCGATCCGGCCGGTTGCGTCCTGGCCGCTCATGATCTCGCCGAGCGGGGCCGTGCTCACCTCGGTGATGGTGTGCTCCTGGAAGTACTGCTTGACCTTCTTGGCGGCGAAGTATATGCCGTAGCACATCTTCTGGTAGTGGGGGTAGTTCTGCTTGGAGGCAGACAGGACCTCGTTGAGGTAGTAGACGGGGCACTGGACCGGCAGCGCTTTGCCTTCTTCCGCCCGCTCCACCACCAGCACGATGCTGACCACGTGGGTGGTGGCCGCGATGTACGCGAGCATCGGCTCCTTTTCAGCCGGCGCCGCTAGGATGGGGGCGCTGGAGAGCGCGTGCTTGAGGTCGCGGAACGCCGCGTCCGCCTGGTCGGTCCACTCGAACTTGGGTGACTTCCTCATGAGCTGGTAAAGAGGCAGCGCCTTCTCGCCCAGCCGGCTGATGAACCGGCTGAGAGAGGCGAGACAGCCGACGAACTTCTGGATGTCGACGAGCTTGGCCGGCTTGTGCATGCGCTCGATGGCCCTGATCTTCTCTGGGTTAGCTTCGATGTCGCGGGCGGACACGAAGAAACCCAGGAGCTGGCCGACTGGCACGCCAAACACGCACTTCTCCGGGTTTAGCTTGATCTTGTATTCGCGCAAGTTGGCGAAGGTCTCCCGGAGATCGTCGAGGAGGCTGAAATGCTTCTTGGTCTTGACGACGATGTCGTCCACGTAGACATGGACGTTCCTGCCGATCTGCGGCAGGAGGCACTTCTGCATGCAGCGCTGGAAAGTGGCACCCGCATTCTTCAGGCCGAAAGACATGTTGACGTAGCAGTAGGCCCCAAAAGGGGTGATGAAGGAGGTCTTCAGCCGGTCGGCCGGGTCCAGTTTGATCTGGTGGTAGCCTGAGTAGGCGTCCAGAAAAGACAGCGGGTCGCAGCCGGCCGTGGAGTCGATAACTTGATCGATCCGTGGCAGGGCGAACGGGTCCTTGGGACATGCCTTGTTCAGGCTCGTGTAGTCGATACACATGCGCCATGTTTTGTTTTTCTTTAGCACCAGGACTGGGTTGGCCAGCCAGTCCGGGTGAAACACTTCCATGATGAAGCCGGCTGCGAGCAGCCGGGCGATCTCCTCTCCTATGGTACGCCGCTTCTCCTCGGAGAAATGGCACAGGGGTTGCTTGACCGGCTTTGCATCCGGCCGTACGTGAAGTTTGTGCTCGGCGAACTTCCTCGGAACACCCGGCATGTCTTTTGGAGACCATGCAAAGATGTCCCGATTCTCATGGAGGAAGTCGACGAGCTCGCCTTCCTATTTGCTGCTGAGGTTGGCGCCGATGGTGACGCACTGCTTGGGGTTGGCCGGGTCGAGCGGCACCTGCCTGGTGTCTTTGGACGGCTGGAACGATGCCTCGCCGGTCGTCTGGGACGGGGGAGCCGGCACGGCCGGCACGTTAGAGGCGTGAGCCACGAGCCGGTCGAGCTGCCGCTTCTCCTCCGCTATCTCCAGGGCCTCGGCCAGCCGGCTGCCGTCCCGAGCGCATTCGATCGACATCTTGTAGTTGCCGGCGACGGTGATGATGCCCTTGGGGCTCGGCATCTTGAGCTTGAGGTAGGCATAGTGGGGGATCGCCATGAACTTGACGAGGGCCGGGCGGCCCAGCAGCGCGTTGCCCGCAGGGCCAGCGGAGGCGGGGTTCCGCCTTGCAGGAGCAAGTCCCACGAGCCTGCGGTTCCGCCCGGACGCGGGGCGGCCGGGGGAGGTGGTGAAGGGTCCCGCCCGGAGCATGACTCCGGTCGACGCCGCGTACGGCCCCACGGTGGGCGCCAACTATCGTCGTTTTCTCACGACAGATGCCATAAGGTGGCTTATCGAGTGTGGTTGGGGCCGAAGGACGCCGACGGGCTCCGGGAGCGGGATTAGGCACGAGCGGTGATAGACACACGACGTACCCAGGTTCAGGGCCCTCCGTGGGAGGTAATACCCCTAGTCCTGCTGGTCTAGTTGGATGGGGAGAGATGCTACAATGGTGCTCCTTGAGCTGTTCGTCTGGAGGTGGAAGAGGGAGCAGTCGGCTCCTCTTCCCCTGCTATGTGTGGGTGTGAGAGAGGGATGAACGCCTCCGTGTGTGTGTTCCCCGTCCGATGCATGGGGGCCTCGGGGGGTTTTATAGGCCAACCCCCCGACGTACAGTATTCTTAAGATATTACAAGGGGGGACCCGGCTGGCAGACTCTCCAGCCGGCCAGGGGGCCCGCCGGCTGGGTCGTCTTGTCGCCCGTAGGGCCCGCCGGCTGCGCGGTCCCATCGCCAGCTGGGGCCCGCCAGCCGGCTCTTCTATTGGCCCACGCTCACCTGCCGCGGCACGGGCTGCCCCGTCCGGCGTCATCTTGCGCCAGCCGGCCGAAGTCAGCGGTACGGCCGGTAGCGCTGTAGCCACGCCGGGGCAGGTAACGGAGTGGACGGCGGCGCAGAGGTACTGTGGCTCCACCGGGTCCAAATCAGTCCTCGATCAGTGGTACGGTCTGCCGGACTATAGCCATGCGCGTTCGTGCGTCAGCGGCCGCTGTAGCTACATCGGAGTCCGTCGTGGGGGTCGCGTCCCGTCAGCGTACCCGACCGCAGTAGGAAGGGACGGATACCCGCCCGTCCAGAGGTCAGCGGACGAGCTAGTCGCGTAGCGGCCAGGCACGCCTAGCCGGGGGCCAGACGGCCGGCTCCTGTTCAGCCGGCCGCGGGCCAGCCGGCCAGGGGGTCAACCGGCCCCTTCCTGCCGGTCGCGGACCAGCCGGCAGTGGCCAGCCGGCCAGGGAGGCAGCCGGACACTGACCAGCCGGCCGTGGGCCAGCCAGCCGTATAGTTTCTTTGGAAAGGAGCTGGAACTCCCTCTCCTTGGCATACCCACGGGTAATAACCCCGTCACCCGACGAACTCACATAATCGTGGGGAAGAAGACTAGCACACGAGGATTTACCCAAGTTCGAGCCACTGCGAAGCGTAAAACCCTACTCCTGCTTTTGGTGGATTGCCTCACGAGGAGGTTTGTGGATGAACTAGTACAGTGGTGAGTAGCCTCGCGAGGGTGCTCGGGTGATGTTTTTCCCCTCCTTTCTACGGAGCAGCCTAGCCTCTATTTATAGTGGCCCGGGTCCTCTTCCCTTATCGCAATGGCGGGAAGGGATCCCACAACGGCCAAATTCGAAGGGGGACAAGGAGTACACCTTATCCTGACGAAAGGTGGTCTTTGCCTGCAAAGTTGTGGCACCCCGGCTCAGAGAAGATCGGAACGCCCCGTATTCCAGCCCAGGTACAAGTCTTCTGGAATACGACACTACTGGCATAGAACAAATTGGCTCTCTATTACCATGAATAAGGTTACAAGGGTACATGGATTACATCGGCACGGCGATACTACGCCTGCCTAGGGTAGTTCTATGCTAGCAGCGGAACGACGGTGGTGATGGACTCCACTCCGCAGGGACTCTGGCTGGAACGCGTATCCTAGCTCGCAAACTCGGGATCCTCGACAAGCAAGCAATCATGGCATGACCTGCAAACTGGCATGACACGCCAGGTGAGTACTTTGAATGTACTCGCAAGCTCACAACAAACATCAGCATTAAGGCAAGACAACATCATAGCAATCAAGATTAGGTAAAGATTTATCATTAACGAAGGGATAGTTGAAAATAACAATAACATGCTATACTCCCTGTACTCTGGTGACCAACTCGTGATCACTCCAAGAACATCCAGCGAATATCCTCAAGATTGTTACCAAGACTTGTCAGTGGCATGATACTCAGACAAGTTCTTCCATCATTATTATCACGGCTACGGTTGACCACCTAGTGAGACCTGGACGGACTGTCCAATACCGTGGATGCGGCTATTCGAATAGATTTTACACTCTGCAGAGGTTCCGCACTTTACCCACACCATGGAGCACCTGGCCTCGTGATCCCATTCGGGTGGACCAGCGTTGCTCCAACGAAACCCGCCTGACCCGTGACTCTCCCATCGTACCACCGGCAATCATCCTCCCCCGGAGTCCTGCCCTGGGTGGCCCCTGTGTCACCTCCTGACACCTGCCACCGTCGTGGCCGAACAAACTGTCCCAAACGGGGACCTGGATCCAAATAACTCAACTGGGCTCACAAGGCTATCGCCGCCTACCTCGCGAGGGTAGCGCGCACGCATAACCTTCCCTGTCGGGTGGTACCAGTGAAACAGCACACGATCAGACCAAGTCAAGGCCGTCACATACCGGCAAATGTGGCTGCACGGATGAATCCGGACAGGTGACTCTCGATCAACCAGCTAGGTTGCATTAATTCAACACAACATAAACACCAACTGCCGGATGAAACCCAAAATAATCATAGACAGTAATCTCTTAATCCAACCACATCATGGCATCATCAAGCGGGTAAACAACTAGCCACTAGTAATCCAGTCCTTAACATGGTAGTCGCCTACTCAAGAATTTACTCAAGCATTGCATAATCTAATCCACTTCACAAATGATCATACTTGCTATTAAAGTAATTAATTTAACTATGATATTGCAATGCAATTATGCATATGAGGGCTGTGGCTTGCCTGGGGTGAAGGAACCATCGGGAAGAAGTGCGATACTATCGCGGAAAGATTCGCCGGAACGGAGTCCCTCCGGAAAAGACTGGATAAGGGCAGGGGCAAAATGGTCATTTTTAGAGTGTGCCAACATCAGGAAAGTAACCTCATTAGAACGGGCTCGACGAATGGAAACCGTGAGCTTTTGAATCACCTGATTCGGAGCTACGGTTGCGAAGTTATGGCCGTTCACTCGTTAGGCAGAAAAACAAATAAAACTTGTCCATTTCTGCTCTTAACCAGTGAACATCCGCATCTTAAGGGTTTCAGCGCTGGGCAGAGGGAGAAAGCGAATTTCTTGAAATACGCCTTCGGTGAATGGAAAGCGCACTTCACGGAGTACGTTTCCACTTAACCCAGCTGGCCGACTCTCTCTCACTGACGGGTGGGTCCGGGCCCCGTTGGTCAGGCCTCTCTCTCTCCTTCCTCCATCTCCTTCTTCCTCCTCCCGACCGTGGGCAACAGAGGGTGCGGCCGCCGCTGGCTCCGGTGAGGCAGGGGACGGCGGGCTTGACCGGCGATGGGGATGGACTCCCGGCGTCGTCCCGCGCCCGTAGGTACTCGAGGCGGAGGCGGGGGCGATATGTGGCAGCCGGACGATGGTGATGGCAGACGGCGGCAGAGGTGTGCTCGGGGTGGAGGCCGTGGCCCTCCCCAGGGCAAAATGGAGGCGGGAAGGTCCTCTGGGTGGTGGTGGTCGTCGTGTGAGGAGACGAGGTGGAGAGGGGATGGCTTGGGTGCCGCAAATTCGGACGAGGCCGAACGGCGGCCAAGGCGATGGTGCGGCTAAATTAGGGAGGGAGAGCTCGAATGGGTCATCCAGGAGGGAGCTGGGAGGGAGAGGAGGCGGCTGGAGGTGCGGTGGGTGCCTGGGGAGGCTCGAGGCCGCGGCTATATATAGCCGGCCACGGCGAGAGGGTGAGGACGGCCGCCGTGGAGGCCTTGTCGGCGTACTGGAGCTCGGGGGGGACATGGCTGGCTGCTTGCGGCGTCGGGAGGAGTCTCGGGCGGACGGTGGAGGCCAGCTGGAGCTACGGGAAGGATCGAGGAGGAAGAAGACACGGGTCACGAGCGGCACAGAGCTCCGGCGAGGCTTGCCGTGGCGTGAGGAGAAAGAATGAGGAGGGGGAAGCTACAGGAGAAGGTGCACGCAGCGACTGCGGAGACGATGGACATGGCTAACCGGACGGAGACGGACCAGAGGGGGCCGGCCGTGATGGACAGTGCGCAGAGCGCTGTTTTGGCCGTGCTCACTGCGTGGTCACCACCGGCACCACGTGTCCAGGGCATTAAATGTCCCTGGAACCTTGTCAAACAGATGCACCAGAGATCAGTGAGTGCCAAAGTGCAAAGTAACAAGCATAGTGATCAAGGAGGTGACTAGAGGAAGCTTGAAGACAAAGCAACAACAAGCTGTTTGTACTGAGGTGGGGGAGGTCCAGCTGGGGATAGAGGTTGATCTTTTCCTTGCTGTGATCCTACACTAAGATGAGTATTGTGGCTAAATTTCAAACCAAATGGAGGATTTTAGCAAGCACTTGCTGTACAAACCATCATACTGGGCAGAAATACAAAGTTTGAAGTGGCACTCACATGACAACTGAGATGAAGCTGAAATTTGGAGGAGACTAGTTATTTAGGCATATGAATATACTGTATAAATTCATGCCATTTAGATAAACCAAAATGGTACTTCCTTCACACATCATCCCACTGGACAGAATCTTAGGAAAATTGCTGAGGGAAAATGGCTAGATAGAATGAGCCCAAATTTGGTGGAGAGGTGTTATATGGGTGGGAGAATGTCCTGGTAAAATTTCAGAAATTATGGAGCAACACAAAATATAGTTGCTTCAAAATCCAAAATAATGACCAGAAACAAAGATTTGATGCTGTGGTCACATAGTTGCTGGGATGATGCTCAAATTTGGTGGAGAGTCATGATTTGAGCATATTAAGATGCTTGCAAAATTTAAACTCATGTGGATCATCCTAGCTGGCACTTCCTTCACAAAGCTTCCAGTTGATCAGAAACTTTGGAAATTTGCCAAGGAAGATTTACTAGACAAATGAGATTGAATTTTGGTGTGGGGAAATGATATGGATAGGAAAGAGTGCCCAAAAAGTTTGAGAGCAATCAAGCAAATATAAAGGGTACTTGCTTCTCAACTTGACAGCTAGGGCAGAATCAGAAAAGGAATATTTGTGAAATATTTTTGAACATGACAAGGAAGGATTTTGACATATCCGAGGAAGATATGACCCAAACAATTTATGATAATTATTTGGGAATTTTTGGAATGATAGAAATGTGGGTTGCTTCACAACCCAAGGCAACAGGTTTATTCCTTTAATAGGAAAAAGGAATATTCCCAAGAAAAAGATTATTGGGATTGGTTCAAGATGGAAGTGACAAGGTCTTGGGATGGTTTAGAGGTTGTCAAGCCACTAGGGAAGAGGAATCAATGGTGATCCCTCCAGGTTCCAAGACTACCAAGCCACAGAAAAGCAAAACCAGACCAAAATCAAAAGAAAAAGAAATGGGCAAAATCCAGGGTGTTACAAACCTACCCCCCTTAAAGAAATCTCGTCCTCGAGATTTGGTTGCTCAGGGGTTAAACATAATTATCCCCACTTGAGGAAACCGTTTCCAACTCGGGTTTCCTTTTTTGCCTTTGTACAATGCTCCCGCTGGATTTTATCTGACGCACTGCCTGGCTTCAGTGTGGTTTGCTTTACTGGATCCTTTTTCTTGCAAGTCTTAACTCATATGTTACTCCGACTTCACTCCTTTTATGTCTGTTGACTTTTCCTGGCGGAATCTGACTTCTCGCATGGTTTGGTGAGTCATCTTGGATATCTCCACTGTCTCGGGTATAAAATTCCTACCAAATATTTGACTGTCACCTGTCGTGATTAGCGCAAAGGTGTATGCCCTTATAACGGTATTTTCTACAAACTTGACTGGTGGTGGTTTTGGCAGACGAATCTTCTTCACGGCAGGCTGTCCTTTAACTGATTCCCACATGTGAGGACACATGCTCCGAGGTTGTTGTCCAACATTCTGGTCGTTCCGTCTGTCGGCACCTTTAAGTGAATAGTAGGCCGTGTAATGCTTTGACACGGTTGCCGGAATCCAACTGCCGAATTAACCTGACAGATTCGAATATTCTCCTTCTAAGATTCTGAGCACATCTGGTTGGGCTGAGCGGGTTGACTCGATATGGGGTCCTTGCAGATGGAATAGACCTCGTGGGTGTGTACCCATGGTGATCGGTACCGATCCATACTGTCCGGAATATCTGTATCAGGCAACTACTACCATACCTGTGTGGACGATCTTGCTCTTTCATTATGGTTCTCTCTGCCTGGATCCTTGGCTGAAAGAACTTGGCCTTGTACGCTCTTGATTCTTCGGGTGACCATAGGTGCTATCAGGTGCAATATTCCGGCAGGCATATCTTATCCTGATCCCCCTGATAGGGTATCTTTGCTCACATGACCAGCTTTCTCATCCTCCACGCTTTATCCATAGGGCAATGGTCATCCGAACTCAGCTTCATAGTTACTTATATAGGGTTCCTGGCTGTCGTCAGCCATGCAGACACTGACAAAGGTTAATGATATCACTTTGTCAGGCATGCGGAAGCTGGCCTTGATAATCGCTACAAAAATTGTTGTCCCGATGTTGTCTGGCTTTATATCTTGCATCACCCTGAGGTGTATAACCGTCTTTCTCTTTCTTGCATAACTCAGGTGATAGCCGGATTCTCATCGGGCTGACATCATTGTATGATTGACTCGTATGACCTTGGTAGCATGTCCAACATATCTATTGAGTATATGCAGCTGAGCATTTGGTTTTTGAAACGGGCCTGTGTCCTGACTGATTCTTGCATTCAGACCAACTGTTGCGGATCTGACTCTGAGGATGCATGGTCATATGCTACCAACTGTCAGTGGAGTAGCTTGTACTTGTGAGGATGTAATGCCTTACTGGCGAAGGTTTCTTAGCTTGTGTTGGAAGCCAACGAGAGTGTCTTGTTGAGGAAGTCTGAATAGCTTGCGCTTGAAGCTTCTGCTGGGATATCGTGCTGAAGAAGACTGGGTACCGTACCTCAGACGCTTTCCCCCTTAAAGGCTTGCTGGGGAAGACTCGGTACCTTATGCCAGAAGCTTGCTATGATAGCTTACTGGAGAAGCATGGGTGTCTTGTATGGGCAAATATCCGTGTGTCGTATCGAGGAAGACACAGGAACCTTGCGTCGTAAGCTTCTCTGGTAGCTTGCGGAGAAAGACTGGGTTGCTTACACCTGAAGCTTTCTTTTTGCCATATGCAAGCTAAGTGCATATATATATATATCCCTTAATGTTTCTGCCGTTGGTTACTTGTTGTATGAAGAAAGTTGTTCGACTATTCTTCTTGCTGAGCACTAAGTTCATAGCACATTCTGGCTTGATTCCAGGGCATAGCAGGGTTCAAATTGTGCTCATAGCAGACTCAACCGCGTATATGAATCATACCTTTGACTCGAAATGTGCTGTTGATTATGCACACACTTTGCCTTCTTGCTGATTCAATGATTGCTGATGTGAAGGTTGCACTGGTGTATACTTTGATGCTCATAATCAATCCAGCCAGGATATCATTTATTCTCATGCCCGATATTCCCGATATAATGCAGTCTGCTGAAAATTCTATATTGCTGAACTGAGCTTCCAAATGACTGTTTCTTCACTGATTTCTTTGAGTCCAGTGTCGGTGAGCAACCTCGATAAGGGGAAAATAAGGTAACACCAAGGGCCCAAAGAAAGAAGCAAGAGAAAAGACTAACACACAAAGCAACAAGATCACACACAAGCAATATCATAATTTTACAGCTACTCTCAGCAATAATATGCATGCCTACTTAAGCACACAAATCTCGCAAGAACTCCGGTGTTACAGTCTAACATGCTGTGGCGGTGTGCACGAAAGTGAACCAATGTGTGGAAGGAAGTTGGTGTAAACAAGGCTACACCAAACACGGGCTTAACACCGGTTCCATCTGAACGGACACGGTGGCGAGAACGAACTTGGTGATCGTGGGTCGGAACACGGAGGTCACGACCACATCATCAAGCGTACGGAAGAAACCGTACGGTCCAGAGGATGGATGGCAGGGTGGGATAACGATGAAAAAGAAGGCTTACGGGCATTGCTCTTTTCTGATAAGCAAGATCAGTAAGGGTTGCCAACGCGGCTAGAGGGATGGGCAAGATCCGGGATAGAAACATGTCTATCACCGAAACAATAGGGTGTCGGAAGAGAATATATTAGTTTGGTACCGGTGCATCAGTCCTGCAAGGGATCGACACTACTGGATACCTTGGCATCACTCCGCTGGGACGAAGATGACACCACACCAAGGAACAGGTATGCCAGCTGGAGAGCGCAGGTGGTGAATCGAAACCGATGCCACCTACACTCACCAGATCCATCGTTAGTGATAAGATATCTAGTTTATATGCATGCTATGCACAAACAAATGCAACAAACAAGTGTAGCAAACCAACTGGATCCTATACTACCGGTTACTAACGCTCGCGCGGTCTAGGGCGTCCTATAGCCAGACCTGCTCTGATACCAACGCTTGTGGCACCCCGACTCAGAGAAGACCGGAACGCCCCGTATTCCAGCCCAGGGACAAGTCTTCTGGAATACGGCACTGCTGGCATAGAACAAATCGGCTCTCTATTACCATGAATAAGGTTACAAGGGTACATGGATTACATCGGCACGGCGATACTACACCTGCCTAGGGTAGTTCTACGCTAGCAGCGGAACGACGGTGGTGATGGACTCCACTCCGCAGGGACTCTGGCTGGAACGCATATCCTAGCTCCCAAACTCGGGATCCTCAACAAGCAAGCAATCATGGCATGACCTGCAAACTGGCATGACACTCCAGGTGAGTACTTTGAATGTACTCGCAAGCTCACAACAAACATCAGCATTAAGGCAAGACAACATCATATCAATCAAGATTAGGTAAAGATTTATCATTACCGAAGGGATAGTTGAAAATAACAATAACAGGCTATACTCCCTGTACTCTGGTGACCAACTCGTGATCACTCCAAGAACATCCAGCGAATATCCTCAAGATTGTTACCAAGACTTGTCAGTGGCATGATACCCAGACAAGTTCTTCCATCATTATTATCACTGCTACGGTTGACCACCTAGTGAGGCCTGGACGGACTGTCCAATACCGTGGACGCGGCTATTCGAATAGATTTTACACTCTGCAGAGGTTGCGCACTTTACCCACACCATGGAGCACCTTGCCTCGTGATCCCATTCGGGTGGACCAGCGTTGCTCCAACGAAACCCGCCTGACCCGTGACTCTCCCATCGTACCACCGGCAATCATCCTCCCCCGGAGTCCTACCCTGGGTGGCCCCTGTGTCACCTCGTGACACCTGCCACTGTCGTGGCCGAACAAACTGTCCCAAACGGGGACCTGGATCCAAATAACTCAACTGGGCTCACAAGGCTATCGCCGCCTACCGGGCCAGGGTAGCGCGCACGCATAACCTTCCCTGTCAGGTGGTACCGGTGAAAGAGCACACGATCAGACCAAGTCAACTCCGTCCCATACCGGCAAATGTGGCTGCACGGATAAATCCGGACAGGTGACTCTCGATCAACCAGCTAGGTTGCATTAATTCAACTCAACATATCCACCAACTGCCGGATGAAACCCAAAATAATCATAGACAATAATCTCTTAATCCAACCACATCATGGCATCATCAAGCGGGTAAACAACTAGCCACTAGTAATCCAGTCCTTAACATGGTAGTCGCCTATTCAAGAATTTACTCAAGCATTGCATAATCTAATCCACTTCACAAATGATCATACTTGCTATTAAAGTAATTAGTTGAACTATGGTATTGCAATGCAATTATGCAGATGAGGGTTGTGGCTTGCCTGGGGTGAAGGAACCATCGGAAAGAAGTGCGATACTATCGTAAAAGATTCGCCGGAACGGAGTCCCTCCGGAAAAGACTGGATAGGGGCAGGGGCAAAATGGTCATTTTTAGAGTGTGCCAACATCAGGAAAGTAACCTCATTAGAACGGGCTCGACGAATGGAAACCGTGAGCTTTTGAATCACCTGATTCGGAGCTACGGTTGCGAAGTTATGGCCGTTCACTCGTTAGGCAGAAAAACAAATAAAACTTGTCCATTTCTGCTCTTAACCAGTGAACATCCGCATCTTAAGGGTTTCAGCGCTGGGCAGAGGGCGAAAGCGCATTACTTGAAATACGCCTTCGGTGAATGGAAAGCGCACTTCACGGAGTACGTTTCCACTTAACCCAGCTGGCCGGCTCTCTCTCACTGACGGGTGGGTCCGGGCCCCGTTGGTCAGGCCTCTCTCTCTCCTTCCTCCATCTCCTTCTTCCTCCTCCCGACCGTGGGCAACAGAGGGTGCGGCCGCCGCTGGCTCCGGTGAGGCAGGGGACGGCGGGCTTGACCGGCGATGGGGATGGACTCCCGGCGTCGTCCCGCGCCCGTAGGTACTCGAGGCAGAGGCGGGGGCGATATGTGGCAACCGGACGATGGTGATGGCAGACAGCGGCAGAGGTGGGCTCGGGGTGGAGGCCGTGGCCCTCCCCAGGGCAGAATGGAGGCGGGGAGGTCCTCTGGGTGGTGGTGGTCGTCGTGTGAGGAGACGAGGTGGAGAGGGGATGGCTTGGGTGCCGCAAATTCGGACGAGGCCGAACGGCGGCCATGGCGATGGTGCGGCTAAATTAGGGAGGGAGAGCTCGATTGGGTCATCCAGGAGGGAGCTGGGAGGGAGAGGAGGCGGCTGGAGGTGCGGTGGGTGCCCGGGAAGGCTCGAGGCCGCGGCTATATATAGCCGGCCGCGGCGAGTGGGTGAGGACGGCCGCCGTGGAGGCCTTGTCAGCGTACTGGAGCTCGGGGGGCTGGGGGGGGGGACGTGGCTGGCTGCTTGCGGCGTCGGGAGGAGTCTCGGGCGGACGGTGGAGGCCAGCTGGAGCTACGGGAAGGATCGAGGAGGAAGAAGACACGGGTCACGAGCGGCACAGAGCTCCGGCGAGGCTTGCCGTGGCGTGAGGAGAAAGAATGAGGATGGGGAAGCTACGGGAGAAGGTGCACGCGGCGACTGCGGAGACGATGGACATGGCTAGCCAAACGGAGACGGACCAGAGGGGGCCGGCCGTGATGGATAGTGCGCAGAGCGATGTTTTGGCCGTGCTCGCTGCGCGGTCACCACTGGCACCGCGTGTCCAGGGCATTAAATGTCCCTGGAACCTTGTCAAACAGATGCACCAGAGATCAGTGAGTGCCAAAGTGCAAAGTAACAAGCATAGTGATCAAGGAGGTGACTAGAGGAAGCTTGAAGACAAAGCAACAGCAAGCTGTTTGTACTGAGGTGGGGGAGGTCCAGCTGGGGATAGATGTTGATCTTTTCCTTGCTGTGATCCTACACTAAGATGAGTATTGTGGCTAAGTTTCAAACCAAATGGAGGATTTTAGCAAGCACTTGCTGTACAAACCATCATACTGGGCAGAAATACAAAGTTTGAAGTGGCACTCACATGACAACTGAGATGAAGCTGAAATTTGGAGGAGACTAGTTATTTAGGCATATGAATATACTGTATAAATTCATGCCATTTAGATAAACCAAAATGGTACTTCCTTCACACAACATCCCACTGGACAGAATCTTAGGAAAATTGCTGAGGGAAAATGGCTAGACAGAATGAGCCCAAATTTGGTGGAGAGGTGTTATATGGATGGGAGAATGTCCTGGTAAAATTTCAGAAATTATGGAGCAACAAAAAATATAGTTGCTTCATAATCCAAAATAATGACCAGAAACAAAGATTTGATGCTGTGGTCACATAGTTGCTGGGATGATGCTCAAATTTGGTGGAGAGTCATGATTTGAGCATATTAAGATGCTTGCAAAATTTAAACTCACGTGGATCATCCTAGCTGGCACTTGCTTCACAAAGCTTCCAGTTGATCAGAAACTTTGGAAATTTGTCAAGGAAGATTTACTAGACAAATGAGATTAAATTTTGGTGTGGGGAAATGATATGGATAGGAAAGAGTGCCCAAAAAGTTTGAGAGCAATCAAGCAAATATAAAGGGTACTTGCTTCTCAACTTGACAGCTAGGGCAGAATCATAAAAGGAATATTTGTGAAATATTTTTGAACATGACAAGGAAGGATTTTGACATATCTGAGGAAGATATGACCCAAACAATTTATGAGAATTAGTTGGGAATTTTTGGAATGATAGAAATGTGGGTTGCTTCACAACCCAAGGCACCAGGTTTATTCCTTTAATAGGAAAAAGGAATATTCCCAAGAAAAAGTTTATTGGGATTGGTTCAAGATGGAAGTGACAAGGTCTTGGGATGGTTTTGAGGTTGGCAAGCCACTAGGGAAGAGGAATCAAGGGTGATCCCTTCAGGTTCCAAGACTACCAAGGCACAGAAAAGCAAAACCAGACCAAAATCAAAAGAAAAAGAAATGGGCAAAATCCAGGGTGTTACAAAAGTAGCCGGTGGTGATGCAGAGGTGGGCTCGGCGATGACGTCCGTCCTGCGGGGCTCATGGTCTTGGTCTCGTTGCGCCGGAATGGAAACCTTTGGGGGGTGCCTTGGGAACCTGCGTACGTCTTTGCCTCCTTTGCACCAAAGAGGAAACTGTCTCCTCTACGCGCGTTGGTGCCCGCCTGGCCTGGCTTGCGTCACCCTCGACCTCCCGAGGGTGAGTGCTGCATAGGGATCTCCGCCCCTCGGGAGGTGGCCTGGGGAGGCCTCCTCCCTCCGGGGGTCTTGGCATCGCCCCCCTCGCGAGGGTGGGGCTCCCGTGAGGGCCTTGTTCTTGAGCGACCCTACACCCGGCCATACCAGGCCGTCGAAGTGGGCCACGCCCTGGGTCGCAGCAGGCAGTTCTGGGTACCCCCGTTCCCAGGACGCCGACAGTAGCCCCCGGGCCCAAGGCGCGCTCGAGCTGGCTTCAGGGCGAAGCCGAAGAAGATGGCCCGAAGTGCCGCGGGCCCCAATCGCCTGCGAGCCCAGCCTGTTGCATGGCAAATAACGAGGCGCGGACGCCTTCACTTCCCCATGGCGCCTCGACAACCGCTCTGGCTGACCAGCAACCGGCGCACGTCGCATGGCCATCATTGCCCGGGATGAGGGGTGCCGGTTGGCCTCCACCCAGCTATAAATGGGCGGAGGGGACGGAGCCCCCAGCCCATTCCTACTTCTTGCTCCCCCGCCTTCATCCTCCGCCTCCTTGATCATGACGCTGGTGAGGAGGTTTTCTGCTGCCGAGAAGGGGAAAGCCTGCTAGGAGGGGCCAGACCAACAACCTCCCAAGAGGAGCCGGGGCCGTCCTCGCAAGTATACCGAGGCGTCGACGATGGCACCCCGTGGGCACGGCCATACCTCCGCGAGGGCTGATGCCTCCGCTTGCGGGCGCGGCGTCCGTAGCCAAGGAGGGAGACCCATAGTAGGTGCTCGGCCACCGCGCCCGCGGGCCCACACGGCCGATACGGGCGAGGAGTTCCTGGTGCTGGTGGAGAGGCCTGCGATCACCTGGTTGCAGCTCCCGCGCTTCTTCGCGGAGACGCTGCGGGCCGACGAACCCGCAGGTCTGTGGCTGCAAGCCGATGGTTGTTGTAGCGGCGCGTCGTGGGTGGAGGTCGAGGTTACCCCCGCAGGCTACGCCTTCTTGAGCCGCGGGTGACAGACCTTCGCCCGCGCCCACGGCCTGGAGGGGAGGCGCACGCTCCACTTCAAGCACGACGGTGCCGCGACGCTTTTCGTCAGGATCTTCGGGGAGGGCGGCAGGCGCTTGGGGTGCTGCCCGGAGGGCGACGGCGGCGGCGACCTTGGAGGTGAGCTTGTCCTTGGCGACGGCCGTCGTGCTTCTAGCGGCAGCGACACCTCCTCCGAGGAGAGTCCGAGCGACGACAGCTACGACGCACCACCGCGTCGGCGCGCTCGGACTTCGGGGGGTGGCCTGCCGCGACGGCGCTGCTCCCTTGCCCGGGAAGCGGCTACGCCGGTGCGCCACCATGGGCCCATCAAGGAGGAGGAGGACTCCGACTGAGCGCTGGCACGCCGGAGCCAGGGCCTCAGGAGTGGCAGCCCCCGAGGGGGGCTCCTTCGCCTTCTTCTTCCCTTCCTTTCCCTGTAATCAAAGAATCAAGGAGGGCCCCTCTGGGCGTGTAATGAATTCTGTGGCTTGCGCCTTTACTTTAGCACTCTCATCATGTATCCCGATCCCTGTGTTACTGTTAATGTTAATTGAGACTTCCTATTGGTCGTGATTAGGGTACTTAGCTTGATGCGTCCGCGGCGGGCCTCTGCGTCGTGAGGTCTGGCAGTGGCACCTGGGGAGCTTGGGGGTCTTGGGGGGTTCCTCTTTCCTGCGAGTGAGGCGGTTTGGGAGCCCTTTTGGCACTCTACGTCGGCGGGGCCCAATCCCGCGCATACCTCGACCGCCGTTGGGGCGTCCGGATCTCCAGGATGAGACCAAGGGGCGAGGAGCTACGCGATCAGTGAGGCTTCCGAGTCGCGTTGCTCAGGAGTCCCCCTTGACGCTCGAGCGACGCTCTACGTCGGCGGGGCCCAATCCCGCGCATACCTCGACCGCTGTTGGGGCGTCCGGATCACCAGGACGAGACCAAGGGGCGAGGAGCTACGTGACCAGTGAGGCTCCTGAGTCGCGTTGCTCAGGAGTCCCCCTTGACGCTCGAGCGGCTCCCATACCTTTTTTGCCGGTTCCTGCCTCGAGAGGTGTGAGCCTCCAGAGGCTCCAAGATGGCGCGCCGGGCCGCGGCGGAGCCCCCGAGCGAGGGTGAGGCGACACGCGCCTGCTGGCCCACTGTAGAGCGCCACGCAAGGACCAGGACGCCAAAGCCTTGTTGAGGTGTGTGCACCGTGCCCGTAGCCCCCGCTCGCGGGGCGCGAGAGGGAGAGGCTGGCAGGTGTTAACCCGAAGAAAGAAACTTCAAGATAGAGAACTGCAAGGAGAAAAATTCCCACCCCCTTTTTTTTC
Organism: Elymus sibiricus; assembly: GCA_039707655.1. Taxonomy (NCBI): domain Eukaryota; kingdom Viridiplantae; phylum Streptophyta; class Magnoliopsida; order Poales; family Poaceae; genus Elymus; species Elymus sibiricus. The sequence continues at coordinate 393,207,069 of CM077665.1, read as the reverse complement.
AAATACGGTTGAAAGGCCTCGAGTTTCATTCCAGAAAACGGCAAATTCGAAGACAAGAAAAGCAAAGAACAGCCGCGTTCGGCACCTAGGCTAGTCTTCGTCTTCCCCCAGAGCGGAGCATAGGGCATCCACTAGGCGTGGGCATAGTCGTTGGAGGACAGTGTTGTCCACCAGCGCGGAGCATGGGGCTTCCACTTGGACGTGGGATGGAACCCCTCCGCATCCTCGGGGGGCTCCGGGCGTATACAGCCCACTCATTATTACGTGAGAGTTTCACGGGTTGGGCCCGGGGGTGCGCAGGGAGCTCCGTGCCTCCTGGACACGGAGCCCACTTCCAACCCCCAAGCATGATACGACGAAGTGGGGTCGGCTCTGGACAGGCCCTTGAGCGCGGGGGGAGACCCCACACTCTCCGCAAGGAAGGCCCACCTCGGAACAGGGCCTCGGGCACTCCAAAGCCCGGGGATGGATGTCATCGATGTAGTGGCGCCGCAGCCCCCTGCGCTGCGGGCTGGGCTCGGCACGGGGTCCTTCCGTCAAGCACGAGGCTGACGCCCAAGGCGGTGCCCCAGCGCGCCTCGCTGGGGTGCCCGGGAGCCTCGCGCTGGTACTCAATCCCCCGTCCCCAGGCGGACCGAGCCGGACCCGGAGACATGGGTGAGTACATGGTCCTCTGCCGCTGGTCGGGCGAGGCCTGGCCCGGAGACATGGCCGTTTGTTCCACCCTCCGTCTCAGGGTAGGCGACGCTCGTCCTGGAGACATGGGCGTGTGCTCCACCCTCCGTCTCCAGGCTGGGAGCGCCTGGCCTGGGGACATGGGCGTGTGTTCCACCCTCCGTCTCCAGGCTGGGGGCGCCTAGCCTGGGGACATGGGCGTGTGTTCCACCCTCCGTCTCCAGGCAGGTGACCCCCGGTCCGCGGACCCAGGCGCATGCTCAGGGTAGCTCCCCACCAGCGGGCATGCCTCACAAGGCTGCCAGTGCCAGGCATCCTCGCGAGACCGACCCCGCCAGCCGCCCTCGCGAGGCTGCGCATACCAGCCCCAACGAAAGCCGCTCGCGAGGTCGCATATGCTCCTCCTGTTGTCGTGGTGGCCGGCGCTGCTCCCTTCGCGGCCCGGGCGCTCGTCAACATGGTCGTTGTGGAGTTGCTCGAGCCCCCGGGCGTGGGCGTAGACGAGTCGCCGGGCGTCCACTCCGGATGCGACGGGCGTGCTGGGAGGCACGAGGCGGCGGCCACCCCGCGCGGCCAGCATCTCCCACCGGTCTTCGTCCGTGCCGGGGGTTAACTCCTACGCGCCTGACGCCATGGGCCGCACCCCCAGCGGGTGCGTGTCGTAACACGCTTCCCAAGGGCATCTGTGTGCCCTCAGCACCGTGCCGATTGGGTGAGTGACTCTATGGATGCGTGCCCCCAGGCCCGTCTCGTAGGGGAGTGCCTGGACCTCGCCGGCTGTGGCGGCACGCCTGGCCGCGCGACACGCCCAGTCGTCGTAGCGACCGCGAGCGGCATGGAAGCGCTGCAGTTTGTGGGCCATGAGGAGCGCGACTCGCCCACACGTCAGGTCGCGGCGGACTCGGGAGGATGATGCCGTGACGCGGACGCGGGGGAGAGTCGGGGCGACGAAATCGTGCTACGCGATCGATGAGGGCGGCAACCCTTGACGTCTGGCGAAGGACGGGCTGGCGATGGAGTCCGCCAACCGGGGGGGGGGGGGCAAGGTGACGCGGGACGCCGTGGTCACGTCGCCCGAGCGACGCGAGCGGCCCGTTGTTTGGCGCGGGCTCGGTGTCCCTTGGCCATGGAAATGGCGAGCGGAGGCGAGGTGAAGCTTGCGGAAGGATTCCGACACGCCCCCTACCTGGCGCGCCAAATGTCGGATTTCGGGATCCGCAAAAACCAAAGAGGTTCGAACTCAGGGGCGTGTGCGAAGATCCCCACCAGCTTCATCCTCAAGCTCACAGCTCGACAGCCTAGCCCAACGAACTAACACAATCATGGGGAAGAAGACTAGCACACGAGGATTTACCCAGGTTCGGGCCGCTGCGAAGCGTAAAACCCTACTCCTGCTTTTGGTGGATTGCCTCACGAGGAGGTTTGTGGATGAACTAGTATAGTGGTGAGTAGCCTCGCGAGGGTGCTCGGGTGATGTTTTTCCCCTCCTTTCCATGGAGCAGCCTAGCCTCTATTTATAGTGGCCCGGGTCCTCTTCCCTTATCGCAATGGCGGGAAGGGATCCCACAACGGCCAAATTCGAAGGGGGACAAGGAGTACACCTTATCCTGACGAAAGGTGGTCTTCGCCTGCAAAGTAGCCGGTGGTGATGCAGAGGTGGGCTCGGCGATGACGTCCGTCCTGCGGGGCTCGTGGTCTTGGTCTCGTTGCGCCGGAATGGAAACCCTTGGGGGGTGCCTTGGGAACCTGCGTACGTCTTTGCCTCCTTTGCACCAAAGAGGAAACTGTCTCCTCTGCGCGCGCTGGTGCCCGCCTGGCCTGGCTTGCGTCACCCTGACCTCCCGAGGCTGAGTGTTGCATAGGGATCTCCGCCCCTCGGGAGGCGACTTGGGGAGGCCTTCTACCTCCGGGGGTCTTGGCGTCGCCCCCTCGCGAGGGTGGGGCTCCCGCGAGGGCCTTGTTCTTGAGCTACCCTGCACCGGGCCGTACCAAGCCGTCGAAGTGGGCCACGCCCTGGGTCGCAGGCAGGCAGTTCTGGGTACCCCCGTTCCCAGGACGCCGACAGCGGCTCGACGTGGTCCCGAGCAGGAGCGCGGCATCGCGGTGGCTCGCCACCCTCCTGGGTCCAAGCCCGCCGGCGGGTCGGCTCGTCCTAGCCATCATCGCTCGAGCTCACCCCGGAGGAGGCGCCGCTACTGCTGGAGGCGCTGCGTCTGTCGCCGAGGGCAAGTCCACCGTCGAGGACGCCGCCACCGCGGGGGTCGTCGCCAACGGAGAGGTGGTCGCTGTCGTCGCCGTCGCCCTCCGGACAACACCCCAAGTGCCTGCCGTCTTCCCCGAAGGCCTTGACAAAGAGCGTCGATGCGCCGTCGTATTTGAAGTGGAGGGTACACCTCCCTTGCAGGCCGCGGGCGCGGGCGAACGCCTGCCACCCGCGGGCCAGGAACACGTAGCCCGCGGGGGTGACCTCGACCTCCACCCATGAGGCTCGGCTGCAGCAACCGTCGGCCTGCAGCCAGAGGCCGGCGAGCCCTCCGGCTGGCAGCGCCCCTGCGAAGAAGCGCAGGAGCTGAACCCAAGAGATGGCCGGCCTCTCCTCCCACACCACGAGCTCCAGAGCCATGTCGGCCGAGTGAGACTGCGAGCCGGGCGACCGGGTACCAGCCGTAGACCTCCCCCCTCGGCCACGTGCGCCACGGCTGCCGCTGCCGCCTGCGCTGGGGGAAACCCGCCCACGACTGCCGGAGGTGCCGCCGGCCCACGCGGGAGTACGCCCACGCCCTCGGGGAGACACCGCTGGCGTCGCGGTGTACTTCTAGGGGCGACCGCAACCCCTCTTGGGCCGCGGTGAGCCCCGTCCCTCCAGGGGGGCCTTCCCTTTCTCGGCAGTGGAAAACCTCCTCACTGGTGTCATGGCGGTGGAAATGGTGGACTGGAGTGAAGAAGCGAGAAGATGGAGACAGGCTAGGGGGGACTCTGCCCCTCACGCTTACTTATAGCTGGACGGAGGCCACTCGGCATCGCTCCGCATTCCAGGCAATGATGGCCCCGCGGTGCGCGCCAGCCCTTGCAAAACGGGGCGGTTACCAAGGAAACGTGGGGAAGTGGAGGCGTCTGCTCCCCGTCGTGCGCCACGTGTCAAGATTGGCCCGTAGGCGGTTGGGGCCCGCGACGTTCCTACCTCTCTTCCGAGGCTTCGCCCCGAAGATAGCCCAGGCACGCCTTGGGCCCGGGGGCTACTGTCGGCATTCTGGGATCGGGGGTACCCAGACCTGCCTGCCTGCGGCCGAGCGCGTGGCCCACTACGACGGCCTGGTGCGGCCCAGCAACAAGCCCCTCAAGCTAAGGCCTTCGCGAGAGCCCCCGCCTCGCGAGGAGAGCAACACCAAGACCTCCGGAGAAGTGGCATCCCCCCAGGCTGCCTCCTGAGGAGCGGAGATTCCTATGCAAGTACCCGGGCTCATGAGGCCGGGGTGACGTGGGTTCTGACGGCAGAGCCAGGCGGGCGCCAACAGGCGCAGAAGGAGGACAGTTTCCTCTTTCGTGATAAGGAGGCAAGGACGTACGCGGGTTCCCAAGGAATCCCCCAAAGGTTTCCTTCCTAGTGCAAGAGGACCAAGACCATGAGCTCGGCAGGATGGATGTCATCGTCGAGCCCACCGCTGCGTCACACCCGGAATCTTTGCAGGCGAAGACCACCTTTAGTCAGGATAGGATGTACTTCTTGTCCCCTTTTGAATTTGGCCATTGTGGGATCCCTTCCCGCCTGTGCGATAAGGGAAGAGGATCGTTGCTCCTATAAAGGAGGAGGAGCTCCCATCGTAGGAGGGGGGGGGACACTCCAGTTCATCACCGCCAAGAGCCCTCGCGAGGCCACCCAACCACTGTACTAGTTCATCCTCAGCCTCCTCGTGAGGCCAATCCACCACGAAGCAGGAGTAGGGTATTACACCGCAAGGTGGCCCGAACCTGGGTAAATCTCCGTGTCCATCTTCCTCCTCGCTCATACTTACTCGACGCAGCTAAGCCATAGGGTGACGGGCTTGGGACTTAGGGCCGGTTGAGATCTTCGCACACTCCCCAGTGTTCGAACCTTGTTGGGTTTTGCGGAGCCCTGATTCCGACATTACGCGGTTGGTCACATGACCAAGAGTCGCCGCGACAAGCTCTACATCGACAATTTAGGCTGGGGCCCCGAGGCCGACTCAATCGAGTATGGATACCAGGTCCCCTTGGGCAAGATCCACGTCTTCATCAGCAAAATCGGTGTGGTACCCGAGTCGTACATCTGCACCGACATCGTCAAGCCAGCTCGACACGCCCGACCCGGCCGACGTTAAGCCGGCCGGCGTCATGTCTTCGTCGGCTTCACACAAGGAGTCAGCCTCTTGGATGAGCCGGCAGGTAGCAGGGACACCCTTGTCAACTCTGAAGGCGAGTCGTCCATGGGAGATGCCGAATCGATTTGTCCCCTTTATGATGGGTGACTTGGGACTCTTCGGAAGCTGAAGCTCCTAAGGAGTCCTATGAGCCACCCCGTCAGGTCACCATCTACATGGCAGGAACCGCGGCAGCTCAAGATCCGTCAGCGACAGGAGCAGCAAGCGGTGCTGGCGAGTCAGGCAAGACGCCGACTCAAGCCATGATGGATCTGATGGCTGAGATGGCAAAGCTCCTGGGGACGCCTGTTACAGCGGAAAATCAGGAAGAGCGTAATGCGGAATTGATAAAACTTCGCGAGGAGATGGCCAAGGTACAGGAGGAAATTGACGTCGAAAACGCCCGGATGGCGGAATTACAGGCTCATATCCATAATGAATCAGAATGCTTGAAGGCCGAGGCTTGGCAGCCAGGGCTTCGTCGGGATGCCTCTGAGGCGGTTTACCACAGGAGACACCAGAGCCGTCTGCCATCAAACCTCGAGCCATCGTGGTTATTGACCACCCCACAGCAGACGCTGGGAGTCAGACAGCCACGCGAGGATCCGCCTCGTCAAATAGCCCGACAGATCGAGCCGGTTCAACCCCCACCGGCTCAATCGCCGCCTCGCAGTTTCCAAACGCCGCAAGGTCACTTCTCCAACCCTGTTGACAACTTGCTAGCAGCGACTCGTAATCTAGAAGCACTTCCTATTCATGGGAACACTTCGGTTGATATTGAGGCCAGGAACGCCATAGAGATGTTGAAAATAGCAGTAACGCAGCAAGCGCAATATTCTTACAGCCATGATCGGATGCATTCCACGCCTTATACCAGTCACAGTAACAGTCGCCATATGGAGTCCCCGACGGTTTCCAGTAGTGGACGCAGGCAACAACCCCAGTCCCCAACCCGACATGTGTTATCAAATGCCCAGGCGGTTGTCGATGCAGCAAGAGCAATGCGGCAAGCGGAGGCAGTAGCGGCAGCAGCGCGGGCGACTCGACAGCCTACGACGGATCCTCAGACAACAGTATTGGGAGTTGGAGTTAGCGGCAGGATAATCAGAGTTCCCTGTCTAAGCCCGACTCTTCGTAGCGAGCGTATGCCTAAGGATTTTAAAGGGCCTCGCAAAGTTCCTAATTATACGGACGACCTCGAGCCGGCGGCATGGGTCGAAAGCTACAAGTTAGCCATGGACATGCTTGTTGTCAGTGACGCCATGTGTGCAAAATATCTGACCATGATGCTAGAAGGACCGGCTTGCACATGGTTAAAAAATCTACTATCAAATTCCATCAACAGTTGGGCGGAACTGAAGGAACGGTTTATCAAGAATTTTCAGGGTACTTGTAAGTGACCAATGATCATTGTTGACCTGTAGCATTGTATCCAGCGTGTGGATGAATCTACCCATCATTGGACTCGCCGGGTTGCGGAGATCATCCATTCTTCTGATGGTATTACAGCTGCTCAAGCAGTTCTAATATGGAGAAAAGTTGCCATTTTCAACCACTAGTTTAGAAACTAGGGTGACTCAAGCGCAAGGTGCAAGACATGGGAGATCTCATGGATGTTCTTACCAGATATACTGAGTCAGACAACACGAAGGATCCTGGCTCCAACGAGGATAGGACTGGTAAGGGTAAGAAAAATGACAGTGGCAAGGGTCAACAGCAAAATCCAGGTCACGGTGGAAGTCATGGCAATCAGAAGAATAATAACAACATGCGTAAATAGTTCGAAGGCGGGTTGGATCTTGTTGATAATACCAACACTGGTTTTAAAAACCAACGATGAAATAACAATTCTGGCAGGTCTTAGAGTGGGAATAAGCCGCGCAATTACGAGGAGTCGCTGAAAGGTCCTTGTCCCAAGCACAGCTTCCCGGACAAGCCGCCAGCACATTCGTGGGAGAATTGTAACACCCCAAAAATTTAACCATGTTTTGTTAATTAAGATTTTGCCAGGAAATTAAGATTTTTCTTTTTGGATTTTCCTATGACTTCAAAGCCACTTCTTTTGTCTGAATTTCAAAAATTTCTTCTGTCCTATCTGAAAACTTTTGAATATTGTTGTGTGGCTTGTGTGTTTTATTTAATCATTTTATTTCACTCATTAAAACCAGTGGAATAATTTTTTAAAAAATAAAATTTGTCAAGATTTAATTCATTTAATAGCATTTTACCCAGTTTAAGAGCCTCAATTGCACTGCAACTATTTTATAGCTCCATTTATAAATTCCACAAAAATTTGTAGAAGTCATGTGATGTCCCTGGATCACATTTGTGCAAAAACCCAACTTGGTGTGTTGGAAAATTTGAGCAAACCATCCTCATCTCCATTCTGGTCCAGTTTGGTAGTTTGTACTGCAACCCCATTTTATCTTGCCCTATTTGCCCTTGGGATTTTTCCTGCTTTTAGTCCACCCTATCAAACCCTTAAGTCCAGGAGATTGGACCCATTGGAATACTTTTGACACATGCAATAATAGCCTACATTTTCTGTCCAGAACTGTAGTTTTGCAAAACTTGCACTAAATAGTTTCTGTTTTTCTCAAAATAACCTTACCATCCTCTTGTGGATCCAAAGAGACCCCAACCTGGAGATGTTGGTGGCCAGCAAGATGCTCTAGGTAGCCATGGCATTTTATCGAACACCTTGTGTGTCTGGCCAATTTTGACATGGTTCTGTGATTACTTTGTGCACTTGATCCCTTGACCCAACAACCATGTCCATTAGGCTTATTGCTTGCACCCTAACCGTCCTGTTAATTTGCAGCATCACCCAAGCCCTATAGCTAGCGCTGGCATTTCGTCGAACGCCTGGCGTGCGTGCACTGGGCGCGGCCAGAGCGCACGTTTTGCTCGTGCTGCTCCCGAGCCGCCGCGACCAGCTGCCGCCTCCCCCGCTCGTTCCATTCATCTCCCCTGTCTCCTGGTTCTGCCGCGACGCGCCAAGACCCTGCCAGCCTTCCCCTCTGTAGCTCGTCGCCGTCCCCGCAAGCAGCCACTGCCGCCGCCAGAGCTTGCCACGGACGGCACCGCCCAAGCCACAACCGCTCGCCAGCTGCCCTCTGGAACAGGCCGAGCTCATCCGCGAGCTCGTCCGCTAGCGCCCGTCGCTGCCACGTCGCCCTGCAGCAACAGAACGTCGGTTCGCCGGCAATCTTATCCGCAGCCGCGGGAACCGGCCTCCCCGGGCTATAAATAGGACCCCGTAGCCGCAGCGTATCTGCATGAGCCTCCTGGAAGCCGTAGCAAGCCGCCCTAGCTCCAATTCAACCGGAGGCCGTCGTCCTCCCCAACTCCGGTAGCTTCGGCCGCCGCCGTGTTTTGGTCAAATTCGTCGTGACCAGGGTCCCTTAGCCCATCTATCGCCGCCATTAGCTTCACCTAGCCTCCACGAAGCCTCCCCACCTCTCAGCCTCGACTGGGAGCCACCATAGGCCACTGCCCCAAATTACTCCCGAACCTCCGTCCGCCTCGGAGCTCGCCGCCGACGAACCTACCCTCCCCTCCGGCCATGTCGACCACTGGGAGGACCGCCCTGAAGCAGCGGATCCATCCCCGCCATCGGAGCCCCGTGAGAAGCCGCCGTTCGCCGGCGGCGATCACCGGAGACGCGTCCGTCTCTGTCCCAGGAAGAGGGAGGGAGAGAAGACTAGTCAAACCTGACGAGTGGGCCAGGCGGGCCCACTGTCAGTGACTAGCCAGTCTCGCATGCGCTGGATAAGTGAAGGCGTATTTTGCTAGGTGCGTTTCTCTTTTGCGAAAGCGTAAAGTACAGGAGTACGTTTCCCCCTGCTCTAAAGCGTTTTCTGTTTCGAACCGTTTTCTTTTTCTAATTTATATTAAAAACAGATTTGACTCTAACTTTGACTGGCTATAACTTTTAAAATAAAACTCCGATTGATTTGATTCTTTTTCCTACCTCTCTCAAATTTCATCTAGTTTATTTTCATATTTATTTGAAAATTTTCCGAGACAACTTTTTGTACTGTTTTTAATTTATGTGTTAATTTGAATATTTCTCAAAATAGGAATTAAAGAGAGGAGAAAACTTTCGAAAGTTTTAAGATGCACTCTACCTCTCCACAACTTGAAGGCAAGCATTCTGATCCCTGGTATAATATTTTCTGTGGGTTATATGATGTGACTACAACACCAGATAAATTTGGAGCATGCATTATCCTATGTGATGTTGTGATCATGCTCGTGAGTGCATGATGGAAATTCCTTGCTGTTGGAATTATAATACTTCTGGCGGTATTCATCCTCTTATACCTCTCATGCCTACCGGAAGGGATCCGGAGGAGTTACTGTCTCGAGTAGACACGAGTTTGGTGCTAACATCTCGATGGAGCGAGAATGGCCAGTGAGGCATGAAGGGGTATGGTGAGTGGTGATTTCTGTGTGATGTTGTGAAATTATGCTAATCATGCAGGAAACATTTTAACCTCCCGAGTCGACCGTAGATCGAGTCTTGTGCCAGTAACCCCCCATACTTGAATCGTGCTACCACTTGTCCCTGCCTCGGGTCGGGTACGGTTGAGTAAGTCGTCAACCCCTTTCCTTGCACACACCGTACAGAGAGGCCATAGTGAAAGATACCACTGATCACTGGTAGGCATGTCACTTGGTCCGGGGGCATGGGTGTTTTCGGTTGGAGCCGAAGGGGGTAGCTCCCCTAATTTGCGCGCGTTATAAATTTTGTGATCCCATGCTAATCGAGGTTGGAGCCTCCCCACTTAGAGTTTCGCTTAACGAGTGTCGTGGGTGATTCCAGGCACCGGTAAGTTAAGCTGGTGTGTGCAGGTCAGGCGTGTTTTCAACTCAAAGACCGTAAACGGAATTAGTCCCGGTGGACTAAAGGAATCCGTTACTTGTGGGTAAAGAGTACACCCTCTGCAGAGTTTATATCTATTCGAATAGCCGTGTCCGCGGTTAAGGACTATAGTCTGGGATGGGTCAAGTGTCGGTCTTAGTGTCGGTCTTCGGAGGAAAAACTTCTAAACCGGAACATTTATCATGACGTGTGACAAATGATGATTATGACTATTATTATTGTGGACTAACCAATTTTAATAATGGTATTATTGAGTATCCTTGGGACGGTTCTACCTCCTGGATACTCGTTGTGATTATTCTTATATAAGCCCTTTATGTGGTGTCGCTCAGACGCCCGACTGTGGCATGCTTGTTATTTAATTTCCTTATATAAGCCCTTTATGTGGTGTCGCTCAGACGCCCGACTGTGGCATGCTTGTTATTTAATTTCCTTATAAGCCCTTTATGTGGTGTCGCTCAGACGCCCGACTATGGCATGCTTGTTATTTAATTTCCTTATAAGCACTTTATGTGGTGTCGCTCAGACGCCCGACTGTGGCATGCTTGTTATTTATTTTCCTTATAAGCCCTTTATGTGGTGTCGCTCAGACGCCCGACTGTGGCATGCTTGTTATTTATTTCCTTATAAGCCCTTTATGTGGCGTCGCTCAGACGCCCGACTGAGGCATGCCTTATATTATTATCCTTTCGAGGCGTCGCTTCAGACACCCGATCGGTTTATTTTATTCTCTGATTGCTTATTCATGTTTAATGTGAATAACCTGCTTGCATGCGTCATGGATTTTATTTCGTGACTAACTAAGTGATCATGGAATATTTCAGTGCATGATTATCATCTGTTATATTATACTTGTGTTCTTAATGTTTGCGAGTACATTCAAAGTACTCACTGGCTTGTCCCTGGCTATTGTCTTGGCCAGATTTCTTGTTTGGAGAGGAGCGCCACGAAGACGGCCCGGAATCTAGACAACGATGATAACAGCCTCGCGAAGATAGGAATTAACCAGGTCAGCTGTTCCTGTGGGAAATGGAGTCCCATAGACGCTGATGATCTGCAAACCGCTTCCGCTATCAACCACTAGAAACCTTTTGTTGTACTCATAGACCAGAATGGTCTTGTACTACATATTTTATATTTTGCTTGGAATTTCTGTATCAAGATTGTGTCTCATCAGCTAACAGTAATCCTGGGGCTGATGAGCACAAGGGCCATTTACTGGGAACTATTATCCTGGAAATCCGGTCCTGACAAGAATTGCCACTTCATGCAAGAATTCCGAAACCAAGCCTTCCCGAATTTCCAAGGAGGCCAGGGAGGTGGAAACCCGGGTCATCCTGGCGGATCTAGAGCCGGCTCCTATGGGGTTTTTGCTTGTCCAGGCTCTCATGGATCTGGAGGCTCGGGGGCTGGTTATCAACACCCTGGTAACAATGGTCATCAACGCTCGAAAAAAGGTACTCAACAACATGACAATCAAGGCGGGTTTTAGAGTAATCCTAAGCAGCTAAACAACGGGCAGTATCATGTATTTACCACTAGTACTTGTCGGCGGGAACGCAAGGTCAAACAGAGGGCCGTCAATATGGTTGAGCCGGCGGTTCCCAGGTTCCTGAACTGGTATGAATATCCAATCACATGGAGTAGGGACGATAATCCTCCCCGGGTCGATAACCTGGGCGGTCTGGCTTTGGTGGTGGCACCTCAAGTTGGCGGTTACACTCTTAACAAAGTTCTCATGGATGGAGGAAGCAGCATCAACATCTTATACTATGATACTTTCTGGCGTATGAATCTTTCTGAGTAAACTGCAACCTTCCTCTACAGTTTTCCATGGAATCGTTCCCGGGAAGTCTGCATACCAAATTGGGAGGATCAAGCTCGATGTTGCTTTCGGCACGGAGCACAATTATAGGTGTAAATCCCTGATATTTGAGGTGGTCAAAATCAAAAGCCCGTATCACACTCTTTTTGGAAGGCCGGCTTACACTCAATTCATGGCTCATCCCTGCTATATTTATCTCAAGCTTAAAATGCCAGGGAAGAACGGTACCAACACTGTGGATGGAAGCCGAAAAATAGCTCAGGAATGCGAGGAAGGAGATGCTGCTTATGCTGAAACGGCTTGTGCAACAAAAGAATTAAAGTTTTATATAGTCAATGTTGACCCGGCGGATATGACCCGGCGGATATGACCCCCCTCAAAAAGCCCACTACCGAGTCTGAGCCTTTTCTAAAATTCAAGCCGGGTGAAGACACTAAGCAGATTGATTTCGCCCCTGGTGACTCATCTCAACAGTTCACTATTGGGACTAGCCTGGATCCCAAATAGGAAAGCGCGCTCATCGAGTTCATCCATGAGAATTGGGACATCTTCGCATGGAAACCTTCTGACATGCCTAGAGTACCGAGGGAACTTGCTGAGCACCACCTTAATGTGGATCCAAAGATGAAACCTGTACGGCAATACCTTCGTCGTTTTAACGAGGAGAGACGAAAGGCTATCGGGGAAGAAGTGTCACGGTTCCTAGCTGCCGGCTTTATTGTTGAAGTTTTCCATCCCGAGTCGCTGGCAAATCCAGTGCTCGTTTTGAAGAAAAACGACACTTGGCGTATGTGTGTTGACTACACAGATCTCAACAAGGCGTGTGCTAAAGACCCGTTTGCTCTTCCGTGCATTGATCAGATTATTGATTCTACAGCCGGTTGTGAGCGTTTATGCTTCTTGGATGCTTACTCCGGCTATCATCAGATTACGATGACTGTTGAAGACCAAGAAAAGACAGCCTTCATTACTCCTTTTGAAGCTTTCTGCTATGTCTCTATGCCCTTTGGGCTTAAAACTGCCGGGGCTACTTATCAACGCTGCGTTCAGAATTGTTTGCACCCGCAGATTGGTCGCAACGTTCATGCTTATGTAGATGATATTGTGGTGAAATCCCATAAAAAGGAGACTCTCTTGGATGACTTGAAGGAAACATTTGACAACCTCTGGGTATACCAGATGAAGCTTAACCCGGCAAAGTGTGTTTTTGGAGTTCCTGCAGGAAAACTACTGGGTTTTCTGGTTTCGGAGCGTGGTATTGAGGCTAACCCGGATAAAATCAAGGCAGTAACATCGCTTGCTAAACCGGCCGATATTAATCAGGTTCAGCGCATAGCTGGTCGTATTGCGGCTCTAAGCCGTTTCATTTGCCGCCTGGGCAAGAAAGCGATTCCTCTGTATCGATTGCTGAAGAAGACAGACAACTTCGTCTGGACGGATGCTGCCAATGAAGCTTTTGAAGCACTGAAGAAACAGCTTGTTGAGTCGCCTGTTTTAGCCGCCCCGACTGACAAAGAGCCTATGCTCCTGTACATTGCTGCAAATAATAAAGCAGTTAGTGTGGCAGTTGTTGTTGAACGCAAGGAGGAGGGCAAGGAATATCCGGTCCAGCGCCCTGTTCATTATGTCAGTGAAGTTTTGACCTTATCAAAGCAGCGATACCCACACTGGCAGAAGTTAGTCTTTGGTGTGTTCATGGCAAGCAAGAAACTCAAACATTATTTTCAAGAGCATCCAATCACTGTGGTCAGTTCAGCCCCTCTCGGAGATATTATACAAAATAGGGAAGCTACTGGACGGATCGCAAAGTGGGCAATTGAACTTGGTCCTCACCAGGTAAAATATGTACCCCGCATGGCTATCAACTCATAGGCACTGGTGGATTCATTAATGATTCGACAAAATTGCAAATTCCTGAGGACATACCACATAATACATACTGGACAATACACTTTGATGGATCCCGACAATTGGAAGGCTCGGGGGCTGGAGTTGTTTTATCTTCCCCAAGAGGTGACAAATTTTGTTATGTTTTACGATTATGTTCCCTTGTACTAAAAATGCAGCGGAGTATGAGGCTCTCCTACATGGACTATGCATGGATTAGGAGATGATCTTAAGCCGGTTTAGGTGTCTGGGCGACTCAGATTTAGTCGCCAACAAGTTTCTGGGACTTGGGATTCCAAAGACCCCCTTATGGCAGCTTACCGGCGAGGATTCACGGACATTGCCGGTCATTTTCATGGTTATCTAGTCGATCATATTGATCGCCGGCTCAACAAGGCGGCTGATGCCTTGTCAAGACTTGGATCTCAGTGTAAGACGGTTCCCCCAAACGTGTTTCTGGATGTGCTTCATCAACCCTCCGTCAAGTTACCATCAGAAGAAGATTTAGCTATTCCAGACCCAAAAGCCCAATTGGTGGCGGCTCTTCATGCTATCCCTGATTGGACAGTGCCGTATTTAGCTTATCTGACTCGAGGCGAGCTCCCAGAGGAGGAAATCATCGCCCGAGAGATCATCAGGCGTCCAAAGTCTATGACTATAGTTAATGGCGAGTTACACCGTCAAAGCAGCACTGGCGTGTTTCAACGATGTGTTTCTACGGCAGAAGGCCAAGAAATTCTCAATGAGATCCACGCAGGTGATTGTGGTCACCACGTGGCTCAAGATCCTTGATGTCCAAAGCCTTTCGCCACGGGTTTTACTGGCTTACTGCTCATGCAAATGCAGAGGATATTGTGTGAAAATGGGACGGATGCCAGAAATTCGCTCGACAAGCTCATGTGCCGACTCAGCAGTTGCGTATGATTCCAATCACCTGGCCCTTCGCAGTCTGGGGGCTTGACATGGTCGGCCCGTTCAAGCCGTCTTATGATAATAAAACTCACCTTTTGGTGGCAGTTGATAAGTTTACCAAGTGGGTTGAAGCAGAACCAGTCAGTAATTGTGACGCTGAGACAACGGTCAATTTTTTGAAAAAGTTGATCTTCCGTTTTGGTTATCCACATAGCATCATCACGGACAACGGCACTAACCTCTCCAAGGGAGCTATGGAACAGTTTTGTCAATGCGAACATATCAAGCTTGACTTATCTGCTGTTGCTCATCCACAGTCTGATGGACAGGCTGAGTGAGCTAATGAAGAGTCTTAAGAGGAATAAAACCCTGGCTCATGGTTCCCTTACAGTGCACTCCTGGTTGCTGGGTTGAGGAACTTCCTTCAGTACTTTGGAGCATACGGACCACTCCGAACAGGTCCACCGGATACACCCCATTCTTTCTGGTTTATGGAGCAGAAGCAGAACTACCAAGTGATATTCGACACGATTCCCCCAGAGTCACTGCATATGTCCAAACAGACAATGACCAGGCATGTCAGGATTCCTTGGATACCTTGGAAGAAGACCGTGACCTCGCGGCGGCTTGATTGGCTATATATCAGCAAGACTTGCGTCGCTACCACAGCCGCATGATTCGCAGCCGGACCTTTCAAGAAGGCGACTTAGTGCTCCGCTTGATTCAAGACCAAACAGGGGTGCATAAGCTCTCCCCACCTTGGTAAGGACCTTTTGTCATTAGTAAAAACCTCAACAATGGGTCATACTACTTGATTGGCATTCGTGAAGGATCATACACTTCCGGAGAAGAAACTCTTTGACCATGGAACATTGCTCATCTTCGGCCATACTACACTTAGAGCCACTCTCTCCACATCATTGTAGATATCTATGTATATACTTTTTGTGTTCAATATAATAAAGCCGGCACCCTCGAATCTCGGAGTCTCTGTCGTTTCAGCTATAAAAAATGCATGAGTCTTTATTCTTTGACCACAAGTCACTTGGGGGCTCCCGACTCAACGAGTTAGCCATTCATAATTTCCCTCTTGACTAGGCTAGAAGCCGATAAAAATAAAATTTTGGTTAAACCTACCTGTTTGCAAGATGCTTCTCCGAACAAAGTGACCCCGTGTACTCCAGATAAGTCAATCCTTAGGGACCCTAAACTTATCTGGGTTAAAACATCGGCTTGTGTCACGAGAGAGCTGGCTTACAGAAAGCTAGGACAAACTAAGGGCTATTTAGCCAGCTTCACGAAAGCAATGACTTGAGCTTCAGAAAGCCAGTCTTAAAAGCCATGCTATAAAACGCCAGCTTGTTTGATATTTAAGTTTAAACTTTACAGTACATATCTTATTTGTGTTTTTCAGGTACCAAGTTACCATTTATTTTTTCTGGCTCAAAAACCGAGATCCGGGTTAAGATACTGCAGTCATATAACGGCCAGTTGTCTACTTCATATATCAATAACCAAAAAAGCTTTGGTTGATTATCATGGGTCAGCTCATATTGCCGGCTCATTGCCTTGGAAAGCTGCGGCTCATTGAGCCAAAGGGTTGTTTCTACCTTACACATCAGATGAAATTCGAGGAATTGACGATTCATGGCACATTCAAGACCTCAAGTAAAATCATAACTACCAAATTGCATAGTATTGGGAAGTTACGTGCACGATGGCACGGCAGGGCAATTCAAAGTTTTGCTACTCCTATTACAGGCTCACATCAGGAGCCACAAAAATATTTGAGTTTTTGACCCAACACTTGGGGTCTAATATTGTATGACGGCTTCTGCATCTCAAGTTGCAACCCGCCTTCACATCTTTTCTATGCCAGCCACCTTAGGTTCCGATTTCGCCGAATCATCTTCATCATCAACCTGCTGGTCCTTCTACAGCCACCGGATTGATCTCAGCGATCAAAAATTTGAAGGGCCCGGAACAATAGCTGATGCATCAACATCAGGAGCAAAGGTGTTCTTACTTCAGGGCGACACCAGCTCAAAAGGCTCATCTTTTGGCGCGTTGATACGTTCGTTGTCGTTGGAATATGCAACATGATAGTGAGATAGATCAGCCTCCTCAGCTAGAAGAGTCGCCAATGGTCGAGTCTCCTTCATACACTTGGCGAATCTTCATGGGAGAACTCTGAGCTGTCCAGTTTGAACTCAGGGAATCCATCTTTTAAGGCTTCCAGATCCAGCTCAGGCAAATACGATTTTGCACAGGCAAGAGCCATATTAGCCCCAGCCCGAGCCGCTGACTTCCGGTGTTCAGTGACCCATTGGGGCATTGCCGACAGTTGCTTCAGCATATCTTTGATATTCCTTAGCGGGTATTTCAAGTTTTTCACTGCCATAATGGCAAAGACAGATCTTGTGAATTGTTGCTCCACATAGGTAAATATTGCCTTCAACTTCACAATGGGCAGCATCACGAGGCTCTTGTCTTTTCGTCCTACATACAAAAACAAGTGAGACAATGAGCCGCCATATCATCATAACCCGGAAATGCAAACAACAAAGTTCTAAATACATACCAAAGATGGCAGTCAGCATCTCGTTTATTTGCTTCACGAGAGTAAGATGCTCTTCCTTCATAGTAGCAAGCTACTCCTCAGCCTTTTCAGCACACTTTATAAGGGCGGCTCTTTCTTCTTCAAATGACTTCGTGGCTTGAGCAAGAAGATCATTCACGTGACGAGCAGAGTTTTCAAGACGAGACGCAATAAGTTCATACTCAATTTTTAGCTTCATCTCTTCTTTGAGACATTTCTGCAGTTTTACAGCAACAGATTCATCATCTTCTAAATATCCCTGCCAAACATGCAAACATTATCAATACCTATTTCTACAAAGTCTAAAGCCGCCCTACAGAAGGCGACTCGGACCTTGGGGGCTAAGACACTTCAAAGTTGTTTTCATACTACAAAAAGTCCCGCTAAGTTGTGAATAATCCACACGGCACTTGGGGGCCAATGTGCCATTTTCTCAATCACACAACAACAAGATCCGACTATTTCACAGAAATAGGCTGGCCCTTGTGGGCTACAGGTTTCTGAGCTGACAAGACAAACATTTACTTCCCATGAATGAAGACCCGGCTAACTCAACGAGATAAGCTGGCCCTTGGGGGCTAGAACCGTGTGCTACTTTTTTTACTCAAACACAAGTACCGACTCATTATCATCATAATGACCCGGCCCTTGGGGGCTACGGATACTTCTAAGTATAAATATTTTGAAGAGCCAGCTCACCGTCTTCATACTAAGCTGGCTCTTGGGGGCTAAAGATAGTATATAAAGACAAGACAGTAAAGGCAGGAATTTTACCTCATACTTTTCCTTGAGGGCGTTAACCAAGTTGATCTCAATTTCCCGTCTCTCAGTATGCCGGGTCATGTACTGCTGATAAACTTCTTCAACATCAAGCGCAGAAAGATATGGAAGTTCTAATTTGGCCTTTCCTTTTTCCAAAACTGCCGGCTCATCCTTGGCTATAATTTTGGCCAAGGCAGTGGAGATACCAGGAGCTTGGAAATTTCCCTTAACAATAACAACCTCCGGGGCATTCTTGTCAGCCGATGGAACGGTGTTATCCACATGAGTTGCAGGACTAGAATGATGAGCCGGGCTTGGCGGTCGAGAAGATGGCTCAGTTGACACGCCTTGGATTTTTGCCGGCGTATCCATGAAAACCGGCTCATCCGGATTGGCCATCTCTATGTCTGTGGCCGGCTCAACCCTAGTCTCCGGGTTATTTTCTTCAGAAGGATCGACCTCGGTGGCCATCTCTTCTGGTGGGGGGTCCGGGATGTTCTGGCCTGCAGCGCTAGAAGATGACCCGACAACATGCTTCGACAAGACAACTTTGGCCCTAAAGTTGTCAGAAATCAAACATTAGGCTAAGAAAAAACACAGTCCAAGACTAAGTACATAAAATAAGTACAAATTCAAGGCTTACCCGCGATTCATGGTAAAGGGGGGAAGCTGTGTTGCCGACGAGTCGCCAGAAGAAGGAGGAGATTCCTGATAAAGTGACTTTGAGGGACTAAGTGGTTGCTTAAAAAGACCGGCTCTAGGACGAGAAGTGGTTGGACTATGTGGCACCTCGAGACGTGGTCTGCGAGACGGAGGTGCATGTGACATGCTAGGATCTAAGTCACCGGAATTGCTTCGGGTCTTGCGTTTTGACTGGCCGGCGAGTTGAGTTTTCTTCAAAATAAAATTGAGGTCTAAGTAATCATCTGGGTGCGAAAACTTAACTTTCCGGAGGGCTTGCCTTGGTTTTCTTGGTATAAACGTTTCTGAGGAACTGGAGGAAATTGGAATTACCTCAACATTGCCGGTTTGACTAGATTCCGAGTTATCCTGAGATGAAAGCGCATCAGCAAGTTTATTAAATAAGTGACCAAGTGAGTCAAGTTCTACCTCAGATTTGTCCCCTGAGGACAAGTCCTGAGTCGCCTCCTTCATCCGGCTTGAAGATGGAGCAACAATTTTTGAAGTGGCTTTCCAAAAATCAGAATCATCCTACAGAAATATAAGTCGGTTGATAAGCATGGAGTCCCAAATAAAAGTAAAAGAAGAAATTAAAATTCAAGTTTGCACAACACATACTGGAGGAACTGGATTCTTCAAGTTGAATGGAGCCAGTCCGGTTGTTTTACACTTCTCTTTTGAGTGCGCAAAGAATTTCTTGGTCTGCTTATTCATGGCAACTTCATTCAAGTTTTTCCTGTTGAAACGCTGCACATCCTTTGGCTCGCCGGAATAGTTGCACATTAAATCGCCCCTTACACTGACGGGTTGAATCTGCCAGGTGATCCAACACCGGATCAGATCGATCCCAGTAAGGCCATTGGCGTTGAGGGCTCTTAACTTCAGCAGCACAAGGGCCAGCATTTTCCTCTCCTCATCGGTTGGCCAACTCGGAAAATTAGTGGCGCCAAGCCGATCTAGTCTGTAACCCATCAGTGGGTTCTGTCCTGCAGGGGCAGTGTTCTTACAATAGAACCAAGTCCTATTCCACCCTTTCGGATGACTCACCAACTTGGTCTCGGGAAAAAGACCATTTCTCTTCTTTTGCACAGAGACGTCGCCAAAGTTCCACACTGGGTCCATCCTTTGTCTTGGTTTGGCGATTAAGATAGAAAATCTCTCTAAAAAGAGTTCAAGACGGCTCAATCTGAAGGTATACTTCGCTGAGTACATGGAATTGGCAAATGCTGGTCATCGAGTTTGGGCCTATATCTTGTGGTCGAAGATTAAAAAATTGAAGTAGATCCCTAAAGAATTTTGACCCGGGTGGTCGAAAACCTCTTTTCACATGATCAGCAAAACAAACTACCTCCCCTTGGCCAGGTTGTGGGGAGGGTTCTTCTTCAGGCGCCCGCGAGCTTAATACGTCTTGAGTCGGTAAAAGGCCGTGAGATACTAGATTCTCTAGAGTGAGCACTGACTCTTGAGACCTGACCCAGCCGCAAACTTTGCTGGTCTTGGGAGGCATTGAGATTTTTTCGCAGTCCAAACTGAATGTGATGAGCCAGATTGTAAGCCGGCTTCAATACAATGTATTGGCATTGGACGAGAGTAAAAAAGGAGAGACGACCAACATAAGCCGACATTTGAGGAAATAATCACCTCCTCTAGATCTACGGATATAATTGATTAAACAATTTTCTTCAAAGTAAGCCGGTATTCAATTGCGTGATATGGTCTTGGGTCTTAAATTAATGAGCCGGTGCTACCCGACGAGCCGGGGAAATAATGGATTAACAAGTGATGAAAGTTAAGCCGACATTTGTATGAACAATGATAGCAAGAGTGCTTGAAAGGACTTAGGAGAATTTTCCTAAAAACAAACAACTTTCTACAGCAGTTGGAGGATCATACAAATCTAATATATGCACAAAATAGAAGAAAAATACGCTCTAGTTTGTGGAGGAACCGAAACTGAAGCATTTGCAAGACCTCACCGATGGGCTATTCAAGATCTACTTCGCGAAAAATGGAAAGCAGGAATCAAACAAGAACAATATTCAATTGAGGAACATGGAACCTTCAGATCTACAATGACCATTCAAAGGATAGGATGAACAACGAACACTGGTAAGAACCCGAACCCTAATGGGGAGAAGGGGGGTACCAGATCTTGGCGCAGAAGGGGATAAGGACGGTCGTGTCTTCTCTGGCGACCACAAGTGGGGTCCAATGGCGCAGGCGGCGCGTCTCGATGGTCATGGCGTCGGCTTCGAACTCCGATGAGCGTGGGTGTACCGTGGAGGCGCAAGGAATAAGAAGTGTAAAAGGTGAATGGGGGGGGGGTCCGGTTGACCTATTTATAAGGAGGCAAAAGTTGAAACGACGCTTCGAGAAACAGGACGAGCGTAGTAAATTTGTGGCTGGGACTGCGCCTAGATTTTCGTGCCAGACCGGATTTGGTGGTGTTTTAAAAAAGATTCATTATGATGGTTCGGGCAACAACGGTCAGCAAGATGCCGTCTTGAAGACATTGGTTGAGAAATACTAAGTCCTGACAAAAGAAAAAAGAAATGTCGGCTCATAAATTGGGTTTGGTTTTGAAGAAACTTCTGGCTTGATACGTCCATTTTGCATCATGATTTCTTACTATTATTTACTTTGTTTTGTTGAATAATAATGATTTGGGGAGTGATTCTAATGCCTTTTCTCTCATAATATGCAAGGTTTACACAAAGAGGGAGCATACCGGCAGCTGGAATTCTGGACCCAACAAAAGCAAGTCAGAGATACCTATTCTGCACAACTCTAATGAAGCTGAAAATTTACGAAGATTATTTTTGTATTTAATAAAAATTACTGGAGCTGAAAACTACCGGAGGAGGGCTCCCAGGTGGCACAACCCACCACGGCGTGCTAGGCCCCCCAGGGCGTGCCCTAGTGTATCGTGCCCAGCCTGGCCTGCTTTCGGTGCCCATCTTCTGGTATAAATTCCCAAAAAACCTAAAAAAAATTAGGAGGAGGACTTTCGGGACGAAGTGTCGCCGCCTCGAGGCGGAACTTGGGTAGGAGCACTTTTGCCCTCCGGCGGAGCGATTCCGCCGGGGGAACTTCCCTCCCGGAGGGGGAAATTGAAGCTATCGTCATCACCAACACCCCTCTCATCTTTGGGAGGCCAATCTTCATCAACATCTTCAACAACACCATCTCCTCTCGAACCCTAGTTCATCTCTTGTGTTCAATCTTTGTACCAGAACCTCAGATTGGTACCTGTGGGTGACTAGTAGTGTTGATTACCTTGCGTAGTTGATTGCTATATGGTTTATTGGGTGGAAGATCATATGTTCAGATCCATTATGCTATTTATTACTCCTCTGATCTTGAGCATGATTATTATTTGTGAGTAGTTACCTTTGTTCTTGAGGTCACGGGAAAAGTCATGTTGCGAGTAATCATGTGAATTTGATATGTGTTCGATATTTTGATGATATGTATGTTGTGATTCCCTTAGTGGTGTCATGTGAACGTCGACTACATGACACTTCACCATTCATGGCCCTAAGGTTATGCATTGTGGAGTAGTTATTAGATGATGGGTTGCTAGAGTGACAGAAGCTTAAACCCTAGTTTATGTGCTACTTCGTAAGGGGCTGATTTGGATCCACATGTTTAATGCTATGGTTAGACTTTGTCTTAGTACTTTTCTCATAGTTGCAGATGCTTGCGAGGGGGTTAATCATAAGTAGGTTGTTAGTTCAAGTAAGAACAGCACCTTAGCACCGGTCCACCCACATATCAAATTATCAAAGTAGCGAACACGAATCAAACCAACATGATAAAAGTGACTAGACAAAATTCCCGTGTACCCTCAAGAACACTTTGCCTATTACTAGTGATTGTTCTGGACTGTCCTTTGCCTCAAAAGGATTGGGCTACCTTGCTGCACCTTGTCTACCGTTACCATTACTTGCTCGTTACAAATTACCTTGCTATCAAACTATCTGTTACCTACAATTTCAGTGCTTGCAGAGAATACCTTCCTAAAAACCGCTTGTCATTTCCTTCTGCTCCTCGTTGGGTTCGACACTCTTACTTATCGAAAGGACTACGATTGATCCCCTATACTTGTGGGTCATCATGGCTCAGAATGTTCCCATATTTTCAGGATGGAGTTTAGCATGGATGAATCCAAACTAAACTAGGGGCTAATGTTGGGGATATACCCCACGGGTATGACTCGCCCAAGTTATAACCCGGATTATATTAAGGCGGCCCATAAGGTGGGTGCACGTAAGAGGTGCAAGGCCCAGGGAGCGACTCATCTCGAGGCCGGCTCAATAACGTCACCTGGCGGGCCGACTTGTAGACAAGGACGTAAGGATTTCCCCTATCCTTGAGGAGCGAGGACTAGTGGGAATTAGACAAGATCACTGGTTGTATTGCGACCCGGACTTTGTTATAAACTCCAGGCCTCCACCTATATATAAAGGGGAGCCCCAGAGTTAGAGAGATCAAGTAAGAAAGAAGCAAACACTCGAGAGCTAGGTTAGCGATTCCGCACCCTTGTAATCGAGATCATCATTTATACACACAAAGCAGGATGTAGGCTATTACCTCCATCGGAGGGGCCGAACCTGGGTAAACTCGTCTCTCGTTCCTGACCAACCCCTTTGAGTCGCCACTTAGCAGCGATGGCCTCACGCTTAAGTTCTCTAATGAGGACATCTGTCGTGACAAAACCACGACACCTACCGAGGGATCTGACGGGAATCCGCTCTGTCAGTTGACACGCCAGGCATGGGATGCGCCGACTGGAGACCGATCTTGGATCAGATCATTTGCTGCTTCCGATGACCTACCGCCGCGAGAGAGCCTGTCATTTGGCTCCTAGACATTTGTCGCCTACGAGTCTGTCCGAGTCAACATCAACCTATCGACCAGCCCCATCAATCTAGGGTCTCCCAGAGGACCCCGTGGCGATCATGCTCAGTCGAGCAAACGCACACGCGTGAAGGTCCCGACGAGACCCGCGAGCTGCATCTGTCCTACTTATAGGATAGAAGCTAGACCAACAATCCACTTGGTCAGAATGGTCTACAGTAGCTGCCGCCTCGACCATGCATCGAAAGACTGCCTTATCCCCGACCCTGACTACTGTGGGGATGCCATCATGATCAAGGCCACCTCGGCCTCAGACGACAAAGAGAACGACTCAACACCTCTCTCCCTCATGAACGGAGATGAGAATGCTGGCCTCCAACCCATCGGCGAGGTCACCTACTCCGACCTATCAGGAGAATCAGAGTCCTCTCCAAGCTTGGAGGACGGGTACTCCACCGACCAGGGGACGTACCAATCTGAGGCCCCTCAATAAATATTTCTCCACCAAGTCTTGATGACGGAGCCAACCACGAACACATTGTGCACAACGTCTAAAATGGAGGCCGCCATGATCGAGCCCCCAGCATCAACACCGGTAACCACCACGATGCAGCCGTACATCAACCCTACTTTGACGCGCCTCCCGGTGAGCTTGTCGGTAGGCCTCAACACGACCATGACAGCACTTTGAAGTACGACGTACGCCCTAAACTATCTCACAACTCCCATCGCTGGCACCAACCCAGCCTCAAGGACGCTAGAAGCCACCAGAGTCTCCCAACTAAGCGCACAACTCGCGCAGTGACAAAAAGCGCTTGAGGTCTTGGCCCGTGAGACCCGATAGTACGAGATGATGACACAAGAGCGCATGCGCCACACAAGCCGCAAACCACAGAACCTCCTAAACGACTGACGGAGCGAATTCTTGTCAGATCCGTCAGTAGGGGTCCAAGCACAGCTGGAAGTCATGGATCGGAGGTCACACGAGGGGTTTATCTAGGTTCGGGCCTCTAGAGAGTAATACCCTATGTCCTGATGGTTTTCATGATTCATAATGAAGGGAGACCTCATGCGAGGGGTTACAATGGTGTACGAGATTGCTACTGAAAGTTTCCTTATCTGCTAAGAGATGATGAATGAGGACCCTAGACCTTCCTTTATATAGGCAAGAGAGGTCTAGGGTTTACATGGCAGATGCGATCCGGGGTGCCGCCTCCCTCGAGTCTTGGGGACCACAAAGGTCATCTTTGCTTCCTAGGGTTTGCACCTTGTAGCGGGACCGGTGGGCCCTGATGAGTCCAATTTATGTGATGGTTTTACTATGTATATTGTGCCTAGAAGGTAGGCTTTGTAGAATTTCACAGCGTTTGCGCACGGGACGAAATTTGGCAGGCGGTGTATACAATATATTATGACTGCTTGCCAAGTTTCGACCCATTCCAAGAACGTTTTATACACACTTTTCAAAACAACATTTTAATGATGCCGCGGGCGCGTGCATGTGTGGTTGGTCTCAAAACGGTCGTCGATGAAAACGGGAAGAACCGGCAACTACGAGCGGATGCAAGTTTTCGAAAACGATGACAACGGAGTGCCGACACAATGCAGATGATGCGAATGATGATTGCGACAAACAAATAGATCACACTGCAAAATTTGGAATAACTGGAAGGCATCTAGAGCGTCGGTCTTAGGCTGTTACATTCATACACACTCTTCATATATTGAACCATCACCTATGAAGTTTCATGGTTTGGGGAGCGAAATCGCCATGTTTTGAAGGGGAACCCATATTTTCTTGGTCCTTTCAACTTGATTTATTTTCTTAGATCATTATACCCACTACAATGCATCGTGTCCAACTTTGACATTTTTTCGGTCTTGTTTACTATATTTAAGCTTTTATGTGCACTTTTCTAGGCCTTTTGTGCTTATAATTCAATTTCGGACAATCTATATATAAAAAATGTAAATAAATGGTTCTAAAAATCATAAATATGGTATTAAATAACATTTCATCTATTTTACAAGAAATTAATAGAAATTAAAATGATATGTGTGGGCAGAGGCAACCACAGATGTGTCGTTTATTGGTTTTTTAACTCTAGAAAATGGAAAACATGCCTGGAAAACATGATACCTTGTGTGGTGCCCTGTCACATCCTCAATTGGTGTGTCAAACATTTAAGAAGGTTTGGAAAATTTCATCATACACACTCTTCATATATCATACCATCACCTATGAAGTTTCATGGTTTTGGGAGGGAGATAGCCATGTTTTGAAGGGGAACCTATATTTTCTTTGCCCTTTCTCCTTGATTTATTTCCACGATCAACATACCCACTACAATGCACCGTGTTCAAATTTGACATTTTTCCGGGCCCGTTTACTATATTTAGGCTTTTATGTGCACTCTCTAGGCATGTACTGCTCATAATTCAAGTTCGAACATTCTGTATATGAATTGTGCAAAAAATAGTTTGAAAAATCATAATTGTGACGTTGAATAACTTTTCATGTATTCCATGGGAAAATTAATAAAAAATTAAAGGATATGTGTGGGAAGAGGCAGCCACATATGTGTTGTTTATTGGTTTTTTAGCTCTAGAAAAAATGGAAAACATGCCTGAAAAACTTGATACCTTGTGTGGTGCCTTGGCATGACCTCAATATGATGCGTCAAATATTTGAGAAGGTTTGGCTAATATCGTCATACACACTGTTCATATATCGAACCATCACCTAGGTAGTTTCGTGGTTTTGGGAGGGAAATCGCCATGTTTTGAAGGGGGGCCCATATTTCCTTGGTCGTTTCTCCTTGATTTATTTTCTATGACCAACATACCCACTACAATGCACCATGTTCAAATTTGACATTTTTCCGGGCTCGTTTACTATATTTAGGATTCTACGTGCATTTCTAGGCATTTACTGCTTATAATTCAAGTTCGAACATTCTGTACATGAAAAGGTGTCAAAAAAATAGTTCGAAAAATCATAATTGTGTCATTGAATAACTTTTCATGTATTCTACAGAAAATTAATAAAAATTTAAAGGATATGTGTGGGAAGAGGCAGCCACATATGTGTTGTTTATTGGTTTTTTAGCTCTAGAAAAAATGGAAAACATGCCTGAAAAACTTGATACCTTGTGTGGTGCCTTGGCATGACCTCAATATGATGCGTCAAATATTTGAGAAGGTTTGGCTAATATCGTCATACACACTGTTCATATATCGAACCATCACCTAGGTAGTTTCGTGGTTTTGGGAGGGACATCGCCATGTTTTGAAGGGGGGCCCATATTTCCTTGGTCGTTTCTCCTTGATTTATTTTCTATGACCAACATACCCACTACAATGCACCATGTTCAAATTTGACATTTTTCCGGGCTCGTTTACTATATTTAGGATTCTACGTGCATTTTTAGGCATTTACTGCTTATAATTCAAGTTCGAACATTTTGTACATGAAAAGGTGTCAAAAAAATAGTTCGAAAAATCATAATTGTGTCATTGAATAACTTTTCATGTATTCTACAGAAAATTAATAAAAATTTAAAGGATATGTGTGGGAAGAGGCAGCCACATATGTGTTGTTTATTGGTTTTTTAACTCTAGAAAATGGAAAACATGCCTAAAAAGCATGATACCTAGCGTGGTGTCGTGTAGTATGCTGTGGTAAATATTTGAACACCAAGCAAAGTATCATGTACTATCTGATACTATCAGTTTTCCAAAAGTACAGTTTTAATCGCAAACGTTTTCTTACAACGAACCGTTTGCAAAATGTTCGATGGCACGAGAGAGAGAGAGAGAGAGAGAGAGAGAGAGAGAGAGAGAGAGAGAAGGCTTGTATTATGCATGCGAGCTCGCTTTTAATGCCAAGTTGTGCATGCTAGAGCTTTGCCACCCCGTTGTTATTTGCAGTGGCAACTGTATGGCCACTTAATTGCCTTGGCAACGCGACCGCGCGTCTGGCACCATGCAACGACGACGACTTAGGTTCTCGACGACCAGACAAGTTCTCGATGACCGCCCGTGCTCCCGAAACATGCATGCTTGCAAGTGCAGCCAGGGCACGCCATAGCAAATTAAGTAGCCAGAGCACGGACTGCGGCATCAAATATATCGATATTGAGTGCTATAAAAAACCACCGCACTATACGGCTTTCCGGCCAGGTCCCACAGCTATCTCCATGCATCGATCATGCCACCGCGTCACACACTAACTGGTAAGGAACCGATGGCATGCCGCCGCGCCGAGTGCATCGCAGCCCGCGACCGGACACTAATTGGTAAGAAGGCGATGGCATCCCATCGCGTTGAGTTCATCGCCGCCCGCGACCGCGCACCAACATGGGCTGACTATGAAGCTGCGTACGCCGAATGGGCAAACGATGAAGCGGAGGACAAAGCTGCATAGTCCGAGCGGAAAAATTAAAAAGCACGCAAGAAAGTGAGTCCATCCATGCCAAGAAAGAAGCGTCCGCATGCGCTGCTGAGGAGAGCTGGGCGAAGATCCAAGCACGGGGGGTTGCCGCCGGCATGGCCGAGAAGGAGAACGACGGCCTCTGACCAGCATGGCCTGTTGCCTCCACCTACCATCAGGATCACGGCGGTAGCTACCAATGCCATTGATGAGAGCTGACCGGAGATCCAAGCACGGTGTGGGCTGCCACCGATAAGACCGATAGCGAGGGCGTATGGCCAAGATCGGAGAAGTAGTTTGCGTGTGTGTCGCCCAAACGTCTGTTTAATTAATTATGAGCATCCAAGTAGAAGTACTTACCCCTACCAGTAGTTTTTAGAGAAAATTATGATCTGCGAATTTAAGTACGTTCATCGAGTGTACAATTTTTCCGACGCGGGATCGCCAATTTTCTATTTTCTCACACACGGGTATTTGATGCGCTTCGTCTGCATTGCGTGTTTCCCCCGCATTAGGTTCGAGTTTTGCAGTGAAATTTGAAGTAGGAGCACGATTTTAGAAGTTATTCCTCCCACCCCATACCCACCCATCACATTTCCCCCTATCCCCCACCCCTCTCCCTGCAGCCCAAACCGCTGTGCGTGTCGACACGGAGGAACACCTTGCCGCCGACGCTGTCAACTTGGCACGGGCTCTGGCCGAGATGAAGTGCCCCGCGCTTCTAACATCTACTTGTTGCTTGTATACATATTTATGTTAGCGGTACTGATCCATGCTTCGACACGCAGGTACACCTCGCTGATGACTTTGGACAGGCTCTAGTCGATATGAAATGCCCAAGCAACTACCCCTCGGGATTTACCAAGTATGAACTGTCCAGTTCAATTTTACCAATACCAGTTGCTATGTTTAACCGTGTCAATTTCAGTTTCACCGGTACAAGTTTTAATCACTATGTTAGGTTGTCTGTACTCCGTAGTTAACATGTTTGTTATTTATTTCAATTATGCGCATTGTGTTGTTCAAGTATGAACTGTCCAGTTCAATTTCACCAATACCAGTTACAAACTTACAATTTCTATGCTAGGTTGTTGTTAAGCCTGCTGTAGTGAACAATTATATCCATTTTTTATGCTGTCCATTCGTTACCGTGATAATCTTTGCAATCAAGATTTCACTGGAGATCTTGTCTTTTAATTATCATTAGATATTTTTGGTGGGTGTTAACCCTGTTGTAGTTAACATGTCTTTCCATGTACTTATGCAGGGTCACAATGCACGACGATGTTGTTTATCATCGAGGTTAGTCACATCCCAATATCTTATAGTATTTTACATCATTTGTGCAATTGTAGTTTAGCTTCTAATATTTGCTTGTTGCTTGTAGGTACATATGTTAGCGGTACTGATCCATCTTCAACCCGCAGGAACACCTCGCCACCGACTTTGGGCGGGCTCCAACCGAGATGAAGTGCCCCAACAACTACCCCTCGGGATTTACCAAGTATGAACTGTCCAGTTCAATTTTACCAATACTAGTTGCAATGGGTATGTTTTGTACGGATGATGTGTTAAGCATGTTGTAGTAAACACGCCTAACAAATCTTGGCTATTTTCCCTACCTTTTTGTAGACAACTGGACCATTTTCTGCTCTAGCAACACCTGGCTTGCGATGTTTAACCGTGTCAATTTTGGTTTCACCGGTACAAGTTTTAATGACTATGTTAGGTTGTCTGTACTCTGTAGTTAACACATTCGTTGTTTATTTCGGTAATGCACACTGTTGTTCAAGTATGAACTGTCCAATTTAATTTCACAAATACCGGTTACAATCTAACAATGCCTATGATAGATTGTTGTTAAGCCTGTTGTAGTGAACAGTCATATGCACTACCTTTCCTCTGTCCCTTTGCTACCGTGCTACTCCTCGCAATGAAACTATCACTGGAGATACTGTCGTTTAATTAATATTTGCTATTTTTGGTGGATGTTAACCCGTTGTATTTAACACGCCTTTCTATGTACTTATGTAGGGCTAGAATGCGTGATGCTGTTGTTTACCATCGAGGTTAGTCACATCCCATTGTCTTATAGTAATTTACATCATTTGTGCAATTGCAGCTTAGGTTCTAAACATTTATTTGTTGCTTGTAGGTACATATGTCAGCGGTACCGATCCAGGCTTCGACCCCCTTTGCATATGGGGCAATGAGTTAAACATGAACAAGCATCAAGTGAGGAAAATAAAAAAAATTGTTAGGCAGAAGAGAGAGATGATTGGAATTAAACTCTTTATTTACACATTGACATTAGTGAACTTTAGGATGGTAAGTAATATGTTGCCTTCTTTTCCTGTACAGAACAAGTTACTCTATTAGGCATGAATACCTGAAAGTTGTCTCTTTTCAGTGGTTTCCGAAGGAATTTACTCAAGATTACCTTGCAAACTATCTGACCGGAGTGGAGGCAACGAAGGTTATAGTATATATTCATGCTACCAT
This sequence comes from Elymus sibiricus, assembly GCA_039707655.1. Taxonomy (NCBI): domain Eukaryota; kingdom Viridiplantae; phylum Streptophyta; class Magnoliopsida; order Poales; family Poaceae; genus Elymus; species Elymus sibiricus. The sequence continues at coordinate 393,176,667 of CM077665.1, read as the reverse complement.
GATAATGGTCTAGAAGTCTTCCTAAAGGCGGTGAAGGATGGGCGGGCGATCATCACAAGGGGTTGGACAAAAGTTGTGCGCACCTTTAGCATGGAGGAGGGCACATTATGGGTATTCCGCTTCTTTAACACCATCAACAACCAAAAGGATTTACAATTCTGTCTTCACCTTTACCGCCTCTAGTACTATATATTGTCATTCATCATATTTAATCTTCTGCCAAACTATGTAACCATCAAACATGTACTGAGCTTTTGATTTATGCATTGCATGTTGAACCATTGAAATCAGGGTATGTATTGATGGATGTGAAATCCACATTTCATAATTAAATTTTTTAAATTTCCAATTCGACTAATAAATTACCGAAAATAAGTTATTAGGTAATAAATCACAGTGCACATAGTTAGAACGAATAAACTATGTGCGATGGTGTCATATATTACACACGATTGTTTGAAGAATAGCGTGTGTGATTATCAGCTTTACAACACACGGTTGCATATTTTGCGTGTGTGGGATGTGCGCAATGTCACACACGCGTTTGCATGCCGTAAACATGTGCGATTGGCATCAATAGGACAAACGGTTCCAAACCTGCGTGCGTTTCTAATGTAGGACTATAAGAAGACGGTTGACATACAAAGCACGTGTTTCATCGGAATAACTATCGCACACGATTAGTAAATTGGCACATTAGCGATAGTAAAGCCACCGCACATCGTTAAAAGTTTCGGACTGTGTGTCATAATGTACCTATCGCAAACAGGTCATGGGATTAAATGTTTGTGATATCCATATTTTGCACACGAATATATCAGCACCATCGTCTCGGATGTCTAGTTGATCAAAAACTTAATGTCAAAGTGTGGCATGTGGTATAGGCTACGACTTTGCATACGCTTACTTTAGCCGAATCGTCAGTAGGCACTCGCCCCATTGTAGACGATGTTTCGGTGTCGTGTGGGATGGGCTCCCCCTATCACCCACACAGGCAAGACGACGGTTTAGAACTGCGTCGTGGGAAGGGATTAAAAACCGTTTGTATCGGACCTAACGGTACCAGTGTTTAAAAATGCATGGTCGGTGGCTCAAATTTGCCATGAATCATAAACTAAAATTGCCATGATGAATTTCTTAATTTTCCAAGATACATGCACTAAAATTTTCCATGGTTCATACAAAAAATATTTTCCATGTTCAAAATACTAGAATTGCCATATTCAAAATACTAAAATTGTCATGATCTATAAACTGAATTTGCCATGATAAATTACTAAAAATTGCTATGATCCATGAACTAAATCTGCTATGGTTAATTGCTAAAATTTGCCATGGTCAATTAAAAAAATTACCATGAAAAGTAGTTGAAATACAATGGCAGCTTTAAATCTAGAAGAAAAACTAGATGAAACATGTCGTGTCAACTTTATTGTAAACACTATGGCAACTTTAGTGTAAACATCGTGGCAACTTTTGGTAAAAAAAGGTCATCAAAACAAATCAATATGGGATCTAGTTTTAAAGATCTCGTAGAGACAGATTTAATGATAAAAACGGATTTTTCACTGGATTTTGTATTTACGAGATAAAACATTTTGAAGTCTAGAAAACCAAAAAGATTCCGCTGATGCCTTATGTTTGATGTGGCAAGATACATGGTTATGGAGGTGTGCGGACCATGTTGTCTCGTGCCACACGTGTAGGCGTTATCATTTAGGTATAATTATTAGGAAGTATAGGGTAGACAAGGATTATTCCTACATTGTCTTGTACTCCTACTTATATATATATATATGTATATATATTTGTCCACAAGGCTCAAGCAATATACATCGATTTGACCAATCTCTCTCTCCCACTTTCTAACATGGTATCAGCCTAATCGATCCAACCCTAGCAGTTGCCGCCACTTCCGCTCCGTGCCGCCCCCAGGGCGGTCGGTCTCCATGATCGCCGTCGGGGGACGCGCTACCCGTAACTAGGGTCCGTCTGCCGATCCAGTTGATTGGTTGCCCTAGAGAGTCTTTTTCCTGATCATTTGATCCGGGTTTTTCTCTCTCATCGGTTACTTTGATCGGTGTTTTCTTTTTGGTTTTCTGATCTAAGATCAGTTCGCGTCTCCCGTCGTTGCCGTCGACACCCGCGCACCTCTATTCGGACACCGGCGCGGCGGCAATGCTCGAAGTAGGCAAGGAAGAACCCGACAGTGTGACGAAGACCGTCGCGGACAGTGCCGTTCCCGTGCTGTCGTGATTTTATCACGACAGATGTCCTCGTGAAAGGATTAAGTCTAGGAGCCATCGCAACTAGGTGGTTTCTTGGAAGGGGTTGATCGGGAACGACGAGTTTACCCAGGTTTGGCCCCTCCGATGGAGGTAAAATCCTACGTCCCGCTTGTATGTTATTGATGATGATGATCTTGATTACAAGGGTCCGAATTCGCTAATGTAGCTCTTGAGGGTTTCTCGACAATCTGTTATGTTCCTGGGGCTCTCCTTTATATAATAGGCCGAGCCCCTAGGGTTACAAAAGAGTTCAGGTTGTACTTGTCAACCCGTGTTCTGGTCTATCTCATATTCACCTCTTCTCGTTCAAGGCTTTTCCACAAGCCAACCTATGACCTCTACGATGAGCCGCCCCATAGATGAGTCGTCGTCTTTGACTTCGTGTCCCTGAAGAATCGCCTTGTATAACCCGGGTCAAGGAATGGCGGGGTATAGCTTTTTTCTGGGTCATTCCTTGTGCCGGGTCATACCCATGGGGAATATCCCCAACATTAGCCCCAGTTTAGCTTGGACTCTTCCATGTTAAACTCCATCCTAAAAAGAAACATAAGTACTTTTTGCAGATATGAGAAATTAAAATTTTGAAACCATCCATGAGCCGGTATCCTTATGTCCTTCCAAAACACCATCTTGTGGAAACTTCGCTAGGTCAATTTATTAGCCGGGTCATTTGATCCCTCCTGGACTTAGTAATTTTTCCACTGCCAGGACTATGACATCATTCTGCCATCATTCACTATCTTCCCATGTCATCATAACAAATCTTTTTGTGTAGATATGTCAAATCTGGTCAACGCAGAAATCGAGGCACCTTTTTAGCCACTAATTACTGCGAAGGTTGGCATTTTCACTGCGCCGTCTTGGTTTCCACCTTCCTTATAAATACACCACCTAGGCCCTCCTTTTCACGTTCACCCCTTCTTTTCCTCTCATCTCAAACGCCACGCCCGAGCCCGCTGGAGTTCAAGTCGCGAGAGGACTCATTCCCGTGCTATCGTTGTCGAAGATCATATGTACCATCCGTGGTCTTCGTCGGGAGCATAGCGACCCCCAAGATCTCCTCTGCTCGAACCTCGTGAGTCCTCATTTAAATTTCTAGGTCTGTGCTTGTTCTTCATAGTTCATTGGATATATTACTTCAAGTTCATCGGAATTTATCCAAATGATAGTTGTAGATCTAATTGCGTCTTCAGCCTTCATCGATAATGATTAGCTTTACCTCTGTTGTATTTCCATAGCATTGTGGATCCACCACAGTTTGTCCATAAGATTCATAGATGCTTCCACTTCTAGTGTTTCTGCTATTTCTAGGGCTTTTTATATTCCTTTTTCTGCATTTATTAGATCCATCTGTCCCACTACTTTGGGGTGAAAACTGTTTGTTCATCCACCACTTAGAAAAATCACTAAATCCTTTAGATCTCATCAGTAGCCGGCTCATGCATTACCGGCTCTTTATTAAAACTCTCAGACTGGTCTGTAATTCCTTGGCCTTATTGTAGACGGCTTGTGTTGTTGCCAACTCATATGTACTTTCTAAATTTCCTAAGGAGGACATGGCCCCTAAAACCAACAAAGCGGTCAACTGGATGAAATCAATCATGACTGAACTTGTCCTGCAAGACTGGGTTGATTCCGGGTTTCTGCCTCCCAAAGGGGAAATACACTAGCATGCCCCTGAAGAAGAAACTGACCCGAGGCCGGGTCAGAATGATATCAGTTGCTTTGTGGATCATCATGACAGAGGGTTTTGCCTGCCGGGTTCTAAATTCTTCCGTGATGTGCTCCACCATTTCAACATCAGACCTCAATACCTTGGACCCAATTTTGTTATGAACTTGTGCCATTTTCAAGTGTTCTGCGAGGTGTATTTCTCAGATGGAGTCGGCAATAAGTCTGTTTAAGGAATTTTTCTATTTAAACCACCAACCAGAGTGTAAGAATGGACCCAACATGGAGCTTGGAGGGGTCGCCATTCAAAGAAGAAGAAATTCAATCTTCCCTGACGTGGTTTTGGCGAGTCATCCTAGAGGGTGGAGTAAGAGTTGGTTTTATTGTAGAGACACTTCTCCCCCGGGTCAAAATAGATTGCCGAGTTATAGATCCACCCGACTCAATGCCACAATAGTCTTTCCTGGCTTTTCTCTTGAGGAAGAGCGGGAAAAATTTGGGCATATTTATTCCAAAATTCAGGCGTTAAATGCTCATGGGCTCACTGGCATCGATTTGACCCGGTGTTTCGTCGGCTGGCGGGTTCAACCTCTTAGCCAAAGGACCAGGCTAATGCACCAGTACACTAGAGAGCCAGCTGATGTTATGCGCTTCAGTCAAGTGGATCTGCCTGAGCCAGAATTTAAAAGGACAGTTAAGAAACTATCGGGTGAGACCCGGGATAAAATAGCCTTGGTTAGCTTGGCCCCATTTTTCGCTAGTAACCCGGCTCCTCCGGTAAGTCAAATTCTTTTTGCTAATTCCCGTGTAGTTTTTGTTATTTCCACTTGCTAATATTCCACTTTTGTCACTTTGCCTTAGGAAAATTCCGGCTGGTGGAATGCTGGCTCTCGAGCCGCCCCCCTCTTCAAGAAAACACGAAAGAGTCGGGAAACAACAAGGAGGCTGAGGTAGACCTTGATTCCTTGGGATGTTTGTTTAATCAGCTTGCTGACGCTAATTCTCCTCAGGAACATGTTGAATCAAGTCAAGTCAGCGATGCTGAGGTAAACCTGGCTCCAGACTTGGAACCATTTATCCCAAAGAGGGTGAGACAAGCCTTATGCAAGGTACCCTTTTCTCACCCCGATGCTTACTTAGATCCAAAATTTATTTTGAAGCAAACACAATCTGCTGGCAATCAAAAGCGGAAGACCCGGAGCAGCTCTGGAGAGTTTTCAAGTGGGATTCCCAATGAGCCGGCTCCCAGAAGGGCAAGGGCTCAAGAGCAATTGAGTCCCACAACGTCTCATCCACAAGCCAGCCAATTCAAAGAGCCGTTGGATCCTGCCAACCCGGAATATGAGCAAACCCCCTCATCTGATGGATTCAGCGGTACTCAAATACCGGCTTTCAACATCAACCGTGGGTAAGTGACTCTGCACATTTTTGCGCTACTTGTAATAGTATTTGTTTTTCTTATCTGACAATGCAACTATTGGCTTTTTTAGTGCTGAGGTCATTTTGAAGAGCCAAGTTGGCGGGTCATCATCCACTGCAATGGATATTGAAACTGCACCTCAAAATCCTTCAACTGCCCCAGAGCCTCAAGATGCCCCAATCCTTGATGATGAGCCGGCATTCCTGAATGAGCCAGCTTTGCCAGATGAGCCGGAAATGCCTGACCGCGTCTCAATTCCAGTAGAGACAGCACATATGCCCACTTCTGAGCCGGAATTGGAGATTATTCAAGAAGAGGTGGCTATTAGCTATTTTTTTAAATATTACTTTTTTATTAAATTCGTCACATATTAGGCTGGTCCAAAAATTTGCAACTATGCAACTCGATCAGCCTGGGGGAAGCCGACTGGTTCTAGTTGGCTATGTTGAAGCCGACAGGTTCTCATCGGCCACGCGGCAACCGATAAGTGCCCCCTCGGCCACGTGGAAGCCAATCAGTGGGCGGAACACCTCACTCGGCCTGGCCCCATCTAGTCGGCCTGGCCGTAGCCAACTGGGCCGAATCAGCTTTGCCAAAGCCAACTGGACCCCATACACGTCCGCCCGCGTCGAACCCCTTCTTCCTCCTCTCATTTTCTTTGTTCTTCCTCACTTCTCTCTCAACCCGAACAAGCCCCGATTTTTCCATGTATATTGAGCCGATTTCTTCCCCGTTTTCCACCGTAGATTGATTCTAGAGGATTAGGGGAGGCTAGGGAAACCTCGATCTCGTGATGGGGTAGCTCGTAGTGGTGGTTGTGGAGGTGGAGGTGGAGGACGAGGTGGAGGCGGTGGTGGTGTTGGAGGTGGAGGTGGTCGTCGTCCGTTCCCGTGTTTGAAGGCCGCCATTCGTCGTTTCTTCACACGCTTCAAGGGTAAGATTCAACGTTCGTTGCCGTAGTATTATTTTAGTTGATCTAATAGCTTTGTGTAATATATTTAGTACTGCCAATTTTGAGCTGGTTCGGTACTATATGTAGATGTCAAATATTTAGTTGTGTGGATATTTTTAGTTGATCCGGTAGCTTTGGGTAATATTTGGGTAGTTGTGGTAATTTTTAGTTGGTTCAGTCCGTGCTGGACACCAGTAGCTTTGGGTAATATTTTAGTTGGTTCGGTATAATTATTAGTTTGTCCTTTTGCTTAATATTTGTCCTTGTTGAATAATTTTTTAGGTCAACAGATATGTCTGATTTAGTGAAGTTAGTTTTTTACTATGACCCTGGTAATGTCCAAACAAATGAGAGGGGGGCTGATCTGAGTGAATTTGATTACATTGAAGTGCCAGTGACTGCCCCTAAAACGTGGTCTGTTAGTTAGCTGATAGAATGGCTTGCCGGATGTTTAGGGTTAAATACTGAAACACAAACTATGGGTGTTCATGCATTATGGACCCAGTCCAGGTTAAAAAAATATTTTTATTTGAAGGAAATAGAGCGGGACTCTCAGTGGGTGCGCTGGTTACAAGCTTGTGAGGGCACGGGAGTTAATCCTGTCGCCTTAGTGCTTCCCATGGTGAAGCAGGTCAGTGCAACTGAAGCCGAGGGTGGTTATGATTATGGCCAGAACAGTGAGGGATGCATGATTCAATGTCAAATTATGCGTCCCATGCTGAAGATGACATTTACGAATTAGGGTAGAGCAGTCAGGCAGAACGGGGAAATGCCGGTGATTATGTCAGTGGCGAGGCGGATGCCGACAAGGTAGATGGGCACATGCAAAACCAGATGGAAAATGAAGATAGAGATGGTGATATTGCTGATGATTCCGACGAGTCCGACAAAGAAGAGAACATCCAGGAGGTGCCTAATCCTGCATCATGGAATCAGGACTTCTCAACTGCAATGACCGTGAATGATGGTCATGATTTTGCCTGGCAATATCACCAGAACAACATTGCGACGGGTGCCATGTATCCAAACAAGCAAGCTCTCAAGGATGCAATAATTAGTTGGGCAATGTCCACGCAAAGGGCTTTTGTAGCAGATGTGTCAAGCCCGAAACACTTGACAATGGTATGCAAGAACGCGAGTTGTCCCACGAGGGTGCATGGCTATCTCCCTAAGTATGGCACAAACTGGGTGATCAGTGACTTAGTTCATCACACTTGTGTTATTCCCTGCATCCCTCAAATCATCCTAACCTTACGTCCACGCTCATTGCTCGGTTGCTTTATAGCGAGATAGTGGAGAGCAAAGCGATGGAAGTGAAGGCTATCTAGACAAAAGTCTTCGTCAGGTTCAAGTACAAAATATCTTATGGCAAGGCTTGGAGGGCTAAGTAGAGGGCACTTGAGAGCAGATTTGGTTCGTATTTTGATGCATATGACTCTGTTGTCCAACTCCTGCACACAATGTAGGACCGGAATCTAGGCACCTATGTCGATATTCAAGACTTGTTCATGCCAGAGTTCCCAAATGTGAATGTACTGCATCGAATGTTCTTCTCTTTCGGTGTGTGCATAGAATCTTTCAGACATTGTCGACCAGTGATATGTGTAGATGGCACTTTTCTCACTGGCAAGTACAAGGGTCAGATCCTGACCGCCATTGGTCAAGACGGGCAAAATCAAGTCGTTCCTCTGGCATTTGCTTTTGTGGAGAGCGAGAACATTGAAAGTAGGACATGGTTCTTCAGGCAATTGAAAATAGCTATTGTGCAGGATAAGCTGAATGTGTGCATCCTTCATGACAGGCATGCATGTATACTCAATGCGATAAATACATTGTCAAACCCTGGTCCCGAGGAACAAACTCCATGGCAGGACTTGCAGAGCCGTGGGTGCATGCGCCATCTTGGGGCCAATTTCTTCTCACAGTTCAGAAATAAGAACCTCATGAGTATATTCAAGAAACTCTGCAAGCAGAACCAACTATGGAAGTACAGTTTGATACGTGACAGACTAAATGTTTGCACACAGAGACAAGTCAGGGACATGAGAGCTGCACGAGATGCAGCTGTGAGGGCACATGTTGGAGCAGTAGCTGCACAGTTAGCAACAGGATCAACTGCCATGGAGGAGGAGCCTATTGGGCTATGTGACTTGCCAGGATTTGATCCACCTGGTACCAAGAGAAGGCTTGGGAGGACAATTAAAAACTTTGATCAGTGGATAGAGCATGAGCCTCTGGAGAGGTGGTCTTTGCTGCATGACACACATGGAGCAAGGTACGGTGTGATGAGTACCAATCTTGCTGAAACATATAACTTTGTCCTCAGAGGAAATAGCGCTTTGCCACTTAGAGGCATCGTTGAGGGAATTTTCTATGGTACGGTGAAGTATTTCAGAGATAGACGTCAAAGTGCTACACTGCATATCACTAACAACCTGAACACACGTTACTGTGAAAGGGTTATGAAGTACATGGATGAAAAGATGGAAAAAGCCCGGTCACACACTGTTATCGCCATCGGAAATCAAGAGCAAAGGTTTGAGGTTCGCTTAGCTAACAACAAATCCGGATGTGCAAATGAGACGAGGACACACGAGGTGAAAATTGTTAACGAAATCCGGCCAACATGTGAGTGCACATGCAACAAACCGAAGTTGCTTCACCTACCTTGCTCGCATGTACTTGTTTCTTGCGGGAAGTTAGGACTGGGCGCAATCTCATACGTGTCTCCATACTTTCTGAAACAGTCCATCCTCAATACCTGGACATGTGAGTTGCTTGGTTTTCGATCAATGGGTAACTTCAACACCGTCGGCCATGCTGAACGAAGATACATTCCACACCGTGAGTTCATGCGTACAAGTAGAGGTAGACGACAGTGTCAGCGCATCCGGAATGATATGGATGAATCTGATGCCGGAGGGCGCACCATGCTATGCATTCTATGCAATGACTTTGGACATAGGGACACTGAATGTCGCACTTTCGTCACTACCAGGGGGGCGCTAGGCGTGGACGAGGCAGCCGTGGACGAAGAGGAGGAAGAGGGAGAGCAAGAGGAAGAAGCTAGGCTATCGTTAAATTTGTATTAAGTGTGGCACTATGTTCTATTTTTGTATTAAGTGTGGCACTATGTTTTAAATTTGTATTAAGTGTGCCACTATGTTTTAAATAAGTTAAGTGTGGCACTATGTTTTAAATTTGTATTAAGTGTGGCACTATGTTTTAAATTTGTATTAAGTGTGTCACTATGTTTTAATTTTTTTAAGTGTGGCACTATGCTTTAAATTTGTTAAGTGTGGCACTATGTTATAAATGCACTATTGTAGGAATGGAGGGAACGTGGTTGCTTAATCCGGAGACTGATAGTAAGCATCGTGATGCGCAATTATGTGAGTGCAAGCTTGACCCCCTTGTCACTCGCACTTCTAAGGTGGACTGGGGGATACATCCAGATTGGGTTGACAGGCACGTGTTTTATTTATCTATTTCAAGCATGTATATTAATGGGCCACACTAAATGAATTGTTATGCTTTCTGATATGCAGGTTGAAATGGCCTGGACTTTTGCCTTTTGCGAGTCTAGTAGAGGCCAGTGGCACCTCCATACGCCTCGCCATTGACTCCTCTCTGCTCACCTGCTTAGTGGACCGATGGAGGCCTGAGACCCACACATTCCATTTCCGCTGGGGAGAGATGGCTCCTACTCTAGAGGATGCCTACCGTTGGCGGGTTCTACCATAGGACCGTTGGAGGCACCGCATGGTTGGGAGGTATCTATGGCACAGCGTTTCCATGGTGTTTATATCGGGCTTCGGTTCTTGCGTTGGGGCCTCACGGACCTAAGTATGATTGGTTGAGCCGCTTCCGTGTTAGCTCCTCAGCCGCATATCTTTCATTTCCCATGCTTCTGGTTTTACAATTATAGTTGTTATTTACTAATACTTTCTCTTTACTCAATACAGTTGCAGAACTTCCCGGGGTATCCAAATGTCCCTATGAATGAGACACAGATCACACATAGCCATGAGGCGTACTTATTGTAGCTTCTCGGGAAGGTTATGTTCACAGAGAACCATGTCACCATTGTAAGTGCACGCTACATCCCTATTGCACTGGAGATCGCAAGAGCTGAGATGCCGAATCAGATCACACCTAGGAGTTGCGGTTCGGCGGTCTTAGCAGCTACATACAAAGGTATGTGCAACGGTTGCCAGATTGCGTCGGAGAAGTCAGCCCTTCTTGGATGCCCTCTATTTTTACACCTATGGTCATGGGAGAGGTTCTCTATAGGACGGCCGAACATAAATGTCGAGGAGGATTTTCCTGTGGGCCACCTGTTCGATGCTGAACACATCGACATGCCTACTTTCGGTCTATGCTGGACACGTCGCAAGGTATGTCTCGTGTTATAATTTAATGAATGTTCTTTGCCTACACTGCGGCCAAAAACTCACTTATAATCTGTGCAGAGACACTATGCTTGTGAGCACACTAGGCGAGCCTACACGGCATTAAACGAGCAGTTCGATACATAGACCCGGGTGATCTGGCAGCCATACATGCAAGCGGCCATAGATACCAGATACCTCGACGGTATTTCTGAGCTATGCACAAGAGATCAGGGTTACTGGATGATGAAATCGAAGATCATCTTTGATATCTTCGTCGAGGAGATGGCACATAAGCGGGTTACGAGGCAATTTGGTCTTCGGCAGATGGTCGAGCCCCCACCTATAGAGAACCCACTGCCAACAGTAGTCCACAGGTATTGTATACTTATTCAATGTTTCATTGTCATTCACAATTGTTCACAGCGAATCACCAGTTAATTGTTAAACACACACCTCAATTGCAGGAACACAAGGAAGGGGATAAGCATGACACATGCTTAGTGGCTCCAAAGGCTTCAGCAGTACATTACAGACTGGGATACTGCGATGACACGTCTCTGGGACGAGGATGAAGGGTTTGATCTCGGTGAATTCAATGCCTATTTGAATCGGTACATGAGGGGGACAAGGTTACGCATCGTTCAACACCCTCATCTAGAGAAGATACCGGACCTTGTTACGTCAGATACTTACTCGAGCTATGATACTTCGGGTTCTAGGAAGTACGCGGTAACATCTATTGTCTTTATCTAATGAATCTTGTTGTTACATACTTTGTCATCCATACTTAATAATCATCATGACAATTTCAGGCTGAGCTGGCATTCGATCTTCATAGTGAGGTTAGGGACTATACACGTTCACTATCGTCTGGACATCTTATGGTACCTAGGTCTTAGCTCCGGCCATGGTTCACGCGCTTGGAGCAGAAGTTGCGAGCTGTCTACGCGGCTATCACGTGCACCCACACTTCGGATGTTGTTCCCCACCACCACCTCCACCTGCAACCGCGTCCCTCCATGCAACGACAAGAACCACGTCCATGCCTACCAGAACAGCCGACGCCCCTCCACCACCTCCTGACCAGGCTGGCAGTTCGGCGTGGCAGCACCCACAACAGCATGGTCCCTCATCCAGCTTCTCGTTTAGGCCTCCACCACAATAGCAAAGTCCCACAACATGTTTCATGTTTCAGCCACATCCTGGTCTGTCTCTTCAAATTTATTCTTTCCAATATTAACTGAGACTACATATTTCTTCATTACTTATGTTCCCTCCTACAGGATCCTTCGCATATCACGAGGCGTCGGCGTCCGGATCTAGGTGGGGGAGTGAGGGTGAGCCACTATCGCAGCACAACAGTTGAATGGACATGTTTTCGACTCCTCCACCAGGACCCACCCTGGATACACAGGATGACGAAGATGGGTCCGAGGTTCCTCTTCGTAACATTTGGCAACCCCACAGGTTGGACTGGAGTACGCCTAGCACACCGCCTGAGCGCCGAGGGAGGCATCGTCATTGACGCTTCCATCTATCAGTAGAGACATGACTATCTAATTATGTATGAGACATATGTCTATTCTATGTATGAGACAAATGACTATCTACTTATGTATGAGACATATTCATGTTCTATTTCAGTCCTCGGTTAGTTTAGCGGGGATAATACTTAGATAGAACATAATGCCCCTACAACAAGACAATACAAACAAATAATATAAAATACATCTGAATTAAACAGTACGACCGAAATTAGAAACTACAACTTAAAAACTACTTGAAGGCATCATCGTCATCGTCCGTCGATGCAGAGCTCTTGCCCTTTGTCGATGCAGAGCTCTTGCCGTGCGACGATGTAGAGCTCTTCCCCTTCGATGATGCGGTAGTCTTGGCCTTGGTGCTCGGCATGAAGATGCCGTCTTCGTCGTCGCTATCATCTGTCCACCAAGTTGTATTTTCTGCTGCAATCTTCACACAAGATTCACTCTTATGCAGTTGCTTCTGCCATCTTCCATGCAACTCGAGAAGTTCTTTCTGTATCTCCTCAAAGGTCCTTGAAGGCCAGCCACTCCAAGCTAATGCGTGAGCCAGCTCATTCAGTAGGGTGTCACTACTGATGAGTTCGTCCCACGGAACTATTCTATTATCTATCTTGAAATTGCTGGCTAAACGCAGAAGACATCAGCACATATGAGGGTGAAAACTACGATCAAAAGGAAAACCGGACATCTTGCCGCTACTACAAGACTACACTGGACTGCTTTCCCACCTTCGCGTGGAGGGGGTTTTATAGGCTGAGAAGAGAAGAATAGGTGGGAACCCAGAAGCGGGAAACTTTGGCGGGAGATATAGACGGGAAACTATGGCGGGAAATAAGAAGCGGGAAACTATGGCAGGAAATAAGAAGCGGGAAACTATGGCGGGAAATAAGAAGCGGGAAACTATGGTAGGAAATAAGAAGCGGGAAACTATGGTGGGAAGTTAGAAGCGGGAAATTTAGAAGGAAACATGCCATGCCGGAAACTAGAGTTTTTTTTATTTAGGTCACTAAAAGCTCATTAGCAGGAGGGAAAATGGATGCATGCACAAGTCGGCCTTGCCAAAGACGATTGGCACTAATTGGTCACGCCTAAACTAATTAGTTCCAGTCGGCTTCGTCTAAATCGATTAGCCCTAATCGGCTTCCCGATGGCTGACAAGGCCTTAAACGGTGGCCGAGAGGCCTATCGGCACAACCAAAGCCGATAGGGCCCTAATCAGCTTTGCCATGGCCGACAGGTTCCGGTCGGCTTCCCCAAGGCCGATGGTGTCGGATTTCGGGCTCCGCAAAACCCAAAGAGGTTCGAACTCAGGGGCGTGTGCGAAGATCCCAACCTGCTTCAGCCCCAAGCTCACAGCTCCAAGGCCTAGCCCAATCGACTCACTCAATCACGAGGAAGAAAGCTCACACGCGGATTTACCCAGGTTCGGGCTGCTGCGAAGTGTAAAACCCTACTCCTGCTTTTGGTGGATTGCCTAACGAGGAGGTTTGTAGATGAACTGGTACAGTGGTGAGTAACCTCATGAGGGCGCTCGGGTGGTTCTCTTTTTCCGTCCCCCTCTACGGCACAACCTAGTCCCTCTTTATAATGGCCCGGGTCCTCTTCCCTTATCACATTGGCGGGAAGGGATCCCACAGCGCCAATTTCAAAGGGGGACAAGGAGTACACCTTATCCTGACGAAAGGTGGTCTTCGCCTGCAAAGTAGCTGGTGGTGACGCGGAGGTGGGCTCGGCGGTGACATCCGTCCTGCCGAGCCTGTTGGCCTGGTCTTGTTACACCAGAATGGAAACCTTTGGTGGGACGCCTCGGGGAGCCGCGTACGCCCTTGCCTCCTTTGCACCAAAGAGGAAACTGTCTTCTCTGCGCATGCTGGTGCCCGCCTGGCCTGGCTTGTGTCACCCCCAACCTCGCGAGGCCGGGCACTGCATAGAGATCTCCGCCCCTCGGGAGGCAACCTGGGGTGGCCTCCTCACTCCAGGGGTCTTGGCGTCGTCCTCCTCGCGAGGGTGGTAATCTCGCGAGGGCCTTGTCTTGAGTGAAGCCATGCCAGGCCGTACCGGCTGTCGAAGTGGGCCACGCCCTGGGCCACAGGCAGGCAAGTCTGGGTACCCCCATTCCTAGGACGCCGACAGTAGCCCCCGGGCCCAAGGCGCGCTCGAGTTGGTTCGGGGCGAAGCCGAAGAAGATGGCCCGAAGCGCCGCAGGCCCCAAACGCCTGCGGGCCAGGCCTGGCGAGTGGTGCGCGGTTGGATGCGGACGACTCCGCTCCCGTGTTTCCTCGACAACTGCCCGAACCGACAAAAGCCTGACGCCCGGTGTCGAGCCATTATTGCTTTCCTTCCCTGTGCTCTTGCTCCTTCACCCATATATCTATCCTCTGCGAGAACTCCTCCAGATCTGAGCGCTGCACCTTCCTCCCCCTTGCTCTCTTGTTCTCAAGGACCTCTCAATGGCGCCCGCCGGCAAGTCGAAGCCCGAAGCTCAAGGCTCATCCTCCGCTTCCACCTCGCCGGTGCTCTCGTAGTCCGCCATAGCCAAGGACGGGGACCTCGCCCCGGTGCTTCCGTCGACGGCGGACGGCACCAATGAGTGGGGGTGGACCTTGATATGGTGCGGCTCTGCGGAGCAGCACAGCCTGGCCAAGTCAGTCTACCCTTTCTTCCTCCACAGCATCTTCTCCGGGCTCGTGCCGCCCTTCTCAGGGTTCTTCTCCGCCATCCTCGAGCACTATGGGATCCAGGCCCTCCATCTCCAACCAAACTCCATCCTGCTCTTGTCCGTCTTCGCCTTTTACTGCGAGGCCTTCGTAGGCGTGAAGCCTTCAGTGGCCCTCTTCCGCCATTTCTTCAGCTTGCGTCTTCACGACGGCGCTCAGCGGTCAGCATGCGTCTCCTTCGTCGCGGTCCAGAGTGGGAACATGCTCTTGAAGGTCGGGAAGAAGGTGGAGAACTTCAGGCACCGCTGGGTCTTCTTGGATGTCCAGGGCCTCAACTCTCGCCTGGAGCTCCCGAAGGGGCTGTCGGAGAAAACTCCTGTGTGGGACTCCGCGAAGCTCACCGACCCCCGGGCCAAGCCCGTCCTAGAGCAGATCTCCCGAGACATCAGCACCAGGAAGTTGTCCGGGGGATGATAGTGAAGGAGTTTCTAGCGCAATGCCTGGCGCCGCTCCAGGCTCACTCGAAGCCCATGTGGGACTACCAGGGTGGTGGGGATGGCATCTGGCTCCGATCCGCTCGTCTGACCAATCGGGAGCTGAACAGGGCCATGGCGACCCTGCTCAAGGGCGACCCCGGGGACCTCCCCGAGGCCTACGTCCCGCCGTATTGCTGCACCGACAAGGCTGATCTGGTCGCCGCCATGCCCACCTTCGACGAGCTGGGGCTCTCTCCGGCTGAGTGCCCTGGCTCCCCTGTGACGGTGTCCTCCGACGACACCGCGGGTGAGGAAGACTCGGAGGAGACCGCGGATGACAATCTGGAAGAGGTGTCCCCTCCGTCACGGAGCGTGCTCCTCCGCGGCTTCAAAGACGACAACGATGCTGGCGAACCCCTGGCTGCAAGTCCTCCGCGATTCGCCAGGGTCCTCAGGGGGCCAGGACCCACTCCTCGGGCCGCGCGGACCGCTGGCCGGGCGACCCCGAGGAAGCGCGAGTCTGGGCCTCCTCCGGAGTGCCCCCCTCGTGCCAGTAAGGCGACTGAGGCGCCTGCCTCGCACCTACCCGAGCCGCAGCCTGCGGGCGAGGTGGCCGCGGCCGGGGTGGGTACGGCCTCCCCGACCGCGGCCCTTGCGGGTGACGCTCCTGCTCCCCTGCACGGTGGCGCCTCCCCGGAGAAGGGCGAGGGCATTCCCGCCTTTGCCGCGGTGGAGAAGAAGAGGAAGTGGGTTCACGTCGAAGAGTAAGTAACCCTGCTTGGTTTTTGGCCGCCCACAGGTAGCTCGCGTGCTCACGGTCCCTTCTTCGCTTGGTAATCAGGAGCGTCGCAGTGCTGAAGGTGAAGAAGAAGAAGGCGGGCGTCAAGCCGAAGGTGCTCTCCGACGCGACGCCCATTCCTGGCGCCCTGCGGACGCCTGATGAGGGGCCGGACGTCGTGGGTGAGGAGGCTCATGGGGCGACTCTCCTTGTCGTGGCCGTGGAGCCCCCGAGGCCAGCGCGTGAGGCTCGCGGGGCGACACTCCTTGTCATGGCGGCGGAGCCCCCGACGCCCATTGGAGAGGCTGCTTCTGCCCTTGGGGATGCATCGACGCTACTGCCGGAGAGGCCAGCCCCCGAGGGCAGGCTGGCCGAGGGGCCGTCCGTCCTTGCCTTGTCTGAGGTGGTGCCGCTGCCTCCGGTGCCCTCAGCCCGCAATGCTTCTGCCCCCTGGTGGCGGCGCCCGCTGCTGCGCAGATGCCACCTCCGGGCCAGACCCTGGCGCCTTCGAGTTGTGGCCTTCTGGTCAAGTCAGGCACCCTGGAGAGGGCTTACGCCACTCTATATCAGGTCCGGGACGATCTCCGGTGCGTCGACGGTCGCCTCGTGAAGGAGCGCTTGGGGCTCCTTTCAGGGTGGCTCCAGGCCGCCGCCGCCGCCATGGCAGTTTGGAGCCAAGCCGAGGCCACCGCTGCTGAGAGCAGGAAGGAAGCCGCGTCAGCCAAGGCGGCTCACGACGCGGCGCTAGCCGATGCAGCGTCTGCCACGAAGCGCTGCGGTGAAGCGGAGGTCAGCCTGAAGGCTCATCAGGAGGAGAAAAATGTGCTCGCGGAACAGCTCCGCCAGCGGGAGGAAGACCTCAAGGCCTGCGAGGCCAAGCTTGCCGACTGCGACTCCGCGCTGTCCCGGGCGGTGGTCGACCAAGCCACGGAGCGCGAGCATCTGGATAATCTGAAGGAGGAAGTAGCGGCGGAGAAGGCTCGGCTAGACGCCAGGGGGGAGGCCCTTGCTGCGGCTGAGGAGAGAAAGGCTACGGAGCGCGATGCCCTCCCCTTCGTCGAGCTCAGGCTTCGCGGAACCCCTGGTAGCTCCTGAGAGCGGCTTTGCGGGGCTCTCTTCCAAGCTCGCCAAGGTGCTCGAGGGTGCCGTTGCCAGGGTGGAGACCGTCTTGGAGAGCGAGTGCCGCGACCTCTTCTTCGCGGCCACGACGCGCGTCGTCAGCCACCTCTACCTTCGCGAGCCGGGTTTCGACTTCGGCGCCGTGATCCGCCTGGTTGATCCTGGGGTTCGCGCCGCTACGGCGATGGCCGTGGAGGGCTCCCTGGAGGCGTTGATGAAGAAGTTCACCTGTGTTGCCGTTCCCACGCCTCCTGCAACTGCGAAGGTCAATGACGACGACGACAACGACAGCGATGTCGACGACGAGCTCCCCGTGGTTGGGGCATGCAGCGGTGTCAGCTCCTCCTCCTAGGTCCTTTCCTGCAACATTTATTGTGCC
This sequence comes from Elymus sibiricus, assembly GCA_039707655.1. NCBI lineage: Eukaryota > Viridiplantae > Streptophyta > Magnoliopsida > Poales > Poaceae > Elymus > Elymus sibiricus. The sequence continues at coordinate 393,158,989 of CM077665.1, read as the reverse complement.
TCGCGGAGGCGTTAGACTTGTTTGCGTTTTCGGAGACATTCAATGCTTGTAATGACTGTTTAAATTATGTGGTTTCCTTCCTCGCCTAGCTTCCTTCCTGCTTGCTGTCGGCAGGGCCCAATCCCACGCATACCTCAACCGCCGTTCGGGCGTCCGGATCACCAGGCCGAGACCAAGGGGTGAGGGGCTACGTGACTAGTGAGGCCCTTGAGTCCCGATGCTCATGTCACAGCCCTAGTTTCTTAATGCTTTCCAATGCATTCATGCATGCATTTAAATTTCAAATGAAATTGAAATGAGGATTGATCAAGCCTCATCATTCACATTTTTGTCAAATAAGCATTATAAAAATTGCTTCAAATAAACCCAAGAAAATGTCTTTGGTTGTCTCATAAAATATTGGATTAGGCTAAAAATGTCAACCAATATTTTTGGATCACATAAACAATTTATCTTGGGCATTTGAATTAATTCAAACCCTATTTGCAATAGATATATATTTTCTATATGGAAAATATATGTCCAATAATTCTGAGAATTAATGTGTGGCATTGGATAAATTCATTTAGTCCACATGACAATTTTCAGGATTTATACAAATGGCTAGCTATTTTATTTTGAGCCAAAACAAATGTCAGAAAAAAATAGAAACCAGATAAAAGGAAAAAGGCCAGGGGACTTACCTGGGCCTCCCTGTAGCAGAAGTGGCCCGGCCCAAGGGTAGGCTCGTCTTCTACCTCTGCCAGTAGGCAGAGGCGAAGCCGAGCACGGCCAGCGCCAGCTCCAGCTCCTGCTTCGTCGTGTCGAGCCCCGGCGTCCCTATCCAACGCCGTGGAGTTCCCTCTCTCTCCCCCGAACTCATTCCCCCCTGCTGCTCTCTCCCTCTCCCATGCTCTCTCCCGCACCAAACCGAGCGCCGCCGCTGCCGTCGCATGCAGCCACGCGACCACCGGTCAGTCCTCGCCCCCCTGACCTGTCCAGAAGCCCCTGCACTCCTCCTCGAGCTCAAGCCGACGGATTCGAGGCTAGAGGCCGTCCAACGCCGCCGTTCCGGTCATCTTCAACCTGCAGACCTGCCAGACTCCATCGTCGATTCGCCGACTACCGGTCGTCCCCGAGCTCACCGACCCGCCCATCGACCCCGCCGTGAGCTCCTCGTCCGTTTCCCTCTCTCCCCGGTCCTTCCCGCGTCCCCTAGGTCGTAGCGCCAGCGCGGCCGAGCTCCGGCCGCCGCGGACGTACTCGCCGTCGTCGTTTCGGGCCACCCCAGAGCCAGCCACCGCCACCAATCGAAGCGCGCGAGCGCCAGGAGCACTCCGGTGCCAGCAGCGCATCCGGAGGTGCTCTGTAACGCCGTCCAGACAATCTCCGGCGATCTTCCGTCGCGGGTTTGGTCGCCGGCGGCCTAACTCTGTCCGGTGCCGACGTGGACTGGCCATTAGGGCCCAATCCAACACTAATTAAGCCCCTGAGCCACTGACCAATGGGCCCTAGGGTGGGTCAAACCCCTGGTCAGCACGGGGCTTAACCCTGGGACACTGACCAGTGGGCCCCACTGGCCAGGTTTGATCTAGACCCGGCGTTGTTGACCTGCTAACGTCATGATGATGCCAGGCTGACGTAATTAATCATTTTTGGAATAAAAGATAATTCAGAAAATTCCAAAAAATGATATAAACTTCTAAAAATCATAGAAAATAACCTGTAACTCGGATTGAAATAATTTATATATGAAAAATTATCAGAAAAATCCAATGAATCTGATGGTGGCATTTTCATGCATGTTAGAGCAAGCTAAATAGGCAAACTTGGACATTTTGTTCAAAACACAATATGTAACCTCACACATGGAGCTGAATTTGAACCTTGGGTTCAAACCATCTTCATTTAACATGTTGATAGATGCATTAGTTCAAACCCGCAACATATTGCCATGACATTATCATGCATCATTGTGAAGCATTTGCCGTGCTTAATTCGTACCTTGTTTGATCTTGTCGATAGACTTGCGAGACGTAGTTATCGACGACATCGAAGAACAGCTGAGTTCTTCCGACAAACAGGCAAGCAACCCCCTTGAGCATATTCGATAGAATCCCACTCTCTCGCTCTTGCTCTCATTTCAATGCATTAGGACAATGCGATTCAACTGCTACTTGTGTTGCGGTAGATGAACCCACTCCTTTGCATCACCTGTCATTGTCACAGTAAATAGCTAAACCAAGCAACCTAGCATACCTGGTAGATGCTTGAGCCATGTTGTGCTATAACCCTATCATGCTTGCTATGCTTAGAGTTGTGTCAGGTCTGATTCATCTGGGTGATGAACCGGAGGGAAACGATTGTGTCCTGATGATGAGGGTTAAGTGTTGAACCTATTTTGGTAAAGGTAGCGATGAGAGGCCATGTAGGAGTACATGGTGGGTTGTCTCATTGAAGCCGCTCATAGGAACTGAGTTCCGTGTTTGTGTTCCAAGACTAGCTACTACCGCACATTGGGCTTCGGTAACTCGAGCTCTCTCGGCCTATTAACCTACCCTGTTCTCAGTCCAGGAGTCGCAGTAGTTCGAAACGTTGATAGGTGTGGCATGGCCTGCGAAGTGGATGAACGGCCCAATCGGGACCGGCTTGGGGCCCTGCTCACAACGTTTGAGGCCATGTTGGAAACCTCGGCCGGACTTCCATTATGGGTTCCAACTCAGATAGGCGACTGCCTAGGACGTGAGTCGTTGTAAGTTAACGTCCGTGGCCGACTCCCTCGCCTGGCTTCCGCTTGAAGGTTGCCGAGGTGCCTTTTTACGTGCACATGGCGATAAGTGTCGGGAGCATGTGTGACGAAGTACACCCCTGCAGGGTAAACTATCTATTCGAATAGCCGCGTCCGCGGATATGGACTACTTGGAGACTTGCATTGTTCATAGACAATTTAATTGGATACTCTAAAATGCTCCAGATAAGTGTGAGTGCTATGGATGGCCTTCTCGTAGGAAGACGAGAGAGGATCCACAGTGGTGTATTGATATGGTGAACATGTGGACTCGTGTGTGCTCTCTCGTAGGGAGACGAGAGAGTAGTGATACGTTGGATATTTTATCATACTTCAGTCTAGCCAAAGGTCAAAGCTGGCATTCTGCAGTAAACCCCACAATCCCGTTCATTGATACATGATGCATATGTAGTTAGATCTTATGTAAGACTTGCTGAGTACCTTCGTACTCACTATTGCTTATTTACATTTTTGCAGAGATAGACGTTGTTCTTTCTATGTTCTTCTTGACGTTGACATCGACGGATTATTTTAGTAACCCAGGCAGGAGTCTGCCTCCTTTGGTAGGGTCATTGTAGCTTTTCAGGCTCTTCTAGCCGCTTTTATTAGATGTCTGTACTCAGACATGTAACTTCCGATTGTTGTTTGTATGCTCTGAATGTTGGGTCATGTGACCCCTCCTTCTTGTAACATTCTACTATGTTGGCTCTTCGGAGCCTTCTAAATAAATGTTATGTTGTAGAGTTTTGTTGTGATGCCATGTTGTATCTACACATATCGTGCATATTGCGTGTATGTTTGAAATGCATTGGTATGTGTGGGATTCGACACCTAGCTGTATACCTTTAGTAGCCTGCCTTACGGGGAAATGCCTCTTTGTGCTTCCACCGAGCCTTGGTAGCTTGCTACTGCTCCGGACACATTGATTGACCGGCGTGTATCCTTCTTGCTGCTGTGTCTGTCCCTTCGGGGAAATGTCTCACAGTGTAATGGAGTCCATGTAGCCTGCTATGACTCGTCTATGCGCAGTTGATGACATTTATGTCCCACGGCGTAATGGAGTCCCTGTAGCTTGCTATGACTCGTCTACACACGCTGATGACCGAGACCTGCATTGTTGGGTTACGTATGCCTGTCCCTATACGGTTGTGCCACTTGGGTCTATAACTAGTCATGTCGACCCGGGTTCTTTGACGTGTGAATGCTAGCGACATGTTCATATCCGTGAGCCAAAAGGCGCAAACGGTCCTGGCCAAGGTAAGGTGGCAGCCGTGGATTACCATGCGTGAGGCCGCAAAGTGGTGTGATATGTTACAGGCTGGATTCATATGGCTTAGGATCGGGGTCCCGACAGCGTTGGTATCAGAGCTGAACTGTCTGTAGGTTTATGAAGCCAAACTGGTCGATGTTGAGTCTAGTAATGCTTTAGGTATATAAGGGAATTGATTGTGGTAGGGAACGTAAGGCTTCTTTTTACTCCTTCCCTCAAGTTACTCTATTCTGGGTCACCCTCTTCCTTGCTACGGGGATTAAGGACTAGGCTTCTTACCTATCTGCTAGGATGACGAGTTATTGGACCACAGACTTATAGAATGGTTGTTGTATCAAGTAATGTCCCATCAGATTTGTGAGAGGTGATGCCTATGTTCTCATTGTGCCTTGAACCATGATGTTGAGTTGTTAAGCTGCCCAAATCTTGTGCAGGCTGCCTCATATTTCATGCCCGTACAGCCGTTATGTTGTCTGAGTTCTTCTAGGTTTAGATATGTTCCGGTGTTCTTCGTTGTTCTGAACCCTGGTTGTTTCCTTGAGGATGTCGGCAGTAACCCGGAGATTTGCTAGTCGTGGTCAGAACCATGGAGATGGTAGGGATGAAGAAGATCCTCCCAACCCGCCTCTGTTGGCGGAGGTTATGCTAGAAGTTGAGAGGAACAAGCGTGCCACCAACCGTCTGTTGGAGCACATCGAGCAGAATACAACCCATCAGCGCAATGAGCTAGTTTCCATCAGAGACTTCATCAAGTTGCAACCGCCCACTTTCCATCATTCCATTGATCCACTGGATGCAGATGATTGGCTCCGGAGTATCAACAACAAGCTGCGTTATGCAAACGTGGCTGAAGGAGACAAGGTCACCTATGCCGCTTATCACCTTGAAGGTTCCGCCAGCCTATGGTGGGAGAACTTCATGGCCATGCGACCTGCAGGCCAAGCTACTTCATGGAAGGAATTCTGTGAGGCTTTCCGTGAGCATCATATTCCCCAGGCCCTGATAGATCATAAGCAAGAGGAGTTCTGCAATCTGACCCAAGGCAAGATGGATGTTGATGCCTATAGTCGAGAGTTTGAACGCCTCGCGCGTTATGCCCGAGAAAAAGTATCCACAGATGCCAAGAAGCAAGCAAGGTTCAGGAAAGGCCTTAACCCGAAGCTTCGTCATGATCTCAGTCTGCATGAGTTCATCAGTTTCCAGGTTCTTGTGAACAAAGCGATCCAAGAGGAGACAAGCGGGATGACCTATGAGGAGCCCCGCAAGCACACCCGTGATATCGGGCCATCTTTAGTTTCTATATCCCAGAAGCGTAGGATATGGATCCCGAACGCCGCTCTTCCTGCTGGATATGCACCGAGGCCATCCTATGTGGCGCCTCGTCTGCCGATGCCATGTGTTCCCCAGAAGAACCTCGTCAACCAGCTGCTCAACCCAAGCCCACGTCCCACCTATGGATCATGCTTCAAATGTAGCCAGCCAGGGCATTATTCAAGGGATTGTCCCTTGCGTGGTTATGTACCGCCCTCTTCATCAAGTGGTGTTATTCGTTGCAAGCCGCCAACCAAGAAGCCTGATGCCAGGTCAGTTGTTTACACTCGTGGATGTGTGCACCATGTAACTGCAGAAGAAGCTCAAGATGATGCTGACGTCGTGCTTAAGACGCTTCTTGTCAATTCTCATCCAGCTTCAGTTCTGTTTGACTCAGGAGCATCCCACTCCTTCATCTCTGAACGTTATGCCTCCTTGCATAACATTGCCTTCGAAGTTATGCCCTCTCCTTTAGTAATTCAAACTCCAGGTTCCAAATGGAAAACTAATGCAGTAAGCCATGGGAACCAAATCCTTGTTGATGGTTTGGTGTTTCCTGCCTCTCTGATAGCCCTCAAAACTTCAGACATCAATATCATTTTGGGGATGGACTGGATGACAGCTCATCATGCCAAAATTGATTGCTTCACTAGGTCTGTTCAGCTTACCCATCCTTCTGGCCAGATAGTCAATATCCAGACCCATATCCCAGAAGGGCGGATATATTCCCTCAATGCCAATCCTCTTCCAGACCTTGAGAACATCCCGGTAGTCCGTGACTTCCCGGATGTTTTTCCAGAAGAACTGCCAGGTGTTCCACCTGACAGAGAAGTAGAGTTTGTCATAGACCTTGTTCCAGGAACTGCTCCCATTGCTAGGAGACCATATAAGATGTCACCCCAAGAGTTAGCTGAGCTTAAAATCTAACTCGATGAATCTTTGAAGAAAGGTTTCATCCGTCCTAGTTCTTCTCCATGGGCTTGTCATGTCCTCTTCGTCAAGAAGAAGGATGGTACGGACAGGATGGTTGTAGAGTATCGACCGGTTAATCTGGTCACGATAAAGAACAAATATCCGCTCCCCAGGATCAACGATCTGTATGATCAGCTCACTGGATCCGCAGTCTTTTCCAAGATGGATTTGAGATTAGGTTATCATCAAATCAAAATCAGGAACGGGGACATTCCAAAGACGGCCTTTGTCACTCGTTATGGCCAATATGAGTACACCGTCATGTCCTTCGGTCTAACCAATGCCCCAGCCACCTTCTCCCGCTTAATGAATTCGATCTTCATGGAGTATCTGGTAAAATTTGTCGTGGTTTACCTCGATGATATCCTTATATACTCGAAGAACGAAGAAGAACATGCTGAGCATCTTAGGCTGGTATTGATGAAACTTCGAGAGCATCGTCTTTACGCCAAATTCTCCAAGTGTGAATTCTGGTTGCCAGAAGTGACCTATCTAGGTCACGTAATCTCTGCGAAAGGTATTGCTGTCAATCCCGAGAGAGTTCAAGCTGTCCTTGACTGGACTCAACCTGAATCGGTGAAGCAAGTTAGGAGTTTCCTTGGCTTAGCGAGCTACTGTCGCCGCTTCGTTGAGAACTTCTCCAAAGTTGCCAAACCTCTAACTGAACTCCTCAAGAAAGATAAGAAGTTCGAGCAGGAGTTGAAAAGACGACTGACTACTGCCCCGGTACTTGTACCCCCGGATTTCACAAAGGACTTTGTTATCTACTGTGATGCTTCGCGACAAGGTCTAGGTTGCATTCTTAAGCAAGATCGTCATGTGATTGCCTACGCATCTCGACAGTTGCGTCCACATGAGGAGAATTATCCAACACACGATCTGGAACTTGCCACTGTAGTTCATGCACTTGTCACTTGGCGACATTACCTTCTGGGTAATCGTTGCGAAATATACACTGATCACTAGAGTCTCAAATATATATTCACGCAACTGGATTTGAATCTCAGGCAAAGACGGTGGATTGAGTTGATTACGGACTACGACTTAGGAATATCTTACACCCCAGGCAAAGCCAATGTCATGGCTGATGCACTAAGTCGTAAATTCTATTGTAACAACCTCATGTTACTACAAAGTCAACCACTTCTCCACGAGGAATTCCGTAAGTTAAATCTTCACATTGTTCCTCAAGGATTCCTTTTTACCTTGGTGGCGAAACCGACTCTTCAGGATCAGATCATTGCTGCTCAGAAGCAGGATACGGGAATTTCTCGGATCAAGAGCAACATTGCCAAGGGAGTTGCTCGTTCCTTCTCGGTAGATGATCAAGGTGTTGTATTCTTTGAGAACCGCTTGGTGGCTCCCAAGAAGCAACAACTTCGAGAGCTGATCCTTAAAGAAGCTCATGAATCTCCTCTCACGATTCATCCCGGCAGTACCAAGATGTATCAGGACCTACGCCAGAGGTTCTGGTGGACCCGGATGAAGAGACAAATCACTTAGTTCGTTGCTAACTGCGATGTTTGTCGTCGTGTTAAGTTAGAGCATCAAAGGCCTGCTGGCACTCTTCAGCCCTTGGCTATTCCCGAGTGGAAATGGGATAGGGTCAGTATGGATTTCATCACCGGCTTTCCAAAGACTAAGAAAGGGAATGATGCCATCTTCGTGGTCATCGATCGCCTTTCGAAAGTTGCTCATTTCCTTCCAGTTCGAGAAAGTATAACTGCTAGTCAGTTAGTAGACCTATATATCTCTCGAATAGTTTCTCTTCATGGTGTTCCTCTAGAGATCAATTCAGATCGTGGAAGTCTTTTCACTTCTCGATTTTGGGAAAGTTTCCAGAATGCTATGGGAACCCATCTCTCCTTTAGCACCGCTTATCACCCTCAGTCAAGTGGTCAAGTCGAAAGAGTCAATCAAATTCTCGAAGATATGCTCAGAGCCTGTGTTATCTCATTCGGAATGAACCGGGAGAAATGTCTTCCATTCGCCGAGTTAGCTTATAACAACAGTTTCCAGTCTAGTCTGGGCAAAGCTCCTTTCGAAGTGTTGTATGGACGAAGGTGTCGAACGCCATTAAACTGGTCAGAAACCGGTGAAAGACAATTCTTTGGACCGGATATGATCCAGGATGCAGAAGAGCAAGTTCGCATCATTCGTGAGAATCCGAAAACAGCCCAGTCTCGTCAAAAGAGTCAATATGACCGTCGTCATAAGGACGTAAGTTATGAAGTTGATGAGAAGGCTTACCTTCGGGTTACACCTCACAAGGGTACCCATCGTTTCGGTATCAATGGCAAATTGGCTCCTCGTTACATTGGTCCTTTTCGCATTCTCGCTAAACGAGGAGAGGTTGCCTACCAATTGGAACTACCTCCGCAACTTTCCAAAGTTCATGATGTGTTCCACGTTTCTCAACTCAGGCGTTGCTTCAAGGATCCTGTCCACGAAGTAGACCACGAAACGCTTGATCTTCAAGATGATCTCTCATATCGAGAATATCCTATTCGTATTCTCGATGAAGCCTAGCGCGGCACTCGACGTCGCAGCATCCAGTTTCTCAAGGTTCAGTGGTCACACCATTCCGAGGATGAAGCAACCTGGGAGCGTGAAGATCGTCTTCGGCTTGAGTACCCCGCACTCTTCCCGACTACGCCTGAATCTTGGGACGAGATTCTTGTTTAGTGGGGGTGAGTTGTCACAGCCCTAGTTTCTTAATGCTTGCCAATGCATTCATGCATGCATTTAAATTTCAAATGAAATTGAAATGAGGATTGATCAATCCTCATCATTCAAATTTTTGTCAAATAAGCATTATAAAAATTGCTTCAAATAAACCCAAGAAAATGTCTTTGGTTTTCCAATAAAATATTGGATTGAGCTAAAAATGTCAACCAATATTTTTGGATCACATAAACAATTTATCTTGGGCATTTGAATTAATTCAAACCCTATGTGCAATAGATATATATTTTCTATATGGAAAATATATGTCCAATAATTCTGAGAATTAATGTGTGGCATAGGATAAATTCATTTAGTCCACATGACAATTTTCAGGATTTATACAAATGGCTAGCTATTTTATTTTGAGCCAAAACAAATGTCAGAAAAAATAGAAAACAGATAAAACGAAAAAGGCCAGGGGACTTACCTGGGCCTCCCTGTAGCAGAAGTGGCCCGGCCCAAGGGCAGGCTCGTCTTCTACCTCTGCCAGTAGGCAGAGGCGAAGCCGAGCACGGCCAGCGCCAGCGCCAGCTCCTGCTTCGTCGTGTCGAGCCCCGGCGTCCCTATCCAACGCCGTGGAGCTACCTCTCTCTCCCCCGAACTCACCCCCCTGATGCTCTCTCCCTCTCCCTACTCTCTCCCACACCAAACCGAGTGCCGCCGCCGCCGTCGCACGCAGCCACACGACCACCGGACAGTCCTCGCCCCCCTGACTTGTCCAGAAGCCCCTGCGCTCCTCCTCGAGCTCAAGCCGACGGATTCGAGGCCAGAGGCCGTCCAACGCCGCCGTTCTGGTCATCTTCAACCTGCAGACCCGCCGGACTCCATCGTCGATTCGCCGGCTACCGGTCATCCCCGAGCTCACCGACCCGCCAATCGACCCCGCCGTGAGCTCCTCGTCCATTTCCCTCTCTCCCCAGTCCTTCCCGCATCCCCTAGGCCGTAACGCCACCGCGGCCGAGCTCCGGCCGCCGCGGACGTACTCGCCGTTGTCGTTTCGGGACACCCCAGAGCCAGCCACCGCCACCAATCGAAGCGCGCGAGCGTCAGGAGCACTCCGGTGCCAGCAGCGCATCCGGAGGTGCTCTGTAGCGCCGTCCCGACCATCTCCGGAGATCTTCCTTCGCGGGTTTGGTCACCGGCGGCCTAACTCCGGCCGGTGCCGACGTGGACTGGCCATTAGGGCCAAATCCACCACTAATTAAGCCCCTGAGCCACTGACCAATGGGCCCTGGGGTGGGTCAAACCCCTGGTCAGCACGGGGATTAACCTTGGGTCACTGACCAGTGGGCCCCACTGGCCAGGTTTGACATGGACCCGGCGCTGTTGACCTGCTGACGTCATGATGACGTCAGGCTGACGTAATTAATCATTTTTGGAATAAAAGATAATTCAGAAAATTCCAGAAAATGATATAAACTTCTAAAAATCATAGAAAATAATCTGTAACTCAGATTGAAATAATTTATATCTGAAAAATTATCAGAAAAATCCAATGAATCTGATGGTGGCATTTTCATGCATGTTAGAGCAAGCTAAATAGGCAAACTTGGACATTTTGTTCAAAACACATTATGTAACCTCACACATGGAGCTGAATTTGAACCTTGGGTTCAAACCATGTTCAGTTAACATGTTGATAGATGCATTAGCTCAAACCAGCAACATATTGCCATGACATTATCATGCATCATTGTGAAGCATTTACCGTGCTTAATTCGTACCTTGTTTGATCTTGTCGATAGACTTGCGAGACGTAGTTATCGACGACATCGAAGAACAGCTGAGTTCTTCCGATAAACAGGCAAGAAACCCCCTTGAGCATATTCGATACAATCCCACTCTCTCGCTCTTGCTCTCATTTCAATGCATTAGGACAATGCGATTCAACTGCTACCTGTGTTGCGGTAGATGAACCCACTCCTTTACATGACCTGTCATTGTCACAGTAAATAGCTAAGCCAAGCAACCTAGCATACCTGGTAGATGCTTGAGCCATGTTGTGCTATAACCCTGTCATGCTTGCTATGCTTAGAGTTGTGTCAGGTCTGATTCATCTGGGTGATGAACCGGAGTGAAACGATTGTGTCTTGATGATGAGGGTTAAGTGTTGAACCTATTTTGGTAAAGGTAGCGATGAGAGGCCATGTAGGAGTACATGGTGGGTTGTCTCATTGAAGCCGCTCATAGGAACTGAGTTCCGTGTTTGTGTTCCAAGACTAGCTACTACAGCACATTGGGCTTCGGTAACTCGAGCTCTCTCGGCCTATTAACCTACCCTGTTCTCAGTCCAGGAGTCGCAGTAGTTCGAAACGTTGATAGGTGTGGCATGGCCTGCGAAGTGGATGAACGGCCCAATCGGGACCGGCTTGGGGCCCTGCTCACAACGTTTGAGGCCATGTTGGAAACCTCGGCCGGACTTCCATTATGGGTTCCAACTCAGATAGGCGACTGCCTAGGACGTGAGTCGTTGTAAGTTAACGTCCGTGGCCGACTCCCTCGCCTGGCTTCCGCTTGAAGGTTGCCGAGGTGCCTTTTTACGTGCACATGGCGATAAGTGTCGGGAGCATGTGTGACGAAGTACACCCCTGCAGGGTAAACTATCTATTCGAATAGCCGCGTCCGCGGATATGGACTACTTGGAGACTTGCATTGTTCATAGACAATTTAACTGGATACTCTAAAATGCTCCAGATAAGTGTGAGTGCTATGGATGGCCTTCTCGTAGGAAGACGAGAGAGGATCCACAGTGGTGTATTGATATGGTGAACATGTGGACTCGTGTGTGCTCTCTCGTAGGGAGACGAGAGAGTAGTGATACGTTGGATATTTTATCATACTTCAGTCTAGCCAAAGGTCAAAGCTGGCATTCTGCAGTAAACCCCACAATCCCGTTCATTGATACATGATGCATATGTAGTTAGATCTTATGTAAGACTTGCTGAGTACCTTCGTACTCACTGTTGCTTATTTACGTTTTTGCAGAGATAGACGTTGTTCTTTCTATGTTCTTCTTGACGTTGACATCGACGGATTATTTTAGTAACCCAGGCAGGAGTCTGCCTCCTTTGGTAGGGTCATTGTAGCTTTTCAGGCTGTTCTAGCCGCTTTTATTAGATGTCTGTACTCAGACATGTAACTTCCGATTGTTGTTTGTATGCTCTGAATGTTGGGTCATGTGACCCCTCCTGCTTGTAACATTCTACTATGTTGGCTCTTCGGAGCCTTCTAAATAAATGTTATGTTGTAGAGTTTTGTTGTGATGCCATGTTGTATCTACACATATCGTGCATATTGCGTGTATGTTTGAAATGCATTGGTATGTGTGGGATTCGACACCTAGCTGTATACCTTTAGTAGCCTGCCTTACGGGGAAATGCCTCTTTGTGCTTCCACCGAGCCTTGGTAGCTTGCTACTGCTCCGGACACATTGATTGACCGGCGTGTATCCTTCTTGCTGCTGTGTCTGTCCCTTCGGGGAAATGTCTCACAGTGTAATGGAGTCCATGTAGCTTGCTATGACTCGTCTACGCGCAGTTGATGACATTTATGTCCCACGACGTAATGGAGTCCCTGTAGCTTGCTATGACTCGTCTACACACGCTGATGACCGACACCTGCATTGTTGGGTTACGTATGCCTGTCCCTGTACGGTTGTGTCACTTGGGTCTATAACTAGTCATGTCGACCCGGGTTCTTTGACGTGTGAATGCTAGCGACATGTTCATATCCGTGAGCCAAAATGCACAAACGGTCCCGGCCAAGGTAAGGTGGCAGCCGTGGGTTACCATGCGTGAGGCCGCAAAGTGGTGTGACATGTTACAGGATGGATTCATATGGCTTAGGATCGGGGTCCCGACAGCCTAGGAATCCCCCTTGACGTACGAGCCGCCCTCATGAAGGGAACATGCCGACAACGGGGTTGATTTGGAGATTTGGAGCGCCTTGAGCTCTGCGTCGGCAGGGCCCGATCCCGTGCATACCTCAACCGCCGTTGGGGCGTCCGGATCATCAGGACGAGACCAAGGGGTGATGGGCTACGTGACTAGTGAGGCCCATGAGTCGCGATGCTCAGGGGTCCCCCTTGACGTACGAGCGGCTCCCATACCTTTCCTCGCCAGCTTTCGCTTGGGAGAGATGCGGGAAGACCAGGTATCAGGGACCTGGGGAGGTGGCGTGCGCCAGGACCGGCCTGAGCGTAGCCCCCGTGCAGCCCCCTCGCGCGGGCATCCCAGGGGAATGCTGCGATACGGGGCCGTGAGGGGCCGTCCTGAGGTTGGATGCAGCCGCTAGGGTGCCCTCAGTTGTTTATCCACCAGCGTGGAGCATGGGGCTTCCACGTTGCATGGGCATAGCCGCTGAGCGACAGTGTCGTCTGCCAGCGCGGAGCATGGGGATTCCACTTGGACGTGGGAAGGGGGGGCTCGGCTCCTGAGCCCCCGGGCATGTACAGCCCATTAAGTTCGTACGCGTGGCCTGCACGGTAGAACTGGAGGTGTATTTGGGCACCCGTGAGCCAGTGCGGGTCTCACGAGGCCCTACCTCAAAGGCGGGTTGCGCCTGAATCTTCTGGTAGGAGGCGCCATTGCAAGTCCTGTATATTTTTGGAGAAACCTGCGCCGAAAGAATTTCCGAGGGCCATCGCATGAGAAGGCCAAACACCAATGACCCCTGGAGGTGACGTGAGCGGGGCCGGCCCGCCGGACAGAGCTCAGCCATTGGATTTATCAACGCTGCAGTGACGGACCCGAGCACAGACGCCGTGCCTAGTCTTCTCATGCGACAAACCCGAGGAGAAAACACCCGGCGCGCGGCTCCCGCGGCGGCAAAACGCCGACTGTGGTTGCAGGAACCGTGCCGCGCGCCCTGACTCACCCACTCTCGATTAGCTCATGCAAGGATGTAGCACCAAGGGCCACGGGAGGTGACATTCACGGGGCTGGCCCGCGAGACAGAGCTCGACCGCTTGGATTTGTCAACGCTGCAGGGATGGACCCGAGCACAGACGTCGTGCCAGCCTTAATCACGAGGCGGTCGAAGGCGGGATTGTTAGGGCGCGGCGACATTCACGGTGGCGAAGCACCGAGCATGCAGGTTGGAATACTTAGGAAATTTATCAAATGCATAAGAGGTTCTGATACATGCGCAAACGACGCGGCTATGGGGACGGGCCCCAACCGCCTGAGGATAATGCAGCCCGATGGGCGCCCTCAATCCGAACAAACCAAAAAGTTACCTGGGACGAACCAAAAAGTCACCTGGCAGCGATACCGCTGAAGCGTCGAGGTAGTCATTGAAGCCTGGCCTTCATGAGCCCGACGCCTCCAGAGGCTCGGGGTCCTCGCTAGGGCCTGGCACCTCCTCCAGGACCGCGCGGCGCCGGGCCTCGTAGGGCGCGAGCATGGCCTGGGCAAGGCGCTGGTACGTGGGACCCGCATTCACCAGGCCAAAGGGCATGCGGATGTAGTTGCACGGATGGACCCCACTGCGGCCGACGCGCGACGGCCAGAAGAGGTCCTGGGACGCGGCCCTGTTAATGCCCGGTATGTCGACGCAGACGCGCAGCATGCCGCCCGAGCCGGGGACGGTGGCTGTGCTAGGTGGTGCGGGGCGACACCCGCCTCGCATGGCCTGCGCCTCCTGAAGCTCCTTGATCGCATCGGCGATGAACTCCCGCGAACCTGGCGCCTCGCGCCGTGCTCCTTGCTTGAGTGGGCGCGCGTCGAAGCACGCCTCCATGTTGTGCCCGAGCACCTCCCTTGTCTCACTGGTCAGGTCGGAAGCCTCCCAGATGGAAGCCCCCGAGCCCGACCCGAGGGAGGCGCCGAGCGCGCCTTCCTCTGCGAGGGGGAAGGAGCCCTGGCTCCGGGCGCGGAGCCTGAGGCGCCATCCTTGGAGGCCTCCGCCCCCTGACGCCCCTTGGAGAGGAGCTGCTTCTTCTTCCTAGGGACATCCTCAGGAGGCAGGATGCCACCTTCGTCGTCAGAGTTTTCCACCGCTGCGGCCCGGTAGGCGCGCTCGAGGGAGCAAACGGCGTCCTTCTCATTGCAAGCGACAGTGATGATGCCACCACTCCCCGGCATCATGAGGACCTTGTAGCCATGGTGAGTCACCGCCATGAACTTGGCGAGGGCAGGGTACCCGAGGATCGCGTTGTATGGGAGGTGGATGTGAGCGACGTCGAAGTCGATGAGCTCGGTGTGGTAGTTGCTACGCCCGCCGAAGGTGATCGGCAGGCGCACTTGCCCGATGGGGACGGTGGAGCCATCAATGACCCCTGAGAAAGGCTTGGTTGGCATGAGCTGGTCATAGGGCACTTGGAGCATCTTGAACGTTTTGATGGAGAGGACATTGAGCCCAGCGCCACCGTCGATAAGGGTCTTGGTGTCGAGGACGTTGCTGATGGTCGGCGTGCACAGCATGGGGAGCGCGCCTGCCACGGCCGAGCACCTGAGTTGATCCTTGGAGTCGAAGGTGATGGCACACTGTGACCACTTGAGGGGACGCACGGCCTCAAGCTTCGGGAGAGCCGCGTTCACCTCCCGCGAGAACTGCTTGAAGATCCGGTTCAACGCAGGGGCCTGAGCGCCGCCCAGGATGCAAGTGATTGCCCTGGCTTCCTGGAAGCCCCCTGCCCCATCGTTCTGCCTGTCTTCTTCCTTCCTCCTGGGTGGCGGCGGCAGCGGGGGGAGGCCGGCCTCACGAGGCTGGTCGCGGCGGGGCCCCTCACGAGGCTCATTGCGCCAGCGGTCCTCCCGAGGCTGGTCGCGCCACTCCTGACGCGGGTCACGACTGTCCCAGCGGCCTCCACCACGGCCTCCACCGCGACTATAGCCACGGTCGCCGCGCCCAGGGCGACGACCGAAATGCTCGTCGCGGAGCGACTTGAGCTCCTAGCAGTCGTTGGTGTTGTGGTTGTTGGAGCAATGGAAAATGCAGAACGGCCGTCCACCCCTGGGGGGCTCCTCATCTCGACTGCGCTTCGCCCCAGGTTCCGCCACCAGCACCGCGGGGGCCTTGCGCTTCGTTTCCTTGGCCTTGGTCTTCTTGTCTTCAGGGTCTGCCTCCGGAAGCTCGAGGAGGGAGAGGTGGCCCTCCTCGGCCTTCGCGCACTTGTTCGCCAGGTTGAACATTTCCAGAGCAGAGCACAAGTCGTCATGGATGGCGAGCTCCTCCCTCATCATGAGGTCCCTGACACCATCGGTGAACGCCGAGATGATGGCCTCATCCGACGCCCTCGGGATCTTGAGGCGAACAGTCGTGAAACGTTGTATGTACTTGTGCAAGGTCTTGCCCGGCTATTGCTTCACGCGACGCAGGTCAGTCACGGCGAGGGCGCGGTCGCGAGTGCCTTGGAAGTTGGCGACGAAGCGCTCGCGAAGTTCGTCTCAGGAGGTGATCGACCCCTCCGGGAGGTTGAGGAGCCAGGAGAGCGCACCACCCTTGAGGGCCATGGGGAACCAGTTCGCCATGACCTTGTCGTCTCCACTGGCCGCCTCAATGCTCAGCGAGTAGAGCTGTAGGAATTCCGTGGGGTCGGGGGTGCCGTCGTAGCGAGGAGTCAGGTCCGGCTTGAACTTGCTGGGCCAGGCGACCCGCCGCAGCTCCGGGGGGATGGCGCGGCACCCCACCGCACCCACGGGTGCCGAGCGCACGGGAGGGGCCCGGTCTTGGCATTCCTGCGCCACAGCCTCCAGAGGCGCACGGTCGTGACGCTGGCGCAGCGGCGCAGGGAGTGCACACATCAGCGCGTGGCCGTGGCACCACCTGGCAGCTTACTTCATCCCTCGCCCGCGCCGGTGGACCGCGCGGCTGGTCACCCGAGTGTGCTTCACGCCTAGGCTCGGGGTCGGCGTCGCGTTGGGGAGGAGGGGGTGGTGCACCATGGGCCACGTCGCCCGCCAGAGAGGGCGGGGGACGGAGCGAGTAGGAGAACGCCGGGGCGTCGCCGGCGGCGCTGACGAGCTCCGCGATGCTCCCGAGCCAGTCGTCGTAGCGGTTGGGGGCAGGGCGGTAGCGCAGCAGCTCGCGCGCCATGAGCAGTGCTACCGGCCCGTGCGCCTGCCCGGGGCGAGCGTGGGAGGACGACCCAGTAGCTGGAACGATGGACGGGGTGGCAGTGCCGCCGTCGCGCCGTGCGGTGACCGGCTGCGACGAGTCATGCTGCTCATGGGCATCTGGGCCCGTAGCGGCGTCGGCCGCAAGAGAGGCGGATCGACGCGCGGCAGTGCGGCCCACTGGCGCTGTCTGGGCGACACGAGCAGCCCGGCGCTCGGCACGGGCTCGGCGAGCGTCAGCCATCGGAGCGGTGGAGCGGAGAGGAGGCGAAGCTTGAAGAAAGATTTCTACACGCCCCTACCTGGCGCGCTAAATGTCGGATTTTGGGCTCCGCAAAACCCAAAGAGGTTCGAACTCAGGGGCGTGTACGAAGATCCCAACCTGCTTCGGCCCCAAGCTCACAGCTCCAAGGCCTAGCCCAATCGACTCGCTCAATCACGAGGAAGAAAGCTCACACGCGGATTTACCAAGGTTCGGGCCGCTGCGAAGCGTAAAACCCTACTCCTGCTTTTGGTGGATTGCCTCACGAGGAGGTTTGTGGATGAACTGGTACAATGGTGAGTAACCTCGCGAGGGCGCTCGGGTGGTTCTCTTGTTCCGTCCCCCTCTACGGCACAGCCTAGTCCCTCTTTATAATGGCTTGGGTCCTCTTCCCTTATCGCATTGGCGGGAAGGGATCCCACAGCGCCAATTTCAATGGGGGACAAGGAGTACACCTTATCCTGACAAAAGGTGGTCTTCGCCTGCAAAGTAGCTGGTGGTGACGCGGAGGTGGGCTCGGCGGTGACATCCGTCCTACCGAGCCCGTTGGCCTGGTCTTGTTACACCAGAATGGAAAGCTTTGGTGGGACGCCTCGGGAAGCCGCGTACGCCCTTGCCTCCTTTGCACCAAAGAGGAAACTGTCTTCTCTACGCGCGCTGGTGCCCGCCTGGCCTGGCTTGCGTCACCCCCGACCTCGCGAGGCCGGGCACTGCATAGAGATCTCCGCCCCTCGGGAGGCAACCTGGGGTGGCCTCCTCCCTCCAGGGGTCTTGGCGTCGTCCTCCTCGCGAGGGTGGTACTCTCGTGAGGGCCTTGTCTTGAGTGAAGCCGCGCCGGGCCGTACCGGCTGTCGAAGTGGGCCACGCCCTGGGCCGCAGGCAGGCAAGTCTGGGTACCCCCGTTCCCAGGACGCCGATAGATGGAGTTACATATTTGCAAATTTGTGGACCGGCATAATATGTTACAAATTTAATAAAAAAGTAATATTTAAAAAAAATTAGCTGGCTATTATGGATGACGCACAAGGTACCCCTCCAGTGCATTCTACCACCTTGGCTAAGATAATAACCAAGGAAGAGTCGCCCATCAAAGACAAAGGAAAAACCAGCCTGCACTATTCTTCTTTCGAAGACTTGGATGTAAACTCCTTGCATCAGAATTATTGACCCGACTATCTGAGAGCCGGGACACAGAGGCTTTGATGATTAGTACTTTGAAGAGAAAGTATGAGGTAACATTCTTCCCTGATGATTTATTTGTCCATGTTGTCCTAATATCCATATGTATGTAGCCCCCAACTCTCAGGTAGGAAAGTAAAACTTGTCTGCCAGAGACTTGCTTAGTTGAATGAAAATGTGCAACATGATGAAATTGTACTCCCCAAGGGCCGTCTTGTCTAATTGTATTGCCAACTCGGGTGTTATAGCCCTGTCTTTATAAAATTGAATATGCATTAGCCCTCAAGTGCCGGCTCAAAAGCTATGCTTTTGATCTTGGGTAGAATGAATTCCTGTAGCCCCCAAGTGCCGGCTCAAAATCTTGATTTTGATCTGGGACTTGAAATAAACTTGGTTAGAACTAATTCATGTAGCCCCCAAGTGCCGGCTCAAAATCTTGATTTTGATCTCAGACTTGAAATAAACTTGTGTAGAACTAATTCATGTAGCCCCCAAGGGTCGGCTCAAAATCTTGATTTTGATCCGGGACTTGATATAAACTTGGGTATAACTAATTCCTGTAGCCCCCAAGTGCCGGCTTAAAATCTTGATTTTGATCTAGGACTTCATATTTGTAAGACTTCATGTAACGCTGATCATTTGTTTCTACATGAAATGAACCAGAGGGAAGCACAAGCTCCCGGCTTGTTTAAAAATCTGAAGGTTGAGAAGAAGCTGCAAGAAAAAGCAGAAAAAATGTCTTCAGATTTCCACAGGTCCCTGCTGGTCTGCATAGAACAATTCCAAAAGACCCCGGAAGATTTTGCAAAAGATATGGCTGGCTTGATTGATCGTGCTAAAAAGGCCGAGTCAGAACTGAAGCCCGTGGACAAGGAACTGAAAGCTCTCAAGGGACATATTCAGTCAATGTGCATAGCCATCTTTGGTAAGTGCCTATTGCTTTACTGTGATTTTGTCCGAAAAACATTACCGGGTCAAAATGTATTTGAGTTACCGATTTGATGTGTTTGCTTTGGCAGGAAGAAAACATCATAGTTTGAGGGAGCTGCCCTTGACCAAACTCAAAGCTTGTTATAAATTTATGGAGCGGCTCTATGTAGGTGGTGCCAATTGTATTATGGAAATAAAAAACACAAAGGCACCACCGGCTTATATGATGGACATGTTGAATTAGCTGTCAATTGTGCCACAATGGATTCAGGAGTTGAAAAGAGCTGCTTGCCGATCTGGAGCAATGAATGCACTGACCCGGGCTCAAGCATATCATCCGGAGATGAATCCGGCACTTCTAGCGGGAGGATTTCCAGAGTTTAATGTCAACAACACTCCTTTCACTAAGAAGGATTATCTACGATGTATGAGATCAACCCGGGTTGCTGCGACAAAAATCGCTGAAGAATTGGACTTGTCAAAATTTGAAGCCGGATATGATGAAAATGGGGAACGCCAAGATCATCCAGCGCCAAAACCATTTGAGCTGGCTTTCCCACGTAAGAAATCTTTTGCCTCAGACGTCAGTACTTCAGACTTGCTTAGGGACGCCACAGCTTTTGAGGCATTGTCTTCAATCAGTGGCTACAAGACGACCCCCCGACAAAAGAGGCGACTGAAGCTGACGAGTCAACATAAATTCAACCTGACAATCCATGATCAGAAGAATTCTGCGGCCGGGTTATTAATGTCGAGCTGCTTTGCTTAAGAACTGTATCAAAAATTGCCCAACACGCGCCGGGGGAGGCGGCGCGGTGCATGCCACGGGAAGTCGACGCACGAGGACGGCGAAGTGGACCGAGGGCCACGGTGGTATGGCCCGAAGGGGCGATGCAGCGGCAACAGGCGGGTCGTGGCGACGGCGGGAAGACCACATAGCAGCGGCGTTGATCCCGTGCAGCGTCGCTATAGCCCGAAGGGGCGACGCAGTGGCGGGGGCGACGGCGGGAAGATCCCATAGCAGCGGTGTTGATCCCATGCAGCGACGCTATAGCCAGAAGGGGTGACGCAGCAGCGACGCTATAACCCGAAGGGGTGACGCAGCAGCAGCGCTAGGGTCATTGCAGCAGTGGTCGAGGTAGCCGTCACTAACGTTGTGACTGCGGGGATGTTGAGTATTATGATTAGTAGGAAGTATATGATATATTAGGATTTGTTCCTGCCTTATCTTGTACTTCAAATTGATCGAGAAATTCACTTTGGCTCATAGGTGTATATGCACCCATCGTGTAAATACACATTTCAAAATGTTAAAAAAATTCAATAAAAAATCCCGTGTGTAAATCCGGACATTATATGTGCGTGCACCAAGTTTCGATGAAAAATGACATTTTTTGTGGCTTGTGTAAAAAAGACAATTTTCGATGCTTGATTACAGCTATTCACGAGGCATATTTTTATCTTTTTTATAGATGCCACAAATTTTTTCCTTTTTCACCAAAATTTTGTGTGCAAACATAGGATGTCCTTATGTACACGCGGTATTTTTTCTTGAATTTTTTTAACATTTTGAAATGTGTATTTTATATGTATTTCATAATAGGTGTATATACACCTAGGAGCCAAAACGCCACTCTCAAATTGATCATTGTACTTCTATATATATACATATATATGTCCACAAGGCACAAGCAATATACATCGATTCAACCAATCCCTCTCTCTCATGTCTAACACACTTCCACTTCCAAGACCCTCGTGCTTCCGTCATGACACCATTTCTCACAACATGGCACCGATGGACATGGAGCCAGGCACGGGGTCGTCCCAGCCGGTGGACTGCCAGTCACGGTGCACGGGCACGACGTGGACGGCCAGCGCGCACATCTTACCACGGCCTTGGGGTTCGGCGTGTCGTCCCTCGCGTGTGGGTGGCGCAGTTGGGCTGGGTTGCCGGCCCCGACGTGATGATGTTGTTTGCCGCCGTCATCTACTACACCTCGGCGCTCCTGGCCAACTGCTACCACACCGACGACCCTGTGTCCAGCCCGCGTAACCGCACCTACATGGATGCGGTCTGCGCCACCCTTGACGGGTCCATGGTGAAGCTCTGCGGCGCCGTATAGTTTATTAACCTAGTCGGCTTTGGCATCGGCATCACCATCACCGCCGTCGGTAGCATCCTGTAAGGAGCTAGCTACAATCTTTATACGACTTGCTACTTTTTTTAGCTATTTCCGTCAATTGTTCATACGACTTGCTACCTTCGTTCGTGTTGAACAGAGCGATCAAGGAGGCCAACTGCTTCCATAAGGAAGGGCACAAGGGCCATTGCAGCAGCTCCTCCACGGCCCTGTTCATTGCCATCTATGGGATCTATGAGTAGTTGCGGAGCTAGCCGAAAATCACTGGGGGGACGAAACATAAATCATCAGTGTTTTGGGGGGGGGGGGGGGGGGGGGGGGGGCGTACCGACATTGTAACAAACTATCAGCGAACGGGGACTGCATGGCAGCCTCACCGGCGTCTTCGTTGGCAAAAATAGCACGGTGATGCAGAAAGTTTGGCATTGTCTTCAGGCGTTCGGAAACATCGCATTCGCCTATGCCTTCTCAATCGTCCTGCTCGAGATCCAAGTAAGTCCCTATCCAGATATAGTCCAAGCTTGCTCTGCTCAAGGTCGGTCTGTCTGTGCTTAGAAAACACCGGTTGCAAGATCTACAAGGCTCGCGGATGCCGTGGGATCGCAATACAACACAGTAGAAATTAGGAGGCAATCTGGCTTATTCGTGTTCTCGTGTGTGTTTTGTTTCCAGCCGCCTGGCTGTTTGTTGTGTTTCCAGTAGAGATTAGGAGGCACTAAAAAATGCCTTCAAAGGTGTAACAAGGTGTTTCAAGAAAACGCGCTTTCGAAGAATACCTCCGTACTTCGAGGAGATTTTCAAAACACATGTAACTGTAGTTGGTACGTAAAAACAATGGCATGTCATGTTTGTCCTATCGTGTAGTACTGCTAGGCATGGCCTAGCTGCTGCCGGGAAGCAGCATGTTTGCTATAACACACCCGCATTCCTGTCTGCATAGCGACACAGGTCACGTACGGTCCACCGTATGCTTGATTTCCGCTTAGGCTAGAGAGTTCTTAGAAGACAATATGCGACTATCCTTTTAAAGCGCCTAAATCATTGCTCGGTAGGCAGTAGTTATGAATGCATCAGCTGTACGTGAGCTAGCTTTGACCAAAGTAACCGGCCAGTGGCGGCCAAATTCACTGTTTTGGCCCTTTTCTCGAAGTTCAGCCCGATCTGACCCTGTGTGGAAAAAAATCGGATCTGACCCTTTTCCTACTGCCACCCGAGCTGGCGTTAGGCTTGCAAATGCTACCACCATCGTCAGTAGCGGTAGGGACCCGGTCAACATAGACGACGCCGTCTGTCCCGCTGATGTGGATAAGTGGCTACCGCCACAGGGAGCGGCGGTAGGATATGGTGGCCTACCGCCACCGAGGGTGGCGGTAGGGTACTTAGTTTGGTTAAATGAGTGAGGGGAGGTTTGGTGGGTCCCACCAGCCACCCGTTCACCCCCAAATCTCCCTATCCCCCGAGCTGAGCTCCTCTCCCCTCTCTCTCCCATTCTTGCCTCCACCAAATCCATCTCCATTGCTTGAGTTTTCTCCGGTGGATCGAGCCCAATTTCATCACTCAAGGTACCTCACTCACTCTCTTCTTTTTGGTTGGTTGGAATCATCTCATTTGGTGGCATTCTTTACTTGTATGCAAACCCTAGTTTAGTTCATTTTGGTGTGAAATCAATGGATTTGAGGGATGATAGGGTTGTTTGTATGCTTTAATATGTGTAGTATGCCTAATCATCATGTTTGTAACATCGATCTATAGTTATTGTTTGGCATTTTTGTAGGTTTAGGGTTAGGGTTAGGCAATGTCATTAGTAAGTAGTTAGGGTTAAGCAATGATATTTTGTTATTTGTGTTGTTGTTTGAATTTAATGCATAAATCGTTTTTATCCATGAATGCGTAGTAGTTATTTGGTCCATATTATGGTGCCGACCTATCATTGACCTTTTTTACAATGTATTTACATGGATAAACTCGTTAATGTATATTATTTGGATAAGGAGACATTTATGAAAGGCAATGCCGATGAAGGGGAAGAGTCCATGGTTTTGAAAGTTAAAAGTGTGTTAAATTGGATTGACCCAAATGATGAACTTAAACTTATTGGAAGGTATGACGTTGGAGTGCGGGTGAAGTCACAATTGAAGAGTATGCCTATCACCTTAGAATTGCATTGGAAGGTGTACGAGGATAAAGTAGTTGAATCACAAGACAAATCACTTGAATTATTTGCCACCAAGGTTGAGTTTCCTGTGCTAGAAATTGACTTGAACCGACATGCCTCCTCCCCAATATATGATGGAAGGGTGGAGGTGTATGTCCCCAATTATTCTAGTCAACCACCAAATGAAGCACAGATGAATGATAGAGCCATGGTAATGCAAGAGGAAGAGGTTCATGTTGATGCTGACGCTGCTCATGTTGGTGATGATGATGCTCATGTTTACGATGATGCTATTGCCCATGTTGATGCTTATGCGGAAGCTGAAGAGATTCATTATAATCCCATTGGAAACTTGGATGTGATTCTGTACCAGCAAGACATGGATCGTAGCCTCCCCTATAGATGTATGTAAGTGTATGACTCGGATGACGAGGGTCCGGCGGAGGAATTGGACGAGTATGGATTCACTGCACAAGAAAATGAAATTTTCAAGAAGGCGATGGGGAAGGAAAGAGGTGCCCCATTGTTTTGTGATGTTAGTCTTGCCGACAAGGTCGTTATTGATGGTGGCATGAGATTGGGGTTGCTTGAACCAACACCGTCCCCGAAGGTCGGTGACCCTAAACCCAAGGATGAGGATGAGAATGCTCATTTGAAGAAAGGCACCAAGTTTGGTTGCTTGGAAGAGTTCAAGATATGCTTGAGTGACTATGTCATTAGGAACCATAGGCCGTTTGTTGTTGGTCATTCCAACCAAAATATGCGATACACCATCAAATGTGACAAAGAAGGTTGCCGTTGGATGGTTCGTGGAAGAAAAATTCAAGAAACCGGGCAATGGGTGCGGAAGAGTTATGTGGCCACTCACATGTGCATACTGCCGGACAAAGCTGACCGAAGCAAGGGACACCATCAACTCATGTCTGAGTTTTTAGGATACAAATTGTTGAATCAGATATCCCATGATCCAACCGTGAAGGTGAAGTTGCTCAGGAGTTCGGTTGAAGAACGATTCGGATACAAGGACAACTATTGGAAGGTATGGAAGGCCAAGGCAAATGCTATCAGGATGTTGCATGGTGATTATGAGGCCGCATATAATATTATCCCGAGGATGTTGGGAGCCATCGCACATAGGAACCCTGGCATGTGGCATGCGGTGGAAGAAATTGACGGAGTATTTCACCATGCTTTCTGGAGTTTTGGGCAATGCATTGAGGCATTCAAGCATTGTCATCCGGTGTTCTCTATAGATGGCACATTCTTGACTGGCAAATACAAGGGCACTCTAATGGTGGCAATGGCTCACTCGTCCAATGATAATGTGTTGCCGGTTGTATTTGCTTTAGTTCCTTCCGAGCATGACGACAACTGGGAGTGGTTCATGGGGCATGTGAGAACCAAAGTAATTGTGAATAGGGAGGTATGCATCATATCGGACCGGCACCACGGCATTCTCAAGGCGTATATGTGTTTATTCCCGGCCTCCCAAAGCTTCACCACCAATGGTGCATGAGGCATTTCGTGGCAAACTTTTACCGGACATACAAGATCAAAGGGTTTTGCAAAGACCTTACCCATGTGTGTACGACATTCACCTTGGATTCATTCAAAAACCGCTATGATAAACTCTTCAAGGCCTTGGAAAAGAACAAACGGGGAAGAGCATTCTTGAACATGAATTATGAGGAAAAACACGAGTGGTCACACGCTTACGATGAAGGAGGTTGGAGATACTACGACATGACTAGCAACATGGTTGAATGCTTCAACAATGTGCTTAAGGGTGTTCGTTCTTTGCCGGTGACTGCAATACTGAAATATACCTTCTTGAATTTGAACGAGTATTTCCTTAGACATTCCATATCAACCGTCAATTGGATAGGAAAAAAATGGAGTATCCAAAGAAGGTTCATGATTGGCTGAAATTTCAAGCACGCAAGTCTTCGCATCAACAAATAATCAGATTCAACGACAAAGAAATGATCTACCAAGTCGACAGGCCAGGTGGCAGAACACGAGACGGTGTGACCTACGGCAGTGTTGCTTATGAGGTGCACCTCAAGAATCGGTGGTGTGCATGTGAGAGGCCTCACATGTATCACTGGCCGTGCTCACATCTAATGACGCCTGCAAAGGCAAGGAACTTACCCGTAGATGAAAGGACCGTACGGTTGCATGAGTTCATGTTAGAAGCCACGAGGTTGACATGGGATCGTCGATTACATCCTTTCCTTGACCAGTCACAGTGGCCTGAGTACGATGGCCCACATATCGTGTCTGATCCTGAACTCATGGTACCTACAAAGGGAAGAAGAAGAAAGAAGAGGTTTAGGGGTGACTTGGATAATCTAGCTAGATATACCGGCATGAAACAATTTGGCAGCGGTCATTTCATGGATCCTCCCGACACCAACAGTTGTGGTCAATGTGACATCCCAGGACACAATAACAGGACATGCAATACCAGGACAAGAAAGACCGATGCCAACACTAGCACGGGTCAGTTAGGTGGCCGTAGAGGCGGTTCTGGTGGTCAACACGGAGGTAGGAGTAGTGGTCGTGGAGGATGGACTAGTGTTAGAGGCAGTGCACGAGGAGCCACTAGGGGTGGCCATGGAGGTCCTCCGAGTGTTAGAGTTGACGACGGTGGTGGTCATGGTTCTGGTGGTAGTAAGAGGCAAAGGATTGATAGAGGATGGCCCATTGATGTTTCGATCAACCCAGATGGTTGATACAATATAAATGGTAAATTCATTTTTTTATTTTCTGAAAACTTGCACTTGTTGTCATATCAATTGTCTTTATATACTAATTTGTTGATATATGTCACTAACGGTTTGTAATGTCTGTAGGGATGGCTTCATCTGGTTCCATCCCGAGGCCGCCGCGCGCCGACCGAGAGGACATGCCGAACAAGTGGAAGGATGCAACCTTGGACAAGACGAAGGACAAAGATTTGAAAACCCCACCATGCTGGTGTGGAGATATTTGCAAGGTGAAGGTGTCCACTGACTGAAAGAAGTCATGGATGGAAGGAAGGAGATATTTTGTGTGTCCCAACTACGCACATGATCGTAGACATCCGACTAATGCCTATGACCTCCCCCTGGCATGTTAAATACGTAAGTTTCTATCATCAACTTTTTCTTCATATTACTAATGAACAAACATGTTTTGTATGCAGTCACCCCCTCCTCTTTCCAAGTATTTCACATGGAAAGATTATGAAGTGCCAGAAGTTGTTCAAAAGTACCAATATCAAGACTGTCTTCGGAGGCAGTAGCTGTTTGAAGAATCTTTGCAACGTGTCGACGACGAGGATCGTCGTGACAAGGAGAAGAAGGAGCGAAAGAAGTGCGAGGCGGAGAGGGCACGCAAAGAGAAGGAGGATCATGATGAGGAGAGGGAAAGAAAGCTTGTAAGGGCTTGCGAAGCTTACGAGGAGGATATGACATGTTACAACAAGGGAAAGGGTCCCATGTTTCCTTAGTGATCTTGCAATGCATCTACTATTCGATGCTAGATTGTATGTCGGACTATTTTATGATCTTGCTGTGCTTCCAACTATTTTATGCTTATGTTGAACTTAAGTCTTGAGAGAGACCAATGTTGAACTATTTATGACTGCTATGAATATCGGATTATTCATGATCCTGCAATGTGAATATATATATATATATATATATATATATATATATATATATATATATATATATATATATATATATATATATATAACTATTTGATCTTTTTTACTGGTTTAAATAGATTTTTGGGCATTCTAATACCCTACCACCATAGGGCATGGCGGTAAGCTTTGGCAGGCTACCGCCACTGGCAATGGCGGTAGGGCGTGGCGCGCAGCATCAGACACATGCATGGCCAATCGCGTAAGCATTCGATGGCGGTAGGGTATGGCAGGCTACCGCCAGTGCCTGTGGCGGTAGGGTGTGTCCCGCATCGTCAAAACCATTCTCGACATAATTTCCAAAGACTTACCACTCGGTCAGTCATGGGCGCATACTCCCTATGTTCACCTTGTGTACTTCTCACCATGACGTCATAATCATCTTCCGAGTCAGTGTCTACCTCAACTTCAGTGAGATCTGCGTCGGTCCACCTAGGTCTCAAATGCAACCGAAATAGCCTCCCATTGTCATACCACTTCAGGTGTGTTTCTTTGAATTCCCTCATATCCAAGAATGCCATATTACTCTCTCTGGAACCTAGCCTCTCTGTCCACATCTAGACATAACTAGCATGGTGTTGTCCCCACTCAGTCACACTCAGATTATTCTATTAGCTCAGACTACGTAGAACAAATAACAACAAAGCATAAGAAACAAATGAAGACCGTGTAGCATTAGCTAATAGATCTGTGGTTATGTAACTCACTTGTGGAGCTCGATACCACCCTTGCTTGCTTTCGCCGGTGGAGTGAGTTGCCGCCTACCAAATTGCAACGCCATTCGATAGAAAAAATGCATATCAGGGGGCACCTGATCCACCAAAGATGGTTGTCCCTCGTACACATTTGGTTCAACGAAAAACCCCTCTGTGCCTCGTAAGGCCCCCAGTTAACCTGTAAAATAGCTAGTTAGTTGATCCAATGTATTCCAAGAAAAGCTGATAGAAAATGATGAATATATATATCTGACGATATGTGAGGTTGTCCATCTCGTTGATGAACCTCTTGTACAAGGACTTCTTCTTGCTCCCAAACATTTTAACTTTGTCTCAGGAGAATGCCATAGTGGGGAGTCGAAAAACATCTTGTTCATCATCAAGGCCTACCCACGGTATCGGTGAATCGTAGTCCCTTTCAGGACGTCCTACCGGCAAACACTCCCACATCCAAATAGATAGGCCCCAAATACATTTGTCCATGCATGGTTTATTGCTGGTTTTCCTACAAGCATCGTCGAGCTGCAAACCAACATTTCATTCCTGGTTAGCTTAGCAAAGTTTATGATGTACTACCATGGTTAGTTAATGAGTATTGCACTTACATGACGGTACAAGTAGGCGAGTCCAACAGACCCCCACTTGTAATGCTCGTCCCAGTCAGCCAAGAAGTCAAGATACATCCAAGGAGCAACGTCTCCGGAGCAATCTCCAAAACCAACCTGTGTTAGGAGATGCCAGACGGATGCTCGCGCATACTGCTCCATGATACTTGTGATCTGCGTTGGGTTTTCCATGAAGAGGAACGGGTAATTGCAGTACAAAGCGGATAAGTATTTCCCTAGGTTATGAAACCAAGGTTTATCGAACCAATAGGAATATCAATCCTCAACCGTCTTCAGCGGCGGCACACAAATGGATAAACAACTTGCACCCAACGCGGGCAAGAGGGTTGTCAATCCCCTTGATCTCGTTATTTGCAAGCAAATGAGATGTGTAGATAATTTTTGATAAATATAAATTGCAAAATAAATAAAAATTAAATAAAGGCAGCAAGGTAAATATAGCGTTTGCAAATATATAAGTGAATAGACCCGGGGGCCATAGTGTTCTCTAGTGGTATCTCTCATGTAGGCAACATACGATGGGTAAACAAATTACTGTTGGGCAATTGATAGAAAAGCGGATAGTTATGCGATTTTCACGGCAATGATCATGTATATATAGCCATCACGTCCATAAACAAATAGGCCGACTCCTGCCTGCACCTATTACTATTACTCCACTCATCGACTGCTATCCAGCATGCATCTAGAGTATTAAGTAAAACAGAGTAATGCTAGGAGAACGATGACACGATGTAGACAAAGTAAACTCAAACAATATGAATGAACCCCATTGTTTTATCCTTAGTAGCAACAATGCAAAGACGCATCTTGTCCCCTACTTTGTCACTAGGATATAGAAACTCGCCAGGTTGAACTTAACACAACGCACCACTCCCACCGATGAAATATCAATCTACTTTGCCAAAGCATATCAATAGATCGGAGAGCATTACGAAGCTATAATGATCATGCACCTAAGAGATAATATAATTCAGAGGCATCTCAAATACTTTTCATGAAGAGGCCCTCCATGATCGATCCCCCCTCTTGTAGGGTGCCGGAACGGAGTTCCAGATGGCCTCGCGACGGACCAGAGACTTGCGGCTGCGGGAAAAGGGTTTCGGGACTGTCTCCAGGGTTTTCAGAATATTAGAGAATTTATAGGCCGAAGAGGGACGTCGGGAGGTGCCCGAGGGGGCCACCACATATAAGGGCGCACTCCCCCAGGGCACGCCCTGATGTGTGGTGGGGCCCTCGTGTGCCTCCCGGATTTCTTCCGAAGCTTCTAGGTCTTCATATAGTCCAGAAAAAATCACCAAAAAATTTCGTGGCAATTGGACTTCGTTTGGTACAGTAAACCTGCAAAGGCAAAAACACGCAGAAAACAGCAACTGGCACTGGGCACTGGGTCAATAGGTTAGTGCTCAAAAATATTATAAATTGGTAAATAATGACCCAAAAATTATTCTAGAATGATAATATATCAGCATGGAACAATCAAAAATTATAGATACGTTGGAGACGTATCAAGCATCCCCAAGCTTAATTCATGCTTGTCCTCGAGTAGGTAAATGATAAAAAAAGAATTTTTGATGTGACATCCTATCCACTATGTAATCTTATTCAGGTATGCTCATTGAGAAAAGATGAATAAACAAATATTAACTTAGCAATATTCAAAGTGTAAGAAACAAAATTGTTAATTCCTAAAAGTATACGATTCTTAAGAAACGTTTACCCGCCATTCATCTTATTGTATGAGCAAGGTAGGGCTCCATCTTCACCACATTAATACAAATTTTGAGCACCACGGTGTCCAAGTCACGAAATTGGTTCGTACTTTTTCAATATGCATCAACTTTTTATTCTTCACGCAATACATGAGCATGAGCTATTGGACATAGCATTTGAGTGGAATAGAGTAGGTGGTAGATACCAAAGGGGTAGGAAGTCAAGAAAATAGTCTCACATCAACTAGGCGTACCAACGGGCTATGGAGATGCCCATTGAGAGATGTCAATGCAAGGAGTAGGGATTGCCATGCAAATGATGCACTAGAGCTATAAGTGTATGAAATCTCAAATGAAGCTAAGTGGAGTGTGCATCCAACTTGCTTGCTCATGAAGACCTTGGGCATTTGAGGAAGCCCGTCATAGGAATATACAAGCCAAGTTTGTAATAATGAATAGGTAGTTCCCACTAGCATATGAAAGTGATATATCATGAGACTCTCTACATGAGGAACATGGTGCCACTTTGAGGCTCAAGTGTGGTAAAGGATAGTAGCAAAGTCCCTTCTCTCATTTTCTCTCATTTTTTTTGAATGGATGGTGGGCTCATTTGGCCTCCCCCATCTTTATTTTTGTCCGGAGTCTCATCTCGACTTATGGGAGAATCATCGTCTCCATCATTCTTTCCTCACTGGGACAATGCTCTAACAATGATGATCATCACACTTTTATTTACTTACAACTCAACATGGAGAACTGATATGAAGATATGACTCTGTATGAATGCCTCTCGCAGTGTACTAGGATGTGCAATGATCTAACATGACATGTATAAAAAACATTATGAAGGTGGCTTTGCCACAAATACTATGTCAGCTCTATATGATCATGCAAAGCAATATGACGATGAACGAACTAGTCATGTGAAGTGACTATGGAATTTGCATGGCAATATATCTCAGAATGGCTATGGAAATGCCATGATAGGTAGGTATGGTGGCTGTTTTGAGGAATATATAATAAGGCTTATGTGCAACGGAGCGTATCATGTCACGGGGTTTGGATGCACCGGCGAAAGTTGCATCGATCCTCGAGGTGAGAACGGGCTATGCACGGTACCGAAGAGGCTAGCAAATTATGAAAAGGTGAGATTGCGTATGTCCATGGTTTCACATTAGTCATAAAGAACTCATATACTTATTGCAAAGTTTTATTAGTTTATCATAAATCCAAGTACTAATTGCATGCCCCGAGGGAAGAGGTTGGTAGGAGTTAACCATCGCGCGCTTCCGACCCGAAACAACACTAGGATTTCAACCAGGAATAGAAATGCTCACACATCATCACCATGCCTCTTTAATTTTTAGATGAACAAAAAGGTCACCCCCTCTTAGAATCGATATTTCTATGGTTTAACAATTATGAACTCACACCTTTTTTATATTACTACATCAATACCATTAACCCACAATTTCCTTATATGTGCTACATGATGGTTCTGATTATCACTCTTTGAATACCTAATATTTTTGGACTAGTCTGTATGACCCATGCAAATTACCGTCACTATTTATTAACTCTCAAACAAATATAAGTGAAGAACGAGAGTGAAATCATTTCTATAAAATCTACACGCCATCGTGCTCAAAAATATATAAGTGAAGTACTAGAGCAACTGCTAAGCTCAAAAGATATAAGTGAAGCACATAGAGTATTCTAACAAATTATGATGAAGGTGTTTCTATCTTAAATAGGTGTGTCCAGCAAACAATTATTGTGGCAAACTTAAAGTAAAAGCAAACGATGCTCCAAGCAAAACTCATATCATGTGACGAATAAAAATATAGCTCCAAGTGACATACCGATGGATTTGAGACAAAAGAAGGGATGCCTTCCGGGGCATTCCCAAGCTTATACGCTTGAGTCTCCTTTAAAATATTAACTTGGGGTGCCTCGGGCATCCCCAAGCTTAGGATCTTGCTACTCCGTATTCCTTTGTCCATCAAGATAACACCCAAAACTTGAAAACTTCAATCACACAAAACTCAACAAAACCTCATGAGATCCGTTAGTATAAGAGACATATTGCATACTTTGAGTACTGTTGTAAATTGTTTAAAATTTAAGAAATGCATAATAGGTACTGTATTATAACTTATCCATGGCTTATACCCCCCGATACAATCCATAGATTAATCAAAATAAGCAACTATGCAAGCAAAAACAGAATCTGTCTAAAACAGAACAGTCTGTACAAATATGTAGAGAGCCTATATTTCTGTAACTATAATAATTCTGAAAAATTACTAAAACGTCCAAAATTTGTATAACAACACTATGTAAAAAATTTCAGATCATTATCACTCTCCAGCAAAAAATGAAAATTCCTGTACTGGAGTCAAAAGTTTCTATTTTGTTTCAGCATCGATTCTACCCATCTTGTGAGTCATCCCAAAGGCT
This sequence comes from Elymus sibiricus, assembly GCA_039707655.1. NCBI lineage: Eukaryota > Viridiplantae > Streptophyta > Magnoliopsida > Poales > Poaceae > Elymus > Elymus sibiricus. The sequence continues at coordinate 393,126,010 of CM077665.1, read as the reverse complement.
TTACTTGGAACAAACACTAATTTAAACACAAAAACATAATCATTACATATCCAATAATCATGATATTAAAAATAAACAGAAAGTTCTAAGCAAAAATTTAAAGATAACTATTGGGTTGCCTCCCAATAAGCGCTATTGTTTTATGCCCCTAGCTAGGCATAATGCATAGTTTCAAGTATTGTCATCTTTGACACTCCACCCATAAGTGGCTCTCATAATTGATTCATAAGGTGGTTTAATTCTCTTCCTAGGTAAGTGTTCCATCAATTTCTTAAATGGGAATTGGAACCTTATGTTTCCCTCTTTCATGTCAATGATTGCACCTATAGTTCGTAAGAAAGGTCTTCCAAGTATTATGGGACAAGAAGGATTGCAATCAATATCAAGCACAATGAAATCTACAGGCACATAATTTTTATTTTCAATAATAAGCACATCATTAATTCTACCTAAAGGTTTCTTGATGGTAGAATCCGCAAGATGCAAGTTGAGGGAACAATCTTCAATATTAGTGAGACCGAGCACATCACAAAGAGTTTTAGGAATAGTTGAAACACTAGCACCAAGGTCACACAAAGCATTGCATTCATATTTATTGATCTTTATTTTGATAGTAGTTTCTCACTCATCATGCAATTTTCTAGGAATAGAAACTTCAAGCTCAAGTTTCTCATCATAAGCTTGTATCATATCTTCTACTATATGTTCGGTAAATGCTTTGTTTTGTTCATAAGCATTGGGTGAGATAATAACGGATTGCACAAGGAAATACATTATACTAAAGAGAAATTATCATAATTAAAGTCCTTGTAATCCAAGATAGTGGGTGCATCACTAGTTAAAGTTTTGACCTCCCCAAACCCACATTTTTCAGTTTTAGCATCAAAATCATCACCCTCCAAGCAAACGGGACGCTCCTCTACTAAAGTTGACTCATCTCCAGTCCCTTTATCATTTATATTCAGAGAGGTAAATAAATATTCAATAGGAGAAACACCAATCATTTTAAGATCTTCATCGTGATTCCGGTAAAAACCGGATGGAAGAGCTTTTTCTAAGAATTCCCACTTAGCTCTCAACTTAGCGGTCCTCTCCTTACTTTTATTAATAGATATTTGGATACATTTAATAGCATCATTGAAATCATGCTTGGGTGGCAAAGCTTTATTTTTAAGAGTTTCCACATCAAGAGCATTTCTATCCATGTTTTTAGCCAAAGTGTCAACTACATGCAATTTTTCTTCTACCATAGTGTTGAAAACCTTTTGAGAATTAATAAATTCTTTAATTGTATTCTCAAGATCAGAGGGCATCCTATTAGAACCTGTAGAAGAATTGCCATAAGAATTTCCATAGTTGTTAGAGGAATTACCGGGATACGGTCTAGAATTGAAATTTCCTCTATAAGCATTGTTATTGAAATTATTTCGCGAGACAAAGTTCACGTCAATAGCATCATTATTTGCTCAATCAAAGTAGACAAGGGAACATCATTGGGATCAACATGAGAATTTTTACTAGCAACCATATTCATAAGAGCATCCACTTTTTCACTCAAAGTAGCGATTTCTTCAACAGAATTTACCTTCTTACCGGTTGGAGCCCTTTCGGTATGCCATTGAGAATAATTTGTCATGATGTTGTCCAGAAGTTTGGTGGCCTCTCCTAAGGTCACATCCATAAATGTACCACCTGCAGCAGAATCTAAAAGATTTCTAGACACAAAGTTTAGTCCAGCATAGAAGTTTTGGATAATCATCCACATACTTAAACCGTGAGTTCGACAATTTCTTATCATTAATTTTCTCCCCCAAGCTTGTGCAAAATGCTCTTGATATTGCTTTTTAAAATTCATTATTTGATTTATAAGAGAGATGATCTTAACAGGAGGAAAATACTTGGCAATAAAAGCATCTTTACACTTATCCCATGTTCCAATACTATTACGCGGTAAAGATGAAAACCAAGCTTTAGCTTTATATCTTAGTGAAAAAGGAAATAATTTTAATTTCACAATATCATTATCCATATCCTTTTTCTTTTGCATGTCACATAATTTAACAAAGGTATTAAGATGTGACGCGGGGTCGTCATTAGGACTAATAAAATCATTAATATCAATACCCGAAAATTGATCTTTCATGACAAGATTTAGCAATGCAGCATTAATATCAAAAGCCTCCGCACTATAGGCTGGTGGTCTAGGTGTACTAATAAAATCATTATTATTAGTATTTGAGAAGTCACACAACTTAGTAGTATCTTGAGACATGGTGACCGAACAAGCAAGGTAACAAGCAAGACAAGTAAACTAGCAAGCGAAGAAGTAAACTAGTAACAAGCAAAGATAAATATTTTTGTATTTTTGATTTTTATGAGACGAGCTAAATATAACAGCAAATAAAAAGAAGAAGTGAATCAAAATTTGTGTGAAGTTACTTGGTAGTTGATGATGATATTCCCCGGCAATGGCGCCAGAAATCCTTCCTGATACTTGTGATCTGCGTTGGGTTTTCCGTGAAGAGGAACGGGTAATTGCAGCACAAAGCGGATAAGTATTTCCCTTAGTTATGAAACCAAGGTTTATTGAACCAATAGGAATATCAATCCTCAACAGTCTTCAGCGGCTGCACACAAATGAACAAACAACTTGCACCCAACGTGGGCAAGAGGGTTGTCAATCCCCTTGATCTCGTTATTTGCAACCAAATGAGTTGTGTAGATAATTGTTGATAAATATAAATTTCAAAATAAATAAAAAGTAAATAAAGGCAGCAAGGTAAATATAGCGTTTGTGAATATATAAGTGAATAGACCCGGGGGCCATAGTGTTCTCTAGTGGCATCTCTCATGTAGGAAGCATACGGTGGATAAACAAATTACTGTTAGGCAATTGATAGACAAGCAGATAGTTATGCGATGTTCACGGAAATGATCATGTATATATAGGCATCACGTCCATAAGAAAATAGGCCAACTCCTGCCTACACCTATTACTATTACTCCACTCATCGACCACTATCCAGCATGCATCTAGAGTATTAAGTAAAACCGAGTAATGCTTGGAGAACGATGACACGATGTAGACAAAGTAAACTCAAACAATATGAATGAACCCCATCGTTTTATCCTTAGTAGCAACAACACAAAGATGCATCTTGTCCCCTACTTTGTCACTGGGATATAGAAACTCGCCAGGTTGAACCTACCACAACGCACCACTCCCACTGATGAAATATCAATCTACTTGGCCAAAGCATATCAATAGATCGGAGAGCATTACGAAGCTATAATGATCATGCACCTTAGAGATAATATAATTCAGAGGCATCTCAAATACTTTTCATGAATAATCTGAACATAAACCCACAATTCATCGGATCCCAACAGACACACAGCACAATAGGATTACATCGGATAGATCAAAGCGAAGATGCGATGACCATTGTATTGAAGATCATAAGAGAGAGAGATTGCCATCTAGGTACTAGCTATGGACACGTAGGTCTTGGTGAACTACTCACACATCATCATGAGGGCAGCAAGGTTGATGAAGAGGCCCTCTGTGATCGACCCCCCCCCTCTGGCAGGGTGCCGGAACGGAGTTCCAGATGGCCTCGCGATGGAACAGAGACTTGCGACGGCGGAAAAAGGATTTCGGGACTGCCTCCAGGATTTTCAGAATATTAGAGAATTTATAGGCCGAAGAGGGACGTCGGGAGGTGCCCGAGGAGGCCACCACATATCAGGGCGCCCCCCCCCCCAGGGCGCGCCCTGATGTGTGGTGGGGCCCTCGTGTTCCTCCCGGATTCCTTCCGAAGCTTCTAGGTCTTCATATAGTCCAGAAAAAATCACCAAAAAGTTTCGTGGCAATTGTACTTCGTTTGGTACAGTAAACCTGCAAAGGCAAAAACATGCAGAAAACAGCAACTGGCACTGGGCACTGGGTCAATAGGTTAGTGCTCAAAAATATTATAAATTGGTAAATAATGATCGAAAAAGTATCCTAGAATGATAATATATCAGGATGAAACAATCAAAAATTATAGATACATTGGAGACGTATCACTCCACTGTCTTCTCGTTGGCACCTTCCGGGCATCCCGACCTATGGGTCCCGAGCGAGGCGAATGTGACGTTGTTTGTCCTGTTGTCAGTCCTTCCCTTGAGAGAAAGAGAGGTGGCAATCACCAATGAGGGCGGTAACCCTCTGACGCCAGTTCTTGTTGTCCACTCGTCCGGTGAGAGCCTGGCCATCGCTGGGAAGCCATATGATCATGGCGAAGTCCTCGAGCGTCACAATCATCTTGGCACAAGGGACATGAAAGTTGTGTGTCTCCGGCTGCCAACGATCAAGCAATGTTGTGAGAGATGCATGGTTCATCACTGGCGGAATGCTTTGAACTGAAGGACAAACGGTAGGAGCCCGACAAGCTTGAAGAAGGGCTCATAGCACACGTCATATGCCATCTGGCTAGCCGACATGTGACTCCTAATTTGCACGACCGTAAGTGTCTGTCAAATTTGAACAAATATGTTAGAACATTACTTGCTATAAAAAAACGACATGAAAATTATTGTGGCTTCACTTGTTACCTCTTCACGCTCGATAGGACGGGCACGAGTGTTCTTGTCGAAAGCCATGTCAAGTCACGTATACACGCGCCCATTGTCCTCATCATCGGCCATCCTAACATAATATACAATTTTTATGAATTATTAGACATCATCTTCCATACATGTAAACGAAAGAAACTATTTGGAAAATACTATAACCATATAAATTGCAAACATAGTAACAAAAAATGCATCAATACATAGTCTACCGGAATAGAAAACAATCGAGTAATATGCATTCATATATATATATATATATATTAATATGCATTGACGGTCACAACTTTGAACATAAGGAAGATAAAAATAATCATCCTAACACTTGCATATATTTATCCAGTCGTATATGATGGATTTCCATAAATCCCAATATCAAAGATTATGCATTCAACATCCATATGCATTCACCATCCACTATCCATATACATATCGTTTGAGTACACATAGAACAAAAATACAACATATGCCATACAAAATTTTCATCCATATAGATTAATAATACTTCAATCATATCCATGCAATCTTCTTATGTATTCATCAAGACAACAATGATACTACATCATAGCATACTAAACAACTTCAAACTTAAGCAATTTTTTACAAAAGGAAGACCTAGCTTGCACCTAGCTAGTGCCAAAAATAGCTACAAAACTACATTTTTTGCAAATAGTAATTGGAGGAGCTTACCGGTCTCTATGGTTTGCCCCAAAGAACCGCAAAAATGGTGGACCGTAGAGGGAGATCGAAGGGGGGGATCGGGAGGAGGAGTGAGGCGCCGCCGCGGCCTCTGTTTGCTCAGAGGAAGGAGGAAGAACGGGTTGATGGGTGGGTGGGGCCTGCCCGCAGCCCCACATGGTAGATTAACTGGTTCAACACCCTACCGCCACCCGCTGTGGTAGTAAGCATACACACCCTACCGCCTCTACCTGCAGCGGTAGCCACTCAACCACGTCAACGGGGTCAGGCTGCGCCATTTGTGTTAACCTAAGACCTACCGCCACAGGGAGTGGCGGTTGGGTGTGTATACCTACCATCATAGCGGGTGGCGGTAGAAAAAGGTTAGATCCGGAAAAAAATCACGAACAGGGTCAGATCGGGTTTAAGTTACCAAAAAGGGTCCAAACAGTGAATTTGGCCGCCAGCAGTGGATCGATCATAAGATCGTGTACGTGTACGTGCGTGTTCCACTGTTCAACACATCCGCTGACAGTAATCCACGAGCAAAAGTTAGCTTTGATTTGTTTTCATTATCGTCGAATGTACTTGATCGCGTGGGGAATCTGCGGGCGAGGAGGAAACGCGACTACCAAATCTGATTAATGAATTCATTAGAATTTAATTTGGGACGCGTCTAGGGAGCAGCCGGCTGCTCCCTAGCGTTCCGTGGTGACCAGCCGAAAAAGGAAATTTCCTGTCCCCCCTTTGTACAAAAGGAAAGGAAACGATCCACCCTCCCTTCGATCGCCCTCGGACTGGTCCCTGGTCCCCCCTCATGTGATTCCCACCCCAACCTTACCTCCCCTACCTCTTCCATCTGCAACAGCTTGTCCGCATCTTCTTCCCCAAGCTAGAAAGGGGGAGTTCCTCTCTGCCCATATCTAGAAGCTTCAAACACCTCTAACGGCAGAGGTTGTAGATCTAGAAAACAGAGATCGGCCACCGAAATTGCAGGAGAAGAAAAATCACACAGGTCAGCCACCGAAATTGCTCACCTTCCCCCCTCTATTGCTTGCTCTTTCCCTTGTCCCATCCTGGGCACAAAATTGCCTGCTCTTGGCCTTGTCCCATCATTCCTTCTGATTCCCTGCACACCTGTTCACAAAAATAGGCAAGTGTTGTGACTATTTTAAGCATCTAGCACTGTGAACAAAAAAGATCAAGCCCTGATAGATGGTTCTGGTGTTTTTACTGTATTTGTTCCATGTTTTTTCCTTACAAACTTTTCCTAGCAATTTAGTCATTTAGTTTGAGCAAAAAATAGTTTAAACATGAAGCAACTAGTATATGGACGCTAGTATATATGATACAGAGAATTACAATGAACGTTTTTCCAAGTTACTAGGATAATGAACTGACTGGAGCAAATAACAAGTGTGCTTATTAGGGAAAATAGATAGGCGAATAACAAAGTTCTATTCTAGCAAGAACAATTGCAAATGTGCGCAAAATCATGACTGATGGGAGAAACTAGCATGATAAAATCAAGCAAAAAACTTCTACTATCAAGCAGTCTAACCATGAAGCAACTAGTAGACACATTGGTACTGACAACAAAGTTCTGTTCTAGGAAAATCAAATGCTATAATGAACCTTTCCCAAGTTACAATGACCAATGTGCTTAGTAGATAAAATAGATAGGAAAATAACAAAGTTCTCTTCTACCAAAATCAATTCCCAATGTGGGAAAAAATCATGACTCATGGGAGCAACTTTCATAATAAAATCAAGAAAAAACATGTGTAATATCAACAACAACTCGTGTAAAAGCTTAGGAAGAAACAAATCTATTGGGCAATTGTTTCCATTGTAATTTGGTTCACCAGTTTAAATAAAAGATGAAAATAAAAGGTTCAACTAATAAACTGGATGGGCTGGGATGCGTTTGAATTTACCTTGAATATATCTAGCAGAATGGTCCAAAAATGTATTTATGCAATCTGGTTTGTTCCTCCACTTAGAAAAAATATGACCCTGCAAAAAGAAAGTAGAATATATAATAACCAAAAATTCCCAACAGCAACAAACCCCCATGACCTAGGCAACTATTTTTTTTCTCAGCTGCCATGACACTCGAAACGATTGCATGAATATAAACACATTGAACACAGTCAAGATTAAAAAAGCACAAAGTCGCTTCTAGTACATGACAGGTGAAACAAAAGTACTACACATAAATGACATTTTTGCCAATGCGTGCTGCTATTTCAAGTTTTTCCAAACACACAACATGTTGCTCTTCTCTCTTGTTTTGTTGAGAGTTCCATCAGTGCCAAACAGGGTTGCTTCACCAGAAATCCATGGAACCACGCAGAGAAATAAGTTGTCTGCATTTCAAAAAAACAAAAAAAACCATGAAAAAAATTGTGATGCATAAAAAAGGATTGTGTTATATGTACAAAAATTTGCAAGAAACAATGTGTGCTATCTGGTGATTTTGGTGTGCTTGCGTGTGGTGTGAGTGGTTTTGTAGTACAATGCTTGCCTGTGTTAAGTGCTTTACTTGCTTGATTCATGACGTGTTTTGAGACTGCGTCGGTATTTCCCCAAAGAGGAAGGGATGATGCAGCACAGCGACGGTAAGTATTTCCCTCAGTTATGAAACCAGGGTTATCGAACCAGTAGGAGGATCACCACCACCCAATAAGAAGCACCTGCACACAAACAACAAATACTTGCAACCCGACGCGAAAGAGAGGTTGTCAATCTCTCTACGGTAATAAGATAGATTAGGTACTGATAGATAGGAGAGATAGATCTCTCAAGAACACAAATAAAAAGAGTAAATATGCAGCAATATTTTTTTGGTTTTGTAGATCTGAAAACAAAGAGTGCAAAAAACGTAGATCGGAAAGCAATATGATGGAAAAGTAGACCCAGGGGCCGTAGGGTTCACTAGTGGCTTCTCTCATGAGTATAGCGCACGGTGGGTGAACAAATTACTGTTGGGCAATTGATAGAAAATCGAATAGTCATGACGATATCCAAGGCGATGATCGTTATATAGGCATCACGTCCAAGATAGATAGACCGACTCCTGCCTGCATCTACCTCTATTACTCCACACATCGACCGCTATCCAGCATGCATCTAGTGTATTAAGTTCATGGAAAAACGGAGTAATGCAATAAGAACGATGACATGATGTAGGCAAGATCTCTTCATGTAGGAATAGACCCCATCTTGTTATCCTTAATAGCAACGATACATGTGTGTCTTGCTGCCCCTTCTGTCACTGGGAAAGAACACCGCAAGATCGAACCCATCACAAAGCACCTCTTCCCATGGCAAGAAAAATCGATCTAGTTGGCCTAACTAAACCAAAGATTCGAAGAAGAAATACGAGGCTATAAGCAATCATGCATATAAGAGATCAAAGAAGACTCAAATAATATTCATGGATAGAAACTGATCATGAACTCAAAATTCATCGGATCCCAACAAACACACCGCAAAAGTTTACATCAAATAGATCTCCAAGAGACCATTGTATTGAGAATCATAAGAGAGAGAGAAGAAGCCATCTAGCTACTGCCTACGGACTCATAGGTCTATGGTGGACTACTCACGCATCATCGGAGAGGCACCTATGAGGAAGATGAACCCCTCCATGATGGTGTTTAGATTGGATCTCGCGGTTCTGGAACTGGCGGCGGCTGGAATTGTGTTTCGTCAACTCCCCTAGGGTTTTCCAAATATTTGAGAATTTATAGGCATCAGAGGCGGTGCGGAAGGGGGCCGAGGAGGGCGCGCCGGGGCCCCCGTGGCGCGCCCTGGTGGGTTGTGCTCTCCACAGCCCACCTCTCCGGCAGTTGTTTGGCCCACTGGGTGTCTTCTGGTCCAAAAAAAATCTCCAAAAAGTTTCGTCGTGATTGGACTCCGTTTGGTATTGATTTTCTGCGAAGTAAAAAAAAACAAGCAAAAACAGCAACTGGCACTTTGGCACTATGTCAATAGGTTAGTCCCAAAAAATGATATAAAGTTGTTATAAAATGATTGTAAAACATCCAAGAATGATAATTTAACAGCATGGAACAAGCAAAAATTATAGATACGTTGGAGACATATCAATTCATCTAGCTAACATGCTTTCTTTTTCCTATTTGAAAAATGCACAGGTTGAAGTTGATTCACCTGAATGAGGTACCAGATGAAAACAATCATGCATTGCCCTTTGTTGATGGTATAGATATTAGTGATCCTATGTACTGTACATAATAGGGTGCTCAAAATACTGAGTACGTGGCCGAATCTCCTAGCCTCCTATAATACAAAAAGTCACTACTACCGTGGCAGAAGCAATGGAGACAGATGAGCACTCACTTCATGGGGTAGGTACTTTAGCCAATGCACGAGCAAATGCAGGAGAAGATGCTAACATTGATTGCCATACCTTTGATGGCACGAGAACCACGGGAGATACTGGTGGGACTGTTGCTAATGGTTTGGGTGTTGAAAATGATGATGAAGCTTGGTCACAGCCCAAGGAGCCTTGTGTGGGCATGAGGTTTGACACTTTGGAAGGCGCCAAAGATCACTACAATGCATATGCCTTGCAGATTGGGTTTGCAATCAAAATGAATACGTTAAGAAGGTCTGTTAAGAGTGGTGAGTTGATAAAGCAGAAATTTATTTGCAACAAATTTCAAAAACCTAAAGACGATGATGGAGGGGCAGAAAAGACTCTTGTGCTAGATGATATTGTTGAACAAGCAGATAATGTTGATGGAGAGGAAGATATTGTCTTTGTTGATGATGAGGATAAAACAAAGAAGAGAAGCAAGAAACGAAAGAGAGATAAAATATTGCAAACTGGTTGCAAAGCAAAGATGGTTGTGAAACTAATAGATGGAAGATGGGAAGTGACATACTTTGTTGGTGAGCACAATTATCCATTGGTTGACAAACCAGCTTTGGCTAAGTACTTGCGATCACACCAGGGTGTCCCGGCAGAATAAAAAGCCTTCCTTACACACCTTCATAACTGCAATTTGACTACAGGTTCATCACCCACACCCTTCAACCAACACCCCTGGACGTGCCTAAATATTGTATCTTCCTTGCTTCAAACATATGCCTGGTTTGCTTGGAAAACACCCTTCTGCTCCCCCCGGGTTTTTGTGTATATTAGTGGATTTGCCTAGTAAATAGCCGTTTATTTCTCAATGAATATTTAGTACTTGCCTGGATTCTTTTTGGAAACAAAGTTTATGTTAGCTCAGGTCTTGCCTACTGTTAATCTGTTTGTTCCTCAAAATCTTGTTTAATACTTGCCACCCCCACCACCCGGGATTGTTGTGCGAGTTGCACTTGCCTATGATCGAAATGTCTTTTTTGCTTAAATGCTCCTATTCTGTTACGAACTCCTAAATTGCCTAAAAACACTTCATTTTGAGTTGCCTACTAAAAAAGTATAACTGATTTTGGAACTGTTTTTGTGTAGAAAAGGAATAACCACCATTGTGATTTCGTGTTCACTGGTCGTATGATGCACATCATGTCATAATACTGTGGGACGGAGCTCATCGTACCTTATGGTACTAAGAACATTACAAACCTAAAGACGACCTTCAACGAGGATGCTACAAGAGAAGGAGATATGATAGAGACAGTTGCATACTTCAAAGATCAACAAAAAGATGATCCAGTCTTTTTTACAAGATAAAGTGTGATGAGGAGGATAGGGTTGAAAATATTTTCTAGGTCGATGGTGCGGCAAGGAAAGCTTATGCAGAAGCTTATCATGATAGCATCTCCTTTGACACAACAAATATGACTAACATGTACAACATGCCCTTTGCACCATTCATTGGAATGAATCGACATGCACTACACCACAACACTGATCCAATGGCGTGTAAACTGTCGGGATAAATCACTTTAAAGGGCCAATAAACTGCTGGGACAACATTTCACCCGGCAGATAGAACCGCCACGAGAACGGCTGCCGGGGATTAGTTGTCCCGGCAGAGTAACTTCTCCCGGCAGTTATTCTGCCCCTGCCCGTGTAGTTACCGGCAGTTTATTTTGTCCCGGCAGATTTGTGAAAATACATGAAACTACATTTGCCGACAGTCCCACTGTCTACAAAACCCTTTTTACCCGGCAGCATCTATGCTAGTATGTAGGTTTCACTACCAAATTAATCTAGGCATCCCTAATGTAATATATTCATTGTGTCCAAACAATCAGGAAAGATTACATAATATATATATATACATACACTTCAATGACAGAATCATATAGGTCTCATCCATACACTTCAATGACAGTATCATATAGGCCTCATCCATACACTTCAATCAAAGTAACATAACAACCATATATATAAGGAGATTCGTCCACAAAAGGTACAGTACATATATGTTTAACGTGCCACAACTAAACTGAAGCATTGCCACAAAAGGAGAAAGTACATATTTCTGGGGGTGGCACACATCCAAAATGAGCATATGGTGGCTTAACCAGCAAAATGAACAGAGGAAGTGTCCAGGTTAAACGAATAAAGCATATTACATAATCACCCACCAACAAACAGATCTTCAGCAGCTTGAAGTCTTCCAAATCTCCATCAACTTCTGTAGCGAAACCTGCAATAGATAGGAAATTGAAAATGGAGCTCTCGTTTCAGATTTTTAACTAACAACATGCTGCAGTTTAACTAGTCGACATAAATGAAATTCTTGTAAATGTACACCACTTCATCATCACAGCAAACAATGTAGGCAACAGATAGTTAAATTACAACTTACTAGTGAAAGCTATGAGTAAAACTCTATACAGTACTATATACAATAGATAGTTAAACTCTGTAGAAATAGGCAAAACTCTACAATATTGAACAAATAGGTAAAACTCTACAGTATTAAACAAATAGGCAAAACTCTACAGTATTTAACAAATAGGCAAAACTCTATAGTATTGAACAAATAGGCAAAACTCCATACAAATAGGCATAATTATATACTGCACATACATAATACATCGAGTTGTACAAATATACAGGGGCGGGCAGAGGTAGAGCACGACCAAAGATAATGAAGCAATACCTGGAGGTTGCTATTGTGCGTAGCTTTACTGGTGCATTGCCCAGCACATCTCGGCCACTAGGCACACACACTGCAGCTCTTTATCTAGGCTAAATACAAACAACGGGATGGAATGGATCTAATGGGCCACATAAAAACATGTTTTATCACGGCGAAAAAGAACACAACCAGGCAAAGTTCACAAATAATAAGAACCTAAAGAAGCATGGAGTTTCGACAACATTAAGTGCTGAGAGTTTTGACAACAATAAGTTACGACCATTTTTCCAACAACACACATAAAAGCCTCTTGCATGTAATAGTTCACAAAAATCACATTGTTTACAACATGTCTTGCCTGGACATGCTTAACATCAACATATGTACCAAAGTACTGGCTTCAAGCCAAAAATCTTTCATGTGCAAATAGGTAAAACATGTTGAGTTTAATTTTTTGTAAACTTCAGTACTATACAGAGTTGAGGGGATGAAAATTCTTGGAAACATGGATATTTACCTCCTCAGCTTGCTTGGGGTTGCATTCCTACTTTTGCCACAAGCCTGTCCACTTCCAACTGCATACATAGGATAGAAAGAAAGCTTTTTAAGCAATCAACCATTTTAGTCATTGGTAAATTCAATCATAAGAACAAAAGCTAACATGCTTGTATGGCCATGCAATACATCGCCCTTGAGCTTGCCCCATGGTGGTCATGTTCCCAACACCACGAGGTAGTATAGAATCCCTTTTTATTACATAGTTCACGACAACATCACAATATTCAGGGCCAAGCGCCTGACCACCTACCAACTTTCTCTGATCAATTGATAGAATGGTTGCTTTTGCCACTGGGCTAGCATGGTCTCGATAAATATTATACAGTATCACATCCTTTCCTTTCTGTGTAAGCATGAGAAATAAGTCAGATAAGCGGAAGTGAATTTGTCATCTTAACAAATAAATAGCGGTAAAGTATAAACAAAGACAATCTGACCTGATGATTTTTTTGGGTGATTGCAACTTCCTTGTGTGTTTCCATCTTGTGGCGACGAAGTGCCACATCCTTACTTTGTTGTGTGAGCCCTGGAGACTTCTTATTTTGCAAAATGGATGCTTCCTTCTCTTGCAACACCTCATGTTGAGCGGTGGTAGGTTGTACAAAGTTTTTCTGGGTGGGTGCTGGTAACTTCTTTTGCAAGAGTGCCACTTCAGCCGTCTTCTGCAAAATGGCTGCTTCCTTCTCCTGCCACACCTCATGGCTACCGGTTGCACATTCTACACTTCATGCTCATTTCCCCCTTCATGTCCATATCCACCTTCATGTCCATCTTCATGTTGATATCCCCCTCCATGGCCTCCTTCATCTCCATCTACCCTATTATGAGACAAGTCATACCATGGATTGAACTCAACACTTTGTCTAACATTTGAATGTAACATCATTCTCTTGAATTGTAGAAATTCATCCTTAAGGGTTGCAACTACTGATTGGAAATCATTCTCCATTTGATCTACACGCTCATGTAGAATAATATTTGATTGTCGAGCTTCTTTTGCTTCTTCCTCAGCCATTTGAAGCTTCGTTGATTTCAGCTTTCTAGTTCCTGGCATGCCCAAATCTGCAGCACTTGGTCCTAAACCGATACACCTCACATACACATTCCTCTCCTTTTTAGTTACATGCGAGAAGAGGTCACCTTACTTGATGTGTTTTTCCAAAAGTTCTGGACGCTCATTCTCCATATGTTCTATCTTTTTTCTACAAGACATAACATATGATTCATTAACACATTGGTAATATAGTGTTGCTTCAACCAATAACTCAAAGCATATAGGTTGCTGAAACTACTTGAAATACTTACAAACATATTTGCTGCAGCCACACTTGAAGGGGCACCAGTCTTCTTGCACTTGTGTGTTTCCATAAACACTTCATGTCTATGAGGGGGATATCCATTCTTCTTATGCTAAATTTGTTTTCTTATAGTTAGATTATGATAATCTAGAAATGGTGCAAAATAATGTCATGCAAGTAAGACTTATATGTACCATTTCATGAGAAACACGAGCCTGACTTTTGCTGCCTGATGTATGCAATAATTCCATCTCTTTTCGATTTTTTTGTCCTTGTTGGCTACGTTTCTAGACATTGATCCAATAAATTGTAAATCAGAGAAAAACTGCAACAAAGTAAACATATGTTTTATGGTAACGTACCTTCTCTGCCTCACTTTTCCAAAAGTCAACAAGTTGTTTCCAATCTTCTGGGCTAACTCTATTATCGGGGACAACTTGGAGTTCCTCATCAGTCATATTCTCATAAAAATACAAAGTTTTCAACTCTGATTTAAAATCCCTCCATTTCTTGGCAGCACTTCCCATGACCCAATCCTTAAGTTTGTCATCCACAACATAGTAGAGCTGTTTTCAAGCATGTGTAAATATACAATGTAAGAGTGATGTATTAGATAAATGGGGAAGTTATATTACAAGTCATCAAGTATACCTTTAAGGTTGTCCAAAATTGAATTTTTTGCTCAACTGCAACCTTTCGTGGGACCTGATGGGGAACGTTGCATGGGAAACAAAAATTTTCCTACGCACACACAAGATCTATCCATGGTGATGAGCATCTACGAGAGGGAGAGTGAATCTACATACCCTTGTAGATCGCTAAGCGGAAGCGTTTAAGAAACGCGATTGATGTAGTCGAACGTCTCCGCGATCCAAATCGCACGTCGTCCCTCGATTCGATCACGAACTAGTGCCGAACGGACGGCACCTCCGCGTTCAACACACGTACGGCTTGATGACGCCTTCACCTCCTTGATCCAGCGAGCGATGGTGAAGTAGTGGTTGAGTTCCAGCAGCATGACGGCGTGGTGATGGTGGTGAGGAACAATCTCTGCAGGGCTTCGCCAAGCACTACGGAGATTATGACGGAGGAACTAGAGGGCTAGGGTTGCCGGCACACGGCTTGGGAAATCCTGATCGCTCCCGTGTGCTAGCCCTGCCCCTCTATTTATATGTTGAGCCTTGGGGTCTAAACTTGGAGTAAAAGCCTCCTCCAGATCGGTTTTGCCCGCACAAGGTCGGTTTGGCCCGCAGGAAAAGAGTCCAACTCGGATCCCTGCCGAACCGCGCACAGCCGCGCACAAGCGGTAGTACCGCTCACAAGCGGTAGTACCGCTCACAAGCGGTAGTACCGCTTGGGCGGTAGTACCGCTTCACACAAGCGGTAGTACCGCTCGGGCGGTAGTACCGCTTCACACAAGCGGTAGTACCGCTTACGCGGCAGCAAAACTATTTTTGCACTTTCCAATACCTTGTGGGCTTTTATCCCTTGGCCCATATAAAGTGTTCTCGCACCCGAACACTTCGGTAAACATCCGGAACCCCTTCCGGTGAACTCTGGAACTCTTCCGGAGATCGAAACACTATTATCACATATATCAATCTTTACCTCCGGACTCTTCCGGAGATCCTCGTCATGTCCGGGATCTTATCCGAGACTTCCGAACAACTTTCGGTCACCAACATAATAACTCAATTATACTAATCGTCACCAAACGTTAAGTGTGTAGACCCTGCGGGTTCGAGAACTATGTAGACATGACCGAGACACCTCTACGGCCAATAACCAATAGCGGGACCTGGATGCCCATATTGGCTCCTACATATTCTACGAAGATCTTTATCGGTCGAACCTCTATGTCAAGGATTCAGTTAATCCCGTATGCTGTTCCCTTTGTTCTTCGGTATGTTACTTGCCCGAGATTCGATCGTCGGTATCTCTATACCTAGTTCAATCTCGTTACCGGCAAGTCTCTTTACTCGTTCCGTAATACAAGATCCTGTGGCTAACTCTTCAGTCACTTTGCTTGCAAGGCTCAATGTGATGTTGTATTACCGAGTGGGCCCTGAGATACCTCTCCGTCACACGGAGTAACAAATCCCAGTCTTGATCCATGCCAACCCAACAGACACCCTCGGAGATACCTGTAGAGCACCTTTATAGTCACCCAGTTACGTTGCGACGTTTGATACACACAAGGTATTCCTCCGGTGTCAGTGAGTTGCATGATCTCATGGTCAAAGGAACAGATACTTGACATGCAGAAAACAATAGCAATAAACTGACACGATCAAATGCTACGTTCTTAGTTTGGGTCTTGTCCATCACATCATTCTCCTAATGATGTGATCCTGTTATCAAATGACATCTCATGCCAATGGCTAGGAAACCTTAACCATCTTTGATCAACGAGCTAGTCAACTAGAGGCTTACTAGGGACACAGTGTTGTCTATGTACCCACACATGTATTTGAGTTTCCAATCAATACAATTATAGCATGGATAATAAACGATTATCATTAACAAGGAAATATAATAATAACCAATTTATTATTGCCTCTAGGGCATATTTCCAACAGTCTCCCACTTGCACTAGAGTCAATAATCTAGTTCACATCACTATGTGATTTACATTGTAATGAATCGAACACCCATGCAGTTCTGGTGTTGTTCATGTTTAGCCCTTGGAAGAGGTTTAGTCATCGGATCTGCAACATTCAGATCCGTGTGTACTTTGCAAATATTTATGTCGTCCTCCTTGATGTAATCGCGGATGGAATTGAAACGTCGCTTTATGTGTCTGGTCCTCTTGTGAAATCTTGGTTCCTTGGCTAGAGCAATGGCACCAGTATTATCACAAAACAGAGTCATTGGGTTAAGTGCACTTGGCACTACTCCAAGATCTGTCATGAACTCCTTCATCCAGACACCTTCCTTCGCCGCCTCCGAGGCAGCGATGTACTCCGCTTCGCATGTAGAATCAGCTACCACGCTTTGCTTGGAACTGCACCAGCTAACCGCACCCCCATTAAGAATAAATACGTATCCGGTTTGCGACTTAGAGTCATCCGGATCAGTGTCAAAGCTTGCATCGACGTAACCCTTTACGACGAGCTCTTGATCACCTCCATAAACGAGAAACATGTCCTTAGTCCTTTTCAGGTACTTCAGGATATTCTTGACCGCTGTCCAGTGTTCCATTCCTGGATCACTTTGAAACCTTCCGACCATACTTATGGCAAGGCTGACATCGGGTCTTGTGCACAGCATTGCATACATGATAGAGCCTATGGCCGAAGCATAGGGTATGACACTCATCTTTTCTTTATCTTCTGCAGTCACTGGGCATTGAGTCTTACTCAACTTCACACCTTGCAAAACAGGCAAGAACCCCTTCTTGGACTGATCCATTTTGAACTTCTTCAAAATCTTATCAAGGTATGTGCTTTGTGAAAGTCCTATTAAGCGTCTTGATCTATCTCTATAGATCTTGATGCCTAATATGAAAGCAGCTTCTCCTAGGTCCTTCATTGAAAAACTCTTGTTCAAATATTCCTTTACGCTTTCCAGCATTTCTATATTGTTTCCAATCAGTAATATGTCATCCACATATAATATTAGAAACGCTATAGAGCTCCCACTCACTTTCTTGTAAATACAAGCTTCTCCGTAAACTTGTATAAACTCGAACGCTTTGATCACCTCATCAAAACGAAGATTCCAACTCCGAGATGCTTGCACCAGTCCATAAATGGATCGCTGGAGTTTGCAAACTTTGTCAGCATTCTCTGGATCGACAAAACCTTCTGGTTGCATCATATACAACTCTTCCTTAAGGTAACCGTTAAGGAACGCTGTTTTGACATCCATCTGCCAAATCTCATAATCGAAAAAGGCAGCTATTGCTAACATGATTCTGACGGACTTAAGCATCGCTACGGGTGAGAAGGTCTCATCGTAGTCAACTCCTTGAACTTGTGAAAAACCCTTTGCCACAAGTCGAGCTTTATAGACGGTGACATTACCGTCCGCGTCCGTCTTCCTCTTAAAGATCCATTTGTTCTGAATGGCCTTACGCCCTTCAGGTAATACTTCCAAAGTCCATACTTTGTTTTCATACATGGATCCCATCTCGGATTTCATGGCCTCTAACCACTTCTCGGAATCCGGGCCCATCATCGCTTCTCCATAGCTCGTAGGTTCATCGTTGTCTAACAACATGACCTCTAAGACAGGGTTGCCGTACCACTCGGGAGCAGTACGCGTCCTTGTCGACCTACGAGGTTCGATAGCAACTTGATCCAAAGCTTCATGATCATCATCATTAACTTCCTCTTCAGCTAATGTAGGCTCCACAGAAACAACTTTCTGCGCTGCGCTACTCTCAGGTTGAAGTAAAGGTTCAACAACCTCATCAAGTTCTATCTTCCTCCCACTCAATTCTTTCGAGAGAAACTCTTTCTCAAGAAATGTTCCATTTTTAGCGACAAACACTTTGCCTTCGGATCTGAGATAGAAGGTATACCCAACTGTCTCTTTTGGGTATCCTATGAAGACGCATTTCTCCGCTTTGGGTTCCATCTTTTCAGGCTGAAGCTTTTTGACATAAGCATCACATCCCCAAACTTTAAGAAACGACAGCTTTGGCTTCTTGCCAAACCAAAGTTCATATGGTGTCGTCTCAACGGATTTCGATGGTGCCCTATTTAAAGTGAATGCAGCTGTCTCTAATGCATAACCCCAAAACGATAGTGGCAAATCGGCAAGAGACATCATAGATCGCACCATATCCAATAAGGTTCGATTACGACGTTCGGACACACCATTACGCTGTGGTGTTCCAGGCGGTGTTAATTGTGAAACAATTCCACACTGTCTTAAGTGACTGCCAAACTCATAACTCAGATATTCTCCTCCTCGATCAGATCGTAGGAATTTAATCTTCTTGTTACGATGATTCTCAATTTCACTCTGAAATTGTTTGAACTTTTCAAATGTTTCAGACTTGTGTTTCATTAAGTAAATATACCCATATCTACTTAAGTCATCAGTGAAGGTGAGAAAGTAACGATAACCACCGCGCGCCTCAATACTCATCGGACCGCACACATCAGTATGTATGATTTCCAATAAGTCACTTGCCCGTTCCATTGTTCCAGAGAACGGCGTTTTAGTCATCTTGCCCATGAGGCATGGTTCACATGTGTCAAGTGATTCAAAATCAAGTGACTCCAAAAGTCCATCAGCATGGAGCTTCCTCATGCGTTTTACGCCAATATGACCTAAACGGCAGTGCCACAAGAAAGTGGTATTATCATTATCAATTCTACATCTTTTGGCATCAATGTTATGAACATGTGTATCATTACTATCGAGATTCAATAAGAACAAACCCCTCACATCGGGTGCATGACCATAAAAGATATTACTCATATAAATAGAACAACCATTATTCTCTGATTTAAATGAGTAACCGTCTCGCAATAATCAAGATCCAGATATAATGTTCATGCTTAACGCAGGCACCAAATAACACTTATTTAGGTTCATCACTAATCCCGACAGTAATCGAAGAGCGAGCGTGCCGACGGCGATCACATCAACCTTGGAACCATTTCCCACGCGCATCGTCACTTCGTCCTTTGCCAGCCTCCGTCTATTCCGCAGTTCCTGTTTTGAGTTGCAAATATGAGCAACCGCACCGGTATCAAATACCCAGGCACTACAACGAGAGTTGGTAAGGTACACATCAATAACATGTATATCATATATACCTTGTTTGTTGTTGGCCGCCTTCTTGTCAGCCAAATACTTGGGGCAATTCCGCTTCCAGTGTCCAGTTCCCTTGCAATGAAAACACACAGTTTCTGGTTTGGGTCCAGCCTTGGGTTTCTTCACGAGAGGAGCAACTGCTTTGCCACTCTTCTTGGAGTTACCCTTCTTACCCTTGCCATTTTTCTTGAAACTAGTGGTTTTATTGACCATCAACACTTGATGCTCCTTCTGAATTTCAGACTCAGCGACTTTCAGCATCGCAAACAGCTCGGCGACTGACTTGTTCATCCCGTGCATGTTATAGTTCAACATGAAGCTCTTGTAGCTAGGTGGCAATGATTGAAGAACTCTGTCAGTGATAGCCTCTGGCGGAAGGGGCATCCCTAACTCAGCCAGACGGGTGGAGTACCCAGACATTCTGAGCACGTGATCACTGATAGACCCGTTCTCCTCCATCTTGCAAGCATAGAACTTATCGGAGATCTCATATCTCTCGATCTGGGCATTCTTCTGAAAGATAAACTTCAACTCTTTGAACATCTCATATGCTCCATGACGTTCAAAACGTCTTTGAAGTCCCGGTTCTAAGCCATACAACATTGCACATTGAACTATTGAGTAATCATCAGAACGAGCCTGCCAGGCGTTCACAACGTCTAGAGACTCAACTGGAGCGGGTGGATCACCAAGCGGTGCATCAAGGACATAAGCCTTCTGGGAAACCGTAAGGATAATCCTTAGATTACGGGCCCAGTCCACAAAGTTACTTACATCATCTTTCAACTTAGCTTTCTCTAGGAACGCATTAAAATTCAGGGGTGCTACTGCGCGAGCCATGATCTACAACATAAATATTGCAAAGACAACTTAGACTATTGTTCTAGATAATGAGTTTAGTTAATCATATTACTTAAAAAACTCCCACTCAAATTGACATCCCTCCGATCATTCGAGTGTAACATGATCCAAATCCACCAACTCAAGTCCGATCATCACGTGAGTTGAGGTGGTTTCAATGGTGAACATCTTCATGTTGATCATATCTACTATATGACTCATGTTCGACCTTTCGGTCTCTTGTGTTCCGAGGCCATGTCTGTACATGCTAGGCTCGTCAAGTTTAACCCGAGTGTTCCGCGTGTGCAACATGGCTTGCACCCGTTGTATGTGAACGTGGAGTCTATCACACCCGATCATCACGGCGTGTCTCGAAACGACGAACTTTCGCAACGGTGCACACTCGGGGAGAACACAATTTATCTTGAAATTTAAGTGAGGGATCACCTTATAATGCTACCATCGTCCTAAGCAAAATAAGATGCATAAAAGGATTAACATCACATGCAAATCATAAGTGACATGATATGGCCATGAACTTGTGCTTTTGATCTCCATCTCCAAAGCACCGGCATGATCTCCATCGTCACCGGCATGACACCATGATCTCCATCATCTTGATCTCCATCAACGTGTCGCCATAAGGTTGTCGCGCCGACTGTTGCTTCCACGACTATTGCTAACGTTTAGCGATAAAGTAAAGCATTACATAGCGCTTAATGATTGACACGCAGGTCATACAATAATTAAAGACAACTCTATGGCTCCTGCCAGTTGCCGTACTCATCGACATGCAAGTCGTGATATTCTATACAACACATGATCATCTCATACATCACATATATCTCATCATGTAATTGGCCATATCACATCACAACATACCCTGCAAAAACAAGTTAGACGTCCTCTAATTGTTGTTGCAAATTTTACGTGGCTGCTACGGGTTTGCAAGAACCGTTCTTACCTACGCAAAACCACAACGTGGTGTAGTGATTGCTTTTTGATCTTCTAAAAGAACCCTCTTCATTGAAATCGATTCAACTAAAGTGAGAGAGACAGACACCCGCTAGCCATCTTTATGGAACGAAGTTACATGTTAGTTGAAGGAACCTGTCTCGCGTAAGTGTACGCGTAATGTCGGTCCGGGCCGCTTCATCTCACAGTACCGCCGAATCAAATATCAACTAGTAACGGCAAGCAATATGTATACACCCACGCCCACAACTCGTTTGTGTTCTACTCGAGATCTCATCTACGCATAGACCTGGCTCATGATGCCACTGATGGGGAACGTTGCATGGGAAACAAAAAATTTCCTACGCACACACAAGATCTATCCATGGTGATGAGCATCTACGAGAGGGAGAGTGAATCTACATACCCTTGTAGATCGCTAAGCGGAAGCGTTTAAGAAACGCGGTTGATGTAGTCGAACGTCTCCGCGATCCAAATCGCACGTCGTCCCTCGATTCGATCACGAACTAGTGCCGAACGGACGGCACCTCCGCGTTCAACACACGTACGGCTTGATGACGCCTTCACCTCCTCGATCCAGCGAGCGATGGTGAAGTAGTGGTTGAGTTCCAGCAGCATGACGGCGTGGTGATGGTGGTGAGGAACAATCTCTGCAGGGCTTCGCCAAGCACTACGGAGATTATGACGGAGGAACTAGAGGGCTAGGGTTGCCGGCACACGGCTTGGGAAATCCTGATCGCTCCCGTGTGCTAGCCCTGCCCCTCTATTTATATGTTGAGCCTTGGGGTCTAAACTTGGAGTAAAAGCCTCCTCCAGGTCGGTTTTGCCCGCACAAGGTCGGTTTGGCCCGCAGGAAAAGAGTCCAACTCGGATCCCTGCCGAACCGCGCACAGCCGCGCACAAGCGGTAGTACCGCTCACAAGCGGTAGTACCGCTTGGGCGGTAGTACCGCTTCACACAAGCGGTAGTACCGCTCGGGCGGTAGTACCGCTTCACACAAGCGGTAGTACCGCTTACGCGGCAGCAAAACTATTTTTGCACTTTCCAATACCTTGTGGGCTTTTATCCCTTGGCCCATATAAAGTGTTCTCGCACCCGAACACTTCGGTAAACATCCGGAACCCCTTCCGGTGAACTCTGGAACTCTTCCGGAGATCGAAACACTATTATCACATATATCAATCTTTACCTCCGGACTCTTCCGGAGATCCTCGTCATGTCCGGGATCTTATCCGAGACTTCCGAACAACTTTCGGTCACCAACATAATAACTCAATTATACTAATCGTCACCAAACGTTAAGTGTGTAGACCCTGCGGGTTCGAGAACTATGTAGACATGACCGAGACACCTCTACGGCCAATAACCAATAGCGGGACCTGGATGCCCATATTGGCTCCTACATATTCTACGAAGATTTTATCGGTCGAACCTCTATGTCAAGGATTCAGTTAATCCCGTATGCTGTTCCCTTTGTTCTTCGGTATGTTACTTGCCCGAGATTCGATCGTCGGTATCTCTATACCTAGTTCAATCTCGTTACCGGCAAGTCTCTTTACTCGTTCCGTAATACAAGATCCTGTGGCTAACTCTTCAGTCACTTTGCTTGCAAGGCTCAATGTGATGTTGTATTACCGAGTGGGCCCTGAGATACCTCTCCGTCACACGGAGTAACAAATCCCAGTCTTGATCCATGCCAACCCAACAGACACCCTCGGAGATACCTGTAGAGCACCTTTATAGTCACCCAGTTACGTTGCGACGTTTGATACACACAAGGTATTCCTCCGGTGTCAGTGAGTTGCATGATCTCATGGTCAAAGGAACAGATACTTGACATGCAGAAAACAATAGCAATAAACTGACACGATCAAATGCTACGTTCTTAGTTTGGGTCTTGTCCATCACATCATTCTCCTAATGATGTGATCCTGTTATCAAATGACATCTCATGTCAATGGCTAGGAAACCTTAACCATCTTTGATCAACGAGCTAGTCAACTAGAGGCTTACTAGGGACACAGTGTTGTCTATGTACCCACACATGTATTTGAGTTTCCAATCAATACAATTATAGCATGGATAATAAACGATTATCATTAACAAGGAAATATAATAATAACCAATTTATTATTGCCTCTAGGGCATATTTCCAACAGGACCTTGTGTACACGTTTTCCATCAAGGCTATTCATCTCAGATTTCCACCGAGATGTTTTGCATGTAGGACAAATATGCTTATCTGCATGCTCCTTCCAAAACAGAATGCAATTATTCTCACATGCATGAATTTTTATATATCCAAGCTCAAGGCATTTTATCATTTTCTTAGCTTCATAAAAGTTTTTGGGTAGCTTTGCTGTTGGGAAGGCCTCTTTTAGCAACTCTAGCATCATGTCAAAACTTTTATCGCTCCAACCTCCTAGAGATTTGGTATGGAGTAACCTAACGACAAAACGTAACTTTGAGAAGGTTGTGCACCCTGGATAAAGCTCCTCACTATCATTAGCTATGAACTGCCAGAAAGCATCTGCATCATGTTTCTTTTTCTTTTCTAGAAGAGGGTCAACGCTCCCATGCTCTACATCCTGGTGAGTTGGATCCTCCCCACCGCCGCTATCACTCAAATCCCCAATTTGGTGTTCCATATCTTGAATCATTTCAAGTATCTCGTCATAGTTATCTACGTCATTTTCCTCTTGAACATCATAAAGTTCAACCGCATCATAATCACTATCAGATGCAAGAGATGATGGTGCCTCCCCATGATATATCCATCTTTTGTACCCACTAATAAACCCATAGCATAACAAGTCTTCATAGACAACACTAGCTTCACACCAGCAACAGTTCAAGCATCTTTTACAAGGACATAATATTGCATTTCCTCTTGCTGAATGAGTAAAAGCAAACTCTATGAATTTAGTTACCCCATCAATATATGATTGTGTGTTTCTAGCTTTATCCATCCAACTCTTGTCCATTCTTGACCAGTTTCACTACAATTGCCTAATATATGAAAGAAAGTGTACTTTTATTAATGTGGAATATCTAGTAGCAAAACGCATAGCATTCTTATCTAGTACACGCATAGAGATATACAATACAGATCAGGAATACAATCTAGCACAGTAGAAATAGTGAATCGAAACATCTCATTTCAGGAAATGCAAACATAAAATAGTAATAAGAATATCATGGGAATAGCAAAGAAATATCACCGTTGATTAAGAAGCATAGGATGTGGTGTTGATTTGGCGATGACGCAGAGGACCTACACGGCTTGGGGCAAGGAGGTAGATGAGGTTCTACCCAGAGGAGACAACGTTCTAGAGGCGCCCTGCCTGAAAGAGAGGAGGGTCAAATACATTAATAAGATACAAATTGAAGGACAAAATCAAGGGCGCAACCATGATAAACTAAAGAATGCAAGCAACATGCTAATGTTGTCACACAGCAGGTTGATCTGACATAAATATAAACAATGAGCAAAGTTCAAATCTACAACGAGACTACAGTTGACACGACCGCATATAATGTAACTACTGTGATTATTAATGTTCCATCTAGTGATGATATAAGGGCGCTCGTTTGGTCAGTGGGTTGTCTCCTGGTGCTAGTTCTTCGCTAATAATGCAATATGCTTATTATATCTGAATAACTACAAAGTGCATAAACACTACCAACAGATCAGTACAAGCAAAAATTAGCAAGATAAATTGCATCTATTTTAAGTACAAAAGGACTCCCAAATTGCTTCAACAGGGGAGATGTGACCCGAAGAAGGTGCAGCTACAACAAGAGCTCAAAGGAGGCGGCTCAACAGGACCTCCTTGGTGCGCAGTTGAGCTTGCGTACATGACCTACTCTGGGGAGGAGGTATGCAACGGAAGGGAGGTCCTCAGTTGAGCTTCTGTAGAGGACCTGCTCTGGGGAGGAGGTATGTAGAGGAGGATGGTGGCGAGGGACGACGGCGGAGGACGATGGTCGCCGGTGGAGTGCTTCGGGGCGACAAAGCGGCTCTGAAGCGTGGTTGGATGCGACGGCGTGACAGTGGTCCGGTGGAGGTGGTCCAGTGGATGACGCGACAGTGGGCGTGGTTAGGACGGCGGTGGTGGTTGGGGGCTATGGCAGCGGCGGTGGTTGGGGGCGACGTCGGGGGCGGTGGCTGGGGGCGGGGGTGACGGCGGCGGCAGCGGCGGTTGGGGGCGGCGGCGCCGGTGGGATCCGATGCGCGGTCGATTTGGGCGTGGATTTCGTTTGGGAGCGATGTGGTCTGGAAGTCTGGTGGTGGAGGGCCAGCGCGGTTAGTTTTTCTTGGGCCAAAATGTTAGTCACTCTCGCGCGCTTTTTTCTTGCTAGCGCGCGCTTAGGCCTGATACTTTTTCGTTTTGCGCCAAAGACGATCCCCGACAGTATATGGGCCGTTTTCTAGATGTCCTGGGAGACTATGGGCCCTAAATTGTACCAGCAGTTCCCGTGTCGTTGTTGCTCAAGTTCTCCCGGCAGTTACCCTGCCCTAAAGTGCTTATACCGGCAGGTACTAATGTCCCAGTAGTATTGTTGCCCCTGAATAGGTATTTCTCCCGGCAGTCAACTGCCCCTAAACAAGGGTTATGGTGTAGTGATGGGCAGTCATTCATGTTGGGTTGTGGATTTGTTAGGCAAGAGTTGGCGTCAAGCTTTGATTGGCTATTCCAAACCTTCCTCGAGGAAATGCATGGTTTAGCGCCCATCAACATGATGACCGACCAAGACATCGCAATGTCACAATCCATTAAAAGGATCTTCCCTACAACTATTCACCGCTGTTGTCGTTAGCATATTATGAAGAAAGCACACGAGAAGCTTGGAGCATTCTTGGGGCGGAACCCTGGGTTATCGCAAGATTACAATAATTGTGTTGACTTTAGCTTCACGCCAGAGGAGTTTGAGGAAGGATGTGCTGAGCTTATGTTGAAGTATGAGGCTATGACTGACTCACACTTTGAGACTCTATACAAATACCCAGAAACATGGGTTCCCTGTTACTTCAAGCACCAATTCTACCCCTTCTTGCAATCAACTCAACACAGTGAGGGGTTCAACACTGCCCTTAAGCGATATGTGAACCCACACAAGTAGATCTTGAATTTCGTGAAGCAATATCAGAAAATCCAAACACTCATACTAGTTCGAGAGGGTGCGAAAGATCACAGGACGGGACATTTGCAGAGTGAAATGTGGTCGTCTTACCCCATTGAGAAGCAAGCTTATGATTCCTACACTAGGGAATTGTACGAGAAGTTCCGCAATGAGTTTGAGTTGATTGCTAGGTACAACATGCGACTGCATCAAGGGTCAGCTTTGAGCCCTTATCTTTTTGCCTTGGTGATGGATGAGGTCACAAGGGATATACAAGGAGATATCCCATGGTGTATGCTCTTTGCGGACGATGTGGTGCTAGTCGATGAGAGTCGGACGGGGGTAAACAGGAAGTTGGAGTTATGGAGGCAAACTTTGGAATCGAAAGGTTTTAGACTTAGTAGGACTAAAACCGAGTACATGAGGTGCGCTTTCGGTACTACTAGGCACGAGGAGGAGGAGGACGTTAGCCTTGATGGGCAGGTGGTGCCGCAGAAGGACACCTTTCGACATTTGGGGTCAATGTTGCAGAAGGATGGGGATATCGATGAAGATGTGAACCATCGAATTAAAGCCGAATGGATGAAGTGGCGCCAAGCTTCTAGCATTCTCCGTGACAAGAGGGTGCCACAAAAGCTAAAAGGTAAGTTCTATAGGACGGCGGTTCGACCCGCAATGTTGTATGGCGCTGAGTGTTGGCCGACTAAAAGGCGACATGTGCAACAGTTAGGTGTGGCGGAGATGCGCATTTTGAGATGGATGTGTGGCCACACAAGGAAGGACCGAATCCGGAATGATGATATACGAGATAGAGTTGGGGTAGCGCCAATTGAAGAGAAGCTTGTCCAACATCGTCTGAGATGGTTTGGACATATTCAACGCAGGCCTCCAGAAGCCCCAGTACATAGCGGACAGCTAAAGCGTGCTGATATTGTCAAAAGAGGCCGGGGTAGACAAACTTGACATGGGAAGAGTCCGTAAAGAGAGACCTGAAGGATTGGAGCATCACCAAAGAACTAGCCATGGACAGGGGTGTGTGGAAGCTTGCTATCCATGTGCCAGAACCATGAGTTGGTCGCGAGATCTTATGGGTTTCACCTCTAGCCTACCCAAACTTGTTTGGGACTAAAGGCTTTGTTTGTTGTTGTTGTTGTTGGTTGCTAAATATGGTTCCAGAAGCTATTTTGTCATAGTAGAAGCAAGTGCTGAAGACTACTGATGTGAGTGTTGCAAGATTGAGAGAGACGACATGCTTTGTTGCCATATCTTGAAAGTTTTCAACCAACTTTGTGTCGATGAGATACCATCAAAGTAGATAATTAGATGATGAACACCTTAGGCAATCCCCAATGCACCCCTGCTATCGAGGGTGAGCCCGATGAGTTGCCACCACAATCAAAGAAAGAACTCTGGCATACACATTTGATGATGGACTTTGCAAGCCTTTCTCAAGTCGCTAGCGCATCAGATGCTGCTAAATATATTGTAAAGAAGCATATGCGTGGAGTGTGCCATGAAATAAGAAATCTAAACATTTCAAAGAAGAAGAAGCCATCAGCACCTCCTAGTGGGCCCACTGGTGGTCCTCCTCCATCAGCTAGTGGTTCTGCACCACCAACGAGCAATACTCCGGCAAGTAGTGGCCCCACACTGCATCCTGATGGGCCTGCACAAAACCCTCCTAGTTCTATGCAGCGTCCAACTACTTCTACAGTGCAGCAAAAAAAAGCAGCATCACTACCTGGTTCTTCCATGAGTGCAAGTTGATAACCCACAAGTGTAGGGGATCGTTTGTAGCCTTTTTCGATAAGTAAGAGTGTTGAACCCAACGAGGAGCTAAAGGTAGAACAAATATTCCCTCAAGTTCTATCAACCACCGATACAACTCTACGCATGCTAATGCTTGCTTTACCTAGAACAAGTATGAAACTACTTTGCGGGAATAAAAAGAAGTACTTTGCAAGATAATAAAGAACATGGAAATAAAAGTTAGGTGTTGTTTTAATAAAAGAACAATAAAGAGTAAATAACTTAGTAGAAAGCTTTTTGTGTAACGCAAGAGAAAGATTGTCCCTAGGCAATTGAATATGATACGATAGATACTTGTTATATGCAATGAGGGAGAGGCATACGCTAACACACTTTCCGTACTTGGATCATATGCACTTATGGTTGGAACTCTAGCAAGCATCCGCAACTACCAAATTTCATTAAGGTAAAACCCAACCATAGCATTAAGTATCAAGTCATCTTTACTCCCATACGCAACAACCCTCCTACTCGGGTTTATGCTTCTGTCACTCATGCAACCCACCATAGGCAAATCATGAACATATTGCAACACCCTACAGCGGGAATCCCTCATGTTTGCGCGACATGGAGGGCACCATAGGACAGAACCATATCAACATACAACTCACATCCATAACATCATACCACAATTAACCCATAGGACAAAAGAGATCTACTCAAACATCATAGGATAGCCAAATATCATTGGGAAATAATATATGGAGTTGAGCACCATGTTTAAGTAGAGATTACAGCGGGGAAGAGATGTGTTACATCGCTGCATAGAGGGGGAGAGAGTTGGTGTTGACAGCGGCAAGATTGTTGATGTAGATCGCCGTCACGATCCTTGCCCCGGTGGCGTTCCAGCGCCACCGGGAGAGAGGGGGAGAGAGCCCCCTCCTTCTTCTTCTTCCTTGGCCTCCCCCTAGATGGGAGGAGAATTCCCCCTCTGGTCCATGGCCTACATGGAGGAGGAGGGGCAGGAGCCCCTCCTAGATTGGATCTCCCTCTCTGTTCTCTTCTGTTTCACGTTCCTGTTTTCTGGCCGAAAACCGTTTCTTATATTCCCGGAGATCCGTAACTCCGATCGGGCTGAAATTTTGAGGGAATTTTTATCCAAAAATTATCTTCCTTGCGCCTGAAGGAGATCCCCAATGGACTTACTAGCTGGGCACAACCCACCAGGGCGCTCCTGGCCCTTGGGGGCGCGCCCCGGTGTCTTGTGGGGGCTGTGGGCCTCCGTTTGCGTTGATTCCACTTCTCAAAATTCACAAATATTCCAAAAACAATCTCCATAAATTTTTATCGCGTTTGGACTTCATTTGATATGGATATTCTGCGAAACAAAAAACATGCAACAAACAGAAACTGACACTGGGCACTGGATCAATAGGTTAGTCCAATAAATCATATAAAATATTGCCAAAAATATGTGAAAGTTGTATAATAATGGCATGAAACAATCAAAAATTATAGATACGACGGAGACGTATCAGCATCCCCAAGCTTAATTACTGCTCGTCCTCGAGTAGGTAAATGATAAAAAAGGTAATTTTTGATGTGGAATGCTACCTAACATAATCTTGATCATATATCTAATCATGGCATGAATATTAAGACACAAGTGATTCAAAGCAATAGTCTAGTTTTGACATAAAGACATTAATACTCAGGCATGCCAACAAACAATCATGTCTTTCAAAATATCAAGGCTAAAGAACGCTATCCCTACAAAATCATATAGCCTTGTCATGCTCTGTCTTCTTAACACAAAGTACAAATCATGTACTACCCCGGTGTTAGCCAAGCAATTGGTTCATACTTTTTAACGCGCTTCAGCATTTTGAACTCTCACATAATACATGGGCGCAAGCCATGGATATGGCACTATGGGTGGAATAGAATATGGTGGTAGGTTTCAAAGGGGTAAAAGTGGAGAAGAAAGTCTCACATCAACTCAGCATAACAACGGGCTCTTGAGATGCCCATCAATAGATATCAATGCGAGGAGTAGGGATTGCCATGCAACGGATGCACTAAGAGCTATAAGTGTATGAAAGCTCAATATAAAAACTAAGAGGGTATGCATCTAACTCTATAATGAAAAATTCCCACTAGTATATGAAAGTGACAACACAGGAGACTCTCTATATGAAAAACATGGTGCTACTTTGAAGCACAAGTGTGGAAGTAGCATGCCCCTATTCCTTCTTCTTTCATTTTTTTTCTTTCTTTTTTCTTTTTTTTCTTTTTTTCTTTTTCTTTTTTTCTATTTTTTTCTTTTCCTTTTTTTTCTTTGTCCGGAGCCTCATCCCGACTTGTGGGGGAATCATAGTTTCCATCATCCTTTCATCACTGGGGCATGCTCTAATAATGAATAATGATGATCATCACACTTCTATTTACTTACAACTCAATACTACAACGATAGTAGTACAAAGTATGACCCTATATGAATGCAATGATCTAGCGTAGCAAAGATATCAGAAAATGGACAAGCCATGAAAATGTCATGCTAGCTATCTTATGATCATGTAATGCAATATGACAATGAATGCTCAAGTCATCAAAACGGAGGCGGTGGAAGTTGCATGGCAATATATCTCGGAATGGCTATGGAAATGCCATAATAGGTAGGTATGGTGGCTGTCTTGAGGAAGATATAATAAGGCTTATGTGTGATAGAGTGTATCATATCACGGGGTTTGGATGCATCGGAAAAGTTTGCACCGACTCTCGAGGTGAGAAAGGGCAATGCACGGTACCGTAGAGGCTAGCAAATTGCGGAAAGGTAAGAGTGCGTATAATCCATGGACTCACATTAGTCATAAAGAACTCACATACTTATTGTAAAAGTTTTATTAGCTCTCTCGAAGCAAAGTATTACTACGCATGCTCCTAGGGGGGAGGTTGGTAGGAGTTAACCATCGTGCGCCCCCGACCTTCACACAAAGATAGACAATCAAGAATAAATTGTGCTCCAACTTCCTAGCATAACGGGAGACTATACGTGCATGCTTCGGGAATCACAAACCTTAACACCAATATCTTACTAAACACGATCATCCACTAGTACCTCCCACATATTATAATCTCTATATCGCAAAACAATTGCAAGGAATCAAACGTATCATATTCAGTGATCCCTAAGTTTTATGTAGGATTTTATGACTAACCATGTGAATGACCAATTCCTGTTGACTCTCTAAATAGATATAAGTGAAGCAAGAGAGTTTAATTCTTTCTACAAAATACCAAGCTCTAATAAATATAAGTGAAGCAAAAGAGCATTCTACAAATAATGGTTTTCTATGTGAAGAGAAACAGGCAATCCAAACTTCAAATGATATAAGTGAAGCACATGAAGCATTCTATAAAGCCATACTCAAAAGATATAAGTGAAGTGCATTGAGCATTCTATAAATCAACCATGGACTATCTCATACCAGCATGGTGCATAAAAGAAAAGTGAAAACTAAACACAAAAGACGCTCCGAGATTTACGCATATCATGTGATGAATAAAAATATAGCTCCAAGTGACATACCGATGATTTGGAATAAAAGAGGGGATGCCTTCCCGGGGCATCCCCAAGCTTAGACGCTTGAGTCTTCCTATAATATTACCTTGGGGTGCCTTGGGAATCCCCAATCTTAGGCTCTTTCTGCTCCTTATTCCTTCTCATCGTGATAACACCCAAAAATTTGAAAACTTCAATAACACAAAACTTAACAGAAAATTCGTGAGATCCGTTAGTACACATAACACCAAATCCCATCATGTCTTTCCATAACATTATTGCATAATTATAATATAACATTACCCACTGTATGCTATCACAATTCTATGGCTACCAAGTCAATGGGGCTCAACAAGAATTCAAACATAAGCATGCAAAGCAGCTATAACAACAATCTGTGAAAAACAGAACAGACTGTAAAGCTTTGTAGACACGTATACTTCTATAGCTCAAAAAATTCTGAAAAATTAGGAAGTGAGAAATGATTTGCATAACAGTACTATGTAAAAATTTCAGAATTTTTGCACGCTCCAGTAAAATACGAAAATTCAAACACTACGGCAAAAGTTTCTGTTTTTGCACAACACACATCAAACAAGCAATTCAAACAACCTAAAGGCAAATCTTGGCACATTATTTTTATAATACAATGGATTTGTACAAGAGGGTAATTATTTTCGTTGGAAAAGTTTCCGTGATTCAAGATTCACAAAGTTTCCATGGGCATGAACAAAAGTTCAAGGCTAGCCCCCACTTCAACGATGCTCATCATCTCTTCTCACTTTCACCTTTCCTTTTGTGAAGTTTTAGGTTAGCCTCTATATTTTTTTTGTTTTTAAACTTTATAAAAGCACACAACAGAAATAAATGACTCTCTAAAACTTCCGGGTTGTCTCCCTGGCAGCGCTTTCTTTAAAGCCATTAAGCTAGGCATAAAGTGCTCAAGTAATGGATCCACCCGGATCCCAAGGTATATCAAAGCCAATTTTAATTAACAATGATTTGTAATTTAGTAGTGAGCACAAAGTGATATATATCATGTGACAACGAAGTCTAACTCTCTTCCTATGCATCGGCATGTCATACAAGAACAATTCATGCACATTAAGTAAAGGCCAATACATAGCATAAGTAGTTTCTTGCAATTTTATAGTATTGGAAACATAGAGAGGTGAAGATTTGGTTCCTCTCTCATAATAATTGCAAGTAGGAACAGAAAGCACATGCATATTATATTCATCAAAATCATCATGTGTAGTAGCAAAACGCAACCCATCAATATAATCCTTAATAAGAGCAAATTTCTCCGATATAGTGTAGTTAGGAGAATTCAAAAAGACAATAGGACTATCGTGTGTGGGTGCAATAGCAACAATTTCATGCTTAACATAAGGAACTATAGCAAGTTCATCTTCATAGGCATAATTCATATTGGCATCTTGGCCACAAGCATAGCAAGCATCAAGTTCATCAAAAAGGGATATTTCAAATGAATCCAAGGGATCATAGCAATCATCATCGCATTCATCCTTCGGTAAGCACGAAGGGTAATTAAACAATGTATGAGTTGAAGAGTTACTCTCATTAGAAGGTGGACACGGGTAGCTAATCCGCTCTTCCTCCTTTTGTTCTTCGCTCTCCTCCTCATCTTTTTCATCTAATGAGCTCACAGTTTCAGCAATTTCTTCTTCCATAGATTCCTGCAAAATTTTAGTCTCTTCGAAGGCAGCGGTCATTATTTCAATAAATTCTTTAACATAAGCATTAGAAGCATAGTTTTCATAGCAATAATTAAGTATGCACCCTTAAAAGCAACAAATTCTTCAATTTGTTAAACATTTAAATAACAATAGGCTTCCTTGGCATAAGAAGATATTATTTCATTATCATTAAACAAACATTGGTAGGGAAGGTGTTTTTTAGTTTCTTTAGAACAACAAGTAAAATCATGTATTTTGCATAAATTCCAAGCATAGCAACACAAAGTATTAATTTGATGCCACAAGAGCTTCCCTTTTTGAGATATGCGGTGTCGCACATAATAAGCATGCTCATTTAATGATTTTCCCTCAACTAAGCTAGTTGGGTTTTCAGCACGAGCACAAATGGATCGAAGATGATCCAAATAATATTCTTCAGTAATACGGAACACTAGTGGTTCCTCAACTTTTGGAGCAGCAAGTACATCTAATTTTTTTGGTATTTTACGTTTCCTACCCATATCTAAAGATAGAAAACAAGGGCACAAAATAAAAACTACTTAGTGATAAAGAAAACAAGCACACAAGAGAATATTCACCCCACGCTATTGCTCCCCGGCAACGGCGCCAGAAAAAGGTCTTGATAACCCACAAGTGTAGGGGATCGTTTGTAGCCTTTTTCGATAAGTAAGAGTGTCGAACCCAACGAGGAGCTAAAGGTAGAACAAATATTCCCTCAAGTTCTATCGACCACCGATACAACTCTACGCACGCTAATGCTTGCTTTACCTAGAACAAGTATGAAACTACTTTGCGGGAATAAAACTACAAGTACTTTGCAAGATAATAAAGAACGTGGAAATAAAAGTTAGGTGTTGTTTTAATAAAAGAACAATAAAGAGTAAATAACTTAGTAGAAAGCTTTTTGTGTAACGCAAGAGAAAGATTGTCCCTAGGCAATTGAATATGATACAATAGATACTTGTTATATGCAATGAGGGAGAGGCATACGCTAACACACTTTCCGTACTTGGATCATATGCACTTATGATTGGAACTCTAGCAAGCATCTGCAACTACCAAAGTTAATTAAGGTAAAACCCAACCATAGCATTAAGTATTAAGTCCTCTTTACTCCCATACGCAACAACCCACCTACTCGGGTTTATGCTTCTGTCACTCACGCAACCCACCATAGGCAAATCATGAACATATTGCAACACCCTACAGCGGGAATCCCTCACGTTTGTGCGACACGGAGGGCACCATAGGACAACACCATATCAACATACAACTCACATCCATAACATCATACCACAATTAACCCATAGGACAAAAGAGATCTACTCAAACATCATAGGATAGCCAAATATCATTGGGAAATAATATATGGAGTTGAGTATCATGTTTAAGTAGAGATTACAGCGGGGAAGATAGGTGTTACACCGCTGCATAGAGGGGGAGAGAGTTGGTGTTGACGGCGGCAAGATTGTTGATGTAGATCGCCGTCACGATCCTTGCCCCGGTGGTGTTCTGGCGCCACCGGGAGAGAGGGGAGAGAGCCCCCCTCCTTCTTCTTCCTTGTTCTCCCCCCTAGATGGGAGGAGAATTCCCCCTCTGGTCCATGGCCTCCATGGCGGCGGAGGGGCAGGAGCCCCTCCTAGATTGGATCTCCCTCTCTGTTCTCTTCTGTTTCACGTTCATGTTTTCTTGCCGAAAACCGTTTCTTATATTCCCGGAGATCCGTGACTCCGATCGGGCTGAAATTTTGAGGGTATTTTTATCCAAAAATTATCTTCCTTGCGCCTCAAGGAGAGCTCCAACCGACTTACAAGCTGGGCACAACCCACCAGGGCGCGCCTGGGCCCTAGGGGCGCGCCCTGGTGTCTCGTGGGGGCTTTGGGCCTCCGTTTGCATTGATTCCACTTCTCAAAATTCACAAATATTCCAAAAAAATCTCCATAAATTTTTATCGCATTTGGACTTCATTTGATATGGATATTCTGCGAAACAAAAAACATGCAACAAATAGGAACTGGCACAGGGCACTGGATCAATAGGTTAGTCCAATAAATCATATAAAATATTGCCAAAAATATGTGAAAGTTGTATAATAATGGAATGAAACAATAAAAAATTATAGATACGACGGAGACGTATCACAAGTGTACATGCACAAGCACCACAACGGGCTGCACCACTGCCCAGGGGACCCCCAGTGCCAAACTGGTGGCCTATTCCGCAACTATTAGGGGCTGCAACCCTAACCAGAGGGCCTGGACAAACAGTGTGGGGCACTGCGCCACAATTTTTGGGAACTTCAACAATGCCTGGAGGAACTGTGCCACCACCTAGGGGGCTGCTCCACCAAGTTGGCGGCCTGCGCAACCACCTAGTGGCACTGCAACAACATCACATGAGCTTACGCCACCGACCACGATGCATATGACAAGTGTTGGCCTTGCACTGTCGCCAAAAGAACCTGGCATAGTTGCTGGTGGCTATGGACAGCGTACCAGTTCTTCTACTCCGCAAGAAAAAAGTGACACCCTACTTTCATGTTCTATGGTGCAACCTCCTGCTGCACATCTGCACGCGCCACTCGATATTCCATCGCTACATGGAGCTATTGCAGACGCACAAGGTGACCCTCCAATTCCAAGAGACAGCCCAAAATCAACTACAAAAGGAAGGGTGAAGATGAAAAGGATGCAATCAACACTTGAGCTCCATCCGAAGAGGAAAAACAAGTGCAACTATTGTGGATATGTTAACCACAATTCTGCATTTTGCACCACAAGATTGACGTGATGCACAATGCGGCGAACAAATGTGTTTTTGATCTCAAAATGATGAGTGGGAAAGACCAAAAAAGAAGGCTGAATAATTGCTAGGAACATTGATATTCGCTGCTTCCTGTATGCTCTTTCTTGTGGACTACTATTTCTGTTTAAACCTAGGAAACTTTGCATAATTATTTGTTTTAAAATTTTGAAGGTTCAAAACTGCTCACATTAAATCTATTTTTGTGTTGTTTTCTGAGTAATTTGCCTGATTCTACAGATTCTATTTCCTGGTACTACAATTTGGATTGCGTGGTAGCTTTTTTTCACTATCTATTGTTGCAATTCTACCTAGGCAATTTTGTTTGACATTAATGCAAACTAGACGATGGATACATGCAACTCCTTGTTTGTACAAAAAATACAGGCAATTTGTGGAAAAATACAGATGATCCAGGAACAACTTCAATATTTTTGAAACAAGAAGTTAAGACTGACCTATGCTAACTTCAGGACATCTTTCCATGGGGCTTTGTTGTTTTCGGTGTTAACCCAAGTGTTAGTGAGTTGTCTCCTTATGTTTGGAACATCCTCAGCTATGAATCTTGGAACAATCCTTGCATCCCAACCATTTTCAAGTGTGAGAGAGAAAACACCGCAGTCAAACCTATACAGGGAGAGAAATATTTTCTAAGAAGTTTAATGTATGTACTGTCAATTGTAAAAACATCCATTAGTTTGTGGTAATGTGTGGGGGAATGGATGCTTATTCATTTGTTTGTTTTGGAACATCAATGTTGATAAGTGGAAAACTATCCATCGAGATGTGAGACTTGGCGTCGTGCTCTTCCCATAGCGTACGAACACTTGCAACCATAGGTCTTGCACAAGTATCCAAAGTATTGTTCTCAAGTGTCCTCCAAGAATCAAGCACCTCAAACCTTCGGTCCCTTAGATTCACATTGAAAATCCAGTAATGGTTCCCCATAATTGGCTTTGACTTGTCAATGTTCTCTAAGACAGGGAACATGATCTGAACAATGAGTAGGAAAAAACTTGGGGTTAGTAAAAAAGAAGATAATTTACATGTAGACAACTTGAACAACTATACATGCACAAATTATCTTCGCAAAATCTGGATGTAAGCAACTTATTGGGTTCCACTCTCGCTGCTTCATACATGTACCCAAAAAAGCATAAAAAGAAACATAAAAATGCCCTAATGTGTAGAAGAAGAAGAAAAATCATGTAGAAAACTTGTGGTTCTAACAAAAACAAGCAACTGATGTAGCACATGCAAGTTTTTGCATGTGTATAAGCAACTTGCAAGTTGTTTGTAAGCAACTTGTGCTATATTTTTGTGATGTTTTAGTGAAGCACTAATGTGAAAAAAAACAGCTTGTACTTTTGTGTTTAGGTTACATGTTTGTAAGCAACTTTGAACATGCACAATCAGTGGGTTTTATTTGAGAATATTAAAGAAACAATTAACTTACCATATCTTTACGATCCAAGCGGTTTGATTTGTTCAAACGGGCAATAAGTTCTTTGTTTCTTAGTGAGATCTGTAGCAACCATGCGTGAAAAAATGGAGAAATGAGGATGACCAAGTATGAGAAAAAAAGATGGAAATACTAAAGTATTGATGCTTCTCCTTCTCCTTCTCACAACCTTCTTCGAGTCTGACGGCATGTTCATCATTATAGACTGTATGCCAATTTCCATTACATGAGTCAAGATGAAACCTTCATTTTTCATTGTGCTAGCGAGCTCCCTCACCGTGACATAGTATCCACGATAGTCAATTACCTTTGCACTGCAGCAAAAACAAAAATAGGTGTGTTATGCTTTCGTTATTGAATTACCTACAACCATGTAGCTTTCCAAAATTTGTTGCATAGTCATAGAAGGAAAAAGTTAAAAAATCATTTTAAGCAGATGAGAACTGCATTCCATGCATTTTATCAGAATCAGGCAATTTATGCCAGTTGCCTGATTCAATGGTTTGGTTTCCCTGAAAAGACATGTTGAATTGCGTGAGAAAAATACATGAGATATTGTCATACCTGGTATCCGCATCTGGTGATGCTTCTTCATTTAATCTCCCGTGCAAAATAAGTGATGCATATAGCCTGTTTACTTCAGGTTTGCACGAATACACTTTCCTATCGTTGTAGTCCATGAATGGTGACCTCTTGCAAGGAGGGGGCTTGATGACCCTTCTCTCAAAATGATGTGTGACCAGCTCACCGAAGCTATTGCTGCTATAAATCTTGCTCCCTGGTCCTACTTCTCCTTAGTTGGTAGTTTTTTCGGGTGTCTCAAAAATGTTTGGGACCATCTCTCCTAGGTTGCCAACTGAAAAACCTGCATCAAACTCCTTTACCTCATATATGCCTTCAAAATCCCAATCAAACTCAGGGGGTACTGGAAATTCCTTGGAATCGTGCTCAGCAAAGTTGCTTGGCCCGATAGCTTGATGTGCTCCATCATCTACAAATGTTGTTAGCAAATCATCTATACCAAGATCAAAACTTGGGGCTATGCAGTATTCAGTACAATCTGCAGCTAAACTTTTACTTTTGCTTTGATGTAAATGTCGTCCATCCGTCCCTCCGGAAATACAGTCTGTTGACTTGCTTAGGGGGGTCTTACTTGCTGGAGGAACACACCTTGATAAGAGCTCACCAACGTCTAGCACATTGATTTCTAGTGCACTGCTTGTGTTCCCACTAAAAGCGCATAAGATTCTCCTTCTTCGCATCAAACAAATTAAAAGCTTTCCACTACGGGGTGGTTGCTTGTGCAAGTGTAGTTGAATTAGCAGGCAACTTGCCCTGAGCTACTAGCAACTTTGAATCTGGACTTCGTCCCTTGGTCGCACGAGCCCCATCTTCGTACCTTTTTATCTACATAAACGACGGAGCAGGGATGTTTTCTTTCTCCTTTTCCTGAACTTCATCTAGTGCTGCAGCCTGTTGTGATACCTCGATATGAGCCACTTTGCCACTCTGCATGTCATTGCATGATTTCATTCCGTCTCCTCGAGTAAGTACTTGCGCCCGGCCATTTAAGTCGCCCAGCGGTAGCCTTCCACTAGGGGCTGCTGTGCTCAATGCCAGTGGTGTTCCCACTTTCAATTTTACTAGTGTTGCTACTGTGGAGTCTACTGTTGCATGTGCAAGAATTGGCTGGCAAACAGGTGAACTTGCTGACTTCTTTAACCGAGTTGCCAGAATATGTGATCCACTTGCCCTGTGATTGGATTTAAAATTGCTACCCTCCTTTGAAACTAGCCCTGTTGATACTGCATTGTCACGCCCTGAGTTTTGCCTCTTCTGTCTTAGTAAACATAGCTCAAAAATTAGGACCAATTAAAACTTTTTGAGTGCCTATGAATGCTTGACTTGTGTGCTATTTGCTTGCTTCTTTGATTGCTTGCTGGTGCTCTATATTCATAAAACTCCCTCCTACTCTCAAAACTCGTTTCCTTGATCTAAACTCTTGTCCAATGATCATACCATGTGTATAGGACCTAAAACTATTTTTATCAAATATTATTTTGGCCAAAAAGCATTTATTCAGTTTAGGTTTTCAAAAAACCCTCAATTGAGGTTTGTACTACAAGTCCTCAAATTGGGTCGATTGTTTTGCCCCAAAGGATTTATTTGGAACCTACTATATATATAACTCCCCAAAACCACAAAATATTATTTCTAAAGATTATTTTATTATTTTATTTAAAGGCTTTTTCTTAAGGCCAGAAATGGTCTTTTATTAAGAAAAATTATTTTTATGCTTTCAAAATATTTTAGAAAATTTAGGGAAACTCGGTGGACATATATTTTCCATATATAAGAGTTTCAACACATGGTCATGTTCAAAATATTGGACAAACCCCTCCAAAACCCTTACTGGTTAAATCAAGCATTTGAAATATTTCTATAATAAATATTCCCAAAAAAATCCAGGAAAATTACAGCATGTCACACATACTATATGTGATGATCTTGCAAAGTTTCATCTCAATCCCAATTGTTTTGCTTCACCAAAATATTCCAAAACCCTCTCTGTCCAGAATCAAATTTGAGCAACTTTACATTGTGAAGTTTCTCCTATTGCCCCAAACTTTGTGGACATGTTCTAATCCTCCAATAATGCATCCACACCAAGTGGTGCATCAAGGAGAACAGATTAACTTCTCCAAATCCCCCCAAACCCCTTTCTGCTGATTTCAAGAATTGGAAATTCTTGCATTGTCAAGTCTCCCTAATTGGTCCCAAACTTTTTGGACATGCTCTAGTCACCAAATTATGTCACCACAGCAAGTGGAGCATCAAGTAGAATGGCTTAGCATGATCAGATCTATAGAAACCCATTTCTGTCCATTTCTAGGGTTTACCAAGTTTGCATTATCAACTTTCTTCAATTAAGCTTAAAACTTGTGATCAGGACCAAATGGACTTACCATTTACCCCTGGTGAATATCAAGGCCATAGGATTCCTCTACCTAGCCCAACCACAGCACAAACACCTTCTGCCATAAACTAGTGGACAAGCATAGTTGACCCAAAGAGATTCTCCTTGTCTCCAACTTTTTACCAGAGCATATTCTAACCCCCTTCTACCTCCAGTAAGAAAGCCATGGCCTCAGCTCAATTATTGGTGGGTAAACCCCCTCATTTTTACTGTTTGAACAGCCTTGGCATGCCATTTCTTCCTCTCTCCCACTATTATATGCATGCAACTGCCCCAAGTTTTACCACAACACCTCTGGCATGTTAATGCATATTTACAAACCCAAATATGGCATGCTCATGTGGAAAATATGAGCAGTACCTCTAAAACTAGTTTTGGCAGAAATTGTGGCCTTGAACTACAAGTACCCTGTAAACTCATCTCCCTGAGTTGCAATTTGGTGTACTTGTAGTCCTTCCATACCTAAGCCACTGAGACAACATTTCACCTCTTGATAGCTCTAGTAAAAACCCTTTTTCTAAGCCCCTATTTTGCTGCTGCAAACTTACTCTCGGTAGAAACCAATTCCAACCAGCTTCATATGGTACCAAACCTCTCCAGACAGCTTTACCATGCATGCCTCACACGTCAGACACCTTTGTCCGACCAAAAAGTCAACATGGACAAGCTTTGGCGTGGTGACCACGCAGCCAGCATGCAGAAACGGCGCTCTGCCGCTTGTTGTTGTTGTCCTGTAGCTCGCACAGTGTTGCAGCAGGATGTCCACACGCGTCGGGCATCTCCCTTGACCCCTCACGCCCCTCCCCGACGTCGGGATGCAGCAAAAGAGGCTCAGGGGCGCGTGCCCACCGCGCTCGAGGACCTCCGGCGGTCACCCGAGCCTCCCCTCGTCGCCCCCCTATATCAGACCCTCCTCGGGCTCCCTTTCGCGCCCCTGGATGCTCCCCTCTCTCCCAGGAACTCCCTCGCTAAGCCCTTGAGCTCCCGAGCTCGAGTTCCCCTCCCATGGCCGCCATGTCCCCGCCACGGCCGTCGCCCGAATTGGAGCTCCTCCGTGCGCCCCCTCTCCTCTAAGCCCCACCAGACGCCCCTTCATCGCCGAAGACCCCCCCTCTGCACTCCTTCTCCCTCCTCTCCGCGATGGAGGCATCATACCCACCATGGCCGATGGCCTCCTCCGCCGCGGTGGAAGCTGTGCGCAGCCCCGACCTCCCCAGGGCCCGGGAACAGCCTAGGCAGGGGCGGCTCGCCGCCCCGAGCTCGCCGGTGGCCGGAGCGCCGCCGGGGGCGGCTTGTGCCGCCAAGACGGGGCACCGGCGCGGGCTCGGCCGGCCTCCCCTGCCCCTCCTCTATTTGAGCAGGAGGTAGGAGGAGGGCCTGCCAGCGGGGCCCGTCGGTCAGCGGCTAACGCCCCCCCCCCCCCGTTTAAGTGGAAGCGGTTTTCCCGGGAGGCGCTTCCCGCAAGAGAAGGCGCATTCTACGCAATGCGCCATCGACGTCACCGCTGCTCCTCCTGGCTAGGCCACCGGGCCGGCCCATTTGCTATGTTGCACGTTGAGCGCGTTTTAGCCCACTAGGTAAAGTCTTTTCCATTTTCTTTATTTCTCAGAGACTTGTAAAATCCCTAGAAAATTCATCCTAAGTCCAAATTTGATGATTCAAAATCCTAGAAGTCTCTAAAATCATGGGCTAACCAAATATGTGCATTGTACAATTTTCCAGAAACTTTTCTGTTAGGTTCAAATTTGAATTTGAATTTGAACCATGTAGAACCCCACTTTGCAAATTCCTAGAGCATTCATATCAACTACAAATGTAGTGGTTCAAGTTCCTAGGTGTCTATAAAATCATACCCTATTTATCTAGGCATGGTTAACGTTTTTTCCCATCCCCTATTCTGCTTAACCTGATAAATGCTCCCTTTTCCCATTTATTTCGTCTTAGTAAATTCATAGGAAAATCATTCCAACTCCAAATCCAGTGAAACCACTTCCCAAATGTTTCTAAATTCAAGCCCTATTTGTTAGGTTCATCCACTCATTTTTGTTTAAACATTTTCTGTGGACATCTTATAGAACCATCAATTCCTTCATTTCCACCATTCAAAACTCCCCCTAGACCCACATCCAATAAAATCTCCTTGGTTATTTTTTTCTCTTGACCAGAGGTGTCCAAGAAAAACAAAACTCCTATTTATAGAGCACTTTTATTTCTCTACTTGTTGTGTTGCTAATCGCGGTTGTTTCCGGCGATAGTTGACGAAGTAGACGGAGTGCTCGGAGTGGACGAGAAGCGTGTGAAGACCTCGAAGACTTTGCTGAACCAGGCAAGCAGCCCTTTGACCATGACTATGAACCCCTTTATTTGCATGACATTTAGCACTTGTTTCCGTGATGATGATCATGTTGATGTGGTGACCACTTCGGTTTGATGCCTCCGATACTTTACCGTTGATACTTGCATCGTGCATGACCCTACCATTCTTATGAGGGTTGTGCGGGTGGGAGTAGATAGGTTGCTAGTAGATGCTACGCAAGTGGGACGGGAATATGCATGGTGATGAAAACAGAAGTGCTTTCAAAGACTTTTCGAAAACCCCGTCGGGTGCCACTAATGCCCGAGGGAGATGATGATGAGCTAGGTAACCACTTGATAAAGAAGTGGTGTACCGGAGCAAGTGAGTGTGTGTGTTTTGGAAACGGAGAGATTTAAGATTTGCTGACCATCCCAACCTTACATGTACAACCACGATACCCCTTATGGGACGGGGCTTTGTTGATTACCTTGGTGGGTACTAGCAGAGAGCTCGCATTACTAGTGGCGAGAGTGATGAGGTCACTCTCGATACGGGGTCGTGCCTGGTAGGGCGACCATGCGCTGTCTTTACAGGCACCGGGCACACCGTTGCGTGCCCTCATAGATGATACGTGTGATGTACATCGTGGGGGGTGGCACCAACGAGTGGACTCTTTGTTTAGTATCGCTAGGGGAAAGACAATGTTCGGGTACTTACCTCGGGTATGGACAATACCGCGAGTCGTGGCTTGACACGGAAGTTTCCCGGGTCTTGTGGGTAAAGTGTGCAACCTCTGCAGAGTGTAAAACTATTCGAATAACCGTGTCCACGGTCATGGACAGTTGGAGGTCCTGCTTAAACTACGTCCGATGTTTTCACAAACTTGGTGTGTGTGTGAGAGAGAGGATGACACAAGGATGAAACTTGAGCTAAGTCCGATGACTTGGCATGATGATGAACATGAGATTTTCAACCCCTGCTTATGATGATAACTGAGACTTGTTCACATGAATACCTGTCAACAGTTGATGCATGCTTACT
This sequence comes from Elymus sibiricus, assembly GCA_039707655.1. Lineage (NCBI taxonomy): Eukaryota > Viridiplantae > Streptophyta > Magnoliopsida > Poales > Poaceae > Elymus > Elymus sibiricus. The sequence continues at coordinate 393,081,471 of CM077665.1, read as the reverse complement.
CAAGTTACTTGATCATATCATTGCACTTAAAATTAGCTTTCCGCAAAATTTACCTACTTAGTGCTATATCATGCATTGTTGTACCTTGTTCCAAAACTTTGGTTGCTTGCGAGTACATTCAAAGTACTCATTGGCTTGCCACTGGTTATTTAATTGGTCAGGCATGGAAGAGCAGGAATATGGTGAAGAGTTCATTGGTGACGAACATGCGAACTAGGATGCTTCCCAGTCAGAATGCCTGTAGGTTTAAGGCAGATGGCATGGGTTCACGCTTCCGATCAAGATTTCCGATGCTTGTTATGTTTAAGTGTTTGGCCTTTGCGGCCCTATCTATGTAAGACTCGGCCTTCATGGTCTTTATTTGTGTAAGACGCTAAATGTGGATGTAAGACTCTTATTATTTAGCTTCTGTGTGTTCAGTGAGCATTGATCTCTAGGATCACTGTACACGTGCATTCGGTGATCATGACTTATGAGTCGGGGTCCCCACGTGCATCATCTGTTTCTTTGACACGGGGGACTGCATGAGGGCATGCTGTTGTGCTTGTTGTTGTGTTTTTTTCTAGCCGGTTTTTGTGAGTGCCATTACTTGCCTCTTTTATCTTCTTTATTGCATGTTGTTGCAACTGAATTGGCACAGATTTCTTCATGGCTGACTGCCTTTCCTTCCCAAATTGGCCTTGCTCGATATGTTTGGCACGCAGTGCTTGCAGTTCCTCTGATGTTTCAGTCACCACCAATGGTTCCAAAATGAAACTGACACTTTTTTTTCTTGGGTGGTGGAAGAGGTGGTAGTTGGTTGTGACCATCTTCATTTGCTTCCCCAACCTAATGTAGAGCACCAATTTCCCTCATGATTTTCTTGCGAATCGTCTTTGGGCATATTTCCTCCGGGTTGAATGTGTGCCCCAGATCCAACGCATCTCCAGAATTCAACGGCTCTTCAAAAATCCTCTCGCTTCAACTGCAATAGGTATCTCGTCAAAGTCCATCATTTCTGTCACTTCAAATTTTGGAAAGTGTGGCATTGTGGCATCACTTCTACAATCCATCATCACAACATCTCTTGCATGGATGGTGACTGCCTCGTCAAGTCCTTTTGTCTTCATATCCTTCTTATTTTCAATTAGATACTGAAGTGTACATTCATCTTCATCATCATTGTCTGTATTTTTAGCAGCAGCATCCTCATTGTTGCCACCAGCACCGTCGGAACCGTCAATACCCCCTCCAGTGTTGTCATCATCATCATCCTCATCCCCCTGCCCATCATCTTCCTTCTCTTTATCATTGCCTTCACCTCCTTCATCATCATCGCCCACCTTCTCTTTGCCCTCTTCTTTTTCTTCTTCCGCTGTCTCTTCATCCTCTTCTTTTTCTTCTTCCTCTTTATCTTCATTCTCTTTATCCTCCTTGTTTTGAGCCATTACCACTTCAAAGTCATAACAGTCATTCTCATCTGAACTGCCATCACTCTCGCTCTCATCATTCCCTTTGCCCTTGTCATATTCCTCGCTTTCGCTCGCATCTTCCTCACTACAATCAGTGTCAGATTTGAATGACTCTTTCCCACCAGGTAAGTTTTCACTGTTGGTTGCAACTTATTTGCGTCTTCCCTTGGAGGGTTGCCTACTTGTTCCAGCTTTACTAGGCCCTGTCCTGCTTGTCCCCTCATCATCATCATCAATCCTCCCGATGCCAGTTAGAAACTTGCCAACTACATGTGAAATTTCAGAACACATTTCGTGCACCATAGGTGTCAGCTTCTTTTATCTCTGAAAAACAAAAGAAGAGGGAAAAGAAACAAAATTGGATAAGTTCTGTGGTCTCTTGGGTTTGACAATAAAAATGACCGAGTATAACGGAGACACTAGTGAGCAAAACAACCACTACAAGACTTACTGTTTTTTCATATGACTCGGGTAATCTCGCAGCAACAAATTTTGTAACATGGTCCATGCTGCCAAAAAAACTATCATCCGCACACCGAAAAAACTCGTCTTCAACTGTTTGCAAAACATGAAAAAAGATGAGTTAGAATAAGTGTGGCACTTGCTTGGCAATTGCAAGTAAATTGCTACGAATAGTAACTTGCATTTCCCATATATATTTGGCGTTGGATGATATACTTTTGCATCCATTGTTTGCATGCATCGTACTTGCTTGCTACCTATTATTCCTATAATTTCCAGTTAGGGTTCAGTATTTAGCTTGTATAGTTTTGAGTGAACAACTTGCCATACTTGAAGGAAAAAGTTGATGGTGTTCAGTATATAGCTTGGCCAAGGTTAAGTGCATGGCTTGCCTAATTGTTTAGTTCTTTAAATGATCTACAATAGCTAGAATTACTGCCCCAAATTCCAACTCTTGAATTAGGTAGGTATGTGCGTGAACATTTTGGGCCAGTTAACCAGAGTCAAGAAGAGACTGAAAAATTACATATGCGTGAAAAATGCACAAAAAATACATTGAACTTGCTTGGACTTAGTAATTAAGTTGCCTCCTGTAGTACAATACAGTTGCCTACCAAATCTGACTTCTCAAACAATAAGGGCATAAGAAGGGCAACCAAGGGAAGAGAGGAAATGAGCTTACCCACAGTTTGTCGTATTCCCTACTGCCTTCATGTCCTTCTTGATAACTTTAGCGATTAAACCTGAATTCCAAACTGAAACCCTTGGAATCAAACTGGGGATTGGTTCATCGACATCCAATGAGTCCAGATACAACAGCTGCGAGATAAACACAAAGTTTTGAGTTCCCCTGATGATTGCAAAGAAAATATAATAAAGAAGTGAGATAAAAATGTTGGTTCCTAGATAGATGTGCTTACCACAAGGTGGAAAACACAACAACAGACAGCCTTCTTATTGCCATGACCCGATGTGAATGGTAGCTTCAGTTGATCAACAAACTGGCATATGTTGGTTTCAGTTATTCCATTGACATCCATAACAGTAGGGAAACTTTTGGGGAAATGCTTACACTTGTTGATGGGGCAAGGAAAGAGGAAAAAACAAGTGCTAGCCAAGCACGGAGAAGTCATCATCATGAGCTCCATTCATATCCTTGATCATCTTGCACCATGCTGTAAGAGTTGGTGAATACTTGGAGGTGATATTATAGATATTGTACATTTACCTAGTGATGTCAGGGCGGTTATCAAAACACACCTCCCCCCTATTTGGCAGACCCCATTTCCTACGAACGCTCGCGGCATCTACCAGAATCTTTCCCCTCTCTGGAATAACTATTTGTGACATCTCAGGGTCATAATGTGCTTCATTATCCACTGACTAAAATCTCCCGGCATGCTATTAGCTGCAAGGTCCAACAAGCCACCAAACTCTTTTCCAATAATAACACCTTTCTGAGCCGAAACCAACTCTTTCTTCAATTTGAACAACCTTGTAGGCGATGCCCTGTTCCTACGACCCTATTAAAGACAAAAAAGAAATAAACATTAAGCATAAAAAACAATATATGTTGCTGGATAAGCAACTTACAAAGCACTATTGGGCAACTGTTTTGAAGAAGGTGAGCAATCTGGTACAAATACCTCATTTCCTCTGGTCTTCTGGCGCTTTGGATTTGGTGGTTGATCCACACCAACAGTTCTGTCAGAGGCATTTCCATCATCTCCAGCAGCACTTGCGTCGCTCACAATATCATTGGGACGCTCCCCTCGAACAACAATTTTCTTAATCCTCTAACGCTTGTACTCAATTAAGGGTGGAGTGCCTTTTGGCTGCACCAACAAAACATAGATCGCAATGTCAAATATGTTATAAAAACATACCAGGCAAGTAAAAAATAGCATGTTTAAGAAAAAATTATAAACCTCTGAACGATGCTCTTCGGGGCCATGAGATGGATCGTCATCATGACTAGATGCAGGAGGCACATCCTGGATGGCCTTTTTGCTTTCCCCAGCCATCTGTTTCCTACTGCAGAAAATCCACAACCTCACAAACCATATCAAAACAGATAAACCCCCATAAATAAATTCAAATATACTATTGTAATAAGAACAATATTCAGAAATAGCATTAATCTGAACAAATCAGGCAACTATGCTCACAAAAAAAATCAAAAACATATCAGTCAAAGCAGTACTGTCCTAAACTTGCAACATCCAACGCATATCTCAGGCAAGTCGTTCGCAAACCTAGAGAAAAACAAGCAAACACATGAATCTCAAACCTTTGGGTCTACATCTACGACAGGAACCGCACGCTCGTGCATTTTACAGGCAACTTCTGAAGGCATAAAAGGCAAAGTCATTCAAAAACAGAAACAGAAAACATCACTAAAAAAATCAGCATCTACACTTGAAACAAAATCACGCACTGACAAAATTTGTAGGCAACATCTGAAGCCAAGACAAGCAAGTCATTCACAAAATTATGGCAAGACATATAGATCTAAAAATCTTCACCAAGTACAACAACCACCTCTCCAGATCTATCCACTACGTGCGCAACCTAACTCCAACAACCTCCAGCAGCCAAACCATAGGAACCCTGACACACGAGTACCAAAACAGTAGCCAAAACTTGCTCAATGTCAACATTCATCACGTGTGCTCCATCCACACCAACATATACTCGACGATTCATCCATCATGTGTGCTCCATCCACACCAACATCTACTCGCCAATTTGGCCAACGAGACAATGCGGAAATTCCAAACGATGAACTTACCAGAGATTACTCGTTGTCGCTCTCCCCACGGCGCCAACAACATGAGGCCCGCCTCGCCGGCTCCTCCTCTAACTCCACCTCCTCCGCTGCGACCTGCTCCTCCAGACCACCGCCGCGACCTGCTCCCTTTCTCCTCTTCCAGAAACCACCGCCCGCCCTGGAGGTGGTCGCACGCCCCTGGCAGCCGTACCTTCCAGTAATCGCGCGAGCAGAATCGCACCACCTCTGGCGCCAAATCGAGCACGGAATGGACGAACAAGTCGCCGCCTCGCCTGATCTGGGCCGGGAGTTGCCGATTCGGAGAGGGTAATGGAGAATCGCTGGGGTTCGCAGCCGGCTACAGTTTTGAAGTTCTCGGGCTGGTCGTGAGAGGAAGAGTGGGAGTGGTAGGGCCCGGCACCGCCGCTCGCTCCCAACGGGACACCTGGACACGACTCACGAGAAAACTGGCCGTGGAACGGCCAGGAGCGACGTTTCGCGATGTATATCCGACGGCGCACAGACGTGTGCGCTCGCGAGCGAGAACGAGCGCAGCTGCACTTTTTAGGTTTTAGGTTCAATTTGTCCACCGTGGGAGTTGTAGGCTTGTAGCGACGCGGAACTGCATGTCTGCTTATTGTTGTACTCCACTTACTCAGGTGGAGTTGTGTTTGCTGATTTGTTGCTTACATACATAACTACTATTGCAGGACACCTTGAAGGCGGAAGCGCCATCGGAGGCGAAGGTGATGAAGAAGGCGACTGCGCTGAGCGTGGCGGTGACGACGGTGATCTACCTGCTGTGCGGGTGCGTGGGTATGCGGCGTTCGGCGACGGGGCCGTGGCCATCCACCTGATCGGCACATACCAGGTGATTTCCCAGCCTATCTTCGACTAGGTCGACCTGTGCGCCGCCGCGGCCTGGCCAGACAACGGCTATGTTGGCACAAGGAATGTCCGGCTGTGGCCCTCGGGCGTCCACGTGGCCCTGTGCCCGCTCCGGCTGATCGGGCGCATGGTGTACGTGTGCCTGACCACCGGCGTGGCCATGGCCATGCCCTTCTTCAGGTCCGTGGTGGGGCTCATCGGTGCAGTCTCCTTCTGGCCGCTCAATGTCTACTTCCCTGTGTCGATGTACATCGCGTAGCGGCAGCTGTCGCGGGGCAGCACGCAGTGGGTGCTCCTTCAGGCGCTCAGCGCCGTGTGCCTACTCGTCTCCGTCGCGGCGGCCGCCGGCTCCGTCGCCGACTTGGCGGCCGAGTTCCGCCGGAGGTAGGTGATGACTGCTGACGTCGCGGTCGACCAACATTTTACTGCTTCCATGAACTACTCCTATAGTCCTACTTAGTATAATTAGTATCGTGTAGTATGTATGTACTGTGTGTGGTCAGAGGATTCCGTCCGGTGGTCAGCTGTTGATCGGAGTGTAGCATGGGGCCCCAACGGACGCAGCTTGGGTGCCGTAAAGGCACCTGCCTTTGGGTCCCTGACATGTGGGACAATCACCTGTTGGGCCCACATGTCATGGACACAAAGGCAGGTGCCTTAAGGTACCGAAGCATAGTCCGGCCCCAACCAGCCAGTGAAATAGTTGTGGCCTAGCCTACTAGCCTAGTGTTAGGGTTGTGGGTTATACATTAGTCCCAAATTCTATCTACTTCCTCCAGATAGTTAACATTTTACTGTCCTAAGTGGCGCTATTTATTGCTACCATATGATTATGATGACTGCTCTACCAGATGGTGTGATATATTACCTCTGTTTTTATTTCACCTTGAAAGCGGAAATACGAGGATATGTTGTATAAAACAAAAGAATGTTATGTGGGGAAACATATAACTTGGCCTATTTGGCTATTACTTGGCCATATCCCAATATATTATTAGTATCAAAAGTAAACTGGGTGTTTCAATGAATTGGAACCTTCTTCGTCCCTATACAAAATTCTACTATACAAAAATGTGGATCTCATGAAAAAGTACCGAGTATGAGGAGTGCTTCTTATGTTTTTCACAACCTGTCTTTCTGCATTGAATCAGTTGTAGAAATCGCTCACAGGTCAAATCAGTATGACTTTTTTGATAAAGGACGCTTTTATTATTTTAAAATGTAGCATCAAATGGATACAAAACATAGCAACACTCGACCTCTGCATAGCTACAATGCACGCAGCCAAACCTCAAAGTCTGCCAAAAAACAGATAAATAAATAAAACAAAACTGACATATCGGCAACAGTAGAGTCCTATAGACCGGCATTATGCCTATGTCAAAGGTGGTGGTCGGTGTATGAGGAGATTATGCTGTCACCCATGTTGGGAAAAACCCGCCATAGCCACCTGCTCCAATTGCGTACACCCCACCTTGAACAAAGATTAGCACTCCGCTTGTTGTAGCATAAACAAGATACGAAGCAATTGCATACATCGGAAAATAACTTGCCGAGGAGAAGCATTTTTTTCATTAAAAACTATATCGTTTCTACATTGCCAAAGCGATCAACTTAAGGCATACGCTCCCACCCTTATCAGCGTTTTGAACCTATTTGGTATATCGTCCAACCAGTGACCAAAAATATTGGCAACACTTGTGGGCGGGTATAAAATTGATGCTATTTGGATGATTGACCACGCAGAACGTGCAAACTTGCATTGGAAAAAGATTTGCTTAATTATCTCTTCATGGGTACAAAAACAACACTTCTTACTCCCTTGCCGATTGCGTCGTGTGAGGTTATCTTTAGTTCGCACAACTCCCCTACAAAGATACCACGTGAAGATTTTAACTTTTAGTGGGATCTTTGACTTCCAGATCTTTTTATTATTACTCACCGGTACCTCAGAATGCGTGAGCATACGATACAATGAGTCCACTGTGGAAGACCCTGATATAGTAAGGTTCCGATGAAACACATCCAGACCTTGTGTCAGGTTAATCGAATCCAGTCGGGACAAAATATAATGCCATTACACAAGACGGGGGCCAATCAAATCCCGCCTGAACGAAAGATTCGACGGAGATGAACTAAGCACCTACGCAATAGTGTTATTCTTATCGCGAGCAATAACGTATAAGGATGGATATTGTTCTCGGAGGCTTGTATTTCCTAGCCATATGTCTTCCCAGAAACGAATCTCTGACCCGTACTTTATCACAAAAGACCCAAAGCAAAAAAGATGCTTCTTTGCCGCCATTAGGCCAGCCCAAAAGTGTGAGTCGCCAGGTTTCTAATATGCTTGAGACACTGCCTTTTGGCCTACATACTTGTTGCGCATCATGGTTTGCCAAACAACATCCTCAGTAAGAAGTTTGAACAACCATTTACTAAATAGGGCCTCATTCTTGACCTTCGGGTCATGAATTCCAAGGCCACCTTTGTCTCTTGGCCTACAAACCATGCTCCATTTAGCTTGTCTGTATTTTTTATTTTCACCATCTCCTTGCCAAAAGAATCTGGATCTAGAATAGTCCAGTCTTGGCAAGACCTCCTTTGGGAGTTGGAAGAAAGAAAGCATATAGAGAACCATATTGTGAAGACAGAGTTAATCAGAACCAACCGTCCTCCAACTAAAAGCAGCTTGCCTTTACAACTACTCAATCGTTTCTCTAGACACTCCTCTACATACTTCCAATCTGCAATTATGAGACGCCGATAATGAATCGAAATTCCCAGATACTTAATCAGGAATTGTCCTTGTGCACAACCAAACAGGTCAGCATAATCTGCCGTCGCCTCAACGGCTTCTTCGAAGCAGAGAATTTCACTTTTATGGAAGTTAATTTTGAGACCCGACATTTTCTCAAACGCTGAAAGCAAGAGTTTTAGGTTTCGAGCCTTGTCCAGATCATGTTCCATAAAAAGAATAGTACCATCGACATATTACAGAATATAGAGGCCACCATCCACAAGGTGTGGCACTACTCCTGCAATCTGACCGTCCTGCTTTGCGTGCTCAATAAGAATAGCCAAGATGTCAGCAACAATGTTAAATAACATTGGGGACATGGGGTCACCCTGCCGCAACCCTTCTTTTTTCCGAAAGTAATGGCCTACTTCATCATTGACTTCGATGGCCACACTACCTCGACTTACAATTTTTTTGAAATACTGGCACCATTTATCTGAGAAGCCTTTCATTCGTAGGGCCTGTTGGAGGAAAGACCATTTGACCTTGTAATAGGCTTTTTCAAAGTCAATTTTGAATACTACTCCACTCATGTTTTTCCGGTGCAACGGTCTCTTGCAGAATTACTACACCATCAAGTATATTTCTCCCTTGCATGAACGCCGTTTTATATTGTCGGACAACATGGTCAGCTACCGAGTTTAATCTATTCATGGCCACTTTCGTGAAAATCTTGTAGCAAATCAGCATGACTTATAATGAAGCATTCGTTCTACTCCCTCCTTCTCTCCTCTCCTCCCTGTCGTCTCCTCGAGGACGGCCTCCGGATCTAGTGCGTGGCCCAGTTTGGCTCCCCCTGATACGTCTCCAACGTATCTATAATTTTTGCTTGTTCCATGCTGTTATATTATCATTCTTGGATGTTTTACAGTCATTTTATTACAACTTTATATCATTTTTTGGGACTAACCTATTGACGTAGTGCCAAAGTGCCAGTTGTTGTTATTGTTTGTTTTTTACTTCGCAGAAAATCAGTACCAAATAGAGATGAAACGCTGCGGGGATTTTTGTGGATTTTTTACGGACCAGAAGAAACCAGATGGGCTAAAGATCACCCGAAGAGGGGGCCCAGGGTGGCCAGCACCCACCAGGGCGCGCCAGAGGGCCCCTGGCGCGGCCTGATGGGTGCTGGGCACCTCGGGCACCCCCTCAACCGCCTCCGATGCCTATAAATTCCCAAATATTTGGAAACCCCCAAAAAATAACCCTAGACTCTTTGTTCCGCCGCCGCAACTCTCTGTATCGACAAAAACCAATCTGGAGGCGTTCCAGTACCCTGCCGAAGAGGGGAATCCATCTCCGGTGGCCATCTTCATCATCCCGGCGGAGGCCATGACGAGGAGGGAGTAGTCCACCCTCGGGCTGAGGGTATGTACCAGTAGCTATGTGTTCAATCTCTCTCTCTCTCGTGTTCTTGAGATGTCACGATCTTCATGTATCACGGGCTTTGTTAATATAGTCGGATCACATGATGGTATTCCCTCTCTATCTTGTTGTGATGAAATGAATATTTCCCTTTGAGATATCGTTATGTTGGATTGAATATTGGATTTGAGAACACTTGATATATGTCTTGCATGCGGTTGCCCGTAGTGACAATGGGGTATTCTATTGATCCACTTGATATATGTTTTGGTACTCAACTTGCGGATTCCCGCGGTGACATTGGGGTAATCTATGCATAGGGGTTGATACATGTTCTTGTCCTACTTTCTCCGATAGAAATCTTGGGGTACTCTTTGAGGTTCTTTGTGTGGATTGAGTATTATGAATATGAAATTGTTTGATGCGTATCGTATAATTAACTCATGGATACTTGTGGTGACATTGGAGTATCTAGGTGACATTAGAGTTGCTTGATGCGTATCATATGGTGTTATCTTAGTACGAACTCTTAGATAGATCGATCGGAAAGGATAACTTGTGTTATTTTAGTATGAACTCTTGGATAGATCGATCGGAAAAGATAACTTTAAGGTGGTTTCGTACCCTACAAACAATTTCTTCTTATGCTCTCTGCTAGATAAGAACTTTGGAGTGATTCTTCGTTGCACGTTGAGGGATGGTTATGTGATCCAATTATATTAGCATTGTTGAGAGATTGCACTAGCAAAAGTACGGACCCTAGGCCTTGTTTCCAAGCATTTATACAACGTTTTGCTCGCTGTTTACTATTTGTTACCTTGCTGTTTTTATATTTTCAGATTACAAAAACCTATATCTACCATCCATATTGCACTTGTATCACCATCTCTTCGCCGAACTAGTGCACCTATACAATTTGCCATTGTATTGGGTGTGTTGGGGACACAAGATATTTCTTGTATTTGATTGCAGGGTTGTTTGAGAGAGACCATCTTCATCCTACACCTCCCATGGATTGATAAACCTTAGGTCATCCACTTGAGGGAAAATTGCCACTGTCCTACAAAACTCTGCGCTTGGAGGCCCAACAAAGTCTACAAGAATAAAGTTGCGTAGTAGACATCAAGCTCTTTTCTGGCGCCGTTGCCGGGGAGGTGAGTGCTTGAAGGTATATCTTTAGATCTTGCAATCAAATCTTTTGGTTTCTTGTTTTTCACTAGTTTGGATTTATAAAACAAAACTACAAAAAAATAGAGTTTAGGTTGCATCATTTGTTTCGTCTTTATAATGTCTTTCGTGAAAATAAGGTTTCAGAAAATTGTGCTCAATTGGTAGAGGAAGAAACTATGGAAATACTTAATGAGAATTCCTTGAATGATGAGCATGATAGCAATATTGTTAGCATGAATTTTCTGAATATCCATAATACTAATGATGATTGCACTAGTCATGATAAAAATGTTTCTTATAAGCATGTCAATTTTTGTGGAGTGCATAAAGTTTGTGAGGACGTGCCTTATAGGGATGATAGATTTTGCAAGAAGCATAAACATGATAGAACCAATTCTTTGCTCAAAGTGATAGATGAATTTGCTACAAAATTATGCTCTCTTTGTCCTATTACTTGTGAACTTTGCAATAAAGTTGGTCATCTTAATTTCCAATGCAAACTTTTTCATGATCAAATCATGGCCAAATATTGTAATGACTTGATCACCCTTGAACTTTATGATGAGCTTTATCTATTTTTGGGGAGTGAAGAATTGACACATAAAAATAGTTGGTTTGAAGTATTCATTCTTACGGACGACATTGAAACTAATCTAAAAAATATCTATATGTTTTGCATGGTAAATTGCAATGCAAATGCTTATATTGCCAACTATAGAAAGATGGGAAAACCAATAGAATATAAAAGGAATACTAATGAAAGGGTAAAGATTTCCACTTTCCCTCCTATTGTCTCTCATGATGTAATAGGTGACGAGGAGGAGCTCCCTATTCAACCAATCTCATCAATAAGAAGCTCGGAAAAATTACTTAAACCCACACATGATGTGGTGAAGAAGAAGAAAAGAAGAAAGAGTAGAGGTAAAAATGTATCTCTCCCAAATGATGTTGCTCCTATTATTGTTGTGCCTCATGAGGATGAATCAAAAATAATAGTGGAAGATGATACACTTGATGATGATTTTGTTATGCCTATCGCTCGTTGTGATGACTATGATTGGGAAGATAATGACACTTCTTATAATCTTGAAAATCTTTTTGGCACCAACTTGGTAAATTATGATGATAATAATTGTTATACTATTGGTGCTATCCATACTATTAATGATGAGAGTGATTATGCTTATGATATGCCAAGCCACAAGCTTGGGGATGCTATGTTTGATGAGAATGACATGTTTGAGAATTTATTTGCTGCAATTAATGTTTGTCCCAAGCTTGGGGATTTTATGCTTAATGAAGATGATCTTTTTAATTCCCCTACTTTGAATGATCAAATTTGTTATGATGATTGCATGCCTCCTATTTATGATGATTGTGATATTTATGAAAGTGGGTTTGGGAGAGTGTCAACTTTAGATAATTATTACCCCAGTATTTTGGAGGGTGTTGAATTTTATTATAATGATAAAAGTGGATTTGGAGAGCTCATGACTTTATTTAGTAATGATTCCACTATTTCGGAAGAGGTTTCACTTGACTATGATGAGAACAAAGTTGCTACTAATGATGATTATTGTGATGATCCTTATGTTATAAAAAGTAGTGATAATTATTGTCATGATTTTGGATATCCTTTTACTGAACATTACTCTTTTAATGAGGAAACAATTTATAGTATTCGAGTTTCATTTGATGCTCCCACTGAGAAGGAAATTGCTTGTGTGGAGAGTAATATATTTTCTATGCTTGTAGATCATGAAAAGAATGCTTTATGTGATAGTGATATTGTGGAATTCCTTCATGATGCTACTGAAAACTATTATGAGGGAGGAACATATGCTTGTAGGAATTGCAATAATATCAAGTTTCCTCTCTATGTGTTCAAAGTTTTGAAGTTGCACTTGTTTTGCCTTCCTATGCTAGATGATTCTTGCTCCCATAAATTGTTTGCTCACAAAATCCCTATGCATAGGAACTGGGTTAGACTTAAATGTGCTTTTCATGAGATTCATGATGCTCTTTTGCATGTTTCAAATACCGTTACTATGTGAGCATCATTGAAATCATCATGCCTAGCTAAAAGGCTTTAAAGAAAAGCGCTTGTTGGGAGACAACCCAACACTTTTACTTTCTGTTTTTTGAGTGTTGAAATGATTGATATACTGTATTAATCATGTTTTGTGTCTTTTATTTCAATAATGTGCCAAGTAAAGCCTTTGGGGTGACTGACAAGATGAGTAGAATTGATGTTGAACCAAAATAGAAACTTTTGACTCCAGTACAAGAATTTTCATTTTTTACCGGAGCTTTATAATGTTCTGAAATTTTTACATGGTCTTAATATACAAATTATTCAGGTTTTCCTAATGTTAAGAATTTTTAGAGACAGGGAAGTATGGTTACACTACAGATCTTCACAGACTGTTCTGTTTTTGACAGATTCTGTTTTGCATGCATAGTTTGCTTGTTTTAGAGTTCCCATAGCTTATATTCAGTGATATAAATTATGGGAATGGTAGAATACAGTAGGTATCATGATGGAACAATTATGAATCTTGTCTTGACAGTACCTAAGTGAATGATTTACCTTTGTTACACTAACCCTTCTCACGAAGTTCCGTTAAGTTTTGTGTGATTGAAGTTTTCAAGTTTTGGGTGAGACACCGATATGACGAGAATAAGGAGTTACAAGAACCTAAGCTTGGGGATGCACAAGGCACCCCCAAGGTAATATCCAAGGAAGACTCAAGCGCCTAAGCTTGGGGATGCCCCGGAAGGCATCCCCTCTTTCGTCTCCACCATTATCGGTATATCTTACTTAGAGCTATATTTTTATTCGTAACATAATATGTGTTTTGCTTGGAGCATCATTATATTTTGTTATTTTCTGTTAGGTGTTATTTATAATCTTGTTTTTCAATAAAAAGTTCCAAGAATTGCCTTTAGGATGCTTGAATTGCATGTTTGATGTGTGTTGTGTAAAAACAGAAACTTTTGCTGTAGTGTTTGAATTTTCATATTTTACTGGAACGTGGAAAGTTTCTGAATTTTGTACACAGTGTTGTCATATATTTTTTTTAGCATTTCATAAATTTTCATAATTTTTTGAGTTACAGAAGTACACTAGTTTACTAGATTACTACAGACTGTTCTGTTTGGACAGATTGCTGTCATAGTTTTGTTATCTACTTATCCTATAATTTTCATAGCCTATATTGGTAGATATAAATTGTGGAAACGATAGTAAACAGTAGATGATGTTTGAAAATTATTGTGCAACTTGTCTTGGCAGTCCATGAAGTGTTGATTTGTTTTTATGTGTACTAACCTATCTCACGAGTTCTTTTCAAGTTTTGTGTGGATGAAGTTTTTAAGAATAGGTGAAACCATGTTATGAGAGGATTGAACGAGATACAAAAGCTCAAGCTTGGGGATGCCCAAGGCACCCCAAGTAAATATTTCAAAAAGTCTCAAGCATCTAAGCTTGGGGATGCAACGCATCCCACCTCTCTTCGTCAACTATCGGTTACCTATGTTGAGCCTACATTTTTATTCATTCACATGATGCGTGCTATTCTTGGAGTTCTATTCTTGTTTAGTTTGTTGTTTGAATAAAATACTTAGATCTGAAAATCTTTATTGAGAGAGAGAGCCCTCACATAGCTACTTAATTGTTTGACGACTCATTGATCTTCACTTATATCTTTTGAGAGTAGCTTGTCATTTCCTCTCATGCTTCACTTATACCTTTTTGAGGGATGAAATCTTTATGCTCGTGTGCTTCACTTAAATTTGGTTGAGCTTGTCATAAAGCAATGGCAATATATGAAACTAGTCCCAAAGTGATAGATATCCAAGGAGGATATAATAAAAACTTTCATGAAGATCATTGGACAAATTAAATTTGATTCTTTGTAATAGTTTTGAAACATGATGATAGTAATATGTGAGTCATGTTAATGAGTAATTATGCTTAGTAGGAATATTGGTGTTAAGGTTTGTGATTCCCTATGCATGCACGAAAGTCAATAGTTATGCAATGAAGTTACATCCTACTTGTGGTGCATTATTCGGTGTTAGTAATGTTCAATGCTCACTTATGTGATTTTTCGTTTTTTTGGTTTGGTTGCTTCCCAATATATTTTCTAGCCTTCATTTGTACTAAGTAGAAATACTACTTGTGCATCCAAAATCCTTAAACCAAGTTTTGCCTTATGAGTCCACCATACCTACCTATATGCGGTATTTCCATGTCCTTCCAAGCAAATTTGTATCTGCCGTCTCTAAATTTTCAAAATAAATTTTCTATTTTGTGTGCCCGTACCGCTCATGAAACGGTGGGGAGTGTCCAATATTTTTCCAAGCTAGATGTGTTATTCTCAAGATGAGTGTTTATTCACTTGTCATTGCACGAGAATGCTGCGGTAATAGGGATGCCCATTCCCGAAATGAAAAAGAAAAAATATTTACTTTATGTTGTCAAGTAATAAATTCCTTAGAAAGTGTTAGTATGGAAGACAACCGTGGATACGGCCCGCCATGGAAAGTGAAAGTTTGGTGGAAAAAGGAATAAACTTTATTTTCTGTTTGGGAACCGCCTATGATATATCTAGCATGGAAAGTATTGTGAGCTACTTTGTCGTTTTCGTTGACAGGAAAAGCATGCCACCCAAAATATTTTTCTCTCTCAATTTAAAACTTTGAGCTCTGGCACCTCTACAAATCCCTACTTCCCTCTGCGAAGGGCCTTTCTATTTACTTTATGCAGTTTTTATTTTTACTTTGAATCTCCATCTTCTCTTATAAAGCACCAACTAGGGGGCACTATGATCGTACTTGAGTATTGGGCATAGCTAATATTTGAGTGTGTTTCATGAATGGATCAATGATTGAGCATGATGGGCTAGGGATAACTTTCTTTAGTGTTGATATTTTGAAAGACATGGTTGCTTGTTGACATGCTTGAGTATTGAAGTCATTATGTTAAAACTAGACTATTGATTTGAATCATTACAAGTCCAAATGTCCATGCTATACAAAGAAGAAAAGAATATGATGAACATGTTAGAAAGCATTCCACATCAAAAATTCTGTTTTTATCATTTACCTACTCGAGGACGAGTAGGAATTAAGCTTGGGGATGCTGATACGTCTCCAACGTATCTATAATTTTTGCTTGTTCCATGCTGTTATATTATCATTCTTGGATGTTTTACAATCATTTTATTACAACTTTATATCATTTTTTGGGACTAACCTATTGACATAGTGCCAAAGTGCCAGTTGTTGTTTTTGTTTGTTTTTTACTTCGCAGAAAATCAGTACCAAACAGAGATGAAACGCTGCGGGGATTTTTGTGGATATTTTACGGACCAGAAGAAACCAGATGGGCCAAAGATCACCCGAAGAGGGGGCCCAGGGTGGCCAGCACCCACCAGGGCGCGCCAGAGGCCCCCTAGCGCGGCTTGATGGGTGCTGGGCACCTCAGGCACCCCCTCAACCGCCTCTGATGCCTATAAATTTCCAAATATTTGGAAACCCCCAAAACATAACCCTAGACTCTTCGCTCCGCTGCTGTAACTCTTTGTATTGATGAAAAACCAATCTGGAGGCGTTCCAGTACCCTGCCGAAGAGGGGAATCCATCTGCGGTGGCCATCTTCATCATCCCGGTGGAGGCCATGACGAGGACGGAGTAGTCCACCCTCGGGTTGAGGGTATGTACCAGTAGCTATGTGTTCAATCTCTCTCTCTCGTGTTCTTGAGATGTCACGATCTTGATGTATCACGGGCTTTGTTAATATAGTCGGATCACATGATGTTATTCCCTCTCTATCTTGTTGTGATGAATTGAATCTTTCCCTTTGAGATATCATAATGTTGGATTGAATATTGGATTTGAGAACACTTGATATATGTCTTGCATGCGGATACCCATAGTGACAATGGGGTATTCTATTGATCCACTTGATATATGTTTTGGTACTCAACTTGCGGATTCCCGCGGTGACATTGGGGTAATCTATGCATAGGGGTTGATGCATGTTGTTGTCCTACTTTCTCCGATAGAAATCTTGGGGTACTCTTTGAGGTTCTTTGTGTGGATTGAGTATTATGAATCTGAAATTGTTTGATGCGTATCGTATAATTAACTCATGGATACTTGTGGTGACATTGGAGTATCTAGGGGACATTAGAGTTGGTTGATGCGTGTCCTATGGTGTTATCTTAGTACGAACTCTTAGATAGATCGATCGGAAAGGATAACTTGTGTTATTTTAGTATGAACTGTTGGATAGATCGATCGGAAAAGATAACTTTAAGGTGGTTTCGTACCCTACAAACAATTTCTTCTTATGCTCTCCGCTAGATAAGAACTTTGGAGTGATTCTTCGTTACACGTTGAGGGATGGTTATGTGATCCAATTATATTAGCATTGTTGAGAGATTGCACTAGCGAAAGTACGGACCCTGGGCCTTGTTTCCAAGCATTTATACAACGTTTTGCTCGCTATTTACTATTTGTTACCTTGCTGTTTTTATATTTTTAGATTGCAAAAACCTATATCTACCATCCATATTGCACTTGTATCACCATCTCTTCGCCGAACTAGTGCACCTATACAATTTGCCATTGTATTGGGTGTGTTGGGGACACAAGAGATTTCTTGTATTTGATTGCAGGGTTGTTTGAGAGAGACCATCTTCATCCTACACCTCCCACGGATTGATAAACCTTAGGTCATCCAGTTGAGGGAAAATTGCTACTGTCCTACAAAACTCTGCGCTTGGAGGCCCAACAAAGTCTACAAGAATAAAGTTGCGTAGTAGACATCACCCCCTTTTCCCGCGATGTGGCCCCCTCCTTTTGCGACGTCCTCCTGGCCCCACTCCCCCTCCTCCGGCTTTAATGACGGTGGGTGGAGACTCACTCGCCACTTTGCGTCTGCTGCTGAGATCTGTCATTACTGTGCCCGAGCGGGAACACGACATTGATGGAGGGGATGGGTGGGTGACCGTTGGGCTGGGTGGCCAGCCAATCAAAGAGCCCCCTCAGCATGGCCAGGCTTAGGCCGATGAGCGATTTCGTGCGCTTCTCTTTAAGAGGGCACGAGGCTGCTGCTTTAGGTGCTTCAGCCCCGAGCATCGCATTGCGTCCTACAAAAACAAACCCTGGTGTTTTCTCTACGGCGAGGCCGGACATAAGGCGAGGTGGTGCGGAGGTGGGGACAAGGAGGGTATGGCGCGCCAAGCAGGACCGATACCCGCTAGGACTACAACGGCTGATGGGCATGTCGGTGCAAGGATGAATGCGCTAGAGAGCAGTGCGAGGCATGGAATGGTGCGGGCAGGTGCACTACGGCTCGCGGCGGTGGCGAAGACTAAGCAAGCCCTGATGGGCCACGCGGTGGTGCTGGGATATGGCCCATCTCTACAGCTATCGAAGGTGCAGCGTGCTTTCACCAATCGTTTCAGGGTGACGGAAGAGAGGGTGTATGCATCGCTGTTCGGCCGGGGAGAATACCTTCTCTACTTCGAGGACCTAGCGGCGCGTAAAGAGGCAGTGTTGGTGTCGGGGCTACAACCCCTTGGCTTTGTCTCCTTCCGGGTTGTGCCATGGACGCGGTTACAGAACGCTTTGGCGACCAAGATGGGCTTCAAGGCATGGGTATGCCTCGAGTGTGTCCCGCACAATGCGTGGAACCTGGTGGCGGTGGCTCCTTGATATGATCAATTTGCATCATGATTTCTTATAGATAATTATATTTTTTTGGCCATTATTCTATTTTCTGATACAATTCTAATGCGTTTTCTCTCTTAATTTACAAGGTATATCACAAAGAGGGAAATTGCCAGAAACTGGAATCCTGGACCTAAAAACCAAGAAAAAGGCTGAAAATTCTCTAGACTACAGATGACCTGAAACTTCACGAGGATTTTTTGTGGAATATATGTGGATTTATGGAGCAAAGAAGTGCCAGAGGGCGCCACCTGTGGCTCCCAAGCCAACAGGGCGCGACCACCCCTCTGGGCGCACCCTGATGGCTTGGGAAGCCCACAGGCTGGCCCAGGCCTCCCTCTTCTGCTATTTGGTTTGTTTTGATCTAGAAAAAAAATCAAGAAGATACTTTTGGGACGAAGCGCTGCCATCTCGAGGCGGAAACCTGGGCAGAGGCCCTTTTGCTCTCCGACAGAGTGATTCTGTTGGGGAAACTTCCCTCCGGGAGGGGGAAATCGAAACCATAGTAATCACCAACGCTTCCTCCTTCGTGGGATGGCCATTCTTCCCCAACATCTCCACCAACACCATCTCATCTCAAACCCTAGTTCATCTCTTGTATGCAATCTTTGTCTCAAAACCTCAGATTGGTACCTGGGGGCTACTAGTTGTGTTGATTACATCTTGTAGTTGATGCTTGTTGATTTACTTGGTGGAAGATAATATGTTCAGATCCTATGTAATATTTATTATACCTCTGATAGTGAACATGGTGATGATTTGTGAGTAGTTACTTTTGTTCTCGAGTACATGGGAGAATTCTTGTTATACGTTATCATATGAAGTTGGTAATCGTTCGATTTTTTGATGATGTGTATGTTGTTGCTTCCTTTAGTGGTGTCATGTGAACATCGACTACATGACACTTCACCATACTTGGGCCTAAGGAAGGCATTGTAGAGTAATTAGTAGATGATGGGTTGCTAGAGTGACAGAAGCTTAAACCCTGCTTTATGTGTTATTTCATAAGGGGCTAATTTGAATCCACATGTTTCATGCTATAGTTAGATTTATCTTAATTCTTCGTTCGTTGTTGCGGATGCTTGCGAGAGGGGGTAATCATAAGTATGTTGTTTTGTTCAAGTAAGAACGGCACCTAAGCACCGGTCCACCCACGTCAAATCGTCAAAGTAATGAACACGAATCATCTCAACATGATGAACACGACTAGACGGAATTTCCCATGTGTCCTCAATAGCGCTTTACTTTATATAAGAGCACTTTCAGGCTTATCCTTTGCTACAAAAAGGATTGGACCACCATGATGCACACTTGCTACTGTTGTTACTAGTTACTTGTTACCAATTATCTTGCTACAAAACTATCTATCACTATTACTCACAAACACTTGCAAATAATACCTTGCTGAAAACTACTTATCATTTCCTTATGCTCCTCGTTGGGTTCGACACTCTTACTTATAGAAA
Organism: Elymus sibiricus; assembly: GCA_039707655.1. Lineage (NCBI taxonomy): Eukaryota > Viridiplantae > Streptophyta > Magnoliopsida > Poales > Poaceae > Elymus > Elymus sibiricus. The sequence continues at coordinate 393,061,359 of CM077665.1, read as the reverse complement.
ATACTATGATTGATTCCCTATACTTATGGGTAATCAAGACTCTTTTCTAGCGCCGTTACCGCGGAGTGAAGCGCCTTTGGTAAGTAGAAATTGGTAAGGAAACATTTTTGGTACGTGCTGAAATTTACTGTTGCTTGTTACTATGGAAGATAATCCTTCGAAGTGCTTGTTTGGGGTATCTTCACCCCGACCAGAAGTGGAAAAAGTTTCCCCTCAACCTACTGAACCTACTGAAAATATTTACTATGAAATTACTTCGGGTATGTTAGAGAAACTGCTAGCTAATTCTTATGCAGGAGACGGTACAACTCATCCTGATTTGCACTTGATATATGTAGATGAGATTTATGGATTATTTAAGCTTGCAGGTTTATCCAAAGACAAAGTTAAGAAGAAGGTTTTCCCTTTATCTTTGGAGGGAAAATCATTGATTTTGTATAGGCTGTTGGATGATATTTGTCATGGTTTTGTCACGGCAGATGCCCGAAGGCTTAGGTTCGAGGCCAACGCCATGGAAGTGGACTCAAAGGGGTTAAGCGGGACAAGGGACACGAGTTTACCCAGGTTCGGCCCCTCACGGTGGAGGTAAAAGCCTACGTCCTGCTTATGCTGTATTAACTGGTGTATCGATTACAAGGGGCGGCTTGCTTGACCTAGCTCTCGACTGCTTGGTCTCTCTCGCCGTAAGGCTTGTCTGTCTGTCTTAACCTGTCTAACACGCCGCAGGGGCTCACCTTTATATACATAGGTCGAGGCCCTGGGCTTACACGAGTCCGGGTCGGGTTATACAACGTAACTGATCCTGGTTCCAACTCCTTAGTCTTACAGAACAAGTCATCTTATGGCGGCTTACATCTTCTGGCCCATGAGTCGCCTCATTCCTCTTGGGCCTTGACCTCAGCCCATCTGGCAAGCCGCCATATGGCCTGGTCTTCATGTCTTGTCTTCCTCTTGGCCCACTTGGTAACCCGCCATGTGGCTTGGTCTCCGTCTTATGGCCCACCTTATGGGTCTTGACTATGAACCACCAAGCTGGTGACCGGGTCTTCAGTGAATCGCCAAGTCCTGGCCGGGTTATACTCCGGCCGGGTTATATCGCGGGGTTATATCCCTGACATTAGCCCCCAGGTTTGCTTGAATTTATTCATGCTAAGCTCGAGCCGTCTTCTCAATCGTCTTGCTTGTCAGTGTCCTTCGAAATAAAATTCTGGGAATACAACACCCATATGCCATTGAGTCGGCCTCCAATACTCTCGGCGGGTTACCACCACCGGGTTATAATCTTTGATGACGTCGGGTCATGTAATGTCGGTGACACCGGGTCAAATAACCAGTCTCCAGAATTGACATCTTGAACACTCTTTTCAATTTTGATATATCCTTATTACCTGTAGCCCCCAAGCTCCAAGTTTATCCATGATGACTTGGCGCTTTGCAATAATATCTTTGACTGTGCAGCCCCCAAGTACCAGGTTGTCTTGCCTGCAGCAGCCTGGGACTTGTACCTTATAAAGCTTCAGCTGGTGTAGCCCCCAAGAGCCGGCTCTTCAGTATGTGATGGGTCGGGTCTTCAATGGGAACCTTATAGTCTGCTTTGAACAGCTGAATACTGTAGCCCCCAAGTGCCGGGTCGCATGCCTGCGGCGACTTGGGACTTTAGAGAATTTGATCTGAGCGGTGTAGCCCCCAAGTGCCGGGTCAGTAATATGTACTGGGCCGGGACTTTAGAAGGATTGTAAAAAACCGGTCATCTCCTTGAAATAACAGGGTCTTGCTTGATAATGTACTGTCTTGAAAACCGGCTTGCATTAGCCCCCAAGTGCTGTGGCGCATGCTTGCAGCGACATGGGACTTGCGTACTTGATATAAGCCGGATTTGAATAATGTAGCCCCCAAGTGCCGGGTTGTCTGCCTGCGGCGACTCGGGCTGTATAATAGTAATATGATTCCTTGACCGTGGTTGTAACCCGGTTGTGAATAATGAAATCCCTGCTCGTGGTTGCGGTGCAACCCGGCAAATATATGCTTGAGAAATCCATGAATGTTGTAGTATACTACATAGCACTGGTTGAAGAAATCCAAGAGCCGGTCGATCTAGATAACTCGGCATTATAATCAATAGGACGGTTCTTCAAGAATAGCCAGCCATGTCGGCTATTTAGTGTCTTTATTATGCTTGCAGAGGTTACGATGTAACCCGGTATGGCTTAAAACTCAGGCTTTATCTTGTAAAGACTGCATGATTGCCACTCATGTGCCGGCTCTCACATGGCACAGATTCGTCGTTTTAACCTTAACCAGCTCAGGGTCTTATTGCGAGATTAACTGTCAAGAGACAAGTTCAGGGTCTCTAAAGATTGACTGTTTAAGAGTACAACAATTTATAAAACCGACTCTTTTGACAAGTTCAGTGTCTTATAGATTGACTGTCAAAGAGAGGTAAATCATAATCCGGCTCTTGACAGTTCAGGGTCATATAGATTGACCGTCAAGAGACGTAAATCATAAGCCGGCTCTTGACAGTTCAGGGTCATATAGATTGACCGCCAAGAGACGTAAATCATAAGCCGGCTCTTGACAGTTCAGGGTCATATAGATTGACCGTCAAGAGACGTAAATCATAAGCCGACTCTTGACAGTTCAGGGTCATATAGATTGACCGTCAAGAGACGTAAATCATAAGCCGGCTCTTGACAGTTCAGGGTCATATAGATTGACCGTCAAGAGACGTAAATCATAAGCCGGCTCTTGACAATTCAGGGTCATATGGATTGACTGTCAAAGAGAACGGTGGGTCACCTGTTGGAATGTGGCGGCAATCTCCAGGACCAGGTTTTATCTTTCTTTGAAATAACGATCTTTGCCAAGTCATAACTGCATAGCCCCCAAGTCTTTAAGATGACTTGAGGAGTCGGCTTAATAATCTCCACGGAAGGTTGAAGTTGCCCATTGCGGGTTATAAATGATCCCGTTTGAGGTGTTTTAGTAATCCTCGTTAAGGCGTTTCGGGTTCCTCTGATACCCTGACTGGTTATTCTGCCGCTGGCCTCCGCCGCGAAGCTGTTGATTATGACCTCCATGGTTGCCTTGACCCTGGTAACCGGACCCTGAGCCACCAGCATCAAAGTCGGCTTCTGAGCCGCCCGGACCTGAGCCGCCCGATGGGCCATCACCGTTATCACGATGCTGTTGAATGTTGTAATTCCGGAACTGTCTCATAGTATAACAATCCCTCCATAGATGGTTTGCCGGCTTATTCGGCCGGGTGTGCTCTGGACAAGGTTGGCTAAGCCTCTCCTCCAGGTTGAAAGTAGTTTTTCCCTTGTTAAAAGACTGCTCGAAGTTCCCGTTGCCCTTAGCACGGTTGTTCCTGACGTTGGTGTTTGCCACCAGTTCTGACCCGCCATCTGGGTGCTTCCGCTTGCCATTGCTACCTTTCTTCCCCTGACCTGATTTCTCATTATCAGAGTCCGGGTCCTTCGTGTTATTAGAATCTGCGTACTTGGTGAGAGCCGCCATGAGCTCCCCCATGTCTTGGCATGAGCGTTTGAGCCGGCCAAGTTTCTGCTTCAAAGGCGTGAAGTGACAATTCTTCTCTAGAATCAAAACCGCCTGAGAGGCCGTAATCTGCTCAGAAGAGTGGATGATTTCGGAGACTCGCCGGACCCAGTGATGAGCCGACTCGTCCTCACGCTGCACACACTGGTCCAAATCCACAATCGTCATGGGCTGCTTGCATGTTCCTTTAAATTTTTTGATGAATTTCTCCCTTAACTCGGCCCAGGAGTTAATGGTGTTGGGTGGCAAACCCTTCAACCATGTGCGAGCCGGCCCTTCCAGCATCATGATGAAATACTTGGCGCAGACCGCATCACTAACGTCCAACATCTCCATGGCTAGCTCATAACTTTCAACCCAGGCCTCTGGAGGTAAATCAGCAGTGTAATTGGGCACCTTACGAGGACCCTTGAAATCCTTCGGCAGACGCTCATTCCGCAGAGCCGGCACAAAACATGGTATTCCCACAGCCCTGGAAGTCGCCCCCGCTCCTCCTGAGACGGAAGGGGCAACTGTGGGATCCTGATAAGCCGCCGCTGCTGCCAGAGCCGCCGCTTCTTGCTGTGCTTTTGCCCGTTCCACCCGTGTTCGAACATCCAGAGCCGCCCGATCAGCTTGCGGCGGGTTACTGCTAGAGACCGCCGGCGACTCATAACGCCGGCTGTAGCTACGGCTGTGGATGGGGGTTGAATGCACACGACTCCGGCTGTAATTATATTTCCCCTGCTGGGCCATCGCCGTGCGCAGGTATCCGATGGCATTCTGCACCTCTTCTGCGTAGGGCGCCTCATCGGGGATCGGGATTGTATCAAGCCTGGTTGCCGCCGCCACCATGTTCTCCACCGGGCTAGAATAATGACCCGGTGGTGTTGAATAAAGTAGTGGCGGGTTTTGATTCCGCCAGGGCGGGTCTAGCTGCTGACGCTGAACCGCCGCCCGGCTTCCAGGTATTTCCGCCGTCCGGGTTACGGTTAAAGGTATGTTCCGTCCTGTTCCTAGCGTGTGAAAAAGATCCCTAGCTTCATACTGCAAGCGGGATTGATGTCTCATGCGATGAACCGCCGCCGCTGACTGCCGCTCTAGCTCAAAGCGAAAAACGTCCGCCTTAAGGCGTTCCGCCTCAGCATCCATCTGTGCCTTCAGCTCATTGATTTCCTGTTGGACTCCAGCCATCTGATTCTTCAACCTCGCGATCTACGCATTACGGGCTGCTTGGTTTTCAGCAGTGACCTCAGTCTCCATCAAGGCTGTAAGCTCGTTCATTAGATCCAGAAGAACCTGAGCCGGGGAGGTGCCTGACCCGGACCCAGTTAGACCGGCGGCTGTGCTGCCCTGAGCCGCCGCTGCACCCGCCATGAAGACGGCGGCATGGCTTGGCGGCTCATATTCCTCCGGCTTATGGTACTCCGACTCGGGGTAAGGCTCGTCGTAGCCCCCAAGCCCTCCATCCTGAAGCTGATAGATTGATTCCGTCTCCCCACATGAAGATTCCTCCCCGGAGTAGTCGTGAGTTTCTTCCTCGGACACAGAACCCTCAAGTTCTACGCCCTGAGTGAAGCCGACGAAAACATGCTTCCTGCCCGGGTCAGAACGGGCGGGTTGCATGCTCCGGGCGAGTTGCTTGCGCCGAGTCGGCTCGACGATGTCGGTGCAGATGTCCGGCCCGGGTTCAGATCCACCGATCTTGCCGATGAAGATGTTGACTCCACCGAAGGGGACCCGGAAACCATGCTCGATTGAGTCGGTCTCAGGACCCCAGCCGGCGTCGTCGAGGTAGAGTCTCCCATGGCGACTCTTGGTTATCTCACCATTGACGTACCCTTCGCTCCCAGAGAGAGAACCCTTTGAGAACTCAACACCACCGAGTGCTCCCCCCACAGTGGGCGCCAACTGTCGTGGTTTTGTCACGGCAGATGCCCGAAGGCTTAGGTTCGAGGCCAACGCCATGGAAGTGGACTCAAAGGGGTTAAGCGGGACAAGGGACACGAGTTTACCCAGGTTCGGCCCCTCACGGTGGAGGTAAAAGCCTGCGTCCTGCTTATGCTGTATTAACTGGTGTATCGATTACAAGGGGCGGCTTGCTTGACCTAGCTCTCGACTGCTTGGTCTCTCTCGCCGTAAGGCTTGTCTGTCTGTCTTAACCTGTCTAACACGCCGCAGGGGCTCACCTTTATATACATAGGTCGAGGCCCTGGGCTTACACGAGTCCGGGTCAGGTTATACAACGTAACCGATCCTGGTTCCAACTCCTTAGTCTTACAGAACAAGTCATCTTATGGCGGCTTACATCTTCTGGCCCATGAGTAGCCTCATGCCTCTTGGGCCTTGACCTCAGCCCATCTGGCAAGCTGCCATATGGCCTGGTCTTCATGTCTTGTCTTCCTCTTGGCCCACTTGGTAACCCGCCATGTGGCTTGGTCTCCGTCTTCTGGCCCACCTTATGGGTCTTGACTATGAACCGCCAAGCTGGTGACCGGGTCTTCAGTGAATCGCCAAGTCCTGGCCGGGTTATACTCCGGCCGGGTTATATCGCAGGGTTATATCCCTGACAATATTGGAACATGGGAATGGAATCGCTTGAAGTTGGGATTTCATCACAAGTTTTATCCTATGCATCTGGTTCATCATGCACGAAATTATATCTATAATTTTTGGCCTCGTGAAGGAGAAAGTATCGCTCAAGCTTGGGGGAGGCTTAAGTCTATGATGCACACCTGCCCCAATCATGAGCTCTCAAGAAAAATAATACTTCAAAACTTTTATGCCCGACTTTCTTATGATGCTCAATCGTGGCTCGATTCTTCTTCTACCAGTTCCTTCACAAATAAAACTATTGAATTCAAATGGGATCTCCTGGAAAGAATTAAACGCAACTCTGAATATTGGAAACTTGACAAAGGTAAAGAGTCGGGTATAAAGCTTGAGTTTTGTCGGGGGGATGACCCCCAGGTAGGATCGAGGAGACGACTCAACATTTCAAAACATTGGGGTGGCCAATGCCCCCCGGTCCTCCGGCTCCCCGGTCCGGCTGGCTCCCCGGTCCGGCTGGCTCCCGGCTTCGGCTGGCTCCCAGGTTGACCGGCTCCCAGGTCGGTTGGCTCCCCGGTTGGCCGGCTCTCAGGTTGGCTGGCTCCCCGGTCCGGCTACTCCAGCTGGCTCCCCGTCCAACTCCCCGACTGACTTCTTGTCCAGCTCCTCCAGCTGACCGGCTACGCGAAGTCAACCACAGCGTCCCATCGGACACAACATGAAGACACTATAGCCTGCGTCATGCGGTATCATCTATAGTGTAACTTGTCCCCTGGGCATTGACTTATAAAGTGCCCCAGGGGACAAGCATAGCCTAGCTCACAAGCTACATACAACTTGGCACGTAAGCTACCCACTGTAGCTTACATCTCACGCCACACACCATGCCACTCATGCCTATATAAAAGGCACCATGCCCACTCACTCTGGGGGAGGGACACTCACAGGATGGAGCCTGAGGCACCACGCCTCACTCACACTCTCTCATGTACACACACACATATGGGACAAAGGGACAGGGAGCTCACAGCTCCTCCTGCCTCCTCCTTGATACAGCTCCAGGAGCAACTCTGTAGTGCAAATACACCTCATATACAGACATGCAGGAGTAGGGGTATTATCTCTCCGAAGAGCCCCGAACCTGGGTAAACCACTGTGTGCAACTACCCTATCACGTCCCGGATCTGTTATGAGAAAACGACGACAGTTGGCGCCCACCGTGGGGCAAGCTGCTGTTGGAACCGCAGTCTGTGTGGGACCCTCTTCGTCATCATCACCGCGACGTTGCCGTCTTCTTCTCCGGCGGGGCTCGGGGCTCTGGCATCAACGCGCCCCCGGGCGCTCGCGCATGCGCCAGCCGCGTCCTCACCGCTGGCCTTGGCATCGTCCGTCTCCAACGTCGGCTCCATCTTCCCCGAGCAAAGAATCGAGTCGGGACGGCCGGTGCGCTCGCCATCGCCATCATCTTCACCCATGGTTGTCGCCTGTCTTCGAGCTCGTTACCCACGGTCCGGATGGGACTCTCTTTGCCACCAACGCCGCGCTGGTCCCCGTCTCCGTTCTCGCGTTGCTCCGCCTGCACCCGACACCGGCACGCTCGCCCGCGCCTCTCCTCGCCATTGCCGGAGGCGGCAACGCCGACACGCTGCGCATCCTCGGGCGGCTCCGTCTGCGCTCGGCCTCGGCATGCTCGTCCGCCTGTACCGCCGCGCTGACTCGCCACATCGCCTCACTTCGTTCGTGCCCGGCTTCAGCGTGCGCTCCTCCCCGCACGGACGCGCGGCCTTCTCCAACGTTGCCACCATCTCCTCGGTAGCACTCGGGTGCTCGACATCAACATGCCCCCGACGCGTGCATACATGGACGGCTGCCTGGCCGGATGTATACATGTATGCACATTAGCATGGGCCGAACGCATGCATGTGCGTACTTGCCAGACACAAGACATACGAAACCCATACACATCCCAGATAATAGCCATACATGCCCCATATAATGGTCGTACATTAGTCAGACCATGGTCATACACTGCCCAGACCGTGCCCAGGCAATGGCGTTTTTTGTGTTGTGCCTCGCGCATCTCCGGCCATCCCCGCGTCTGGCCGCGCCGGCCTTCCCGGCATCTGCGTCTGCTCTGGCCTCCTGGACAGTGCCCTGCCTCTGCTGCTGCTTTGTCCGGCGGCACCCCATCAGCACCACCTCCTACCGCCTCGTCCAACCTCCTATGCAAGCTGTCGCCGGCAGCCTCCGTCGCTGCAACTCGCCAACATGTTGGCTGTCCCGTCGGGCCGCCGGACCTGCACCTCTCCTTCATCGCAGCGCCGCTCCCCGGCCTCTCACATTGCCCCACCTCCGCGCACCGTCCTATGCTCCGGCTGGCCTGCGCGCCGGTGCGAGCCCGCACCTGCGATATGCAATCTTCGAGGACCTCCTCTGGTGCACATCCAGCCGCGTCCGGCCCTGCTTCACTCGCGTGCACCCCCGGCCTCCTGCCACGCGACGCTCGGGCCCTCCGGAGCGATCGCGGCCGCCCTGCTTCGGATGCCCACCGGCTCCACCTCCACGTCGCCCCAAGGCCGACTGCTCCACCCAGCCGCTGGCTCCGCCTCCGCGTCGCTTCGCTTCGCCCATGCATCCACGTCGTACCGGGCCCCTGCACGCCTGCCTTCTCTGTCTCCGTGAAGCCTCATCCGCGCGGCCCGGTGGTCGCTGCGGTCTCCGCCTCGCCCCTTCGCGCCGTCCCGCCTGCGTGTTGGAGATATGCCCTAGAGGCAATCATCTATGATGATATTTCCTATGTGTTTATGAATAAAGATAGTCCTTGGACATTATCAATGATGTGTATTAACAAGTACATGACTTGTTTGTGAGACTATGCATTGTATGATGACTGTCCTAAATGGTCCCTAGTCGAAAGGGTTGTGTGGACGCGCAACCAGTTAGACTAGCATATGACACGGTGGATGGTCCGGTCTCACTGACCATGTAGCATTGGATGCTAGTCGGATAATATGGACTCAGAAAGATCTGGTAGGATTCGACGTAGTCGGATCCGAGTTAAGATAAGGTCTGAGTTGGACAGACCCAACTATGAGACGCAACGATAGGTCATTTGTGAGTCTCTAGTACAACATACATTCTGTGTCCTAAGACCTGAGCTGGCGCATGTACTCGGGATGGTGAAAGACTTGCTTTGGGCCGACCAAATGCTACTCCGTGACAGGGTAGTTATAAAGGTAGGTTTTGGGCTTGTCCAGACCCATGCTGCGAGACGTGGTCGAGCAAGATGGGATTTGCCCCTCCGATGAGGAGAGATATACTCCGGGCCCCTCGGGTGATCCGACCTGGATAAGCATGGCCATGCGATGAGGATTATGAGATAATCCGTAGTGTTGGTCGGATTCACCGGAACGAGAAAGAGGTCATGCTGCAACAAGGATGACCATGTCGCCTTGAGCATGACAACATTATCGTGTGGCAAAGGGAACAGAAGTGTGATATACAGATTCGCCTAACCAGCTTCATCGGGCACTTGGAGTCGGCACGCTTTGCTAGAGGCCGCTACCGACTAGTCGAGTCGGATGTGATCTGACTCGCGACCAAGTGAATGAGAACCTAAGGGGTCACGCGCTTAAGGGAAGGAACACGTGGGCTTTAGGATCCGTGCGAGGCCCAAGAGTTGAGCCCGTGCCGGATGCCTATATATAGTGGAGGTGCGGCACACCCATCTGGTTGATCGCTTCGGCGCCGTCATTAGGGCTTTGCATGTGTTGCAAGTAGCCACCTCCACTCGCCGCCGACTGTGTGATCGGACAGTCCGCCGCATGGTGTTCCTCCTGCACGCGCGGATACCATTAGAAGCGGTGCACTTGCGCTGCTCCGGCGAACCTGTACGTGGGATCCGGCGACAGGCTGTTCGCGAGGGAGATCGGACAGGCTGTTCGAGGGAGATCGGGCGAGGAGGAGACGGACCTCGCGGACGCGCTGCCCCAACTCTACTTCCGCTGCACGACACTGCGCGTCTAGTGGTTATGATCTGTGATCCATCTCCGTAGCATGTTCTTGGATGTTCTATGCGTAGGAAATTTTTAATTGGCATGTGATGCACCTACGATAGAACCGAACAATGGTATCAGAGCCTCTGCTCTAGGATTTGGATTCAGATCTGATGCATATTTGATATGTGGAGGTGGCGGATGAGATCTGTCGTCGTTCATGAGATCGGCTATGTGCACGGTTGATGAGATCAACTGCACATCGGGGTTGTTGAGGCTATATTTTCTGTCCATCGGAATCGATGAGGTCGTGACACAACCTACCCCTACCGGTCGGTTTCCGCCATCGGGGTTAACAGTGAAACATAAATCCAAATCGGGTTCGCGATGATCGATGAGATCGGTCAGATCAGAAAATCCGGCGTGATCAGAATACAGATTCGATCTGTGATATCCAAAAACGTAGACGATCACACAACCTACCCCTAGCGGGACCGCCATGTGCGTAGCGCCTTGTATTTCGTACACGATCACACAAACCGGTAGAATGCGATTCTATGCACAACTTTGTTTTGCAGGTTTGATGTGAATAGTATGGCTCATGTGTATGTGATGCATGTGTGTAACTTAACATGACCTGCGTGTCATGATTGTCAGCCGGCAGGAGCCAAAGTGCTATCATTATATTGTATAACGACCTGCGCGTCGACTTGTGATTCTCTGTAAATTCATTACTAGTTGTAGTAGTTGGAGAACAGAGATCAAGTTCGAGGCTTTGGCGTCCCGACATAAAGAACAAGATGGAGTTCCGCCCTGGTCATCGGAGTTGGAGCCGGCCTGGAAGGACATCCATGAAGGAGCCATACTATTTCACATATTTTTGTTTGTATGTGATTGATATTGCTTCTTGTTTTCTATGCATGTTATAATGGTAGAAAGATCCCTCGTTAATATCAAGCACATTGCCATTTCGGATGTTGCACCTTCGCACGTCAAGTACGTCTAGTGGCGGGCTCATAAAGTTGAGGTGCTACTAGGTGTCCTTGAACTGGAGGGTTCGTGTCGGACACGGACATGCACTGCATCAGGTTTGAAGTCATAGTTAAGTTCTTTAATTGCCCAAAATGCTTTGTGTTCTAATTCTAGAGGCAAATGACAAGCTTTCCCATATACCATTTTGTATGGAGACATACCCATAGGATTTTTATAAGTTGTTCTATAGGCCCAAAGTGCATCATCTAATTTCTTAGACCAATTCTTACGAGACATATTGACAGTTTTTTGTAATATTAATTTTACCTCTCTATTGCTGAGTTCTACTTGACCACTAGATTGAGAATGATAGGGTGAGGCAATTCTATGGTTAACATCATATTTAGCAAGCATCTTATGGAAAGCACCATGAATAAAGTGTGAACCACCATCAGTCATTAAATATCTAGGGACTCCAAACCTCGGGAAGATAACCTCTTTAAGCATTTTAATGGAGGTGTGGTGATCAGCACTACTAGTTGGAATAACTTCTACCCACTTAGTGACATAATCAACAGCAACCAAAATATGAGTGTACCCGTTGGAGGAAGGAAAAGGCCCCATATAATAAAAACCCCAAACGTCAAATGGTTCAACAACAAGTGAATAATTCATAGGCATTTCCTGATGCTTACCGATATTACCAATTCTTTGACATTCATCACAAGACAAGACAAACTTACGGGCATCCTTGAAGAGGGTAGGCCAATAAAAACCAGATTGCAATACCTTGTGAGCACTTCTATCTCCCGCATGATGTCCTCCGTAAGCTTCGGAATGACATTTCCGTAGGATTTGTTCATGTTCATGCTCAGGTACACAATGTCTAATAATACCATCTACTCCTTCTTTATAAAGATGTGGGTCATCCCAAAAGTAATGTCTCAAGTCATAGATTTTTTTTCTCTTTTGTTGGTATGTGAAGCTAGGTGGTATATATTTAGCGACAATGTATTTAGCATAATCAGCATACCATGGTGTGTTTTGAGAAACATTTATTGCAGCTAACTGTTCGTCAAGGAAACTATCATCAATAGGTAGTGGGTCATCAAGAATATTTCTAACCTAGACAAGTTATTAGCTACGGGGTTCTCAGCTCCCTTCCTATCAACGATGTGTAAGTCAAATTCTTGAAGCAAGAGAACCCACCTAATGAGTCTAGGTTTAGCATCTTTATTTTCCATAAGGTATTTTATAGCAGCATGATCGGTGTGAACAATAACTTTTGAATCAACAATATAGGATCTAAATTTATCACAAGCAAACACAACTGCTAAAAATTATTTTTCAGTGGTAGCATAATTTCGTTGGGCACTGTCTATGGTTTTGCTGGCATAATGGATAACATTCAATTTCTTATCAACTCTTTGTCCTAGAACAGCACCAACAGCATAATCACTAGCATCACACATAATTTCAAAAGGCAAGTTCCAATCAGGTGGTTGAACGATAGGTGCAGAGGTTAAGGCTTTCTTGAGTGTTTCAAAGGCTTCCACACAATCATTATCAAAAACAAAAGGAATATCCTTTTGCAAAAGATTAGTAAGAGGCCTAGAAATTTTAGAGAAGTCTTTAATGAACCTCCTATAAAAACCAGCATGACCAAGGAAACTTCGAATACCTTTAATATCTTTGGGACATGGCATTTTCTCAATTGCATCAACTTTAGCTTTATGCACCTCAATACCTTGCTCAGATATTTTATGCCCCAAGACAATACCTTCATTAACCATAAAGTGGCACTTCTCCCAATTCAAGACAAGATTAGTTTGTTCACATCTCTGCAAAACTCGATCAAGGTTGCTTAAGCAATCATCAAAAGAAGTTCCATAAACAAAAAAAATCATCCATGAAAACCTCCACAATCTTTTCACAAAAATCAGAGAATATAGCAGTCATACATCTTTGAAAGGTAGCAGGTGCATTGCATAAACCGAAAGGCATACGTCTATAAGCATAGGTTCCAAAAGGGCAAGTAAAGGTGGTTTTGTCTTGATCGGATTGTGACACGGGTATTTGAGAGAAACCAGAATATCCATCTAGGAAACTAAAGTGTGTGTGCTTAGATAATATTTCTAGCATTTGATCAATGAAAGGTAGAGGGTAATGATCTTTCCTAGTAGCTTTATTTAATTTTCTAAAATCAATTACCATCCTATAGCCAGTAACAATTCTTTGTGGAATGAGTTCATTCTTATCATTGGGAACAACGGTAATACCTCCTTTCTTAGGGACACAATGAACGGGACTTACCCATCTACTATCAGCTATGGGATCGATTATTCATGCTTCCAGAAGCTTTAGTATTTCAGTTCTTACCACTTCCTTCATCTTAGGATTCAAACGCCGTTGGTGATCAACAACGGGTTTAGCATCAGGTTCCATATTAATCTTGTGCTGACATAGAGTGCGACTAATGCCCTTAAGATCATCAAGAGTATATCCAATAGCAGCCCGGTGCTTCCTCAGAACTTTTAATAATCTTTCTTCTTCATGTTCTGAATGGTTAGCACTAATAATAACAGGATGTATCTTTTTCTCATCAAGATAAGCATACTTCAAAGTGTCAGGCAATTGCTTCAATTCAAACACTGGATCACCTTTAGGTGGAGGAGGACCAACAAGAGTTTCAATAGGCAAATTGTGTTTCAGGAGAGGTTGTTGTTCAAAGAAAAATTTATCTATTTCATTTCTTTCACGCAAATGCATATCATTTTCATGGTCAAGCAAATATTGTTCCAATGGATCAGTGGGAGGCACGGCAATAGAAGCGAGACCAATTATTTCATCCTTACTAGATAACGCTTTATCACGGGGTTGTCTACTAAACTTGGAAAAATTAAACTCATGAGACACATTACCAAAACTGACACCGACAGTTTGTTTTTCACAATCTATCTTAGCATTGATGGTGCTCAAGAAAGGTCTACCAAAGATAATGGGACAAAAGTCATATTGTGGGGAACCAAGAACTAGAAAATCAGTAGGGTATTTCACTTTCCCACACAAGACCTCAACATCTCTAACAATCCCAAGTGGTGTGATGGTGTCTCTATTAGCATGTTTAATAGTAACATCAATGTCTTCTATTTCAGCAGGTGCTATTTCATCCATAATTTCTTGGTATAGAGTAAAAGGGATAGCACTCACACTAGCACCCAAATCACATAAACCATGATAGCAATGATCTCCTATTTTGACTGAGGCAACAGGCATGCCTTCTATGGGTCTATGTTTATCTTTTTCATCGGGTTTAGCAATTCTAGCAGCTTCATCACAGAAGTAGATAGCATGCCCATCAATATTTTCTACCAAGAGATCTTTAACCATAGCAACACTAGGTTCTACTTTAATTTGCTCAGGGGGTTTAGGTGCTCTTATATTACTCTTACGAACCACAGTTGATACCTTAGCATGTTCCTTTATCCTAACAGGGAAAGGTGGTTTTTCAATATAAGTGGTAGGCACCACTAGATCAACATTGTAAAAGATGGTTTCTTCTTTAGCTATGACCGGTTTTTTAATTTCTTCTTTAATAGGGTGGTGATATTTAAACCACTTCTCCTTAGGGAGGTCAATGTGAGTAGCAAATGCTTTGCAGAAAGAGGCTACTATCTCAGAGTCAAGTCCATATTTAGTGCTAAATGATTCATCCTGACAATCGTGTGTGTTGTGGGTACCCGGCAAACAGTTCATTCATCAGAATTGTGTGGGAAGACCAATAATAACCCAAACGATTCATCCTGATAACCTGTGTGTGTTGTGGGCAAACGGTTGCTGCTAATAATTATATGAGATGTGATTTGCTCTGTTTGCACAACATCTATATGCTCTGTCTACAGACCACCAACATTATTGTTGCATAACCAACTTGAACATCCAGTTACATAAGTGACTACACAACACATGTACAGTCCTCAATATAAATTTACAAGAAGTAGACGATCACCAAATCATATTGTTCTTCTGACGATGGTTACCGGCACTACTCTGCTTGTGGCTATCCCTCGCCGTCTGCAGGAAGGAGGCACTTCCTCATGTCAATGATCCTCCTGTACATCTCGTAGCTTGTGTACGCGTCCTTGGCCGCGTACTTGATGTGTTCTTCATCCAGTTCGTTCACCCAGGCCTTGTGCCAGGCAGACTTGTCCTTGTGGCACTCAACCTTCATGTCTCTATAGTAGGGGTTGATGATGGCCGTGGCGAGGTCAACCAGGGAGTTTTTCTGCTTCTTCTTCTCTCCGCCCTAGACCTTGTACTGACCTTGGATGTTGACAAGCTTCTGGCAGGACAAGCCCGAAGTCTTGAGCACCTTTAGATCGTTGGTGGTGTCCACCGTTGCGAACCTGTAGTTGGGGCTGTTGACAAACCTGGTGAAATGCTCGCAAGGCCTTGTGGCCAGGCAGTAGTGGTAGACGAGCACGTGATGGTGCACGCACAACTGGGCAACGACAACCTTCTGATCATGCCTAGCACGACCGCTGGTGTACTCGAGGTCGAAGCCGACCACTTTGTACTTGCCATCCTCAGCAAGCAGCTGCTCCAACATGTTGATGGAGTTCACCACCACGTCCGGGTCGTCGGTGTACACCACCAAGAGATCTGTCTGTTGGAAATATGCCCTAGAGGCAATAATAAATTGGTTATTATTATATTTCCTTGTTCATGATAATCGTTTATTATCCATGCTATAATTGTATTGATTGGAAACTCAAATACATGTGTGGGTACATAGACAACACTGTGTCCCTAGTAAGCCTCTAGTTGACTAGCTTGTTGATCAAAGATGGTTAAGGTTTCCTAGCCATGGACATGAGATGTCATTTGATAACGGGATCACATCATTAGGAGAATGATGTGATGGACAAGACCCAAACTGTAAACGTAGCATTTGATCGTGTCAGTTTATTGCTATTGTTTTCTGCATGTCAAGTATCTGTTCCTTTAACCATGAGATCATGCAACTCACTAACACCGGAGGAATACCTTGTGTGTATCAAACGTCGCAACGTAACTGGGTGACTATAAAGGTGCTCTACAGGTATCTCCGAGGGTGTCTGTTGGGTTGGCATGGATCAAGACTGGGATTTGTTACTCCGTATGACGGAGAGGTATCTCAGGGCCCACTCGGTAATACAACATCACAATGAGCCTTGCAAGCAATGTGACTAAAGTGTTAGCCACGAGATCTTGTATTACGGAACGAGTAAAAGAGACTTGCCGGTAACGAGATTGAACTAGGTATAGTGATACCGACGATCGAATCTCGGGCAAGTAACATACCGAAGAACAAAGGGAACAGCATACGGGATTAACTGAATCCTTGACATAGAGGTTCGACCGATAAAAGATCTTCGTAGAATATGTAGGAGCCAATATGGGCATCCAGGTCCCGCTATTGGTTATTGGCCGTAGAGGTGTCTCGGTCATGTCTACATAGTTCTCGAACCCGCAGGGTCTACACACTTAACGTTTGGTGACGATTAGTATGGTTGAGTTATTATGTTGGTGACCGAAGGTTGTTCGGAGTCCCGGATAAGATCCCGGACATGACGAGGATCTCCGGAATAGTCCGGAGGTAAAGATTGATATATGTGATAATAGTGTTTTGATCTCCGGAAGAGTTCCGGAGTTCACCGGAAGGGGTTCCGGATGTTTACCGAAGTGTTCGGGTGCAGCAACACTTTATATGAGCCAAAGGGATAAAGCCCACAAGGTATTGGAAAGTGCAAAAGTAGTTTTGCTGCCGCGTAAGCGGTACTACCGCTTGGTGAAGCGGTACTACCGCCCGAGCGGTACTACCGCTTGTGTGAAGCGGTACTACCGCTTGTGCGCGGCTGTGCACGGTTCGGCAGGGATCCGAGTTGGACTCTTTCCCTGCGGGCCAAACCGACCTTGTGCGGGCAAAACCGACCCGGAGGAGGCTTTTACTCCAAGTTTAGACCCCAAGGCTCAACATATAAATAGAGGGGCAGGGCTAGCACACGGGACACATCAGGATTTCCCAAGCCGTGTGCCGGCAACCCTAGCCCTCTAGTTCCTCCGTCATAATCTCCGTAGTGCTTGGCGAAGCCCTGCAGAGATTGTTCCTCACCACCATCACCACGCCGTCGTGCTGCTGGAACTCAACCACTACTTCACCATCGCTCGCTGGATCGAGGAGGTGAAGGCGTCATCAAGCCGTACGTGTGTTGAACGCGGAGGTGCCGTCCGTTCGGCACTAGATCGGAAGGATCGTGATTGGATCGCGGGACGCTCGGCGATTTGGATCGCGAAGACGTTCGACTACATCAACCGCGTTTATTAACGCTTCCGCTTAGCGATCTACAAGGGTATGTAGATTCACTCTCCCTCTCGTAGATGCTCATCACCATGGATAGATCTTATGTGTGCGTAGGAAAATTTTTGTTTCCCATGCAACGTTACCCAACAGTGGCATCATGAGCTAGGTCTATGCGTAGATGAGATCTCGAGTAGAACACAAACGAGTTGTGGGCGTGGGTGTATACATATTGCTTGCCGTTACTAGTTGATACTTGATTCAGCAGCATTGTGAGATGAAGCGGCCCGGACCGACATTACGCGTACGCTTACGCGAGACTGGTTTTACCGCTGCGTGCACTTGTTGCATAAAGGTGACTGGCGGGTGTCTGTCTCTCTCACTTTAGTTGAATCGGTTCAATGAAGAGGGTTCTTTTAGAAGATCAAAAAGCAATCACTACACCACGTTGTGGTTTTGCGTAGGTAAGAACGGTTCTTGCAAACCCATAGCAGCCACGTAAAATTTGCAACAACAATTAGAGGACGTCTAACTTGTTTTTGCAGGGTATGATGTGATATGATATGGCCAATTACATGATGAGATATATGTGATGTATGAGATGATCATGTTTTGTATAGAATATCACGACTTGCATGTCGATGAGTACGGCAACTGGCAGGAGCCATAGAGTTGTCTTTAATTATTGTATGACCTGCGTGTCAATCATTAAGCGCTATGTAATGCTTTACTTTATCGCTAAACGTTAGCTATAGTCGTGGAAGCAACAGTCGGCGCGACAACCTTATGGCGACACGTTGATGGAGATCAAGATGATGGAGATCATGGTGTCATGCCGGTGACGATGGAGATCATGCCGGTGCTTTGGAGATGGAGATCAAAAGCACAAGTTCATGGCCATATCATGTCACTTATGATTTGCATGTGATGTTAATCCTTTTATGCATCTTATTTTGCTTAGGACGACGGTAGCATTATAAGGTGATCCCTCACTTAAATTTCAAGATAAATTGTGTTCTCCCCAAGTGTGCACCGTTGCGAAAGTTCGTCGTTTCGAGACACGCCGTGATGATCGGGTGTGATAGACTCTACGTTCGCATACAACGGGTGTAAGCCATGTTACACGTGCGGAACACTCGGGTTAAACTTGACGAGCCTAGCATGTACAGACATGGCCTCGGAACACAAGAGACCGAAAGGTCGAACATGAGTCATATAGTAGATATGATCAACATGAAGATGTTCACCATTGAAACCACCTCAACTCACGTGATGATCGGACTTGAGTTGGTGGATTTGGATCATGTTACACTCGAATGACCGGAGGGATGTCAATTTGAGTGGGAGTTTTTAAGTAATATGATTAACTAAACTCATTATCTAAAGAACAATAGTCTAAGTTGTCTTTGCAATATTCATGTTGTAGATCATGGCTCGCGCAGTAGCACCCCTGAATTTTAATGCGTTCCTAGAGAAAGCTAAGTTGAAAGATGATGGAAGTAACTTTGTGGACTGGGCCCGTAATCTAAGGATTATCCTTACGGCTTCCCAGAAGGCTTATGTCCTTGATGCACCGCTTGGTGATCCACCCGCTCCAGTTGAGTCTCTAGACGTTGTGAACGCCTGGCAGGCTCGTTCTGATGATTACTCAATAGTTCAATGTGCAATGTTGTATGGCTTAGAACCGGGACTTCAAAGACGTTTTGAACGTCATGGAGCATATGAGATGTTCCAGGAGTTGAAGTTTATCTTTCAGAAGAATGCCCGGATCGAGAGATATGAGATCTCCGATAAATTCTATGCTTGCAAGATGGAGGAGAACGGGTCTATCAGTGATCACGTGCTCAGAATGTCTGGGTACTCCACCCGTCTGGCTGAGTTAGGGATGCCCCTTCCGCCAGAGGCTATCACTGACAGAGTTCTTCAATCATTGCCGCCTAGCTACAAGAGCTTCGTGTTGAACTATAACATGCACGGGATGAACAAGTCAGTCGCCGAGCTGTTTGCGATGCTGAAAGCCGCTGAGTCTGAAATTCAGAAGGAGCATCAAGTGTTGATGGTCAATAAAACCACTAGTTTCAAGAAAAATGGCAAGGGTAAGAAGGGTAACTCCAAGCAGAGTGGCAAAGCAGTTGCTCCTCTCGTGAAGAAACCCAAGGCTGGACCCAAACCAGAAACTGTGTGTTTTCATTGCAAGGGAACTGGACACTGGAAGCGGAATTGCCCCAAGTATTTGGCTGACAAGAAGGCGGCCAACAACAAACAAGGTATATATGATATACATGTTATTGATGTGTACCTTACCAACTCTCGTTGTAGTGCCTGGGTATTTGATACCGGTGCGGTTGCTCATATTTGCAACTCAAAACAGGTACTGCGGAATAGACGGAGGCTGGCAAAGGACGAAGTGACGATGCGCGTGGGAAATGGTTCCAAGGTTGATGTGATCGCCGTCGGCACGCTCGCTCTTCGATTACCATCGGGATTAGTGATGAACCTAAATAAGTGTTATTTGGTGCCTGCGTTAAGCATGAACATTATATCTGGATCTTGTTTATTGCGAGACGGTTACTCATTTAAATCAGAGAATAATGGTTGTTCTATTTATATGAGTAATATCTTTTATGGTCATGCACCCGATGTGAGGGGTTTGTTCTTATTGAATCTCGATAGTAATGATACACATGTTCATAACATTGATGCCAAAAGATGTAGAATTGATAATGATAATACCACTTTCTTGTGGCACTGCCGTTTAGGTCATATTGGCGTAAAACGCATGAGGAAGCTCCATACTGATGGACTTTTGGAGTCACTTGATTTTGAATCACTTGACACATGTGAACCATGCCTCATGGGCAAGATGACTAAAACGCCGTTCTCTGGAATAATGGAACGGGCAAGTGACTTATTGGAAATCATACATACTGATGTGTGCGGTCCAATGAGTATTGAGGCGCGCGGTGGTTATCGTTACTTTCTCACCTTCACTGATGACTTAAGTAGATATGGGTATATTTACTTAATGAAACACAAGTCTGAAACATTTGAAAAGTTCAAACAATTTCAGAGTGAAGTTGAGAATCATCGTAACAAGAAGATTAAATTCCTACGATCTGATCGAGGAGGAGAATATCTGAGTTATGAGTTTGGCAGTCACTTAAGACAGTGTGGAATTGTTTCACAATTGACACCGCCTGGAACACCACAGCGTAATGGTGTGTCCGAACGTCGTAATCGAACTTTATTGGATATGGTGCGATCTATGATGTCTCTTGCCGATTTGCCACTATCGTTTTGGGGTTATGCATTAGAGACAGCTGCATTCACTTTAAATAGGGCACCATCGAAATCCGTTGAGACGACGCCATATGAACTTTGGTTTGACAAGAAGCCAAAGCTGTCGTTTCTTAAAGTTTGGGGATGTGATGCTTATGTCAAAAAGCTTCAGCCTGAAAAGCTGGAACCCAAAGCGGAGAAATGCGTCTTCATAGGATACCCAAAAGAGACAATTGGGTATACCTTCTACCTCAGATCCGAAGGCAAAGTGTTTGTCGCTAAAAACGGAACATTTCTTGAGAAAGAGTTTCTCTCGAAAGAATTGAGTGGGAGGAAGATAGAACTTGATGAGGTTGTTGAACCTTTACTTCAACCTGAGAGTAGCGCAGCGCAGAAAATTGTTTCTGTGGAGCCTACATTAGCTGAAGAGGAAGTTAATGATGATGATCATGAAGCTTTGGATCAAGTTGCTATCGAACCTCGTAGGTCGACAAGGACGCGTACTGCTCCCGAGTGGTACGGCAACCCTGTCTTAGACATCATGTTGTTAGACAACGATGAACCTACGAGCTATGGAGAAGCGATGATGAGCCCGGATTCCGAGAAGTGGTTAGAGGCCATGAAATCCGAGATGGGATCCATGTATGAAAACAAAGTATGGACTTTGGAAGTATTACCTGAAGGGCGTAAGGCCATTCAGAACAAATGGATCTTTAAGAGGAAGACGGACGCGGACGGTAATGTCACCGTCTATAAAGCTCGACTTGTGGCAAAGGGTTTTTCACAAGTTCAAGGAGTTGACTACGATGAGACCTTCTCACCCGTAGCGATGCTTAAGTCCGTCAGAATCATGTTAGCAATAGCTGCCTTTTTCGATTATGAAATTTGGCAGATGGATGTCAAAACAGCGTTCCTTAACGGTTTCCTTAAGGAAGAGTTGTATATGATGCAACCAGAAGGTTTTGTCGATCCAGAGAATGCTGACAAAGTTTGCAAACTCCAGCGATCCATTTATGGACTGGTGCAAGCATCTCGGAGTTGGAATCTTCGTTTTGATGATGTGATCAAAGCGTTCGAGTTTATACAAGTTTACGGAGAAGCTTGTATTTACAAGAAAGTGAGTGGGAGCTCTATAGCGTTTCTAATATTATATGTGGATGACATATTGCTGATTGGAAACAATATAGAAATGCTGGAAAGCGTAAAGGAATATTTGAACAAGAGTTTTTCAATGAAGGACCTAGGAGAAGCTGCTTTCATATTAGGCATCAAGATCTATAGAGATAGATCAAGACGCTTAATAGGACTTTCACAAAGCACATACCTTGATAAGATTTTGAAGAAGTTCAAAATGAATCAGTCCAAGAAGGGGTTCTTGCCTGTTTTGCAAGGTGTGAAGTTGAGTAAGACTCAATGCCCAGTGACTACAGAAGATAGAGAAAAGATGAGTGTCATCCCCTATGCTTCAGCCATAGGCTCTATCATGTATGCAATGCTGTGCACAAGACCCGATGTCAGCCTTGCCATAAGTATGGCCGGAAGGTTTCAAAGTGATCCAGGAATGGAACACTGGACGGCGGTCAAGAATATCCTGAAGTACCTGAAAAGGACTAAGGACATGTTTCTCGTTTATGGAGGTGATCAAGAGCTCGTCGTAAAGGGTTACGTCGATGCAAGCTTTGACACTGATCCGGATGACTCTAAGTCGCAAACCGGATACGTATTTATTCTTAATGGGGGTGCGGTTAGCTGGTGCAGTTCCAAGCAAGGCGTGGTAGCTGATTCTACATGCGAAGCGGAGTACATCGCTGCCTCGGAGGCGGCGAAGGAAGGTGTCTGGATGAAGGAGTTCATGACAGATCTTGGAGTAGTGCCAAGTGCACTTAACCCAATGACTCTGTTTTGTGATAATACTGGTGCCATTGCTCTAGCCAAGGAACCAAGATTTCACAAGAGGACCAGACACATAAAGCGACGTTTCAATTCCATCCGCGATTACATCAAGGAGGACGACATAAATATTTGCAAAGTACACACGGATCTAAATGTTGCAGATCCGTTGACTAAACCTCTTCCAAGGGCTAAACATGAACAACACCAGAACTGCATGGGTGTTCGATTCATTACAATGTAAATCACATAGTGATGTGAACTAGATTATTGACTCTAGTGCAAGTGGGAGACTGTTGGAAATATGCCCTAGAGGCAATAATAAATTGGTTATTATTATATTTCCTTGTTCATGATAATCGTTTATTATCCATGCTATAATTGTATTGATTGGAAACTCAAATACATGTGTGGGTACATAGACAACACTGTGTCCCTAGTAAGCCTCTAGTTGACTAGCTTGTTGATCAAAGATGGTTAAGGTTTCCTAGCCATGGACATGAGATGTCATTTGATAACGGGATCACATCATTAGGAGAATGATGTGATGGACAAGACCCAAACTGTAAACGTAGCATTTGATCGTGTCAGTTTATTGCTATTGTTTTCTGCATGTCAAGTATCTGTTCCTTTAACCATGAGATCATGCAACTCACTAACACCGGAGGAATACCTTGTGTGTATCAAACGTCGCAACGTAACTGGGTGACTATAAAGGTGCTCTACAGGTATCTCCGAGGGTGTCTGTTGGGTTGGCATGGATCAAGACTGGGATTTGTTACTCCGTATGACGGAGAGGTATCTCAGGGCCCACTCGGTAATACAACATCACAATGAGCCTTGCAAGCAATGTGACTAAAGTGTTAGCCACGAGATCTTGTATTACGGAACGAGTAAAAGAGACTTGCCGGTAACGAGATTGAACTAGGTATAGTGATACCGACGATCGAATCTCGGGCAAGTAACATACCGAAGAACAAAGGGAACAGCATACGGGATTAACTGAATCCTTGACATAGAGGTTCGACCGATAAAAGATCTTCGTAGAATATGTAGGAGCCAATATGGGCATCCAGGTCCCGCTATTGGTTATTGGCCGTAGAGGTGTCTCGGTCATGTCTACATAGTTCTCGAACCCGCAGGGTCTACACACTTAACGTTTGGTGACGATTAGTATGGTTGAGTTATTATGTTGGTGACCGAAGGTTGTTCGGAGTCCCGGATAAGATCCCGGACATGACGAGGATCTCCGGAATAGTCCGGAGGTAAAGATTGATATATGTGATAATAGTGTTTTGATCTCCGGAAGAGTTCCGGAGTTCACCGGAAGGGGTTCCGGATGTTTACCGAAGTGTTCGGGTGCAGCAACACTTTATATGAGCCAAAGGGATAAAGCCCACAAGGTATTGGAAAGTGCAAAAGTAGTTTTGCTGCCGCGTAAGCGGTACTACCGCTTGGTGAAGCGGTACTACCGCCCGAGCGGTACTACCGCTTGTGTGAAGCGGTACTACCGCCCAAGCGGTACTACCGCTTGTGTGAAGCGGTACTACCGCTTGTGCGCGGCTGTGCACGGTTCGGCAGGGATCCGAGTTGGACTCTTTCCCTGCGGGCCAAACCGACCTTGTGCGGGCAAAACCGACCCGGAGGAGGCTTTTACTCCAAGTTTAGACCCCAAGGCTCAACATATAAATAGAGGGGCAGGGCTAGCACACGGGACACATCAGGATTTCCCAAGCCGTGTGCCGGCAACCCTAGCCCTCTAGTTCCTCCGTCATAATCTCCGTAGTGCTTGGCGAAGCCCTGCAGAGATTGTTCCTCACCACCATCACCACGCCGTCGTGCTGCTGGAACTCAACCACTACTTCACCATCGCTCGCTGGATCGAGGAGGTGAAGGCGTCATCAAGCCGTACGTGTGTTGAACGCGGAGGTGCCGTCCGTTCGGCACTAGATCGGAAGGATCGTGATTGGATCGCGGGACGCTCGGCGATTTGGATCGCGAAGACGTTCGACTACATCAACCGCGTTTATTAACGCTTCCGCTTAGCGATCTACAAGGGTATGTAGATTCACTCTCCCTCTCGTAGATGCTCATCACCATGGATAGATCTTATGTGTGCGTAGGAAAATTTTTGTTTCCCATGCAACGTTACCCAACACTGTCTTCCTGATGTGGGTATCCACTTTGACAATAGTGGCGAACTGCCGCTTGGCGCCGGCATCCGCCATTGGATCCGCACGGGAAGGTTGAAGCGATGAAGAGATGTGCATCCTATATCTATTATTTGCCATCATGGGTGTGCTTCTTGTGTTGTGTGGCGCGATCGAAAGGTGGAAGAGAATAAGGTAAATGGCCGCGGGAATAAATTGCGTTGGATGGCCTGGAATTTTGGCACGTCCATATGCAGTTTTTGCAACGCTTAACTGCATGGTGGCGTCGGGAGCGGCGCAACCGCATGCATATGGCGCCCCGAACGTACATGATCGTTCGCGCGTGGACGCCAGCAGAGCGTGCGTGCACGGACGCAAGAACAGCGTGCCGCGGCCGCATCAACCGCCTCATGCGTAGATTAATTCGCGACGGTGCGTACAGAATGACTACTTGCTTTGTAATAAAACGCAAACGGTTTTTTATTATTAACTGTTTGTGTACTTGTCATTTCTCCCACCTCGTCCCGTCTTGTCACCTCGTTGCCGCCCGAGGATTGCAGTGCATGCTTCGGGAGCGCGCAGGTTCCCGCGCAAGCTTCCCGCCCGGCTCGCCGAAATCCCCCAAACACCCAATGCTTCGGGAGCGCACATCGTTTCTTTTGGGCTATCCGTTCCCGCGCAACCGCGCAAGAAAGCGTGCAAGCTTCCCGCCCGGCTTGCCTTGGCCGCCTGCTTTATAAACCGTCACGGCTGGCGCCTCCACATCACATTCGTCCCCTCCCTGCCCCGTAGCTTCCCAAGTTTGCTTCTTCCCCAATCACCAATGGCACATGTCTGTCGTTGTCGCTCCGCCACTTCGCCAGAGGGCAGCTCCATCTGGGAGGCTACACCACGTCGGCGGAGCAGTACCTGAAAGCATGTAGTGCGTGTGGCGTCCTTGTTGGCTGTGTGCATGGCACCCACCACACGCTCCTCCACCTTTGCCCGAAGGCAGTTGCTGTCGACGACTGCCGTGGCCCCCACCCCATCGCCGGCCGCCATTTTCGCCACCCCACCAGCGGCCTCCTTGGCCGCCACCACACCAACGTCTGCCTTGGTAGCCACCCCACGGTCAGCCACCGGGGCCATCACCCGCTCCGCCACCGCGGCCCGAAGGCGGGAGGAGGAGGCCACCGCCGAAGCCCAACCGCTCGGCTTTTGCATCGGCGGCCTAGAGCGCTACATCAACTTCCTACATGAGGAGGAGGAGCGCCAGGTCGAGCACACAAAGAGGCTCACCGCCACCATGGCCACAGCAGATGCCACAGCTGTGGCGCGGAATGAGAAGATCTACCCCGAGTCCCGCTGCTTCGAGAAGGCGTGTCAGGAGCGGTGGAGGGCAGCAGCGGCAGCCGACGAATTCGACTCCTCAAGCTCGTCAGTAGGCTACTCCTCCTCTGCCTCTTACTGACTGCCGCTCAGCAGAGGAGAAGGCTGCTGGCAGTAGCACAAAGCCCTTCCGGAGTAGTATTTAGGGGCTATTTTGTTCAGTTCATCTAACTATAGATATGGTTGGACAGTCCCACCTACTTTAAATTAGCTAGTATATATAGTTGAACTAGCTATTTCAGTACGTGGTTGGCAACAAATGGGGAAAAGTTTGTTCGATTCAGCTGTCGAGTTGAACTATTTTGTACAAAGACCAATGCTTAATCTCTGAATGAAATCTATGTTTACTGAATTTCAGTTGCAAAATTGCACTGTAATAGTGATTTTGTTCCTGCAAAATTTGACAAATGTAGTGTTTCCAATTTTACAAATGAAAATTTACCCAATATGAAAGATTCGAATCTTACCTGACTATTGTTGCCAATACATCGATCGGTGCTTAGATGGGGTGCTTAGTGTATTAAATGTCTTAGCAACTCAAGTCCACAATGCATTGTTGCTAAGGTCCCTTCATTTAATGATTTAGCAACTAAACTCTTGCATGCATTGGTGAGTTTCCTTCATTTAAGTGTTTTGCCAAGGTTCACGCGCTTGGCATTGTTTCTTCATGTGGTCACCAAACTCATATCTCTCCTCTTAATTACCTTCCCACATCAGATTTTTTTACATACATGGCAACCTTAGAAGTTAGCACCAGTACAAGGTGTGGCATTGGGAAGGGAGCACAGGTCATCATTCACAACCGTTTGCGATGACGCAATGAAAAAATTCCTTCGTGCCAGATTTCCGCTTGGCTTAGTAGGGAAGGAACCATTGCCCTCGGTCTGCATACGGGTATTCAGTTTGAAACGTCTTTGATGACTGGCAAAGGACACGCCTCCCCGATGAGCGTGCAGAGGACACTGCTCGCACACCACCCATCTACTCAAACACATGTCCGCACGCTTCCTCCTTGCCAATATAGAGAGCGACACGTGGCAGCACATAAATGGTTTGTAGAACGTCCACAAATTATAAATAATACGCCCATTTGCGATGGTAACGTGACAATTTTTTGTTCCAAAATGTCTTTGTTGGCTATTAATAATGCTTGCTCTTTCTCTCAAAGTGGACACTACAAATACCATAGCATATTTCTGCTTTATATGACGAGGCCATGCCCAACATAGACCTTGTGACTGTAGTTCATATTTGAATTATGTACATTAAATGCACATAAAACTCGATTAGTGTATAAAAAAGCCATACGAACCCTTAATAATTTCATATTTTTGTAGTACACACCTATTGCTTTATGTTGTTTCTAGAAAAAAATCAAGGAGAGAAGAGGCATCGGATGTCGTTTGACCCGGAGATGTGGCATGCATATGCTCCCTATCGGAACCACGTAGCTTATTGTGTGAGAAGCTCCGGTTTGTAAGAGGCTTGTGACAAAACATGTCCAAGTTGGTATTATTTTTTACCACGGCATATGTGTGCCTTCTCATGACACCATTCCAAGTTTCATGGATTTCTGACGGAGTTTTGGATTTACGAGAATTTAAAAACCAACTTTCTCGATGTTTGTGGTCGAGCCAACATGCTGAGATGTTTGAAATTCGTTCTCATTTCTTGCATGTGACCTAACACATGCATCCAGGGACACATATATGATTTTTCGACCCATTTTGCTGCCCCATACCTTGTGATTGTAGATCAAATTTGAATTATGCACATTAAATAATGCACCAAAAACTCAATTAATGTATTTAAAAGCCAGATGAACCCTTAATTTATTCATATTTTTGCACTTCGCACCTACATGTCTATGTTGTTTCTATAAAAAAAATCAAGGAGAGAAGAGGCATCGGATGTCTTTTCGCCCGCATATTTGACATGCATATATAATGTTCCCTATCGAAACCACAAAGCTTCTTGTGAGGAGCTCTGATTTGTAAGGGGGTTGTGCAAGAACATGTCCAATTTGGACAATTTTTTACCACGGCATATGTGTGCACTTGTCACGACACCATGCCAAGTTTCATGAATTTTCTGACGAGTTTTGGATTTACGGGAATTTGAAAACCAAGTATCTCAATGTTTTCGGCCGAGCCAACAAACAATGCGATGTTAGAACTCCATTCCCATTTCTTGCGTGGGACCTAAACATGCATCCAGGGAAAGGCATATGATGTTTTCAACCTATTTTTCATGCGTTGGACCTTGTGATTGTAGTTCAATTTTGAATTATGCACATTAAACGGCTAGAAAGCTCAATTAATGTATTAAATAGGTCTCACGAACCCTGGAAAAAAAATCCATAGTTTAGCATGATTGTCATGTTGCTCTATGGTGACTCTAGAAATAAATTCAAGGCGAGAAGAGACAGCGGATGTTGTTTCGCACATAAAAGGTGAACTTTCCCTATCGGAACACACAACTTTCTTGTGAGAATCTCCAGTTTGTAAGAAACTTTGTGCCAAAACTTGTCCAAAATTGGGCAATATTTTACCACAACACACACAACAGGGTAATTGATGACACCATACACAAATTTCATGAATTTTTGTCGAGGTTTGCATTTACATGAATTTAAAAACTAAGCTTCCCAATGTTTGCGGTCGAGCCAAGACGATGACATGTTTGAAATGCATTCCCATTTCTTGCGTGGGACCTAAACATGCAGCCAGGGAAGCGTATATGATTTTTTGACCTATTTTCATGCGCTGGACCGTGTGATTGTAGTTCAAATTTGAATTATGCACATTAAATGCCTAGAAAACACAATTAATGTACTAAAAAGGCCAAACGAACTCTGTAAGATTCCATTGTTTAGCACGACATATTCATGTTGCTCTATGGAGACTCTAGAAATAAATTCAAGGCGAGAAGAGACATCGGATGTTGTTTCGCACATAAAATGTGAACTTTCCCTATCGGAACCACATGACTTCTTGTGAGAATCTTCGGTTTGTAAGAGGTTTGTGCCAAAACTTGTCCTGAATTGGGCATTTTTTTACCACAACACACATGAGCCATGACATGACACCATGCAAAGTTTCATGAATTTCTGACGATATTTGGATTTACTGGAATTTGAAAACACGGCTTCTCAAAGTCTACGGCCGAGCCAAAATACCGAGAGGTTTGGAATTCGTTTAATTTCCATTTCTTGCATGGGACCAAAACATGTATCCAGTGATACATAGATGATTTTCAACCCATTCAGGTGCATTCTAGTATGTGCTTAACTACAGCTCAAATTTGAACTATGCACATGAAATGTCTAAAAACTCTTTAAATGTTTAAAAGGCCTAAACAACCCTGAATAATTCCATATTTAACAGACACTCTTATAGTTGCACGTTCACTGCAGATAAATGTTATTGCCATCCGAACACCTTCAATTTCCGATGTAACTTCACTTTTCGTTTCAAAGCAATATGAAAATCAAATACATCGCAAACGGTTCTTGATCATGAAACATGTGTGATGTGGTATAAAAATATCTTGGGCCAATCCTCATATATGGCTTAGGCCGAAAGCTTCAGTCCACCGCCGGCGTCTCAACCACACAGTCACACTTGTTCCCCAAGACCACTGTATTGTTCAAGCATCGCCGGTGAAAGATAAAGAAGTGGATCCGCGTTGTGAGGCAACTTCGGCGACCCACTCCGGCCCGAGCGCGGCTGCATCAGCCATGAACGCGCTCACAACATCCTTGAGCGCGGCCGCAATCTCCGACAGGGCGGCTGCAGCCGCCGAAAGGGCAGCTGCTGCATCTGAGATGGCGGCAGCAACATCCGTGACCGGGATAGCAAATGGCGAGAACGGCACAGTAGCTATCCGTTCCTCGACGGCCGCCGTAGCCCTGATGGCGGATGCCCACACCTATGCCGAGGCCGCCCACGCCTAGCTCGTGTCGGTCACCGCATAAATAGCAGCGGCCTTCTCCGACAACGGTCGGCAACCTACGTCCGAAGAGTTGGTAATCGCCGAGAACGCTCGGGTAGCCGTCCATTCGTCGGCAGCCTCCCTTGCCGAGGGAGTCTGTCAATGCCCGGACCGCGGCTGCCCACACCAGACTCATGGCGGCCTTTTCCAAAGAGATGACGGACACGGACTTCGAGATGCTTGCCGAGTATGAGGCGATGGATGCCATGGAGCCTGTTCCCCTGGAGGTCGTCGGGCGCGAGCTTGTCATGGAGGATGCAGCAGAGATTGACGAGCATCAGGCGGAACATTAGTCTTTGTTTAGAGCGCTGGTCTTTTGTTAGAGTAATGTTTAGGTCAACCAGTCCTATTTAATTGCTTAATTAAATAAGTGCGGGCTGTGGTGTAGGCTCTTTTGTGTAGTACCCAAATTAGCAATTGATGTTAAATTATGCGACGACGTGGATGAACACGCTAATCAGGGAAATTCAGACCAAAAAATTGCCGCCATACCCCCATTCCAATTGAAAAAGAAATTGAAGTTCATCACACACAATTTTTTTGGCACAAACCGTGTGCAATGTAGTACCCAATCTTACGTCGGAAGCTTGGAGACAAACATTTGCACGTCCAAGTTCATCACACACGGGGTATAGCACAGGCTTTGTTTGTGATATGTTGATATCGAGAACTATTCTGAAAAATTTCCACATTCAAGTTCATCACACGCGGAGTATAACACAGGCTTCGTTTGTGATGTTTTGATATCGCACACGGTTCTGAATAAGGGACTGTGTCCAATGGTGCTTTCCGCGCCAGTTTTTCGTTGCACCGAATGAAAATTTTGGGCTGCCGCAAAAATATCTATCTCCCTCACCCCCGGTACCAATCAAAAGCCACATTTCCCCCTTTTCCTCTACCTTTCCTAGTTCAAACCTTCACTGCTTGCTTGCAGCACCGCCTCCTCGCCGGTGACGCTCCTTCTTGCTGCTCGGCCTCATCCATCTAGTCAGGTAATCGACACCTCCCAAATACCCCCTCACCCCCTCCTCCTCCATCCCACATGGACTGACCGCCGGCGTGACACCTTCCACCCAAATCACCGCCCCATCCTCCAATAATTGCCGCCGAAAGCCATGGTGCATGCAGTATAGCCAGGATCTCAAAGAGCATTCGGTAGCGGAGAAGCAAATCATGGTTGCACTCGCAGATGAGGTAGCGATGGCTTCCATGCATGCTGACCCCCAGATCTTGGAGGAGCACCTCGCCGTCGAGGCCACCATCGACGCCACATGGCTGGCTGCTATAAACGACAGCTCGTGTGGTCTTTTCTCGAGGGCACCACCGGTGCGTTTGACGAAGACTTCGATGTGTTTTCTCAGCGTGCCCGTGCTTACCTCAACTCCAGAGCCGGCATGTTGGTGTCAGGGCAGGATCAGGCCACTCACCACTACGAGGGGTGCACCCACGGTGTGGAGGCCTCGCCCTCTTCCAAGTTGAAGGAGCCCATCATCATCGATATCTCCGACGATGATGAATAGCTTGTTTTTCTTAGCTTTATCACTAAGGACCTATGTTCACCTAGCTACGCCGGTTAAGCATGTTTCGTTTACCTGTTGTGTGTGCTGCTACTACCTTTCATTTAGAAATTCTAGTGAAATGTCCAATGTAATGCTACTGCAACCTGACCTTCTAGTATGTTCTATTGTGCAATGTGGTGCTTAGTTAACTGTTTCGTTCATTTGTTGTGGTGATCATTTAACTATTTAGTTCAATTCTGCAATGTGATGTTCGATTGTTGTTGGTACAATTTTGTATTATTATGCATGTGATGAATAAATCGAATTTAGATGTACTAAATACATGTGAAACATATAGAATTGGTATATTTCCTAGTTCTTAGCACGCTTGGTTTAGATAACTGGCTTTTCCATGTGGCTCGAATTAATCTGTTGGATCAGCAATGTGTTTATTTTTCATTAACATATTTCACTGATAGTATGCCAAATATCACTTATAACCTGATCAATATTTGTCTTAAATATTATGCAGGGGGAAACAATGGGGGACACTGAAGTTTACCATCGAGGTTTGCACATCCATGGTCGTTTGGCTAATAGCACATTATTGTGCAATTGCAGGAACCATTGTAATATTAATGTTTTTAATAATTTGTTCTTGCACATGTAGGTCCTGGTGTAAGAGGTTTAGACCCATTGTTCGACCATTTTTGCATGTGGGGAAATGAGGTGTCCTTGAATATCAGTCAAATTAAGAAACTCAGAAAGATTGTTAAGATAAAGAAACTAGCTACGAAAAACAACAAGATGTTTGTCTGCACAATGAAGAAGACATCAGTCAACTATAGGATGGTACCATCTCTTTCACCTTGTCCTTTTCCCTTTGCTCCATTTCAAATTTTAGAAAAGATATTTATGTGTATGTTTGTTTTCAGTCCTTCTCAAGGCAGTTCATCGATGATTACGTCTCAAACCACCTGTATGATCAAGAGGCGAGGAAGGTATTCATACAACACCCACGGTATAATCTTGAAGTCTTCCTCCAGAGGACGAAGGATGGGCGGGTGATACGTCTCCAACGTATCTATAATATTTGTTTGTTCCATGCTGATATATTATCATTCTAGGATACTTTTTGGGTCTTTATTTACCAATTTATATTATTTTTTATCACTAACCTATTGACCCAGTGCCCAGTGCCAGTTGTTGTTTTCTGCATGTTTTTCACTTTTCAGGTTTACATTACCAAACGAAGTCCAATTGCCACGAAACTTTTTGATGATTTTTTCTAGACCAAAAGAAGACCTGGAAACTTTGGAAGGAGGCCGGGAGCCGCACGAGGGCCCCACAAGCCAACAGGGCGCGCCCTGGGGGGTCGCACCCTGATGGCTTGTGGTCCCCTCGTGGCTCCTCCGACCTCGTTCTCTGGCCTATAAATTATAATATATTCTAAAAACCCTAGAGGAGGTCCCGAAACACTTTTTACGCCGTCGCAAGTCTCTGTTCCGACGGGAGCCCATCTAGAGCTTCGTTCCGGCACCCTGTCGGAGGGGGATCGATCAGGAAGGGCCTCTTCATCAACCTTGCTGCCCTCATGATGATGTGTGAGTAGTTCACCACAGACCTACGGGTCCGTAGCTAGTACCTAGATGGCAATCTCTCTCTCTCTCTCTTGATCTTCAATACAATGTTCATCGCATCTTTGCCTTGATCTACCCGATGTAATCCCTTTGTATGGTGCGTTTGTTGGGATCCGATGAATTGTGGGTTTATGTTCAGATTATTCATGAAAAGTATTTGGGTCAAACCTGATTATTATGATTCTTATTTGCATGATCATTATAGCTTCGTAATTCTCTCTGATCTATTGAAACAGTTAGGCCAACTAAATTGATATTTCTTCAATGAGAGAGGTGTGTTGTAGTAGGTTCAACCTGGCGAGTTTCTATATCCCAGTGACTGAAGGAGACAAGTTACGTCTTTGTTTTGTTGCTACTAAGGATAACACGATGGGGTTTATTCATATTGCTTGAGTTTACTTTGTCTACATCATGTCATCGTTCTCCATGCATTACTCTGTTTTACTTAATACTCTAGATGCATGTTGGATAGCGGTCGATGAGTGGAGTAATAGTAATAGGTGCAGGCAGGAGTCGGCCTATTTGTTTATGGACGTGATGCCTATATATACATGATCATTGCCGTGAAAATCGTATAACTATCCGTTTTTCTATCAATTCCCCAACAGTAATTTGTTTACCCACCGTATGCTATTTTTATGAGAGATGCCACTAGAGAAAACTACGACCCCCGGGTCTATTCACTTATATATTTACAAACGCTACTATTACCTTGCTGCCATTTATTTGCTTTTATTTTATTTTTCAATTTACAATTATCTACTATTATCTACAGAACTCATCCGCTTGCAAATAACGAGATCAAGGGGATTGACAACCCTCTTGCCCGCGTTGGGTGCAAGTTGTTTGCTCTTTTGTGTGCAACCGCTGAAGACGGTTGAGGATTGATATTCCTATTGGTTTGATAAACCTTGGTTTCGTAACTGAGGGAAATAGTTACCCATATTGTGTTGTGATAACTAGTTCCTCTTCATGGAAAACCCAACGCATATCACAAGTATCAGGAAGGATTTCTGGCGCCGTTGCCGGGGAGTATCATCATCAACTATCAAGTAACTTCACACAAATTATCATTCACTTCTTCTTTTTATTTGCTGTTAGATTTAGTTTGTCTCATAAAAATCAAAAAGACAAAAATATTTACTTTACTAGTTTGCTTGTTTCGTATCTAAGTTTGCTTGTTTTGCTTGTTTCTTTGCTTGCTTGCCTAGCTATGTTATCTTTATCTTTATCTCTCACAAACAGAAACTAAAAAGTAAAAAATAAAGATAAATGGATCCACTCAAAGTTTTCTACTTGGATCATCTTTGATCCATTTGTGCTCGTGCTGAAACCCCAACTAGCTTAGTTGATGGGAAATCTTTAGATGAGCATACTTACTTTGTGCGTCACCGGTTGTCTCGAAAGGGGAGGCTCTTATGGCATCAAATAAATGGTTTGATGTGCTATGCTTGGAATCTATGTGAAATATATGATTTTACTTGTTGCTATGAGAACCCAAAAAAACACCTTCCCTACTTATGTGAGTTTAATGATAATGAAATCTTATCTTCTTATGCCAAGGGTGTTTATAGTACGCCTGGGCATGGGCAGCCCGGCCCGGCCGGCCCAACCCGACCCGGCCCAAAAATCCCGGGCCAGGCCAGGCCTGATCGTGCCATCGGGCCGGGCTCGGGCCTAGAAAGCGATCCCGACGAGCAGACCGGGTCGGGCTCCGTCTTGGAAAGTGTTGGGGAACGTTGCATGGGAAACAAAAAATTTCCTACGCACACGCAAGATCTATCCATGGTGATGAGCATCTACGAGAGGGAGAGTGGATCTACATACCCTTGTAGATCGCTAAGCGGGAAGCGTTAAGAAACGCGGTTGATGTAGTCGAACGTCTTCGCGATCCAAATCGCCGAGCGTCCCGCGATCCAATCACGATCTAGTACCGAACGGACGGCACCTCCGCGTTCAGCACACGTACAGCTTGATGACGATCTTCGCCTTCTTGATCCAGCAAGAGGGAGCGGAGAGGTAGATGAGTTCTCCGGCAGCGCGACGGCGCGGCGGCGGCGGTGGTGGAACTATTCCAGCAGGGCTTCGCCTAAGCACTGCTGAAAACTAGAGGAATCAATCTATCGGGAGAGAGGGCTGCACTATGGCCTTTTTGGGTTGAAGTGCTTTTGCCCTCTCTCCCTCTAGTATATATAGGAGGGAGGGGAGGGAGGCCGGCACCCCTAGGGCTGCCCCTTTGGTGCAGCTGAAGTGGGAGGTGGAGGAGTCCTACTCCAATCCTACTAGGAGTAGGATTCCTCCTCTCCACTTGGAAACCCTTTCCACCTTTGGGTTTTTCCCACCCCTAGCCACATGGGCCTTAGTGGGGGGTTCGGCCAGCCCACTAGGGGCTGGTTTGACTCCTCCCACAGCCCATGAGACCCTTTGGGGCGAGAGCCCCCCCTCCCCCCCGATGGTCCCCCGGTACCCTCCCGGCACTCCCGGTACACTACCGAAGTACCCGAAACTTTTCCGGTGACCAAAACGGGACTTCCTATATATCAATCTTTACCTCCGGACCATTCCGGAGCTCATCCGGGAATCCAAACAACCTTCGGTCACCACCATACATAACTCTATACTACCGAAACGTCACCGAACCTTAAGTGTGCAGACCCTGCGGGTTCGAGAACTATGTAGACATGACCGAGACACCTCTACGGTAAATAACCAATAGCGGGACCTGGATGCCCAAATTGGTTCCTACATATTCTATGAAGATCTTCATTGGTTGAACCTCTATGTCAAGGATTCAGTTAATCCCGTATGCTGTTCCCTTTGTTCTTCGGTATGTTACTTGCCCGAGGTTCGATCGTCGGTATCTCTATACCTAGTTCAATCTCGTTACCAGCAAGTCTCTTTACTCGTTCCGTAATACAAGATCCCGTGGCTAACTCTTTAGTCACATTGCTTGCAAGGCTTATTGTGATGTTGTATTACCGAGTGGGCCCTGAGATACCTCTCCGTCACACGGAGTAACAAATCACAGTCTTGATCCATGCCCACTCAACAGACACCTTCGGAGATACCTGTAGAGCATCTTTATAGTCACCCAGTTACGTTGTGACGTTTGATACACACAAGGTATTCCTCCGGTGTCAGTGAGTTGCATGATCTCATGGTCATAGGAACAGATACTTGACATGCAGAAAACAATAGCAATAAACTAACACGATCATATGCTACGTTCATAGTTTGGGTCTTGTCCGTCACATCATTCTCCTAATGATGTGATCCCGTTATCAAATGACATCTCATGTCTATGGCTAGGAAACCTTGACCATCTTTGATCAACGAGCTAGTCTACTAGAGGCATACTAGGGACACAGTGTTGTCTATGTATCCACACATGTATCAGTGTTTCCAATTAATACAATTATAGCATGGATAATAAACAATTATCATGAACAAGGAAATATAATAATAACTACTTTTATTATTGCATCTAGGGCATATTTCCAACAGTCTCCCACTTGCACTATAGTCAATAATCTAGCTCACATCACTATGTGATTTACATTGTAATGAACCATACAGTTCTGGTGTTGATCATGTTTAGCCCTTGGAAGAGGTTTAGTCATCGGATCTGCAATATTCAGATCCGTGTGCACTTTGCAAATATTTATGTCGTCCTCCTTGATGTAATCGCGGATGGAATTGAAACGTCGCTTTATGTGTCTGGTCCTCTTGTGAAACCTTGGTTCCTTGGCTAGAGCAATGGCACCACTGTTGTCACAGAACAGAGTCATTGGGTTTAGTGCACTAGGCACTACTCCAAGATCTGTCATGAACTCCTTCATCCAGACACCTTCCTTCGCCGCCTCCGAGGCAGCGATGTACTCCGCTTCGCATGTAGAATCAGCTACCACGCTTTGCTTGGAACTGCACCAGCTTACCGCACCCCCATTGAGAATAAATACGTATCCGGTTTGCGACTTAGAGTCATCCGGATGAGTGTCAAAGCTTGCATCGACGTAACCCTTTACGACGAGCTCTTGATCACCTCCATAAACGAGAAACATGTCCTTAGTCCT
Source organism: Elymus sibiricus (assembly GCA_039707655.1). Taxonomy (NCBI): domain Eukaryota; kingdom Viridiplantae; phylum Streptophyta; class Magnoliopsida; order Poales; family Poaceae; genus Elymus; species Elymus sibiricus. The sequence continues at coordinate 393,024,073 of CM077665.1, read as the reverse complement.
TTTCAGGTACTTCAGGATATTCTTGACCGTCGTCCAGTGTTCCATTCCTGGATCACTTTGAAACCTTCTGGCCATACTTATGGCAAGGCAGACATCGGGTCTTGTGCATAGCATTGCATACATAATAGAGCCTATGGCTGAAGCATAGGGGACGACACTCATCTTTTCTCTATCTTCTGCAGTCACTGGGCATTGAGTCTTACTCAACTTCACACCTTGCAACACAGGCAAGAACCCCTTCTTGGACTGATCCATTTTGAACTTCTTCAAAACATTGTCAAGGTATGTGCTCTGTGAAAGTCCTATTAAGCGTCTCGATCTATCTCTATAGATTTTGATGCCTAATATGAACGCAGCTTCTCCTAGGTCCTTCATTGAAAAACTCTTGTTCAAATATTCCTTCACGCTTTCCAACATTTCTATATTGTTTCCAATCAGCAATATGTCATCCACATATAATATTAGAAACGCTATAGAGCTCCCACTCACTTTCTTGTAAATACAAGCTTCTCCGTAAACTTGTATAAACCCGAATGCTTTGATCACCTCATCAAAGCGAAGATTCCAACTTCGAGATGCTTGCACCAGTCCATAAATGGATCGCTGGAGTTTGCAAACTTTGTCAGCATTCTCTGGATCGACAAAACCTTCTGGTTGCATCATATACAAGTCTTCCTTAAGGAAACCGTTAAGGAACGTTGTTTTGACATCCATCTGCCAAATTTCATAATCGAAAAAGGCAGCTATTGCTAACATGATTCTGACGGACTTAAGCATCGCTACGGGTGAGAAGGTCTCATCGTAGTCAACTCCTTGAACTTGTGAAAAACCCTTTGCCACAAGCCGAGCTTTATAGACGGTGACATTACCGTCCGCGTCCGTCTTCCTCTTAAAGATCCATTTGTTCTGAATGGCCTTACGCCCTTCAGGTAATACTTCCAAAGCCCATACTTTGTTTTCATACATGGATCCCATCTCGGATTTCATTGCCTCTAACCATTTCTCGGAATCCGGGCCCATCATCGCTTCTCCATAGCTCGTAGGTTCATCGTTGTCCAACAACATGACCTCCAAGACAGGGTTGCCATACCACTCAGGAGTAGTACGCGTCCTTGTCGACCTACGATGTTCGATAGCAACTTGATCCGAAACTTGATCCGAAGCTTCATGATCATCATCATTAACTTCCTCTTCAACCGATGTAGGCTCCACAGAAACATCTTTCTGCGTTGCGCTACTCTCAGGTTGAAGTAAAGGTTCAACAACCTCATCCAGTTCTATTTTCCTCCCACTCAATTCTTTCGAGAGAAACTCTTTCTCAAGAAATGTTCCGTTTTTAGCGACAAACACTTTGCCTTCGGTTCTGAGATAGAAGGTATACCCAACTGTCTCTTTTGGGTATCCTATGAAGACGCATTTCTCCACTTTGGGTTCCAGCTTTTCAGGCTGAAGCTTTTTGACATAAGCATCACATCCCCAAACTTTAAGAAACGACAACTTTGGCTTCTTGCCAAACCACAGTTCATATGGCGTCGTCTCAACGGATTTCGATGGTGCCCTATTTAAAGTGAATGCAGTTGTCTCTAATGCATAACCCCAAAACGATAGTGGCAAATCGGCAAGAGACATCATAGATCGCACCATATCCAATAAGGTTCGATTATGACGTTCGGACACACCATTACGCTGTGGTGTTCCACGCGGTGTCAATTGTGAAACAATTCCACACGGTCTTAAGTGACTGCCAAACTCATAACTCAGATATTCGCCTCCTCGATCAGATCGTAGGAATTTAATCTTCTTGTTACGATGATTCTCAACTTCACTCTGAAATTGCTTGAACTTTTCAAACGTTTCAGACTTGTGTTTCATTAAGTAAATATACCCATATCTACTTAAGTCATCAGTGAAGGTGAGAAAGTAACGATAACCACCACGCGCCTCAATGCTCATCGGACCGCACACATCAGTATGTATGATTTCCAACAAGTCACTTGCCCGTTCCACTGTGCCAGAGAACGGGGTTTTAGTCATCTTGCCCATGAGGCATGGTTCACATGTGTCAAGTGATTCAAAATCAAGTGACTCCAAAAGTCCATCAGCATGGAGCTTCTTCATGCGTTTTACACCAATATGACCTAAACGGCAGTGCCACAAGAAAGTGGTATTATAATTATCAATTCTACATCTTTTGGCATCAATGTTATGAACATGTGTATCATCACTATCGAGATTCTATAAGAATAAACCCCTCACATTGGGTGCATGACCATAAAAGATATTACTCATATAAATAGAACAACCATTATTCTCTGATTGAAATGAGTAACCATCTCGAAATAAACAAGATCCAGATATAATGTTCATGCTTAACGCAGGCACTAAATAACAATTATTCAGGTTCAGCACTAATCCCGATGGTAATCGAAGAGCGAGCGTGCCGACGACGATCACATCAACCTTGGAACCATTTCCCACGCGCATCGTCACTTCGTCCTTTGCCAGCCTTCGTCTATTCCGCAGTTCCTGTTTTGAGTTGCAAATGTGAGCAACCGCACCGGTATCAAATACCCAGGCACTACAACGAGAGTTGGTAAGGTACACATCAATAACATGTATATCATATATACCTTGTTTGTTGTTGGCCGCCTTCTTGTCAGCCAAATACTTGGGGCAGTTCCGCTTCTAGTGACCAGTTCCCTTGCAATGAAAGCACTCAGTTTCTGGCTTGGGTCCAGCTTTGGGTTTCTTCATAGGAGGGGAAATTGTTTTGCCACTCTTCTTGGAGTTTCCCTTCTTCCCCTTGCCATTCTTCTTGAAACTAGTGGTTTTATTGACCATCAACACTTGATGCTCCTTCTGAATCTCAGACTCAGTGACTTTCAACATCGCAAACAGCTCGGCGACTGACTTGTTCACCCCGTGCATGTTATAGTTCAACACGAAGCTCTTGTAGCTAGGTGGCAATGATTGAAGAACTCTGTCAGTGATCGCCTCTACTGGAAGGGGCATCCCCAATTCAGCTAGACGTGTGGAATACCCAGACATTTTGAGTATGTGTTCACTGACAGACCCGTTCTCCTCCATCTTGCAGGCATAGAACTTATCGGAGGTCTCATACCTCTCGATCCCGGCATTCTTCTGAAAGATAAACTTCAACTCCAGGAACATATCATATGCTCCATGACGTTCAAAACGTCTTTGAAGTCCCGGTTCTAAGCCATACAATATTGCACATTGAACCATTGAGTAATCATCAGAACGAGCCTGCCAGGCGTTCACAACGTCTGGAGACTCAACTGGAGCGGGTGGATCACCAAGCGGTGCATCAAGGACATAACCCTTTTGGGAAGCCGTAAGGATAATCCTTAGATTACGGGCCCAGTCCACAAAGTTACTTCCATCATCTTTCAACTTAGCTTTCTCTAGGAACGCATTAAAATTCAGGGGTGCTACTGCGCGAGCCATGATCTACAACATAAATATTGCAAAGACAACTTAGACTATTGTTCAAGATAATGAGTTTAGTTAATCATTTTACTTAAAACTCCCACTCAAATTGACATCCCTCCGGTCATTCGAGTGTCACATGATCCAAATCCACCAACTCAAGTTCGATCATCACGTGAGTTGAGGTGGTTTCAATGGTGAACATCTTCATGTTGATCATATCTACTATATGACTCATATTCGACCTTTCGGTCTCTTCTGTTCTGAGGCCATGTCTATACATGCTAGGCTCGTCAAGTTTAACCCGAGTGTTCCACACGTGCAACACTGGCTTGCACCCGTTGTATGCGAACGTAGAGTCTATCACACCCGATCATCACGTGGTGTCTCGAAACGACGAACTTTCACAAAGGTGCACACTCGGGGAGAACACAATTTATCTTGAAATTTAAGTGAGGGATCACCTTATAATGCTACCGTCGTCCTAAGCAAAATAAGATGCATAAAAGGATTAACATCACATGCAAATCATAAGTGACATGATATGGCCATGAACTTGTGCTTTTGATCTCCATCTCCAAAGCACCGGCATGATCTCCATCGTCACCGGCATGACACCATGATCTCCATCATCTTGATCTCCATCAACGTGTCGCCATGAGGTTGTTGCGCCGACTGTTGCTTCCACGACTATTGCTAACTCATAGTGATAAAGTAAAGCAAAACGGCGAAAAATAATTAAAGACAACCCTATGGCTCCTGCCGGTTGCCGTACTCATTGACATGCAAGTCGTGATATTCTATACAATACATGATCATCTCATACATCACATATATCTCATCATGTAATTGGCCATATCACATCACAACATACCCTGCAAAAACAAGTTAGACGTCCTCTAATTGTTGTTGCATGTTTTACGTGGCTGCTACGGGTATTTAGCAAGAACTATTCTTACCTACATAAAAACCACAACGGTGATACGCAAATTGCTATTCGACCTTCTCAAGGACCGCCTTTGTCGAATCCGATCCAACTAAAGTGGGAGAAACAGACACCCACCAGCCATCTTTATGCAACGAAGTTACATGTCAGTTGATGGAACCGGTCTCTCGTAAGCGTACGAGTAATGTTGGTCCGGGCCACTTCATCCCACAATACCACCGAATCAAGAAAAGATCAAGGGAGGAAGCAATCTGAATATCAATGCCCACAAACTCCTTTGTGTTCTACTCATGATCTCATCTACACATAGACCTAGCTCATGATGCCACTGTTGGGGAACGTTGCATGGGAAACAAAAAAATTCCTACGCACACGCAAGATCTATCCATGGTGATGAGCATCTACGAGAGGGAGAGTGGATCTACATACCCTTGTAGATCGCTAAGCGGGAAGCGTTAAGAAACGCGGTTGATGTAGTCGAACGTCTTCGCGATCCAAATCGCCGAGCGTCCCGCGATCCAATCACGATCTAGTACCGAACGGACGGCACCTCCGCGTTCAGCACACGTACAGCTTGATGACGATCTCCGCCTTCTTGATCCAGCAAGAGGGAGCGGAGAGGTAGATGAGTTCTCCGGCAGCGCGACGGCGCGGCGGCGGTGGTGGTGGAACTATTCCAGCAGGGCTTCGCCTAAGCACTGCTGAAAACTAGAGGAATCAATCTATCGGGAGAGAGGGCTGCACTATGGCCTTTTTGGGTTGAAGTGCTTTTGCCCTCTCTCCCTCTAGTATATATAGGAGGGAGGGCACTACAAGAAATGTGTCAACTTGCGACCATCAATATTGGTCACTGAATGGTCGTTGTTTTTCATTTGTGACCTATTTGTGACCAAAAACGGTTGGTCAAAAGCTGACCGTCTTTAATGAAAATTGACGACCTTTCTTCTGAAATGGTCGTAGACATTTATGACAAAAAAAAGGTCGTAGATTCTATGACCAATTGTTTTGGTCACTAGGAATCTACCCACACCACGTCAGATCCAACGTGGCAAGCTGACGTGGCAAAATTACGACCAAATGAAAAGGTCGTAGACTAGAATCAGCCCGGTCCAGTTCTGGCTTTTATATGGGCCGAGCCCACTAATTGGACCCATTTAATATATTTATTTTTGTTAATTTTTGTCAGCTACATGGGCCAAGTCTTATATTTCAGCCCGTTAAATGCCCCTTTATGTTTTTTCTATCGATTTTAGTCAGCTACATGGGCCAAGCCCAACAGTTCAGCCCATTGATATTTATGCACGTTTGGCCTTTCATTGGAAGGATCAGCCATTAGAAACATATAGAATACAAGGGAAACAATCAAAATAAAGAAATGAAAGGCACAAATTATGAAAATTACGACAACACTAATATTTTTAATATTACCATAACAAACAGAAATGTAATCTGGTTGCATAAGACATATGGCATTATCAACAAGGCATAGTAAAATTTAAAGTGTCAGCTCAGTAATAAGGCAAAGCATACGGCAGCTTGGTGCCCCAGATAAAGGCACCTATTTCTTTACATTGCATGCCAGAGAAGCACAATCCTATTTCTTTACATTCCACCTTTCGTTTAATACTTGAAACTACAAATGAAATTTCATGAATGCTTTGTTCAAGACCAACTAGGATCGATCCTTGAGAAATGTGTAGGTACATATGCCAGAACTACACTTACAATTTCCTACTACCATATACTCCATTAAGGAAAAAATCCCTACATAAGCTTGACGAGCCAGCCAAATGACTAACAAACATGTGCCATGGCCACTGCATGAATTAGCCAGGAACTACTCAGCACAAGAACTTACATTGGAAGGAGGCACAACGAATCCGTAGCACGATCCAGAAGCAACTACAAGGCGCAGCATGATCCAGAAGAAACTGCAAGGCAACCAAGCGGGCAACAACAGCTTGGACCGATGGAGGATGACGAAAAAAGCATAGGACAGGAGGCAAAATGCAGCAGTCAGCAAGTGGGTAAATCCAAAACATAGCAAAACATAGCAGGTTCAAGCTTCTGGGTGTGTACTTAAAAAACGACATGCATATATTTAGTAAAATGTATATGCAATACTAGTGTTGGATGCAATACTAGTGTTGTAGTTGATGATATAGAACAGGGACTGCAACAATTTATTTTAAGATATTCTCTCGCCTAGAAGTCAGATCTGGAGTCATATGTTACATCTTTATCTAAAAGTTTATTTCGCAGTGTCTAGAGCAAAGTACAATACTTTTATGTAGGGGTTTAAATAGACAAATAGTGCGCCAATGGCAGCTCCGCCAGATGCAACAGCAACACCTCCGACAACCACAGCAACAGTAGCAGCACCAATAATGACCCGCGTGACATTTCAGATCATCATTACAAAAGAAAAAAATTAAGACACAAGCAACAAATATAGCTTCAGCATTACAGAAACAATATCCTACCTATCTGTTATTTTTGTATGTGGATTCACTCACTATAAACAAGGTAATACCAACACGGTGGTTTGTACAATAACAGGAACAACTTGGTATTACACACATAGCTCTATACATAGATAAAAGTCCTAAATATTTACAGATCATATGATTCATAGAGCATAGCATGGAAAATATGGAACAATGAATATGTTCATCTTCAATTGGTGTCTCATTCTAAATATTCATGCACATGTGGTTTTGGGCATTTCAGGTAAAAGTTAAACCAATCTAATTCAGATGCATAGATCACATATTTCATTGGTTACATTACTCATCACATACTAGACGGCGAGAGCCTGAATATGCACTGCTCAGCCATTCCATACAGATCAGTTAACTTGTACTTTCATGATATAGTTCACTACTCAGCCATTCAAACACATGCATCAATACTTCTTATAAACAAATAAAACTAATCCTAGTTGTAAGCATAGTACTTGTGTGAATATACACGATTCGAGGAATAAAAGTGCATGCATTGCAAAATGGAACATGACGTGAACGCGCTTGCATGAACGCCACTGTCTAACACAGAACGCACATACTACATCTTCTTCCAGCAAAGTGGCCTGGGTGTCTGACTAACAAACATACTGCAAGCTGTGCACACTAACAAACTGCAAACTGCCAAGACAAACCACCTTCACTTCATCCGTCCTTTAGAGACGGAGCTTTCATAGGCAGGACATTGGTCTGAATTGTATGTAACACACAAAGCTAAGTTGACTGACACTTAACAAACAACAAGCACTGTACTTGGTGCCAATTTGCATACAGATGTCCGATGGCACATCTAGCTTAGATCCATTCATGGATAAACAAATCCAGTCAAACGGTGACACGGAGCAGACCATCAATAGAGACCCAAATCATAGAAATTTCCATGGTCAGCGCCAGCGTATAACCTAGCAGGGCAGGGCTCGATGGCCGGGCGTGGACACAATGAGCACTGGAGAAAAAGGAGAGGAAGGCAGTGGCTCACCTACGCCCGTGGAGTCGGACTGAGCGGCCCTGAGTAACACAAGGAAGAATCGAGAGGAGGGAGCTCAGGGACCAGCAGAGGCGCGTCCATCTTGTCCCCCCGAGTTCCAGCGGCGATAGACCTTGGTGAGGCCCGGATCTGGACCCCTCCTCCGGCATGGCACGGTCCAGGCGAGCGGCGTCAGAGGGCATCGACCGCACGGCCGCGTCGTCGACCGCACGGCCGAGCGACATCATACGGAGCCGTGGTGCACATCTGCGCATGCATTAGGAAGGAGAGGGGAGGGGAGGGGAGGGAGGAAACCACATCAGCAAAATCGAAACCAAGCAACATAGAGAGACAAGGAGGGGGAGAGAGAGGTGGACCTTGCATGGCGTCGGGCACGGCGAGGAAGGTGGCGAGCAGCGCAAGGAGGCGGCGGTTGTGCTCCCCGTCCTCTGCCCACAGGGCTAGGCCCATGAGCAGCGCCGCCAGCAGATCGAGCGTCGAGTCCCTCATCCCCGCGCGGAGTCCATGGCGGGGCTCATGGGTGGGTAGGGGGACGAGGCTGCGCGACGAGGATGCGGCCGGCCGACGGCACGGGGACGGCGCGACGACCCTTGAAGACGAGGGAGGCGCCTGAGTAGAGGGAGCCGGCCGAAACCCTAGCACCGGAGACGTTCGCCGGTGGCGCTGGGTCATGTGGGAGAGAGATGGGGATGAGGGAGGAGAAGTGTGTGGCTGTGTGTTGCTTGCGGCGAAGAGGAAGAAAGGAGGCGGGGGGTGGATGGAAAAATGTCCAGAGGACAAACCTAGGGTTTCAGCACAGGTGGGCTTAGAGTTCACGGGGAGGTGAGGGCTATCATTGGATCCGGATCATCCGACGGTCTTTGATGCATGATCCGCGTGACATACCCATTGACCAATCAGAACACGGTATGATATTGAGACCATTTGAATTGGTCGTAAGAGCAACTCCAACCGCGTGACCCAAACGGACGCGCGCTTTGTCTGCGTTTTGTCCGTTTGGGTCGGCTCGTCCGCCCCTTTTTGCAAATGGGTTAGTCGTGTGCCCAACGCGTCGACTCAATTTCCGTCCGCGCACACGCAACTTTTAAAGATAAAATGGTCGGTGGCCACGCATCATGCCATCTACCATGCCAGCGTGAAGAGTTCACGCCGGCGATCCGGGAGCATCCGACGATGAGGTAAGGGCATAGTTTGCTCAAATGATCTCATATTGTGCACAAGGGTGCATATTGGAATGACAAACAATGTTGCCTAAGGAAGTTTTCATTTTCTTTGGACGGAAAATTTATTTTCCATTTTTTGAGTGCCCAGAATGAGTTTTTTTGTGAAGGACCTACCATATATTTGTTGCAAAATTGGACCGAATTATTTTTCTAAAATATTAGGTCATATTTAATGTACAATCGACTAAATGGTTGGGTGTCAAAAGCTTTGAGACACCTCTCGTGAAAAAGACAAATTTCCCCCGATTCAGCAAGAACCGGGTCAAATTTGAACTGCAGCTGCCTCATAGATTGCTTTTAATTTTTTGCAAAAATCTTTTATAGGTACATAAGTATCTAGTTAATCATAGAAACACCAAAAGTTTTCCAAGATCCAACCACTAGCTAGGAACGGGCATGCCCGTCGTTTTGACCGCATTTTGAAATGGGCATGAAAATTTTAAAAAAAATTGAAAAAACTTGACATTGTGTCATTATATGTGACCAAGTTATCAGGAAAAATAATAGACTTGTAATCCGGCAATTATTTTAAAAAAGTGTTCCAAAAAATGAGCTATCATGTGTGAAGATTCATGGCTTTCAAGTCAAATGGTCAATCTTATGGCCACATTCATGGCATAGTTTGTTCAAATGATATAATATTGTCCACAAGGGTGCATATTGGAATTTCAAACAATGTTGCCTAAGGAAGTTTTCATTTTCTTTGGACGGAAAATTCATTTTCCATTTTCTTTGGACGGAAAATGAGTTTTTTTGTGAAGGACCTACCATATATTTCTTGCAAAATTGGACCAAATCATTTTTATAAAATATTAGGTCATATTTAATGTACAATCTATTAAATGGTTGGGTGTCAAAATCTTTGAGACACCTCTCGTGAAAAAGACAAATTTCCCCCAATTTAGAAGGAAGTGGGTCAAATTTAAACTGCAGCTGCCTCATAGATTGCTTTTTATTTTTTGAAAAAATCATTTCTAGGTACAAAAGTATCTATTTAATCATAGAAACACCAAAAGTTTTCCAAGATTCAACCACTAGCTAGGAACGGGCATGCCCGTCGTTTTGACCGCATTTTGAAATGGGCATGAAAAATTCAAAAAAATCAAAAAATTAAAAAACCTTGACATTGTGTCATTATATGTGACCAAGTTACCAGGGAAAATAACAAACTTGTATTACGGCAATTATTTTTAAAAAGTGTTCTCAAAAATGAGCTATCGTGTGTGAAGATTCATGGCTTTCAAGCCAAATGATCAATCTTATGGCCACATTCATGGCATAGTTTGCTCAAATGATCTCATATTGTGCGCAAGGGTGCATATTGGAATGACAAACAATGTTGCATAAGGAAGTTTTCATTTTCTTTGGAAAAAAATTCATTTTCCATTTTTCGAGTGCCCAAAATGAGTTTTTTTGTGAAGGACCTACCATATATTTGTTGCAAAATTGCACCGAATCATTTTTATAAAATATTAGGTCATATTTAATGTACAATTGACTAAATGGTTGTGTGTCAAAATCTTTGAGCCACATCTCGTGAAAAGACAAATTTCCCCCGATTAAGTAGGAACCGGGTCAAATTTGAACTGCAGCTGCCTCATAGATTGCTTTTTATTTTCTGAAAAAATAATTTCTAGGTACAAAAGTATCTATTTAATCATAGAAATACCAAAAGTTTTCCAAGATCCAACCACTAGCTAGGAACGGGCATGCCTGTCGTTTTGACCGCATTTTGAAATGGGCATGAAAAATTCAAAAAAAATCAAAAATTGAAAAACCTTCACATTGTGTCATTATATGTGACCAAGTTACCAGGAAAAATAACAAACTTGTAATACGACAATTATTTTAAAAAAGTGTTCTAAAAAATGAGCTATCATGTGTGAAGATTCATGGCTTTCAAGTCAAATGATCAATCTTATGGCCACATTCATGGCATAGTTTGCTCAAATGATCTCATATTGTGCGCAAGGGTGCATATTGGAATGACAAACAATGTTGCATAAGGAAGTTTTCATTTTCTTTGGAAAAAATTCATTTTCCATTTTTCTAGTGCCCAAAATGAGTTTTTTTGTGAAGGACCTACCATATATTTGTTGCAAAATTGCACCGAATAATTTTTCTAAAATATTAGGTCATATTTAATGTACAATTGACTAAATGGTTGTGTGTTAGAAGTTTTGAGCCACATCTCGTGAAAAAGACAAATCTCCGACGATTCAGCTGGAAGCGGGTCAAATTTGAACTGCAGCTGCCTCATAGATTGCTTTTTATTTTTTCCAAAAATATTTTGTAGGTACAAAAGTATCTATTTAATCATATAAACACCAAAAAAAATTCAATATTCAACCCCTAGCTAGGAACGGGCATGCCCGCCGTTTTGACCGCATTTTGAAATGGGCATGAAAAATTCAAAAAACATCAAACAATTGAAAAACCTTCACATTGTGTCATTATATGTGACCAAGTTACCAGGAAAAATAATAAACTTGTAATACGGTAATTATTTTTAAAAAGTGTTCTAAAAAATTAGCTATCATGTGTGAAGATTCATGGATTTCAAGCCAAATGATCAATCTTATGGCCACATTCATGGCATAGTTTGTTCAAATGATCTCATATTGTGAAAAAGGGTGCATATTATAATGGCAAACAATGTTGCCTAAGGAAGTTTTCATTTTCTTTGGACAAAAAATTCATTTTCCATTTTTCTAGTGCCCAAAATGAGTTTTTTTGTGAAGGACCTACCATATATTTATTGCAAAATTGGACCAAATCATTTTTATAAAATATTAGTCCACATTTAATGTATAATTGACAAAATGGTCGGGTGTCAGAAGTTTTGATCCACCTCTCGTGAAAAAGACAAATCTCCGACGATTCAGTTGGAAGCGGGTCAAATTTGAACTGCAGCTGCCTTATAGTTTGCTCTTTATTTTTTCCAGAAATATTTTGTAGGTACATAAGTATCCATTTAATCAGAAATACATGGTGTGGTGGCGAGACGTCGAGGTTTGGATGGTGTCCGAGGGCCCCAACTCCAGAGCACGTAAACCGGCATGCCAGCCGCATGGTCACCGAGTGACCGTGGCGTCGCCACATGTTCTGGGTGGCCTAGGCATGTCTGGTGAGTTGGTCAACCCCCTGATAGGTGTTAGGAAGAATAATACAACAGAAGAATCTCACGAGGAGACTGAACTAAGCTCAAACATGAATTAGCAGCAAAGTGTTTGATTAGCGGTGGGTGAAATTCACAAGGCCAATGGGCCTGAGTTTTGGCTGAGGATGATCATCTACTAAGGAGACTGTCTTGGAAAATTTTCAGCTCAAATGAAGGATCCTAGGTGGCACTTGCTTTGCAAAGTACCACACTGTGGAAAAATATGGTTGTTGAAGCTGGGCTCAAATGGATGAATGTATTGAGCTGAAATTTGGTGGGGCATGGCAATTTGGGCATAGAAAAGCAGTGTAAAAATTTGATACCATTTCGACATGCCAAAGTGGCACTTCCTTCACAATGCTCTTCTCTGGACAGAAACTTGGGAAAATTATTGAGAGAAATTGGCTGAATGAAATGAGCTCAAATTTTGAGGAGAGTTATGATTTGAGCATATGGAAGATTTGAGAAAATATCAGAGAATTTTGAGAAACCTAGGTAATACTTCCTTCACAAAGCTTCTCTCTAGATAGAAACTTTGTAAATTTACCGAGGAAGATTTACTACATAAATGGAGCTGAATATTGTCATGTGGCAATGATTTGAGTATGTAAGAGTGCCCAAAAAGTTTCAGGGCAATATGAGGGGTCTAGGTAGCACTTGCTATGCAATGTGCTAATCTGGCCAGAAAATAGAAATTGAATCTGGGCTCGCATAGATTATTAGATTGAGCTTTAATTTGGTGGAGGATGACAACTTGGTCATATGAAGGTACTGTAAAAATTCCATACCATTTGCATAAATAAAAGTGGTACTTCCTTCACAATGCTATCCACTGAACTGAATATTGGGAAAAATATTGAGGAACATTGGCTATATTAAAATCAGATAAAATTTGGTATAGAGAGGTTCTATGGGCAGGGTCATCTCCTGGTAAAATTTCAGAAATTATAAAGCAATATAAAATATAGCTGCTTCACAAACTGAAAATATTACCAGAAACAAAGATTGGATGGTGAGCTCACATGGATTACTAGATGGGGATCAAATTTTGTGGAGAGATATGATTTTGGCATACAGAATATGTGGCAAAAATTCAGCTCATTAGGAGATGCCTATCTAGTACTTACTTCACAAAGCTTCTAGCTGAACATAAACTTTGGAAATTTGCTGAGGAAGATTTAATAGGCAAATGGATCTGAATTTTGTCATGAGGCAATGGTTTGGATAGAAAAGAGTGCCCAATTTTTTTGAGGGAAATCCAAAAAAAAAAATAACACTTCCTTCACAAAGTGTTGTTCTGAACAAAATAGGAAAATGAATATTCCTGAATTATTTTTTAACCAGGCAAGGAAGGGTTTTGGCATATTTGAGGAATATATGATCCAAAGTATTTATGAGAATTTTTTGGGAATCTTTGGAATCACAAAAATGTAGTCTCCTTCACAACCTAGGGCAAAAATTGACACATGGACATGACACATAGGCAAAACTGATGAGGTGGCGCCTAGTCATAGCAATGCACCATAATTTACAAGGCTATGACCATCTATATTGGTCGTGATCAGCTAGAAATAAGGCAGCGGACCAGTGCTGCCTACTTTACGACCATTTCGTGTAAGGAAATTACGACCTTTCTGACCAAATTGGTCGTTATGGTTTAGCGTTTGGAGCCCCCCGAACAGCTTACGACCAATTGGTCTCAAATGGTCGTAGATTTACGACCATTTCTTCCAGGGTCACTGCCAGAAGGTCACAAGTTGACATATTTCTTGTAGTGGGGGAGGGAGGCCGGCGCCCCTAGGGCTGCCCCTTTGGTGCGGCCGAAGTGGGAGGTGGAGGAGTCCTACTCCAATCCTACTAGGAGTAGGATTCCTCCTCTCCACTTGGAAACCCTTTCCACCTTTGGGTTTTTCCCACCCCTAGCCGCATGGGCCTTAGTGGGGGGTTCGGCCAGCCCACTAGGGGCTGGTTTGACTCCTCCCACAGCCCATGAGACGTCCCCCGGTACCCTCCCGACACTCCCGGTACACTACCGAAGTACCCGAAACTTTTCCGGTGACCAAAACGGGACTTCCTATATATCAATCTTTACCTCCGGACCATTCCGGAGCTCCTCGTGATGTCTGGGATCTCATCCGGGAATCCGAACAACCTTCGGTCACCACCATACATAACTCTATACTACCGAAACGTCACCGAACCTTAAGTGTGCAGACCCTGCGGGTTCGAGAACTATGTAGACATGACCGAGACACCTCTACGGTAAATAACCAATAGCGGGACCTGGATGCCCATATTGGTTCCTACATATTCTAAGAAGATCTTCATCGGTTGAACCTCTATGTCAAGGATTCAGTTAATCCCGTATGTTGTTCCCTTTGTTCTTCGGTATGTTACTTGCCCGAGGTTCGATCGTCGGTATCTCTATACCTAGTTCAATCTCGTTACCGGCAAGTCTCTTTACTCGTTCCGTAATACAAGATCCCGTGGCTAACTCTTTAGTCACATTGCTTGCAAGGCTTATTGTGATGTTGTATTACCGAGTGGGCCCTGAGATACCTCTCCGTCACACGGAGTAACAAATCCCAGTCTTGATCCATGCCCACTCAACAGACACCTTCGGAGATACCTGTAGAGCATCTTTATAGTCACCCAGTTACGTTGTGACATTTGATACACACAAGGTATTCCTCCGGTGTCAGTGAGTTGCATGATCTCATGGTCATAGGAACAGATACTTGACATGCAGGAAACAATAGCAATAAACTGACACGATCATATGCTACGTTCATAGTTTGGGTCTTGTCCATGACATCATTCTCCTAATGATGTGATCCCGTTATCAAATGACATCTCATGTCTATGGCTAGGAAACCTTGACCATCTTTGATCAACGAGCTAGTCTACTAGAGGCATACTAGGGACACAGTGTTGTCTATGTATCCACACATGTATCAGTGTTTCCAATTAATACAATTATAGCATGGATAATAAACGATTATCATGAACAAGGAAATATAATAATAACTACTTTTATTATTGCCTCTAGGGCATATTTCCAACAGAAAGCACAAAATTTTAGCCTAGATCAGGCCGGGCCGGCCAGGCTTTCCAGGTTCGGGCCGGGTTCGGGCCCGATTTGTTAGGCCCGACGGCCGGGCCGGGCCGGGCTTGGTCCTGAGTTTTCCCGTTCGGGCTTTTTCAAGCCCAACCCGAAAGCAGGCTCGGCCCGGGTTATGCCCAGGTTTAGTTTATAGTTACTATGATATCAAACAAATTGAAGAATTTGTCGCTTTTAAGGGTGCTTATGAAGTTGCTTCTTTTATTGAAAAGTATGATGCTACTCTCTTCAAATCTGAAAATTTTGCCATACTTAAATATTGCTATGAAAACTATGCTTCTAATACCTATGTTAAAGAATTTATTGAGAGAATGACTGCTGCGTTGGAAGAAAATTATGATTCCATTGATTCGACTGAAATATCCCCTCTTGATGAATGTGATGCTTGTTATTCTTGTGGCCATGATGCCAATATTAATGATGCTTATGGAGATGAACTTGCTATAGTTCCTCATGTTGAAAATGAAATTCTTGCTATTGCACCCAAAAAGCATGATTGCAATGATGTTACTATAAACTCTGTTAATGTCAATTGTGCTAGCGATATGCAAATCTACAAGCTTGGGGGTGATAATTTTGCTATGACCACTACATATTGCAATGATCATGATTGGGGTGATGATGTTTATTTTGATCTTGAAAATTTATTTAAGCCTCATGATTAATATGTTATGGATAATAATGTTTGCAATAATATTGAAAGTGGGTTTGGAGAGGTCACGAGTTTAGTTAATGTCTATCCCACTACTTTGGAAGATTGTAAAACTTTTGTGCATGAGGATCATGGAGAGAATATCTTATATGAGAGCTATATATTCGAATTTGACCATGATCCTATATGTAATTATTATGAGAGAGGCAAATATGGTTATAGGAATTTGCATGTTACTCAATTACCTCTCTTTCTGTTGAAATTATCAATGCTTTCTTCTTCCTATTTGCATGTGCTAGATATTTCTTGTATTGATAATTTGTTTTCCTATAAAATGCCAATGCATAGGAAGTAAGTTAGACTTAAATGTGTTTTTCACATGCTTTATAATGCTCTCTTTGTGCTTCAATTCTTGTCTATTATGTGAGCATCATTGAAATCTCAAGCCTATCTTAATGGCTATAAAGAAAGAGCTTGTTGGGAGACGACCCAATACTTTCTGTTTGTTTTTTATAAAATGATTATTGCCTCTATAATTATTATGTTTTTATATTTTAATTAGTGTTTGTGCCAAGTAAATCCTATGGGATGACTCACAAGATGAGTAGAATCAATGCTGAAACAAAACAGAAACCTTTGACTCCAGTACAGAAATTTTAATTTTTGACTAGAGCGTGATAATGATCTGAATTTTTTACACAGTATTGCCACACAAAATTTAGAGGTTGCACTATTTTTTCAGAACTTTTAGAGTTACATAAGTATAGGTTCTCTACAGATTGCTACAGACTGTTCTGTTTTAAAAAAATTCTGTTTTTGCTTGCATAGTTTGCTTGTTTTGATTATGCTATGGATTGTATCGGGGGGTATAAGCCATGGAGAAGTTAGAATACGATACCTATTATGCAATTATGAAATAAGAATCAATTTATAACAGTACCTAAAGTATTCAATATGTTTTTTATACTAACGGATCTCACGAAGTTTTGTTAAGTTTTATGTGACTGAAGTTTTCAAGTTTTGGGTGTTATCACGACGGACAAAGGAATAAGGAGTGGCAAGAGCCTAAACTTGGGGATGCCCAAGTCACCCCAAGGTAATATTCTAAGGAATAATCAAGCGTCTAAGCTTGGGGATGCCCCGGAAGGCATCCCCTCTTTCGTCTCAATCCATCGGTATGTCACTTGGAGCTACATTTTTATTCGTCACATGATATGAGTTTTGCTTGGAGCGTCGTTTGTTTTTGTTTGCTTTTACTTTCAGTTTACCACAATCATCATTTGCTGGACACACCTATTTAAGAGAGACACACTTTCATCATAATTTGTTAGAATACTCTATGTGCTTCACTTATATCTTTTGAGCTTAGCAGTTGCTCTAGTACTTCACTTATATCTTTTTGAGCACGGTGGTGTGTAGATTTTATAGAAATAATTTCACTCTCGCTCTTCAATTATATTTGTTTGAGATTTAATAAATAGTGACGGTAATTTGCATGGGTCATAAGACTAGTCCAAAAAATAATAGGTATTCAATGAGTGATAATCAAAACCATCATGTAGCACATATAGAGAAATTGTGGGTTAATGATATTGATGTGGTGATAGGAAAAAAGTGTGAGTTCATAATTGTTGATTCATAGAAGTGTCGATATTAAGAGGTGTTAAGTTCTTATTTGTCTAAAAATTTAAAAGGCATGGTGAGGATGTGTGAGCATTTCTATTCCTCGTTGAAATCCTAGTGTTGTTTCGAGTCGGGGGCGCGCGATGGTTAACTCCTACCAACCTCCTCCCTCGGGGCATGCGAGCAGTACTTTTATTTGTGATAAAACTAATAAAACTTTGCAATAAGTATACGAGTTCTTTATGACTAATGTGAAACCATGGACATACGCAATCTCACCTCCTCATATTTGCTAGCCTCTTCGGTACCGTGCATAGCCCATTCTCACCTTGAGGATCGGTGCAACTTTCGTCGGTGCATCCAAACCCCGTGACATTATATGCTCTGTTGCACATAAGCCTCTTTATATCTTCCTCAAAACAGCCACCATACCTACCTATCATGCCATTTCCATAGCCATTCCGAGATATATTGCCATGCAAATTCCATCGTCACTTCACATGACTAGTTCGTTCATCATCATATTGCTTTGCATGATCATATAGAGTTGACATAGTATTTGTGGCAAAGCCACCGTTCATCATACTTTTGATACATGTCACGCTAGATCTTTGCACATCCTGGTACACTGCCAGAGGCATTCATATAGAGTCATATCATCCTATCGGTTTTTCATCTTGAGTTGTAAGTAAATAAAAGCGTGATGATCATCATTATTAGAGCATTGTCCCAGTGAAGAAATAAAAATGGGGGAGGCCAAATGAGCCCACCATAAAAAATGTGATGAATGAGAGAAAATGAGAGAAGGGACTTTGCTACTATCCTTTACCACACTTGTGCCTCAAAGTGGCACCTTGTTCTTCATATAGAGAGTCTCTTGTTTTGTCACTTCCATATGCTAGTGGGAATCACTTTTTCATTATAAACTTGGCTTGTATATTCCTATGACAGGCTTCCTCAAATGCCCGAGGTCTTCATGAGCAAGCAAGTTGGATGCACACCCCACTTAGCTTCAGTTGAGCTTTCATACACTTATAGCTCTAGTGCATCATTTGCATGGCAATCCCTACTCCTTGCATTGACATCTATCGACGGGCATCTCCATAGCCCGTTTGTACGCCGAGTCGATGCGAGACTATCTTCTTCACTTTTTACCCCTTTGATATCTACCACCATATTCTATTCCACCTAAATGCTATGTCCAATGGCTCACACTCATGTATTGCGTGAAGAATAAAAAGTTGATGCATATTGAAAAAGTACGATCCAATTGCCTGACTTGTACACCGTGGTGCTTGACATTTGTATTAATGTGGTGAAGATGGAGTCATGCCTTGCTAATATAATAAGATGAATGGGGGTAAACATTCTTGAGGATCGTATACTTTGAAAGATTAATGATTTTGTTTCTTATACTTATAAGTATTGCTATGCTAATGTTTGTTAATTCATCGTTTCTCAATAAGCATACATGCAAAAGATTACATAATGGGTAGCATGTCACATCAAAAATTCTGTTTTTATCATTTACCTACTCGAGGACGAGTAGGAATTAAGCTTGGGGATGCTTGATATGTCTCCAACGTATCTATAATTTTTGATTGTTCCATGCTGACATATTATCATTCTAGGATACTTTTTGGGTCTTTATTTACCAATTTATATTATTTTTTAGCACTAACCTATTGACCCAGTGCCCAGTGCCAGTTGCTGTTTTCAGCATGTTTTTCACTTTTCAGGTTTACAGTACCAAACGAAGTCCAATTGTCACGAAACTTTTTGATGATTTTTTCTGGACCAAAAGAAGACTTGGAAACTTTGGAAGGAGGCCGGGAGCCGCACGAGGGCCCCGCAAGCCAACAGGGCGCGCCCTGATAGCTTGTGGCCCCCTCGTGGCTCCTCCGACCTCGTTCTCTGGCCTATAAATTCTCATATATTCTAAAAACCCTAGAGGAGGTCCCGAAACACTTTTTACGCCGTCGCAAGTCTCTGTTCCGACGGGAGCCCATCTAGAGCTCTGTTCCGGCACTCTGTTGGAGGGGGGTCGATCATGGAGGGCCTCTTCATCAACCTTGCTGCCCTCATGATGATGTGTGAGTAGTTCACCACAGACCTACGGGTCCGTAGCTAGTACCTAGATGGCAATCTCTCTTGATCTTGATCTTCAATACAATGTTCATCGCATCTTTGCCTTGATCTACCCGATGTAATCCCTTTGTATGGTGTGTTTGTTGGGATCCGATGAATTGTGGGTTTTTGTTCAAATTATTCATGAAAAGTATTTGAGTCAAACCTGATTATTATGATTCTTATTTGCATGATCATTATAGCTTCGTAATTCTCTCTGATCTATTGAAACAGTTAGGCCAACTAGATTGATATTTCTTCAGTGAGAGAGGTGCGTCGTAGTAGGTTCAAGCTGGCGAGTTTCTATATCCCAGTGACAGAAGGGGACAAGTTGCGTCTTTGTGTTGTTGCTACTAAGGATAAAACGATGGGTTTTATTCATATTGCTTGAGTTTACTTTGTCTACATCATGTCATCGTTCTCCATGCATTACTCTGTTTTACTTAATACTCTAGATGCACGGATAGCGGTCGATGAGTGGAGTAATAGTAATAGGTGCAGGCAGGAGTCGGCCTATTTGTTTATGGACATGATGCCTATATATACATGATCATTGCCGTGAAAATCGCATAACTATCCGCTTTTCTATCAATTGCCCAACAGTAATTTGTTTACCCACCGTATGCTATTTTTATGAGAGATGACACTAGAGAAAACTATGGCCCCCAGGTCTATTCACTTATATATTTACAAATGCTACTATTACCTTGCTGCCATTTATTTGTTTTTATTTTATTTTGAAATTTACAATTATCTACACAACTCATCCGCTTGCAAATAACGAGATCAAGGGGATTGACAACCCTCTTGCCCGTGTTGGGTGCAAGTTGTTTGCTCTTTTGTGTGCAGCCGTTGAAGACGGTTGAGGATTGATATTCCTATTGGTTCGATATAAACCTTGGTTTCATAGCTGAGGGAAATACTTACCCATATTGTGTTGCGATAACCCGTTCCTCTTCATGGAAAACCCAACACAGATCACAAGTATCAGCGGGCAATCATCCACAGGCACTAGCCTAAAGTTGCAAGGACCTTCAACATCATTGAAGGCTCAATATTTGCCTTCCGCTTTAACAGTTTTCTAGATGAGACTCATCTGTCTATTTACCGTCTATGATGATACTTAATTTCCAAATGTTTTAGATGTTGCATTTGAAAGTTTGTCCTGTTGTGCAATTGGGTAGCTAGGCAGTATATGTCTATATGATGTTGTACCCTGATGTAATTCAATTATGAAATCCTGGTTGCCGTACTACGAATAAGAAATATATTATGTGCTTGATATGAAATGTTAATTTGATTACTAAATGGATTATAAATAATAGAGCAATCAGGCTGATTATTGGGGTTCCCATTGCAGACGGTTTCTAAGACTACACCGTGGGTGATGACCTCAACAAACCCACACGATTTCTAGAAAGTTGGCATGTTGGATCGGTGAGCAATCACACACGAATTCTGGTTGACAACTGTGTGCGTTAGGACACCCAATCACAAAAGTTTTCACATAGCAAGTGTGTGTGATTGGCAGCCCAATGCCAAACAGTTTCTTCTAGACACCGTGAGTGATGTTTAAACTAACGCAAACGACAGAATTATAACTATCGTGTGTGATGACCAGCCCTATCACAAACGATGTTATGTAGAAAATTGTGTGTGATCTGCAATACGAACGAAGACGTACCCTTGGGATTCCCTGTGTGGGATGCTAAGCTCATCTCACACGTCTTCCCCAATATGTCTGTTTGTGATGGCCCTTCCAATCGCAAATGATATATTTTTGCCCATCGTGTGTGACCGGGTGCAGGCATCGCCGACGGGTTTTCCTTGTCGTGTGGGATAGGCCCCCCTATCTCCCACACATGCAAGGCGACGGTTTAAGACTACATCACGGAAAGGGGTTAAAAACCGTTTGTATAGCACACGGCTGCACTAGTGCACTATGTTGGCTCTTATGAATCTTTAATGAGTACTTTGAGTCGTAGAGTTATGTTGTGATGCCATGTTGTATCTACATATATCGTGCATTGTATGTTTGAAATGCATTGGTATGTGTGGGATTCGACACCTAGTTGTATGCCTATGGTAGCCTTCTTTATAGAGAAATGCCTCTTTCTGCTTCCACTGAGCCCTGGTAGCTTCCTACTTCCCCGGACACATTGATTGACCAGAATGTATCCTTCTTTGCTTATGTGTCTGTCCCTACGGGGAAATGCCACGTCTTGTTTACTGGAGTTCTTGTAGCTTGCTATGACTCGGTTACACACGCTGATGACCGACACCTGCATTGTTGGGTTATGTATGCCTGTCCCTGCACGGTTGTGCCACTTTGGTTTATAACTAGTCATGTCGACCCCGGTTCTTTGACATATGGATGCTAGCGACATAATCATATATGTGAGCCAAAAGGCGCAAACGGTCCCGACCAAGGTAAGGTGGCAGCCGTTGTGTACAGTGTGTGAGGTCGCAAAGCTATATGATGTGTTACATGCTAGATCTGTGTGCCTTAGGATCGGGGTCTCGACAACAACTAGCAAAGTTTGTACCATCAAAATATGGACCTCTACGGTGATAATTTCCCTCACTAGACGCCATACTCTCCTAGGTTGCCAAACCAATGCAATGGAGACCGAAGCTCTAATACCACTTATAGGATCGAAAGTATGTCTAGAGGGGGGGTGATTAGACTACTTAACCAAATTAAAACTGAACCTTTTTCCAATTTTATCGGTAGGCAAGTTTTAGGGAATTTACCAAGTCTAGTACACCCTACACATGCAAGTCTACGAGTTGTGCAACGGAAATTAAAGACATTGCAAGTGAATGTAAAGGGAGGAATAGGAAGATCGAACGTAATAAAGACACAAAGATTTTTGGCGTAGTTCCGATAGGTGGTGCTATCATACGTCCATGTTGATGGAGACTTCAACCCACGGAGGATAACGACTGTGTGAGTCCATGGAGGGCTCAACCCACGAAGGTTCCACGAAGAAGAAACCTTGTTTATGCCATCATGGCTTACGTCCACAAAGGACTGGCCTCACTCGGGTAGATCTTCACGAAGTAGGCGATCTCCTTGCCCTTACAAACTTCTTGGTTCAACTCCACACTATTTGGAGGCTCCCAAGTGACACCTAAAAAATCTAGGAGACACCATTCTCCAAAAGGTAATAGATGTTGTGTTGATGATGAACTCCTTGCTCTTGTGCTTCAAAAGATAGTCTCCTCAACACCCAATCACTCTCTCACGGAATTTTGCTTGGTATAAGAGGATGATTGGATGGAAAGCAACTTGAGGAGGCTAGAAATCAAGTATCTATTGGTTGGAGTGGAATCCCTTGATCTCAAGTTCTCAACACATAAGTAGGTGGTTCTCTCTCAGAAAATGAATGGTGAAAGTGTTGGTTCATTCTGAGGGCTCTCTCAAAGAATGAGAGGTGGTTGAGGGGCATATATAGCCTTCACCAGAAATCCAACAGTTACAACATTATTGCCCAACTCGATGACACCAAGGAGAAAACTCGGTGCTACCGACTGGTGCAAAAAGTCCCAACTTTTGGCTTTTCGGTGAGACCGAATGAAACTTCTCGGTGAGACCGATTCGGCTTAACCTGGACAGTTCAATCACTTCAGAGGTTCCTAAAATTAAATCTCGAAAATTCCGAAACTCAAAAATCTAGACCACAAAAACTTGGTCACTGCTTTTTGGTTCCACCGAACGCAGTCTCGGTTACACCAAGAAATTAGGGTTTGGTTAGGGTTCTGTCTGGGACTGACTCGTTGAGACCGAAGGGGAAATCTTGGTGGCACCGAAATGGCAGTTTAGGATTTTGGATAAAATTCTTTGTGAGGAAATGTTTGAGGCTTTTGGTGGCATATCTCTAAGCTCTTGAAGCAACCGGATCATCATCAGTACCTCATCCCCTCTTAATAGTATTGGCTTTCCTATGGACTCAATGTGATCAAATCACTTAAAGCGAAATGTAGAGTCTCGAAGCTTTTGTCAGTATGATTCCTTTGCATCAAAGGGGTTCTTCATAAAAAATCCTAGCCAATCCATTCATTGAACTTTTCCTGAAATATACTTGATAAGCCTATTAGTTCAGTGAGCTATATGTTGTAATTAATTAGCAAAACCACATAGGAAGAATTTGTGCTTTCAACCTCGGGCACACTACACGTAAGCACCCGCCTATCGTCAAGATATGGGCGAGGCCGGCCTCACTCTCCTGAGCGAGATGTTAGATTAGATTCATAGCCTTGGAATTTTGGACGATCGAACCTCGATCTATGATCAGATCGGAGGCAAACCGGGAGAAGTGGGAATCTTTTCCCCAGCCCCGCCCACCTAGTTGCTACCGTCAAGGACTTTACCAACGTACTGGACTACGCCTCCGACAAGGCTAATGGCATAAATGAAGACGCTGGTGACATGTCTTATTGCACATCACACGCTGCTCCAGGAGGAGCACGCAGCGCGACAACAGGCGTGGTACGACCAGCGCAACATCGCTCGCTGCTCCGCATTCGCCAAGACCGACGTGGCGCTGGAATGGTTCCGCAATGACCCAGACCTCGCCTCTGCGTGGGTCCTCGACCGCTCCATCACCACCGTAGAGACGGCCGCTAGGCGACGCCTCCTTGATGACGACCTCGCCAATGTTCGCTTAGTGACTGGTCCGCCAATGTCGACAGGGGCAAGTCCAACGCCAGGGCTCCGCTAGTGCCATCGACAGTGCCCAAGGCGGCCCTCCGCACCGCGTAGCAGGAGGTGGAGTGGCTCCTCCATGAGCAGCAGACAGCCGTCGGATAAGGCTGTTGTGGCCCTCCAGCGCCCTTCCGTCGCTGAAGGGACCACCACAACGACGACAACACGGACGTCGGTGTGATAGAACAGGGCCGCCACACATACGAGGTGGTCGTCCGGTACAGGTTTTAGATTTTGTTTTCTAGTTTTTAGTTAAACAGTCGAAATATCGACCTTTGATGTAAATTAAATCTAAATTTTAATGAAAAAGTCATGTTTGCATGAATTTCGTCTGGATTTGCACGAATTTCGTCTAGTATGTTGAAATGTGATTTGAATTATATGCGAGGAACATTGGATGGCCGGCTCCCGCAAGCGGACTGGTCCCCATATCCACGGATGGATGCAGGAGCAAATTTACGGATAAGCGTTGGATATGCCCTAACACACTTTGGGCTCCTTTGAATCAAAGGAATTTCATAGAATTTTTAGAATTCTTAGAATTTTTTCTATGTTGGTCATTTTACTCGTAGGACTGAATCTTATACAAGTTTTTTTATTCCTTAAGGAATCATTTGTACTATATGTCATAGAAATCTATGAACCACTTCAATCTCTTTTTAGCCTTTGTTTCTATGATATCAAATACTCTTTATTAATCTTATCGAATTCAAATGAACATGTCATCGTGGTCGTGTATTTTTCCTTCTTCTTTTTTAAGGAATATGTATTTCCCCTTCTTTTTGGGGGTGGGTGGGGGGTGGGGGTGATGTATCTTCCCTTTCTTTAAGTATCCCGAGAATCAAAGAAGCCATTTAGGGCTTTTTTGATTTAAAGGAATTGCATAGGATTTATGAAGGATTTGGACCCTTAGGAATTTTTCCTGTGACGGTCGTTTGATTCGTAGGCTTGTCATCCTTAGAGAATTTTTTTATAGGATACATTTGTATTATTTTTTGAAGAAAGATTTTCATCCACTCACCACTCAAACCTCTTTATAGAATTGTTTTGTTTTTCCTTGGACTATCAAATATTTTTCCGAATTCTATGTGATGCTACTATAAGACATGCCATTCTATTCTGGATTTTTTCTTATTCCTTAGTTTGGGGAATCCTGCGAATCAAACACGCTCTTACTTTACACGAGTGGCCTGGTGGTCGAAGCCTATGTTTCTCCTCCAAAAGGAGTAAAACCCATCGGAAGTACAAAACCCTTCTCGCCTCCGCCGCCGCCGCCGCCGCTTGCCGGCGGAGCCCGTGGAACCCCGAGATCTCTATAGACCCCTAGTCGTCAGAAGCCTCATGGCGCTCCTCCTGCGGCGAGGCGCCGCCGTCGCCGCCCGCACCCTGCGCGCCGCCGCCGCCTCCTCAGCTTCCACCTCCGTCCACCGCCTACCGACCGCCGGATCCCTTGCCGCCGCAAGAAACCTGCCCACCACGCAGTTTTTCCTCCTCGAGATCCGGAGAGGCTTCGCGAAAGGGAAGAAATCGAGTAAGTCGCCGCACCCGCCCTCGTCGACTCACCTTGCCCCTTAGATGCTGTTCGGTAGAAGACCACTCTGTTTGTTTGTTTGTTCCTTGTTAGGTTTTCTCTATTCGATTCCGTAATTCTTAAATCTGTGCACTACAATTACTTTATGGGATGGGTCATTATAGGGATGTAAACAGAGACTTGATATTTTTGCTTCTTGGTCATTGTCTAGAGAATGATAGTCGAAGTGATACCGTTGAAGCCGCTCCTGATATCGGGCCGACTGTCAAATCGGCCGCGACTGCACAAATGGAGACTGCTGTTGTTGCGCTGTCACGAGAACTGAGTAAACTTCGGACAGGGAGAGCTTCTCCTGGTATAATTATGATTTGCATCTTCGTTGTGTCATTGTTTCTGCTGGCCAATGCTGATTCTCGGACGGATGATGTGACCGATGTATTCTGCAGGCATGCTTGACCACATCATGGTGGAAACTGGGGATGTTAAAGTTGGATTGAGTCGTATTGCTGTTGTTTCTGTCCTAGATTCGCATACCCTATCGGTGATGCCATATGATCCTAATGTAAGAGCATTTCTTCATTATATAGATAGTAAATCTGACAAATTAATACATTTTGATACCACTTTGGTGCTTCAGGTGTAGGAGCCCTCAATGCCATAATTTCATGTAGATGTGTATGCTTTCGTGTTCGGGAAAAATGTGTATGCTATGTTTGGTCCTAACCTTAATGAGTTATTTATAACATACTGTTAACCAAGGTACTAAACAGCGGATAGTAGGGTTGCAATGGATTTAATCACTGCAGTGGATAGCAGATGATATATTCAGGGCACTAAAAGCACTAGCAACTTTGTATAATCCTGTTATTTACTTATATCATTAGTTATTAGCATGGCAAGATATTCATTGCAACACATGAGACAAAAAATAGACATATGCTCTAGTGATGTACCGGCCTGGCAAGCGATATACTGTTAATGCCGCGTTGAAGAAATGGTGCCCGCTAATTCTACTGCAGGCCCTACAAATGTTGTTAGCACAATAATTTTGACTTATTAAACTTCCTGTGACTGATTCTAACCAATTGTTGCACAGACAATGAAGTCTATTGAGAATGCAATCGCTTCATCTCCATTGGGCATCAATCCAACACCTGATGGCAGTAGGATTATTGCAGCTGTCCCTCCGTAAGTGTAAATTGTAATGTTACTGTTATTATATATCGTAGGTCTTTGCTTACCTGTAAGTGATTTAAGAGTTACTCCCTCCGTTCACAAATATAAGATGTTCCCACTTTTTTGTGAATCGGATGTATATGGCCACGTTTTAGTGTGTTTGTTTGCTCATTTCGGTCTGTATGTAGTCCAGATTGAAATATCCAAACATCTTATACTTGTGAACAGAGGGAGTACTTTCTAGGTGCACTAGTGTCCACAAACTTGCGATAAGTTGCACTCAGGTTTTTCATCTTTTTTACTACATGCACTTTTTGGTCTTAAATTTGTTTGTGCCTTCTAATTTAATTTTTCCATGTGCAGATTGACAAAAGAGACTATGCAGGTAAGATTAACTAAGCCTAAATCTCACTTTTATTCTTGAAACTTCTAAAGAATTTTCTGCTGCTTGAATATAGGCAATGTGTAAGGTTGTTACTAAATCTGCTGAGGATTTCAAGCAAAGTATTAGAAGAGCACGCCAAAAGGTAACTTTACTTTACCTTCGTTTCTTCAATTTATGATGATCGATGTTTTGAAGGCTTAGTTGGATATTTGTAGTGTCACTGTATGGTTCATTCAGGATTCTCACCGGGTAATATTTTCTTTTGGGACTTGCATTTAGGAGACAGCTATGAATTTTATGATGTAGCATTTCTCATACTATATCTGTGGAAAGAGGAGGCACTTACACTAAGCTCAATTTTTATCCTCTGGCCTATTACTGGAGCTAGACTTAGAAAACCATGTGACAATATTATGACCTCATCAAGGTAACGGTGCTGAAGACTACTGAATTGGTCTGTGTAATACCAGTAGTCCGTTTGATCGTCACAACTACTCATGTTTGTCTGAAGTATTGGGATTCAATTTCGATTCTCTTATGCCCTTCCGTATTATTGCATTATATATCTCAATGCATTTCCCTTGTGTTTCCAGGCACTTGATACAATAAAGAAATCTTCATCTAGCATGCCAAAGGATGATATAAAGCGACTCGAGAAGGAAGTGAGTAACTGAACAATGTTCTGAAAGGAAAATATGTTGTGTGGTATTAGTAAATATCTTACACATTATTTTTCCTCCAGGTCGAGGAATTGACCAAGAAGTTCATCAAGTCGGCAGATGATATGTGCAAGGCTAAAGAGAAGGAAATCTCTGGAAGCTGAACCTGGCCATCTAGCTAATCTTCTTTCCTTCGTTTACCTTCCACAACTTCGATGCCAGTGATGTTGAGCCACTGAGGTGCTGCAGACATATGAAAGAAACGTTTTTTCTTGTGGCATTGTAGCTACATTGTTTAGCAATTCAAAACAATGTTATAGCCACGATAAGCTGGCAGGTGTTGGTGATGGAACCTTGATTTATGCTGTAGGTAGTCACGAATTGGTACTTTTGAGAATGAAAACTGGTTTACTGTGTCCATTATGGTTTCTCTTGTTCAACTGTTCTACTATGTTCATTACGGGTAAATTCTTTCCTAGCCCACTTCTGGAGTCTATCTGTTGGCTGTGATTACCCGCATAATCTGGAGCAATAGATTTCTTTTGGCATGTTTTCATGGGCTAAAATGCTAGTTGTGGTTAGGAAATAAGTACTACTTATGTTTCTAAATATAAGATGTTTTGGCAGTTTTGAAATGCCGAAAACGTCTTATATTTATGAACAGAGGGTGTACTTTACATTCATTTCGGTGTTTTTTGTGTGTGCAAAAACTGGGGAAGAGAAGAATCAAGAACAGAGCCATTGGCGTGATGAAAGGGTGAACTTCTGGAAGATAGTGAGAGTTTCAGAGTGAAAGCCAACTACTACAAGCATAGCCAAAGCAACTTGGCCAAAAACATACACCAAATTAAAGCTGTACAAACTACAGGCCCTGAACCAAAAACATCATGGCAACTCGGCAAAGCCTTCGAGCAGAAGACCAGCACGCCCCCAACTCCACGCATCGACTCGCTCTATTATGCCCCCTACTCTTTACAGGCACGCTTGCTGCAAACTACCAAAGCCTACATGGAGCGAAGGCCATGTCACTATCTAGTTCCCCCGCTTGCCGAACACCGCCCTGGTGAGCGCCCTGATGCCCCGCACCCACAGCTCCGCCGCCTCCTCCCCGCCCTGGCACACGAAGTGCACCTCCTTCCCCGTCGCCGTCACCACGCGGAACAGCCCCGGCGCGTACGCGTCGTCGCCTCGGCGGCCCTTCCTCTGCCGGTGCCGCTGGAACGCCGAGCTGCCCCCGACCTCGGCCTCCACGCACATCACGTTGCGCCGGCTCGACCCGCCCCACCGGAGCACGCCGGCCGCGGCGACCATCCGCAGCGACTTGCCGTGCGGCCTCCCGCGCCCGCCCTTGGTGTGCTTCACGACGTGCGCGCCCGCCAGCACCAGCTGCCGGCCCAGCTCGTCCATGATCACGTCCTCTGCCTTGTTGAACGCGGCCGTGGCCAGCGCCGACCGCGCGAGCGAGAGCGCCGTCTCGCCCCGCGGGGTCTGGATGTCGCACCGTGCGCCGTGGGAGGTCAGGAGCTCGCACACGGCCGCGTGGCCTTCTCTCGCGGCCAGCATGAGCGGGGTGTAGCCGTCTCCGTCCGGGATGTTGACGTCGTAGCCCGTGCTCGCCAGGTGATGCACCGCCGCGCTGTCGCCGCGCCGGGACGCGCAGTGCAGGGCGTAGAACCCGCCGGCCGGCATGCCCTTCTCCAGCGCGAACTCGAGCATGACCTGCTCGAAGAGGTCCCTCTTCTTGCTCTGCTGCGCGAGCCCAATGGCCGTCTCGCCACGCTTGTTGCACAGCTTCACGTTGGCGCCGGCGAAGACGAGGGCGCGGAAGGCGTCGACGTTGCCCTCCTTGGCGGCGGCCAATATGGGCGAGCACCCGTCCGCGTCCTGCTCGTCCACGTCCCCGCCGGGCTGGGCGAGCAGCACCTCCAGCGCAGCGGCATCACCGCATCGTGCCGTGAACATCATGGGCGAGAACACGTGCCGATCGCTGGACAGAGGGATGTTCCCGGACCGAATGGCGCCGAGAACGGCGCGTTCAAAGCCCGCCTTCCAGCCACCCGAATACGCGACGGAAGCCGCGGACTCGCCTGCCAAGTTCAACAGCGCAACGTCCGCTCCGGCGGACACGAGAACCCTGAGGCAGTCCTCGCGCTTGTGGCGCGCAGCCAGGATGACGGCGACATCGCCAGCCTCCGCCCTCGCGTTGACGTCGCAGCCCTTGTCCATGAGCGTCTGCAGGATCTCCGGCTGGCCGAGGCGCGCGGCCAAGTGAACAGGCCTGGACCTGCCGCTCCGGGAGGTCCTCACGGCAGCTTCGCATTCCGCACCACAACCCAGCAGCGTCTCGACGGCGCCGACGCTCCCGCAGAGGACGGCGTGGTGGAGCAGCGTCCGGCCATGGTGCGTGGCGCAACACGAGTACCCGTTCTGCAGGAGCATGCGGAGGATGGAGCCGGTGGACTCGTAATACTCCACGGCGCACCAGGCCGCATCGTAGGGCTCCGCGAGGCCGGCGCCGACGCGCAGCTCTTCCCCGGTGGCCGCGTCCCAGGACCACGCTCCTAGCCTAGCCTTGGTGTCCCTCTTCACACCAGCCTGGAGAGAGGAACAAAATGGTGTCAACAATCAAATGCGTCGATCGCGAAAAGAGATTGTGCATGTGATGGTGCATACCTGAAGTAGCTGACGAACCACGGCGGCTTGCCGGCTCACGATCGCGGCGAAGAGCGCTGTGCAGTCGACATTGAGATGCAGTGATGGCTTCAGAGAACGCAGAAGCACCCGGGAGGTCGCGTTTGGATCAGCCCCGCACTGCAAGGAGAGAATCAGACGATATTAGAGGCTGCATAGGAGATAACATTTTGTAAAAAAATCATGCGTGCAAACTTTGAAAAACATTCTTATGTCCAACAACTTATTTAAATTGTTTTATAAAAAAAAATCGGCAAAAAATTTGGGTAAGATCCGCCGAAGCGGGTAGCCTTAACCGCAGTGTGCTAGAGGAAAGTCCAATGACCATTCCCGTCCCTGTCAGGGGAGATGCCAACCGTCTCTCCTTTTTACGAACACAGTGGTGTGTGGTACGCTTCGCCTTATAAACCGGTCACAGTTTCCCTAAACTAGCGAAGTGGGACTAAAGACTACGACGCTCTCTGCTGCGGCACCCACGCGTACCCCTTTGCCCTAGGACAACACTCGAGCCCATGAGAAGTTAGGCTCGTCAGCAGTTGAAGCCCAAGCCCATATGTGCTAAACCGTTTTGTCAGAAGCCCATGTAATCCTCGGCCCCATGTAGCATATATAGAATAGAAGATATCCTCAAAAAACAAAAAGATGAGAAATGTAACACGGGCATACCTTGACGAGCGTGTCGACCACGTCGACGAAGCCGCGAGTGGCGGCAGACACGAGCGCATGCACGGCGACGCGCGGGCGGACGAGGTCGGAGCGCATGAAGATGGCCGCCAGGGCAGCCTGCCCCTGCAGCGCCGCCTCCACGATGGCCTCCTCGCAGGCCGGCTGCGACGCACCGGCGCGCACCAGCAGCTCCGCCACCTCCGCGCGCCCCTCCCGCGCCGCTGCCGTCGCCGGGTACCCCCGGAACACCTTCCCGTTCACGTCCGCCCCCTTTGCCTGCACGTCACACATGAACGAACCATCAGAAAAAGGACACCTAATTAAATCAAAATTCTACTGTATCATGGATAGAGCTAAAACAATGTCGTCAAAGCCAGCTGAATTCCTGAAACAAAATGTGCATAAGGCCTACTACCAATTTCGCTTTCACTGCACGGGAGGTAAAGATAAAGATGGTCCAGCCCAGCGTACTACTACTAGAACAGGGGCAAGGCCAATGACCATCGGGACTCGGAGCCATAGCTGGCCGAGTAGCAAATGTCGCTGTTGCTAGTACTATGTCCGGTCAGGTCGGTGATGTGGTGACCAATATATGGACTGCTTGCCGGCCGGTGAGCCTGTGCTGTGCAGGTACTGTTGCATCGGCACTATGCCAGGATTCATTTATGCAGGAGAGAACAGAAGGGGCCTCCTACTGGAAGAAGAGGAATCTGGTCAAAATTCTGCAGCTGATGGCATCGCTATCCATCGAAATATATCAAATCTTTATGTTTCCAGCTTCATTACCTCTGTGCCAGCTCAACGTTGCTGCATACTATAGCAGTAGTAGCTTTCAAGATGGCAACACCTACCGAAAATATATCCAGGCTTGCACATTTGCTCTGGTCAAATGCTGTTCGATCACAGACAGGCAGTCCTTCTCTCATCGTGTTTTTCATTTTCTGCTACAAATCGAACAGAATGAATGAACGCATGAACAACGGTTCCGTTCAGCAATAAAAGAGGCCGTGACCGTCGACGTTAAGCATCGAAGTCACATCAGATCCCCAGTTTAACCATCCTTTCAGAGAGTAACAACTAACAAGACCTCACAGTATCAACCTCCAGGAAACCTACACTATATTCCTGCGTTGCGCATCGCAACATTAATACACTGCACTGGTGCACTGAGCCGAGGTGATGTTCTTAACAGTGCATGGTCTCCCCATGTCACCATCAATGGCGCGCAGGCACAGTGGAGGCCACCACCGGATACACGAGGAGAGGCAGACGCGGAGGGCAGGACAAGGAAGGACGTGCCCACGGCTGTGCATGGGCGCCAAGTGCGCGTAGCTGGCTCGCCATGAGTGATGAGGGGGGAGGAGCAGCAGGGGGTACAGCTGGCCGGCGGCAGAGGGGGCAGGCCATGGCTACGAGACAAGGAACACGACAGGGTACGTGGGTGAGCTCTCCGTACCGATACCTCCTCCCTCCTCCTCCTCTCCCCTCCCCCGTGCCGGCTCAGGGGAGCCATGGAGACGGAGCGATGCGATCGGGCATGTGATTGCGATGCGTTGCACTGGGACGGTTTGGGTCACACGCATGCGTCGGTATCTTTAATGGCGCTGCCACGGAGAAGGATCGCCTACTGCTTGGCCTACTTGCCGACCTGGGGCTCAGCCTCTCAAGGGGGCTAGGTTTCATGGCGTGATCAAATACAGCTGGGGTGGTTTGGACGTATTGGATCAGCTGCCTGCCTGTGCAGATGGCAGATGCGGATCATGTGGTTCCGCTGAGCGAGCAATGCCGGGCCCGGATGAATGAGCTCGATCGACTGTGCTAGTAGCAACAGGTTTTGGGATCGGCTTCACGCTTACGAAGCACACGAGGTTCGGCCCTAAGGCCCTGTTTGTTTGAGCTTGGGCTTCAGCTTTTGCTGCTTCTAGCCTCCAAAAAGTTGAAGCCCAGCCAAACAGCTAATCTGGCAACCGGGGCTTCTCGGAAGCACATATCGAAAATGCACTGCGAGGTAGAAGCTCGTCTAGACCAGCTTCCCGCAACCCCCATCGGCTTCTCACCCCCTCCGCAAAAGCCTGCCATCCAACTTCATGTTATTTACAGTCAAAATGCCACTGCCATATATAACAAGGCAACCTTCACAAATTCTGCTCTGCTCCCACCCCGACGCCATTTCCCCCCTCCTGCCCGATGAGAGATGAGAGAGCAGGGCACTAGGGTTTCAGCCACCGCCGCCATCTCCGGCGGCCGGTGGGTGCCTTCCCGTCGGCCACAACCCACTTCCCCGCCTCCCGGACTCGTCCCCACTCCTGGAGCTCGCTCCCTGCTCTCCTCCCCGTCCCTCCAAACCGACAGCCGCCGGCATCTACGACCACGCCGCCGGACGGATCTGGCGGTGCCGGCCTGAACCACGTGCCCATCCGGCCGTCATCGACCACCCTCTCTCCCAAGGCGGCTCCTCCGACCATCTTCTTCACAAGTGACCGCGCCGTCGGGCGGATCTGGCGCCGCCGGCCTGAACCACGTGCCCATATGTCCGTCCCGATAACTGTGGTCGTGGATATAGTAGTGTCTTGTTCCCGGATGAACTCCTTATTTGAGCTAAAACAAGTACATTATAATATTTGTATTTACTGTATAATTTAACAATTTACAACGTTCATTGGCCTTTGTATATAAACCGATGATTCCTTTGTGTGTATAAATTCGTGCGCAGAGATTTTTTATTAATGACACTTATTGAGCATTGGAATATATTTTTTAGGCTAATTTAGGTGGTAAACATGTTATTTGAGCTAATATACAACATAGCCTAATAAATCTGTGTTTAAATAACATCTTCAGCAGCCAGGGGCATTACAGACTTTTACCACCAGCTACCAGCTCCAGCCCGTTTCTCAGCTTCTACCAGCTCCACTTCTTGTTCAGCCGCAGCCCAAACAAACAGGGCCTAAGTTGTCCGATCTGATCTGGAAGAGACCCAGCAGACTTGAGATGGTGCAGCACGCGCGGCAGCATCCCCCTTCCGTGCTAGCAAGCCAAACGAAGAGCTCCAAACAAACGAGATGCTGCAGCAAAGAATGCGCTCTGGGATGTGACGAGGGCCACACCCACACGCCGGCCATGGGACTCCTGTCCCTGGCGAATGGCGATGGCATTTATTGGCCCTGGCAGGAATCAGGGGAGAGTGTGCCGGCACACATGCGCGCCGTGCGCTTTGCCTGCAAGGCAAAAACTACTGGTACATGGCATGGCCGGCCTGGGTGCGTGCTCGTGCTCGGCCCCGTCCGTCGCGACCTACTCCCCTGCCAGTCCCATTCAATGGCGTTGGCATGGCGCATCTGCCCGCCCCATGACACCGGCGGATCACCCGGCCGGACACCGCAAGCCACGTAGATGGATCATGGATCTCACCTCGCCACCACCTCAGGCTGCGAGGCACACACCCTTTAACCACGTAGAGTAGAACGATCTTGCATGATTACGCGTGACAGGCACGTGAGGCGGTGATCGGTGATCAGGCCCAAGTGGCAACTACCAAAGGCCAAGGCAGAGTAGCATGGGATCCAACAAATCTGAGGATTACTGGAGTGTGCACTACACAAGACAAAGACACGGACGTAGGATGGACTCTGCTGGGACTCTGGGGGGTCGAGGGGACGGGACCCTGACCCTGAGCGAGGGGGTCACGTGACACCAACCCCGACCGCGCACTACACAAGACAAAGACACGGACGTAGGATGGACTCTGCTGGGACTCTGGGGGGTCGAGGGGACGGGACCCTGACCCTGAGCGAGGGGGTCACGTGACACCAACCCCGACCGCGCTCACGAGGGGGGAATATATTGGTTTCGACCAAAGCGTTGAGGCTGAGCTCTTCTCTTGCCTGTCTTGTGGAGCGGTAAACTTGATTAGCAGCACTACTGCCTACTGGTGCTGGACTACCATCAACCGCTGGGCGAAGGTGCTTTCTGCTACTCATTCATTATATTATCGGCGGCAGTAAACAAAGCATGGATGTGCCAGGGTTAAAGTCAAACCCATCTACCCTTGTCCCCCCAAATCGTCTCTAGAATACTCCATTACATCTCTCTCCAACGCAGCAGCCTACGCAGAGTAGTCTCAGTTTTACTACGACAAAAAAAAAGGAAATGTATATTTTTGTAGCGCAATGTACTGTACAAGAACATGCCAAAGCGTATGTATGTATATACAGTATGTCTAGACCTCGATTGATGCACATATATACTCCTCCTGGAGGGCGTGTCCAGGAAGCTTCCCTGCGTGAGCTCCATGGCCGGCTCCATGCCCCCGTCCGTTTCACAATTTCTATCATGGCAAGACAACAAAATGTGTCCGTACGCGCATTAAAGAGGAACTGCAAACGCAAAGCAGCATGGTCCCCATCGCAGCCATGCGGGTTGGTACTACTACTTGGTAGTCCCTCTTCCAGAAACTAATTGCAGAGAAATGGGTGTTGCTCAAGTGAAGACTGGCGAGGGAAGACATGATTGGGTCTGGAACCATATGGAAAATATCTCGTAATGACTGTCCTTTATGTCTCTAATATAACTCCATTTTGGAGCATAGGAAGTGATTAGGAGGGGCCAGGCCAAGCACGTAGGAGTAGTAATTGAGATTTGAGAGGGAGGGCTGGCGTGCATGCCAACACGAAAAATGGGATTTGTCCTGGGGCGTGCATTTATACAGTACACTGAACTACGATGAGCACAAAACTTTTCATTTGGAAGGGAATGGAAGTATAGATGGCCAACCTTCTATCTATCCGGTACACTGAACTATGCGGGAGTACTACAGTACTACATGTATGAGATACAGACAGGGTGTTGTACTTGCAGTACATCCGTGAGTTGCCAGCGCCCGCTGAGACCATTCGAAAATGTTTTTGAAAATTCTCGCCGACTCGGTAAAGATAAAGCGCAGCTAAGCTAGGCCGGCCTACGCCCTATGGCACTTCAAATTTTGAGTGGCGCACGCTCTCCATGTTTCCTTTCCTAGACTGTTTACAAGGTGAAAAATGTGTGTTCGTGCTTGATATGACGAATTCTCGGTGAAACGCTGGTCATAATAAAGCCAAATCGGAGCTCGTATTCCTGGCTAAACGCATCAAACCGGCCGAAAAGTAGCATGTCTGGGAGCATGGGGGACGCGAAACGGCAGCAGAGCAAGTCCCAAAACGACGAGAGCAGAGGAGGGAGGAACGAGGCACTCACGAGCAGCGCGCGGACGAGCGCGACGTCCCCGTTGCCGGCGGCGAGGAAGAGCGGCGAGACGTCGGCGCGGATCTCCTCGCGCGACGCGCGCAGCTCGGCGGCGGCGCCCTCCCGCAGCGCCGCCTCCGCCACCCGCCGCGCGTCCAGCCACACCACCCCGGCGTAGTTCACGTCCGCGCGCCCGGACGCGAGCAGCTCGCCCGCCTCCCTCGAGTCGCCGCGCGCCACCGCCTCCACGAGCCGCTGGGAGGCCGCCGCCGCCGCGTCGGCCTGGTCCTCCGCCACCGGCCACACCTGCCGGCCGCCGGCGATCGCCGCCGGGCGCAGCAGCACCGCCATTTCTAGAAGCTTGCTCCTGTTGACGGACGGCGTGTGGAGCTCCACTCTCTGCTTCGATCTCTCCGGGACTGTCTCTGGGCAGGGGTGAGACTTGAAAGGGGGAGGGCGCGACGGGAGCTCGCCGAGGCGTCATATATAGTGGGCTCTCGACACGGGCGGTGATGGGGGTAAAGTAACTGCGCGGTGAATTGGGTGTGGGGTCCGCGAGTAAGTGGGATGCGCGGCTGATGCGGGTGGGGTAGAGCGTGAGACCCCCTGCTCATAGAGTAGTGAGCGGCCACAGCCGTATGAATATCACATGATCCTCGCGCGGCTTGGCTCCGGCTCCGGCAACGGCTGAGGCTCAGGCTCAGGACCAAGGATGAGAGAGAGAAAGAGAGAGAGAGTGTGACAGACAAGAGGGAACGATTGAACGATCCTGGGGCGCTTGGGGCTGACAAGTGGGTCCGGTATGTAAGATTTTGTGTGGAAATTGGAATAAAACATGTAGCTTTATGGAAGTGTGATTGTGGGGAGAAAAATGTGGCAACGTATTACAAATAAACGTGTTTCTTTAATAAGAAACAACAACGAGCCTCCTTATCGATTTTCATTAGAGAAGCTGCCACAAAGTTATTACGAACCGAAAGAAACACGAAAACTGAAAATGGCAAAGAAGAAAGGAAGGGTAGTGAACCCACAAGTTAATACATCACATTAGAACTTCATCCACACTACAAGCAGCTTAGCTTCCTTATTACACCGTTAACAAAACCCAAGAAAACCAGCTAGCAAGCAAGACGATCACACCAACTGTCTAGACCAGGAGACTAAGGGCATCTCCAACGCCGAGCTGTAAAAAGTCTCCGGTATATGTCCGGACTTGGTCCACGGAGGGAGCAATTCAACGTTAATTAGGGCATCTCCAACGTCGACCCCCAAATCTCCCGCATACGTCCGGATCACACTGTCCGGACCGTGAAAGCCATTCAACGCGGTTCTGTATCGGTCCGCGGAGCGGTCCGGACACAATTTCTCCCGCAAACCGAAGACATACATGGAAGCTTTGCGGGAGTCTTGAGTCTTGACCACTACTTCACCCAATTCTGACCGCCCTGTCCCACAAAAAAAAACTTCCACTCCCACGTGCGCCACCCGCCCGGCGTCAGCTTCCCGCATTTATGCCGCTGTAGAGCGACCACTCCCCATTGAAGAACGGACGCGACCTCTCACTGGCGCTGGCATTGAGGCGCCTCGCCAGCCAGGGGCGCCGCTCGCGACGCGTCTCCGGTGTCCACGCGTGTTCAATGCCAGAGTCGCGTGACTGGAGGGGACGGGACGGATATTTACCACACACATTCAATGCCCCGTCCATCTATATGTCACCATTAAGCAGGCTCACTGGCCGAGAAACCCACTCCGGCGTCTCACATTGATGCTTGACCACACCGGAATCCGCTATTTAAGGGCGGTCACACCCGGCTATCTCCACATCACAATACATCCACTCCATATCCTCCTCCTCTCCTCAACATCCGCAATGACCGCCGGTGGGAAAGCACTGTGGGATAGTCTGTCGCAGGAGATGAAGCACGCGGTGGCCGCCCTTGTCGCTGCCTGGCAGAGCCGACATGCCAGGCGGATCGAGGCCGGCTTGCCGACCAGCTCACCCGGGGTCTCCGACGACGAGGACGACACAACGATGGAGACGGGCTCCGACGACGACTCCGCCCCGGCTCCCGCGCCTCCTGTGCACGCTGGCTTCACCATGGAGCAGGCGCAAGCGCACTTCAACGTCGCCATGATGGAGGTGCAGCTTGCGTCGGTGCCACTGTCGGCGTTCCAGCAGGTGCAGGAGGAACAACAACACAACATGTTCCTCCTAGAGTAGCACCGGCTGGCGGAGGGCCAGATCTATGGCGAGCGCGCCGGCGTGGAAGCCATGGCAGCCATGGTAGCAGCGAACCCCAACTTCATTGCGGAGCAGCGTGCCATCTACGATGTCGTCCATGCTCAAGCCGCTGTTCGCCAGGAAGCGGCCGCCACGGAGGCGCATCTGCAGGCGATCGTGGAGTTGTACAATGCCAGGTGCGCCTCCTACGCGTCGCCGACGAACCATCAACCCGCCCGGTGGGACGAAGACAGCGCCGGCACCACCATTTCCATTGCGGACCTCACGTCCACCGGCGACGGACAGGTCACGAACTCCTCTCAGGATGAGTAGGACACGGGTGGCGGCGGTGCCTTGTGTCCCATGTGGGCCAGTCCGTCTCCCGTGTTCTACTCTTCCTCGCCGGAGACCGCACCTTCACTTCATCGGTCTTATCACTGGTGTTCATGGAGACGGCGGATGGGAGGACGACACGGGCTTGGACGCTGGGCGCCACTGCTATAGGATATAGGTTTATGGGCTGGTATTTTTTTTGTTCTAGATGTTCGAAATGTAATGAAATCCGCCATGTTTGTATGAAATCTGTCATGTTTGCATGAAATCTAGCCGTGTTTGCATGAATTTCATCGATTTGTTGAAAAAGAGTTCGAAATGTATGCGGATAGCGTTAGATGGCGTCCTCGCGCATCCGTGTCCATGGATGATAACCCACAAGTATAGGGGATCACAACCGTCTTTGCGAGTAGTATTTCACCCTGATTTATTGATTCGACACAAGGGGAACCAAAGAATATTTATCGGCCTTAGCAGTTGAGTTGTCAATTCAACCACATCTGGAAAATCTCTCTGCAACACAGTTTTAGTAGCACGACAAGTAATAGTAGTAACAATAGTAACAGTGACAGTGATAGCAGCAATTATGTAGTAGTTGTGACAGTAGTAGCAGCAATAGTAACTTAGCAAGATTCAATATATGTAAAGCGTAGGCACGTGGATCGGTGATGGATAATGATTTACATAAGATCAATCATGTAACAGTTACACACTAGGGCGACACGGAACTAGCTCCAATTCATCAATGTAATGTAAGCATGTATTCCGTATATAGTCATACATGCTTGCGATAAGAACTTGTATGACATCTTTTGTCCTACCCTGCCGTGGCAGCGGGGTCCTATTGGAAACTAAGGGATATTAAGGCCTCCTTTTAATAGAGAACCGAAACAAATCATTAACACATGGTGAATACATGAACTCATCAGACTGCGGCAATCACCGGAATGAATCCCAATTATTGTCACCTTGGGGTATGCGGATCAAGACACGTAATAGGTGCATACAACTTGCAAGATAGGATCCAAATCACTCTTATATTCATGAAAACATAATAGGTTCAGATCTTAAATCATGGCACTCGGAACCCTAGTGACAAGCATTAAGCATAGCAAAGTCATAGCAACATCAATCTCAGAACATAGTGGACACTACGGATCAAGCCCTATCAAACTTAACTCGATTACATGATCAATCTCATCCAATCCCATCACCGTCCAGCAAACCTACAAAGTAATTACTCACTCCCGATGGTGAGCATCATGGTGGTGTTGATGTAGAAGGGTTGGTGATGACGACGGCGACGAATCCCCCTCTCCGGAGCCCCAAACGGACTCCAGATCAGCCCTCCCGAAGAAGAACAGGAGGTGGCGGCGGCTCCGTCTCGTAAAACGCGATGAAATCTTCTCTCTGATTTCTCTCTCCGAAGATATGAATTTATAGGAGTGGAATTAGGGTCGGGGGAGCCACGTGGGCCCCACAAGGCATCAGGGCGCGCCCAGGGGGTGGGCGCACCCTGTTGGCATGTAGCTCAGAGGTAGCCCCCCTCCGGTGGATCTTCGCTCCATAATTCATTATTTATTCCAAAAATAATTCACAAAAAGTTTTGTCCAATTCCAGAAACTTTTATTTCTGCACAAATATAACACCAAGGTAGTTCTGCTGAAAACAACGCCAGCCGGGTTAGTTCCGTTCAAATCATGCAAATTAGAGTTCAAAACCAGAGCAAATGTGTTTGGAGAAGTAGATATGTTGGAGACGTATCAACTCCCCCATGCTTAACTCATTGCTTGTCCTTAAGCAATTTAGCTATAAACTGAAAGTGATAAAGAAAACTTTTACAAACTCTTTTGTTCTCGTTGTTATACACATGCTTAGCTAGTGTTCAATATTTAAGCATAAATCATAAATAACCATATTGATGATAACAATTAAACAACATATTCACTCATGGCAATACATAACCAACTAGCGAGCAATAATAAGATATCTCACATGCCAACAATTTGTCAAAACAGTCATAATATAATATGGTGACATGGTATTTCGCTAGTCCTTTCTGAGACCGCAAAACATAAATGCAGAGCACCTTTGAGGTTCAAGCAGCGACTAAACATTATAATTCAGGGTAGAAAAGATCCAGACATGCTCACATCTGACATTAACTAGACTCAATGCATAAGAATGACAATAGTGCTCTCCGGTCTGGTGCTTTTACTAAGAGGGTGATGACTCAACATAAAAGTAAATAGATAGGCCCTTCGCAGAGGGAAGCATTGATTTGCAGAGGTGCCAGAGCTCAAGGTTTAAAACAGGATTGAAATTATAGTTTTTGGGTGGTGCACTTTTCCTGTCAACGTCACAACAAAGAATTTCAATATCTTCCATGCTTAACACATTATTGGCGGTGATACTTGTGATCTGCATTGGGTTTTCCGGGAAGAGGAACTGGTAATTGCAGCACAATACGGATAAGTATTTCCCTCAGTTAACAACCGTCTTCAGCGGCAGCACACACAAGAGCAAACACTTGCACCCTACGCGGCAAGAGGGTTGTCAATCCCCTTGATCTCGTTATTTGCAAGCAAGTGAAGTGTCTAGATGATAGTAGATAATTGTAAATTGTAACATAAAATAAAAACAAATAAATGGCAGCAAGGTAACGATAGCTTTTGTAAATATATAAGTGAATAGACCCGGGGGCCATAGTTTTCCCTAGCGGCATCTCTCATGCAGGCAACATACGGTGGGTAAACAAATTACTGTTGTGCAATTGATAGAAAAGCGCATAGTTATGTGATATTCACGGAAATGATCATGTATATATAGGCACCACGTCCATAAGCAAATAGGCCGACTTCTGCCTGCACCTATTACTATTACTCCACCCATCGAACGCTATCCAGCATGCATCTAGAGTATTAAGTAAACAAGAGTAATGCTTTGAGAACATTGACATGATGTAGACAAAGAGAATTCAATTAATATGAACTAACCCCATCGTTTTATCCTTAGTGGCAAAAATACAAAGACATGTCTTGTCCCTTTCTGTCACTGGGATATAGAGCAACGCCAGATTGAACCCACTACAACGCACCCCTCTCTCCGAAGAAATATCAATCTAGTTGGCCAAACTATGTCAATAGATCGGAGAGATTTACGAAGCTATAATGATCATGCAATTAAGAATCATAATATATATCAGAGGTGACTGATGTTTGTGATCTGCCTTGGGTCTTCCGTGAAGAGGAACGGGTAATTGCAGCACAAACAGATAAGTATTTCCCCTAGTTAAGAACCAAGGTTTATCGAACCAATAGGAGTAGAACGCAACCACCATCTTCAGCAACTGCACACAAAAGAGCAAACACTTGCACCCAACGCGGGCAAGAGGGTTGTCAATCCCCTTGGACTCGTTATTTGCAAGCAAGTGAAACAAGTAGAAAGTAATGGATAATTGCAAAATAAATTGAAAGATAAAGCAGCGATGTAATGAAAGTTTTTTTGTAATTTATAAGTGAGAAGACTCGGGGGCCGTAGTGTTCTGTAGTGGCATCTCTCATGTAGGAAACATACGGTGGGTAGACAAATTAATGTTGGGAAATTGATAGAGAAGCGAATAATCATGTTCATATTCACGGCAATGATCATGTGTATATAGGCATCACGTCCATAAACAAATAGTCCGACTCCTGCCTGCACCTATTACTATTACTCCACTCATCGACCGCTATCCAGGATGCATCTAGAGTATTAAGTAAAATAGAGTAATGCTAGGAGAAAGATGACATGATGTAGACAAAGTAAACTCAATCAATATGGATGAACCCCATCATTTTATCCTTAGTAGCAACAACACAAAGACGTATCTTGTCCCCTTCGGTCACTCGGATATAGAAAACCATCAGGTTGAACCCACTATAATGCACCCCTCTCACTAAAGAAAGATCAATCTACTTGGCCAAAGAAAATCACTAGATCGGAGAAATTTACGAAGCTATAATGATCATGCAATAAGAATCAATAAAAGAATTCAGAGAAGACTCCAATATTTTATCATGAATAATCTGAACATAAACCCACAATTCATCGGATCCCAACAAACACACCGCACAAAAGCATTACATCGGATAGATCAAAGCGAAGATGCGATGATCATTGTATTGAAGACCAAGAGAGAGAGAGAGAGATATTGCCATCTAGATACTAACTACATACCTGTAGGTCTGTGGTGAACTACTCACACATCACCATGGAGGCAGCGAGGATGATGATGAAGGCCTCCGTGGTGGACTCCCCCTCCGGCAGAGTACCGGAAAAGGCCTCCAGATGGGATCACTGCCGAACAGAGACTTGCGGCGGCGGAAAAAGGGTTTCGGGGGCTC
The DNA here is from genome assembly GCA_039707655.1 of Elymus sibiricus. Taxonomy (NCBI): domain Eukaryota; kingdom Viridiplantae; phylum Streptophyta; class Magnoliopsida; order Poales; family Poaceae; genus Elymus; species Elymus sibiricus. The sequence goes on along the minus strand of CM077665.1, from coordinate 392,980,286 downwards.
TCCTGGGTTTTTTGGAATATATGTGAATTTATAGGCCAAAGAGGGGCGTCGGGAGGCGACCGAGGGAGCCAGTAGCTATCAGGGCGCGACCTACCCCCTGGCCGTGCCCTGATGGGTCATGGGCCCCTCGGGCTGCCTCCGGTATTCTCCCGAAGCTTCCAGGTCTTTATTTCGTCCAGAAAAAATCATAAAAATGTTTTGGGTCGATTGGACTTCGTTTGGTACAGTAAACCTGAAAAGCCAAAAACATGCAAAAACAGGAACTTGCACTTGGCACTGGGTCAATAGGTTAGTTCTCAAAAATAATATAAATTTGTAAATAAATACCCAAAAAGTATCCTAGAATGATAATATTATAGCATGGAACAATAAAAAATTATAGATACGTTGGAGACGTATCAGCATCCCCAAGCTTAATTCCCGCTCGTCCTCGAGTAGGTAAATGATAAAAACAGAATTTTTGATGTGACATGCTACCCAATATGTAATCTTTCGCATGTATGCTCATTGAGAAATGATGAATTAACAAAAATCAACATAGTAATATTTATAAGCACAAGAAACACAATCATCAATTCTTCAGAGTGTACGATCCTCAAAGAATGTTTTACCCCCGTTTATTTTGTCATACTAGTAAGGCATGGCTCTGTCCTCACCACATTAGAATGTCAAGCACCACGGTGTCCAAGTTAGGCAATTAGATCGTACTTTTCCAAAGCGCATCAACTTTTTATTCTTCACGCAATACATGAGCACGAACCATGGACATAGCATAAGGGTGGAATAGAATATGGTGGTAGATATCAAAGGGGTAAAAGGTGGAGAAGAAAGTCTCGCATTAACTAGGCATATCAATGGGCTATGTAGATGCTCATCGATATATATCAATGCGAGGAGTAGGGATTGCCATGCAACATGATGCACTAGAGCTATAAGCGTATGAATGTTCAACTGAAGCTAAGTGGGTGTGTATCTAACTTGCTTGCTCATGAACACCTCGGGCTTTTGAGGACGCCCGTCATTGGAATATACAAGCCAAGTTCTAATAATAAAAAATTCCCACTAGCATATGAAAGTGAAAAACATGAGACTCTCTATATGAAGAACATGGTGCCACTTTGAGGCACAAGTGTGGTAACGGATAGTAGCAAAGTCCCTTCTCTCATTTTCTCTCATTTTTTTTTATGGTGGGCTCATTTGGCCTACCCCATTATTTATTTCCTCGCTGGGACAATGCTCTAATAATGATGATCATCACACTTTTATTTACTTATAACTTGGTATTACAACTCGATATGAAGAACTATGAAGCAATATGACTCAATATGAATGCCTCTGCCAGTGTACCAGGATGTGCAACGATCTAGCATGACATGTATCAAAAATTATGGTTGGTGGCTTTGCCACAAATATTATTGTCAGCTCTATATGATCATGCAAAGCAAATATGTAGATGAATGAACTAGCCATATGATATGACGATGGAAGTTGCATGGCAATATATCTCGGAATGGCTATGGAAATGCCATAATAGGTAGGTATGGTGGCTGTTTTGAGGAAGATAATAGGAGGTTTATGTGCGCCAGAGCGTATCATGTCACGGGGTTTGGATGCACCGGCTAGGTTCGCACCGATCCTCGAGATGAGAATGGGCGATGCACGGTACCGAAGAGGCTAGCAAAATATGAGGAGGTGAGATTGCGTATGTCCACGGATTCGCATTAGTCATAAGAACTCACATACTTATTGCAAAGTTTTATTAGTCTTATCACAAATCAAAGCACTACTTGCATGCCCCTAGGGAGGAGGCTGGGAGGAGTTAACCATCGCGCGCCTCCGACCCGAAACGACACTAGGATTTCAACGAGGAATAAAAATGCTCACACATCCTCACCATGCCTTTTACCAATACTTAGACAAACGGAAAGTTAACACCTCTTAATACCGGTGCTCCTACGAGCCGACAACCATGTACTCATACCATTTCACATTACCACATTAATATCATTAACTCAAAATTTCTCTTTTAAGTGATACATGAAGGTTTTGGTTATCACTCATTGAATACTTATTAATCTTTGGACTAATTCTACAACCTATGCAATTACCATCGCTGTTTATAACTCTCAAACAAATATAAGTGAAGAACAAGAGTGCAATTATTTCTATAAAATCTACACGCCGCCGTGCTCAAAAAGATATAAGTGAAGTACTAGAGCAACTGCCTAGCTCAAATGATATAAGTGAAGCCTACCTAGCTCAAATGATATAAGTGAAGCACAAAGAGTATTCTAACAAATCATGGTAAAAGTGTGTCTCTCTCAAATAGGTGTGTCCAGAAAACAATTATTGTGGCAAACTAAAACAAAAGCAAGCAAAAACAAGTGACTCTCCAAGCAAAACTCATATCATGTGATGAATAAAAATATAGCGCCTACTGACATACCGATGGTTCAGAACGAAAGAGGGGATGCCTTCCCGGGGCATCCCCAAGCTTAGACGCTTGAGTCTTCCTAGAATATTACCTTGGGGTTCCTTGGGCATTCCCAATCTTAGGCCCTTGTTGCTCCTTATTCCTTGTCATCGTGATAACACCCAAAACTTAAAAACTTCAATCACACAAAACTTAACAAAACTTCGTGAGATCCGTTAGTATAAGCAACATATCAAATACTTTAGGTACTGTTATAAATTGATTCATATTTCATTATTGCAAAATAGTTACTGTATTCCAACTTCTCCATGGCTTATACCCCCCGATACAATCCATAGCATCATCAAAACAAGCAAACTATGCATGCAAAAACAGAATCTGTCTAAAACAGAACAGCCTATAAAGATCTGTAGACAACCTATACTTATGTAACTCTAAAAATTCTGAAAAATTAGGATAACTTGAAGAATTTGTATGGAAATACTTTGTAAAAATTTCAGATCATTATCACGCTCCAGCAAAAAACTAAAATTCCTGTACTGGAGTCAAAAGTTTCTGTTTTGTTTCAGCATCGATTCTACTCATCTTGTGAGTCATCTCAAAGGTTTTACTTGGCACAAATACTAATTAAAACACACACAAAAAATTAAACAGGCAATAATTATGTTATCACACTCAAACAGAAGATGAAAAGCAAAAATAAAGATAACTATTGGGTTGCCTCCCAACAAGCGCTATTGTTTTATGCCCTTAGCTAGGCATAATGCATGATATCAAGTGGTGTCATAGTTATAAGAACGATTCATCATGCTATAATCATATTCCCTTCTTTCAGAAGCAAGTTTTCTCATGGGTAAGCAAAAATAGTTGAAGGGACTAAATTTCACAACACAAGGATTCATGCAATCTATTTCCAAAGGAGGTGGAGGTTCCTCCTTGGACTTTTCATAAGTTATGGTAAACTCTTCATTGTATAGGTTCCAATAAAGATATTTCCTTAATTTATTTTCAAGCTCATAATCCAAATCAAGGTTTGTAACAATAATTTTGTCATTGTACTTGGAAATTTTGTCAATCGAAACATTGGACGAAACCTTCTTTCTAAGATTTTCATTGTAAGCAACATAATCCGGGGATCTCAGCCTCCCTATTTCCTCCAACTCATAGAGGATTCCCTCCATTGGTGGGCACTCACTATTGATCCTATAATAAGCAAATATTTCTCTTGCTTTCTGCATAATATGACTAAATTCATGAGCGAGAAATATTGTAGCCAACCGTTTAGTAGGAGCATGTTCAATATTAGAGAACTCTAGAAACAACCATTGTATTGAGGGATGCATATGAATGAATTGTCTTTCTAATTCAACTATGAGCAAAGATATAGCATCCGCATAACTAGTTGTTCTAGTAAGAATAGATCCTCCTATCAAGGGTAGGGAACCCACACAAGTGAAAAAGTCTTGTATCACCCTTTTTCCAATGATATTGCCACTACCAATACGAGATTTCTTAGTTTGCATAATAGGTTCTACTTTGGAAGGGTCATCATCCGCAAGGTTATCAAGTTTTTCATTAACAACTTCATCAAGATTTCTTTTGGCATTATGATTAAGAGGTTAAGTTGAATGTTCCAAACCTTCCGCGTTAGAGGCGAAAGTATTAATAGTCTCAAACTTAGACATGATAGCAACTTTCAAACAAGCAAAGCAAGCAAACTAGAGACGAAACAAGCAAACTAGCAAACTAGTAAAGTAACTATTTTTGTATTTTTGATTTTTGAAAAAAGCAAAATATAACATCAAATAAAAAGTAGAACAAGTGAATGATAATTTGTGCGAAGTTACTTGATAGTAGATTGGTGATACTCCCCGGCAACAGCGCCAAAAATCCTTCCTGATGTCTGTGATCTCCGTTGGGTTTTCCGTGAAGAGGAACGGATGATTGCAGCACAAACGGATAAGTATTTCCCTTAGTTAAGAACCAAGGTTTATTGAACCAATAGGAGTAGCACGCAACCACCATCTTCAGCGACTGCACACAAAAGAGCAAACACTTGCACCCAACGCGGGCAAGAGGGTTGTCAATCCCCTTGGACTCGTTATTTGCAAGCAAGTGAAACAAGTAGAAAGTAATGGATAATTGCAAAATAAAATAAACGATAAATAAAGGCAGTGAGGTATTGAAAGCTTTTTGTAATTTATAAGTGAGAAGACCCGGGGGCCGTAGTGTTCTGTAGTGGCATCTCTCATGTAGGAAACATACGGTGGGTAGACAAATTAATGTTGGGAAATTGGTAGAAAAGCGAATAATCATGTTCATATTTACGGCAATGATCATGTGTATATAGGCATCACGTCCATAAACAAATAGGCCGACTCCTGCCTGCACCTATTACTATTACTCCACTCATCGACCGCTATCCAACATGCATCTAGATTATTAAGTAAAACGGAGTAATGCTTGGAGAAAGATGATATGATGTACACAAAGTAAACTCAATCAATATGGATGAACCCCATCGTTTTATCCTTAGTAGCAACAACACAAAGACGTATCTTGTCCCCTTCTATCACTGGGATATAGAAACCCGTCAGGTTGAACCCACTAAAACGCACCCCTCTCACTGAAGAAAGATAAATCTACTTGGCCAAAGCAAATCAATAGATCGGAGAGATTTACAAAGCTATAACGATCATGCAATAAGAATCAATAAAAGAATTCAAAGAAGACTCCAATATTTTATCATGAATAATCTGAACATAAACTCACAATTCATCGGATCCCAACAAACACACCGCACAAAAGCATTACATCGGATAGATCAAAGCGCAGGTGCGATGAACATTGTATTGAACATCAAGAGAGAGAGAGAGAGAGATAGCCCTCTAGATACTAACTACGGACCCGTAGGTCTGTGGTGAACTACTCACACATCACCATGGAGGCAGCGAGGATGATGATGAAGGCCTCCGTGGTGGATTCCCCCTCCGTCAAAGTACCAGAAAATGCCTCTAGATTGGATCACGACCGAACAGAGACTTGCGGCAGCAGAAAAAGGGTTTCGTGGGCTCTCCTAGGGTTTTTGGAATATATGCGAATTTATAGGCCAGATAGGGACGTCGGGAGGCAGTCGAGGGGGGCAGGAGCTATCAGGGCACGACCTACCCCCTAGCCGCGCCCTGATGGGTCCTGGGCCCCTCGGGCGGCCTCCGGTCTTCTCCCGAAGCTTCCAAGTCTTTATTTGGTCTAGAAAAAATAATAAAAAAGTTTCGGGTCGATTGGACTTCGTTGGTACTGTAAACCTGAAAAGCCAAAAACATGCATAAAACAGGAACTGGCACTTGACATTGGGTCAATAGGTTAGTGCTCAAAGATAATATAAATTGGTAAATAAATACCCAAAAAGTATCATAGAATGATAATATTATAGCATGGAACAATAAAATATTATAGATACGTTGGAGACGTATCAGTGACTCAAATACTTTTCATGAATAATCTGAACATAAACCCATAATTCATGGGATCCCAACAAACGCACCGCACAAAAGAATTACATCGGATAGATCAAAGCGAAGATGTGATGATGATTGTATTGAAGATCAAAAGAGAGAGATATGGCCATCTAGGTACTAACTACGGACCCGTAGGTCTGTGGTGAACTACTCACACATCATCATGAGGGCAACAAGGTTGATGAAGAGGCCCTCCGCGATCGATCCCCCTCCGGCAGGGTGCCGGAACGGAGCTCCAGTTGGATCGCGGCAGAACAGAGACTTGCGGCGGCGGAAAAAGTGTTTCAGGATGCCCCCTAGGGTTTTTGGAATATATGTGAATTTATAGGCCAGAGAACGGGGGTAGGAGGGCCATCAGGGAGGGACAAGCCATCAGGACACGCCGACGCCCCTGGGCGCACCCTGTTTGCTTGTGCCTCCCTCGTGCGGCCTCCGGTCTTCTCCTGAAGCTTTCATGTCTTCTTTTGGTCCAGAAAAAATCATAAAAAAGTTTCGAGGCAATTGGACTTCGTTTGGTACTGTAAACCTGAAAAGACAAAAACATGCAGAAAACAGTAACTGGCACTGCGCACTGGGTCAATACGTTAGTGCTTAAAAACAATATAAATTGGTAAATGATACTCAAAAAGTATCATAGAATGATAATATAATATCATGGAACAATAAAAAATTATAGATACGTTGGAGACGTATCAGCATCCCCAAGCTTAATTCCTGCTCGTCCTCGAGTAGGTAAATGATAAAAACACAATTTTTGATGTGACATGCTACCCAATATGTAATCTTTTGCATGTATGCTCATTGAGAAACGATGAATTAACAAACATCAACATAGTAATATTTATAAGCACAAGCAACATAATCATCAATCTTTCAAAGTATACGATCCTAAATGAATGTTTACCCCCATTCATTTTATCATATTAGCAAGGCACGGCTCCGTCTTCACCACATTAATACAAATGTCAAGCACCACGGTGTCCAAGTCAGGCAGTTGGATCGTACTTTTTCAATGTGCATCAACTTTTTATTCTTCATGCAATACATGAGCGTGAACCATGGACATATCATAAAGGTGGAATGGAATATGGTGATAGATATCAAAGGGGTAAAAAGTGGAGAAGAAAGTCTCGCATCAACTAGGCGTGTCAACGGGCTATGGAGATGCCCATCGATAGATGTTAATGCAAGGGGTAAGGATTGACATGCAAATGATGCACCAGAGCTATAAGTGTATGAAAGCTCAACTGAAGCTAAGTGGGGTATGCATCCAACTTGCTTGCTCATGAAGACCTCGGGCATTTGAGGAAGCCCATCATCGGAATATACAAGCCAAGTTTCTAATAATGAAAAATAATCCCCACTAGCATATGAAAATGACATAACATGAGACTCTCTATATGAAGAACAAGGTGCCACTTCGAGGCACAAGTGTGGTAAAGGATAGTAGCAAAGTCCCTTCTCTCATTTTCATTTTTTTTTCATTTTTTCATTTTTATTTATTTATGGTGGGGTCATTTGGCCTCCCCCATTTTTATGTCCTCACTGGGACAATGCTCTAATAATGATGATCATCACACTTTTATTTACTTACAACTCAATATGAAAACTCGGTATGAAGAACTACGAAACAATATGACTCAATATGAATGCCTCTGACAGTGTACCAGGATGTGCAATGATCTAGCGTGACATGTATCAAAAATATGATGAATGGTGGCTTTGCCACAAATACTATGCCAGCTCTGTATGATCATGCAAAGCAATATGATGATGAATGTACTAGTCATATGATGTAACGGTTGCATTTGCATGGCAATATATCTCGGAATGGCTATGGAAATGCCATAATAGGTAGATATGGTGGCTGTTTTGAGGAAGGTACAAGGAGGCTTATGTGTGAAAGAGCGTATCATGTCACGGGGTTTGGATGCACCGGCAAAGTTTGCACGGATCCTCGAGGTGAGAATGGGCAATGCACGGTACCGAAGAGGCTAGCAAAATATGAGGTGGTGAGATTGCCTATGTCCACGGGTTCACATTAGCCATAAAGAACTCATATACTTATTGCAAAGTTTTATTAGTTTTATCACAAATCAAAGCACTACTCGCATGCCCCGAGGGAGGAGGTTGGGAGGAGTTAACCATCGCGCCCCTCCGACCCGAAACAACACTAGGATTTTAACGAGGAATAGCAATGCTCACACATCCCCACCATGCCTTTTTAATATTTAGACAAACAGGAAATTAACACCTCTTAATACTGATACTTCTGCGAGCCAACAATCATGCACTCACACCCTTTCACATTACCACATCAAAATCATTAATCCAAAATTTCTCTTTAATGTGCTACATGATGGTTTTGATTATCACTCATTGAATACCTAATATTTTTAGACTAGTCTTATGACTCATGCAAATTACCATCACTATTTATTAACTCACAAACAAATATAAGTGAAGAACGAGAGTGCAATTATTTGTACAAAATCTATATGCCATCGTGCTCAAAAAGATATAAGTGAAGTACTTGAGCAACTGCTAAGCTCAAAAGATATAAGTGAAGCACATAGAGTATTCTAATAAATTATGATGAAGGTGTGTCTCTCTCAAATAGGTGTGTCCAGCAAACAATGACTGTGGCAAACTAAAAATAAAAGCAAACGACGCTCCAAGCAAAACTCATATCATGTGACGATTAAAAATATAGCTCCAAGTGAAATACCGATGGATTGAGACGAAAGAGGGGATGCCTTCCGGGGCATCCTCAAGCTTAGACGCTTGAGTCTTCCTAGAATATTACCTTGGGGTGCCTTGGGCATCTGTAGGATCGAAAGTATGTCTAGAGGGGGGGGGGGGTGATTAGACTACTTGACCAATAAAAATCTAACCTTTTCCTGGGCAGATTTTAGTAATTGTAGCAAGTCAAGTTCACCCTGCACATGCAAGTCTAAGAATATAGCAGTGGAAAGTAAAGACATGCAAATGTAAGAGGTTAAGGATTGGAAGATCAAACGTAATTTGGAGACGCAGAGATTTTTTTCCCGTGGTTCCGATAGGTGGTGCTATCGTACGTCCACGTTTATGGAGACTTCAATCCACTGAGGGTAACAGTCGCAAGAGTCCACGGAGGGCTCCACCCACGAAGGGTCCACAAGGTAGCAACCTCGTCTATTCCATGATGGCCTACGTCCACGGAGGACTAGCCTTACTCTGGGTAGATCTTCGTGTTGGAAATATGCCCTAGAGGCAATAATAAAGTGATTATTATTATATTTCCTTGTTCATGATAATCGTTTATTATCCATGCTATAATTGTATTGATTGGGAACACAAATACACATGTGGATACATAGACAACACTGTGTCCCTAGTATGCCTCTAGTAGACTAGCTCGGTGATCAAAGATGGTCAAGGTTCCCTAGCCATAGACATGAGATGTCATTTGATAACGGGATCACATCATTAGGAGAATGATGTGATGGACAAGACCCAAACTATGAACGTAGCATATGACCGTGTCAGTTTATTGCTATAGTTTTCTGCATGTCAAGTATCTGTTCCTATGACCATGAGATCATGCAACTCACTGACACCGGAGGAATACCTTGTGTGTATAAAACATCGCAACGTAACTAGGTGACTATAAAGATGCTCTACAGGTATCTCCGAGGGTGTCTGTTGAGCTGGCATGGATCGAGACTGGGATTTGTTACTTCGTGTGACGGAGAGGTATCTCAGGGCCCACTCGGTAATACAACATCACAATAAGCCTTGCAAGCAAAGTGACTAAAGAGTTAGCCACGGGATCTTGTATTACGGAACGAGTAAAGAGACTTGCCGGTAACGAGATTGAACTAGGTATAGAGATACCGACTATCGAATCTCGGGCAAGTAACATACCGAAGAACAAAGGGAACAACATACGGGATTAACTGAATCCTTGACATAGAGGTTCAACCGATAAAGATCTTCATAGAATATGTAGGAACCAATATGGGCATCCAGGTCCCGCTATTGGTTATTGACCGTGGAGGTGTCTCGGTCATGTCTACATAGTTCTCGAACCCGCAGGGTCTGCACACTTAACGTTCGGTGACGTTTCGGTAGTATTGAGTTATGTATGGTAGTGACCGAAGGTTGTTCGGAGTCCCGGATGAGATCTTGGATGTCACGAAGAGCTCCGGAATGGTCCGGAGGTAAATATTGATATATAGGAAAGTGGTGTTTGAACTCCGGAAAAGTTTCGGGCATTTCCGGCAGTGTACCGGGAGTGATGAATGGGTTCCTGGGGTCCACCAAGTGGGGCCCACACACCCCAAGGGGCCACATGGGCCTTAGTGGTGGCGCACCAGCCCCTGGTGGGCTGGTGCGGCCAGCCCTATGGGCCTATGCGCAGGAAAAAGAGGAGAGGGGGAGGAGTCATAATCGGAGGAGGACTCCTCCCACGCCCACCTCCTGGTTGGAGGTGGACTCCTCCACCTCCTTGGTTCGGCCGACCCTAGGGGAAACCCTAGGGCGCCAGCCCCTCCCCCTCCCTCCTATATATATTGGAGGGGAGAGAGGGCAGCCGCACCCCAAGCCACGGTGCAGCCCTCTCTCCCCCGTCTATACCGTTTTTCCTCTAGATTAGTTCGGTGGTGCTTGGCGAAGCCATGCCGGATTAGCTCCACCACCACCGTCACCACGCCGTCATGCTGCCAGGGAACTCATCTACCTCTCCGCTCCCTCTTGATGGATCAAGAAGGCGGAGATCGTCATCGAGTTGTACGTGTGCTGAACGCGGAGGTGTTGTCCGTTCGGCGCTAGATCGGGACGGATCGTGATTGGATCGCGGGACGGCTTGCGATTTGGATCGCGAAGATGTTCGACTACATCAACCACATTTCTTAAAGCTTCCCGCTTAGCGATCTACAAGGGTACGTAGATCCACTCTCCCTCTCGTAGATGCTCATCACCATGGATAGATCTTGCGTGTGCGTAGGAAATTTTTTGTTTCCCATGCAACGTTCCCCAACAGTGGTATCAGAGCTAGGTCTATGCGTAGATGAGATCTAGCGTAGAACACAAAGGGGTTTGTGGGCGTTGATATTCAGATTGCTTCCCTCCTTAGTCTTTTCTTGATTCAGCGGTATTGTGGGATGAAGTGGCTCGGACCAACCTTACTCGTCCACGTATGAGAGACCGGTTCCATCGACTGACATGTAACTTTGTTGCATAAGATGACTGGCGGGTGTCTGTCTCTCCCACTTTAGTTGAATCAGATTCGACAGAGGCGGTCCTTGTAGAAGGTGAAATAGAAACTTGTATACACCGTTGTGGTTTTGTGTAGGTAAGAATCGTTCTTGCTAGATACCCATAGCAACCACGTAAAACATGCAACAACAAATTAGAGGACGTCTATCTTGTTTTTGCAGGGTATGATGTGATATGATATGGCCAGAAACATGTTGAGATATATGTGATGTATGAGATGATCATGTTTTTTATAGATTATCACGACTTGCATGTCGATGAGTACGGCAACCGAGAGCAGCCATAGGGTTGTCTTTAATTTATTTTCACCATTTTTGCTTTACTTTATTGCTATGAGTTAGCAATAGTTGTAGAAGCAATAGTTGGCGCGACAACCTCATGGCGACACGTTGATGGAGATCAAGATGATGGAGATCATGGTGTCATGCCGGTGACGATGGAGATCATGCCGGTGCTTTGGAGATGGAGATCAAAAGCACAAGATCATGGCCATACAATGTCACTTATGATTTGCATGTGATGTTAATCCTTTTATACATCTTATTATGCTTAGGACGACGGTAGCATTATAAGGTGATCCCTCACTAAAATTTCAAGATAAAATTGTGTTCTCCCCGAGTGTGCACCGTTGCGAAAGTTCGTCGTTTCGAGACACCACGTGATGATCGGGTGTGATAGACTCTACGTTCGCATACAACGGGTGCAAGCCAGTGTTGCACATGCAGATCACTTGGGTTAAACTTGATGAGCCTAGCATGTACAGACATGGCCTCGGAACACAAGAGACCGAAAGGTCGAGCATGAGTCATATAGTAGATACGATCAACATGGAGATGTTCACCATTGAAACCACCTCATCTCACGTGATGATCGGACTTGGGTTGGTGAATTTGGATCATGTGATACTCGAATGACCTGAGGGATGTCAATTTGAGTGGGAGTTTTTAAGTAATATGATTAACTAACTATTTATCTTGAACAATAGTCTAAGTTGTCTTTGCAAAATTTATGTTGTAGATCAATGGCTCGCGCAGTAGCACCCCTGAATTTCAATGCGTTTCTAGAGAAAGCTAAGTTGAAAGATGATGGAAGTAACTTTGTAGACTGGGCCCGTAATCTGAGGATTGTCCTCACGGCTTCCCAAAAGGCTTATGTCCTTGATGCACCGCTCGGTGAACCACCCGCTCCAGTGGAGTCTGCAGACGTTGCGAACGCCTGGCAGGCACGTTCTGATGATTACTCAATAGTTCAATGTGCAATGTTGTATGGCTTAGAACCGGGACTTCAAAGACATTTTGAACGTCATGGAGCATATGAGATGTTCTAGGAGTTGATGTTTATCTTTGAGAAGAATGCCCGGATCGAGAGGTATGAGACCTCCGATAAGTTCTATGCTTGCAAGATGGAGGAGAACGGGTTTGTCAGTGAACATGTACTCAGAATGTCTGGGTATTCCAACCATCTAGCGGAGTTGGGAATTGTTCTCCCGCCAGAGGCGATCACTGACAGAGTTCTTCAATCACTGCCACCTAGCTACAAAAGCTTCGTGTTGAACTATAACATGCAAGGGATGAACAAGTCAGTCGCCGAGCTGTTTGCGATGTTGAAAGTCGCTAAGTCTGAGATTCAGAAGGAGCATCAAGTGTTGATGGTCAATAAAACCACTAGTTCCAAGAAGAATGGCAAGGGCAAGAAGGGTAACTCCAAGAAGAGTGGCAAAGTAGTTTCCCCTCCCATGAAGAAACCCAAGGCTAAACCCAAGCCAGAAACTGAGTGCTTTCATTGCCAGGGAACTGGTCACTGGAAGCGGAACTGCCCCAAGTATCTGGCCGACAAGAAGGCGGCCAACACAAAACAAGGTATATATGATATACATGTTATTGATTTGTACCTTACCAACTCTCGTTGTAGTGCCTGGGTATTTGATACCGGTTCGGTTGCTCACATTTGCAACTCAAAGCAGGAACTACGGAATAGACGGAGGCTGGCAAAGGACGAAGTGACGATGCGCGTGGGAAATGGTTCCAAGGTTGATGTGATCGCCGTCGGCACGCTCGCTCTTCGATTACCATCGGGATTAGTGCTGAACCTGAATAATTGTTATTTAGTGCCTGCGTTAAGCATGAACATTATATCTGGATCTTGTTTATTGTGAGACGGTTACTCATTTAAATCAGAGAATAATGGTTGTTCTATTTATATGAGTAATATCTTTTATGGTCATGCACCCATTGTGAGGGGTTTATTCTTATTGAATCTTAATAGTGATGATACACTTGTTCATAACATTGATGCCAAAAGATGTAGAGTTGATAATGATAGCACCACTTTCTTGTGGCACTGCCGCTTAGGTCATATTGGTGTAAAATGCATGAAGAAGCTCCATGCTGATGGACTTTTGGATTCACTTGATTTTGAATCACTTGACACATGTGAACCATGCCTCATGGGCAAGATGACTAAGACCCTGTTCTCTGGTACAATGGAACGGGCAAGTGACTTGTTGGAAATCGTACATACTGATGTGTGCGGTCCGATGAGCATTGAGGCGCGCGGTGGATATCGTTATTTTCTCACCTTTACCGATGACTTAAGTAGATATGGGTATATTTACTTAATGAAACATAAGTCTGAAACGTTTGAAAAGTTCAAGCAATTTTAGAGTGAAGTTGAGAATCATCGTAACAAGAAGATTAAATTCCTACGATCTGATCGAGGAGGAGAATATCTGAGTTATGAGTTTGGCAATCACTTAAGACAATGTGGAATTGTTTCAAAATTGACACCGCCTAGAACGCCACAGCGTAATGGTGTGTCCGAACGTCGTAATCGAACCTTATTGGATATGGTGCGGTCTATGATGTCTCTTGCCGATTTGCCACTATTGTTTTGGGGTTATGCGTTAGAGACAACTGCATTCACTTTAAATAGGGCACCATCTGAATCCGTTGAGATGACGCCATATGAACTGTGGTTTGGCAAGAAACCAAAGTTGTCGTTTCTTAAAGTTTGGGGATGTGATGCTTATGTCAAAAAGCTTCAGCCTGAAAAGCTAGAACCCAAAGCGGAGAAATGCGTCTTCATAGGATACCCAAAAGAGAAGGTTGGGTACACCTTCTATATCAGATCCGAGGGCAAAGAGTTTGTCGCAAAGAACGGGTCATTTCTCGAGAAAGAGTTTCTCTCGAAAGAATTGAGTGGGAGGAAAATAGAACTTGATGAGGTTGTTGAACCTTTACTTCAACCAGAGAGTAGTGCAGCGCAGAAAGATGTTTCTGTGGAGCCTACATCAGTTGAAGAGGAAGCTAATGATGGTGATCATGAAGCTTCGGATCAAGTTGCTATCGAACCTCGTAGGTCGACAAGGACATGTACTGCTCCTGAGTGGTACGGCAACCCTGTCTTAGAGGTCATGTTGTTAGACAACGATGAACCTACGAGCTATAGAGAAGCGATGATGTGCCCGGATTCCGAGAAATGGTTGGAGGCCATGAAATCCGAGATGGGATCCATGTATGAAAACAAAGTATGGACTTTGGAAGTATTACCTGAAGGGCGAAAGGCCATTCAGAATAAATGGATCTTTAAGAAGAAGACGGACGCGGACGGTAATGTCACCGTCTATAAAGCTTGACTTGTGGCAAAGGGTTTTTCACAAGTTCAAGGAGTTGACTACGATGAGATCTTCTCACCCGTAGCAATGCTTAAGTCCGTCAGAATCATGTTAGCAATAGCTGCATTTTTCGATTATGAAATTTGGCAGATGGATGTGAAAACAGCGTTCCTTAACGGTTTCCTTAAGGAAGAGTTGTATATGATGCAACCGGAAGGTTTTGTCGATCCAGATAATGCTGACAAAGTTTGCAAACTCCAGCGATCCATTTATTAACTGGTGCAAGCATCTCGGAGTTGGAATCTTCGCTTTGATGAGGTGATCAAAGCGTTTGGGTTTATACAAGTTTGCGGAGAAGCTTGTATTTACAAGAAAGTGAGTGGGAGCTCTAGCATTTCTAATATTATATGTGGATGACATATGGCTGATTGGAAACAATATAGAAATGTTGGAAAGCGTGAAGGAATATTTGAACAAGAGTTTTTCAATGAAGGACCTAGGAGAAGCTGCTTTCATATTAGGCATCAAGATCTACAGAGATAGATCGAGACGCTTAATAGGACTTTCACAGAGCACATACCTTGACAAAGTTTTGAAGAAGTTCAAAATGGATCAGTCCAAGAAGGGGTTCTTGCCTGTATTACAAGGTGTGAAGTTGAGTAAGACTCAATGCCCAGTGACTGCAGAAGATAGAGAAAATATGAGTGTCATCCCCTATGCTTCAGCCATAGGCTCTATCATGTATGCAATGCTGTGCACAAGACCCGATGTCAGCCTTGCCATAAGTATGGCCGGAAGGTTTCAAAGTGATCCAGGAATGGAACACTGGACGGCGGTCAAGAATATCCTGAAGTACCTGAAAAGGACTAAGGACATGTTTCTCATTTATGGAGGTTATCAAGAGCTCGTCGTAAAAGGTTACGTCGATGCAAGCTTTGACACTGATCCGAATGACTCTAAGTCTCAAACCGTATACGTATACATTCTCAATGGGGGAGCGGTAAGCTGGTGCAGTTTCAAGCAAAGCGTGGTAGCTGATTCTACATGCAAAGAGGAGTACATAGCTGCCTCGGAGGCAGCAAAGGAAGGTGTCTGGATGAAGGAGTTCATGACAGATCTTGGAGTAGTGCCCAGTGCACTGGACCCTATGACTCTGCTCTGTGAGAACACTGGTGCCATTGCTCTGGCCAAGGAACCAAGGTTTCACAAGAGGACCAGACACATAAAGTGATGCTTCAATTCCATCCGTGATTACATCAAGGAGGAGAACATAAATATTTGCTCGGAGGAATACCTGATAAACACCAGAACTGTATGTGTGTTAGATTCATTACAATGTAAATCACATAGTGATGTGAGCTAGATTATTAACTCTAGTGCAAGTGGGAGACTGTTGGAAATATGCCCTAGAGGCAATAATAAAGTGATTATTATTATATTTCCTTGTTCATGATAATCGTTTATTATCCATGCTATAATTGTATTGATTGGGAACACAAGTACACGTGTGGATACATAGACAACACTGTGTCCCTAGTATGCCTCTAGTAGACTAGCTCGTTGATCAAAGATGGTCAAGGTTCCCTAGCCATAGACATGAGATGTCATTTGATAACAGGATCACATCATTAGGAGAATGATGTGATGGACAAGACCCAAACTATGAACGTAGCATATGATCGTGTCAGTTTATTGCTATAGTTTTCTGCATGTCAAGTATCTGTTCCTATGACCATGAGATCATGCAACTCACTGACACCGGAGGAATACCTTGTGTGTATCAAACGTCGCAACGTAACTGGGTGACTATAAAGATGCTCTACAGGTATCTCCGAGGGTGTCTATTGAGCTGGCATGGATCGAGACTGGGATTTGTTACTCTGTGTGACGGAGAGGTATCTCAGGGCCCACTCGGTAATACAACATCACAATAAGCCTTGCAAGCAAGGTGACTAAATAGTTAGCCACGGGATCTTGTATTACGGAACGAGCAAAGAGACTTGCCGGTAACGAGATTGAACTAGGTATAGAGATACCGACGATCGAATCTCGGGCAAGTAACATACCGAAGAACAAAGGGAACAACATACGGGATTAACTGAATCCTTGACATAGAGGTTCAACCGATAAAGATCTTCATAGAATATGTCAGAACTAATATGGGCATCTAGGTCCCGCTATTGGTTATTGACCGTGGAGGTGTCTCGGTCATGTCTACATAGTTCTCGAACCCGCAGGGTCTGCACACTTAACGTTCGGTGACGTTTCGGTAGTATTGAGTTATGTATGGTGGTGACCGAAGGTTGTTCGGAGTCCCATTTGAGATCTCGTACGTCACGAAGAGCTCCGGAATGGTCCGGAGGTAAATATTGATATATAGGAAAGTGGTGTTTGAACTCCGGAAAAGTTTCGGGCATTTCCGGCGGTGTACCGAGAGTGACGAATGGATTCCGGGGGTCCACCAAGTGGGGCCCACACACCCCAAGGGGGCACATGGGCCTTAGTGGTGGCGCACCAGCCCCTGGTGGGCTGGTGCGGCCAGCCCTATGGGCCTATGTGCAGGAAAAAGAGGAGAGGGGGAGGAGTCCTAATCGGAGGAGGACTCCTCCCACGCCCACCTCCAACTCCACCTCCTAGTTGGAGGTGGACTCCTCCACCTCCTTGGTTCGGCCGACCCTATGGGGAAATCCTAGGGCGCCAGCCCCTCCTCCCTCCTATATATATTGGAGGGGAGAGAGGGCAGCCGCACCCCAAGCCACGGTGCAGCCCTCTCACCCCCCGTCTATACCGTTTTTTCTCTAGATTAGTTCGGCGGTGCTTGGCGAAGCCCTGCCGGATTAGCTCCACCACCATTGTCACCACGCCGTCGTGCTGCCGGGGAACTCATCTACCTCTCCGCTCCCTCTTGTTGGATCAAGAAGGCAGAGATCGTCATCGAGCTGCACGTGTGCTGAACGCGGAGGTGCCGTCCGTTCGGCGCTAGATCGGGACGGATCATGATTGGATCGCGGGACGGCTTGCGATTTGGATCGCGAAGACGTTCGACTACATCAACTGCATTTCTTAAAGCTTCCCGCTTAGCGATCTACAAGGGTACGTAGATCCACTCTCCCTCTCGTAGATGCTCATCACCATGGATAGATCTTGCGTGTGCGTAGGAAATTTTTTGTTTCCCATGCAACGTTCCCCAACACTTCGCGAAGTAGGCGATCTCCTTGCCCTTACAAACTCTTGGTTCAAGTCCACAATCATGAAGAAGGAGGCTTCCAAGCGACACCTAACCAATCTAGGAGGGACCACCCTACAAAAGGTAATAGATGTGTTAGTATGATGAACTCCTTGCTCTTGTGCTTCAAAAGATAGTCTCCTCAACACTCAATCACTCTCTCACCGATTTGGCATGGGTAGAAGATATTGATTGGATGGAAAACAACTTGGGGAGGCTAGAAATCGAGATCCATATGGTTGGGATTGATGATCTTGACCTCAACACAAGGGTAGGTGGCTCTCTCTCAGAAAATTGGATGTGGCAAGTGGGTGTGTGTTCTGAGTGCTTCTATTACGAGTGAGTGGTGGTGAAGGGGTATATATAGGCTTCTCCAAAAATTCAACCGTTACAACATTATTGCCCAACTCGGTGAAACCGAAGTGAAACTCGGTGGTACCGACTTGTTCAAAATGTGGCAACTTTAGGCTTTTCGGTGGAACCGATATATAAATCTCGGTGGTACCGATATGGGTGACCTAGGCAGTTACCAAATCTCGGCGAGACAGATTCCTCAAACTCGGTGGGGCCAATTTAGAGAAATGGGCTAACAAAAAGTTGGTCCAACTTCTCGGTGGTACCGATTTGCCAAACTCGGTGGGGCTGAATCTAGAAAATGGCTAACCAGGAAGTTGGTCACTGTTTTCGATGGCACCGAATGGAATGCTGGTAGTACCGAGATACTAGGGTTTGGTTTGGCTTCTGTCTTGGATAAACTCGATGGATCCGAATGGAATATTGGTGGCACCGAATTTTGACTTTAGGCTTTGGACAGATGATATGTGTGGGAAAGTGGGTGAGTATTTTTGGTGGCTACCTCTAAACACTTGAGCAACCAGATCATCATATTTACCTCATCCCCTTTTAATAGTATTGGCTTTCCTATGGACTCAAAGTGATTTCTCACAAAAATATAAATTGTAGAGTCCCTGATCTCGAAGCTTTTGCCAATCATATTCCTTCCTTTCCTTGGTGAGGTTCTCCATATAATCTTTTAGCCAATCCATCATTGAACTTTTTCTTGAGATACACTTAGTGGAAACATTAGGCCAATGAAATATATGTTGTTATCAATTACCAAAACCACCTAGGGAGAATTTGTGCTTTCAATATCCCCCTTTTTGGTTATTGATGAAAACATATAGATCAAAGCTTCGATGAGAGATATAATCAATGAATAGCATCGTCGCTTTGAGAAGTATGTGATAAGCAAGAGCTCCCCCTAAATTTGTGCATTATTTTAAATTTGTGTTTGAATGCAAATGCACAATCGATTAGGATCATGGGTCACTCTTCCATGTCACATACAACTTGGTGGTGCGCAAAAAATTAATATGAATGAATTGCATAAGCACATCACACCAAACAAGTGGACGATCATCACATAGATATCTCAAGGATAGGAAATAGTAGTAGCATCACACAAGAGTATATGATCAAACACCAACAAAGTTTCAACCAAACGATAAACCAAATGTTTTTAAAAGTGCAGAGAGGAATCAAAATGCAACACACTCTCTCTCGAAGCCCTATGATCTATAACCTCTCCCCCTTTGGCAACAAGTTAACAAAAAGTTCAAAGATATAGAGCTAATCGTCGCTCTGAAGTCCTCTGAGGTGGTGGTGTTGACACTGAAGGTGCTGGAGGAGCTGATGGAGTTGCGGCAGGTGCTGATGAGGTAGGCCTCGTCTCTGGAACTGGCATGGTAGGAGTTTTGGCTTGGGTCTTGAACTGGGTGCTTGTCCTGAGAGGTGGACTATCGTCATCATCGGAGGAATGAGGGCTAGGCACTGCACCCACTTCCATCTTAAGCTCATCCACAGTCTTCGTCAGCCCATCTACCTTGTTGTTCATAGTGGTGAACTTGTCTTCCACAATCCTCTCAAGACTCTGTTGATTCAGCAAAATGTTCTTGACATCCTTCTGCATGCTCTGAATGGTGCTAAAGAGTAGATCTATTTGCTCGCTCCTTGATCTGGGAACCTGAGCACTAGTGGCTCTAGCTGCCTCTGCCTCTGCCTGTGCAGTAGATGAAGTGGGATGACTGGGATCCATCACCACAACATTGTCTTCGAAGTCTGGCTATAGTGGCATATGAGGTCGATCAAGTGCATATACATTCTTCTCCAACTTGGAGTTGATGAGCATCTGAATGTACGGTGCATATCCACAAGATCGTTTTTGGTGTGTAGTTGTCCTCTTGATTATTTCCACAATCAGATCCATCACCCTTATCCTGGTGTGGGTGTCTACATGGTGCAGCATATTGATTGAGTACCCTCTAATCATCTTATCATATCTGGACTTGGGCATCAAGGTGTACCTCAAGATGGTGTTTGTAGTGGGTAGTCCTACTTGTAGATGATAGACAGAGCCAAACTTATGTGAATGCACATGAGCACCTGGGATCTCCTTGTACATATTTGCCATAGAGCTATGACTCATCTTTGCTTCAGCATACACATCCAGATCTCCTTCTTCTACCTGTGGGGCTCCTAAGATGGTAGCCCACTCATCAACTGTGGATTGGTACCTGACTCCTTCAGTCATCCATACAATCCTGCCATCTGGATAGAAGTGGGCAGTAGAGTAGAACTGCATAATCATTTCGTCGTTCCAAGTAGTGAACTCTCTTCCAACAAAATTTGCAATACTAATGCACTTGAAGTTGTCTTGCACACTTGGAAAGAAATCTTCATTCTCCTTGATATATGCCCTGTCAACATATCTCATGTCACTGACTGGCGGGCTCTTGTCCAATAGGACAGTCTCATAGAAATCTTGTTGTTCTTTGGTGTAGAATTTGTCATCTATAGCAGTCTTCCTCCTGGAGGCATAAGGATCATTTGCCCTCCACAATCCCAGTCCTGCATCCATCCTCTTCTTCATGTCTTTAGCTACTGGGTGTGCATCATTATGCAATGGAAAGTGTGGTCTTAGCTTCCTCAGCACTGACAGATCATCCTCTTCTTCCATGGTGGAAGATCTCTTGCTCTTAGCAGCAAGAGGAATGTCCCTAGTAGTCTACTTGGACTTTGGAGGAACGGGCTTCTTTGACTCAGACTTCTTGCTCTTTGAAGGAGCTTGCTTGGGCATGGCATCAGCAAGTAACTTCTTCTTCTTGGATGGAGGAGCCTTGACAGCTGGCTCTTCCTCCTCAGCCTCTTCCTCAGCTTCTGATGGGTCTTCATACATAGAAGTAGGTCTGCCAATGACATGGATAATCCTCTTCCTGGCTCTCTTCTTCTCTCCTGCCTTCTTAGACACAGATTTCCTTGCAGGCTCAGCTGATAGAGATGTGTTAGCTCTAGCTCTCTCAGGTGCTCTCATAGTTTCAGAGGTGCCATACTCCTTCCTGACAGTCCTCTTAGCTGATGTGGCCTCATAAGCAGCCTTCTTTGCAACTTTGTCCTTCTTTTCTTGCACTTTCTTTGCAAGAACCTCCTCTGGCAGAAAATCACAATCTCCTCATCAGAATTCAGCTTCTTCCTTGTCCTGGTGGCAGCTTTGGGCATCCCATGTGAACTTGGGTTGCCTGGATCCTCTAAAGAAGATGAACTAGCATTGGGGGTAGTGCCTGGACTCAAGTCAACATCCCTCTCCCTGAAGTCATTTTGGCTATCATTAGAACCTGACATGATGACCCTGTGAATAGAGTATAGAAGAGCAGAGGGGTTGAGCATCACAAAACACAGACGACTTTCAAAATTTGAACTTAGAATCTTAGTTTTGAACTTCTGCAAAATGAATTTCGGAGCCACCGAGACTGTTCACTTGCCTTAACAGAGACTTGTCAGTCCTTTCGGTTTCACCAAAAAGAACTTCTCGGTCTCACCGAAGTGGTTCTCAGTAACCCTAAAACTAAAATCGGTAGAACCGACTTTTACAACTCGGTGACACCGAGATGCAGTTTGCGGAAGGTCAGATCCAAGAATTCCTTGTTCTCTAATCTA
Organism: Elymus sibiricus; assembly: GCA_039707655.1. Lineage (NCBI taxonomy): Eukaryota > Viridiplantae > Streptophyta > Magnoliopsida > Poales > Poaceae > Elymus > Elymus sibiricus. Next base: position 392,958,243 of record CM077665.1, on the reverse strand, counting down.
TGGAAGTTTATGGTGGATAGATTGATTTCACACTGTGGCAAGATAATGAAATAACCCTTATGTGCTTGAATTTTACATGGGAGCGTGAGAGGGGATCGAAACCATACCCTAATGAGGTGATGGCTCGGCTATGGTGGCGACGGAGGTGGGATTACCATCGACGGTGAGGATCCCAGTGGCGAGGGCGCACAGGGAGGCAAGGGCGACGACCAGGGGTCCAGGTGCGGCAACTTAGGGTTGGAGGAACAGGTGATTGAAGATTTAATTTCAAAAGTCGGGTCCGTCGAGATTATATACCCTTCGCTGTCGGTGACACCGGTTCTAAAATTTCGGTGCCACCAAGTTCCACTACTATCAGTTGACAGGGAAACTCGGTGAAGCCGAGATTATGGAATCGGTGCTACCGAGTTGCAAAAATCAGATCAACCCTAAGCATCTGTGGAACCGAGATTTTCTGGTTGGTTACACCGAGTTGCACTTTTGGGAGGTTTTGGAAGTCAGCCTTAACGAAATGGAACTCCGAGTGCTCCTCACACAGAGGGTTCGAGAAGTGCTTGTTCAAGTTTTGTGATGAAGCATGAATAGAATTTGAGACTAGAAAGCATAGATAGCTAGAGGGAGGTACTTAGGCATTCTTGTATATCCAATTGGCCAAATAAAAATGAAAGCCAAATAACAACAATTGGATATCCTTGAATGAGAAAAGATATGCATACCAACATGCTCACACAATAAATTGTCAAATGAAATATGGCAAACATGCAAAACCACTCTAGTATCTACCAAGCACTTTGGCGATGACGGAGTCATCTATATATGAGTATATTGACTTAGGAGCCAAGTAAGAATACTTGATCATAGGTCATACTCATCGTTTAAGCACAAGTGGGATTACCACTTTTACATAAAGCATTTAATGTGTTCACATCTTTAAGAGATGCTTTAACTCAAGTCTTAGAGTAAAGCTCCCCCTTGATGTGACATCCCCCCTAAGAGGGATAAACGAACCTTGGGTTTGTCGTAGAAGACTTCACGAGGGTGAGGTAGTGGTGGATGCTCATTGTTGATGAAGATCATCTTGAGTTGGGAGCAATCCTCGTTGTTTTCTTACTCTTTTCACCTACATGGGTTAGTCCCTCACAAGAGACAAATACAAGGATATCTATGGACATGGAGTGCAATGCATACATGATGATGTCCATGGATTCTTTCATTACCTTGTCCCTTGCTTACCTTTGAGGGAATGTGTGACTCCTTGAACTATTGCATAAGGTTGGAGTTGATTGCAAATAGTCCTTGCCAATAATGAATGTGAGTGAATTTCATTGGTGGTGTCACCCCTCAAGAACTTCTCTAGTTCTTCTTCTTGGGGACCCACATCAAGTTGATGGGAATCCTTGGAGTTGAAGTAGCACTTGTTGAAGTAAAACTTGTGGTAGCCTTGGGAACCCATTTGACCAAAGCTTGGGACTCATCTTCAAATGTGTCAATCTCTTCTTGAAGCTTGTCCTTGCCCTTGAGCTTGTGGTCTTGTGGTGGAAGGTCATCTTGAGCTTTTGTTCCCTTGGGGAGAGTATGTTCACACTTCTCCTTTTGAGGAATAAACTTCGGCTTGGGGTATTGACCTTCTTCCCATTCAACTCCATTGGCGTTGAAGTAGCCAATGTCTTGGTTCTTCCGATATCCTCCATGCTTGCGTACAATTTCCTCGAATTGCTTACATCCGGCAAGACTTTTGTAGATACCCTTTTCTATAATCCCTTTCAATAGATCATTTTCTTGCTCAAGTGTAAGTTGGCTAAGAGAATCGTTAGTGGAATCAATAGGACTACTAGAAGCAATATCATTGGACTTATCATTTTTATTGCTACTAGTTGAAGAACCTTTCTTGCCTTTGTTACTAGATTGCTTAGACTTAACTTGTGGAATAAATGTAGACACGAGTAGTCGTTTGGCTAGATAAGAAGAAGTCTTCTTTCGGAGATCGTCATTGATTGCTTTAAGAAACTCATGTTCTTGCTCCAAATTGAGCTTCTCGAAGCGTAGCTTCTCATGAGTTCTTACAAGCTCTCTATGATCTTCTAAAGTAGATTCATGAACTAACTTAAGAGTGTTTAATTCTTTAGTTAGTCATTCTATTTCCTTCTTATCATCATCACATGACTTATCTTGACTAGCATGATCATTATCTAGCTCATTTTGACTAATATCACTAGTTTTGTCAAATAGCAAGTCATCATGTCCAAGTAAGTCATCCTCATCACTATTGAAGTCAATGTATTTGGGGTGTGATACCTTGGGGCCTTTAGCCATGAAGCAACTTCCAGTCCCTTCATTTGGTGAATCAAATATGTCATAGGAGTGAGAGGTTACGAGTGCAATTCCGGCAACACCTTCATCTTGACTATATTTGGAGTCAGAGTGATAGCTTCTCTCAGAGTTGTAGTCGGATTTGGAGCCGGAGACCCATTCACCAACATGAGCTTGATGTATTCTTCTTGTGTATCTCTTAGTGTACTTGTCCTTCTTCTCCGAGTCCCTACTTCTCCTTGAGGGTCTTCGTTCATAACGATCATCCCTACTCCTTCTCTCTCTTCGAGGTGACTCATCTCTTGAGCTCTTTCTTCTAGGTGACTCTTCTCTTCTTTTGTGGGGGGCATGCACTCATTGGAGTAGTGTCCGGGCCTTCCACAATTTTAACAATTCCCATCACGACTAGATGAACGCTTCTCTTCATATCTTGAGAGCTTCTTTCTTTGCCTCTACTCTTGTAGAACTTGTTGAATTTCTTGACCATGAGGCTTATCTCTTCACTGGTTACAAGATTGTCACTTGATGTAGCGGGAGTGTCACTTGTAGCTTTGTAAGCACCGCTTGACTTGGTGTGAAGTTCTTCCTTGTCCTTGAGTGACATCTCATAGAGCAACAAACCTTCCAATGACTTCCGTGGGCTTGAGATCTTTGTAGTTTGGCATCATTTGGATCAATGTGCACACGGTTTCGTACTTTCCATCCAAGGCTCTAAGGATCTTCTTGATGATGAATTTGCTGGTCATTTCTTCGCTTCCTAAGCCGGCAATATCATTTGTGATGAGAGCAAGCCTAGAGTACATTTCCGCAACTCCTTCACCATCCTTCGTCTTGAACTTGTCAAGTTGACTTTGTAGCACATCCAACTTAGATTCGGTGACGGATTCAGTACCTTTGTGCATATCAACCAAAGTATCCCGAATTTCCTTTGCATTCTCAAGACGGCTAATTTTGTTGAATTCTTCGGGGTATAGGCAGTTGAATAGAATGTCACATGCTTGAGCGTTGTATTGCAACATCTTCAATTCTTCCATGGTCGCTTCACGATCCGGTTCCTTTCCATCACCAAAGAATTCACCTTGCAAGCCAACATGAACAACAGCCCATACGACGGGGTTATGACTAAGAATATGCATTTTCATCTTATGCTTCCAACTAGCAAAGTTTGTACCATCGAAATATGGACCTCTACGGTGATAACTTCCCTCACTAGACGCCATACTCTCCTAGGTTGTGAGACCAATGCAATGGAGATCAAAGCTCTGATAACACTTGTAGGATCGAAAGTATGTCTAGAAGGGGGGGGTGATTAGACTACTTGACCAATAAAAATCTAACATTTTCCCAATTTTAGTTGTGGGCAGATTTTAGCAATTGTAGCAAGTCAAGTTCACCCTACACATGCAAGTCTAAGATTATAGCAGCGGAAAGTAAAGACATGCAAATGTAAGAGGTTAGGGATTGGAAGATCAAACACAATTTGGAGACGCGGATATTTTTTTCCCGTGGTTCTGATAGGTGGTGCTATCGTACGTCCACGTTTATGAAGACTTCAACCCATGGAGGGTAACGGTCACGAGAGTCCACGGAGGGCTCCACCCACGAAGGGTCCACTAAGTAGCAACCTCGTCTATTCCATGATGGCCTACGTCCACGGAGGACTAGCCTTACTCGGGGTAGATCTTCACGAAGTAGGCGATCTCCTTGCCCTTACAAACTCTTGGTTCAACTCCACAATCACGAAGAAGGAGACTCCCAAGTGACACCTGACCAATCTAGGAAGGCACCACCCTCCAAAAGGTAATATATGTGGTAGTATGATGAACTCCTTGCTCTTGTGCTTCAAAAGATAGTCTCCTCAACACTTGATCACTCTCTCACAGATTTGGCATGGGTAGAAGATATTGATTGGATGGAAAGCAACTTGGGGAGGCTAGAAATCAAGATCCATATGGTTAGAGTGGACGATCTTGACCTCAACACAAGGGTAGGTGGCTCTCTCTCAGAAAATTGTATATGGCAAGTGGGTGTGTGTTCTGAGTGCTTCTCTTATGAGTGAGTGGTGGTGAAGGGGTATATATAGGCTTCTCAAAAAATCCAACCTTTTTAACATTATTGCCCAACTCTGTGAAACCGAAATGAAGCTCGGTGGTACCGATTTGTTCAAAATGTGGCAACTTTAGGCTTTTCGGTGGAACCGATATATAAATCTCGGTGGTACCGATATGGGTGACCTAGGCAGTTACCAAATCTCGGTGAGACAGATTCCTCAAACTCGGTGGGACCGATTTGGAGAAATGAGCTAACAGAAAGTTGGTCCAACTTCTCGGTGGTATGGACTTGCCAAACTCGGTGGGACCGAATCTAGAAAATGGCTAACCAGGAAGTTGGTCACTGTTTTCGGTGGCACCGAATGGAATGCTGGTAGTACCGAGATGCTAAGGTTTGGTTTGGCTTCTGTCTTGGATAAACTCGGTGGATCCGAATGGAATATTGGTGGCACCAAATTTTGACTTTAGGCTTTGGACAGATGATATGTGTGGGAAAGTGGGTGAGTATGTTTGGTGGCTACCTCTAAGCAGTTGAGCAACCAGATCATCATATTTACCTCATCCCCTTTTAATAGTATTGGCTTTCCTATGGACTGAAAGTGATTTCTCACAAAAATATAAAATGTAGAGTCCTTGATCGCTTTTGCCAATCCTATTCCTTCCTTTCCTTGGTGAGGTTCTCCACACAATCTTTTAGCCAATCCATCATTGAACTTTTTCCTGAGATACACTTAGTGGAAACATTAGTCCAATGAAATATATGTTGTTATTAATTACCAAAACCACCTAGGGATAAGTTTTGCTTTCAGCATCCCCGGGCTTAGGCTCTTGCTGATCCTTATTCCTTCGTCCATCGTGATAACACCCAAAACTTGAAAACTTCAATCACACAGAACTCAACAAAACTTCATGAGACCCGTTAGTATAATCAACATATCAAATACTGTAGGTACTGTTATAAATTGATTCATATTTCATTATTGCATAATAGGTACTGTATTGTAACTATTCCATGACTTATACCCCCCGATATAATCCATAGCATCATCAAAACAAGCAAACTAGGCAAGCAAAAACAGAATATGTCTAAAACAGAACCGTCTGTAAAGATCTGTAAAGAACCTATACTTCTATAACTCTAAAAATTATTAAAAATTAGGACAACCTGAATAATTTGTATATAAATACTGTGTAAAAAATTCACATCAAAAATACGTAGCGGTACATTCAGAGAAATTCTGCACTGGATGCTAAAGTTTCTGTTTTTGCACCGTATCAATTCTACTCATCTTGTGGGTCATCCCAAAGGCTTTACTTGGCACAAACACTAATTAAAACATAAAAACACAATTATTATAGAGGCAATAATCATGTTATCACACACAAACACAAAGTAAAAAAGCAAAAATAAAGATAACTATTGGGTTGCCTCCCAACTAGCGCTATTGTTTTATGCCCCTAGCTAGGCATAATGCATAGTTCCAAGTGTTGGACCCCTTCATGTCCTTCAAAACTAGCTCTTCCAAAATCTTACTTAACAAATCACCCTTCTCAAATTTAGTTGAAGGGTTCAAGTGTTCAAAAGGGTTTATAATAACGTCACTAACATCACCATCATCGTAGGGATCTTCATATAAGACATGAATTTCGTCATTGATAGGTTCCCTAATAGTGTTTTCATGCCAATCTTCACTAAACCCTTCATTAATTCCTTTAGAAATCCATTCAAATTTATCAAAAGTGTGGAGGAATAAAGCTTGTGTTAATTCTTCGGGAGGAACATTCCTCCTCATATTCTCACTAAAACCTTGGCAATTACTAGATTCCAACATACGCAAAGCATCTTTATCATGTAGGATCACTTCTATAGGGGGAGCTTCAGATTTTACAATATAAAAAGAAAACATGTCTCTTGCTTCCCACACAATATAATCAAATTCATGCATGAGGATAATGGTGGCAATTTTCTTAATCTTAGGATCACGTATACTCGGAAGTACCAAATATATCTTTTGAAGCATAGGATGAGGATGCACAAATTTTCTTTTTAGCTTCAATATTAGCATGGTAATATCATCCACATGACAATTTGTATCATCAAGTATGGTTCCTTTAGTAAAAGGAATAGCTCCCGAGCACTCAAAAAAAAATCTTGTATAACATGTTTTCCAATAATGTTCCCACTACCCACATCATAGATTTTAGATTTTAGAACCGCGTGAGTATTACTATTAGGAATTTGATTTTTAGGACGATCATGAGTAGCATCAATAAATTTTGGTCTCTCCTCCTCAGAATCACTAGCACTATCTTCGCAAGCATTCTCAACAATAATTCTCTCAAATTAAGACATGATATCAACTTTCAAGCAAGTAAAACAAGCAAAGAAGTAAACTAGTAAAGATAAATATTTTGGTATTTTTGATTTTTATGAAGCGAACTAAATATAACAACAAATAAAAATAAGTTACTTGATAGTTGGTGATGATATTCCCCGTCAACGGCGCTAGAAATACTTCGTGATACTTGTGATCTGCGTTGAGTTTTCCGTGAAGAGAAACGGGTAATTGCAGCACAATACGGATAAGTATTTCCCTCAGTTAAGAACGAAGGTTTATCGAACCAATAGGAATATTGATCAACAACTGTCTTCAGCGGCTGCACACAAAAGAGCAAACACTTGCACCCAACGCGGCAAGAGGGATGTCAATCCCCTTGATCTCGTTATTTGCAAGCAAGTGAAGTGTCAAGATGATAGTAGATAATTGTAAATTGTAAAATAAAATAAAAACAAATTAATGGCAGCAAGGCAATGATAGCTTTTATAAATATATAAGTGAGTAGACCCGGGGGCCATAGTTTTCTCTGGCGGCATCTCTCATGTAGGCAACATACGTTGGGTAATCAAATTACTGTTGGGCAATTGATAGAAAAGCGCATAGTTATGTGATATTCATGGCAATGATCATGTATATATAGGCATCACGTCCATAAGCAAATTGGCCGACTCCTGCCTGCACCTATTACTATTACTCTGCCCATCAACCGCTATCCAGCATGCATCTGGAGTATTAAGTAAAACAGAGTAATGCTCGGAGAACATTGACATGATGTAGACAAAGAGAATTCAATTAATATGAACTAACTCCATCGTTTTATCCTTAGTGGCAATAGTAAAAAGACGTGTCTTGTCCTTTTCCGTCACTGGGATATAGAGCACCGCCAGATTGAACCCACTATAACGCACCCCTCTCACCGAAGAAATATCAATTTAGTTGGCCAAACCATTTTAATAGATCGGAGAGATTTACGAAGCTATAATGATCATGCAATTAAGAATCATAATATATATCAGAGTTGACTCAAATAATTTTCATGAATAATCTGAACATAAACCCACAATTCATCCGATCCCAACAAACGCACCGCACAAAAGAATTCCATCCGATAGATCAAAGCAAAGATGCGATGATCATTGTATTGAAGATCAAAATAGAGAGAGAGATATCCATCTTGGTACTAACTATGGACCCGTAGGTCTGTGGTGAACTACTCACACATCATCATGAGTGCAGCAAGGTTGATGAAGAGGCCCTCCGTGATCAATCCCCCCTCCGGCAGGGTGCCGGAACGGTGCTCTAGATGGGATTGTGGCGGAACAGAGACTTGCGGCGGCGGAAAAAGTGTTTCGGGATGCTGATATGTCTCCAACGTATCTACTTTTCCAAAAACTTTTGCTCTTGTTTTGGAGTCTAATTTGCATGATTTGAATGAAACTAATCTGGACTAACGCAGTTTTCAGCATAACTACTTTGGTGTTATTTTTTGTCCAGAAATAAAAGTTCCTGGAATTGGACGAATTTTTTTGTGAATTATTTCTGGGATTTATGATGAATTATGGAGCAAAGATCCACCGAAGGGGGTGTGCCTATGGGCCAGTACCCATCAGGGCGCAACCTGATAGCTACTGGGGCCCACGAGGCTCCACCGACCCTATTTCCACTCCTATAAATTCCTATTCTCGGAGAAAAAAAAATAAGAGAGAAGTTTTGATCACGATCTACGCAACAGAGCCGCCGCCACACCCTGTTCTTCCTTGGGAGGGCTAATCTGGAGTCCGTTTGGGGCGCCGGAGAGTGGAGATCGTCGCTGTCGTCATCACCAACCCTTCTCCATCAACTACTCCATGATGCTCACCACCGGGCGTGAGTAATTCCTCTGTAGGCTTGCTGGTCGGTGATGGGTGTGGATGGAATTGATCATGTAATCGAGATAAGTTTGATCGGGCTTGATCCCTAGTATCCACTATGTTCTGAGATTGATGTTGCTATGACTTTGCTATGCTTAATGCTTGTCACTTGGCCCGAGTGCCATGATTTCAGATCTGAACATATTATATTACCTCTTAATATAAGATTGATTTGGATCCTATCTTGCAAGTTGTATACACCTACTACGTGTCTTGATTTGCATACCCCAAGGTGACAATAATTGGGATTCTTTCCAGTGATTACCGTAGTTTGAGGAGTTCATGTATTTACCAAGTGTTAATGCTTTGTTCTGGTTCTCTATTAAAAGGAGGCCTTAATATCCCTTAGTTTCCAATAGGACCCCGTTGCCATGGGAGGGTAGGACAAAAGATGTCATGCAAGTTATTATCGCAAGCACGTATGACTACATACGGAATACATGCCTACATTATATTGATGAATTGGAGCTTGTTCTGTGTCGCTCTAGTGTGTAACTGTTACATGATTGATGTCATCCATATCTTTCCATCGCTGTACCATGGCCTTCACTTTACATATAGTGAATCTTGCTAAGTTACTACTGCTGTTGTTACTGTTACGCCTACTAAACAATTGCTACTGTCACTACTGTTACCAAAACTGCTGCTTTCACTATTACCGCTACTACTATTATTTGCCGTGCTACTAAAATTTTGCTGCAGAGAGATATCCCAGGTGCGGTTGAATTGAAAACTCAACTATGAAGGCCAATAAATATTCTTTGGCTCCCCTTGTGTCGACTCAATAAATTAGGGTGAAATACTACCCGTGAAGACTGTCGCGATCCCCTATACTTGTGGGTTATCGAGACCTTTTTCTAGCGCTGTTGCGAGGGAGTATAGCTCTATTTATTGTGTTAACTTGAGGATATCCAATTGACACTATCAAGAATCTGAAAGATAATCGAACTAAGATCGTCCCCTCTCGCACGAGAGCAGGTAAGGAACTGCCATCTAGCTCTGCTTTTGATTCACCTTCTGTTTTGAATCAGCTTATTACACCACCTGTTGATCATCCTGATATGTCGCATGAACTTGATGATTCTACCTCTAAAATTAATGATACTACTACTACTCATGTTGAAATTGAAATTGTGCCACTTGGTGATTTGCTTGATGCTCATATTGCTATATCTATAGAACTTGAAACTGATGAAGACTTTGAATCACCTATTACTCCTCGTTCTCCCAATAGATATGAATTGCCTGATATACCTGAAGGTTATGTTATGGATGGTGAGGTAGCTAGGGACTTTCTTTCTTGTGAGAATAGAGATGATGTGAAGAAACTACTATGCAAATTGAAAGAAAAAACCATGATGGAGAAAATGAAACATGATCCTAAATTTTCTACTTCTCCTATATTTGTTACTGATAAGGACTATGAATTCTCAGTAGACCCCGAACTGATTACTATAGTAGAGTCTGATCCTTTCCATGGTTATGAAACTGAAACTGTTGTCGGACATCTAATGAAATTGAATGATATTGCTGCTTTGTTTACTAATGAGGAAAATATACGCTACTATTATATTGTTAAGCTTTTCCCTTTCTCGCTAAAAGGCGAGGCTAAAGAATGGTTCCTTTCACTTGCTCCAGGTTCTATGCGTAGTCCCCAGGATATGCTTCACTACTTTTCTGCGAAATATTTTCCTGCTCATAAAAAACAAGCTGCCTTACAGGAAATATTTAACTTTGTGCAAATTGAATAAGAGAATCTCCCTCAAGCTTGGGGGACGCTTCTCCAGTTACTTAGAGCTTTGCCCGACCATCCTCTTAAGAAAATGAAATACTTGATATTTTTTATAATGGACTAACCGATGCTTCTAGGGACTTCCTGGATAGTTGTGTTTTCACGGAAAGAACTGTTGAGCAAGTTGTAGAATTATTGGATAACATATTACAAGACGCCGATGATTGGACATTTCGTGAACCACCTCCGGATCCTATTCAAAAGAAGAGAGGTATTCTATTCCTCGGTCCTGAAGATATGAGAGAAGCCAAGAAATCTACGAAGGAAAAAGGTATTAAAGTTGAAGATGTCAAGAAATTACCACCTATCGAAGAAATACATGGACTTGACACCCTCACACACGTAGTAGAGGTAAAATCTCTCCGTACCTTTAATGAAAACGATATACCTTATAATAAGACTCCTAGCCAATGCATGGATGAATTTGATAATTACATTGTTAAGCCAGAACACTTCAATAATTTTGTTCAAGATCAATTAAGACGCAATGTCATGATGATAGATCATTTGGGTGACTTGATGTTTAGAATTGCTAATGATATTAAAGGTCTAGGAAAACATGCTTCTATGGTTCACATCTAATTAGATCAAGGTGTTAAGTCACAAAATGATTTGCTTGCTGAAATGAATAATAACATGAATGATCATGCACTTAGAGTAATGACTAGAGGAGGAAGAATGACTCAAGAACCTCTTTATCCTGAAGGTCACCCTAAGAGAATTGAACAAGATTCTCAGAGAATTAATGATGATGCACCTAGTCCATCTAAAAAGAAGAAGAAAAAGAATAGGACTATGCATACTTCTAGTGAACCTATTATAGGAAATTCTTCTTAGAATCACAATGATGTTTCTATTTGTGATGCCGACACACAATCTGGTAGTGAACATTCACCTAGCGATAATGATGATGATAATGATAATGGTTATGTTGATCTTGATAATAATAAAGAACCTGATAATGATGTGGAAATAGAACCCGCTGTAAATCTTGATAACCCACATCCTAAAAATAAACGCTATGATAAAAGAGGCTTTGTTGCCAGAAAACATGGAAAAGAAAGAGAGCCATGGGTTCACAAACCCATGCCATTTCCTTGCAATCCTTCTAAAAGTTAGGACGAGGAAGGATTTGAACGCTTTGCTAAAATGATTAGGCCTGTCCTTTTGCAATCTCGTTTGACTAATATATTGAACATGCCTCCATATGCTAAGTAAATGAAGGATATTACTACCAACAAAAGGAAAATACCTGAAACTGAAACTGCTACTATGCTTGCTAATTATTCTTTTGATGGTGGAGTGCCTAAGAAGTTGGGAGATCCAGGTATACCCACAATACCTTGCTCCATTAAACGAAGTTATGTTAAAACTGCATTATGTGATCTAGGAGCCGGTGTTAGTGTTATGCCTTTCTATTTATATAAAAGACTTGATCTGAACAAGCTTACACCCACTGAAATATCATTGCAAATGGCTGATAATTCCACCGCTATACCTATTGGAATTTGTGAGGATGTTCCTGTTGTTGTTGAAATGTTACTATCTTAACAGACTTTGTTATTCTTGAGATGCCCGAGGATGACAACATGTCGATTATCCTTGGTAGACCCTTTTTGAACATTGCAGGGGCTCTTATTGATTGCAACAAAAGCAAGGTTACTTTTCACGTCAATGGCAAGCAACATACTATGCACTTTTTGAAGAAGCAAACTCTGGTTAACTATATTAATGTCACTGAGCCAAGTGTCATGGTTATCATTAGAGAGTTTAAAATTCCTCTACCTACTACCAAGAAGAAATATTATAATCTTATTATTGGGGAGATGCAAATTCCCATTGAGGTAACTTAGTGTTATACGAAAATTCTTTGGTTTCATGTCAATTGGAAACGGTTATTAATAAGACTTTATCAACCTTATTAATCGATCATTTTTGAAAGACATGTGATTGATGAATTTAGTATGCACAACTCTGCGTAATATTTGTTTGCTCTGTGTATTTCTAGTAAGTAAAATAAAAGTGCCATTATTATCCTGTTTTCTGAATTACCGTGCAATAGAAAATGACCCAAAAATAAAAAGTCTCAGAATGCCACAAAATTTTAACATGAATTTTTCTAGATTATTTAAGAATTTCTGGTACTAAAAATACATCAGGGGGATGCACTTGTGGGCCAGTACCCATCAGGGCGCGGCCACCCCCTGGCTGCGCCCTGATAGGTACTGGGGCCCACAGGGCCCCCCTGCCTTATCTCTTTAGCCCACTTCGTCCCTTACCTCCAGGAAAAATTCTCTAGCTCTCTCTCTCTCCCATGTTCTTCCTCACAAAACTAAAATTTTCGATCTCTTTGTTCGGAACTCCATTTCTGAAACGATTTTGAGGAATTGCTCCTTGGTATGTGACTCTCCCATTCCTCCAATTAGTTTTGCTCTAGTGGTTTATACTTTGCATATTTTGCTGCACTTGGTGCTACTGAAAATGAGCTTGCATGTTGAATTCTTTGAGTTCCAAGTAGTATGAATGTTTGATATGACCTCCAGGTACCCTTATGAGTAGTTTCTATCAATCTTGCAAAGTTTTATTGACGTAGTGGCCCCAAAATTTCAGAAATTTGCACTAGAAAAAGTGAACATGCTTAGGAGGAGTTCTTCCAAAAGGCGTTCTTTAGGAGAATCATCAAGTGAGGGCTCAGCACGGCAAGCTTATGTTGAACCTCGGACAAGCTTGATAGTCATGTCCTACGCTAAATCGTGTCGTTGGCCGTGTGAAGAATTCATGAGAGGTGCAGGAATAGTTTGATCAATACATTTACAATACCGGCCTCGAAGGTTTTCTCGCAGATAAGTGTATCCAGCGATATAATCTTACTCGGTCATTCCACATGAATTCCGGTATCATCCTCATACCTCTAGCGTGTTGTTTAATCTTTATGATAATTCCTACAGTCTATATTTTGAAGAATTCTGTGATGCATGCAAACTCCCTTCTTGGGGATCGCTAGAAAAACCACAAACAACTGAATATAATATGTTTCTTGAGAGCCTTTGTCTAGGAGAAGATAGAGGAGTTACACAGTCCAGAATAAAAAAGCATCCATTTTCCTTTCATTCGCTACTTTGCACTATTTAATGCGAAATGCGTAGTGGGCAAACAAGATTGTAGTGCATTGTGTGCTCCGGATTTGAGCCTTATTCACATTGACGTTACAACCTCGGAGCAATTGTGGCCCGTAGGTTGCATCCTAATTCTAATAATGGTGACCTGTATGGAGGAATTTATGCCTCTCGCTTAGCTGAAAGATTGAAGCTTCCACATCAACCTTATGACCCTGTGTTGCCTGAAAAATATTTAGACTTTGAAACCATGCGACGCCACGGATTTATTAAAAACAAACCTCAAGGTTACGAGTACAACCTGATATTTAACAAATATAATCCTATCTATGTCTCATTGCCTGCACCTTCTCTTTTTGATTTTCAGAACAGACAAAGATATTATGTTCTTGAGGACGAGGTGCGAGAACACAGAGCTGCAATAGAGTCCGCACGCTTGGCCGAGGAGGCAGCGCGGAGCGCATCCATGAGCTACCATTATAACTACTATTCAGACCAGCAGTGGTGATCACCAAGTTAGGCAAAGGCCTAAGCTTGGGGAAGTACGTATTTCTCACCGACATTACATTCAGGTTCACACTTCATATCAATTGTCAGTGTTCATCCTCTTTCATTGTATAATCCATGTTAGTTTATTTTTCTCACTTTCTTCTTGTGAGTTTGAAAAACTTTGAAAAATCCAAAAACATTTTTGTTTGCTTCTCGGTTCTCCTTTCCCGTTTAATTAAGCTAGTAATATTACAAGAAAACCCAAAAAGATTCCCTTGCTTGTTGGGAGCTTTCCCGTGTAAATAGTTTTTCTCGTTTTTATTTTCCTTTTCTTATTTTGCTTTCTTCAAGAAAAAACAAAAACTCCAAAAATATTTCAGTGTGTTTCTCTGAATTTCTTTTCTTTTCTTTGAGCCGTCAAAAGGAGAAGACCACGATGAAAACGTTGAGTGGCTCTAACCATGAGCTCACATTACCTTGTCTTCTCCATTGTATAAATGTTCGCAGATTCCATCTTAGTCCATGGCACACTGATACGTCTCCAATGTATCTATAATTTATGAAGTATTCATGCCATGTTTAAAATAATTCTATATGGTTTTGGTATGATTTTATTAGAACTAACCCGGACTGACGCTGTTTTCAGCAGAACTACCGTGGTGTTGTTTTTGCACAGAAATAAAAGTTCTCGGAATGAGCTGAAAATTTACGGAGAATGTTTTTGGAAAATATAAAAAATACCGGAGCGAAAAGTCACCGGAGAGGAAGGCCGAGGAAGCCACAAGGGTGGGGGCGCGCCCCCCTAGGGCGCACCCCCCTGGCTTGTGACTTCCTCGGGAACCTTCTGGACGTGGGACCAACGCCAAAAACTCTTATAAATACAGAAACCTCCGAAAAGAAACCTAGATCGGGAGTTCCGCCGCCGCAAGCCTCCAGAGCCACGAAAAACCAATCGGGAGCCCGTTCCGGCACCCTGCCGGAGGGGGAAACCATCACCGGAGGCCAGCTTCATCATCCCGGCGATCTCCATGACGAGGAGGGAGTAGTTCACCCTCGGGGCTGAGGGTATGTACCAGTAGCTATGTGTTTGATCTCTCTCTCTCTCGTGTTCTTGAGATGGCACGATCTTGATGTACCGCGAGCTTTATTGATATAGATGAATCATATGGAGTTTTCCCCTCTCTATCTTCTTGTGATGAATTGAGTTTTCCCTTTGAAGTTTTCTTATCGGATTGAGTCTTTAAGGACTTGAGAACACTTGATGTATGTCTTGCGATGGGATATCCGTGGTGACAATGGGATGTTCTATTGATCCACTTGATGTATGTTTTGGTGATCAACTTGCGGGTTCCGTGACCTTGGGAATCTATGCATAGGGGTTGGCACATGTTTTCGTCTTGACTCTCCGGTAGAAACTTTGGGGCACTCTTTGAAGTTCTTTGTGTTGGATTGAACATGATGAATCTGAAATTGTGTGATGCATATCGTATAATCAAGCCCATGGGTACTTGTGGTGACATTGGAGTATCTAGGTGACATTAGGGTTTTGGTTGATGTGTATCTTAAGGTGTTATTTTAGTACGAACTCTAGGGCTGTTTGTGACACTTATAGGAATAGCTCATATGATTGATCGGAAAAGATAACTTTGAGGTGGTTTCGTACCCTACAATAATTTCTTCGTTTGTTCTCCGCTATTTGTGACTTTGGAGTGAACTCTTTGTCGCGCGTGAGGGATTTACATATGATTCAACTATGTTAGTATTGTTGAGAGAACTTGCACTAGTGAAAGTATGAATCCTAGGCCTTGTTTCTAAGCATTGCAATACCGTTTGTGCTCACTTTTGTTACTTGCTACCTTGCTGTTTTTATATTTTCAGATTACAAAAACCTATATCTACCATCCATATTGCACTTGTATCACCATCTCTTCGCCGAACTAGTGCACCTATACAATTTACCATTGTATTGGGTGTGTTGGGGACACAAGAAACTTTTTGTTATTTGATTGCAGGGTTGTTTGAGAGAGACCATCTTCATCCTACGCCTCCCACGGATTGATAAACCTTAGGTCATCCACTTGAGGGAAATTTGCTACTGTCCTACAAAACTCTGCGCTTGGAGGCCCAACACGAGTCTACAAGAAGAAGGTTGCGTAGTAGACATCAAGCTCTTTTCTGGCGCCGTTGCCGGGGAGGTGAGTGCTTGAAGGTATATCTTTAGATCTTGCAATTGAATCTTTTAGTTTCTTGTTTTATCATTAGTTTAGTCTATAAAATAAAACTACAAAAAAATATGGAATTGAGGTTGCCTCATATGATTCATCTTTTTAATGTCTTTCGTGAAAATGATGGAAAGGAAAATTGTGCTCAAGTGTTAGAAGAAGAAGTTATTAAAATGTTTGGCACTAAATCTTTGAGTGGTGAGCATGATTGCAATGTTGTTAGCATGAATTCTTTGAATATCCATAGTACTAATGATGATTGCACTAGTCATGATAAAAAGATTTCTTATAAGCATGTCAATTTTTGTGGAGTGCATAGAGTTTGTGGAGACATGCCTAAAAGGGAAGATAGTTTTTTTAAGAGGCATAAGTATTTATAAACTAAATGGTTGCAAGAGAGGCTATATGTTTGTGCTGAAAGACTTAATATTTCTCGCCGTCCTTGTGAACTTTGCAATGAAAGTGGTCATTTTAATTTCCAATGTGAATTATTTCATGATCGAATTGTGTCAAAAAATTGTGATAACCTCATTACCCTTGAGCATAATAATGAACTTAGTCTATTTTTGGGGTATGAAAAATGAAACATAAAACTAAGGATGTTCCAGCATGGGTTCTCATGAAAATGATTGATTTTGATCTAAATGAAATCTATACGTATTGCGTGGTAAATTGCATTGAGAATCCTTATATTGCCAATTACTTAAAGACAAGAAAACAAATAAAAGATGAAGAGAATACTAATGAAGGGGAAGAGGTTTCCCAATATCCTCCTATTTTTTCTTATGATGAACCAGGTAACGAGGAGGAGCTTTTTATTCAACCAACCTCTTCAAAAAGAAGCTTGGAGGAATTAAATAAACCCACACATAATGTGGTGAAGAAGAAGAAAAGAAGGAAAAGTAAAGGTAAAGAGGTATCTCTCCCAAATAATGACACCCCTTATAATCTTGCAAATCTTTTTGGCACCAACTTAGAAAATTGTGATGATAATAATTGTTATACGATTGGTGCTATTCATACTATTAATGATGAGAGTGATTATGCTTATGTTATGCAAAGCCACAAGCTTGGGGATGCTTTGTTTGATGAGAATGACATGTTTGAGAATTTATTTTCTTCAATTATTGTTTGTCCCAAGCTTGGGGATGCTATGTTTAATGAAGATGATGTTTTTAGTCCCCCAAGTTTTGATGTGCAAATTTATTATGATGATAGCATACCCCCTATTTATGATGATTGCAATATTTATGAAAGTGGGTTTGGAAGAGTGTCAACTTTAGATAATAATTATCCCACTATTTTGGAGGGTGTTGAATCTTATTATATTGATAAAAGTGGATTTGGAGAGGTCACGACTTTATTTATTAATGATTCCACTATTTCGGAAGAGGTTTCAATTGACTATGATGAGAACAAAGTTGCTACATATGATGATTATTGTGATGATACTTATGTTATAAAGAGTAGTGATAATTATTGTCATAATTTTGAATATCCTTTTACTGAACATTACTCTTTTAATGTGGAAACAATTTTTAGTATTCGAGCTTCATATGATACTCCCACTATTATGAATGAGAAGAAAATTGCTTATGTAGAGAGTGACAAATTTTCTATGCTTGTGGATCATGAAGAGAATGCTTTATGTGATAGTTATATTGTGAAATTCCTTCATGATGCTACTGAAAATTATTATGAGGGAGGAGTATATGCTTGTAGGAATTGCAATAATATCAAGTTTCCTCTCTATGTGTTGAAAGTTTTGAAGTTATGCTTGTTTTGCCTTCCTATGCTAGTAGATTCTTGCTCCCATAAAATGTTTGCTCACAAAATCCCTATGCATAGGAAGTGGGTTAGGCTTAAACGTGCTAGTCATATGCTTCATGATGCTCTCTTGCATGTTTCAATTCTTATCTTTTATGTGAGCATCATTGAAATCATCATGCCTAGCTAAAAGGCATTAAAGAAAAGCGCTTGTTGGGAGGCAACCCAACACTTTTACTTTCTGTTTTTGTGTGTTCAAATGATTAAGCTACTGTATAATCATGTTTTATAGCTTTTGTTTCAATAAAGTGCCAAGTAAAGCATTTGGGATAGTGTGGATGATAGTTGACTTGATTCTGTGCAAAAACAGAAACTTTTGCTCTCAGTCCAGGAATTTTGTAAATTCACTGGAACGTGATTTTCATCTGAAATTTTTACACAATCTTGATATACAAATTATTCAGGTTTTCCTAATTTTCAGAAATTTTAGAGACAGGGAAGTATGGTTACACTACAGATCTTCACAGACGTTCTGTTTTTGACAGATTCTGTTTTGCATGCATAGTTTGCTTGTTTTAGTGTTTTCATAGCTTATATTTTGTGGTATAAATTATGGGAATGATATAATACAGTAGGTATCATGTGGGAACAATTATGAATCTTGTCTTGACAGTACCTAAGTGAATGATTTATCTTTATTACACTAACCCTTCTCACGAAGTTCCGTTAAGTTTTGTGTGATTGAAGTTTTCAAGTTTTGGGTGAGACACCGATATGAGGAGAATAAGGAGTGACAAGAAACTAAGCTTGGGGATGCCCAAGGCACCCCCAAGGTAATATCCAAGGAATACTCAAGCGCCTAAGCTTGGTGATGCCCCGGAAGGCATCCCCTCTTTCATTTTCAACACTATCGGTATATCTTACTTAGAGCTATATTTTTATTCGTCACATAATATGAGTTTTGCTTGGAGCATCATTTTATTTTATTGTTCTCTGTTAGGTGTTATTTATAATCATGTTTTTCAATAAAAAGTTCCAAGAATTGCCTTAGGATGCTTGCATTGCATGTTTTGATGAGTGCTGTGTAAAAACAGAAACTTTGGCTGTAGTGTTTGAATTTTCATATTTTACTGGAACGCGGAAAGTTTCTGAAATTTTTACACAGTGTTTTCATATAAATTATTTAGAATGTCCTAAATTTTCATAATTTTTTGAGTTACAGAAGTACACTGTTTTCATAAATTGCTACAGACTGTTCTGTTTGGACAGATTGCTGTCATAGTTTTGTTATCTACTTATCCTATAGTTTCCATAGCCTATATTGGTAGATGTAAATTGTGGAAATGATAGTATACAGAACCTAATGTTTGAAAAAATTATTATGCAACTTGTCTTGGCAGTACACAAAGAGTTGATTTATTATTATGTGTACTAACCTATCTCACGAGTTCTTTTCAGGTTTTGTGTGGATGAAGTTTTTGAGAATAAGTGAAACCATGATATGAGAGGATTGAACGAGATACAAAAGCTCAAGCTTGGGGATGCCCAAGGCACCCCAAGTAAATATTTCAAGAAGTCTCAAGCATCTAAGCTTGGGGATGCTACGCATCCCACCCCTCTTCATCAACAATTATCGGTTAGCCTATGTTGAGCCTAAATTTTTATTCGTTCACATGTTGCGTCCTATTCTTGGAGTGCTATTTTTTCTTTTGCTTGCTGTTTAATAAAATGCTTAAGATCTGAAAATATTTATTGAGAGAGAGAGAGAGAGTCCTCACATAGCTACTTAATTGTTTGACTACTCATTGATCTTCATTTTTATCTTTTGAGAGTAGCTTGTCATTTGCTCATGTGCTTCACATAAATTTGTTTGAGCTTGCCAAAAAGCAATGGCAATATATGAAACTAGCCCCATAGTGATAGATATCCAAGTAGGATATAATAAAAACTTTCATGAAGATCATGGGACAAAATAAACTTGATTCTTTGTAATAGTTTTGAAACATGATGATAGTAATATGTGAGTCATGTTAGTGAGTAATTATGCTTAGTAGGAATATTGGTGTTAAGGTTTGTGATTCCCTATGCATGCACATAAGTCAATAGTTATGCAATGAAGTTACATCCTACTTGTGGTGCATTATTCGGTGTTAGTTATGACTCATTGCTCACTTATGTGAATTTTCGTTTCCTGGTTCGGTTGCTTCCCAATCTAATTGCTAGTCTCCATTTGTACTAAGTAGAAATACTACTTGTGCATACAAAATCTTTAAACCAAGTTTTGCCTTATGAGTCCACCATACCTACCTATATGCGGTATTTCCATGCCGTTCCAAGCAAATTTGTATGTGCCATCTCTAAATTTTCAAAATAATTTTTCTCTTTTGTGTGCCCGTACCGCTCATGAAACGGTGGGGAGTATCCAATATTTTTCCATGCTAGGTGGGTTATTCTCACGATATGTGTTGATTCACTATCATTCATGAGAAAGTGGCTGGTA
Source organism: Elymus sibiricus (assembly GCA_039707655.1). Classification (NCBI taxonomy): domain Eukaryota; kingdom Viridiplantae; phylum Streptophyta; class Magnoliopsida; order Poales; family Poaceae; genus Elymus; species Elymus sibiricus. Next base: position 392,937,747 of record CM077665.1, on the reverse strand, counting down.
TTCGGGATGCCCAGTCCCATGCTCGAAAATCAAATCAAAAATATAATGAAACAAACCTCCCCCAGGATTGATGTTTGTATGGACGGTACCCGTGGATTCGGCTCGCCGTGGAGTGTGATTGATTGGTGGAGGGGGAGTAAAAACTTTACCATTCTGTTTGGGAACCGCCTATAATGTATCTAGCATGGAAAGTATTGTGAGCTACTTTGTCATTTTCGTTGACAGGAAAAGCATGCCACTCAAAATATTTTTCTCTCTCTATTTAAACCTTGAGCTCTGGCACCTCTACAAATCCCTACTTCCCTCTGCGAAGGGCCTATCTATTTACTTTATGCAATTTTTATTTTTTCTTTGAGTCTCCATCTTCTCTTATAAGCACCAACTAGGGGGCACTATGATCGTACTTGAGCATTGGGCATAGCTAATATTTGAGTGTGTTTCATGAATGGATCAATGATTGAGCATGATGGGCTAGGGATAACTTTCTTTAGTGTTGATATTTTGAAAGACATGGTTGCTTGTTGACATGCTTGAGTATTGAAGTCATTATGTTAAAACTAGACTATTGCTTTGAATCATTTACAAGTCCAAATGTCCATGCTATACAAAAAAAAGAGAAAGAATATGATGAACATGTTGGGTAGTATTCACACTTCATAAATTATTTCTTTTATCATTTACCTACTCGAGGACGAGCAGGAATTAAGCTTGGGGATGCTGATACGTCTCCAACGTATCTATAATTTATGAAGTATTCATGCCATGTTTACAATAATTCTATATGATTTTGGTATGATTTTATTAGAACTAACCCGGACTGACGTTGTTTTCAGCAGAACTACCGTGGTGTTGTTTTTGTGCAGAAATAAAAGTTCTCGGAATGAGCTGAAAATTTACAGAGAATATTTTTGGAAAATATAAAAAATACTGGAGAGAAAAGTCACCGGTGAGGAAGGCCGAGGAAGCCACAAGGGTGGGGGCGCCCCCCCCCCCTAGGGCGCGCCCCCTGGCTTGTGACTTCCTCGGGAACCTTCTAGACGTGGGACCAACGCCACAAACTCTTATAAATACATAAACCTCCGAAAAGAAACCTAGATCGGGAGTTCCGCCGCCGCAAGCCTCCAGAGCCACGAAAAACCAATCGGGAGCCCATTCCGGCACCCTGCCGGAGGGGGAAACCATCACCGGAGGCCATCTTCATCATCCCGATGATCTCCATGACGAGGAGGGAGTAGTTCACCCTCGGGGCTGAGGGTATGTACCAGTAGCTATGTGTTTGATCTCTCTCTCTCGTGTTCTTGAGATGGCACGATCTTGATGTACCACGAGCTTTATTGATATAGATGAATCATATGGAGTTTTCCCCTCTCTATCTTCTTGTGATGAATTGAGTTTTCCCTTTGAAGTTTTCTTATCGGATTGAGTCTTTAAGGACTTGAGAACACTTGATGTATGTCTTGCGATGGGATATCTGTGGTGACAATGGGATGTTCTATTGATCCACTTGATGTATGTTTTGGTGATCAACTTGCGGGTTCCGTGACCTTGGGAATCTATGCATAGGGGTTGGCACATGTTTTCGTCTTGACTCTCCGGTAGAAACTTTGGGGCACTCTTTGAAGTTCTTTGTGTTGGATTGAACATGATGAATCTGAAATTGTGTGATGCATATCGTATAATCAAGCCCATGGATACTTGTGGTGACATTGGAGTATCTAGGTGACATTAGGGTTTTGGTTGATGTGTATCTTAAGGTGTTATTTTAGTACGAACTCTAGGGCTGTTTGTGACACTTATAGGAATAGCTCATATGATTGATCAGAAAAGATAACTTTGAGGTGGTTTCGTACCCTACAATAATTTATTCATTTGTTCTCCGCTATTTGTGACTTTGGAGTGAACTCTTTGTCGCACGTGAGGGATTTACATATGATTCGATTATGTTAGTATTGTTGAGAGAACTTGCACTAGTTAAAGTATGAACCCTAGGCCTTGTTTCCAACCATTGCAATACCGTTTGTGCTCACTTTTGTTACTTGCTACCTTGCTGTTTTTATATTTTCAGATTACAAAAACCTATATCTACTATCCATATTGCACTTGTATCACCATCTCTTCGCCGAACTAGTGCACTGATACGTCTCCGTCGTATCTACTTTTCCAAACTCTTTTGCCCTTGTTTTGGACTCTAATTTGCATGATTTGAATGGAACTAACCCGGACTGACGCTGTTTTCAGCAGAATTGCCTTGGTGTTATTTTTTTGTGCAGAAATAAAAGTTCTCGGATTGACCTGAAAATTTACGGAGAATATTTTTGTAATTAATAAAAAATAGTGGCGAAAGAATCAAGCCAGGGGGGGTCCACCTGTTGGCCACAAGCCAGGAGGGCACCCCCCCCTAGGGCGCGCCCTGGTGGCTTGTGGGCCCTCTGTTGCTCCTCTGACCTCGATTCCACTTCTATATATTCACATCCGTGGAGAAAAAAATCTAGGAGAAGAGTTCATCGCGTTTTACGATACGGAGCCGCCGCCACCTCCTGTTCTTCCTCGGGAGGGCAGATCTGGAGTCTGATTTGGGCTCCGGAGAGGGGAAATCGACGCCATCGTCATCACCAACAATCTTTCATCACCAATTTCATGATGTTCTCCGCCGTTCGTGAGTAATTCCATCGTAGGCTTGCTGGACGGTGATGGGTTGGATGAGATTTACCATGTAATCGTGTTAGTTTTGTTAGGGTTTGATCCCTAGTATCCACTATGTTCTGAGATTGATGTTGCTATGACTTTGCTATGCTTAATGCTTGTCACTAGGGCCCGAGTGCCATGATTTCAGATCTGAACCTATTATGTTTTCATGAATATATATGTGTTCTTGATCCTATCTTGCAAGTTGTAGACACCTATTACGAGTTATGATCCGCATCCCCCAGGGTGACAATAACTGGGATTCTTTCCGGTGATTACCGTAGTTTGAGGAGTTCATGTATTCACTAAGTGCTAATGCTTTGGTCCGGTTCTCTATTAAAAGGAGGCCTTAATATCCCTTAGTTTCCATTAGGACCCCGCTGCCACGGGAGGGTAGGACAAAAGATGTCATGCAAGTTCTTTTCCATAAGCACGTATGACTATATACGGAATACATGCCTACATTATATTGATGAATTGGAGCTAGTTCTGTGTCACCCTATGTTATAACCGTTGCATGATGAATGCCATCCGACATAATTATCCATCACTGATCCATTGCCTATGAGCTTTTCACATATTGATCTTTGCTAAGTTACTTTACCGTTGCTACTGTTACAATCACTACAATACTGCTACTGTCACTTTTGCCATCGTTACCGTTACTTCCATATTACTTTGCTACTGAATACTTTGCTGCACATATTAAGTCTTTCAGGTGTGGTTGAATTGACAACTCAGCTGCTAATACTCGAGATTATTCTTTGGCTCCCCTTGTGTCGAATCAATAAATTTGGGTTGAATACTCTACCCTCGAAAACTGTTGCGATCCCCTATACTTGTGGGTTATCATGCACCTATACAATTTACCATTGTATTGGCTGTGTTGGGGACAGAAGAGACTTTTTGTTATTTAATTGCAGGGTTGTTTGAGAGAGACCATCTTCATCGTACGCCTCCCACGGATTGATAAACCTTAGGTCATCCACTTGAGGGAAATTTGCTACTGTCCTACAAAACTCTGCACTTGGAGGCCCAACACGAGTCTACAAGAAGAAGGTTGCATAGTAGACATCACACACTTGCACTATTATTATTATCACATCATTCGGTCGTGCAAGTGAAAGGCAATAATGACGATATTTGATGAAGTGGTCGTGGTAAAAGAAGCTGGTATGAACTCTCCTTGTTTTTCGTTTTTGTAAATATGTTTAGCTCGTTCGATCCTGATTCAGTATATCATGAGTGAACATGTTATGATGACAATTAGAGATTATAGTTTCTCATGCCATGCTTAAAAAGCTAGGAGTGTATAATGATTTATCTTGTGTGTCCACATGCATTAAAATGGTTATGATGTAGTATGATTGATATGGTATATTCCCTCTGAGTAATTTGAGCGGCTTGCCTTGGCCCATGTGCAAACATGTCATTGATTCAAACCCAATGCAGCCTTCATGATGTTTAAATTCAGAGTGTTCATATCCTACTCATGCTAATATTCAGTGTTAATTATTCATAATGCATGACTATAACCGTTTTCGCTCTCTAGCTGGTCGCTTCTCTACCTATTTCTAGCCTTCACCTTAACTAAGCAGGAATACTGCTTGTGCATCCAAACTCCTAAACCCAAGTTATTCCACATGAGTCATCCATACCTACCTATATGTGGTATTACCCTGCCGTTCCAAGTAAATTTGCATGTGCCACCTCTAAATATTCAAACAAACATCCTTTTTGTGTACTCATACCGCTCATGGAGCGACAGAGCGGTCGATATCTTCCATGTTAAGCGGGTTATTCTCAAGATGAGTGTTTATTCACTTGTCATTGCACGAGAGAGGCTGGTAAAAAGGAGGCTCGGTCCTGCATAATACAAAAATAAATAAACAAAAACTCCTCCTGGAAACTTGATTGTTTGGAGGGCAATCTTGGATTCGGCCAGCCATGGAATATGTTTGAACGTTGGAGGGGGAGTAAAACTTCAATTCTGTTTGGGAACCGCCAATAATTTGTTTAGCATGGAAGATATCGAAACCTTACTCGTGACGCTGACAGTAGAAGCACACCACTCAAAATAATATTCTTGACTCTGTTTTAAAAACTTTGAGCTCTGGCACCTCTGTAAATCAATGCTTCCCTCTACGAAGGGCCTTTCATGTTATTTATTTTTGAGTCGCCATCCTCTTACTGAAAGCACCATACTGGAGAGCACTATTGTCATTCCTATGCATTGAGTCTAGTTAATGTTGGATGTGAGCATGACTGGATCTTTTCTACCCTGAATTATATTGTTTAGTCGCTACTTGAATCTCAGAGGTGCTCTACATTTATGTTTTGCGGTTTCAGAAAGGGCTAGCGAAATACCATGTCATCATATTATATTTTGACTGTTTTGACAAATTTTTGACATGTGAGATACTTTATTATTGCTCACTAGCTGGTTATGTATTGCCATGAGTTACTGTGATTGCTTAATTATTATCATGGCTGTGTTTATCTATGATCTATGCTGAAAACTTGAACACTAGCTAAGCATATATACAGCAACAAGAACAAAGAGTTTGTAAAAGTTTATGTATCACTTTTAGTTTATCAACTGAATTGCTTGAGGACAAGCAATGAGTTAAGATTGGGGGAGTAGATACGTCTCCAACGTATCTACTTTTCCTAACACTTTTGCTCTTGTTTTGGACTCTAATTTGCATGATTTGAATGTAACTAATCTCGACTGACGCTATTTTCAGCAGAACTACTTTGGTGTTATTTTTTGTGAAGAAATAAAAGTTTCCGGAATTGGACGAAACTTTTTGTGAATTATTTCTAGGATTTATGATGAATTATGGAGAAAAGATCCACCGAAGGGGGTGTGCCTGTGGGCCAGTACCCATCAGGGCATGGCCACGCCCTGGTCGCGCCCTGATAGCTACTGGCGCCCACGAGCCTCCACCGACCCTAATTCCACTCCTATAATTTCCTATTCTCGGAGAAAAAAATAAGACATAAGTTTTCATCGTGATCTACGAGACGGAGCCGCCACCACACCCTGTTCTTCCTCGGGAGGGCTGATCTGGAGTCCGTTTGGGGCTCCGGAGAGTGGAGATCATCGTTGTCGTCATCACAAACCCTTCTCCATCAACTACTCCATGATGCTCACCACCGGGCGTGAGTAATTCCTCTGTAGGCTTGCTAGTCGGTTATGGGTGTGGATGGAATTGATAATGTAATCGAGTTAAGTTTGATAGGGCTTGATCCCTAGTGTCCACTATGTTCTAAGATTGATGTTGCTATGACTTTGCCATGCTTAATGCTTGTCACTAGGGCCCGAGTGCCATTATTTTGGATTTGAACATATTATATTACCTCTGAATATAAGATTGATTTGGATCCTATCTTGCAAGTTGTATGCACCTATTACATCTCTCCATCCGCATAAACCAAGGTGACAATAATTGGGATTCTTTCCGGTGATTGCCGTAGTTTGAGGAGTTCATTTATTCACCAAGTGTTAATGCTTTTTTCCGGTTCTCTATTAAAAGGAGGCCTTAATATCCCTTAGTTTCCAATAGGACCCCGCTACCACGGGAGGGTAGGACAAAAGATTTCATGCAAGTTCTTATCGCAAGCACGTATGACTACATACGAAATACATGCCTACATTATATTGATGAATTGGAGCTAGTTCCGTGTCGCTTTAGTGTGTAACTGTTACATGATTGTGTCATCTGTATCTTTCTGTTGGATATATGCCCTAGAGGCAATAATAAAATGGTTATTATTATATTTCCTTGTTCATGATAAATGTTTATTATCCATTCTATAATTGTATTGACTGGAAATGCAAATACATGTGTGGGTACATAGACAACATTGTGTCCCTAGTATGCCTCTAGTAGACTAGCTCGTTGATCAAAGTTGGTCGAGGTTTCCTGACCATGGACATGAGATATCATTTGATGACGGGATCACATCATTAGGACAATGATGTAATGGACAAGACCCAAAACTATGAACGTAGCATATGATCGTGTCAGTTTATTGCTATCATTTTCTGCATGTCAAAGTATGTGTTCCTACGACCATGAGATCATGTAACTCACTGACACCGGAGGAGCACCTTGTGTGTATCAAACGTCGCAACGTAACTGGGTGACTATAAAGATGCTCTACAGGTATCTCCGAGGTGTTTGTTGAGTTGACATGGATCAAGACTAGGATTTGTTACTCCGTGTGACGGAGAGGTATCTCAGGGCCCACTCGGTAATACAACATCACAATGAGCCTTGCAAGCAAAGTGAATAAAGTGTTAGCCATGGGATCTTGTATTACGGAACGAGTAAAGAGACTTGACGGTAACGAGATTGAACTAGGTGTGGAGATACCGACGATCGAATCTCGGGCAAGTAACATACCGATGAACAAAGGGAACAGCGTACGGGATTAACTGAATCCTTGACATAGAGGTTCAACCGATAAAGATCTTCGTAGAATATATAGGAACCAATATGGGCATCCAGGTCCCACTATTGGTTATTGACCGTAGAGGTGTCTCGGTCATGTCTACATAGTTCTCGAACCCGCAGGGTCTGCACACTTGACGTTCAGAGACGTTTCGGTATTATTGGGTTATGTATGTTGGTGACCGAAGATTGTTCGGAGTCCCGGATGAGATCCCGGACGTCATGAGGAGCTCTGGAATGGTCCGGAGGTAAAGATTGATATATAGGAAGTTGATATTCGGGCGCCGGAATAGTTTTGGGAAATGTCCGGATTTCGTCGGGAGTGCCGGAAGGGTTCCGGAGGACCACCGGGTGGGTCCACATGTCTCGGAGGGCCCCATGGGCTGTGAGAGGGGGTGCACCAGGCCTGGTGGGCTGGCTGCCCCTCCCACAAGGCCCATGCGGCCGAAGGGTGAAGGGGGAGAACCCTAGAGGGGGCCGGCCACCTTGCCTTGGGGGCCAAGGCACCCCTTGGCCGCCACCCCCTCCCTCTCTCTCTCTCGGCCGCCGCCCCTAGGGGGTCGACCCCCTCTCCCTCTCCCCCTATATATATGAGAGGGGAGGGAGGGCTGCCACACCATTAGCCACGGCGCAACCCTCCCTCTCCCTTAGATCGATTCTCCTCTAGTATAGTTTGACTGCGCGTTGCTTAGCGTAGCTCTGCCGGATCAACTCCACCACCGCCGCCGCCACGCCGTCGTGCTGCTGGAGAACCCATCTACCTCTCCGCCCTCACTTGCTGGATCAAGGAGGCGGAGATCGTCATCGAGCTGTGCGTGTGCTGAACGCGGAGGCGCCGTCCGTTCGGTGCTAGATCGTGATTGGATCGCGGGACAGCTTGCGATTTGGATCGCAAAGACGTTCGACTACATCAACCGTGTTTCTTAATGCTTCCCGCTTAGCGATCTACAACGGTATGTGGATCCGATCTCTCCTCTCGTAGATGCTCATCACCATGGATAGATCTTGTATGTGTGTAGGAAATTTTTTGTTTCCCATGCAACGTTCCCCAACAGTGGTATCAGAGCCAGGTCTATGCGTAGATGAGATCTCGAGTAGAACACAAAGGAGTTTGTGGGCGTTGATATTCAGATTACTTCCCTCCTTAGTCTTTTCTTGATTCAACGGTATTGTGGGATGAAGCGGCTCGGACCAACCTTACTCGTCCACGTACGAGAGACCAGTTCCATCGACTCACATGTAACTTTGTTGCATAAGATGGCTGGCGGATGTCTGTCTCTCCCACTTTAGTTGAATCGGATTCGACAAAAGGCGGTCCTTGTAGAAGGTTAAATAGCAACTTGTATATCACCGTTGTGGTTTTGCGTAGGTAAGAATCGTTCTTGCTAGATACCCATAGGAGCCACGTAAAACATGCAACAACAAATTAGAGGACATCTAACTTGTTTTTGCAGGGTATGATGTGATATGATAGGGCCAGAAACATGATGAGATATATGTGATGTATGAGATGATCATGTTTTGTATACATTATCATGACTTGCATGTCGATGAGTACGGCAACCGGCAGGAGCCATAGGGTTGTCTTTAATTTAATTTTCGCCTTTTTGCTTTACTTTATCGCTATGAGTTAGCAATAGTTGTAGAAGCAATAGTTGGTGTGACAACCTCATGGCGACACATTGATGGAGATCAAGATGATGGAGATCATGGTGTCATGCCGGTGACGATGGAGATCATGCCGGTGCTTTGGAGATGGAGATCAAAAGCACAAGATCATGGCCATATCATGTCACTTATGATTTGCATGTGATGTTAATACTTTTATGCATCTTATTTTGCTTAGGATGACGGTAGCATTATAAGGTGATCCCTCACTAAAATTTCAAGATAAAATTGTGTTCTCCCCGAGTGTGCACCGTTGCGAAAGTTCATCATTTCGAGACACCACGTGATGATTGGGTTGTTGGAAATATGCCCTAGAGGCAATAATAAATTGGTTATTATTATATTTCCTTGTTCGTGATAATCGTTTATTATCCATGCTATAATTGTATTGATTGGAAACTCAAATACATGTGTGGGTACATAGACAACACTGTGTCCCTAGTATGCCTCTAGTTAACTAGTTCGTTGATCAAAGATGGTCAAGGTTTCCTGGCCATAGACATGAGATGTCATTTGATAACGGGATCACATCATTAGGAGAATGATGTGATGGACAAGACCCAAACTATAAACATAGCATATGATCGTGTCAGTTTATTGCTATAATTTTCTGCATGTCAAGTATCTTTTCCTATGACCATGAGATCATGCAACTCACTGACACCGGAGGAATACCTTGTGTGTATCAAACGTCACAACGTAACTGGGTGACTATAAAGATGCTCTACAGGTATCTCCGAGGGTGTCTGTTGAGTGGGCATGGATCAAGACTGGGATTTGTTACTCCGTGTGACGGAGAGGTATCTCAGGGCCCACTCGGTAATACAACATCACAACAAGCCTTGCAAGCAATGTGACTAAAGTGTTAGCCACGGGATCTTGTATTATGGAACGAGTAAAGAGACTTGCCGGTAACGAGATTGAACTAGGTATAGAGATACCGACGATCGAATCTCGGGCAAGTAACATACCGAAGAACAAAGGGAACAACATACGGGATTAACTGAATCCTTGACATAGAGGTTCAACCGATAAAGATCTTCGTAGAATATGTAGTAGCCAATATGGGCATCCAGGTCCCGCTATTGGTTATTGACCGTAGAGGTGTCTCGGTCATGTCTACATAGTTCTCAAACCCGCAGGGTCTGCACACTTAAGGTTCGGTGACGTTTCGGTATAGTAGAGTTATGTATGGTGGTGACCGAAGGTTGTTCGGAGTCCCGGATGAGATCCTGGACGTCACGAGGAGCTCCGGAATGGTCCAGAGGTAAAGATTGATATATAGGAAGTCCCATTTTGGTCACCGAAAAAGTTTCGGGTATTTCGGTAGTGTACCGGGAGTGCCGGGAGGGGTACCGGGGACCATCGGGAGGGGTGTCTCGACCCAAAGGGCCTCATGGGCTGTGGGAGGAGTCAAGCCAGCCCCTAGTGGGCTGGCCGATCCCCCCACTAAGGCCCATGCGGCTAGGGGTGGGGAAAACCCAAAGGGGGAAAGGTGGAAAGGGTTTCCAAGTGGAGAGGAGGAATCCTACTCCTAATAGGATTGGAGCAGGACTCCTCCACCTCCAATTTCGGCCAGCCCTTGAGGGTTTGAGGCTGCCTCCTCCCCTCCCTCCCTCCTATATATACTATAGGATTTAGAGGGGAGAGCTAACCCTAATAGCCACGTGCTACCCTCTCCTCTAGATCGTAGTTTCTCCTCTAGATCGTTTTAGCGGTGCTTAGGCGAAGCCCTGATGGAATAGTTCCACCACCACCGCCGCCGCGCCGTCGCGCTGCCGGAGAACTCATCTACCTCTCCGCTCCCTCTTGCTGGATCAAGAAGGCGGAGATCGTCATCGAGCTGTACGTGTGCTGAACGCGGAGGTGCTGTCCGTTCGGCGCTAGATCGGAAGGACCGTGATCAGGATCGCGAGACGGTTCGTGATTTGATCGCGGGACGGATCGTGATGGGATCGCGGGATGGATCGTGATGGGATCGCGAGACGGATCGTGATTGGATCGCGGGACGCTCGGCGATTTGGATCACGAAGACGTTCGACTACATCAACCGCGTTTCTTAACGCTTCCCGCTTAGCGATCTACAAGGGTATGTAGATCCACTCTCCCTCTCGTAGATGCTCATCACCATGGATAGATCTTGTGTGTGCGTAGGAAAATTTTTGTTTCCCATGCAACGTTCCCCAACACGGGTGTGATAGACTCTACGTTCGCATACAACGGATGCAAGCCAGTGTTGCACATGCGGAACACTCGGGTTAAACTTCACGAGCCTAGCATGTACATACATGGCCTCGGAACACAAGAGACCGAAAGGTCGAACATGAGTCATATAGTAGATATGATCAACATGGAGATGTTGACCATTGAAACCTCCTCATCTCACGTGATGATCGGACTTGGGTTGGTGAATTTGGATCATGTAGCACTCGGATGACTGGAGGGATGTCAATTTGAGTGGGAGTTTTTTAAGTAATATGATTAACTAAACTCATTATCTTGAACAATAGTCTAAGTTGTCTTTGCAAATTTTGTGTTGTAGATCAATGGCTCGTGCAGTAGTTCCCCTGAATTTCAATGCGTTCCTAGAGAAAGCTAAGCTAAAAGATGATGGTAGTAACTTTGTAGGCTGGGCCCGTAATCTGAGGATTATCCTCACGGCTTCCCAAAAGGCTTATGTCCTTGATGCACCGCTCGGTGAGCCACCCGCTCCAATGTCATCTCCAGATGTTGCGAACACCTGGCAGTTGCGTTCGGATGATTACTCAATAGTTCAGTGTGCTATGTTGTATGGCTTAGAGCCGGGACTTCAAAGGTGTTTTGAACGTCATGGAGCATATGAGATGTTCCAGGAGTTGAAGTTTATCTTTGAAAAGAATGCCCTGATCGAGAGGTATGAGACCTCCGATAAATTCTATGCTTGCAAAATGGAGGAGAACGGGTCTGTTAGTGAGCACATACTCAGAATGTCTGGGTATTCCAACCGTCTGGCTGAGTTGGGAATTGCCCTCCTGCCGGAGGCGATCACTAACGGAGTTCTTCAATCACTTCCACCTAGCTACAAGAGCTTTGTGTTGAACTATAACATGCAAGGAATGAACAAGTCAGTCGTTGAGCTGATTGCGATGCTGAAAGTCGTTGAGTCTGAAATCAAGAAGGAGCATCAAGTGTTGATGGTCAATAAAACCACTAGTTTCAAGAAAAATGGCAAGGGCAAGAAGGGTAACTCCAAGAAGAGTGGCAAAGCAGTTGCCCCTCCCGTGAAGAAACCCAAGGCTAGACCCAAGCCAGAAACTGAGTGCTTTCATTGCAAGGGTACTGGCCACTGGAAGCGGAACTGCCCCAAGTATCTGGCCGACAAGAAGGCGGCCAACACCAAACAAGGTATATATGATATACATGTTATTAATGTGTACCTTACCAACTCTTGTTGTAGTGCCTGGGTATTTGATACCGGTTCGGTTGCTCACATTTGCAACTCAAAACAGGAATTGGGGAATAGATGGAGGCTGGCAAAGGACGAAGTGATGATGCGCGTGGGAAATGGTTCCAAGGTTGATGTGATCGTCGTCGGCACGCTCGCTCTTCGACTACCATCGGGATTAGTGATGAACCTGAATAATTGTTATTTAGTGCCTGCGTTAAGCATGAACATTATATCTGGATCTTCTTTATTGCGAGACGGTTACTCATTTAAATCAGAGAATAATGGTTGTTCTATTTATATGAGTAATATCTTTTATGGTCATGCACCCAATGTGAGGGGTTCATTCTTATTGAATCTCGATAGTGATGATACACATGTTCATAACATTGATGCCAAAAGATGTAGAATTGATAACGATAATACCACTTTCTTGTGGCACTGCCGCTTAGGTCATATTGGTGTAAAACGCATGAAGAAACTCCATGCTGATGGACTTTTGGAGTCACTTGATTTTGAATCACTTGACACATGTGAACCATGCCTCATGGGCAAGATGACTAAGACCCCGTTCTCTGGAACAATGGAACGGGCAAGTGACTTGTTGGAAATCATACATACTGATGTGTGCGGTCCGATGAGCATTGAGGCACGCGGTGGATACATTATTTTCTCACCTTCATCGATGACTTAAGTAGATATGGGTATATTTACTTAATGAAACATAAGTCTGAAACGTTTGAAAAGTTCAAGCAATTTCAGAGTGAAGTTGAAAATCATCGTAACAAGAAGATTAAATTCCTACGATCTGATCGAGGAGGAGAATATCTGAGTTATGAGTTTGGCAATTACTTAAGACAATGTGGAATTGTTTCACAGTTGACGCCACCTGGAACACCACAGCGTAATGGTGTGTTCGAACGTCGTAATCGAACCTTATTGGATATGGTACGGTCTATGATGTCTATTTCCAATTTGCCACTATCATTTTGGGGTTATGCGTTAGAGACAGCTGCATTCACTTTAAATAGGGCACCATCTAAATCCGTTGAGACGACGCCATATGAACTGTGGTTTGGCAAGAAACCAAAGTTGTCGTTTCTTAATGTTTGGGGATGCGATGCTTATGTCAAAAAGCTTCAGCCTGAAAAGATGGAACCCAAAGCGGAGAAATGCGTCTTCATAGGATACCCAAAGGATAAGGTTGGGTACACCTTCTATCTCAGATCCGAAGGCAAAGTGTTTGTTGCTAAGAACGGGTCATTTCTCGAGAAAGAGTTTCTCTCGAAAGAATTGAGTGGGAGGAAGATAGAACTTGATGAGGTTGTTGAACCTTCAATTCAACCAGAGAGTAGCGTAGCGCAGAAAGATGTTTCTAAGGAGCCTACATCAGTTAGAGATGAAGCTAATGATAGTGATCATGAAACTTCAGATCAAGTTGCTATCGAACCTCGTAGGTCGACAAGGGCGCGTACTGCTCCTGAGTGGTATGATAACCCTGTCTTGGAGGTCATGTTGTTGGACAATGATGAACCTACGAGCTATGGAGAAGCGATGGTGGGCCCGGATTCCAACAAATGGTTAGAGGCCATGAAATCCGAGATAGGATCCATGTATGAAAACAAAGTATGGACTGTGGAAGTATAACCTGAAGGGCGAAAGGCCATTCAGAACAAACGGATCTTTAAGAAGAAGACGGACGCGGATGGTAATGTCACCGTCTATAAAGCTCGACTTGTGGCAAAGGGTTTTTCACAGGTTCAAGGAGTTGACTACGATGAGACTTTCTCTCCCGTAGCGATGCTTAAGTCCGTTAGAATCATGTTAGCAATAGCTGCATTTTTCGATTATGAAATTTGGCAGATGGATGTCAAAACAACATTCCTTAATGGTATCCTTAAGGAAGAGTTGTATATGATGCAACCTGAAGGTTTTGTCAATCCAGAGAATGCTGACAAAGTTTGCAAACTCCAGTGATCCATTTATGGACTGGTGCAAGCATCTCGGAGTTGGAATCTTCGCTTTGATGAGGTGATCAAAGCGTTCGGGTTCATACAAGTTTACGGAGAAGCCTGTATTTACAAGAATGTGAGTGGGAGCTCTATAGCGTTTCTAATATTATATGTGGATGACATATTGCTGATTGGAAACAATATAGAACTTTTGGAGAGCGTGAGGGAATATTTGAACAAGAGTTTTTCAATGAAGGACCTAGGAGAAGCTGCTTTCATATTAGGCATCAAGATCTATAGAGATAGATCGAGACGCTTAATAGGACTTTCACAGAGCACATACCTTGACAAAGTTTTGAAGAAGTTCAAAATAGATCAGTCCAAGAAAGGGTTCTTGCCTGTATCGCAAGGTGTGAAGTTGAGTAAGACTCAATGCCCAGTGACTGCAGAGGATAGAGAAACGATGAGTGTCATCCCCTATGCTTCAGCCATAGGATCTATCATGTATGCAATGTTGTGCACAAGACTAGATGTCAGCCTTGCCATAAGTATGGCTGGAAGGTTTCAAAGTGATCCAGGAATGGAACACTGGACGGCGGTCAAGAATATCCTAAAGTACCTGAAAAGGACTAAGGAAATGTTTCTCATTTATGGAGGTGATCAAGAGCTCGTTGTAAAGGGTTACATCGATGCAAGCTTTGACACTGATCCGGATGACTCTAAGTCTCAAACCGGATACGTATACATTCTCAATGGGGGAGCGGTAAGCTGGTGCAGTTCCAAGCAAAGCGTGGTAGCTGATTCTACATGCGAAGAGGAGTACATAACTGCCTCGGATGCAGCAAAGGAAGGTGTCTGGATGAAGGAGTTCATGACAGATCTTGGAGTAGTGCCCAGTGCATTGGACCCTATGACTCTGTTCTATGACAACACTGGTGCCATTGCTCTGGCCAAGGAACCAAGGTTTCACAAGAGGACCAGACACATAAAGCGATGCTTCAATTCCATCCGCGATTACATCAAGGAGGAGGACATAAATATTTGCAAAGTGCACACGGATCTGAATGTCGCAGACCCGTTGACTAAACCTCTTCCACGGGCTAAACATGATCAACACCAGAACTGTATGGGTGTTAGATTCATTACAATGTAAATCACATAGTGATGTGAGCTAGATTATTGACTCTAGTGCAAGTGGGAGACTGTTGGAAATATGCCCTAGAGGCAATAAGAAAATGGTTATTATTATATTTCCTTGTTCATGATAAATGTTTATTATCCATGCTATAATTGTATTGAGTGGAAACGCGAATACATGTGTGTGTACATAGACAACATTGTGTCCCTAGTATGCCTCTAGTAGACTAGCCCGTTGATCAAAGATGGTCGAGGTTTCCTGACCATGGACATGAGATGTCATTTGATGACGGGATCACATCATTAGGAGAATGATCTAATGGACAAGACCCAAAACTATGAACGTAGCATATGACTGTGTCAGTTTATTGCTGTTTTCTGCATGTCAAAGTATGTGTTCCTACGACCATGAGATCATGTAACTCACTGACACCGGAGGAGCACCTTGTGTGTATCAAACGTCGCAACGTAACTGGGTGACTATAAAGATGCTTTACAGGTATCTCCAAAGGTGTGTGTTGAGTTGACATGGATCAAGACTGGGATTTGTTACTCCGTGTGACCAAGAGGTATCTCAAGGCCCGCTCGGTAATACCTCATCACAATGAGCCTTGCAAGCAAAGTGACTAAAGTGTTAGCCACGTGATCTTGTATTATGGAACGAGTAAAGAGACTTGCCGGTAACGAGATTGAACTAGGTGTGGAGATACCGACGATCGAATCTCGGGCAAGTAACATACCGATGAACAAAGGGTATAACGTACGTGATTAACTGAATCCTTGACATAGAGGTTCAACCGATGAAGATCTTCGTAGAATATGTAGGAACCAATATGGGCATCCTGGTCCCGCTATTGGTTATTGACCGTAGAGGTGTCTCGGTCATGTCTACATAGTTCTCGAACCCGCAGGGTCTGCACACTTAACGTTCGGAGACCTTTCGGTATTATTGGGTTATGTATGTTGGTGACCGAGATTGTTCGGAGTCCCGGATAAGTCCCGGACATCACGAGGAGCTCCGGAATGGTCCGAAGGTAAAGATTGATATATAGGAAGTTGACATTCGGGCACCGGAATAGTTTCGGGAAATGTCCGGATTTCGTCGGGAGTGTCGGAAGGGTTCCGGAGGACCACCGGGTGGGTCCAAATGTCTTGGAGGGCCCCATGGGCTGTGAGAGGGGCGCACCAGCCCCTGGTGGGCTGGCCGCCCCTCCCACAAGGCCCATGCAACCGAAGGGTGAAGGGGGAGAACCCTAGAGGGGGTCGGCCACCTTGCCTTGGGCGCCAAGGCACCCCTTGGCCGCCGCCCCCTCCCTCTCTCTCATTCGCCGCCCCTAGGGGTGGGAACCCTAGGGGGCCGACCCCCTCTCCCTCTCCCCCTATATATATGAGAGGGGAGGGAGGGCTGCCACACCATTAGCCATGGCACAGCCCTCCCTCTCCCTTAGATTGATTGTCCTCTAGTATAGTTTGACTCCGCGTTGCTTAGCGAAGCTCTGCCGGATAAACTCCACCACCACCACCGCCACGCCATCGTGCAGCCGGAGAACCCATCTACCTCTCTGCCCTCGCTTGCTAGATCAAGGAGGCGGAGATCGTCATCGAGTTGTACGTGTGCTGAACGCGGAGGCGCCATCCGTTTGGTGCTAGATCGTGATTGGATCGCGGGACGGCTTGCGATTTGGATCGCGAAGACGTTCGACTACATCAACCGTGTTTCTTAACGCTTCCCGCTTAACGATCTACAAGGGTATGTGGATCCGATCTCTCCTCTCGTAGATGCTCATCACCATGGATAGATCTTGTATGTGCGTAGGAAATTTTTTGTTTCCCATGCAACGTTCCCCAACACTTTCCATTGCTGCACCATGGCCTACGCTTTACATATACTGAATCTTGCTAAGTTACTACTGCTGTTGTTACTGTTACACCTGCTACTCAATTGCTACTGTCACTACTGTTACCAAAACTGCTGCTATCATTGTTCCCGCTACTACTATTATTTGTCGTGCTACTAAACTTTTGATGCATTGACAACTCAACTGTCAAGGCCAATTAATATTCTTTGGCTCCCCTTGTATCGAATCAATAAATTAGGGTGAAATACTACCCGTGAAGACTGTCGTGATCCCCTATACTTGTGGGTTATCAGATGCCCCCTAGGGTTTTTGGAATATATATGAATTTATAGGCCAGAGAACGGGGGTAGGAGGGCCACCAGGGAGGGACAAGCCATCAGGGTGCGCCGACCCCCTGGCGCTCCCTGTTGGCTTGTGCCTCCCTCGTGCGGCCTTCGGTCTTCTCCTGAAGCTTCTAGGTCTTCATTTGGTCCATCAAAAATCAAAAAAAGTTGCGGGGCAATTGGACTTCATTTGGTACTGTAAACCTGAAAAGACAAAAACTTGCAGAAAACATCAATTGGCACTGGGCACTGGGTCAATAGGTTAGTGCTCAAAAATAATATAAATTGGTAAATTAATACTCAAAAAGTATCCTAGAATGATAATATAATAGCATAGAACAATAAAAAATTATAGATATGTTGGAGACGTATCAGGCGGTTTCCAAGCGGAATTGTAAAGTTTACTCCCATCCACCATACATACACAAGCCATGGCTGACCGAATCCACGGATGCCCTCCAACATTTCAATTGTTCCGGGAGTTTTGTTTAATTAATTTTGTCTTGCAGGACTGGACATCCTTTTTACCAGCCTCTCTCGTGCAATGACAAGCAAATAAACGCCCATCTTGAGAATAACCCACTTAGCATGGAAGATACTGACCGCCCCGTCGCTCCATGAGTGGTACGAGTGCACAAAACATGTGTTTATTTGAATATTAGAGGTGGCACATGCAAATTTACTTGGAACGACAGGGTAATACCGTATATAGGTAGGTATGGTGGACTCATGTGGAATGACTTGGTTTAAGGGTTTTGGATGCACAAGTAGTATCCCGCTTAGTACAGGTGAAGGCTAGCAATAGATTGTGGAGCGACCAGCTAGATAGCGAAAACTGTCATAATCATGCATTGTGAATAATTAACATTGGACATAGCATGAGTGGGATATGAACACTCTGAATTTAAACATCATAAAGGATGCATTGGTTTTGAATCAACTACATGTTTTCACATGGGCCAAGTCAAGACGCTCGAATTACTGAGAGGGAAATACCATACTACCATACCACATCATAACCATTTTAATGCATGTCGACACATAAGATAAATCATTATCCTCTCCTAGCTATTTAAGCCTGGCATGAGAAATTATAATATCTAATTGTCATCATAAAGATGTTCACCCATGATATACTGAATCGAGAACGAATGAGCTAAACATATTTACAAAAACGGAAAACAAGAAGAGTTCATACCAGCTTCCTTTAACACGATCACTTCATCAAATATCATTATTATTGCCTTTCACTTGCACAACCGAATGATGTGATAATAATAATAGTGCAAGAATGCCATGGACTGAGCTGGAATCTGTAGGGCAGTTTTATACAAAGGAGAAGACAAGGTAATATTGGCTCTCTGTTAGATCAACGATAAAGCATATGGGAGCCACTCGTCATTTTTATCGTGGTCTTCTCCTTTCATGACTCAATAAAAAGAAAAGAAATTTAGAAAAACACATTGAAATATTTTTGGAGTTTTTGTTTTTCTCGAGAAAGCAAATACACAAAGGGACAACAAGAACGAGAAAAATATTTACACGGGAAAGCTCCCAACATGCAAAGGAAATCTTTTTGGGTTTTCTGTTTAGTACTGCAACTAATTAAACGGGAAAGAAAAACCGAAAAGAAGTGTGAAATATTTTTGGATTTTCAAAAAATTTCAAACACACAAGAAATAAAGCTAACATGGATATACAATAAAAGAGGATGAACACCGACAATTTATATGAAGTGTGTGAACATGAATGTAATATCGATGCGAAATACGTACTCCCCCAAGCTTAGGCATTTGCCTAGCTTGGTAATCAACATATGAAAATCCATATGGTCCTGGAGGAAAGTATTTGGGCTGAGGCACCTGAGCGTCCCACTCCTGGCTTGTTGCTTCCGCCTCGGCCAACTCGTTCCGGTAAGCAATTATGTCTCGTGGCATGTTGGTGTATCCCTTCCTCGGTGTGGCAAAAAATGTTGATGTCACGATCCTGAGTCCTCCCAAAAACTCCCTTGGGGCTCCGGCTCAAAGAACCCTTCCTTAAGAAATTCATTTCCCTAAGCACAAATTTCTAAAAAAATTGGGCCACAAAATTATGTCAATAGAACTTTGCAAGATTGATAGCAACTACTCATATAGGTACCTAGAGGCCATATCAAGCATTCATACTACTTAGAATTCAAATAATTCAACATGCAAGCTCATTTTCTGTAGCACCAAGTGCAGTAAAATATGCAAAATATAAAACACTAAAGCAAAAACAAATTGGAGGAATGGGAGAGTCACATACCAAGGAGCAATTCCTCAAAACAGTTTTGGAAACGGAGTTCCGAGCAAGGAGATCGAAAATTTCAGTTTCAGGTGGAAGAACACGGGAGAGAGAGAGAGAGCTAGGGAATTTTCATTGGAGGTGAGGAATGAGGTGTGCCGAAGGGATAAGGCAGAGGGCCCTGTGGGCCCCACAAGCCATCAGGGCGCGCAGAGGGGGGTGGGCGTGCCCTATTGGCTTGTGACCCACAGGTGCACCTCCCTGATGTATTTTCAGCACCAAAAATTCTTAAATATTCTAGAAAAATTCATGTTAAAATATTGTGGCAATCTGAGACCTTTAATTTTTGGGTAATTTTTTATTGTATAGTAAACTTAGAAAACAGGATAATCGTAGCATTTTACTTTATTCAACTAAAAATGACATAGGGTAAATAAATGATACAGAGAGTTGTGCATACTAAATTCATCAATCACATGCCTTTCAAAAAGGATCCATTAATAAGGTTGATCAAGTCTTATTAATGACCGTTTCCGATTGGCATGAGACCGAAGAATTTTTGTATAACATTAAGTTACCTCAACGGGGATTTGCATCTCCCCAACAATAAGATTATAATATTTCTTTTTGGCAGTAGGTAGAGGGATTTTAAAACCTCCAATGATAATCGAGGCACTAGGCTCAATGACATTAATATTATTAACCAAAGTTTGCTTCTTCGAAAATGAACAGTATGTTGTTTGCCATTGACGTGAAAAGTAACCTTGCTTTTGTTGCAATCAATAACAGCCCCTGCAGTATTTAGATAGGGTCTACCAAGGATGATCGACATGTTCTCATCCTCGGGCATATCAAGAATAACAAAGTATGTTAAGATAGTAACATTTGCAACTACAACAGGAACATCCTCGCAAATTCCAATAGGTAAGGCAGTGGATTAATCAGCCATTTGCAAAGATATCTCAGTAGGTGTAAGCTTATTCGAATCAAGTCTTTTATATAGAGAGAAAGGCATAACACTAACACCGGCTCCTAAATCACATAAAGCAGTTTTAACATAACTTCTTTTAATAGAGCAAGGTATTGTGGGTATACCCGAATCGCCCAACTTCTTAGTTACTCCACCATCAAAAGAATAATTAGCAAGCATGGTAGCAATTTCAATTTCAGATATTTTTATTTTATTGGTAATAATATCCTTCATATACTTAGCATATAGAGGCATTTTCAATATATTAGTCAAGCGAGTGCGCAAAAGGACAGGTCTAATCATTTCAGCGAAGTGTTCAAAATCTTCATCGTCCTTACTTTTAGAAGACTTACGAGGGAATGGCATGGGTTTTTGAACCCATGACTCTCTTTCCCTTCCGTGTTTTCTAGCAACAAAGTCTCTTTTATTATAGCGTTTGTTTTTGGGATGTGGGTTATCAAGATTTTCAGCGGGTTCTATTTCCACATCATTATCATGTTCTTTATTATCATCTGGTTGAACATTGATACGTATCCAACGTATCTATAATTTTTGATTGTTCCATGCTGATATATTATCATTCTAGGATACTTTTTGGGTCATTATTTACCAATTTATAATATTTTTGTGCACTAACCTATTGACCCAGTGCTGAGTGCCAGTTGTTGTTTTCTGCGTGTTTTTGCCTTTGCAGGTTTACAGTACCAAATGAAGTCCGATTGCCACGAAACTTTTTGATGGTTTTTTCTGGACTATATGAAGACTTAGAAGCTTCAGAAGGAAGCCGGGAGGCGCACGAGGGCCCCACCACACATCAGGGCGCGCCCTGATATGTGGTGGCCCCCTCGGGCACCTCCCGACGTCCCTCTTCGGCCTATAAATTCTCTAATATTCTGAAAACCCTGGAGGCAGTCCCGAAACCCTTTTTCTACCGCCACAAGTCTCTGTTCCGTCGCGAGGCCATCTGGAGCTCCGTTCCGGCACCCTGCCGGAGGGGGGATCGATCACGGAGGGCCTCTTCATCAACCTTGCTGCCCTCATGATGATGTGTGAGTAGTTCACCACATACCTATGGGTCCATAGCTAGTACCTAGATGGCAATCTCTCTCTTATGATCTGCAAAACAATGGTCATCGCATCTTCACTTTGATCTATCCGATGTAATCCTATTGTGCGGTGTGTTTGCTGGGATCCAATGAATTGTGGGTTTATGTTCAGATTATTCATGAAAAGTATTTGAGATGCCTCTGAATTATATTATCTCTTAAGTGCATGATCATTATAGCTTCGCAATGCTCTACGATCTATTGATATGCTTTGGCCAAGTAGATTGATATTTCATCGGTGGGAGTGGTGCGTTGGGGTAGGTTCAACCTGGCGAATTTCTATATCCTGGTGACAAAGTAGGGGACAAGATGCGTCTTTGTGTTGTTGCTACTAAGGATAAAACGATGGGGTTCATTCATATTGTTTGAGTTTACTTTGTCTACATCATGTCATCGTTCTCCAAGCATTACTCTATTTTACTTAATACTCTAGATGCATGCTGGATAGCGGTCGATGAGTGGAGTAATAGTAATTGGTGCAGGCAGGAGTCGGCCTATTTGCTTATGGACGTGATGCCTATATATACATGATCATTTCCGTGCACATCGCATAACTATCCGCTTTTCTATCAATTGCCCAACAGTAATTTGTTTACCAACCGTATGCTGCCTACATGAGAGATGTCGCTAGGGAACACTATGGCCCCGGGTCTATTCACTTATATATTCGTAAACGCTATATTTACCTTTTTGCCTTTATTTAATTTTTATTTATTTTGCAATTTATATTTATCAACAATTATCTACACAACTCATTTGCTTGCAAATAACGAGATCAAGGGGATTGACAACCCTCTTGCCCGCGTTGGGTGCAAGTCGTTTGTTCATTTGTGTGCAGCCGCTGAAGACGGTTGAGGATTGATATTCCAATTGATTCGATAAAACTTGGTTTCATAACTGAGGGAAATACTTATCCGCTTTGTGCTGCAATTACCCGTTCCTCTTCACGGAAAACCCAACGCAGATCACAAGTATCATGAAGGATTTCTCGCGCCGTTGCCGGGGAATATCATCATCAACTACCAAGTAACTTCACACAAATTTTCATTCACCTGTTCTTCTTTTTATTTTCTGTTATATTTAGCTAGTCATATAAAACTCAAAAATACAAAAATATTTACATTTGCTTGTTACTAGTTTATTTCTTCGCTTGCTAGTTTGCTTGTTTTGCTTGTTACTTTGCTTGCTCAGTTACCATGTCTCAAGATACTACTAGGTTGTGTGACTTCTCAAATACTAAAAATAAATATTTTATTAGTACACCTATACCACCCTCCACTAGTGCGGAGGCTTTTGATATTAATGCTGCATTGCTAAATCTTGTCATGAAAGATCAATTTTCGGGAAGTCCTAATGAGGATCCCGCGTCACATCTTAATACCTTTGTTGAATTATGTGACATGAAAAAGAAAAAGGATATGGATAATGATATTGTGAAATTAAAATTATTTCCTTTTTCACTGAGAGATAAAGCTAAAGATTGGTTTTCATCTTTACCTCGTAATAGTATTGGAACATGAGATAAGTGTAAAGATGCTTTTATTGCCAAGTATTTTCCTCCTGCTAAGATCATCTCCCTTAGAAATTAAATAATGAATTTTAACCACAAAGATCAAGAGCATGTTGCACAAGCTTGGGAGAGGATGAAATTAATGATAAGGAATGTGGATGATTATCCAAAACTTCTATGCTGGACTAAACTTTGTGTCTAGAAATCTTCTAGATTCTGCTGCAGGTGGTACCTTTATGGATGTGACCTTAGGAGAGGCCACAAAACTTCTGGACAACATCATGAAAAATTATTCTCAATGGCATACCGAAAGGGCTCCAACCGGTATGAAGGTAAATTCTATTGAAGATATCGCTACTTTGAGTGAAAAAGTGGATGCTCTTATGAATATGGTTGCTAGTAAAAAATGCTCATGTTGATCCCAATGATTTTATCTTGTCTACTTTGATTGAGAAAAATAATGATGCTATTGATGTAAACTTTGTCTCGCGAAATAATTTCAATAACAATGGTTATAGAGGAAATTTCAATTCTAGGCCGTATCCTGGTAATTCCTCTAACAACTATGGAAACTCTTATGGTAATTCTTATGGAAATTCTTCTACAAATGCTAATAGGATGCCCTATGATCTTGAGAACACAATTAAAGAATTTATTAATTCTAAAAAAAAAATCAACTTTATGGTAGAAGAAAAATTGCATGTATTTGACACTTTGGCTAAAAACGTGGATAGAATTGCTCTTGATGTGGAAACTCTTAAAAACAAAGCTTTGAAACCCAAGCATGATTTCAATGATGCCATTGAATCTATCCAAATATCTATCAATGAAAGTAAGGAGAGGACCGCTAGGTTGAGAGCTAAGCGGGAATTCTTAGAAAAAGCTCTTCCACCCGGTTTTTACCGGAATCATGATGAAGATCTTAAAATGATTGGTGTTTATCCTATTGAATCTTTATTTACCTCTCTGAATATAAATGATAAAGGGACTGGAGATGAGTCAACTTTAGTAGAGGAGCGCCCCGTTTTCTTGGAGGGTGATGATTTTAATGCTAAACCGAAAAATGTGTGTTTGGAGAGGTCAAAACTTTAACTAGTGATGCACCCACTATCTTGGATTACAAGGACTTTAATTATGATAATTGCTCTTTAGTAGAATGTATTTACTTGTTGCAATCCGTTATTAGCTCACCCAATGCTTATGAACAAAACAAAGCTTTTATCGAACATATAGTAGAAGCTATGATAAGAGCTTATGATGAGAAACTTGAACTTGAAATTTCTATTCCTAGAAAATTGCATGATGAGTGGGAACCTACTATCAAAATAAAGATCAATAAATATGAATGCAATGCTTTGTGTCACCTTGGTGCTAGTGTTTCAACTATTCTTGAAACTCTTTGTGATGTACTCGGTCTCACTAATATTGAAGATTGTTCCCTCAACTTGCATCTTGCGAATTCTACCATCAAGAAACCTTTAGATAGAATTAATGATGTGCTTATTATTTCAAATAAAAATTATGTGCCTGTAGATTTCATTGTGCTTGATATTGATTGCAATCCTTCTTGTCCCATAATACTTGGAAGACCATTCTTACGAACTATAGGTGCAATCATTGAATGAAAGAGGGAAACATAAGGTTCCAATTCCCATTAGAGCAAGTACAATAGAGCTGAGTTAGCGGGCTATAAGAAATAAACTAGTATATTTTTGCTTAGTTGGAGGAAAGAGAAGAGGAGAGAGAAGCTAAGCGGGCTCTTAGTTAAGAGCCGGCTCTAGCACGTGCTCCTTGTCACTTTGTGAGAGTGAAAGGTGGGCCATATAATAAAAAAGTAGTACACTCTTCTGATCAACTATTGTACATGTTGGCTATAAGATGGGCTATAGATGACATGGCAATGTCTTATAGCCAGCAGCTGGCTATACTATTAACCATGCTCTTAAAGAAAGGGATGGAACACTTCCCTAGAAAGAGAATTAAACCACCTTATGAATCAATTATGAGGGCCACTTATGGGTGGAGTGTCAAAGATGACAATACTTGAAACTATGCATTATGCCTAGCTAGGGGCATAAAACAATAGCGCATGTTGGGAGGCAACCCAATAGTTATCTTTTAATTTTTGCTTAGAACTTTCTGTTTATTTTTAATAACATAATTATTGCCTCTGTAATGATTATGATTTTGTGTTTAAATTAGTGTTTGTGCCAAGTAAAGCCTTTGGGGTGACTCACAAGATGAGTAGAACCGATGCTGATGATACAAATGAAGCAACCTAAACTCCATTTTTTTATAGTTTTCTTTTATGAAACCAAACTAGTGAAAAACAAGAAACTAAAAGATTTAATTGCAAGATCTAAATATATACCTTCAAGCACTCACCTCCCTGGCAACGGCGCCAGAAAAGAGCTTGATGTCTACTACGCAATTTTATTCTTGTAGACTCGTGTTGGGCCTCCAAGCGCAGAGTTTCGTAGGACAGTAGCAATTTTCCCTCAAGTGGATGACCTAAGGTTTATCAATCCGTGGGAGGTGTAGGATGAACATGGTCTCTCTCAAACAACCCTGCAATCAAATACAAGAAATCTGTTGTGTCCCCAACACACCCAATACAATGGAAAATTGTATAGGTGCACTAGTTCGGCGAAGAGATGGTGATACAAGTGCAATATGGATGATAGATATAGGTTTTTGTAATCTAAAAATATAAAAACAGCAAGGTAGCAAGTAACAAAAGTTATCACAAATGGTATTGCAATGCTTGAAAACAAGGCCTAGGGTCCGTACTTTCGCTAGTGCAATCTCTCAACAATGGTAATATAATTGGATCACATAACCGTCCCTCAACGTGCAACGAAGAATCACTCCAAAGTTCTTATCTAGCGGAGAACATAAGAATAAATTGTTTGTAGGGTACGAAACCACCTTAAAGTTATCCTTTCTGATCGATCTATCCAAGAGTTCGTACTAAAATAACACCAATTTATCCTTTCCGATCAATCTATCTAGAGTTCGTATTAAAATAATACCATATGATACGCATCAACAAACTCTAATGTCACCTAGATAGTCCAATGTCACCACAAGTATCTATGAGTTAATTATACAATACGCATCAAACAATTTCAGATTCATAATACTCAATCCAACACAACGAACCTCAAAGAGTGCCCCAAGATTTCTATCGGAGAACGTAGGACAAGAACGTGCATCAACCCCTATGCATAGATTACCCCAATGCCACCTCGGGAATCCGCAAGTTGAGTACCAAAACATACATCAAGTGAATCGATAGAATACCCCATTGTCACCACGGGTATCCATATGCAAGACATGTATCAAGTGTTCTCAAATCCAATATTCAATCCAACATAACAATATCTAAAAGGGAAAGAGTCAATTCATCATATGATCCGACTATATTAACAAAGCCCGTGATACATCAAGATCGTGACATCTCAAGAACACGAGAGAGAGAGAGAGAGAGAGAGAGAGAGAGAGATTGAACACATAGCTACTGGTACATACCCTTAGCCCCGAGGGTGGACTACTCCCTCCTCGTCATGGCTGTCACCGGGATGATGAAGATGGCCACCGGAGATGATCTACCCTCTCCGGTAGGGTACTGGAACGCCTCCAGATTGGTTTTTTGTTGATACTAAGAATTGCGGTGGCGAAACTTCTCATCTAGGGTTATTTCTGGGGCTTTCTGAATATATAGGATTTTTGAGTGTCGGTTTCACGCGGAGATGTGCCACGAGTGGACCACAACCCACCAGGGCGCGCCAGAGGGGCCTGGCTCGCCCTGGTGGGTTGTGCCCACCTCGTGGATCTCCTGGCCCTCCAACGAAGCTTCTAGTGCCTCTTTTGTTCCAAAAAAAATCGTCAAAAAGTTTCGTTGCATTTCGAGAACTTTGATTTCTACACAAAAAACACCACCACGGTAGTTCTGCTGAAAACAGCGTCAGTCCGGGTTAGTTCCAAAAAATGATATAAAATTGCTATAAGATGATTGTAAAACATCCAAGAATGATAATATAACAGCATGGAACAATCAAAAATTATAGATACGTTGGAGACGTATCAGCATCCCCAAGCTTAATTCATGCTCGTCCCCGAGTAGGTAAATGATAAAAACAGAATTTTTGATGTGGAATGCTGCCTAACATGTTCATCACGTATTCTTTCCTTTTGTAGCATGGACATTTGGGCTTTTAGATGGTTCAAAGCAATAGTCTATATATGAAATGAAGACTTCAATACTCAAGCATATCAACAAGCAACCATGTCTTTCAAAATATCAACACTAAAGAAAGTTATCCCTAGCCCATCATGCTCAATCATTGATCCATTCATGAAACACAATCAAATATTAGCTACACCCAATGCACAAGTATGATCATAGTTCCCCCTAGATGGCACTTTATAAGAGAAGATGGAGACTCAAATTAAAACAAAAATTGCATAAAGTAAATAGATAGGCCCTTCGTAGAGGGAAGTAGGGATTTGTAGAGGTGCCAGAGCTCAAAGCTTAAATTGAGAGAGAAAAGTATTTTGGGTGGCATGCCTTTCATGTCAACGAAAACGACCGAGTAGTTCTCAATACTTTCCATGCTAGATACATCATAGGCGGTTCCCAAACTGAAAATAAAGTTTATTCCTTTTTCCACCATTCTTTCACAATCCATGGCTAGCTGTATCCACGGTTGCCTTCCATACCAACACTTTCCAAGGAATTTATTATTTGACAACATAAAGTAAATTTCTTTTTCATTTCGGGACTGGGCATTTCTATTACCGCCATACTCTCGGGCAATGACAAGTGAATAAACACTCATCTTGAGAATAACACATCTAGCATGGAAAAATATTGTCGACCCCCTACCGCTTTATGAGCGGTACGAGCACACAAAAAGGAAATTCATTTTGAAAATTAGAGATGGCACATACAAATTTGCTTGGAACGACACGGAAATACCGCATATAGGTAGGTATGGTGGACTCATATGGCAAAACTGGGTTTAAGGATTTTGGATGCACAAGTAGTATTTCTACTTAGTACAAGTGAAGGCTAGCAAATAGATTGAGAAGCAACCAACCAAGAAACGAAAATTCACATAAACGGGCATTATGCATAACTAACACCGAATAATGCACCATAAGTAGGATGTAATTTCATTGCATAACTATTGACTTTCGTGCTTGCATAGGGAATCACAAACCTTAATACCAATATTCTTACTAAAGCATAATTACTCACTAACATGAATCACATATTACTATCATCATGTCTCAAAACTATTACAAGGAATCAAGTTTAATTTGTCCAATGATCTTCATGAAAGTTTTTATTATATCCCTCTTGAATATCTATCGCTTTGGGACTAGTTTCATATGTCGCAATTGCTTTTGACAAGCTCAAACAAATTTAAGTGAAGAAAATGAGCATAAAAATTTTCATCTCTCAAAATAATATAAGTGAAGCATGAGAGAATTTCTTCAAAAATTTACTAACTCTCAAATAAATCTAAGTGAAGCATGAGAGTATATGACAAACTACTCCAAAAATATATAAGTGAAGATCAATGAGTAGTCAAACAATTAAGTAGCTATGTGAGGACTCTCTCTCAATAAAGATTTTCAGATCTAAGTATTTTATTAAAACAAGAAACTAAATAAAAATTCATTCCAAGAATAGCACATATCATGTGGACAAATAAAAATTTAGGCTCAACATAGGCTAACCGATATTTGTTTGATGAAGAGAGCTGGGATGTGTAGCATCCCCAAGCTTGAGCTTTTGTATCTCGTTCAATCCTCTCATATCCCGGTTTCACCTAAGTCTCAAAAACTTCATCCACACAAAACTTGAAAAGAACTCATGAGATAGGTTGGTGCAAATAATAATAAATTAACTCTTTCTGTAATACCAAGACAAGTTGCAAAATAATTTTCAAACATAATCTACTGTTTACTATCGTTTCCAAAATTTATATCTACCAATATAGGCTATGGAAACTATAGGATAAGTAGATAACAAAACTATGACAGCAATCTGTCCAAACAGAACAGTCTGTAGCAATCTATTAAACTAGTGTACTTATTTAACTCAAAAAATTATAAAACATTAGGACATGCTAAATAATTAATATTACAATACTGTGTAAAAAATTTAGAAACTTTCCACGTTCCAGTAAAATATGAAAATTCAAACACTATAGCAAAAGTTTTTGTTTTTACACAACACGCATAAAAACATGCAATGCAAGCATCCTAAGGTAATTCTTGGAAGTTTTTATTGAAAACAAGATTATAAATAACACCTAACAGAAAATAAAAAATATATAATGACGATCCAAGCAAAGCACATATTATGTGACGAATAAAAATATAGCTCTAAGTAAGATATACCGATAATGTTGAAGACGAAAGAGGGGATGCCTTCCGGGGCATCCCCAAGCTTAGGCGCTTGAGTCTTCCTTGGATATTACCTTGGGGTTGCCTAGGGCATCCCCAATCTTAGGTTCTTGTAACTCCTTATTCTCCTCATATCGGTATCTCACCCAAAACTTGAAAACTTCAATCACACAAAACTTAACGGAACTTCGTGAGATGGGTTAGTATAGTAAACATAGATCATTCACTTAGGTACTGTAAAGACAAGATTCATAATTATTCCCACATGATACCTGTTGTATTCTATCATTCCCATAATTTATACCACTAAATATAAGCTATGGAAACACTAAAACAAGCAAACTATGCATGCAAAATAGAATCTGTCAAAAACAGAACAGACTGTGAAGATGTGAATGAAAACAATACTTCCCTGACTCTAAAAATTCTGAAAAATTATGAAAAACGGACGAATTTGTATATAAACACTTTGTAAAAATTTCAGATCATTATCAAGCTCCAGTAAAAAATCAAAATTCCTGTACTGGAGTCAAAAGTTTCTGTTTTGGTTCAGCATCAATTCTACTCATCTTGTGACTCATCCCAAAGGCTTTACTTGGCACTTTATTGAAATAAAAGACACAAAACATGATTAATACAGTATCTTAATAATACGAACACACAAAAACAGAAAGGAAAAGTGTTGGGTTGTCTCCCAACAAGCGCTTTTCTTTAATGCGTTTTAGCTAGGCATGATGATTTCAATGATGCTCACATAGGAATAGTATTTGAAACATGCAAAAGAGCATCATGGATCACATGGCAAGCACATTTAAGTCGAACCTACTTCCTATGCATAGGGAGTTTTTGAGCAAACAATTTATGGGAACAAGAATCAACTAGCATAGGAAGGCAAAACAAGCATAACTTCAAAACTTTGAACACATAGAGAGGAAACTTGATATTATTGCAATTCCTACAAGCATATGTTCCTCCCTCATAATAAATTTCAGTAGCATCATGAAGGAATTCAACAATATAACTATCACATAAAGCATTCTTTCATGATTTACAAGCATAGAAAATTTATTACTCTCCTCATAAGCATATTTCTTCTCATTCATAATAGTGGGAGCAAACTCAACAAAATAACTATCATGAGATACTTGATTGACATAACCACATTCAATATTAAAATCATGATAACAAGTTTCATGGTTGTCATGACTCTTTATAGCATACATGTCATCACAATAATCATCATAGATAGGAGGCATGCCATCATCATAATAAATTTGCTCATCAAAACTTGGGGGAATAAAAATATCATCTTCATCAAACATAGCATCCCCAAGCTTGTGGATTTGCATATCATTAGCATCATGGATATTAAGAGAATTCATACTAGCAACATTGCAATCATGTTCATCATTCAAGGTATTCTCATTAAGTATTTTCATAATTTCTTACTCTACCAATTGAGCACAATTTTCTAAATCCTTATTTTCACAAAAGACATTATAAAGACGATACAAATGATGCAACCTAAACTCCATTTTTTGTAGTTTTCTTTTATGGAACCAAACTAGTGAAAAACAAGAAACTAAAAGATTTAATTGCAAGATCTAAATATATACCTTCAAGCACTCACCTCCCCGGCAACGGCACCAGAAGAGAGCTTGATGTCTACTACGCAACTTTATTCTTGTAGACTCGTGTTCGGCCTCCAAGCGCAGAGTTTTGTAGGACAGTAGCAATTTTCCCTCAAGTGGATGACCAAAGGTTTATCAATCTATGGGAGTGTAGGATGAAGATGGTCTCTCTCAAACAACCCTCCAATCAAATAATCCCTCCGTCCCAAAATAAGTGTCACAGATTTAGTACTAAGTTAGTACAAATTTTGTACTAGATCAACGACACTTATTTTGGGACAGAGGGAGTACAAGAAATATCTTGTGTCCCCAACACACCCAATACAATGGCAAATTGTATAGGTGCACTAGTTCGGCGAAGTGATGGTGATACAAGTGCAATATGGATGATAGATATAGGTTTTTGTAATCTGAAAATATAAAAACAGCAAGGTAGCAAGTAACAAAAGTGAGCACAAACGGTATTGCAATGCTTGAACACAAGGCCTAGGGTCCGTACTTTCGCTAGTGCAATCTCTCAACAATGCTAATATAATTGGATCACATAACCATCCCTCAACGTGCAACGAAGAATCACTCCAAAGTTCTTATCTAGCGGAGAACATAAGAAGAAATTGTTTGTAGGGTACGAAACCACCTTAAAGTTATCCTTTCCGATCAATCTATCTAATGTCACCTAGATACCATATGATACGCATCAACCAACTCTAATGTCACCTAGATACTCCAATGTCACCACAAGTATCCATGAGTTAATTATACAATACGCATCAAACAATTTCAGATTCATAATACTCAATCCAACACAAAGAACCTCAAAGAGTGCCCCAAGATTTCTATCGGAGAACGTAGGACAAGAACGTGCATCAACCCCTATGCATAGATTACCCCAATGTCACCTCGGGAATCCGCAAGTTGAGTACCAAAACATACATCAAGTGAATCAATAGAACACCCCATTTTCACCACGGGTATCCATATGCAAGACATATATCAAGTGTTCTCAAATCCAACATTCAATCCAACATGACGATATCTCAAAGGGAAAGATTCAATTCATCACAACATGATAGCAAGGGAATAACATCATATGATCCGATTATATTAACAAAGCGTGTGATACATCAAGATCGTGACATCTCAAGAACACGAGGGAGAGAGATTGAACACATAGATACCGGTACATACCCTCAGCCCCGAGGGTGACTACTCCCTCCTCGTCATGGCCTCCACCGGGATGATGAAGATGGGCACCGGAGATGATCTACCCTCTCCGGCAGGGTACTGGAACGCCTCTAGATTGGTTTTTCGTCGATACAGAGAGTTGCGGCGGCGAAACTTCTCATCTAGGGTTATTTCTGGGGGTTTCTGAATATATAGGATTTTTGAGCGTCGGTTTCACGCGGAGATGGGCCACGAGTGGACCACAACCCACCAAGGCGCGCCAGAGGGGCCTGGCTCGCCCTGGTGGGTTGTGCCCACCTCGTGACTCTCCTGGCCCCGCAACGAAGCTTCTAGTGCCTCTTTTGTTCCAAAAAAATCGTCAAAAAGTTTCGTTGCATCTGGAAAACTTTGATTTCTGCACAAAAAACAACACCATGGTAGTTCTGCTGAAAACAACGTCAATGCGGGTTAGTTCCAAAAAATGATATAAAATTGCTATAAGATGAGTGTAAAACATCCAAGAATGATAATATAACAGCATGGAACAATCAAAAATTATAGATACGTTGGAGACGTATCAGCATGCGATTAGTACTTTGATTTATGATAAACTAATAAAACTTTGCAATAAGTACATGAGTTATTTATGACTAATGTGAAACCATGGACATACGCAATCTCACCTTTTCATAATTTGCTAGCCTCTTCGGTACCGTGCATAGCCCGTTCTCACCTCGAGGATCGATGCAACTTTCGCTAGTACATCCAAACCGCGTGACATGATACGCTCTGTTGCACATAAGCCTTATTATATCTTCCTCAAAAAAGCCACCATACCTACCTATCATGGCATTTCCATAGCCATTCCGAGATATATTGCCATGCAAATTCCATCGTCACTTCACATGACTAGTTCGTTCATCGTCATATTGCTTTGCATGATCATATAGAGCTGACATAGTATTTGTGGCAAAGCCACCTTCATAATGTTTTTGATACATGTCACGCTAGATCATTGCACATCGTGGTACACTGCCAGAGGCATTCACACAGAGTCATATCTTCATATCAGTTCTCCATGTTGAGTTGTAAGTAAATAAAAGTGTGATGATCATCATTGTTAGAGCATTGTCCCAGTGAGGAAACAATGATGGAGACGATGATTCTCCCATAAGTCAAGATGAGACTCCGGATGAAAATAAAGATGGGGGAGGCCAAATGAGCCCGCCATCCATTCAAAAAAATGAGAGAAGGGACTTTGCTACTATCCTTTACCACACTTGTGCCTCAAAGTGGCACCATGTTCCTCATGTAGAGAGTCTCATTATATATCACTTTCATATGCTAGTGGGAATTACCTATTCATTATTTCAAACTTGGCTTGTATATTCCAATGACGGGCTTCCTCAAATGCCCGAGGTCTTCATGAGCAAGCAAGTTGGATGCACACCCCACTTAGCTTCATTTGAGCTTTCATACACTTATAGCTCTAGTGCATCATTTGCATGGCAATCCCTACTCCTTACGTTGACATCTATCGATGGGCATCTCCATAGCCCATTGGTACGCCTAGTTGATGTGAGACTATCTTCTCCACTTCCTACCCCTTTGATATCTACCACCATACTCTATTCCACCTAAATGCTATGTCCAATGGCTCACGCTCATGTATTGCGTGAAGAATAAAAAGTTGATGCATATTGAAAAAGTACGAACCAATTTCCTGACTTGGACACCGTGGTGCTTAACATTTGTATTAGTGTGGTGAAGATGGAGCCATATCTTGCTAATACAATAAGATGAATGGGGGGTAAACATTTCTTGAGAATCGTATACTTTTAGGAATTAACAATTCTGTTTCTTACACATTGAATATTGCTATGTTATTATTTGTTCATTCATCTTTTCTCAATGATCATACTTGAATAAGATTATATAGTGGATAGCATGTCACATCAAAAATTCTGTTTTTATCATTTACCTACTCGAGGACGAGCAGGAATTAAGCTTGGGGATGCTTGATACGTCTCCAACGTATCTATAATTTTTTATTGTTCCATGATGATATATTATCATTCTAGGATACTTTTTGGGTCATTATTTACCAATTTATAATATTTTTGAGCACTAACCTATTGATCGAGTGCCTAGTGCCAGTTGCTGTCTTCTACGTGTTTTTATCTTTGCAGGTTTACTGTACCAAATGAAGTCCAATTGCCACGAAACTTTTTGATGATTTTTTCTGGACTATCTAAAGACCTAGAAGCTTTGGAAGGAAGCCGAGAGGCGCACGAGGGCCCCACCACACATCAGGGCGCGCCCTGGGGGGCGCCCTCATATGTGGTGGCCCCCTCTGGCACCTCCCGATGTCCCTCTTTGGCCTATAAATTCTCTAATATTCTGAAAACCCTAGAGGCAGTCCCGAAACCCTTTTTCTGCCGCTGCAAGTTTCTCTTCTGTCGCGAGGCCATCTGGAGCTCCGTTTCGGCACCCTGGCGGAGGGGGGATCGATCACGGAGGGCCTCTTCATCAACCTTGCTGCCCTCATGATGATGTGTGAGTAGTTCACCACAGACCTGCGGGTCCATGATGTCTACTACGCAACTTTATTCTTGTAGACTTTGTTGGGCCTCCAAGCGCAGAGTTTTATAGGACAGTAGCAATTTTCCCTCAAGTGGATGACCTAAGGTTTATCAATCCGTGGGAGGTGTAGGATGAAGATGGTCTCTCAAACAACCCTGCAATCAAATTCAAGAAATCTCTTGTGTCCCCAACACACCCAATACAATGGCAAATTGTATAGGTGCACTAGTTCGGTGAAGAGATGGTGATACAAGTGCAATATGGATGGTAGTTATAGGTTTTTGTAATCTGAAAATATCAAAACAGCAAGGTAGCAAGTGACAAAAGTGAGCACAAACGGTATTGCAATGCTTGAAAACAAGGCCTAGGGTCCGTACTTTCGCTAGTGCAATCTCTCAACAATGCTAATATAATTGGATCACATAACCATCCCTCAACGTGCAACGAAGAATCACTCCAAAATTCTTATCTAGCGGAGAACATAAGAAGAAATTGTTTGTAGGGTACGAAATCAGCTTACAGTTATTCTTTCCGATCGATCTATTCAAGAGTTCGTACTAAGATAACATCAAGTTATCCTTTCCGTTCAATCTATCTAAGAGTTCGTACTAGAATAACACCATATGATACGCATCAACCAACTCTAATATCACCTAGATACTCCAATGTCACCACAAGTATCCATGAGTTAATTATACGATACACATCAAACAATTTCAGATTCATAACACTCAATCCACACAAAGAACCTCAAAGAGTGCCCCAAGATTTCTATCGGAGAAACTAGGACAAGAACGTGTATCAACCCCTATGCTTAGATTACCCCAATGTCACCGCGGGAATCCGCAAGTTGAGTACCAAAACATATATCAAGTGGATCAATTGAACAGCCCATTGTCACCACGGGTATCCGCATGCAAGACATATATCAAGTGTTCTCAAATCCAATATTCAATCCAACATAACGATATCTCAAAGGGAAAGATTCAATTCATCACAACATGATAGCAAGGGAATAACATCATGTGATCCGACTATATTAACAAAGCCCGTGATACATCAAGATCGTGACATCTCAAGAACACGAGAGAGAGAGAATGAACACATAGATACTGGTACATACCCTCAGCCCCAAGGGTGGACTACTCCCTCCTCGTCATGACCTCCGCCGGGATGATGAAGATGGCCACCGGAGATGGATTACCCTCTCCGGCAGGGTACTGGAATGCCTCCAGATTGGTTTTTCGTCGATATAGAGAGTTGCGGCGGCGGAGCGGAGAGTCTAGGGTTATTTTTTGGGGTTTCCGAATATTTGGGAATTTATAGGCATCGGAGGCGGTGGAGGGGGTGCCCGAGGTGCCCAGCACCCACCAGGGCGCGCCAGGGGGCCTCTAGCGCGCCCATGTGGGTGCTGGTCACCCTGGGCCCCCTCTTCTGGTGTTCTTTGGACCATCTGGTTTCTTCTGGTCCGTAAAAAATCCACAAAAATCCCCGCAACATTTCATCTCTGTTTGGTACTGATTTTCTGTGAAGTAAAAAACAAGCAAAAACAGCAACTGGCACTTTGGCACTATGTCAATAGGTTAGTCCCAAAAAATGATATAAAGTTGTAATAAAATGATTGTAAAACATCCAAGAATGATAATATAACAGCATGGAACAAGCAAAAATTATAGATACGTTGGACACGTATCAGCATCCCCAAGCTTAATTCCTACTCGTACTCGATTAGGTAAATGATAAAAACAGAATTTTTGATGTGGAATGCTGCCTAACATGTTCATCATATTCTTTTCTTCTTTGTATAGCATGGACATTTGGACTTGTAAATGATTCAAAGCAATAGTCTAGTTTTAACATAATGACTTCAATACTCAAGCATGTCAACAAGCAACCATGTCTTTCAAAATATCAACACTAAAGAAAGTTATCCCTAGCCCATCATGCTCAATCACTGATCCATTCAGGAAACACACTAAAATATTAACTATGCCCAATGCTCAAGTACAATCATAGTGCCCCCTAGTTGGTGCTTATAAGAGAAGATGGAGACTCAAAGCAAAAAATGAAAATTGCATAAAGTAAATAGATAGGCCCTTCGTAGAGGGAAGTAGGGATTTTTAGGGGTGCCAAAGCTTAAGGTTTAAATTGAGAGAGAGAAATATTTTGGGTGGCATGCTTTTCCTGTCAACGAAAACGACAAAGTAGCTCACAATACTTTCCATGCTAGATATATCATAGGCGGTTCTCAGACAGAAAATAAAGTTTATTCCTTTCCACCAAACTTTCACTTTCCATGGCAGGCCGTATCCACGGTTGCCTTCCATACCAACACTTTCCAATG
Source organism: Elymus sibiricus (assembly GCA_039707655.1). Taxonomy (NCBI): domain Eukaryota; kingdom Viridiplantae; phylum Streptophyta; class Magnoliopsida; order Poales; family Poaceae; genus Elymus; species Elymus sibiricus. Next base: position 392,900,246 of record CM077665.1, on the reverse strand, counting down.
GATTTTTGACAACATAAAGTAAAAAAAAAATCTTTTTCATTTCGGGAATGGGCATCCCTATTACCGCCGCACTCTCGTGCAATGACAAGTGAATAAACACTCGTCTTGAGAATAACACATCTAGCATGGAAAAATATTGGACACTCCCCACCGTTTCATGAGCAGTACGGGCACACAAAAGAGAAAATTTATTTTGAAAATTTAGAGATTGCACATACAAATTTGCTTGGAACGGCATGGAAATACCGCATATAGGTAGGTATGGTGGACTCATAAGGCAAAACTTGGTTTAAGGATTTTGGATGCACAAGTAGTATTTCTACTTAGTACAAATGAAGGCTAGCAAATAGATTGGGAAGCAAGCAAACCAAGAAACGAAAAAACACATAAGTGCGCATTGAACATAACTAACACCGAATAATGCACCACAAGTAGGATGTAACTTCATTGCATAACTATTGACTTTCGTGCATGCATAGGGAATCACAAACCTTAACACCAATATTCCTACTAAGCATAATTACTCACTAACATGACTCACATATTACTATCATCATGTTTCAAAACTATTACAAGGAATCAAGTTTAATTTGTCCAATGATCTTCATGAAAGTTTTTATTATATCCTCCTTGGATATCTATCACTTTGGGACTAGTTTCATATATTGCCATTTCTTTTTGGCAAGCTCAATCAAATTTAAGTGAAGCACATGAGCAAATGACAAGCTACTCTCAAAAGATATAAGTGAAGATCAATGAGTAGGTAAACAATCAAGTAGCTATGTGAGGGCTCTCTCTCTCAATAAATATTTTCAGATCTGAGTATTTTATTAAACAGCAAGCAAAAGAAAAATAGCACTCCAAGAATAGCACGCATCATGTGAACGAATAAAAATTTAGGCTCAACATAGGCTAACCGATAATTGTTGATGAAGAGAGGTGAGATGCGTAGCATCCCCAAGCTTAGATGCTTGAGACTGCTTGAAATATTTACTTGGGGTGCCTTGGGAATCCCCAAGCTTGAGCTTTTGTATCTCGTTCAATCCTCTCATATCCCGGTTTCACCTATTCTCAAAAACTTCATCCACACAAAACTCGAAAAGAACTCGTGAGATAGGTTAGTACACATAAAAACAAATCGACACTTCATGTACTGCCAAGACAAGTTGCACAATAATTTTTAAACATCATCTACTATTTACTATCGTTTCCACAATTTATATCTACCAATATAGGCTATGGAAACTATAGGATAAGTAGATAACAAAACTATGACAGCAATCTGTCCAAACAGAACAGTCTGTAGCAATTTATGAAACCAGTGTACTTATGTAACTCAAAAACTTATGAAAATTTAGGACATGCTAAGAAATTTATATGAAAACACTGTGTAAAATTTTCAGAAACTTTCCACGTTCCAGTAAAATATGAAAATTCAAACACTACAGAAAAAGTTTCTGTTTTTACACAGCACACATCAAACATGCAATGCAAGCATCCTAAAGCAATTCTTGGAACTTTTTATTGAAAAAAAGATTATAAATAACACCTAACAGAAATCAACAAAATAAAATGACACTCTAATTAAAACACATATTATGTGACGAATAAAAATATAGCTCCAAGTAAGATATACCGATAGTGCTGAAGACGAAAGAGGGGATGCCTTCCGGGGCATCCCCAAGCTTAGGCGCTTGAGTCTTCCTTGGATATTACCTTGGGGTGCCTTGGGAATCCCCAAGCTTAGGTTCTTGTCAGTTCTTATTCTCCTCATATCGGTGTCTCACCCAAAACTTGAAAACTTCAATCACACAAAACTTAACGGAACTTCGTGAGAAGGGTTAGTGTAATAAAGATAAATCATTCACTTAGGTACTGTCAAGACAAGATTCATAATTGTTCCCATATGATACCTACTGTATTCTATCATTCCCATAATTTATACCACTAAATATAAGCTATGGAAACACTAAAACAAGCAAACTATGCATGCAAAACAGAATCTGTCAGAAACAGAACAGTGTGTGAAGATCTGTAGTGTAGCCATACTTCCATGTCTCTAAAAATTCTGAAACATTAGTAAAACCTGAATAATTTGTATGTTAATACTGTGTAAAAATTTCAGATCATTGTCATGCTCCAGTAAAAAATGACAATTCCTGTACTGGAGTCAAATGTTTCTGTTTTGGTTCAGCATCAATTCTACTCATCTTGTGAGTCATCCCAAAGGATTTACTTGGCAGTTTATTGAAATAAAGGACACAAAACATGATTAATACAGTAGCTTAATCATATGAACATGCAAAAACAGAAAGTAAAAGTGTTGGGTTGTCTCCCAACAAGCGCTTTTCTTTAATGCCTTTTAGCTAGGCATGATGATTTCGATGATGCTCACATAAGAATAGTATTTGAAGCATGCAAGGGAGCATCATGAATCTCATGGCAAGCACATTTAAGTCTAACCCACTTCCTATGCATAGCGATTTTGTGAGCAAATAATTTATAGGAACAAGAATCAACTAGCATAGGAAGGCAAAACAAGCATAACTTCAAAACTTTGAACACATAGAGAGGAAACTTGATATTATTGCAATTCCTACAAGCATATGTTCCTTCCTCATAATAATTTTAAGTAGCATCATGAAGGAATTTCACAACATAACTATCACATAAATGATTCTTTTCATGATGCACAAGCATAGAATTTTTATTACTACCCACACAAGCAAAATTCTTCTCATTCAAAGTAGTGGGAGCAAACTCAACAAAATAACTATCATGAGACACTTTATTGACATAACCACATTCAATATTAAAATCATGATGACAAGTTTCATGGTTACTATCACTCTTTACAGCATACATGTCATCATCATAATCATCATAGATAGGAGGCATGCCATCATCATAATAGTTTTGCTCATCAAAACTTGGGGTACTAAAAATATCATCTTTATCAAACATAGCATCCCCAATCTTGTGGCGTTGCATATCACTAGCATCATGAATATTTAGAGAATTCATACTAGCAATATTGCAATCATGCTCATCATTCAAGAAATTCTCATTAAGTATTTTCATAAATTCTTCCTCTACCAATTGAGCACAATTTTCCAAACCATCATTTTCACGAAAGACATTAAAAAAGACAAACCAATTGATGCAACCTAAACTCCATTTTTTGTAGTTTTCTTTTATAAAACCAAACTAGTGAAAAACAAGAAACTAAAAGATTTAATTGCAAGATCTAAATATATACCTTCAAGCACTCACCTCCCCGGCAACGGTGCCAGAAAAAGAGCTTGATGTCTACTACGCAACTTTATTCTTGTAGACTTTGTTGGGCCTCCAAGCGCAGAGTTTTGTAGGACAGTAGCAATTTTCCCTCAAGTGGATGCCCTAAGGTTTATCAATCCGTGGGAGGTGTAGGATGAAGATGGTCTCTCTCAAACAACCCTGCAATCAAATACAAGAAATCTCTTGTGTCCCCAACACACCCAATACAATGACAAATTGTATAGGTGCACTAGTTCGGCGAAGAGATGGTGATACAAGTGCAATATGGATGGTAGGTATAGGTTTTTGTAATCTAAAAATATCAAAACAACAAGGTAGCAAGTGACAAAAGTGAGCACAAACGGTATTGCAATGCTTGAAAACAAGGCCTAGGGTCCATACTTTCGCTAGTGCAATCTCTCAACAATGCTAATATAATTGGATCACATAACCATCCCTCAACGTGCAACGAAGAATCACTCCAAAATTCTTATCTAGCGGAGAACATCAGAAGAAATTGTTTGTAGGGTACGAAACCACCTTAAAGTTATTCTTTCCGATCGATCTATTCAAGAGTTCGTACTAAGATAACATCAAGTTATCCTTTTCGTTCAATCTATCTAAGAGTTCGTACTAGAATAACACCATATGATACGCATCCACCAACTCTAATGTCACCTAGATACTCCAATGTCACCACAAGTATCCATGAGTTAATTATACGATACACATCAAACAATTTCAGATTCATAACACTCAATCCACACAAAGAACCTCAAAGAGTGCCCCTTTCTATCGGAGAAACTAGGACAAGAACGTGTATCAACCCATATGCTTAGATTACCCCAATGTCACCGCGGGAATCCGCAAGTTGAGTACCAAAACATATATCAAGTGAATCAATTGAACACCCCATTGTCACCACGGGTATCCGCATGCAAGACATATATCAAGTGTTCTCAAATCCAATATTCAATCCAACATAACGATATCTCAAAGGGAAAGATTCAATCATCACAACATGATAGCAAGGGAATAACATCATGTGATCCGACTATATTAACAAAGCCCGTGATACATCAAGATCGTGACATCTCAAGAACACGAGAGAGAGAGATTGAACACATAGCTACTGGTACATACCCTCAGCCCCAAGGGTGGACTACTCCCTCCTCGTCATGGCCTCCGCCGGGACGATGAAGATGGCCACCAGAGATGGATTACCCTCTCCGGCAGGGTACTGGAATGCCTCCAGATTGGGTTTTCGTCGATACAGAGAGTTGCGGCGGTGGAGCGGAGAGTCTAGGGTTATTTTCTGGGGTTTCCGAATATTTGGGAATTTATAGGCGTCGGAGGCGGTGGAGGGGGTGCCCGAGGTCCCCAGCACCCACCAGGGCGCGCTAGGGGGCCTTTGGCGCACCCATGTGGGTGCTGGCCACCCTGGGCCCCCTCTTCTGGTGTTCTTTGGACCATCTGGTTTCTTCTGGTCCGTAAAAAATCCACAAAAATCCCCGCAGCGTTTCATCTCTGTTTGGTACTGATTTTCTACGAAGTAAAAAAAAAGCAAAAACAGCAACTGGCACTTTGGCACTATGTCAATAGGTTAGTACCAAAAAATGATATAAAGTTGTAATAAAATGATTGTAAAACATCCAAGAATGATAATATAACAACATGGAACATGCAAAAATTATAGATACGTTGGAGACGTATCGGTCCATAGCTAGTACCTAGATGGCAATCTTTCTCTCTTATGATCTTCAATACAATGGTCATCGCATCTTCGCTTTGATCTATCCGATGTAATCCTATTGTGCGGTGTGTTTGCTGGGATCCGATGAATTGTGGGTTTATGTTCAGATTATTCATGAAAAGTATTTGAGATGCCTCTGAATTATATTATCTCTTAAGTGCATGATCATTATAGCTTCGCAATGCTCTCCGATCTATTGATATGCTTTGGCCAAGTAGATTGATATTTCATCGGTGGGAGTGGTGCGTTGTGGTAGGTTCAACCTGGCAAATTTCTATATACCGGTGACAAAGTAGGGAACACTATGCGTCTTTGTGTTGTTGATACTAAGGATAAAATGATGGGGTTCATTCATGTTTGAGTTTACTTTGTCTACAGCATGTCATCGTTCTCCAAGCATTACTCTATTTTACTTAATACTCTAGATGCATGCTGGATAGCGGTCGATGAGTGGATTAATAGTAATAGGTGCAGGCAGGAGTCAGCCTATTTGCTTATGGACGTGATGCCTATATATACATGATCATTGCCGTGAACATCGTATAACTATCCGCTTTTCTATCAATTGACCAACAGTAATTTGTTTACCCACCGTATGCTGCCTACATGAGAGATGTCGCTAGGGAACACTATGGCCCACGGGTCTATTCACTTATATATTCATAAACGCTATATTTACCTTGCTGCCTTTATTTACTTTTTATTTATTTTACAATTTATATTTATCAACAATTATCTACACAACTCATTTGCTTGCAAATAACGAGATCAAGGGGATTGACAACCCTCTTGCCCACGTTGGGTGCAAGTCGTTTGTTCATTTGTGTGCAGCTGCTGAAGACGGTTGATGATTGATATTCCTATTGGTTTGATAAACCTTGGTTTCATAACTGAGGGAAATACTTATCCGCTTTGTGATGTAATTACCCGTTCCTCTTCACGGAAAACCCAACGCAGATCACAAGTATCAAACATCTACGTGAACATCATCATCATTATTATCATTTTCATTATCACTTGGTGCATGTTCACTACCAGACTGTGTCTCAACATCAGAAATAGAAACATCATTATGTTTCTCAGCAGGTTTTTCTATAATAGGTTCACTAGAAGCATGCAAGGTTCTATCATTTTTATTTTTATTTTTCTTTTTCTTCTTAGATGAACTAGGTGCATCATCATTAATTCTCTGATAATCTTGTTCAATTATTTTTGGGTGGCCCTCGGGGTAAAGAGGTTCCTGAGTCATTCTGCCTCCTCTGGTCATTACTCTAACAGCTAGTGGCGAAGGCAGGAATATTTTTCAGGTGTGGCGGAATTTATGAATGAAAAACCATACTATATAGCATAAATATGCAAGAGCTCTGAAGAATGCTATTTGTATGTAATATTATGTTCAACAAATACAACCCAAATGCAGAAATTATGTATTGTCACTCAAAATATATGTCTCACTAGATGGAGTTTCTTTTTACTCAATGAAAATTACATGGATGACAGATCACCAATTTATTGTCTATATTAACTACACAAACATAAAGAAAATTGGCAAAATATAGAAACAATAGATAAATCATGAATTAGTGAGTAGTGGAATACAATCGCAGAAAACACATTCTACAAGTCTAGTTAGTTAAAAAGTCTACATTTCCATGAGGAAGCTTCACTTCCATTAAGCAGACAAAGAAGTTTCGTGATCAAAAGGGGTTGTGTTTAGCAGGCGTAATCTCTGATTTTTTTTGGCTAAATATAATCATTAGCAATTTTATTACGTACAGACAGTGTACTCTACTTCTTAAGGGGCATGTGTAGTGCACTCAAGCAACATGTTGAGATGGCCAGCTGGACGCACAGCTCACCTAAAATCAAACACGTACTACAGGAGTATGCCAGTGTATTAGTATATAACTAGTATTTGAACCAAATTTTAGGTGTGGCGGGCGCCAAATCTTGCCAGATTGCTGGCTTCGCCCTGCTAACAGCATGATCATTCATATTATCATTTATTTCAGCAAGCAAATCATTTTGTGACTTAGCAACTTGGTCTAGTTGGGTGTGAACCATAGAAACATGTTTACCTAGACCCTTAACATCATTAGCAATTCTAAACATCAAGTCACTTAAGCGGGCTATCATCATAGCATTACGTCTTAATTGATCTTTGACATACTTATTGAAATACTCTTGCTTAACAATGTAATTATCAAATTAATCCATGCATTGACTAGGAGTCTTAGTATAAGGTATATCAGTTTCATTAAAGGTATGGAGAGAATTTACCTCTGCTACCTGTGTCGGGGTGTCAAGTCCATGTATTTCTTTGATAGGTGGTAATTTCTTGACATCTTCAGTTTTAATACCTCTGTCTTTCATAGTTCTTTTTGCTTCTTGCATATCTTCAGGACTGAAAAATAGAATGCATCTCTTCTTTTGAATAGGTTCCGGCGGTGGTTAAGGAAGTGTCCAATCATTAACATTTTGCAATATGTTATTCAATAGTTCTTCAGCTTGTCCAACAGTTCTTTCGCTGAAAACACAACCAGCACAACTATCTAGGAAGTCCCTAGAAGCATCGGTTAGTCCATTATAAAAGATATCAAGTATTTCATTTTTCTTAAGAGGATGATCAGGCAAAGCTCTAAGTAACTGGATAAGCCTCCCCAAGCTTGAGGGAGATTCTCTTCTTCAATTTGCACAAAGTTAAATATTTCATGTAAGGCAGCTTGTTTCTTATGAGCAGGAAAATATTTCTCAGAAAAATAATAAAGCATATCCTGGGGACTACGCACACAACCAGGAGCAAGATAAAGAAACCATTCTTTGGCCTCGCCTTTTAGCGAGAAGGGGACAAGCTTAAGGATATAGTGGTAGCGTATCTTTTCCTCACTAGTAAATAAAGCAGCAATATCATTCAACTTCATGAGATGTTTGACAACAGTTTCAGTTTCATAACCATGGAAAGGATCAGACTCTACTATAGGAATCAATTCATGGTCTATGGAGAATTCACAATCCTTATCAGTGACAAATATAGGATAAGTAGCAAATTTAGGATCATGTTTCATTTTCTCCATCATAGATTTTTCTTTTAGTTTGCATAGTAGTTTCTTCAAATCATCTCTATTCTCACAAGCAAGAAAATCCCTAGCTACCTCTCCATCCATAACATAACCTTCAAGTACGTAAGGTAATTCATATCTATTAGGAGAGCAAGGTGTAACAGGTGATTCAAAATCTTCATCGGTTTCAGCATTCTCAAGTTCTCTAGCTTTAGCAATATGAGCATCAAGTAATTCACTCAGTGGCATAGTTTCAGTTTCATAATGTGTAGCAATAGTATCATCATTAATTTCAGAAGTAGCATCATCAAGTTCATGTGAAAAATCAGGACGATCAACAGGTGGTGTAACAAGCTGATTCAAAACAGTAGGTGAATCAAAAGCAGAGCTAGATGACAGTTCCTTCCCTCCTCTCGTGCGAGAGGGGATGATCTTAGTTCGAGTATCTTCCAGATTCTTCATAGTAGCAATTGGATATACTCAAGTTAATACAATAAATAGCTATGATCCCTGGCATCGGCGCCAGAATAAGGTCTTGATAACCCACAAGTATAGGGGATCGCAACAGTCTTCGCGGGTAGTATTTCACCCTGATTTATGGGCCTTAGCAGTTGAGTTGTCAATTCAACCACACCTGAGATATCTCTTTGTAGCAAAGTGTTAGTAGCACGACAAGTAATAGTAGTAACAATAGTAACAGTGACAGTGATAGCAGCAATTATGTAGTAGTTGTGACAGTAGTAGCAGCAATAGTAACTTAGCAAGATTCAGTATATGTAAAGCATAGGAACGTGGATCGGTGATGGATAATAATTTAGATGAGATCAATCATGTAACAGTTACACACTAGGGCGACACAGAACTAGCTCCAATTCATCAATGTAATGTAGGCATGTATTCCGTATATAGTCATACGTGCTTGCGATAAGAACTTGTATGACAGCTTTTGTCCTACCCTCCCATGGCAGCGGGGTCCTATTGGAAACTAAGGGATATTAAGGCCTCCTTTTAATGGAGAACCGGAACACAGCATTAACACATGGTGAATACATGAACTCCTCAAACTACGACAATATCCGGAAAGAATCCCAATTATTGTCACATTGGGGTATGCGGATCAAGAAACGTAATAGGTGCATACAACTTACAAGATAGTATCCAATCACTCTTATATTCATGAAAACATAATAGGTTCAGATCTGAAAACATGGCACTCGGGCCCTAGTGAAAAGCATTAAGCATAGCAAAGTCATAGCAACATCAATCTCAGAACATAGTGGACACTACGGATCAAGCCCTATCAAACTTAACTCGATTACATGATCAATCTCATCCAATCCCATCACCGTCCAGCAAGCCTACAAAGGAATTACTCACTCCCGGTGGTGAGCATCATGGCGGGGTTGATGAAGAAGGGTTGGTGATGACGACGGCGACGAATCCCCCTCTCCGGAGCCCCAAACGGACTCCAGATCAGCCCTCCCGAGGAAGAACAGGAGGTGGCGGTGGCTTCGTCTCGTTAAATGCGATGAAATCTTCTCTCTGATTTTTTTCTCCGAAGATGTGAATTTATAGGAGTGGAATTAGGGTCGGGGGAGCCACGTGGGGCCCACAAGCCATCAGGGCGCGCCCAGGGGGTGGGCGCGTGCTGTTGGCTCGTGGCCCACATGCAGCACCCCTCCGGTGGATCTTCGTTCCATAATTCATTATTTATTCTAAAAATAATTCACAAAAAGTTTCATCCAATTCCAGGAATTTTTATTTCTGCATAAAAATAACACCAAGGTAGTTCTGCTGAAAACAACGTCAGTTCAGGTTAGTTCCATTCAAATCATCCAAATTAGAGTCCAAAAGCAGAGCAAACGTGTTTGGAAAAGTAGATACGTTGGAGACGTATCAGCGGACTGGCCCCCCACGGATGCGCGAGGAAATTTGTGGGTTGTCGTTAGAGATGCCCTTACAAAGTATCTCGCTAGGAGGAGAAAAGGTAGGTGGGGACCATGCATGTGGTGGGATTTTGTGGCATGGTGTCAGGTTGGAAGGACAGAGAGCAGGACCACTCCGAGCCTTTTGGTTGGTCAAGTGGATGTCCGGACTCTGGTATAATGAAGGAAGAGAGATTTCACGTGAAAATATACTATATTGGACATCTTTTATGATTTGAGCCCCCATTAATTATTTCCAAACTTGATCAAGTAGTTGATGTTGGACAAGGAAGACAACGTAATGGTTTATGTTCTCTTATATTCACATAGAAGCTATATTGTCATGAATCCTCTAACATGTGGTACTTGCTCATAACCATTTGCTAGCTAAAGCTTCGTATTAAGTAGAGATACTAGTGCATCCAGAAACCCTTAAACCCAGTTTCTTGCCATGAGAGTCCACCATACCTACCTATTGATTGAATAAAATCCTTCAAGTAAGTTGTCATCGGTGCAAAGAAATAAAAAATTGCTCCTAAATATGTATGATCTTTTATTGTAAGGGAAAATAAGCTTGTATGAACTTCTGATGGTAACGCGGTAAAATCGATGGACTCCATAATAAAGATTGCTATCAGAAGGGACAATATAAAGTCATGTTCCTTTACATTAAGAGATTGCACACCCAAAGAAATCAAAAAGCGCATGACTACATCATTCGAAATTTTGTTCAGGCCAAACTGTCACATATGTGTCTTTTTCGGGCCAAACTGTCACATATGTGTCATTTTCTTGCAGTGCTAGGGACCGAGTTCTTGGATACATCATTCGAGATTGAGCATGCAAAGCGCATGTCTGGTTTAAGGCCCCCCTTGACGGATACCCAAAACTGCAGGTATTTCTAGGGGCCATAAGCCGATTTTTAATTTGCTTTCTTTCGTGCAATCGAGCAATTGGTGGGATACCCCTAGTCGTTCAACTTATAACGGAGCCAATACAAGGGGTTGACCCTGGACATGGGCAACCACTACCTTGGAAAGATTGGAACGGACTTTCGATTCGGTTCTTGACTAAGTCACGTAGCTTCTTGGACTTAAATGTAGATAGGGAAGTGTCGTTGCCGATTTGTACCCGGCAGTTTGGGCATATCATGTGCTTGGCTGGCCTATAAGTGATGCTCATGTGCAATGGCGGGAGCTTGGTCCAGAAATCTGGGCGGGCCGGCTGTAGAAAATAACTACATGGATCGTATTTTCATGGTCAAAAATACGTGTACAGTGCAAAAAGTTGCACGGGCTGGGCGGGCCATGGCCACTTCGGCCTTGCCGTAGCTCCACCACTACTCATGTGTGTGGGCTAGTTGGTGCAATCTATTCTAGTAGTCGTGTCTTTTATGGACAACTTGAACTTTGTTGACCTTCATAGAAACAAATTTAATAACCTTAATAATTAAACTTGCCAACCGTGTAAGTGTGTTGTGGGTTTTCCCTCGTGGAAGATGTGAGGGGAGGACAAGGTAGTATTTACAACAAAATCAATTAGTTTGACAGAAGTGACCGCTTCCTTTCCTACCTAATGTAATGGATCCATGCCGTGGTATATTAGCATACTAGCCTGAGTCTAAAAAGAGGGTAGTACACCGTAGTCTATAGTGCAGAGTACTCTGGTGCATACACAGTACTTATGGGGCGCTACAGGCCCAAATTCAGGAGAGGCTGCTTGGACATGTCCTTGTTTACGGAGGCACACATGCTTTCGTGAGACAGGTCAGACTAGGTCTCGTCTCCACCACTGTTAGCTGGTGCTCTACTGCAGCAGTGATCGGCGTGAGGTCGTGTTCCTTCTGATTGAAGCAGTGGAACATTAGCCACCGGCTGTGACACAGCATAGGCGCAGGCCTCCTATCATGTCCTGTATTCTGGCTCCTCCGGTATAGAGTTGCACTTCGTACAAAGTACCGTCCTTCCTTGTAAATGCGACGAGCGGCAATACGACGGGTGGAACGTACTGTATGATGCATGCATGCATGTTCCTATTCTCACGTATTGTACTGCGTTGTACAAAGAGCTTACGTGCGTAGCCGGGCTAGCGGCCCTAGGGCGTACCGTGTACGTACGTTGGAATGGAGTGGTAACAGGCTTGGTAATTTGATGTACTCTGCCGTCGTCAGGACAAACGCACGAACGTGGTCGATCGATCGATCGCCTCGCCTCGCCTGTGAACCGGGTGACTGGTAAACGTCAGGTACGGGTTTACCCGATCGATGTGGCGTGCGTATACGTGGTATGCAGGCAGTGCAGGACCTGCTTTCTTTCCATCTTTTGTTTACATCAAAAAAATAGTGCTTTCTTTCCATCTTAATCTTACGGTGAAACGCATGCGCGAACCATTCTGCAGCATAAATATAGTAAATCTTTCGAAGCAAGGGATCGAGCAGGCGCAAATATTGGTGCGGCCGTCCGTCTGGTGGAACAAAAAGGGTTTTTTGGCCACGCATGTTTCTCCATATAGGTAAACGACCACGGTGCGTCTATCAGATTCCTATCTGGCTATCTCTCAGTTGTGTGCATTACGCTGGCCACCTTGGTCACAGCCACAAGAACCAAACTGGGGGTAGAGTCTCGAACAAGCACGCGCAGGTTCTGAAATCCGAAATGGGTCGTCGAGCTACTCCTAAAACATCGCTAGCGAGCCACGCACGAGCAAGTGAACGCGACGGCCTCGCGTGAATCTGGACCGTTGGATTGTGCACGCGGAGCAAACGACGGTCGTCGATTCTCGGGCCCTACGTAGTACCACGACTTTACCTGCCCGATCCCAAATAGGAGTAGCTGGCAGTAGGCCGGCTGCGCCGCGCTCGTGCCGAGCAAGCACGGAGGCCGGTCGGTCGCGCTCGCGGCGCGGCATGGCTCGATTCGGCTCGGCTCCGTTCGGTAGCTCAGCCGAGCCGCGAGCCGAAACGGGCACGGGACGGGATGACGGGTCGTCCTGGCGCGGCCGCGTGGACCCTGCTGTCCGGTTGGCTTCGTCGCCCCCGATAAAGCCGCTGCCGGCGCTGCCGCCGGCGCAGGGGAAGCCTCTCTCTTTCCCCGCACGGTCCGCTGCTTCTACTGCCGCTGCTCTGATAAACAATTTTCTGGAGGCAAAAGCTGGCACTTCGCTCACACACACTCGTAACACCAAAGTGTGTTACGATTTTATTTTATTGGTTTTGCTAAAACACATCTAGATTTGAGATAAGTATTACACATCTAAGTCCTATAGCATTTTTATTTTATTTACTGCTAGATACTCCTAGATATATAGGCCGCCTGCGTCCGTGGCGCGTAGACGCCCCGTCCGACGTATGGTTCTGCCAGCATCGCTGAGCTGAGCTGTGGCGTAGTACTCGTTTTGCAGCGGCAGCGGGTGCGTTATGTTTGCATTGATCGCGATCCGCATCCCGCACGCTACCAGCTCCTGGCGTCGTGGTCCACGGGGTCCGAGGCGAACGGTCAGCCGATGCCCGAAACAGAAATGGATCGCCTGCACTGGAATGGGTAAGCAGAGATACGGTGATGTCGAGCGCACGGTACACAACAACTACCACGCTTGCCTTCTGCCTGTTCAGATATTTTCACGGTCGAACTATCGAGCAGCATGGTGTCATTTGGAGCGTACATTGTTTTTTTGGGGCTCTTGGATCGATCACGTGACGTGCATCCGTTGTACTCTTGCAACACATGCATACCACTCCTACATGTGTACTCCCTCCGTTCCTAAATATAAATCTTTTAGGAGGTTTCACTAGGAGACTATATACGGATGTATGTAGACATACTTTAGAGTATAGATTCACTCATTTTGCTCCGTATGTAGCCTCCTATTGAAATCTCTAAAAAGATTTATATGTAGGAACGGAGGGAGTAGAGAAGAAGGCAGAGCCCACGACTAACCAAGCTAGACGGTGGAGGATCATGCATGCATGCAGAGGTCTGCTGCAGCACGTACGCTCGCCCCCGTCCTTTCGACGGAAAACCGCCACCAGCTTTGCGTCCCGTGGCATGCACTTGTCAACTTGTCACGTATGTTATGTAGTACCGTGCATACACTTGACGGTGTGCGTCGTCCTCTCCGCATCATGTACTACGTACACCAGGACGGCGCCAAAGATTCTGAGGCGGCCAAAAAACCTTGGACACGTCGCCCACATGCCTGCAATGCAAACCCAAAATTAACCTGTGGTACGTACGATCATGATGGGGTCCTCCTCCAGTCTCCTCTCCCCCCCTTGGAGAGTTGCAGCTGCATTATGCATGCATGCATCATGCGCGAGTATACTACTGATTAGGCTAGCTAGCTACCGTTAATCAAGTGCGAGCCACTTGCTTAGTGGTTATACTAAATACTGCTACGTGAGTACCTGGGCTAGGTAGGTAGGTAGATACTCACGATCTCAGGAACGTGTGTGCAATGCGCTAATCGTACTTATATACTACTAATAAGAGACAAGCATCGGCTCCGAGATGTACGCACCAAAGGAGGGAAACAAAGATAGAAAGCATAAAAGAAAAAAAGCTGTATACTGTCAGCTGACAATACGCCCGTCTTTCGTCTCGTACTATCGTTGTGCGCGTGAATGATGTAACCGATGTGAGATCGGCCAGAGGGGAATAAATAAAGCTGACCGATCGGCACTACGGTTGGCTGGAAACCTACGTACTCCAAATTAATCGAGTAGTAGTAAGTACTAACGCTACGCGCGAGGCAGGGGTCAGTAGAAAAGAGTAGAAACCACCACATAAATCTGATGCCACAAAAGGACCGCGCTCTCTGCGGTGCGGTGCGGTGCAGCGCGCGCGGTGGCGTGCCGTCTGCCGTGTGCCGTGTGCGTGCCGGGTGGGTCGTCAGAGAACCGGCATGGGTCAACTCTCGCTGCTGGAGGAGGGAGACGCACGGATCATTTTGCTAGATCCGCTTTGATTCTGGTGTCCGTGGAGGTGGTAAGTAACTAGCACGTGAGGTCAACTCGGGCTTAGTTTAGCTTTAGCTACGTGCTCCTTTCAACCGGCCTAGGCTAGGAGTAGCTGGCGGGTTGTATATGTGTGTAGGCTCATGTGGCACGCGCGCGCAGGCCGAAATGTTCCGCTAGCTAGCTCCATCTCGGGTGGAACCGGACCGGACCGTGATGCGTACGTACATTACATGTGAGCCAGCACGTATAGCTGTGCCATGCATGTGGTACGTATTAATTGGATGTAGTTGCATGCCGTTAGGTTAATCTGCCTTGATGCGGATGCGTATTGTTGCATGGCATGCATGCGCATGCGCGGGTAAACACACCCGCCCAGCCCACGTACGTGTCGGCGAATGCGGCAACGAGTCTTGCCAACTTGCGAGTATCGATCATTACGCGTAGTAGTAGTAGTAGTGACTATTACGGTTGTAAAAATGGAAATTAAAAACCGATGTTCGGATTAGAAACGAGATTAGCTCTCTGCTAGTAGTATATGGAAATCGGAACAGTGGCGTACCCTCCCCCTGTGTTTGGTTGAGATTGAGATCCACCATTTATGCTGACAAGATTCGGTACTACAGTACTACATGTCTGCTTGTTTTATCCCCCGGTACGTTTCCTAATAAGATGCAGAGAAATGGTAATGTCGACAAAAGACATGCAAAGAAATGGTCGTACGTACGTACGTACTTTGTCTGTTGCCACGCTCAAGCATAGTTACTTTCCACGGTGTGCGTTTGGTCATAGCCGCGTTGCATTGTGCCCATGGGCGGATCTAGTGGGGGTGCCCTGGGTGACATGGCACCCCCTTTAAAATTGAAAAATAAATTTTATAATATACCTAACACTAAATATTCATCAAGTTATTGCTATTTCTTGACTATTTGTAGAGATTATTATGATAATGTATAGTGTAAACTTTAAACTATGGCACCCCCAAACCTGCAGTCCTAGGTCCACCACTGATTGTGCCGTACGTCACCCTTCCTTAGCTGTACGTGGTACTCTGACAGTTTTGTTCCGCTGCTCGGCCGTGTTGCCGCGGACGATTTCTGAACAACAGTGCCGCACGTTCGACGATGGCTTTTCAAGAGCACGTCTTCTCCTCAACCCTGCATATAGATCTCAGCACGAAACATCGGACAGCAAAATCTTGAACCGTGTTTGCCAAAGTTTCAGTTTTTTTTTACTACACCTATGTCTAAAGGACGACTGGTTGACTCACTCACTCCCCCGCTCTAGGGTTCCTCCCGCCCTACCCCGCCGCCGCCGGCCTCCCTAGGCCCGTCCCGCCGCCGTCGGCTGCCGGCCGCCCCCCTTCCCCCCTGCTCCCCTCTCCCCCCCCCCTCCCGGATCCGCCCCCGCGCCGCCTCCCCGGGAGGTGGCCGGGGCGGAGCGCGCCACCCCTCCCCTTCGGCCGTCCTCCGCCCCCTCTCCTCCCCGCCGCTGCCGGCGGACGCCCCCGGCGCAGGCCCGGGTGGTGCTGGCGGCGGCGGGACCTTCCGTCCCCGCGCGCGGCTCCCCTGCCCGGGGCATGGGGCGGCGGCGGTGTTCCTCGGCTAGGCGGCGGCCCGGCAACCCGGTGGCGGTGGCCGGTAGCGCGCGAGGTGGTGGCGTGGCCCCTTGGCGGCGGGACGGCATGGTGGCGCGGGATGGCCGGCGGCGCGCCCCCGGCCCAGATCTGGACCATGCGGGCCCCATCTGGGTCCTAGCGGGCCGGCCCCCGTCATGGCTTCGTCGTCGTCTGTGTGGTGAGGAGGAGGAGCAGCTTGGACGGGGGGCGGCGACGCCGATGGCGTGCCTGCTGCAGCGCGATGGCGGGAGCTTTACGGGTGTTGAGGGCCCGGCCGGGCCTGTGGGCCTGGTATGCTCCTGCTATTGTGTCCGGTCGGCTACCATCGTTGACGGTGGAGGTTGAGCCCTCCCGCGTGCCGACGGTGCTGCTACCCCTAGTCCTGGCTCCTATTCGTCGCTGTGCAGGCCTCACTTTGCGGTGCTGTGGTGAGACGGCGTGGAGTCTTCAAGACCGCGTTGGCGCGGGATGGTGGCCGGTTTGGTGACAGGCTCCGGAGCATCCGAGGTGAAGGTTGGGATCGGGGGAAACCCTTGTCGGCCTGGGCGACACCGACGCGGTGGCGCCTGTGGGTGCCGCCGGACCTTCCTGGAGGGCGTCGGGGGCTACCCTTCCTCTTGCCTCGTCGCGTACCGGGGGAAACCCTTGGCAGTAGCGTCGTCATCGTCGCGGTCCTTCTTGAAGGTGTTGTTTGGTACTGGCGCTTCGGAGCCTTGGAGCTTGGTGGGAGATCTTCGGTGGGCGCAGTGGTCGTGAAACTTCTTCGTTTCTGTCGATCCGCCGTTATCGGCATTTATTTCTTTTGTTTTTTCTCTTTCGTTTCTTTTGAGTGTGATTGTGTTGCTTCCGCTCCAGCATCTATCGTTGGTTGTATCGGTTGGTTGCTTTGTAATACAAAGCGGGGGAAAACCCTTTTTCGTGACCTATGTCTAAAACGCACGATTACGTGAACCGGATGAGAGTTTTACCTTGTACCGCTAGCTGAACACAACTGTTTTTACCGTAACCTGTTCCTCCTCTTCACGTTCACCTCATGGATGATGATGATGTGGTTTCAGTTTATTGTAATAGGACTTGGCCAGGAGCGATGCGCAGCACACATGCAGCCAACTGATGCATATCCACGGTTCGGCGCACAGGATAAGAGCTAGACGAGAAAATAGTAAAATCCTCAACTACGACAATGATTCGGTCCAACAACTACCAAGCCATGCATGTACCAACAAACGGCTCACATGCAGGTACGAAACAAGAACTGTTAGTCCTCGAGCACATATGTGTTAGGGACGGTTCAAAGGCATTATCCTCTTCTCACGAGCTAGCTTGCTACTGTAATGTGATAATAGCATCGGCGCCTGGTAGGCTTTCAGCTAGGATTATGCGTATTTTATGGGGCTAGATTAGTTGATTACCCAGTAGTCATCATGTGGCCAAGGAGGGTATATATATCCACAATCCACGCATCCAAAAACCAATCGTAGTACATTGCCATTACAAGTGCATATATAGGTAGATAATACAGCGTCTGTCGTCACCCACTTGCCATGTTCGAAACGGCGGGCTAGCAAGCTCAGCTCCTGCCAGGATCCTTTTGGTGAATGGCCCTAGCATTTGGCTCTTGGAGCCTCGGTCCATGCCATGCGTTGAACAAATCAAAGATTGGCGTTAAATAAAACCTGGCTTGGTAGGCAAGATTGCTTTTAGTCCTTGTACTATGACGCTCTCTGTTTTGGCTTGGAACATGTGATAGGCCAGAAGAAACCATTTGGCGGTCGACCGAAATCCAGGCTATGGACGGCATTAGGTGAGATCTGAGTATATAGGAAACAAAAATGTATAGCTGCCTGAACGTCAGCATGAACAGGAAAACCGTGCCACTGCCGGTGCCAAATGTGCATGCATGCCAAGCTAAAATGCACCACCTTCGGTTTCAGACAAGGAACATGGAATACTCGGAAGCAAGCTTCATGGATAAGGCGGTCAAGCTATCCAGTCCTCCAGACATGGAATTTTTTTAAGGGCAACACAAAACCTTTTGCTTTTGTTATCTACTATCTCCTTTATGGTCAGTGGCCGCCATGCTCATACAATACGGGAGGATGTGCCCGAGAAGAAAAGTGCAGTGAAGGACATAAAGGCTCCAAGGAGTGCCCTACTCATGCTTTCCTGTGCCCTAAAGTTCCAAAGGAAGCAGCTGCCTTTTTTTTCTCTCTCTCACTTGCACCAGGCACAATCAAATATCAGTTCTGGGAACCAAAATCTTGGCCCCAATGTACCCTTCCATTCCCACTGGTCTCTATCTTTCTAGTGCGATGCCTCCTTAATTTTAGGTGGTTGCACCGCTAGATAACCTCGACTTGCATGTATATAGAGGTGAACGTACCTTTTAAAACGAGAACAATGATGTAGCGGTAGTGCATACGGTATGATCCAAACCTAAGCTTGAAGCATCATATGTAATCCTGTGGATCATGGTAATTATGGAGCACTACCCTAGACGTCAAAAGATGGCCAACCGGCCAAAGATAAAAGAGAGGAACATAATTATGCACGTTGCAAGTGGAGCACGCATCCCGTACAAGGATATCTTCTGCCTGGATCCTCACAAAGACTTCCAGTTTCGGTTCAGCCTACAGACCTTCGGTCAATTGGGATGCTAAACTGTCTCTCCAACTGGGAATCTACGGCGTAAAGGCAGTAGTAGTAAGTACTCCAGAGGTGCTAAAGATGCATCACTGGGAAGACTTCGCTTGCCTATCCCCAGATAACAGAACAAGACGACACCTAAGTGTGTCACTCAGAACTGGGTATTGATGTCTAGAGGTAGGTGTATGTTTTACTCCCTCCGTCTCATAATATAAGAGAGTTTTTGACACTACACCAGTGTTAAAAACACTCTTATATTAATGGGGCGGAGGAAGTACTTAACAGCAACACACAAAATGGCAGGCAAATAATTCTATGGCCTGATGGCCACTGCAACACACATCATTATTGTTCAGGGCCTGAGGGGCACCCCCTAATAACCGTGTAAGGAACACTAACTTAGAGAAGTGTGAGCACAAAGAAAACTCTTGAGCATCATGCAATTTGGAAGGCTTATACTGCTAATCCCAACTGGTCCACTTGTACTACATGGCATAACATTTCAAGAAATTCACTTTTATTGTCAAAGCAGGTATGTATCAAGGATGATTGTTCGAAACAAGACATGACACTTCAGGCCACCAGAATTATTTTGCACTCCTTGTTGCTCATCTTTACACAGCTTGAATAGTGTATACCTGGTTAACGCTTAGGCTTCATAAAGAGATTGCTAACCACCGCTATCATTTTCAATCTACAAAGTGTGAGAAATATAGTCTGCCAATGCTAGAAGATAGGCCATATACCATTGATACTAATTAACATGCTTGATGCCTGACTCAAGGTATGAGATCACAAGGTCTGCAGTGTTACTTCCTGAAGCTATAACATTTCCAACAGCCAACCCATCCTTGTTATTTCCTACAAAGACATAACCAAAGTTCAAGTTACATTTATAAGTTAACGTCTAAGTATCACTTGGTGGGATTACTATTTTCTGGTTTGCTTGCTCCAGAAAACGGCAACAAGACTGTTTAGATGCTAAACATGCTTTCTTTTGTTAGAGCTTCATTTTCAGCAGATCAAGGAGCACACATATTTTTTTATGAGAAATATTACTCCCTCTGATCCATATTAATTGTCGCTGATTTAGTACAACTTTGTATTAAATCAGCGACAATTATTATGGATCGGAGGGAGTAACACTATGGTGCCTTTGTTGACTTGCCTGCATAGAAGAACCCTGGAAGATCACTTTCCATCTTTCCTATAGCTTCCAGTGCTGAATCATAATCATGGCCATACAAAGGAAAAGCATTTCTCCATTGTATATGTCTGCGTAACATAAGAAAGACTAATAAATTACATGAGCATGTGACACAGAAACAAACTGTGCACATTCTGAAATTCCCTAGAAGATAACAAACCACAACACAAGCACTATAGGGCGATATGCTTGAATACTTACTTGACAAAAGTTGGCTGCCCCTCCACCCCCAGTAGCTTTCTAAGGTCAGATGTCACAAATTGTTTCAAGATAGCCCTGCAGAGTATAAAATTGGAATAATGTACCTAAGAAAAGAAGCATAACATACAACATCAGAAAGTTCGTACGTTGGAGCTCCAGCAAGATCTCTATTGTGGCTTCCGCCAATGAATGTTGTAAACAAGTGTTGGTCATTAGGAGCTCGATCCGGGAACATCATAGAGGAGAAGAGAGTTCCTATACAGGAAACAGTCAGACACGTATAAATGTGGAGGCTATGTTCTAGGAAAAAAGATGTGATGGGAAGCACTATAAATCAGAATGAACAAATCATGAGTACAAGTAAACGGTTTACAAGATTGTTTTATGTACCAAACTGAGTGCAATGGTAAATTGGTAATTCATACCTCATAATGTAAGCTTCTGTAAATCGAAAACAGTTCAAGTATAAAGCTGAGGAACCTACCAAGCGTTTTCAGACCATGCTTTTGTTGTTCCTTAAAGGGTACCAAGACCCCAAATCCTTCCAGGGGTCTTTTGACGTCTTCCTTCTTAAATGCTGTTACCATGAGGGACAATGGCAGATAATCCACCTACAAATTAAATATGGATTAGGATGAGATTCTGGTAGACATATAAAGTTGTAAGATGTCCATATATTTTATGACACGACATCAGTTACACATCTTTACCAAAAATGAAAGAATGAAAAGAAATCATTCCGCATCTCGTAAATCATAACTATAACATTGTGATACGATAGCTCGTAGGCTACAACAACACTAGTACGGTGTTGTAATTTGATCTTCAAATGCAATGTATGATATATGTCAAGTAAATTATAAAATAATAGGGAAGTAGTACAACAGAGCATCTTAACAGTGGAAATGTGATTCCATCATGGCATTCAGTCTTGAATCATATAAATTCAGGAAGCAAGGAATCCTTTTACAATGGAGAAGCAATATAACTACCTTCGCTTCAATTATGTATTCATGTCAGTAAAACAGAGTAGGGTATGTCTAGCTTATATTCTTAGTTACCGATATATTTCCAACATATATGTTACTCATTTTCTCCAGAAACAGGAGTTACTTAAAGTGCAGTTGAGATTCTCTGACTTAAGTCAGGTAACTTAGCAGTCACTGACATGTGGGCCCTCTAACAGGCTGGCCCACACGTCTAGCAAAAGCACCTAATACTGCCATAGAGTTAGCATTTCATGCATTAATAAATACAATAAGTCTGGGCGCCTTCTGAACTACTACTATTTTCATAGATCCATCTGTGACAAGGTACGCTGATGAATCATGTATATGCAAATGCAGAAGCAAAAAGAAAAAATCAGAATTATGGCTCTTGTAGTGATAGACCTGGAAAAAAAATGAAATTGGTGAAGCTATTGAGAGAAATTTCCCCAAGCACCAATTTCTTTGCAAGAGCAACCATATCAATCATAGCATTTGTTAATCTAAAATGTTGATCCTAACCTGACCTTAGGAAGAAAGTCTAGGACAAAGGGAGCTCCGCTTTTTGTGAACCTCATCCTCTGGACATTGGACAATGGAGCCTGCAGAGGGAAAAATGCAAGAGGTGCATAATTTGGTTTGTGACCTGGGCTCATGGTTATAATAGCCAGTCATGCGTGAGTGTAGAAATACAATTTTACAGATTGGCAGGAAGCAAGTTTACCAGATTGTGTATCAAATAAATTTTGAAAAATAATGCAGATGAGCAATTCTTACTGTCATTATAACAGCATCAAAGGATTGGTTCTTGGCAAGCTCCTTACTACTTGCATCTTTTGAATCAACAAAAATTGACCACCCATCTGATGCAGAGAGTCCATCGCAGTTACATGCCAATGATAATACTTGTGTTCCAAGCTTCACATTACCATCTCCAACTTCCTTGTGAAGTGCATCTATTAGCGTCTGAAAAAGCATTCAACAACATATGACTTTAAAAACAGATGTTAATATTAAGTTTTACGCACCAACCAGTAGAATCAAAAGTCCGAACTGATGGATGGAGAAGGTTGGACAAGCCATATATATTTCAACACCCCCTCTCATGTGTGGCTCGATAAGGCCTAAACGTGGACAGAAAGAGGGCAAGTAGTTTTTTTCACTTGAACTGCAAAAGTCAAGACTTGAATCCCAAACCTCTTGGCTCTAATACCATATTAACTTTAATGCACCAACCAGTAGAACCAAAAGTACAAACTGATAGAGAAGGTTGCGCAATCCACATATACTTCAACACCCCCCTCTTAGTGTGTGGCTTGATAAGGGCCTAAACTGAACATGAATGTTGTGTGATTCTACCATGCAACTATTTTGTGATATTTAAATCTTCTTAT
Source organism: Elymus sibiricus (assembly GCA_039707655.1). Classification (NCBI taxonomy): domain Eukaryota; kingdom Viridiplantae; phylum Streptophyta; class Magnoliopsida; order Poales; family Poaceae; genus Elymus; species Elymus sibiricus. The sequence goes on along the minus strand of CM077665.1, from coordinate 392,877,230 downwards.
ATCGTAGCTGCCTTAGACTCATTTCTCATCTTGCAATATTACTTCTCGACAACTATACATAGTAAGAGATATTCAAGACATATTCATACACTTGGGTCATATATTTGGGCTTTAGTTTGACATAGATTTAACCTAATATCTGCAAGCTAATAAACTTGTGCCAGGTCAATGCAGAAATCGGCAGTGATCACGACAGGGTGTAAATGGATCACTAAGCTGTACAAAGGATATAAACATAAGAATATTCCTGGCTTGTAAAATAGTGATGCTAGTTCATAGAGTGAACATACATCCTTGAGTGGCACAAAAAAAAACATTTCTTCAGTGACAAAGTAAAATGCAGCATTTTCAAAATGCACAAATGGAGTAATAGGGCACATACGCGGGTTTTAGTTTTATGTTGTTGACAGTAACAAGGGAAATGGCATGATGCCACTGAAGGAATACCTGCATACCACCATGAAATGAAAATGAGGCCCGCTTGCTCCTTCCTTTTCCTGATGAAGTACCTCCTTTCTTTGCTGAGTCACCTTTAGCTGTTAGTTTTGACAAGATGGCACCAACGATGAGAGAACCATACCTGAGAGCATTGAAGGAGTATGAAACACCATAATTGGGAATAAAATATTGTTGCTAGCCAAATTTACGACAACAGCATGTTTTAGTGCAAATGACAAGTTAAAACCACAAAAATAACAAGTCCCATTTGGAAAAAACAAGTACAAAATTTATTATCATGATAGCATAACATTTGACTGAATTCAACTTGTAGTTCTAGTGGTCTACATGTAAATCCCGGCATAAGTTCTACGAAAACGAGGGTGTCGATTATGACTACTACGATGACTCTGAGTGTGGACTACATTGACTGGCTGAGATGGAGTCAATTCACATTTTAGTCCACTGCTTTCTGATTGTAATAAATGTCATCAGATATTTTTTTATGTAAGCCCCATGGAAAAAATTCAAACTTTGTAATACATTTGAAATGTCCTGCAATAATATTTACTACACTGGGTCGTCACCATGATCAAGTTAGGTACTCACTACATTTAATATCCATTGCGTCTTAGATCATGATAACCAATGCAAGCATTATTCTGAATAATGGTGTTGTAGGCCTTTATATTTATAATAATTTATATTGGTGATTTATATAGGCAAATATGGATTCACATTTAAAATATGCATATTATCTGGCTAGTTAGAAAATATTTCACTCGAAATGAAAAAATACAATATGGGTTCAAGTTCGAGAAGATGCATATTATTGGTTTAATCAGGAAACATTATCTTACATGAAAATTGCAATATGGATTTCTGTTCGAGATGCATATTATCAGGCTAACTACGAACTATTTCTCTCAAACAAGTCAGTTCTACTGCATAGCCAATTAGTCCAACTCGATCAATGAGAGAAGAAAAGGAAGTAACATTTGGAGAAAAGCAGGATATCAAATAACGAGGAAAACACAAGGTGATAGATAGTGCACACATAAGCAGTATTAAAGGGTGAACAGGGAAAAAGAAAGATAGTTTAGTAGCAAGCTAACAGCAGGACCCAAGAAAGAGATGCAAAAAACAACGATGTCTGAAAATGTCATAAAAAATACTCCCTTCGTTCCGTATTAGTTGTCGCTGATTTAGTATCACTCCGTCCAAAATAAGTGTCTCAACTTTGTACTAACTTTAGTGCAAAGTTGTACTAAAGTTGCGACACTTATTTTGGGACGAAGGGAGTACCGCTTTGTACTAAATCAGCGACAACTAATATGAAACGGAGAGAGTACACCTTAACTTGTAAAATTGTGACACAGCTTAAACTGATATAATGCACTACATCACTATGCAACAAATGTAAACACATGCTATAACATAAAAATGCATGGGAGATAGCAAAAGCAAGAAGATGGACAAGGCAACTAATGAAAATGTAGAAGTGAGAATAGATCACCACGAGCAAATAAAATAAATGCACAAACTTACTTCTTTTCTAAATTCCATAACCCTGGAAATGCATGACGAATCTGCAGAAGACAGTTGTTACTCAAAGCCAAAACAGTTGATTAACAAGGTGATATGGTCTGGACTAATAACTGTATTAGATTAACAACATTAAGCACGCATCACATGGAAAAGCTCATATGCTGTTTGTACACATAACACAGCTGAAACTTACAGATAATGATTCAGGATCTCCTGCACTTGTTCCAGCTACAAATGGATCGATAAGATAGTCAACAACCTGTAACCAACATGGAAATTCTTAGCCATGGCTGGTAATGATGTGAGCTGCAGAGCTTTTAACTGTATATGATTGAATTATTGATGATTTGTAAGGAAAGAACTCGCCTCTTTCCCAAAATGGCGTTCAAAAAAACTCCCAACGCTGTAAAGTTTTCAAAACAGGGGTATTCAATTATCTCCTTTAAACAAATAATAATACATAGTACAAATAGTCATGATGCGCTATATATGTCTTTCCCCTACATTAAACCGCAAACAGATGAGGATTAAGGAACACTAGAGTCTAGAGTATTAGACGGCCTCTCAAATCCTAAACACTTCACATGGAAGGTAACCATTTTATTATCCTGTTAGCATTTGACATCTACACCAATGCAAAACACCAAGTGTGAAGGTTCACCTCTCACGCAAATGCTCGTCAGACACTTTTTTGGAGTTCCTTGTGCTAGATTTTTCATAGAGAAATGGTTCCAGAAATAACTTGAACTGCAAGGGTAGGAAATAATTCACAAAAATTATATAATATTGTAAGCAGAATCGAATTTGAAAGAAAAATATCTGGAGAATCTACAATTTTCAATTAGTTACTGAAAGCAGCTAATTCAGGTCATGTTAGTGGGAATTAACACTAGCAATCGATAAAATGTTGGTATTTGTTTTGCATTCAAATCTATCAGTGGCCCTGGCAATAAATAAATCTATCAGTGTGCCATGTAGCATGTACTGTAGGCTGAAGCAGTTAGTACTAAATACCAGGATATACCTTTGATTTCGTGGAAAGAAGAGTGCTTTTCATTAGCGCAATGGGATCTGAAGGGATCTTATGGAACAAGAGGGAGAAGACTCAAAGGTGAGCTACAATAAGAAAAATGGAAAAGGAGATGCATGACTACATGGAAAACCTATTTACCAGTGCTGGCGCTCCATCCTTAACAGTGTAGCGCTTGTGCTGGGAGTTGGGCTGAAACAGTCATTGAACTTATAAGGTAATCTATTGATGGGAACAATTTACAGACAACAATACAGAATGCAAACATAATTAATTATTCGAAGATAGGATTGGCACATACATACTGCATTCTGTCCTGAAGACCAAGATCGTCGATTAGCCTACTAGCCTCCAATGCACTTTCTGTCTGCAGGTAACAGAATCGAGTTATGTCATCAGCTAATCTGCTAGGTTCCATTTCAGTTTTGAATTATAATCCTAATAAGGAGAAGCGCACATGCCCCACCAAGTTAGACCAACTGCACACACAAACACATGCTTCTTATATATAGCAAGCAATTGCGACAATGGGCACTACATAATGTACACAGGTCGCTCAATTCGCTAGAGCCTTCGCCGCAATCCGTGGCATACAGAAGCAGCGGCGCACAACACCACAAGACACAAGCTAACAGACAGAGATGGGCTCACCATGGTGTTGGCTCCTTCGTCCCAGAGGAATCCGCCGTCGGAGTTGGTCCGTATCTTCCCTCCCGCGCGGTCTTCCGCCTCGAACACGGTGACCCGCACGCCGCTCTTCCTCAGCCTGTAGGCCGCCACGAGCCCACTGCACGGACCCGCCATTCCGTCAAACGCAGAACCACCCGAGAATTCGGCGCGAAATCGTGTGGCCTCACCTGACGCCTGCGCCGACGACGGCGACCGACCTGGCGCGGGGGTCGTCGGAAGCGGCCATGGCGAGCACGGGGCGGAGGCGGCGGCCGCGCGCGGAGGCGGAGCGGGTGGACGAGCAGGAGGAGGAGGAGGAGGAGGGGGGAGCGGTGGCGGAAGTGAGCATTTGATTCGGGGTTTGGATGGGGATGGGGAGAGGAGTCGCTCGTCGCTTTTCTCCGTCGCTGTCAACGATCGGAGCCGCGGAGTAGTAGGTGGCGGGGTGGGTAGACTAGTCAGTGGGTCGAAACCGGAGGCGGCGCCTTGGTTATGCCACGACACTGCTCTGCGTCATCGCCTTCGCAATGCCATCGGCTGTTTCGGGAGTAGTACTGAATATTTTACACAGACAAAAAGACGATCGCAATGGGTGAAAAACATACCACACGCTTTTAATTTACAAAAAATGTCTATAATCTGATAATTTATAGCTACGGCCCAAACAAAGATGGTCTTGACCTACAAAAGAGCAGTTCAAGATTTCACAGGTATTCTATTTCAGCACTGCTTGTATGTAGATTTAATCCGTATAAAGAAACGGGCAAACGATCATGCATTTATTCATGTCATGTGCGAAATAGGGTGTTGTTACATGCCGGTAAAGAAAAACGATTAAAACAGGCAATGATACATTAGCACACTAAGGAGACATGTGTGCATCAATGGCGGCTTTCAGTTTAAGCATCATCAACTTAGGGTAACCCTTGAACACTTTTTTCTACATGTATATTTCTTAAATATATGAAGAGTTGTTAAAAAGATACATGATTTTTTAATCATAAAGAGATTTTTTTCTGGAAAAAACATTTTTGTATGGTCACGCACGTACTTGCGCCCCTATTTCATCACTATTTCTTACCATACATGTCATAGGTATTGGTCCCTGTTTCATCATTATTTATATCTTATCAAACATGTATTTTATTTTATTTTGTGTCATGCATGCCTTCTTTTTACTTTATGCCATGCATGTCCTCTTTTTCTCCTTATATATAAGAGAATAGTGCAATATCTCATCTTTATCGGATTTCCTCTGCATTTTTTCTTTTATTTCTTTTATAGCGGACATCCCATCTTTATTGGGTCCTATTTTTATTTCTTGTCATGCATGTCCTTATTTATTGGGTGTCTCTAGCAAATTTATCTTCAATTTCGTTTTCAATCCTAATTTTGCTGAGGTGTTTATTCCCAATCCGAATCAGTACTGGTATGAAAGAAAGACATATAGTGCATTATTGATTAAGATTGCACCCTAGATAGTGTTTTTTTTAATTTAACAGGTAAAATAACATTATATTCAGATTCAACATATTTTTCTAATCAAATTTCATATATAACATGTTAAATTTGGAGTTACGGTTTAGAAAATATGAGTATTTTAAAAACATTTGATATGTATTGCGGGTTTAATGTCAGAAACATCAGGGGGTTTTCTATAAAATAGCATGACAGACTAAGAATACCTATTTCCTTTATTAGTAGGTATAGATGATAAAAACGAACGTCAGATTTTAAGGATTTCAGCTCGAACGTTCTCTGAATCGTTGGGTCGTGGTACGAATCTTAAAGCAAGCAAGAGCGATCCACCACGTCAGCGTAGGATTTCTTTGTGAAACTCAATGCGTAACGCTCACTTCCGTTCCGAATAGTATCCCACTACTCACCTTCTCTCCCAACCACAGTCACACACACCACTCCACAGCATCCCCCCTCTCCTTGACACGGGGGCACATATGAAGTGTGTCGGCGATGAGGCAGGTTGCATCGTCCACGTGGCGTGCAGCGGCGATGCCCTCCGGTGGCATGGCGTCCATGTGTAGGATCCAAAGTATGTCTAGAGGGGGGTGATTACACTACTTGATCAAATTAAAACTAACTTTTTTCATAGGTTGGCAAGTTTTAGCAAATCTAACAAGTCTAGCACACCCTACACATGCATATCTACGAGTATAGCAGCAAAAAGTAAAGACATGCAAGTGTAAGTAAAGGTAAGGAGAGGAAGATCAAACGCAATGGGGACACGAAGATTTTTTTCGTGGCTTCGATAGGTGATGCTATCGTACGTCCACGTTGATGGAGGCTTCAACCCACGGAGGGTAACAGTTGCGAGAGTCTATAGAGGGCTCCCCCCACGAAGGGTTCACGAAGAAGCAACCTTACCTATTCCACCATGGCTTACGTCCACGAAGGACTAGCCTCATTAAAGGTAGATCTTCACGAAGTAGGCGATCTCCTTGCCCTCACAAACTTCTTGGTTCAACTCCACACGATCCGGAGGCTCCCAAGCGACACCTAACCAATCTAGGAGACACCACTCTCCAAAAGGTAATAGATGGTATATAGATGACGAACTCCTTGCTCTTATACTTCAAAAGATAGTCTCCTCAACACTCAATCACTCTCTCACATGATTTGGCTTGGTGGAAGAAGGTGACTGGGTGAAAAGCAACATGGGGAAGTTAGAAATCAAGATCCATATGGTTGGAGTGGAAGATCTTGATCTCTACACATGAGTAAGTGGTTCTCTCTCAGAAAATGAATGGTGGAAGTGTTGTCTTGTTCTAGTGCTCTCTCTACAAATGAGATAGGGTGGAGGGGTATAAATAGCCTTCTCCAAAAATCCAACTCTTACAACATTATTGCCCAACTTGGTGGAACCGAAGTAAAAACTAAGTTACACCGACCAGTGCAAAAGGTTGAAACTTTCAGGTTCTCGGTGAGACCGATAGGAACAACTCGGTGAGACCGATTCGGGTGACCTAGGCCAGATCCAATTCTCGGTGGCACCAAAATGATAAACTCAGGAATTCTGAAGTTTAACACTTCGATTACAGAGAGTTGGCACCACTTTTCGGCTGTACCGAATGTGGTCTCGGTGGTACCAAGATGCTAGGGTTTTGGCTCTAGGTTCTATCTTGGCAAACTCGATGGGGCTGAAATGAAAAACTTGGTGGCACCGATTTTGGCTTTTTCATTCTGGACAAAATATTTTTGTGAGGGCTTGGTTGAGGCTTTTGGTGACATCTCTAAGCACTTGAGCAACCAGATCATTATCAATACTTCATCCCCTTTTAATAGTATTGGCTTTTCCTATGGACTCAATTGTGATTTTTCACATAAAAGAAAATGTAGAGACTTGAAGCTTGAAGCTCCTTCCAATTGTTCATTGCATCTAGGGGATCCATCTCACAATCTTAGCCAACCCATTCACTGATTTTTTCCTGAAATATACTTGATATGATCATTAGTTCAATGAACTATATGTTGCTGTTAATTACCAAAACCACCTAGGGAGAAGTTGTGCTTTCAATCTCCCCCTTTTTGGTAATTGATAACAACATATAGATCAAAGCTTTGACAAAAGATGTAATCAATGCATAGTATCGTCGCTTTGAGAAGTATGTGATAAGCAAGAGCTCCCCCCAAATTTGTGCATTATTTTAAATTTGCGTTTGAATGCCAATGCACAATCGATTAGGATCATGGGTCACTCTTACATGTCACATACATCTTGGTGGAGCGCATAAAAGATTTGAGTAAAATCCAATGCACACATCACCAAGCATAGAAGTGATTGATCATGATAGATGAAAATATATGACAAGTAGCATCAACCATTAAGCGTATGATCAAGCATGACAAAGTTTAAGTCACGAAAACGAGCAAACGATAAGACCAAATGTATCAACGATCAAGAGAAGAAAGCTCCAAAAGGCAACTCTCTCTCTCTCTCTCAGCCCTATGATCTATACATATTATCCCCCTTTGTGAAAGCACAACTTCTCCCTAGGTGGTTTTGGTAATCAATAACAACATATATTTCATTGGACTAATGATCTTATCAAGTATATTTCACGAAAAGTTCAATGAATGGATTGTCAAAGAATTGTGTGGAGATCCCCTAGATGCAAGGAACATCAATTGGAAACAAGCTTCAAGACTCTACATTTTGCATTTTGTGAGAAATCACATTTGAGTCCACAGGAACGCCAATACTATTGAAAGGGGATGAGGTATCTATGATGATCTGGTTGCTCAAGTTCTTAGAGTTAGCCACCAAAAACACTCATGATTTCTCCCACAAAAATATTATGTCTAAAGCCTAACACTCAAATTCGGTGCCACCAACTTTTCCAAATCGGCCCTACCGAGTTTCACCCTACACAGATCGAGAGCCAAACCCTAGCTTCTCGGTGACACCAAGTTTGATTTCAGTGCAACCAAAATCAGTGACCAACTTTCGGGTATCCAATTTCTAAGAATCGGAATTTCTGAGTTTTAGGAATCGGTGCTACCAAAACTGGAAACTGCCTAGGCCAGCCAAAATCAGACTCACAGAGAATTATATATCGGTCTCACTAAAATGCCAAAATTTGCCACATTTTGCACTAGTCAGTGCAACCGAGTTTTTGCTTCGGTTTCATCGAGTTGGGAAATAATGTTGTAACGGTTGGATTTTTGGAGAAGCCTATATATACCCCTACACCTCCCTCTCATTCGTAGAGAGAGCACTCAGAACAAACCAACACTTGCCCCATACATTTTTTGAGAGAGAACCACATACTCATGTGTTGAGATCAAGATCCTCCACTCCAACCATATGAATCTTGATTTCTAGCCTCCCGAAGTTTCTTTCCACCCAATCAACCTCTTCTACCAAGCCAAATCTGTGAGAGAGTGATTATGTGTTGAGGAGACTATCTTTTGAAGCACAAGAACAAGGAGTTCATCATTCATACCACATCTATTACCTTTTAGAGAGTGGTGTCTCCTAGATTGGTTAGGTGTCGCTTGGAAGCCTCCGACTTCGTGTGGAGTTGAACCAAGAAGTTTGTAAGGGCAAGGAAATCGCCTACTTCATGAAGATCTACCCCGAGTGAGGCTAGTCCTTCGTGAACGTAAGAAGTGATGGAATAGACGAGGTTGCTACTTTGTGGACCCTTCGTGGGTGGAGCCCTCCGTGGATTCTCGCGACCGCTACCCTCCGTGGGCTGAAGTCTCCATCAACGTGGACGTACGATAGCACCACCTATCGGAACCACGGGAAAAATCTTTGAGTCCCCATTGTGTTTGATCCTCCTATCCCTTCCCTCTACTTATATGTGCATGTCTTTACTTTCCGCTGCTATACTCTTAGACTTGCATGTGTAGGGTGTGCTTGACTTGATATAATTGCTAAAACTTGCCAACCTTTAAAATTGTGAAAAGGCTAGATTTTTATTTTGGTCAAGTAGTCTGATCACCCCCCTCTAGACATACTTTGCATCCTACAAGTGGCATTAGAGCTTCGGTCTCCATTGCATTGGTTTCACAACCTAGGAGAGTATGGCGTCTAGTGAGGGAAATTATCATCGTAGAGGTCCATATTTTGATGGTACAAACTTTGCTAGTTGGAAGCACAAAATGAAAATGCATATTATTGGTCATAACCCCGCCGTTTGGGCTGTTGTTCGTGTTGGATTGCAAAGTGAATTCTTTGGCGATGAAAGGAACCGGATCGTGAAGCGACCATGGAAGAATTGAAGATGTTGCAGTACAACACTCAAGCATGCGACATTCTATTCAACTGCCTATGCTCCGAAGAGTTCAACAAGATAAGCCATCTTGAGAATGCAAAGGAAATTTGGGATACTTTGGTTGATATGCACGAAGTAACCGAATCCGTCATGGAATCTAAGTTGGATGTGCTACAGAGTCAACTTGACAAGTTCAAGATGAAGGATGGTGAAGCAGTCGCGAAAATGTACTCTAGGCTTGCTCTCATCACAAATGAGATTGCCGGCTTAGGAAGTGAAGAGATGACCGACAAATTCATCATCAAGAAGATCCTTAGAGCCTTGGATGGAAAGTACGACACCGTGTGCACATTAATCCAAATGATGCCAAACTACAAAGACCTCAAGCCCACGAAAGTCATTGGAAGGATTGTTCCTCATGAAATATCACTCAAGGACAAAGAAGAGCTTCATACCAAGTCAAGCGGTGCATACAAAGCTACAAGTGACACTCCCGCTACCTCAAGTGACAATCTTGTTACCAATGAAGAGTAAGCCTCATGGTCAAGAAGTTTAACAAATTCTACAAGAATAGAGGCAAAGAGAGAAGCTCCAACTCAAGATATGAAGAGAAGCGTTCCTCTAGTCGTGACCGGAATTGTTACAATTGTGGAAGACCGGACACTTTTCCAATGAATTCATGACTCCCTACAAAAGAATAGAAGAGTCACCTAGAAGAAAAAGCTCAAGAGATGAGTCACCTCGTAGAGAGAGAAGGAGTAGAGAAGATCGCTATGAACGAAGACCCTCTCGGAGAAGCAAGGATTCGAAGAAGAAGGACAAGTACACGAAGAGCTACACAAGGATAAGACATCAAGCTCATGTTGGTGAATGGGTTTCTGACTCCGATTCCGACAACCAATCCGAGAGAAGCTACCACTCCAACTCCGACTATAGTCAAGATGAAGGTGTTGCCAGACTAGCACTCGTATCCTCTAATTCCTATGACATATTTGATTCACCAGATGAAGGAAGTGGAAGTTGCTTCATGGCTAAAGTCCCCAAGGTATCACACCCCGAATACATTTACTTTAATAGTGATGAGGATGACTTACTAGGAGATGATGACTTGCTCTTTGATAAAACTAGTGATGTTAGTCAAAATGAACTTGATAATAATGATGCTAGTCAAGGTAAGTCGTGTGATGATGATAAGAAGGAGATTGAGCGTCTAACTAAAGAACTAAACACTCTTAAGTTAGCTCATGTATCTACTCAAGAAGATCATAAAGAGCTTTTAAGAACTCATGAGAAGCTACGCTTCAAGAAGCTAAATTTAGAGCAAGAGCATTAGTTTCTTAAAGCTATCAATGACGATCTTTGAAAGAAGAGTTCATCTTATCTTGCCAAACGACTACTCTTGTCTACATTTGTGCCACAAGTTAAATCTAAGCAAACAAGTAACAAAGGCAAGAAAGGTTCTTCATCTAGTAGCAACAACACTAATGCTAAATCCAATGATGTTGTTCCTAGTACTTCTATTGATTCCACTAATGATTCTCTTAGCCAAGTTACACTTGAGCAAGAAAACGATTTATTGAAAGGAATTATAGAAAATGGTGTCTACAAGAGTTTTGCCGGAAGTAAGCAATTTGAGGAGATTGTGCGCAAGCAAGGATGGCACCGGAAGAACCAAGGTATTGGTTATGAATGAAATTTCAATGCCAATGGAATTGAATGGGAACAAGGTTCATACCCCAAGACGAAGTTTGTTCCCCAAAAGGAGAAGTGTGATCCTACTCTCTCTAAGGGAACAAAAGTTCAAGATGATCTTCCACCGCAAGACCACAAGATCAAGGGCAAAGACAAGCTTCAAGAGGAGATTGACTCATTTGAAGAAGAATCACAAGCCATGGTCAAGTGGATTCCCAAAGCTACTACAAGCTCTACTTCATCAAGTGCTACTTCAACTCCAAGGATCCCCATCAAGTTGATGTGGGTCCCCAAGAAGAAGAACTAGAGAAGTTCTTGAGGGATGACTCCGCCAACAAAATTCACTCACATTCATCATTAACAAGAACTAATGCAATCAACTCCAATCACATGCAATAGTTCAAGGAGTCACAAATCCCTCATTGGTAAGCAAGGGACAAGGTAAATAATGAATCAATGGACATCATCTTATATGTTTCACTCCATGTTCATAGATATCCTTGTATTTGTTCCTTGTGTGGGACTAACCCATGTAGGTGATAAGAGTATGAAACAACAAGGTTGGCTCCCAACTCAAGATGATCTTCATCAACTATGAGCATCCACTACTACAACACCTACATGAAGTCTTCAACGACAAAACCCAAGGTTAGTTTGTCCCTCTTAGGGGGATGTCACATCAAGGGGGAGCTTTACTCTAAGACTTGAGTCAAAGCATCTCTTAAGATGTGAACACATTAAAAGCTCTATGTAAAAGTGGTAACCCCACTTGTGCTTAAATCATGATATGACTGATACGTCTCCAACGTATCTATAATTTTTGATTGTTACATGCTGATATATTATCATTCTAGGATACTTTTTGGGTCTTTATTTACCAATTTATAATATTTTTGAGCACTAACCTATTGACCCAGTGCCCAGTGCCAGTTGCTGTTTTCTGCATGTTTTTTGCTTTTCAGGTTTACAGTACCAAACGAAGTCCAATTGCCACGAAACTTTTTGATGAATTCTTCTGGACTAAAAGAAGACCGCGAAGCTTCGGAAGTAGGTCAGGAGGCACACGAGGGCCCCACCACACATCAGGGTGCGCCCAAAAACCCTTTTTCCGCCGCTGCAAGTCTCTGTTCCGTCGCGAGGCCATCTGGAGCTCCGTTCCGGCACCCTGCCGGAGGGGGGATCGATCACGGAGGGCCTCTTCATCAACCTTGCTGCCCTCATGATGATGTGTGAGTAGTTCACCACAAACCTACGGGTCCATAGCTAGTACCTAAATGTCAATCTCTATCTCTTATGATCTTCAATACAATGATCATCGCATCTTCGCTTTGATCTATCCGATGTAATCCTATTGTGCGATGTGTTTGTTGGGATCCGATGAATTGTGGGTTTATGTTCAGATTATTCATGAAAAGTATTTGAGATGCCTCTGAATTATATTATCTCTTAAGTGCATGATCATTATAGCTTCGTAATGCTCTCCGATCTATTGATGTGCTTTGGCCAAGTAGATTGATATTTCATCGGTGGGAGTGGTGCGTTGTGGTAGGTTCAACCTGGCGAGTTTCTATATCCCAGTGATAAAGTAGGGGACAAGATGCGTCTTTGTGTTGTTGCTACTAGGGATAAAACGATGGGGTTCATTCATATTGATTGAGTTTACTTTGTCTACATCATGTCATCGTTCTGCAAGCATTACTCTATTTTACTTAATACTCTAGATGCATGCTGGATAGCGGTCGATGAGTGGAGTAATAGTAATAGGTGCAGGCAGGAGTCGGCCTATTTGCTTATGGACGTGATGCCTATATACACATGATCATTGCCGTGGAAATCACATAACTATCCGCTTTTCTATCAATTGTCCAACAGTAATTTGTTTACCCACCGTATGCTGCCTACGTGAGAGATGCCGCTAGGGAACACTATGGCCCCCGGGTCTATTCACTTATATATATTTACAAATTCTATTATTTCCTTGCTACCTTTATTTACTTTTATTTATTTTGCATTTATCAATAATTATCTACACAACTCATTTGCTTGCAAATAATGAGATCAAGGGGATTGACAACCCCCTTGCCCGCGTTGGGTGCAAGTCGTTTGTTCATTTGTGTGCAGCCGCTGAAGACGGTTGAGGATTGATATTCCTATTGGTTCGATAAACCTTGGTTTCATAACTGAGGGAAATACTTACCCACTTTATGCTGCAATTACCCGTTCCTCTTCACGGAAAACCCAACGCAGATCACAAGTATCAGGAAGGATTTCTAGCGCCGTTGCCGGGGAATATCATCATCAACTATCAAGTAACTTCACACAAATTTTCATTCACTTGTTCTTCTTTTTATTTGCTGTTATATTTAGCTTGTCTAATAAAAATCAAAAATATAAAAATATTTATCTTTGCTTGTTAATAGTTTGTTCGTCGTGATGGCTAGTTCCACTCCAGACATGCCTCAACCTCCCTGCTTGGGAGAAGGTTCCACAATCTTAGATTTTAAGAAAGTAGGTGACGAGTCTCTTAAAGAGGTGTGGGATAGATTATTAGAAATACAAGCAAGAGCTAATCCTAAGAGCCACATTAAACTGCTCCTTAGAAGTTTTTATGTCGGTTTATCCCTTTCTCATAAGCGTATCTTGGATTCTATGTTCGAGAAAGATTTTCTTGGGAACAATGCTTTTGACACCTATGATAAGATGAAAAATATATTTGGACAACCCAAAATAGAAACCATTGAACCACCCATATTGGTATGCTTCCGTCAAACTGAGTTAATAAAAGAGACTAAGACCATTATGGAAACCAATTTCAAGGGGTTGTACAACATGTCTACTAAAACCAATGGGAACGGTGTATTGCAAAATAAGAAATTGCACATTATGGACCAAAAGATTGATGCCCTTAGCTTGTTGAAGGATGAAATTAAGACTCTCAATTGTAAGCTTGAACAATACTTCCTAAGGGTCAAAGATGACAATACTTGAAACTATGCATTATGCCTAGCTAGGGGCATAAAACAATAGCGCTTGTTGGGAGGCAACCCAATAGTTATCTTTAAATTTTTGTTTAGAACTTTCTGTTTATTTTTGTTAAAATGATTATTGCCTCTGTAATGATTATGTTTTTGTGTTTAAATTAGTGTTTGTGCCAAGTAAAGCCTTTGGGATGACTCACAAGATGAGTAGAATCGATGCTGAAACAAAACAGAAACTTGTTACTCCAGTACAGGGATTTTCATTTTTTACTAGAGCATGCTAATGATCTGAAATTTTTACACAGTGTTTCTATACAAATTTTATAGGTTGTCCTAAGTTTTAGAATTTTTAGAGTTACATAAGTATATGTTCTCTACAGATTGCTATAGACTGTTCTGTTTTAGACAGATTATGTTTTTGCTTGCATAGTTGCTTATTTTGATTAAACTATGGATTGTATCGGGGGGTATAAGCCATGGAGAAGTTAGAATACAGTACCTATTATGCATTTATGAAATTTGAATCAATTTATAACAGTACTTAAAGTACGCAATATGTTTCTTATACTAACGGATCTCACGAGGTTTTGTTGAGTTTTGTGTGATCAAAGTTTTCAAGTTTTGGGTGTTATTATGATGGACCACGGAATAAGGAGTAGCAAGATCCTATGCTTGGGGATGCCCAAGGCACCCCAAGGTAATATTTTAAAGGAGACTCAAGCGTCTAAGCTTGGGGATGCCCCGGAAGGCATCCCCTCTTTCGTCTCAAATCCATCGGTGTGTCACTTGAAGCTATATTTTTATTCGTCACATGATATGAGTTTTGCTTGGAGCGTCATTTGCTTTAGTTTGCTTTTACTTTCAGTTTTCTACAATCATTGTTTGCTGGACACACCTATTTAAGAGAGACACACCTTCATCATAATTTGTTAGAATACTCTATGTGCTTCACTTATATCTTTTGAGCTTAGCAGTTGCTCTAGTACTTCACTTATATCTTTTTGAGCACGGTGGCGTGTATATTTTAAAGAAATGATTTCACTCTCGTTCTTCACTTATATTTGTTTGAGAGTTAATAAATAGTGACGGTAATTTGCATGGGCCATAAGACTAGTCCAAAAATATTAGGTATTCAATGAGTGATAATCAAAACCATCATGTAGCACATATAGAGAAATTGTGGGTTAATGATATTGATGTAGTAATATGAAATAGGTGTGAGTTCATAATTGTTAAACCGTAGAAGTGTCGATATTAAGAGGGGTTGACCTTTTTGTTCATCTAAAAATTAAAGAGGCATGGTGATGATGTGTGAGCATTTCTATTCCTCGTTGAAATCCTAGTGTTGTTTCGGGTCGGAAGCGCGCGATAGTTAACTCCTACCAACCTCTTCCCTCGGGGCATGCGAGTAGTACTTTGATCTATGATAAACTAATAAAAATTTGTAATAAGTATATGAGTACTTTATGACTAATGTGAAATCATGGACATACACAATCTCACCTTCTCATAATTTGCTAGCCTCTTCGGTACCGTGCATTGCCCGTTCTCACCTCGAGGATCGGTGCAACTTTCGCCGGTGCATCCAAACCCCATGACATGATACGCTCTATTGCACATAAGCCTTATTATATCTTCCTCAAAACAACCACCATACCTACCTATCATGGCATTTCCATAGCCATTCCGAGATATATTGCCATGCAAATTCCATCGTCACTTCACATGACTAGGTTGTTCATCGTCATATTGCTTTGCATGATCATATAGAGATGACATAGTATTTGTGGCAAAGCCACCATTCATCATATTTTTGATACATGTCACGCTAGATCATTGCACATCCTGGTACACTACCAGGGGCATTCATACAGAGTCATATCTTCATATCAGTTCTCCATATTGAGTTGTAAGTAAATAAAAGTGTGATGATCATCATTATTAGAGCATTGTCCTAGTGAGGAAAGAATGATGGAGACTATGATTCTCCCATAAGTCGAGATGAGACTCCAGACAAAAAATAAAGATAGGGGAGGCCAAATGAGCCCACCATCCATTCAAAAAAATGACTAGAGAAAATGAGAGAAGGGACTTTGCTACTATCTTTTACCACACTTGTGCCTCAAAGTGGCACCATGCTCTTCATGTAGAGAGTCTCATGATATATCACTTCCATATGCTAGTGGGAATTACCTATTCATTATTTCAAACTTGGCTTGTATATTCCTATGATGGGCTTCCTCAAATGCCCAAGGTCTTCATGAGCAAGCAAGTTGGATGCACACCCCACTTAGCTTCATTTTGAGCTTTCATACACTTATAGCTCTAGTGCATCATTTGCATGGCAATCCCTACTCCTCGCATTGATATCTACCGATGGGCATCTCCATAGCCCGTTGGTACGCCTAGTTGATGTGAGACTATCTTCTCCACTTTTTACCCCTTTGATATCTACCACCATACTCTATTCCACCTAAATGCTATGTCCAATGGCTCACGCTCATGTATTGCGTGAAGAATAAAAAGTTGATGCATATTGAAAAAGTATGATCCAATTGCCTGAATTGGACACCATGGTGCTTAACATTTGTATTAATGTGGTGAAGAAGGAGCCATGCCTTGCTAATATAATAAGATGAATGTGGGGGTAATCATTTCTGAAGGATCGTATGCTTTTAAGGATTAATGATTTTGTTTCTTACAATTTGAATATTGCTGTGTTAATATTTGTTGATTCATCTTTTCTCAATGAGCATACCTGAATAAGATTACATAGTGGATAGCATGTCACATCAAAAGTTCCATTTTTATCATTTACCTACTTGAGGACGAGCAGGAATTAAGCTTGGGGATGCTTGATACGTCTCCAACGTATCTATAATTTTTTATTGTTCCATGCTGATATATTATCATTCTAGGATACTTTTTAGGTCTTTATTTACCAATTTATAATATTTTTTAGCACTAACCTATTGACCCAGTGCCCAGTGCCAGTTGCTATTTTCTGCATGTTTTTTGCTTTTCAGGTTTACAGTACCAAACGAAGTCCAATTGCCACGAAACTTTTTGATGATTTTTTCTGGACTAAAAGAAGACCGAGAAGCTTCGGAAGGAGGTCAGGAGGCATGCGAGGGCCCCACCACACATCAAGGCGCGCCCTGATATGTGGTGCCCCCTCGTGGCTCTCCCGACGTCCCTCTTCGGCCTATAAATTCTCTAATATCGTGAAAACCCTAAAAGCAGTCACGAAACCCTTTTTTCGCCGCTGCAAGTCTCTGTTCCGTCGCTAGGCCATCTGGAGATCCATTTTGGCACCCTTGAGAGAGTCCGGGATTAAGGGGTCCTCGGAGTAGAATTAAATTCCTAAGTCGTAATTCCTCACCGGAGTATAGAAGAGGAGTAAAAGAAACCAACTCTCCGATATAACTAGACTCAAAATAGATTTTCACTACACTCGACTCGGCCAAAGTTCGATCAATCAAGGGGGCTCCTAGGTCGGAACCTGTCTCTGATACCAACTTGTAACGCCCACGATGCGATCCTATCCTTATTTTGGCTCGAGGGCCTCGGCAGGGATAGAAGCGCATCTCGTTGTTTCGCAAGAATGGATATCATTACAAGTACATGTAAAGAAGAGATGAGTATATGGAATTGGCTTACACTCGCCACAAGCTAAATCAAGATCACATCAATACAACATCATATACAATCATCATACAGAAGAGCAGGGTCCGACTACGGACGAAATCAAACGATAAAATGACATCTATCCTTGCTATCCCAGGCTGCCGGCCTGGAACCCATCCTATGATCGATGAAGAAGAAGAAGAACTCCAAATCAAACAAAGCATCGCTCTCACGTCAAAGCATCACATTACTTGTACCTGCAACTATTGTTGTAGTAATCTGTGAGCCACAGGGACTCAGCAATCTCATTTCGAAGGGTATCAAGACTATTAAAGCTTAATGGGTGAGGTATGGTTAAGTGGTGAGGCTGCAGCAAGCACTAAGCATTATTTGAGTGGCTAACTTAAGAGTACAAGAGTAAGGGGGGATGATCGTCATATAAACGGACGCGAACTAGAAATGATCACTAAGTGATCCTGAACACCTACTTACGGTCAAACATAACCCGACCGTGTTCTCTCTCGGTTCAGAAATCACGAGAAGAGACAGTCACGGTTACGCACACAGTTGGTGTATTTTATTAGAGTTTACTTTAAGTTTGCTATGACCGGGTGTTAAACAAAGTTTCCAAGTTGCCACTTAACCGCGGGCACGGCTTTCCGAAAGATTTAACCCTGTAGGGGTGCTCCAACTCATCCATCATAAACTAACCACACGCTGCGTCGAATAACCTCGACCGCGGAAAAACCATGATCTCCTTGGAAATTATGTTGGAAAACCTCAACCTCGAGATAACCCAAAGTATCCTCGGAATCCCTCGCACAAGACGTTCGAGAAAGGTAAAACAAATCCAGCAAGGCCGCCCGACGTGTCGACAAACCCGATAGGAGCCGCATATCTCGTTCTCAGGACACGACGGATGGGTCACACTACGAGTCAAACCAAACCTCGAGTTTCCCTGTGGTGGCCCCATAGTCTGCCCGGTTGGGACCAACACCATCAGCACTACCCCCTGTATTATGTTGATTAATCCGCATGTAGCGCTAACTCCCTATGCATTACTAACGGTGTTCAGTATTATTATGTTGAGCAAATGTAATACCAATGTTGGGCCTTGCCAGATGAGTTTTATCCCAAAACGAAAATCAAGGGGGTCCCCATAACAACCCCGAGCATATTAGGAGTGCTCAATATGGAACATAACACCGGTACACAAGTAACTAGGGCGGCAAAAGTGGAACAAAACACCAAGCAAAAGGCCGAGCCTTCCACCTTTTACCAAGTATATATGTGCATTAAATTAAATAGCCATAATATTGTGATATATCAAAAATATCCATGTTGACGCATGGAAACATCTTGCACCTGCAACTAGCAACGCTATAAGAAGGGCTGAGCAAGCGGTAACATAGCCAAACAATGGTTTGCTGGGATGTGGAGGGTTAGAGGCTTATCATGGCATTTGGGAGGCTGACAAACAAGAGATAGGTAGCGTGACGAGCGATAGAAACGACACATCTAGCATGGCAATGATAGTAATGGTATCCAGGGAAATGGTCATCTTGCCTGAGATCCCGCTCGGAAGAAGATTGAGTCCATGAAGAAGACGAACCAACGTAGTCGAACGAATCCTCACACTCCGAACGCTTTCGGAACTCTATCGAGAAGAAGCAAACCGGAAACAACAATCAACACACGATAAACACCACAACATATGCCATACATGATGCACAATCAAATATGATGCATGTTAAGCATGACATGTCAAAGCACAACAATCAACTTCTACACTTTAAGTGAAGCTCAATATGCAATGAGTTGCATATTGATGAAACTCCATAATTGAATTACATAGTTCACTCCTGTTTAGGTACACATCAATGTTAAATGTTGTTGAACATGGCAAGAGGTGAAGCATAAGTAAACTATCTATCTAGGCATCTTAAATGAGGCCGGAAACAACTTATAGTATTTCTGAAACGACCCCATATGTTAATTTCGAAATTGGTCCAGATCTGAAATAACCATATTTTATATTTATTAAACAACATAATAAAGTATACCATGGAATTCTACATGTCATTCTAGTCGATTTACATATATGGAACATCTCAAACGGAGCTACGGTCTAAAAGATATGACCAACACAAGATGAATGCATCATGAATGCAAAATGCATGCAAACGACCACCACCAACATGTTAAATCATGGATGCAACAAAATATTATGAAACTACATGAGATTCTAAGCAAGTTTCATGTAGAACATGTTCAAAACGGAGTAACGGTTCAACCACAACAAGAAACACAAGTTATAGACAAATCTGTCCAAAACAGCAACATAGCATATTGCACACATGAAAACAACCATCTACAAGATTCTAAAATGCAAAAACTAAGCATGGGGCAGTAGCATATAACATACACTTCATTTCATCTTCACATATCATACTCAAAAGAGTCATGAATCACATGGTAGGAAGCTCACAACATGGCAATAAAATATAGCAGATTAGGACTTAGTGAAAATAACAGTTTTTAGCATCGCAGTTTTATCACGGAGACATATTGGCAGCAGCAAAACTATATGATACAGGTCATATATTGGCATGAAACTTAACAGCATGCTAGAGGACATTATAAACTGCAAATAACTCCATTACACCAACCCCAAAGGGGCTGTAGATCACTAGCAAAATACATGGCAAGACAGCAACAAAATATTACAGATTCCAGACTTGGAATTATTTGGGCATATCAAAACAACAACATTTTTTTATAGCATGTTGGCAACAAGAAAACAACACCTAAACATGGATTATCATGGCAAACAAAAAGACCAGGGGCTAGTGGACATGTCAAAGGGCATATCTCATGTTCAAAATTATTTCATATCATGCATGGATTAATTCACACAAAATAAACAAAAGGGCATCATAGCAAAATAGCATGCACACAAATTTGCTCAAATGACAAAACTAATTGCACAGATGAATTCTATGGATTTTTCTACCCCAAAATCATATATAATATGTGGGTGTTTACATTAAAAAAATGACGCAACAATTATTCGAGATTGGGACATAAACCATTTTAGCAAGCTATTTATGCAAATTTAAATGTAAACATTGCATCAACATTTTTAGCATGCATGAAAAAGAGATGTAATTAACCTACACATTTTACATATTTGGTTTGATGAATTCGGATGCACGCTTAAATACTTATGCGCAATGAAATTCATGACAATTATGCAATTTAGCAGAAAATGGCATGTTAAACATTTTTATCATTTGCAAAAGCGGGATATTTCGAATCTACATGAAATTTTACACGTTTTACATATATAAAATTATTACACGCGATGCACGGTTACTTAATTATTAGCAATTTAAAATCATGCTTTTTTCTGAAATTACTAAATGCACGGGTTAATTAGAAAATTCGCAGCAGGGGAAAAAATAACACGCGAGCCTAATCTGGACAATAGGGCCAACAGAGCAATAGGCGCGACATAACAATGTAGCGCCAAGGCGCGAGATAGGCAGGCTCACCATGGGCTTCAAGGCCCGGTCGGTGCTGCAGTGTTGGGCCGGGCCAGGTGAGGCCTTCGGGTGGTCCGGCTTGGGGCCTTGCGCGGACGGGCCGGTCGGGGTGCTGGGCTGCAGGGCCCAGGCGGTACTGGCGAGAGGTCAACGACGCTGGGATCGTGCCGCTCGTCTCGCTCGAACAGGAGCTGATACGAGCGCCATGGAGGTTGCGGCGGTGCGATGGCAGAGGGACTCCGACGGCTTGGCACACTCCGGCGGCATGGGAATGGGCGAGGAACGACGGGAGGCGTCGGATCCGGGAGAGGGAGCTATGGATCTGGCCGGCGGCGACCTCCTGGTTGCAATGGGGGGAGAGAGAGGTTAGAGAAATGGAGGGAAGAGAGAGATCGGGAGGAGAGGCCAGGGGCAAGGGGCGACATGGGCAAGGGTCCAGCGGCGGTGAGGTCCGGCCGACGACCGGCCGGCAAGGTGCATGGTGAAGGAGCTCGGGCTCCTCTGGCTGCGGGAGGCGAGCACGAGCTCGGGCGTGGCGGCGGGCGCGCTCGGGTCCAGATGAGCTCGGGCGGGCCCAAGATGGGCTCCCAGGGCCGCGTCGGCTAGAGGAGAGAGGAAGGCTAGGGGTGACAGTGCAGATTTCGAGGCGACGACTAGGGTTTCCCGATCTGGACGGCTAGGGTGTCTATTTATAGCAGGGGAGACTATGGTTAGTGGTTTTAGCATGTTTTCAGACCCTCCGATCGCGATCGGACGGATTCAGTCGCGGGGTTAGGCTAGGATGGGCTAGTGGGCTGTGTAGAAGTCCATGGGCTTGAGATGAGAGGGAAATGCGAACCCGTGACACGAGTTTTTAAAACAAAGAAAACGTTCGATAATAAAACCGACGACGGTGCCGCTACGGTCGACCGTTCGGGTATCAAACGGATGCCGATTGCGATGAAATTTGACAGGCGGTCTAGCTACACCATAACAAGACCGCACGCCAACTTTCGACCCAATCCGAGAATATTTTTCGCACACTTTTAAAAACAATATTTCATCGATGGCGCGGGCACGTGCGTGTGTGGTTGTTCTTGAAACGGTCAATGTCAAGAACGGAGAGAACCGACGACTACGAACGGATGTGGTTTTTCAAAAACGTCGGCAATGAAGTGCCGATGCAATGCGGATGATGTGAATGATGCGATGATGAATGCGACAACCATACGAATCACACGATGGCAGCGGAATAGAAGGGGAATCTTTTGGAGCGTCGGTCTCGGGCTGTTACACCGAACTTCCCCTGGATACTGAGCCGAGGCCGGCTGCCGACCTAGCGCATAATCCGGAGTCCGCACACCAAAATGCCACCGGTGCCACACACTCCCAGCCCGTCGTGCCCAACCCCGCAACGATGCAAAACCCGACTGTCAGTACGCCGGACGCACACCTTGCCGAGGCGCGAAACTTTTCCCCACCCACCACCCAGATCGAGCGCTTTCCAAGCGTAGGACAGCCCGACACAATGGGCTTACGGGAGGTCAAGCAACAGCCAGGGGAATCGGTCCATCATTTTTGGGCTAGATTCCTCCTCAACAAAGACAGGATGAAGGACCGTAACGGCCAGGAAATGATTGCAGCCTTCCAGCGCAATTGCCATGATGAAGGAATTCTCAACGCCCTTGCCCGTCGCCGCATCCAAAACTTCTCCGAGCTGACGGACTTGGTGGGAAAGTACTGCACCATGGAGAGCACGTGGAAAGAACAACAATTTTACACGGAGTCAGTCCACACCGAACAACCTAGAGGAGTTCAGAAAAGGCTCGTACCCCCGCAACGCCCGGCCAGGCACAAGCCTGCCAAAAAGAGGAACAAATATCCTATAAAAGAAAAAACAGTCCTTGATGGACTACTGGACAGTCCATGCCCCATACACTCCGCCTCGCTAAACGCAAGCCCGACTCACAGCCTCCGAGCTTGCTGGGTCGTTAGGCAAGTCGTGAAGAGCGGAGAGGCCATCCTCGCGGCCTCACCCCTAGGCAGACGTTCAACGATGCCACCCGAAAACCACACCGAGGTCCTAACGATCTACGAGATGTTCTCCTCCAAAGGTCAGAGGAAGAGAGCTCTTCCAGAGCTCGATCAGATACACCAGGTGGAATCAAGGAAATCATGGGCAGATATACCAATAATTTTCGGCGAGGATGACCAACCAATAAACCGCACAGAGCGAGCACCGGCCGCCCTAGTCCTCAACCCAATAGTCGATGGCTTCATGTTGGACAAAGTACTAATGGATGGCGGCAGTGGTCTAAACCTCATCTATGGGGGTACATTGGGCAAGATGCAGTTCGATAGATCTCGAATCGAACGAAGCAGCACAACTTTTCGAGGAATCATCCCCGGAAGAGAGGCATGTTGTACAGGATGAGTAACCCTTGACGCAGTGTTCGGTACCCCCGACAACTACAGATCTGAGGAACTTCTTTTTCATATTGTGCCCTTTCACAGTGGTTATCATGCCTTCTTAGGGCGCGACGCCTTCACAAGATTTCAGGCCATACCGCATTATGGTTATATGAAGCTTAAAATGCCGGGACCCAACGGTGTGATCATAGCCATAAGTGACCCCGATAAAGCCCTTCGAGCCGAAAATAAAACAGCATCGCTTGCCCTCGAGGCACTAGCCGAGACCCTTGCTGCAGAAGAACTGACCACACTCCGTTCTATCATAGATAAGGACGACATAATCCTCGGCAAAAGGCCAAAGTCCACATCATTCAAACCTGCAGATGAAATAGTTAAATTTCAGGTACACCCAACGGACCCCAATAAAACGGCGTCCATCGGAGCTCAGCTGGACCCCACGATCGCCGAAGCACTGCGCGCATTTTTGCGTGAAAACTGGGACATATTCGCCTGGCACCCATCAGATATGCCCGGAATCCCGCGAAGGCTGGCGGAACACAGTCTGAATATAATCAGAGGTTTCAAGCCGGTCAAACAGGCCTTATGCCGATTTTCCGAACCCAAGGGTCAAGCTATGGACGAAGAACTGGCCAAACTACTTGAAGCCGGATTCATCAGGGAAATTAAACACCCCGAATGGCTGGCAAATCTAGTCATGGTACCTAAGAAAGACAAATCCTGGTGGCTTTGCATCGATTTCAAAGACCTCAACAAAGCCTGCCCCAAGGACCCTTTCCCTTTACCACACATTGACCAGATCATCGACGCCACTGTTGGAGACGACTCACTTTGCTTCCTTGACGCCTATTCCGGATATCATCAGATCAAGATGAAGGAGTCCGATCAAGCCGCAACCGCCTTCATCACCCCCTATGGGCCATTCTGCTTCAACACAATGCCTTTCGGGTTAAAAAATGCAGGCGCCACATACCAGCGCATAATCCAGACATGTCTGGAAAAACAAATCGGCAAAACAGTCGAGGCATACGTAGACGACATGGTCATCAAGACTAAACACGTAAGTCAGTTGGTGGAGGACCTTGGTCAAACCTTTGCTAGCCTGCGGGAGTACGATATACGGCTCAACCCGGACAAGTGTGTCTTCGGAGTCCCTGTCGGTAAACTGCTCGGATTCATTGTCTCCCATAGGGGAATAGAGGCCAATCCGGCCAAGATCCGAGCCCTGTCACAACTAGCAATCCCCACGGAGCTAAACCACGTTCAAAGACTAGCAGGCTGCGTGGCAGCGTTAAGCCGCTTTATCTCCCGCCTCGGCGAAAAGGCTCTGCCACTCTGCAGGCTATTGAAACGAACCAAAAACTTCGAGTGGACCGATGAGGCAGCAGCCGCGCTGTAGGAAATCAAGACGCTGCTAGCCAGTAACCCCATACTAACAACACCTGGTACGGGTGAACCAATGTTGCTATACATCTCAGCCACCAACCAGGTCATCAGTGCGGTCCTCGTGGTAGAACGGGAGGCCGAGGGCCACAAATTCCGGGTACAGAAACTAGTCTACTACGTATCGGAAGTGCTTACTCCGTGCAAGTCCAGATACCCGCATTATCAGAAGATAGCCTACACACTGTTCATGGCATCACGCAAGCTCAGACACTATTTTCAAGAGTGTTCGGTCACGGTGGCCTCCGAGGCACCCCTGAACGATATAATCAATAACAGGGACGCCATCAGCCGCATAGCCAAATGGGCCATCGAACTCCTCCCATTCGAGATCAATTACAAGCCACGCCGAGCTATTAAATCTTAGGTGTTGGCCGATTTTCTCGCCGAATGGACGAAGGCCGAGCTCCCAAGAGAATGCAACACATACTCACACTGGACAATGTACTTCGATGGATCCAAGACACTCGCCGGACTGGGGGCTGGAGTTATCCTCACATCCCCCACTGGAGACAACACCGATATGTCCTCCAGATCATGTACGCCGACTCAAATAATGCGGCCGAGTACGAGGCTCTGTTGCACGGACTACGGATGGCAACATCGATGGGTGTACAACGGCTCGAAGTACAGGGAGACTATAATCTCGCCATCTCACAAATCAATGGCGAATTCGATACTAAAAACCCAAAAATGGCAGCTAACAGAAATGCCCTCCTCAAGATATCCACACGGTTCGAAGGGCTAGAATTCCACCATGTCTCTAGAGATAACAATCAAGCTGCCAACATCCTCGCCCGCATGGGCGCCAAGCGCGACCCCGTCCCTAAGAACACCTTCCTAGAGAAGCTCTTCAAGCCCTCTATGGTGTGGCAGGACGACGGCAAGGACGCTATAGCTAATGGAGCAGAACATGTCATCCCTCCCATAGTCGAACCAGATGAGAAAATCATCGGCGGTTTCGCAATTGAAGAAACACCCTCAGCCCACGAGGTCATGGCAGTAATCGCACCATGGACGGAACCCTTCCTCGCCTACCTTCTACGCAAAGAACTCCCCGACGATCAGATGGAGACGAGACGCATAATCCGGCGATCAAAAGCCTACAAGGTCCATGAAGGAGAATTATACAAAAAGAGCACTATGGGGGTCCTGCAACGGTGCATATCCGAAGAAGAAGGAAGGCAGCTCTTGGCTGAGATACACGCGGGCATGGGCGGCCACCACGTAGCAGCGCGGGCCCTGGTAAGAAAGGCCTTTCGAGCCGAGTTCTTCTGGCCCACCGCCCGAGCGGATGCCCACACACTTGTCCAACATTGTGTCGGCTGTCAGCTCTTTGCAAATCAAAGCCACATGCCTCCGGTGGCTCTTCAGACGATACCCATTACATGGCCTTTTGCAGTCTGGGGTTTAGACATGGTTGGACCACTTAAAGGGGGGACCAAGAAAAAGAAATACCTACTGGTCATGGTCGACAAGTTCACTAAATGGATCGAAGCAAAACCAGTAAGTTCAGCAAAGTCGGGACCGGTCATCGACTTCATATCCGACATGGTGCACCGTTACGGTGTCCCGCATAGTATAATAACGGACAATGGATCCAACTTCACCGCCCAAGAGGTAAAAGACTGGTGCGCTAACTTGGGCATTAAACTTGATTATGCCTCGGTGTATCATCCGCAGACCAATGGACAAGTCGATCAGGCCAACGGTCTCATTATGAGTGGTATTAAACCTCGTCTGGTCCGACCCCTTCAAGAATCTGACTGTCATTGGGTGAAGGAACTTGATTCTGTGCTGTGGGGTTTGTGTACCACCCCGAACCGATCAACGGGATACACACCATTCTTTATGGTGTACGGGGTCGAAGCGGTCCTTCCCTGTGACATCATCCACGACGCACCCAGGGTGCGCATGTACGAAGAAAAAGAAGCCGAGCTAGATCGGCAGGACGACCTCGACGCCTTGGAAGGAGAGCGTGATATAGCTCGTGCCCGATCTATTTTCTATCAACAGCAGGCTCGGCGCTACAAAAGCAGGGAGGTTCGAGCAAAAGTATATAATGTGGGCGAGTTGGTCTTATGCCTACCAGAGAAACAGAAGCATAAACTCAAACCCAAGTGGGAGGGCCCTTTCATAATTGATGAAGTACTGACAGGAGGAGCTTATCTCCTCCATAACCCGCATGACCACTAACGTGGCTTGAGACTGCGTCGGTATTTCCCCAAAGAGGAAGGGATGATGCAGCATAACGACGGTAAGTATTTCCCTCAGTTATGAAACCAAGGTATCGAACCAGTAGGAGGATCACCACCACCTAATAAGCAGCACCTGCACACAAATAACAAATACTTGCAACCCAACGCATAAGAGAGGTTGTCAATGTCTCTACGGTAAAAAGATAGATTAGGTAATGATAGATAGGAGAGATAGATCTCTCAAGAACACAAAATAAAAAGGGCAAATAAAAAGTGCAGCAATATATTATTGGGTTTTTGGTATAGTAGATCTGAAAACAAAAGAGGCAAAAAGATAGATCAGAAAGCAATATGTTGGAAAAGTAGACCCGGGGGCCGTAGGTTTCACTAGTGGCTTCTCTCATGAGTATAGCACACGGTGGGTGAACAAATTATTGTTGGGCAATTGATAGAAGATCAAATAATCATGAAGATATCCAACGCGATGATCATTATATAGGCATCACGTCCAAGATAAGTAGACCGACTCCTGCCTGCATCTACCACTATTACTCCACACATCGACCGCTATCCAGCATGCATCTAGTGTATTAAGTTCATGGAAAAACGGAGTAATGCAATAAGAACGATGACATGATGTAGACAAGATCTATTCATGTAGGAATAGACCCCATCTTGTTATCCTTAATGGCAACGATACATGCGTGCCTTGCTGCCCCTTCTGTCACTGGGAAAGGACACCGCAAGATCGAACCCATCACAAAGCACCTCTTCCCATGGCAAGAAAAATCGATCTAGTTGGCCTAACTAAACCAAAGATTCGAAGAAGAAATACGATGCTATAAGCAATCATGCATATAAGACATCAAAGAAGACTCAAATAATATTCATGGATAGAAACTGATCATGAACTCAAAATTCATCGGATCCCAACAAACACACCGCAAAAGTTTACATCAAATATATCTCCAAGAGACCATTGTATTGAGAATCAAAAGAGAGAGAGAGGAAGCCATCTAGCTACTGCCAACGGACCCGTAGGTCTATGGTGGACTACTCACGCATCATCGAAGAGGCACCTATGAAGAAGATGAACCCCTCCGTGATGGTGTTAGATTGGATCTTGAGGCCCTAGAACTTGTGGCGGCTGGATGTGTTTTTCGTCGACTCCCATATGGTTTTCTGAATATTTGGGTATTTATAGGCATCAGAGGCGGTGGAGGGGGGCCCCGTGGAGGGCACAACCCATCAGGGCTCGCCGGGGGCCCCCTGGCGCGCCCTGGTGGGTTGTGGCCTCCACGGCCCACCTCTGTGGCACTTCTTTGGCCCACTGGGTGTCTTCTGGTCCAAAAAAAATCTCCAAAAAGTTTCGTCGCGATTAGACTCCGTTTGGTACTGATATTCTGTGAAGTAAAAAAACAAGCAAAAACAGCAACTGGCACTTTGGCACTATGTCAATAGGTTAGTCCCAAAAAATGATATAAAGTTGCTATAAAGTGATTGTAAAACATCCAAGAATGATAATATAACAGCATGGAACAAGCAAAAATTATAGATTCGTTGGAGACGTATCAACATCCCCAAGCTTAATTCCTACTAGTATAATGTCCGTGCGTTGCCAAAGACTAATAAAATATGTGTATGAAGAAAAATTTCATGTGACATGAGAGTCATAAACTATTCACATGGGATGATATCTCATGGTCCTCAAGTGGTAGATAAATGCATCTCCTCATTATCGTCCTCTCACCTCCCTCTTATCGCCCATCACAATGACAGTATTCCACTTCCTTCCACGATCCTTTCTTCTCCATGTTTTCTTTCCTAGCCTTGACCTTGCACGATAGCAGCAAGTGTCTTGTCCAACTCCGGTTGACCATCCCTAATAAAGATAATGAAAAGGGCTACCAAATGTCTGGCGAGAGATGAAAATTTATGGCAATATCTCATACTATGCAATTAATTATTAAGATAAACTCTTTGTGACTTCTATCAATATTGTCACATGGGTACATTCCACACACTAAAATGTGATGATACTTCAATTATACAATATTCAAAATGCAGCTCTAGTCCATCCTGAGCGACTTCACCCGTGTGATTGAACGTGCTTTCTCTGAAAATACATTTGTATTGAAACATAATTCTCTAAATAGTAGCTTCAAGAAATTGGAAAATATATGTTGTATAAAAATGCTAGAAATACTGATATCATCTCAATAGGACATATTTTCCTTCATGAATTGCATTATCAATAAGGGAGCAAACTGGCATCCATATTCTGCACAACTTGCTGGCCCGTCTCTATTTACACTATGGGGAAAACAATGAAGCATATTTGACAATGAAATATGTGATATGCTTGTCGGTCTGATCAAATATAACATACCATAAAGTGTTGGCCATAACTTTATTTGTACTAAATTTTAATAGAAGAGACCCCTCAAACAAAGAATAGTATTGTTTTTCTCGATGTGATCAACCCTTGCAAGGTACACAACATCAGATACATATTGAAATCTTCAAAAACTCAACATTTGAAGGAGTTTCACTATCTAAATTCTAATTCCTGGGAACTTCGAAAGATAAAAGTAATGCTGACATGCTAGTGGAGAGCATAGTGAACACAATACTGCTGCAGACATCCTCCAACGATCTTCTCTAGAATATGGTTATAACATCATCTTGCATGTATACAACATGGCTATTTTTAGACACTGGACGAAATTCTACATCCACCGACGTGGTTTATTTGATATTCTTAACTGATCTGTGTTAAAAAGGGATAAGTAAGAGTACTAACAGCCTAACAGACTGTATAAGAAGTAGAAGAACATCTAGTGTAGTTATTGATAGAAACATAGAAGTAACTACTATAAGAAAATGGCAAGAGCCATCAGGGATGCCAAGAAGAGGGAGATGTCTGGTATACACCAGTGCAAACAACTGGGTTGCCACTGCTTTTACTTTTCAAAAAATCTAATGTGCTCGGGGGCATTCGCAAATCTCTCGGTGCCCATCCCTCCTTTTATGGAGGAGGCTTTTTGGTGATTCAAATTGATTGTAAATGCCTGAAAATTGTATGTTCAATAGAATTAATAGAAATCCTGAACAACTAAAGGAGAATTGGTTTCCTTAGTGCTGTTTGAATACTTCTCATACCGAGTAACGCTATTACCCTTCAACAACCAAGTATCACTATAACAAACTGTTATTTAACATACACCAAGTAAAAGCTCTGCAATAAATAATGTAATTAAGTGATGTGCAGTTTAGTGAACAGATTAAGCAGCTGATCTAGTGATAAAATGTGCAAAATTTTCACATAAGTAAATGTCACATAAGAGCTTTTTTAATTTTAGTGTAACAGTTCTGTTGATGTAATTAAGCAAGAAGGCATGTTGTGCAGGAGTACATATACACCATTAAAATGAAAAGGAAAAATTCTATAACGCCTACTTAGTTCATGAAATTAGGGAAGCAGATTTGTAGCACTTGGGTGCTCCACACCCCTATACGAACATTAAACTCAAAAAAATACCGAGAAATTTGAAAAAAAATCTGGGATTTGGGGATATCAAACATGGGTTCCCAATCTACTCCCATATGAAATTACGTGAAAAATACCAGGAAAAGTATTTGTGGCAAACAACACAAAAAATTCCTACGCATAGAAAAAAACTGTTTGGATGGATTTTTTTTCGAACAGAAATTCCTTCGCCACGAATACGTTTCCTGGTATTTTGTCACGAAACTTGCCACGGGAGTAGATTGAGAACTCTGGTTCGCTATCCCCAAATTTTAGTTTTTTTTTAAAAAAATTGGGTATTTTTTAGGTTTAATATTCGTACAGGGGTGTGGAGCACCCACGAGCTCCTATGTATTTTCCATGAACCACTACATTATAAATTGGATACATTCATTAGCGGGATAACACAATGGGAATTATGTCTCATTGTAATAAGATATACAATGAACACCCAAGAATGTAAGCATCTGACATATTGAGCGACAAAAGCCTCACTATGAGTATGAATTTTACTTTCAAATCAGGCACGCATTTTTATGATCTAGCTATCGCCTTTGCTATACAAAAAAGTTATCTATAGGTACTAAGGTACCGGGTAATTATTTAAAACTAAGATGGCAAGAAAAAAATACAATACCTTGTCCATTTTTTCTCTCTAATATATGCAACCATCAGAATGTCGTGTATCCAGGTACAGTTTTCAAGTAGCATCATCAGATCTCTTATCCAAGCGGCACAGAGCAAGAACATTTATCTTCAGTGGTATTAGTCTATTAGATAGATATTGCAAGCCAAAAATCTACCACCGATACATCTCTCCTTTGCTGAAGAAATCTCGCCATGCAAACCTGAAGAATTTTATTAAACATGTGCAGAAATAAATACTACGACTATCCAAAAAATAGTAACATTACACATGAAGAGTACAATAACTCATAATATAAGATGATTTCCTAGATACTATGAGAATAATGAGTTGTTTGCAACACTGCATCTTCACCTGAACATTGGTATATCGTTAATTCAGTAACGTAGAGAAGTCAAAAGTATATAACATAAATCTTGGTATACTGCACACAAATACTTATTAGGCACACAAACCGGTATTTTCCAAGGTCTTGGTTTCACAATACCATAACTGAAATTAGCAAGATATTAGCCTCAAATCAGCAAGGTCTTGGTTTCTCTTTGCCAATAAACCAAGACAAGTAACTTAGATATACAATGCAACCAGAAAGCCTAATCCTCTACCATTGACCAACTCTAGTCAGATGATTAGCATTGACTCAGAACAAAAAAAGGGAGGTGGATTTGCATTACCATATTATGGTGGCGTGGAGTTGCTGCCCCTACATCATCGGTCCAAGATGAGACATCCGTGCAAAGTCAGTCGTTGGCACGCCGGCGGCATCGTTCAGCACGGGTGCCAGCGAGGGGTTGGGGTGTAGGCGTCGGTCGCCGCCTCCAAACTGTCCCGTCCATCCATGATGGTGCAGCGTTGGTCTAGCATTCCTAAACACAACTTCCACATACTTGCAAAACTTTTTTAATTGAAAAACTGCAGAAGCCTCACAATAACAAGATACTATAATGAAACTAATTATAATTATAATTATTTATAATAAGAGAATAATTGTCAATAGTAAAAACAAGTCCAGCAAACATATTACCTCATCAAAGACATCCATGGAATCCACTTGCTGCAACATTTCCATATAAGCGGGAAGGTATCTCTGAAATTCCTCTTCAAATGGGTTGTAACATAAAACACGATGTTGTAGTGAAAATCAAGAGATGAACCTTCAAGATGCTCAAAATCTAGGAATAAAAAAAGAAACATACTTTGAATTTCAATGAAATCCCTCGGGAAGTTCCTTTGCAGTAGAACATGCCTTCACTCGAAGATTCCCCTTTTACGTTTCCAACCAGGATGTAAAATCGTTTTCAGCTTAGTAGTTGTATTCATCTTCTCCATCAGAATCCCGCCACATATACATGAATGAACAAGTACCATAGTGAATTCTATAAATTACAAACCATTTGAAGCGCATAAATCTATCTACACGTGGAATTAGACACAGGAGCAAATCATCTACTATCCAAAGCCAATCCTCACATCATTTGTAGAAACTGCAAGCCAAATCAGACAACAGCGAAACTGAAGAGCACCATTTACCTCTGAATGGCAGGCATCCTTTCTCAAAAAAGCCGATCCAAGTTGAGGTAGCCCAAGAATCCACACGTGCTGGGGTGATGTGGAGGTAGGCTGGCAGCCCCATCTCCTTGGCCACGTGCACCGCGGATCCCATGGCACGGATCACCGGCGGGACTCCCATAGTCCTTCCGTGCCTCCCGACAAGCTCCGACGCCCCCCCCCTCGACGGCGCGCTGCACGTCGACCCGTGGAATCCGTCCTTGTTGGGTACGATGGGGGGGGGCGGCCATCGTGGGAATTATGGCAACGATGATGCCTGGCGATGCGTGAATGTTGCGATGCCTGGCGATGCGTAGAGTTTATTCGCTCGGGTGTTGTGTTGGTTTTATTCAGGCGCTCGGATGGTTGCGGTTGGCTATGTCTCTATTCTTTTGGCTGGGGTACTTTTGGTGACGGCCTGACGGGAGGAGGGGTTTTTGTATGGGGGCACATTCTTTTGTATGTAGAAAAATCGATGGGCAAGGGGGGATCGAAGGAGGGCAGGAACGAACGAAAACCAACTACAACCTATGAAGTGAGTCTTTAGGAGTAGAGATATTTAGTCTGTTTTTAGTCAATCAGATTTTTGATTAAACTATGTTATTTATTTCCAAAAATAAATTGCATTGATGAGACATCATTTGTATGTTAGGAAAGTGTTGGTTTACAAGGAAAGAGTGGCGAGGATTTTGTTTGCTTAAAATATGTTATTTGTTTCTTAAAACAATTTGCATTGATGGGAGATCTGTTGTATGTTAGGAAAGTGTTGGTTTAGGAAACATGTGTGAAATTGATTTCATTATTTGGTAATGTGCTATTGTTGTCTGCCCGTTTGTAACGTGACTCATTAGGAAAGTTTAAAAATGTTAGTAAAGTTTTTAATGGGATGGTGAAAAAACCAATGTGAGGAGATGATGGTGGGACGTGAGACGAAAATAGACCAGACGAAAATAAACCGGGCAAAAAAAAACCATGGAAGCTATTCGACCAACCGAGCATTTAGGAGTAAGATTACTAAATATATGATGATGGAAGGAGAGACGAAGAAAAACCGGACGAAAAAACCAAACGAAGGTGAGAGGGGAGACAAAAAAAACCTTGAACCTAAGCTACCAACGCCTCCTCCTAAGATGGGAGGGGAGACAAAAAAAACCTGAAACGGAATGTTAATTAATGTAATTCGGTGATGTATGGAAATATTAATTAATGTGATTGAGCCATTTATGGTAAGGTTAATTAATTCATTAGATTGATTGATTCATTAGATTTGGTCTTTAAAGATTCATTAGATGATTGATTCTTTCACATAAATACATTACTAAATATATGATGATGGGAGAAGGGAGGAGAGACGAAAAAAACCAAGAAAGAAGCTACCAACTCCCCCTTTAGGAGTAGAGACTCGTCCTTGAGTAGGTAAATGATAAAAACAGAATTTTTGATGTGGAATGCTGCCTAACATGTTCATCTCATATTCTTTTCTTTGTAGCATGGACATTAGACTTTTAGATGATTCAAAGCAATAGTCTAGTTTTAACATAATGACTTCAATACTCAAGCATGCCAACAAGCAACCATGTCTTTCAAAATATCAACACCAAAGAAAGTTATCCCTAGCCCATCATGCTCAATCATTGATCCATTCATGAAACACACTCAAATATTAGCTACACCCAATGCTCAAGTACGATCATAGTGCCCCCTAGTTGGTGCTTTATAAGAGAAGATGGAGACTCAAAGTAAAAATAAAAATTGCATAAAGTAAATAGATAGGCCCTTCGTAGAGGGAAGTAGGTATTTGTAGAGGTGCCAGAGCTCAAAGTTATAAATTGAGAGAGAAAAATATATTTTGGGTGGCATGCCTTTCCTATCAACGAAAACGTCAAAGTAGCTCACAATACTTTCCATGCTAGATATATCATAGGCGGTTCCCAAACAGAAAATAAAGTTTATTCCTTTTTTCACCATTCTTTCACATTCCATGGCGGGCCGTATCCACGGTTGCCTTCCATACCAACACTTTCCAAGGAATTTATTATTTGACAACATAAAGTAAATATTTTTTTCATTTTCATTTCGGGAATGGGCATCCCTATTACCGCCGCACTCTCGTGCAATGACAAGTGAATAAACACTCATCTTGAGAATAACACATCTAGCATGAAAAAATATTGGACACTCCCCACCGTTTCATGAGCGGTCGAGCACACAAAAGAGAAGTTTATTTTGAAAATTAGAGATGGCACATACAAATTTGCTTGGAACGGCATGGAAATACCGCATATAGGTAGGTATGGTGGACTCATGAGGCAAAACTTGGTTTAAGGATTTTGGATGCACAAGTAGTATTTCTACTTAGTACAAATGGGGGCTAGCAAATAGATTGAGAAGCAACCAAACCAATAAACAAAAATTCACATAAGCGAGCATTGAGCATAACTAATAGCGAATAATGCACCATAAGTAGGATGTAATTTCATTGCATAACTCTTGAATTTCGTACTTGCATAGGGAATCACAAACCTTAACACTAGTATTCCTACTAAAGCATAATTACTCACTAACATGACTCACATATTACTATCATCATGTTTCAAAACTATTACAAGGAATCAAGTTTAATTTGTCCTTGGATATCTATCACTTTGGGACTAGTTTCATATATTGCCATTGCTTTTTGACAAGCTCAAACAAATTTAAGTGAAGCACATGATGTAGGATCGAAAGTATGTCTAGAGGGGGGGGGGGTGATTAGACTACTTGAGCAAATAAAAATTCTAACTTTTCCCAATTTTAAGTGTTGGCAGATTTTAGCGATTATAGCAATTCAAGTACACCCTACACATGCATGTCTAAGAGTATAGCAGCACAAAGTAAAGACAAGCATATGTAGTAGAGGGTAGGGAGGAAGATCAAACGCAATTTGTAGACACGAAGATTTTTCCCGTGGTTCCGATAGGTGGTGCTATCGTACGTCCACGTTTATGGAGTCTTCAACCCACGGAGGGTAACGGTCGTGAGAGTCCATGGAGGGCTCCACCCATAAGGGTCCACGAAGTAGCAACCTTGACTATTCCATAACGGCTTCCGTCCACGAAGGACTAGCCTCACTATGGGTAGATCTTCACGAAGTAGGCGATCTCCTTGCCCGTACAAACTTCTTGGTTCAACTCCACAACACGAAGTAGGAGGATCCCAAGCGACACCTAACCAATCTAGGAGGCACCACCCTCCAAAAGGTAATAGGCTCGGTAATGTCGATGAACTCCTTGCTCTTGTGCTTCAAGATGATAGACTCCTCAACACACAATCACTCTCTCACAGATTTGGCTTTGGTAGAAGAGATTGATTTGGTGGAAAGAAACTTGGGGAGGCTAGAGATCAAGATTCATATGGATGGAGTGGAATGGCTTGATCTCAACACATGAGTAGGTGGCTCTCTCTCAGAAAATTGGATGGGGCAAGTATGGAATAGTTGGGAGTGCTTCTCTTTCGAGCGGGTGGTGGTGAAGGGGTATATATAGGCATTCCCAAAAATCCAACCGTTAGACCTAAAGCGACCAACTCGGTGACACTGAAGTGTAAAACTCGGTGGTACCGAGTTGCTCCAAAGGTAGCAACTTTTGAATCTCGGTGAGACCGATACAGAAATCTCGGTGGTACCGATTAGGTGGCCAACGGCCAGTTTCCAAAACTCGGTGACGCCGATCCAAAATCTCGGAATTTCCGATATTAAGAATCGAGGTAACAGAAAGTTGGCAAGCTGAACTCGGTGGCACCGAATCAGAATCAGTTGCACCGACGTGCTAGGGTTTGGCATGGGTCTGTCTGAGGTGGGAATCGGTGGAACCGAGTGGAAATTGTTGGTAGCACCGATTTGCATGATAAGCTTGGACAGACTTTTGTGGAAGAGTTTGTGGGTGTTTTTTGTGACTATCACTTGTGCACGTGGAGCATCTTGTTCACCAACAGTACCTTACCCCCTTTTAGTAGTATTGGCTTTCCTATGGACTCAAGGTGATTTCTCACAAAGTAAAATATAGAGTCCTCTTGCTAGAAGCTTTGCCAATCCATTTCCTTTCTTCTAGGGGTTTCTCCACAATCCTTTTGCCAACCCATCATTGAACTTTTCCTGAAATATGCTTAGTGGAAATATTAGTTCAATGATATATATGTTGTTATTAATTACCAAAACCACCAAGGGAGAAAATGTGCTTTCAATCTCCCCCTTTTTGGTAATTGATGACAACATATAGATCATAGCTTCGACATATGATATAATCAATGAATATAATCGTCGCTTTGAGAAGTATGTGATAAGCAAGAGCTCCCCCTAAATTTGTGCATTATTTTGAATTTGTGTTTGAATGCAAATGCACAATCGATTAGGTACATGGGGCACTCTTTCATGTCACATACAACTTGGTGGTGTGCGAGAATAATATGAATGAATATCATAGCACAACACAATCAAGCAAAGGTGAATGATCATCTCATAAGCATCACAAGGATAGGAAATAGTAGCAATACACATCAAGTGTATGATCAAACACCAACAAAGTTTAACACAAGCAAACCAACCAAAAGATATCAATGTTTTGAAAAGTGATAAAAACGCAACGCTCTCTCTCTCTCTCTCTCTCTCTCTCTCTCTCTCGAAGCCCTAATGATCTATACATCTTCTCCCCCTTTGGCAACAAGTTACCAAAAAGTTCAAAGGTATAGAGCTAAGCGCTCTTCTGGGTCTGATCTCCTCCGGCGGCTGATGAAGGAGTCGAGAGAACGGCATCAGCGAAGATGTCTGCAGACGTCATGGACGGAGTCGGAGTAGCAACTGGAGGTGCTGGAGGAGCTGAAGGAGCTGCGGCAGGTGCTGATGAAGAAGGTCTAGACTCTGGAACTGGAACTGTGGCAGATCTGGGCCGAGTCCTGAACTGAGTGGCTATACGGAGAGGTGGACTATCCTCATTATCATCAGTAGTGTGGGGACTGGGAACGCCATCAACTTCCTTCTTGAGCTCATTCACAGTCACTGTGAGCTCATCCACCTTGTTGTTGAGAATATGAAATTTGGTGTCAACAATCCTCGAGAGGCTCTCCTGGTTCTTCAATATGTTCCCGATGTCCTTCTGCATGTTGAGCACAGAGCTAAGGAGAAGATCCATCTACTCACTCCTAGTCTTTGGCACCTGAGAACTAGAGTCTCTGGCTACCTCTACCTGTGCCTGTGCTGTAGCTGAGGTGGGATGATCTGGGTCCATCACCACAACGTTGTCTTTTAACTCTTGCAAGAGTGGCAAATGTGGTCGATCAAGTGCATATATGTGCTTCTCCAACTTGGAGTTGATAAGCATCTGAATATAAGGAGCGTATCCACACGACCTCTTCTGATCTGCTCCAGTCCTCTTCACTATTTCAGCTATCAAGTCTATCACTCTGAATCTTGTATGTTGATCAAGATGGAGCAGCATATTGATAGAATATCCTCTTATCATCTTCTCATCTCCAGACTTAGGCATCAAGGTATGCCTTAAGATAGTGTTGATCGTGCGTAGACCAGCCTGGAGGAAGTAAATGGATCCAAACTTGTGAGATGGCAAGTTTGTAGCAGGGATCTCATTGTACATGTTCTTCATAGCATTATGATTTGCCTTGGATTCGGAGTACACATCCAAGTCTCCGTCTTGCACCTGTGGAGCTCCTAAGATGGCAGCCCACTCCTCAACTGTGGATTCATACCTGGTGCCTTCTGTCATCCATACAATCCTACCATCTCCATAGAAATGTGCAGTGGAGTAGAATTGCATGATCATCTCGTCGTTCCAAGCTGTGAACTCCTTACCAACAAACTCATCAAGACCAATGAAGTGGAAGTTATCTTGCACACTTGGGAAGTAGTCTTCATTATCCTTGATGTGCTTCCAATCCACATATCTCATGTCACTCACTGCGGGGCTCTTATCAAGCAAAACTGTTTCATAGAAATCTTGTTGTTCCTTTGTGTAGAACCTGTAGCCTACAGCTATCCTTCTCCTCTGAGAGTAAGGATCAATAGCTCTCCACTCTCTCAAACCTGAGTCCTTCCTCTTCTTCATGTCTTCAGCAATAGGATGGCTGGCATTATGCTCTGGAAGGTGTGGTCTAAGCTTCATCAAAACAAACTGTGTATCATCCTCAGCTTCCCTGAAAGTAGAAGCCTTGTTCTTGCTAGAAGCTGGGATGTCTCTGGAAAACCTCTTGGGTTTAGGAACAACAGCAGCCTTCTTGGGTGCAGTCTTGGTGCCTTTGGATGATGTATCCTTGGGCATAGCATCAGCCATAAGCTTATTCTTCTTCTTAGGAGGATCCTTGGCAGCTGGCTCTTCCTCTTCTTCTGCCTCAGCCTCTGG
Source organism: Elymus sibiricus (assembly GCA_039707655.1). Classification (NCBI taxonomy): domain Eukaryota; kingdom Viridiplantae; phylum Streptophyta; class Magnoliopsida; order Poales; family Poaceae; genus Elymus; species Elymus sibiricus. The sequence goes on along the minus strand of CM077665.1, from coordinate 392,837,803 downwards.
ATCCTCATACATAGAGGTAGGCCTGCCCATAACATGTATGATCCTCTTCCTGGACTTCTTCTTCTCTCCTGCCTTCTTAGGCATAGACTTCTTTGGGGGCTCAACAATCATTGTTGCCCTAGCACTCTCTGGTGCTCTCACTGACCCTGAGCTAGCATACTCCTTCCTTATAGCCTTCTTCTTGGATGTAGTGGCAGCAGCAGTGCTCTTGACAGTTGCATCTTTCTTGGGCAGCTCCTCAGGAACAAAATCTTCATCCTCCTCATCTGAGTTGAGCTTCCTCCTTGCCCTGGTTGCAGCTTTGGGCAGATCTGGTGAGCTAGGTACATCATCATAGCTCCCTTCAGGACTAGTGCCTGAGCTCATGTCAACATTCTTCTCTCTGAAGTCATTCTGGCTATCATCAAAACCTGACATCTCTGACCCTGTGAAATAGAGCATAGAAGAGTGGAAGGGTTGAGTCACCACAAAATGCAGACAATTTTCTCAAAGATTTGAACTAAAATTTCTTAAGATTTGCATTCTGCCAAGTGAATATCGGTACAACCGAGGCAAACTTTTTGGATCCACCGAGACAAACAACCTGTATTTACAGAAACTTGGCACCACTTTCGGTGAGACTGAAAATGGGTACTCGGTTTCACTGAGGTTGTACTCAGTTGACCAGAAAAGGGAATCGGTGCTACCAATTCTTTTGCGTCGGTTCCACCGGGATTCAAGTTGCGGACGGCAAACCCTAAAAAAAATCTTTCGTTCACTATTCTACTGGAAGTTCCTGTGCATAGATCAATCTCAAAGCTTGTCTTATCGATGGAAAAGTCCTAATGCACAAGATTTGGAGGGAGGAGCGCACGAGGGGTCAAAATTGTACCCCAATTCGGTGATGATCTCGCTACGGCGGCGATGGTGGTGAAGATTTCATCGACGGCGTGGACTTCCAACAGCGGAGGCGCTTGGGAATACGAAGGAGATGACCAGGGGTCCTTGTTCGGCAGCTAGGGTTTTGGAGGGGATGACGTTTGAGAAAATAATTTCAAAAGTCGGGTCCACCTCTTTATATACCCGTGGCTGTCGGTGACACCGGTTTGAAATTATCGGTGCCACCGAGTTTCTCAACGGTCAGTTGATAGGGAAACTCGGTGTAACTGAGAATAAGGAATCGGTGTTACCGAGATTGAAAACCAGATCAACCCTAGGCATTCGGTGAGACCGAGATTTTGGTATTAGTTCCACCGAGATGCACTTGGGAGGTTTTAATGGTCAGTCCTTGTCGATACGGAACTCCGAGTGCTCCTCACACAGAGAGATCGATAAGTCCTTGTTCAAATTTTGTGATGCAGCTAGAATGGAATATGAGACGAGAAAGCATAAATAGCTAGAGAGTGGTCTTAGGCATTCTTGTCCATCCAATTGGCAAAAGATAAACCAAAGTCCAAATAGCAACAATTGGATGTCCTCGAATGAATAAAGAAATGCAGACCAACATGCTCACACAATAAGATGTCAAATGAAATCATGGCAAACATGCACATACATACTAGCATCTATCAAGCAATTTGGTGATGATGGAGTCATCTATATATGAGTATATTGACTTAGGAGCCAAGCAAGAATACTTGATCATAGGTCATACTCATCGTTTAAGAACAAGTGGGGTTGCCACTTTTACATAAAGCATTTAATGTTGTCACATTCTAAGAGATGCTTTAACTCAAGTCTTAGAGTAAAGCTCCCCCTTGATGTGACATCCCCCCATAGGAGGGATAAACTAACCTTGGGTTTGTCGTAGAAGACTTCATGTGGGTGATGTAGTGGTGGATGCTCAAGGTTGATGAAGATCATCTTGAGTTGGGAGCATCCTTGTTGTTTCCTTACTCTTTTCACCTACATGGGTTAGTCCCAACACACAAGAGACAAATATAAGGATATCTATGGACATGGAGTGCAAAGCATACATGATGATGTCCATGGATTTGTTGATTACCTTGTCCCTTGCTTACCTTTGAGGGAATGTGTGACTCCTTGAACTATTGCATGATGTTGACGTTGATTGCAACTAGTTCTTGCCAATAATGAATGTGAGTGAATTTCATTGGCGGAGTCACCCCTCAAGAACTTTTCTAGTTCTTCTTCTTGGGGACCCACATCAACTTGATGGGGATCCTTGGTGTTGAAGTGGCACTTGTAGAAGTTGAGCTTGAAGTAGCCTTGGGAACCCACTCCACCAAAGCTTGGGATTCATCTTCATATGAGTCAATGTCGTCTTGAAGCTTGTCCTTGCCCTTGAGCTTGTGGTCTTGTGGTGGAAAGTCATCTTGAGTGTTTGTTACCTTGGGAAGAGTATGTTCATACTTCTCCCTTTGAGGAACAAACTTGGGCTTGGGGTGTTGACCTTCTTCCCATTCAACTCCATTTTCGTTGAAGTAGCCAATGCCATGGTTCTTCCGGTATCCTCCGTGCTTGCGTACAATTTCCTCAAATTGCTTACACCCGGCAAGACCCTTGTAGATACCTTTCTCTATAATTCCTTTCAATAAATCATTTTCTTGCTCAAGTGTAACTTGGCTAAGAGAATCATCATCAGTGGAATCAATAGAACTACTAGAAGCAACATCATTAGATTTAGCATTTTTATTGTTGCTACTAGATGAAGAACCTTTCTTGCCTTTGTTACTAGTTTGTCTAGTTTTAACTTGTGGCATGAATGTAGACAAGAGTAATCGTTTGGCTAGATAGGATGAAGTCTTCTTTCGGAGATCGTCATTGATAGCTTTAAGAAACTCATGTTCTTGCTCCAAGGTGAGCTTCTCGAAGCGTAGTTTCTCATGAGTCCTTACAAGCTCTCTATGATCTTCTAGAGTAGATTCATGGGCTAACTTAAGAGTGTTTAATTCGTTAGTTAGTTGTTCTATTTTCATCTTATCATCATCAACCGACTTATCTTGACTAGCATGAAAATTATCAAGTTCATTTTGACTAACATCACTAGTTTTATCAAAGAGCAAGTCATCATATCCAAGTAAATCATCTTCATCACTATCGAAATCAAGATACTCGGGGTGTGATACCTTGGGGCCTTTAGCCATGAAGCAACTTCCACTCCCTTCATTTGGTGAATCAAATAGATCATACGAGTTGGTAGTCACTAGTGCAATTCCGGCAACACCTTCATCTTGACTATAGTCGGAGTTGGAGTGATAGCTTCTCTCGGAGTGGTTGTCGGATACGGAGCCGGAAACCCATTCACCAACATGAGCTTGATGTCTTCTTCTTGAGTAGCTCTTGGTGTACTTGTCCTTCTTCTCCGAGTCCCTACTTCTCCTTGAGGGTCTTCGTTCATAACGATCATCTCTACTCCTTCTATCTCTTTGAGGTGATTCATTTCTTGAGCTTCGTCTTCTCGGTGACTCTTCTCTTTGTTTGTAGGGAGCCGTGCACTCATTGGAGTAGTGTCCGGGCTTCCCGCAATTGTAGCAGTTCCGGTCACGACTTGACGAACGCTTTTCTTCATATCTTGAGTTGGAGCTTCGTTCTTTGCCTCTATTCTTGTAGAACTTGTTGAATTTCTTGACCATGAGGCTTATCTCTTCATTGGTGACAAGGTTGTCGCTTGAAGTTGTGGGAGCATCACTTGTGTCTTTGTAAGCACCGCTCGACTTGTTGTGAAGCTCTTCTTTGTCCTTGAGTGTCATCTCATGAGCAACAATCCTTCCAATGACTTCCGTAGGCTTGAGATCTTTGTAGTTGGGCATCATTTGGATCAATGTGCACACGGTGTAATATGTCTCATCCAAAGCTCGAAGTATCTTCTTGATGATGAATTTGTCGGTCATTTCTTCGCTTCCTAAGCCGCCAATCTCATTTGTGATGAGAGCTAGCCTAGAGTACATCTCTGCGACTCCTTCACCATCCATCATCTTGAACTTGTCAAGCTGACTTTGAAGAACATCCAACTTGGATTCTCTCACGGATTCGGTACTTTCGTGCATATCAACCAAAGTATCCCAAATTACCTTGGCATTCTCAAGACGGCTGATTTTGTTGAATTCTTTGGGGCATAGGCAGTTGAAGAGAATGTCACATGCTTGAGCGTTGTATTGCAACATCTTCAATTCATCCGCGGTCGCTTCACGATCCGGTTCCTTTCCATCACCAAAGAATTCACCTTGCAATCCAACACGAACAACAACCCAAATGGCAGGGTTATGACCAAGAATATGCATTTTCATTTTGTGCTTCCAACTAGCAAAATTTGTGCCATCAAAGTACGGACCTCTACGGTGATAATTTCCCTCACTAGACGCCATCCTCTCCTAGGTTGTGAGACCAATGCAATGGAGACCAAAGCTCTGATACCACTTGTAGGATCGAAAGTATGTCTAGAGGGGGGGGGGTGATTAGACTACTTGAGCAAATAAAAATTCTACCTTTTCCCAATTTTAAGTGTTGGCAGATTTTAGCGATTATAGCAATTCAAGTACACCCTACACATGCATGTCTAAGAGTATAGCAGCGGAAAGTAAAGACAAGCATATGTAGTAGAGGGTAGGGAGGAAAATCAAATGCAATTTGTAGACATGAAGATTTTTCCCGTGGTTCTGATAGGTGTTGCTATCGTACGTCCACGTTTATGGAGTCTTCAACCCACGGAGGGTAACGGTCGCGAGAGTCCACGGAGGGCTCCACCCATAAGGGTCCACGAAGTAGCAACCTTGACTATTCCATAACGGCTTCCGTCCACGAAGGACTAGCCTCACTATGGGTAGATCTTCACGAAGTAGGCGATCTCCTTGCCCATACAAACTTCTTGGTTCAACTCCACACCACGAAGTAGGAGGCTCCCAAGCGACCTAACCAATCTAGGAGGCACCACCCTCCAAAAGGTAATAGGCTCGGTAATATCGATGAACTCCTTGCTCCTGTGCTTCAAGATGATAGACTCCTCAACACACAATCACTCTCTCACAGATTTGGCTTTGGTGGAAGAGATTGATTTGGTGGAAAGCAACTTGGGGAAGCTAGAGATCAAGATTCATATGGATGGAGTGGAATGGCTTGATCTCAACACATGAGTAGGTGGCTCTCTCTTAGAAAATTGGATGGGGCAAATATGGAATAGTTCTGAGTGCTTCTCTTTCGAGTGGGTGGTGGTGAAGGGGTATATATAGGCATCCCCAAAAATCCAACCGTTACACCTAAAGTGACCAACTCGGTGACACCGAAGTGTAAAACTCGGTGGTACCGAGTTGCTCCAAAGGTAGCAACTTTTGAATCTCGGTGAGACCGATACAGAAATCTCGGTGGTACCGATTAGGTGGCCAACGGTCAGTTTCCAAAACTCGGTGACGCCAATCCAAAATCTCAGAATTTCCGATATTAAGAATCGAGGTAACAGAAAGTTGGCAAGCCGAACTCGGTGGCACCAAATAGGTGTGTCCAGCAAGGATACAAGTGACAAACTAACAAGCAAAGCAAGCAAAGACTCAAATGATACAAGACGCTCCAAGCAAAACTCATGATATGTGACGAATAAAAATATAGCTCCAAGTAAAATACCGATGGTCGTTAGAAGAAAGAGGGGATGCCAATCGGGGGCATCCCCAAGCTTAGTTGCTTGTTTCTCTTTGGATATATCTTGTGGGTTCTGTAGCATACCCAAGCTTAGGATCTTTTCACTCCTTATTCCTTCATCCATCGTGATCTCACCCAAAACTTGAAAACTTCAATCACACAAAACTCAACAAATCTTCATGAGATCCGTTAGTATAATAAAGCAAATCACTACTTTAGGTGCTGTTGCAAACCCATTCATATTTTGTTATTGCATTATACCTACTATATTTTAACTTTACCATGGCTCATACCCTTCAATATAACCCATAAATTCATCAAAACATGCACACAATGCAACGAAAACAGAATCTGTCTTAAACAGAACAGTCTGTAGTAATCAGTACTCTAACCATACTTCTGTAACTCTAAATATTCTGAAAAATTAGGAGAACGTAAAGAATTATTATAGAAACACTGTGTTAAAATTTCAGCTCAAGATAACGTTCCAGTAAAAAATGAAAATTCTAACACTGGATGCAAAATTTCTGTTTCAGATTCAGCATCGCTTCTACTCATCTTATGAATCATCCTAAAGGCTCTACTTGGCACAAACACTAAATAAACCATAAAAACACAATCATAACAGAGGCATAATTGTGTCAACACTCAAAAACAGAAAGGAAAAAAGCAAAAATAAATTTATTCATTGGGTTGCCTCCCAACAAGTGCTATCGTTTTACGCCCCTAGCTAGGCATAACGCAAAGTTTCAAGTATTGTCATCTTTGGTTTTGGCTACTTTTGTGAGGGCTTTCTCGAATCCGGGGGGATCTTTACGCTTCCCCATATTTTCAGGAGAAGAGACCATCTTGAGATCCAAAATATCCAAACTCTTGTTGCAAAGAGTAATCAAAGTATTCAAGCGATTGAGGTTCCCACTAATATGTTTGAGAGGTTCATTATATTTTTATAACTCGACCAAGTGCTTATGTAAGTCACCCAATTTGTCGAGAATTTGAACCCCCTCTTGTGTAAAAGAAGGTCCCTTTTTTAATGGAGGAATCCCCAATATCCCTTCCAAAATTTCATAAGCGGTGTTTGCATCAAGCTCAATAAAATTTCCTTTAGCAGCAAAATCCAAGAGTTCTCTATGATGCAAAGCTAAGCCTATGTAAACATTTCAAAGCAAATTTTTTGCGTCTCCTTTTAGATTGGAAATATGATAGGATTCCATTAGCCTATACCAGGCATCTTTCAAAAATTTCCCTTGTTTTTGTTTGAAGTATAGAACTTCAAAATCTGGTGACAAAGGGGGAGTAGTAACGCTAGTCATAGCAACAAGATAGGCAAACAAGAGATCTGACGAGAAAAAGCCAAAGGAAAAAGAGGGCGAATAAAGCGGCAAATTGGTGAAGTGGGGGAGAGGAAAACGAGAGGCAAATGGCAAATAATGTAATTGCAAGGAGATGAGATTTGTGATTAGGAACCTGGTAGATGATGATGGTGTCTCCTCGGTTCCAGAGATTGGCAAGTAGAAGAGACCGCTTCCTCTCCGGCAACGGCGCCAGAAATTCCTTTGACGTGGCTTGAAACTGCGTCAGTATTTCCCCAAAGAGGAAGGGATGATGCAGCACAACGACGGTAAGTATTTCCCTCAGTTATGAAACCAAGGTATCAAACCGGTGGGAGGATCACTACTAACTAATAAGCAGCACCTGCAGACAAATAACAAATACTTGCAACCCGACGCGTAAGAGAGGTTATCAATCTCTCTACGGTAAAAAGATAGATTAGGTAATGATAGATAGGAGAGATAGATCTCTCAAGAACACAAAATAAAAAGGGCAAATAAAAAGTGCAACAATATATTTTTGAGTTTTTGGTATAGTAGATCTGAAAACAAAAGAGGTAAAAAGATAGATCGAAAAGCAATATGTTGGAAAAGTAGATCCGGGGGTCGTAGGTTTCACTAGTGGCTTCTCTCATGAGTATAGCACACGGTAGGTGAACAAATTACTGTTGGGCAATTGATAGAAGATAAAATAATCATGACGATATCCAAGGCGATGATCATTATATAGGCATCATGTCCAAGATAAGTAGACCGACTCCTGCCTGCATCTACCACTATTACTCCACACACCGACCGCTATCCAGCATGCATCTAGTGTATTAAGTTCATGGAAAACGGAGTAATGCAATAAGAACGATGACATGATGTAGACAAGATCTATTCATGTAGGAATAGACCCCATCTTGTTATCCTTAATGGCAACGATACATGCGTGCCTTGCTGCCCCTTATGTCACTGGGAAATGACACCGCAAGATCGAATCCATCACAAGGCACCTCTTCCCATGGCAAGAAAAATAGATCTAGTCGGCCTAACTAAACCAAAGATTCGAAGAAGAAATACGAGGCTATAAGTAATCATGCATATAAGAGATCAAAGAAGACTCAAATAATATTCATGGATAGAAACTGATCATGAACTCAAAATTCATCGGATCCCAACAAACGCACCGCAAAAGTTTACATCAAATATATCTCCAAGAGACCATTGTATTGAGAATCAAAAGAGAGAGAGGAAGCCATCTAGCTACTGCCTACGGACCCGTAGGTCTATGGTGGGCTACTCACACATCATCGGAGAGGCACCTATGAAGAAGATGAACCCCTCCGTGATGGTGTTAGATTGGATCTTGAGGCTCTGGAACTTGCGGCGGCTGGATGTGTTTTTCATCGACTCCCCTAGGGTTTTCTGAATATTTGGGTATTTATAGGCATCAGAGGTGGTGGAGGGGGGCCCCGTGGAGGGCACAACCCATCAGGGCGCGCCGGGGCCCCCCTGGCGCGCTCTGGTGGGTTGTGGCCTCCACAGCCCACCTCTCTGGCACTTCTTTGGCCTACTGGGTGTCGTCTGGTCCAAAAAAAATCTCCAAAAAGTTTCGTCGCGATTGGACTCCGTTTGGTACTGATATTCTGCGAAGTAAAAAAATAAGCAAAAAGAGCAACTGGCACTTTGGCACTATGTCAATAGGTTAGTCCCAAAAAATGATATAAAGTTGCTATAAAGTGATTGTAAAACATCCAAGAATGATAATATAACAACATGGAACAAGCAAAAATTATAGATATGTTGGATACGTATCAACCACCGTCTCGAACCAAGCCCATGGAACGCAGCTCGCCTTCGATGCTTCTACGGCTAGACTGACATCGTCAATTTCTCTAAAACCCTTGTATTTTCTTCCCTTCCCCTTTTTTGATTTTATAAGGTCTGGTTAGATTTTCTCAGGCTATGTTCGGTTAAACCGAACTATGTTAAGACTTCACCGGCATTGATTCTCAAATGTTTTACCCGGTAACACCTGCGGCTTCTTAATGAAGCCAAGCTATATTGTTTTCTCTGGCTATTTTGCCATGTATGCACTTTCCGAGCATCATTTTGTGCCGTTTTATGCACCAATTGGGCTTAAGATTTAACCAAGCTGGGTTGCCTCGCTCCTGTGCTTACCCCTTACATTCCCGATTGTAAGGCTAAGGGGTAAAGGGAGCACCTCTGCGATTGCTACGACCGGATTACCCGGACACGTACGTCAGACGGGTGAAGCCGAAGGCTAGCATTCTTATGAAACAAATTGGTTGGCCACAGAGAAAGAAAATATAGTTGACACTTTTTGCCATAAACGGGGGACATTCCCCCAAAGTAGCCAGTTACCTGCTTAATATGGGTACATGGCTATGACATCTACGATCTACGTAGTAACCTGAAGAAAGGAACCCATAGTGGAACTATTTTCTTCGGAAGATGTTTCTTATGTTAAACAATAATATAACATATCTCCCTATGTGCGTTTCGTCTGTTTGCACCAGCAAGCCGGATTGCCTAGTTCTCCGAAATGATTCCCTGCTATCGTAGGATGCATAGTACGGAACACTCCCTAGCTATTGGCGAAGGAGGCAGAAACCGATGGCCGGTTAAGACAACGTTTAGAGCACGGGTAGAGACGGTTTGATACAAAGTACATAGCTACATAGAATCAATATACTAGGCTATCAGTCCAGATTATCTGTTATGGTGTCCAGGGCACAATCCTCTTGTGACATACGAGCAGCGGGCATCACTTGGTCATAAACCAATTGCACAGGTACCTCTTTACCATCCGGCCCTACCGGCCCAATCCGAGCCAAGTGCTCTGGGTTGAGTTTGGTAAAGCGGGTCTTCACCATGGCCCATGCCTCCCGCGCTCCCTCTCAACAAGCCGAAGTCTTCCACAACTCAAAACGACTCTGAGCTCCTCTAAATTTATCGGCTAGTTCTGCCATCCCTTCCGGTGGCGTCTAAGCTGGCCAGAGTACCTTGATCATGCTCTTCATAGCCTTCCGAGCCCGCTCGTGCACAACGGACAGTTCCTTTAACAGGTCCCCTCCGTATGAGCTGACTTCTTCCTCGGGACGCCCGGTCAGGAGACCTAGGCAGGAAATCGACGATGGTCCTTACACTCGACACGATAAAAATACTTTACAGAGTTCTAGGTTAGAATTTCGCTTATAGAACATGCCACCCTTTAATCTCTGGTTCTCTTCGCGGGTGTGTGTCAATTGAGTTTTCAAGCTCTCAATTTCTTCGACTTGTCGCTGATTTTCCGCTTTGAGATGGTTCTTATCCTCCAGACTTCGAGTCAATACGCGATGCCCGACCTCCAGCTGTGACTCAACATACCTTTGAGATTTTTGGGAAGCATCCAAATCCTTCTGCAGCTGCCCTATGGACTCGGCTGCTATGAAATAATCTTTCGTCAGAAAGATATGTCCTTAACAACTTCCGCACAATAAGCAATACTTTGTACTCACCGTGCGCTTCTCTGGTGAACTTTTTCACCTGCTCAAGCTCGGCCTTAATATCCCGCAGCTCTGCTCGACTCGACTCGAGGTCCGCAGACAACTTCTCGTTTTGTTGCTTTGAAGCCTACACATGCACAAAAACAATATTTAGACCCTTGAATTCGGCCGTCCCGTCCAAATTAAGGCTCGGGGGCTATTGGGTTAGGAATTATGTTCGGCTGTCAAAGCCGACCACTTACCTGGATGCTGGTGGATATTATTCTAGCGGCTCCATCAAGTACCGCTCAAGCGGCTCCGAGGTATGAGTCCACGAAATTAAGAGCATTAAACTCTTGGTCAGAAAATATGGGGTGACGCAGTGACTCCCTCCGCCGTCAATGATTCATCGCACTCTCAACCTCGAAATTGGTAACCGAGACATCCCCCGAGTCCTCGGGAGGTTGGCCAGTAACAGGAGCTCCCTGATACGTCCATTTTGCATCATGATTTTCTACTGTTATTTACTATGTTTTGTTGAATAATAATGCTTTAGGGAGTGATTCTAATGCCTTTTCTCTCATAATATGCAAGGTTTACACAAAGAGGGAGAATACCGGCAGCTGGAATTCTGGACCTAAGAAAAGCACATCAGAGATACCTATTCTGCACAACTCCAATGAAGCTGAAACTTTACGGAGATTATTTTTGTATTTAATAAAAAATACTGGAGCAGAAAACTACCGGAGGGGGGCAGCCAGGTGGGCACAACCCACCAGGGCGCGCCAGACCCCCCTGGGCACGCCCTGGTGTATCGTGGCCACCTCGGCCCACCTCCGAAGCCCATCTTCTAGTATATAGTCACAATTGACCTAGAAAAAATCATAGGAGGACTTTCAGGACGAAGCGCCACCGCCTCGAGGCGAAACTTGGGCAGGAGCACTTTTGCCCTCCGGCGGAGCGATTCCGCCGGAGGAACTTCCTTCCCGGAGGGGGAAATCTAAGCTATCATCATCACCAACACCCCTCTCATCTTTGGGAGGCAAATATTCATCAACATCTTCAACAACACCATCTCCTCTCAAACTCTAGTTCATCTCTTGTGTTCAATCTTTGTACCGGAACCTCAGATTGGTACCTGTGGGTGACTTGTAGTGTTGATTACCTTGCGTAGTTGATTACTATATGGTTTATTTGGTGGAAGATTATATGTTCAGATCCATTATGCTATTCAATACCCCTTTGATCTTGAGCATGATTATTATTTGTGAGTAGTTACCTTTGTTCTTGAGGTCACGGGAGAAGTCATGTTGCAAGTAATCATGTGAATTTGATATGTGTTTGATATTTTGATGATATGTATGTTGTGATTCCCTTAGTGGTGTCATGTGAACGTCGACTACATGACACTTCACCATCCATGGACCTAAGGGGATGCATTGTGGAGTAGTTATTAGATGATGGGTTGCTAGAGTGACGGAAGCTTAAACCCTAGTTTATGCGCTACTTCTTTAGGGGCTGATTTGGATCCAAACGTTTAATGCTATGGTTAGATTTTATCTTAATACATTTCTCGTAGTTGTGGATGCTTGCGAGGGGGTTAATCATAAGTGGGAGGTTGTTCAAGTAAGAACAGCACCCAAGCACCAGTCCACCCACATATCAAATCATCAAAGTAGCGAACACGAATCAAACCAACATGATAAAAGTGACTAGACGAAATTCCCGTGTATCCTCAAGAACACTTTGCTTATTACTAGAGATTGTTCCGGCTTGTCCTTTGCCACAAAAGGATTGGGATACCTTGCTGCACCTTGTTTACCATTACCATTACTTGCTCGTTACCAATTATCTTGCTATCAAACTATCTGTTACCTATAATTTCAGTGTTTGTAGAAATTACCTTGCTGAAAACCGCTTGTCATTTCCTTCTGCTCCTCGTTGGGTTTGACACTCTTACTTATCGAAAGGACTACGATTGATCCCCTATACTTGTGGGTCATCAAGACTCTTTTCTGGCACCGTTGCCGGGGAGTGAAGCGCTCTTGGTAAGTGGAAATCGGTAAGGAAAAACTTATACTACGTGCTGAAATTTATTGCTACTTGCTACTATGGAAAACAATCCTTTGAGGGGTTTGTTCGGGGTATCTTCACCTTGACCGGAACCATAATTAGTTGCCCCTCAACCTACTGCACCTACTGAAAATATTACTTATGAAATTCCTTCAGGTATGGTATTAGAACTGCTTGCTAAACCTTATGCAGGAGATGGAACTGAACATCCTGATATGCACCTCTTATATGTGAACGAAATATGTGGATTATTTAAGCTTGCAGGTTTACCCGGAGATGAAGTTAAGAAGAAGGTTTTCCCTTTATCTTTGGAGGGAAAAGCATTGACATGGTATACGCTATGTGATGATCTTGGATCGTGGAACTGGAATCGTTTGCAATTGGAATTCCATCAAAAGTTTTATCCCATGCATCTAGTTCATTGTGATCGGAATTATATATATAATTTTTGGCCTCGTGAAGGAGAAAGTATCACTCTAGCTTGGGGGAGGCTTAAGTCAATGCTATATTCATGCCCCAATCATGACATTCCGAGAGAAGTTATCATTCAAAAAATTTATGCTCGGCTTTCTCATAATGATCAATCCATGCTCGATACTTCTTGTGCTGGTTCTTATATGAAGAAGACTATTGAATTCAAGTGGGATCTCTTAGAAAGAATTAAACGCAACTCTGAAGATTGGGAACTCGACAAAGGTAATGAGTCAGGTATAAAGCTTGAATTTGATTGTGTTAAATCTTTTATGAATACCGATACTTTTCATAAGTTTAGCACTAAATATGGACTTGACTCTGAGATAGTAGCCTCTTTCTGCGAAGCATTTGCTACTCACGTTAACCTCCCTAAGGAGAAGTGGTTTAAATATCATCCCCCTATGAAATAAGAAATTAAAGAACCGGTCAAAGCTAAAGAAGAAACCATCTTTTACAATGTTGATCCAGTTGTACCTACCACTTATATTGAAAAACCACCTTTCCCTGTTAGGATAAAGGAACATGCTAAGGTATCAACCGTGGTTCGTAAGAGTAATATAAGAGCATCTAAACCCCCTGAACAAATTAAAGTAGAACCTAGTATTGCTATGGTTAAAGATCTCTTGTAGAAAATATTGATGGGCATGTTATCTACTTCTATGATGAAGCTGCTAGAATTGCTAAACCCGATGAAAAAGATATACATAGACCCATAGAAGGCATGCCCGTTGTCTCAGTCAAAATAGGAGATCATTGCTATCATGGTTTATGTGATTTGGGTGCTAGTGTGAGTGCTCTCCCTTTTACTCTATACCTAGAAATTATGGATGAAATAGCACCTGCTGAAATGGAAGACATTGATGTTACTATTAAACTTGCTAATAGAGACACTATCACACCACTTGGGATTGTTAGAGATGTTGAAGTCTTGTGTGGGAAAGTAAAATACCCTGCTGATTTTCTAGTCCTTGGTTCTCCACAAGATGACTTTTGTCCCATTATCTTTGGTAGACCTTTCTTGAGCACCATCAATGCTAAGATAGATTGCGAAAAACAAACTGCGGTGTCAATTTTGGTAATGTGTCTCATGAGTTTAATTTTTCCAAGTTTAGTAGACGACCTCGTGATAAAGCGTTATCTAGTAAGGATGAAATAATTGGTCTTGCTTCTATTGCTGTGCCTCCCACCGATCCATTAGAACAATATTTGCTTGACCATGAAAACGATATGCACTTACGTGAAAGAAATGAAATAGATAAAATTTTCTTTGAACAACAACCTCTCCTGAAACACAATTTGCCTATTGAAACTCTTGGAGGTCCTCCTCCACCTAAAGGTGATCCTGTGTTTGAATTGAAACAATTGCCCGACACTTTAAAGTATGCTTATCTTGATGAGAAAAAGATATATCCTGTTATTATTAGTGCTAACCTTTTAGAACATGAAGAAGAAAGATTATTGAAAGTTCTGAGGAAGCACCAGGATGCTATTGGATATACTCTTGATGATCTTAAGGGCATTAGTCCCACTCTATGTCAGCACAAGATTAATATGGAATCAGATGCTAAACCCGTTGTTGATCACCAACGACGATTGAACCCTAAGATGAAGGAAGTGGTAAGAACTGAAATATTAAAGCTTTTGGAAGCAGGTATAATTTATCCCATTGCTGATAGTAGATGGGTAAGTCCCGTTCATTGTGTCCCTAAGAAAGGAGGTATTACCGTTGTTCCTAATGATAAGAATGAACTCATTCCACAAAGAATTGTCACTGGCTATAGAATGGTAATTGATTTTTGAAAATTAAATAAAGCTACTAGGAAAGATCACTACCCTCTGCCATTCATTGATCAAATGCTAGAAAGACTATCTAAGCACATACACTTTTGTTTCCTAGATGGATATTCCGGTTTCTCTCAAATACCTATGTCACAATCCGATCAAGAGAAAACCACCTTTACTTGCCCTTTTGGAACCTATGCTGATAGACATATGCCTTTTGGTTTATGCAATGAACCTGCTACCTTTCAAAGATGTATGACTGCTATATTCTCTGACTTTTGTGAAAAGATTGTTGAG
This sequence comes from Elymus sibiricus, assembly GCA_039707655.1. Lineage (NCBI taxonomy): Eukaryota > Viridiplantae > Streptophyta > Magnoliopsida > Poales > Poaceae > Elymus > Elymus sibiricus. The sequence continues at coordinate 392,822,802 of CM077665.1, read as the reverse complement.
GTTTTCATGGATGATTTTTCTATTTACAGAACTTCTTTTGATGATTGCTTAAGCAACCTTGATCGAGTTTTGCAAATATGTGAACAAACTAATCTTGTCTTGAATTGGGAGAAGTGCCACTTTATGGTTAATGAAGGCATTGTCTTGGGGCACAAAATATCTGAACGAGGTATTGAGGTGGATAAAGCTAAAGTTGATGCAGTTGAGAAAATGACATGTCCTAAAGATATTAAAGGTATTCGCAGTTTCCTTGGTCATGCTGGTTTCTATAGGAGGTTCATTAAAGACTTCTCTAAAATTTCTAGGCCTCTTACTAATCTTTTGCAAAAGGATATTCCTTTTGTTTTTGATGATGATTGCATGGAAGCCTTTGAAACACTCAAGAAAGCCTGAACCTCTGCACCTATCGTTCAACCACCTGATTGGAATTTGCCTTTTGAAATTATGTGTGATGCTAGTGATTCTGCTGTTGGTGCTGTTCTAGGACAGGGAGTTGATAAGAAATTGAATGTTATCCATTATGCTAGTAAAACTCTAGACAGTGCCCAACGAAACTATGCTACCACTGAAAAAGAATTTTTAGCAGTTCTGTTTGCTTGTGATAAATTTAGATCCTATATTGTTGATTCCAAAGTTATTGTTCACACCGATCATGCTACTGTAAAATATCTTATGGAAGAGAAAGATGTTAAACCTAGACTCATTAGGTGGGTTCTCTTGCTTCAAGAATTTGACTTACAGATCGTTGATAGGAAGGGAGCTGAGAACCCCGTAGCTGATAACTTGTCTAGGTTAGAAAATATTCTTGATGACCCACTACCTATTGATGATAGTTTCCCTGACGAACAGTTAGCTGCAATAAATGTTTCACAAAACACCCTTTGGTATGCTGATTATGCTAATTACATTGTCGCTAAATATATACCACCTAGCTTCACATACCAACAAAATAAAAAAATTCTTCTATGACTTGAGACATTACTTTTGGGATGACCCACATCTTTATTAAGAAGGAGTAGATGGTATTATTAGACGTTGTGTACCTGAGCATGAACAGGAAGAAATCGTACGGAAATGTCATTCCGAAGCTTATGGAGGACATCATGCGGGAGATAGAACTGCTCACAAGGTACTACAATCTGGTTTTTATTGGCCTACTCTCTTCAAAGATGCCCGTAAGTTTATCTTGTCTTGTGATGAATGTCAAAGAATTGGTAATATCGGTAAGCGTCAGGAAATGCCAATGAATTATTCACTTGTTGTTGAACCATTTGATGTTTGGGGTTTTGATTATATGGGACCTTTTCCTTCCTCTAACGGGTACACTCATATTTTGGTTCCTGTTGATTATGTCACTAAGTGGGTAGAAGCTATTCCAACTAGTAGTACTGATCACCACACCTCCATTAAAATGCTTGAAGAGGTTATCTTCCCAAGGTTTGGAGTCCCTAGATATTTAATGACTAATGGTGGTTCACACTTTATTCATGGTGCTTTCCGTAAGATGCTTGCCAAGTATGATGTTAACCATAGAATTGCATCACCCTATCATCCTCAATCTAGTGGTCAAGTTGAACTTAGCAATAGAGAAATAAAATTAATATTAAAAAAAAACTGTCAATAGGTCTCGTAAGAATTGGTCTAAGAAGTTAGATGATGCACTTTGGGTCTATAGAACAACTTATAAAAATCCTATGGGTATGTCTCCATATAAAATGGTATATGGTAAGGCTTGTCATTTGCCTCTAGAATTAGAACATAAGGCATTTTGGGAAATTAAAGAACTTAACTATGATTTCAAACTTGCCGGTGAGAAGAGGCTATTTGATATTAGCTCACCAGATGAATGGAGAACCCAAGCCTATGAAAATGCCAAGCTATTCAAAGAAAAAGTAAAACGATGGCATGACAAAAGAATCCAAAAGCGTGAATTCAAAATAGGAGACTATGTTCTTTTGTTCAACTCTCGTTTAAGATTTTTTGCAGGTAAGCTTCTCTCCAAATGGGAAGGACCTTATATTATCGAAGAGGTTTATCGTTCTGGAGCTATCAAGATTAATAACGCCGAAGGTACTAACCCGAAGGTGGTCAATGGACAAAGAATTAAGCATTATATCTTAGGTACGCCTATTAACGTTGAAAGCAATGTTATCCAAACCATGACACCGGAGGAACACATAAAAGAAACCTTCCGGAACACTCCAGAATTCTTAAAAACAGGAGGTACGTGATACGGTAAGTAAACGGACTCCGAAAAATCCGCAAAAATAATTTTTGTCAGTTTTGGAATATTTTAAAATTTTGGAAATAAAAAATAAACCGGAAGGTGATCGAGGTGAGCACGATACACCAGGGCACGCCCTGGTGGGTTGTGCCCACCTCGGATGCCTTCCCGACTCTGTTTTCCTTCCATATGCTTGTTTCCCAGGAATAAAAATTCTCTATATATACCCCCGACTATTTTGACGACCGCATCGGAGAAAAATCCTCTGTTCTTGTTTCTTGCTGTTTTCTCGTCAGATCTAGATCTCCATGGCTCCACCAAGTTCCTCCAAGGATAAGTTCTTCGAGAAGGTCATCAACCCGTACTTGTCGGAGGTGATGAAGCACCCTCAAGCCATTGAGATGCGTGAGGGGGTGCTCCACATCCGCGATGTTCAAGGACTCAAGAAGACCGGAAGCGTGGAGGCTAGGCTCGAGGTGGTGGAACAGGAAATCTTCAAGTGCCAGAAGATGGTGGAGCACGGACTTAGTGCCAATCACTCCATGATTACGGAATTCACCCATGATTAGATGGTGGATGGCCGGTCTGTAAAGGACATCATCTCCACCCTCAACGAGCAAATTAATTTTCTGCAAAGCCAAGTTTATGATCTTCAAAACCAAGTCTTCGAATACGAAGCGAGATTTAAAGGTATGAGTTTAGCTGCCCATTGCAGGACTCAGGGGACTCTCGCGTCAACCTTTGATAGGTAGCCCTTGCCCTGGAAGCTGGAGGACAAGCCTACTGCATCAGCACCACCACCTTCTTTTTCACCACCACCAAAGGAGACTTGAGTACACGGGTATGTGCACTCCCCTTGGCTTGAGCCAAGCTTGGGGGAGGTGCCCTGGTATCGTATCACCATCACTTTTATCCACCTTTACCTATTTTAGTTTGATCTTTAGCTTCCCTTTGCTTTAGTTGAATAAAAGTTTAGCATGATCTATTTTCGTGTGTTAGTTTCGTGGCCTATCTATCTATGTAATCGAGCGAAAGCTATATAATAAAGTTTAGTTTGAGTTTTGCCTCTCTACTTTCTTGTTGCAATCAAAATAAAGGAAAGGAAAATAAATGAAAAGAATCATATGCTAATCTTACGGTGAGTAATAACATCACATAAGGAAAAGTATAAGTAGTAAAATTTATTGGAGATTGACAAACATAGCATTGGTCAATGATGCAATTCATGAAAGAATTAATAAGGGAAGAGAAGATTCACATGCAAATATACCATCTTGGACATCTTTTATGATTGTGAGCCCCCATCAAATATTATATGTCAAAATTGTTGACGTTGGACAAGGAAGACAACGTAATGATTTATGCTTGTCCATATCCACATAGAAGTTATATTGTCATAGATCCTTCAACATGTGGTGCTTGCTCAATATCTTTGCTAGCCAAAATTCCGCACTAAGTAGAGATACTACTTGTGCATCCAAAAACCCAAACCCAAATTCATTCTTTAAGTGTCCACCATACCTACCTATGGATCGAGAAAGATCCTTCAAGTAAGTTGTCATCGGTGCAATAAGGCAATAAAAATTGCTTCTAAAAGTGTTTTGATCAATTAGTGTAAGAGAAAATTGAGCGCTATACGAACTTATGATGGCAAAGTAATAAAAACGACGGACTGCATAATAAAGGTTGCTATCATAGGGGGCAATATAGCGTGACGTTCTTTTACATTAAGGGATTGGGTATACAAACCAATAAGCGCATGACAACCTCTACTTCCCTCTGCGAAGGGCCTATCTTTTACTTTCACATATTTACTTTTATGCAAGAGTCAAAGTATTCTTCCCTATTCCTTTTTACTTTTTCTTTTTGCAAGCATCATGTGCTGAGGAAAGATCTAGGCACATATATCCAGTTGGATATGAGTGGGCATGAGTTATTATTGTTGATGTCACCCTTGAGGTGAATACATTGGGAGGCGAAACTATAAGCCCCTATCTTCCTATGTGTCCGGTTGAAACTTTTTGTTCATGGGTATGCCGTGAGTGTTAGCAATCATAGAAGACTAAATGATGGTTGAGTATGTGGACTTGCCAAAAGGCTCCTACATGAGAACCTTCCTGAAAATATGATGAATTGTAGTTGCAAAGTTGACTGAGAACAAAATTTGTTGGTTTTCAATATGGTTTATGCTTCATACTTCTGTGTTACGATGAATTGTTACTTGTGCACAAGAAGCTATATGATGAAATTATGTTGAATAAATTCTATGATAGAGTTTGTTGCTGTTATGATAATAAGCATGATGCTACTATGTCCGTATTTTGTTTTTATCGACACCTCTCTCTCAAACCATGTGGACATGCGTTTCAATGTCGGCTTTTCGCTTGAGGACAAGCGAGGTCTAAGCTTGGGGGAATTGATACGTCGATTTTGCATCATGATTTTTTACTGATATTTATTATGTTTTGTTGAATAATAATGCTTTAGGGAGTGATTCTAATGCCTTTTCTCTCATAATATGCAAGGTTTACACGAAGAGGGAGAATACCGGCAGCTGGAATTCTCGACCTGAAAAAGCACATCAGAGATACCTATTCTGCACAACTCCAAAGAAGCTGAAATTTTACGGAGAATATTTTTGGAATATATGAAAAATATCGGAGCAAAGAACTACCGGAGGGGGCCACCCAGGCGCGCCCTGGTGGGTTGTGCCCTCCTCGACCCACCTCCGGTGCCCATCTTTTGGTATATAGGGTCTCTTGACCTAAAAACAATAAGGAGAGGACTTTCGGGACGGAGCGCCGCCATCTCGAGGCGGAACTTGGGCAGGAGCACTTTTGCCCTCCGGCGGAGCGATTCCGCCGGGGGAACTTCCCTCCCGGAGGGGGAAATCGAAGCCATCGTCATCCCCAACACCCCTCTCATCTTTGGGAGGCCAATCTTCATCAACATCTTCAACAGCACCATCTCCTCTCAAACCCTAGTTCGTCTCTTCTGTTCAATCTTTGTACCGGAACCTCAGATTGGTACATGTGGCTGACTAGTAGTGTTGATTACATCTTGTAGTTGATTACTATATGGTTTATTTGGTGGAAGATTATATGTTCAGATCCATTATGCTATTCAATACCCCTCTGATCTTGAGCATGAGTATTATTCTTGAGTAGTTACCTTTGTTCTTGAGGTCACGGGAGAAGTCATGTCGCAAGTAATCATGTGAATTTGATATGTGTTCGCTATTTTGATGATATGTATGTTGTGATTCCCTTAGTGGTGTCATGTGAACGTCGACTACATGACACTTCACCATCCTTGGTCCTAAATGAATGCATTGTGGAGTAGTTATTAGATGATGGGTTGCTAGAGTGACAGAAGCTTAAACCCTAGTTTTGCGCTACTTCGTAAGGGGCTGATTTGGATCCAAACGTTTGATGCCATGGTTAGATTTTATCTTAATACTTTTCTCGTAGTTGCGGATGCTTGCGAGGGGGTTAACATATGTGGGAGGTTGTTCAAGTAAGAACTTCACCCAAGCACCGGTCCACCCACATATCAAATTATCAAAGTAGCGAACACAAATCAAACCAACATGAGAAAAGTGACTAGATGAAATTCCCGTGTACCCTCAAGAACACTTTGCCTATTACTAGAAACTGTTTTGGCATGTCCTTTGCCACAAAAGGATTGGGCTACCTTGCTGCACTTTATTTACCATTACCGTTGTCGGAATCAGGGCTCCGCAGACCCAATGAGGTTCAAACACTGGGGTGCGCTCGTTCTCCAATCCCGGTCAACCTCACAGCTTCTTAGTGATTCTCCGACGGCTCTCTCAGGGGAAAACTAACAGAGGCGCGCGGTCTTTACCCAGGTTTAGGCCACCTTGCGGTGTAAAACCCTACTCCTGCTTGTGGTGGATTGGCCTCCCGAGGGGGCTGAGGATGAACTAGTACAGTGGTTGGGTGGCCTCACGAGGGCCCTTGGCAGTGATGAACCGTGTGTCCTCCTTCAAGGTGGGAGCTCGTCCCTCTTTATAGGGGCCACAGTCCTCTTCCCTTATCGCACAGGCGGGAAGGGATCCCACAACGGCCAAATTTGAAAGGGGACAAGAAGTACATCCTATCCTGACTAAAGGTGGTCTTCGCCTGCAAAGCTGTCGAGTGTGACGCAGCGGTGGGCTCGGCGATGACATCCGTCCTGCCGAGCTCGTGGTCTTGGTCCTCTTGCACTAGGAAGGAAAGCTTTGGGGGGTTCCTTGGGAACCCGCGTACATCCTTGCCTCCTTATCACGAAAGGGGAAATTGTCCTCCTTCTGCACCCGCTGGTGCCCGCCTGGCTCTGCCGTTAGAACCCACGTCACCTCGGCCTCACGAGGCCTGGTACTTGCATAGGAATCTCCGCTCCTCGGGAGGCAGCTCGGGGGAATGCCACTTCTCCGGAGGCCTTGGTGTTGCTCTCCTCGCGAGGCGGGGGCTCTCACGAGGGCCTTGACTTGGGGGGCTTGTTGCTGGGCCGTACCGGGCTGTCGTGGTGGGCCACGCGCTGGGCCGCAGGCAGGTCTGGGTACCCCCGATCCCAGAATGCCAACAGTGGCCCCCGGGCCCGAGGCGCGCTCGGGCTGGCTTCGGGGCGAAGCCAAGGAAGGGAGGCCGAAGCGCCGTGGGTCCCAACCGCCTGCAGGCCAGGCCCGACGCGTCACGCACAACAAGACGCGGATGCCTCCACTTCCCCACGTTGGCTTGGAAACCGCCCTTGCTGACAAAAAGCCTGGCGCGCGCGGCGGAACCATCATTGCCCCTCCGCGCGCCTGCCTTCTGCTACTGCTTCCTCTGTGGCTCGCACCTTCTCCGCCGAGTCTTGTGTCTGCTTCCATCTGCTTCTCCGCCATGGCTCCCAAGAGGAAAAGGGGCAGGACTTCGATGACATCAGGGCCCCAGCCGGTGCCAGAGCCCGCGCTGCGCCGGTCTACCGTGCTCAATCTTGAGGGGCTGGATAAGGTCCGACAAGCAATTGCCGCCAGCACCAATGATTGGGGGTGACGACGATCTGGCCCGCCTCTCGGTCTTTGGTTGATCTGAGTGCCACAGACATCCCCCTTCACCTCCATGCCCTCTTCTCTGGCTTGTTGCTGCCGTTTTCAGATTTCTTCAATGCCGTTCTCACGCACTACCAGTTCCACGCCTTGTATCTCGACCCTGGGTATGTTGTCCTCCTCTCCGCCTTCGCGTTCTTGTGTGAGGCCTTCATGGTTATCTCCCCGTCCGTGGCCCTACTCCACCATTTCTTCTCCCTCCAAATGGTCGCCAACGGACAATGCTCGGGATGCGTGTCGCTCCGAGTGGTGGATACAACGGCGGACGCGATCCTCGATGTCGAGCTTAGTCCGGACGCGGAGGGCTTCCGGAGGCAGTGGGTGTTCGTTGACGCCACTATGCGCAACCCCCTGCTCCAAGCCCCGACGGCCCCGGCGGAGCCGAGCGCGGGTTGGGAGCACTTGAAGCTTGTCGATTCGTGGCTCGCGTAGGTCACGGCCAGGTTGAGCAGCCTGAAGAAGGCGGGCGTGACAATGGAGATGGTGGTGAGGGAGTTCGTCCGCCGGCGAATCACTCCCCTCCAGCACCATTCCTGTCCCATGTGGACCTTCACCAGCCTTAATGATGTCATGAGGCTCCAGGCGTCTTCTCTTTCCTCCGGCACGCTACGCGAGGCGCTCCGCCTTCTGACCAGAGGGAAGCCTCCCGAGCTTCCTGTGGATGGGCTCCCCTTGTACCGCTACCAGAATGGGAGAGGCTTCGCACTAAAGATGCCACGCTTCGACGAGTTGGGGCTGCTTCCAGAGGGACCCGCCGTACCTCGCAACGATTCCCTCTTGGTGGCCCCTTGCTCCGGAGGTCCTGAGGTTGGTGCCCTTAAAGCGGTCATGGAAGAGCGTCCCGAGCCGCACGTCCATCAGGCGCCCACCTCCGCCCTTCCAAGCGGCGAAGGGGTCGCCTTGCCAGGAGGCGCTGCAGACGCTCCTGCCGCGGGGTGTCACCCGCCAGGCGTCGATGGGTCGTCCCCGGATCCTCACATGCGCCGGCGGAGGAGAGAATCCGGGGGCCGCAGCGGCCCGGTTCCGTGGCCTTGGAGGAAGAGGAAGTGGGTTGCCATGGATGAGTGAGTGCCTGCCCTTCCTTGTTTCCCACACGATGTGCATCTCTGAATCCTTGCTCTTCAGGCCCCTTCCCATCGAAGTGATGGGCGCGCCCCCACCACTGCCTCACGAGGTCGCTGGGCCGGGAGCGGCCCAATACCTCACGAGGTGCGTGACGGTGCGCGAGGAGACACCCATGTCCGGGCCCAAGCCGTTTCCAGGGGACCTCTGGCCCGGGCTTCCTGTGTCTTCCTTCAGGCGAGGCCCCCAGCTAGCAGGGGCAAGACTGAGGCCTCCCCTGGTAGTTTTTGGCGTTAGGGTGCCCGGTGCATCGGCGCCTTCCTCGAGTGGTGGGGTGACTTCCCATGAGGCCCAGCCTCGGACTGGGGTGCCGGACCGTGGAATCTCAGCCCCCCGAGTCCTCGCCGGAGGCGGCTAGGCCTTCGCGCACCCTTCCTGCCGCCCAGAGCCCGGGTCGAGCGCTGGAGCTTGCTTGCGGTCGTAGCGCCGTTCGGCATGGTCTCCTTCGGGATGCGGTGAGCGCGCTGGGCCGCCTCGGGACAGAGCTCGACGACGTCGACTCATACCTCGAGGTGGAGCGTCGGCGCCTGGCGCGTGAATGGCGTCGGCTTGAGGTCGCCATCAACTTCGGTCGTCTGCAACGCGAGCGCGCTCGCGTGGAAGTCGAGGAGTCCCTTGCGGCGGCGAGGGATGCCCGCGATCGCGCCCTTGAAGAGGCCCAGGCGGTGGACAACCGGCGTAAGGCTGCAGTGAAGCTCGAGGAAGAGCTTCGGGCTTCCAATGCCTCCCTTGAGTGGCAAGTTTAGTCCTGCAAGGCCGCGCTAGCCGCCTCGGCGGGCGGGCCATTCACGGGCGAAGCGGGGCTCCACACCCTGGAAGACACGTTGGCGCTGGAGGCGATGGAGCAGGGCCTGGAGCGCGAGCGGCTGGAGGTGATGGAGCGTCAGGTGGCTGCCGCCGAGGACTCTCTCGCTGCTCGCGAGGCGAGGGTCCGTGAAGAGGCCGACGAGGAGGTGGCGTGGATCTGCAGAACTCTCGCCCAGGACTACCGCGAGAAGCTGAAGCTTCAGGAGTCTCGTTTCTGCAAGCGGCGTGGCGAGCTGAAAGCTGAGGCGGACGGCCTCAGGAAAAGGTTAGCAGCGGCGGAGCAACGCGAGAAGGCTGCAATGGACGTCCAGATCACCGCCAAGGCCGAGCACTCTTTCCTCTATGCGCAGGTGGAGGACGTCGCTTCTCGCGTGGAGCAGGCCTCGAAAGAGGAGAATCGAGCCCGGGGGCTGCAGCACACGCACTCCAAGATGTTCCAGGCTCTTGAGGGGAGCGCCAATCAGGCCCTAAGTAGAATCAACGGCGAGAGCATTTCAAGCCCGCTCATCACCGACGACGCTGGCTATCTTTGCTTCTTCACCGGGATCATGGAGCGCCTGGAGGGTGGCGCGGAGAAGGTCCGCCAGCTCGCGGAGGAGAAGAGCCATGACCTCCTTGCGCGGGCGTCTTCACGCATCTTCAGCCACCTTCTTCGCGTCGACCCCAACTTCGAGTTCGAGTCCGTGACAACCCCCGTGCCCTGGAGGACTGGGTGCAGGATCATGTGGATGGGTTGATCGTGGAATTCACCCCCGCGGTAGGCGAGGACCAACCTGCTATCGGGGAGCGCGAGTCTGATGGCTATGACAGCGACAGCGACAACGATAGTGGCAATGGCACATCTCCTTAGACTATCCTTCCCTGTTCTCCTGTGAAGATTTTGAACATGACCCCGTGGGGATGTGAATGTATCTTGGAAGAAACTCCCTTATGATGTATTAAGTAACATTGCACTCCCTTGCGCCGCATTCCCCTGCTTATCGTGCGCTCGCGGACCCTGAGAAGGGGCGGGTCATTACCGACACGCCGGACCGCGGTCGTCCGACCAAGCCGGGGGGTGGATGTTCAACGAAGCCCCCGGGCCACGTGCGCCTGCTGGCTCACTCGAGATAGTCGCACGAGGACTTGATGCCAAAGACTTGGCGAGGTGTGGGAGGAGAGGCCGGCCATCTCCTGGGTCCAGCTCCCGCGCTTCTTCGCGGGGGCACTTCCAGCCGGAGGGCCCGCCGGCTTATGGCTGCAGGCCGACGGTTGCTGCAGCCGAGCTTCATGGGTGGAGGTCGATGTCACCCCCGCGGGCTACGCGTTCCTGACCCGCGGGTGGCAGGCGTTCGCCCGCCCCCGCGGCCTGCAGGGGAGGTGTACCCTCCACTTTAAGTATGACGGGGCGGCGACGCTCTTCGTCAAGGCCTTCAGGGAAGACGGCAGGCATCTGGGGTGCTGTCCGGAGGGCAATGTCGACGACAGCAACCGCTTCTCCACTGACGATGACCACCGTGGTGGCGGCGTCCTCGGCGGTGAACTTGCCCTTGGCGACGGACGCGGCACCTCCTCCGAGGGGAGCTCGAGCGACGACGACTACGACGAGCCATGCCGCCGTGCCACCGTCAAGGAGGAGGAGGACTCCGACTGAGCGCAGGCGGAGCCGGAGCCAGGCCTCGGGAGTGACGGTCCTCGGGAGGCCGTCTTTTGCTTTTGTTTCCTGCACAAAAAACCATGGAGGGCCCCGCGGGGGGCGTGTAATGAACTGCGGCGCTTGCGCCTTTATGCTAGCATTTTTCTTTTCGCACCCTAGTTTTTACATCACTGCAAATCGTAATGTCCCTGCTCGTCGCGATTAGGGTAACTTGTGATTAGGATAACTTAGCTTGGCGCGCTCGGGGTGGGCTCCTACGTCGTGGGGGTGTGTCCCTCCAGAGCTTCTTTCCTTAGCCGTAGAGCCCCCGAGCCCCCTTGCGAGGGCCGATCGCCGCTGGTGTGCCAGGTTATGATGCCCGACGAGGCCAGGAGATGGGCGCTCCTGAGACCGGGGGCCGGAGGTGGTGTTGTGCGCTAGCTCGCCTCCAGAGTGTCGCACGAGGATTAGGACGCCAAAGTTTTGGCAAGGTATGTGCATGGCCCAGAGCCTACGTAACGTACCGTGCCCAGCCCCCACTCGCGGGGCGCGCGAGAAAGAGCTGGCGGGTGCCAAACCCCTTTAGAAAGAACTCAAATCAAGAAAATGCTGCAAGAAGAAGGTTCCCACCCCATTTTTCGAATAAGATGCGAAAGCTTCAAACTTCATTCAGAAAGGTGGCAAATTGGGTTACAAAAGAGAGCAAATAACAGCCGCGTCCGGCGTCTAGACTAGTCTTCCCCCAGCGCGGAGGATGGGGCATCCACTGGGCATGGGCATAGTCGTTGAATGACAGTGTCGTCCGCCAGCGGGGAGCATGGGGCTTCCACTTGGGTGTGGGTGGGAACCCCTCCGCGTCCTCGGGGGGCTCCGGGCGTATACATCCCACTCATTATTACGTGAGAGTGTCACGGTTGGAGATAGTTGGGCGGGCACCCCAGGCGCAAGGCCCTAAAGTTCCCGACCGGGTTCTTGAGTCACCCCGCGCATTTCGGCGTGGTTGCGTGCTCCTACGGCCCAAACATGAGTGCATTGCTCCACGCGCGACCGCGGAATTGTGCTCCCGCGACCCAAACATGAGCGCAACACCCCCCGCGCGACTGTAGGAGTATTGTGTCGGTGCAGTTGCCTCGGGAGGCGTCGCGGCGCCAGCTGAGCCCCGCCCCCAAGATCTTCCGTTCCCCCAGGCTTGCCAGGCCTCGGCAGTCCCCCTGGGTATGGCGCCGGCACTCCCCAAGCCGCGGGGCGTGCGAGGCCGCGTGGAGCGTGCCTCTGCCAGCGTAGCGTCCTCGCGGTGCCGGCCGCGGGTGGCCCGCGCTACTCCCCAGTGCTGTGTTCCCTGCTCGCGAGGGCGCCCATCATGGCGCGCCCCCACGCGACCCCGGGCGCCCCCTCCGTCATGCCGACCGGACCAGGTACTCCCGTAGTGAAAGCTCCCGGGCCTGGCTTGACGTGGGGCGCCGGGTGTGCCCTCCTACGCCGGGAGGGCGCTGGTGCCAGCGTCGGGTGCGAGACCCGCGGCGCTGGCGTTCGTCGCGGCACCGCCTGGAGCGCGGGCCGCAGCGCGAGGGCCTGGGTTCCCTCCCGGTGCCTCACTGGATGCCCCGAGGTTGACCTCCCCGGGCAACAGCGTGACGCTATCCTGGGCGCGCATCCCACGGGCGCACCTGCGCCGAGCTTCCGCCCAAAGTTAGCTGCCTCCTGTGCCACCACGAGGTTGGTCGCGCCCGTCTTGGCGAGGGTGGCCGCCGTGGTCATCCCCCACGCCCCCGCCATGATCTCCTCCATGTGCGGCACGCGAGCTGCCCGGCCCCTGCGCCAGTTGGTGCTCTCGCGTTGAGGGGGCGCGAGAGTGCGGTGGTCCTCCATGTTGTGGGCTCGCGTGCCATGGCGGGCGCAGGACATCCCGTCATTTCCCTCGGGCACGCCGCTGCTAGGGCCGGGCGGCGGTCCGAAATTGGCCACTGGAACCCTGAGGAGGAAAAGTACATCGTGTTGGGGAACGTTGCATGGGAAATAAAAATTTTCCTACGCACACGCAAGATCTATCCATGGTGATGAGCATCTACGAGAGGGAGAGTGGATCTACATACCCTTGTAGATCGCTAAGCGGGAAGCGTTAAGAAACGCGGTTGATGTAGTCGAACGTCTTCGCGATCCAAATCGCAAGCCGTCCCGCGATCCAATCACGATTCGCCCCGATCTAGCGCCGAACGGACGACACCTCCGCGTTCAGTACACGTACAGCTCGATGACGATCTCCGCCTTCTTGATCCAATAAGAGGGGGCGGAGAGGTAGATGAGATCTCCAGCAGCACGACGGCGTGGTGATGGTGATGGTGGAGTTATCCCGGCAGGGCTTCGCCTAAGCACTACCGGAATCTATTTGGTGGAGGAACTAGAGAATAGAGAACTAGCACGTGGCCGTGGGTTTTGGGGCTCCATTCCTCTAGTATATATAGGAGGGAGGGGAAGGAGCAAGCCTCCCTAGGTTTTCCCCTAGGGGTCGGCCGAACCAGGGCAAGGAGGAGTCCAATCCACTTCCTACTAGGAAGTGGATTCATATTAGGAAGGAGTCCTATTCCTTCCTATCTCCACCTTTTTTCCTCTTGGGCATATGGGCCCTTATGGGGTCGGTTCCCCAGCCCATTAGGGGCTGGTGCGCCACTTCTTTGGCCCATGTGCCCCCCGGGGTGGGTGGGCCCCGCCCGGTGGACCCCCAGAACCCATTCGTCACTCCCGGTACACTACCGGAAATACCCGAAACGTTTCCGGAACCCAAATACCACTTTCCTATATATAAATCTTTACCTCCGGACCATTCCGGAGCTCCTCGTGACATCCGGGATCTCATCCGGGACTCTGAACAACCTTCGGTCACAAACACATATATCTCAATACTACCGAAACGTCACCGAACGTTAAGTGTGCAGACCCTGCGGGTTCGAGAACTATGTAGACATGACCGAGATACCTCTACGGTCAATAACCAATAGTAGGACCTGGATGCCCATATTGGTTCCTACATATTCTACGAAGATCTTTATCGGTTGAACCTCTATGTCAAGGATTCAGTTAATCCCGTATGCTGTTCCCTTTGTTCTTCGGTATGTTACTTGCCCGAGATTCGATCGTCGGTATCTCTATACCTAGTTCAATCTCGTTACCGGCAAGTCTCTTTACTCGTTCCGTAATACAAGATCCCATGGCTAACTCTTTAGTCACTTTGCTTGCAAGGCTCATTGTGATGTTGTATTACCGAGTGGGCCCTGAGATACCTCTCCGTCACACGGAGTAACAAATCCCAGTCTTGATCCATGCCAACTCAACAGACACCCTCGGAGATACCTATAGAGCATCTTTATAGTCACCCAGTTACGTTGCGACGTTTGATACACACAAGGTGCCCCTCCGGTGTCAGTGAGTTGCATGATCTCATGGTCATAGGAACAGATACTTTGACATGCAGAAACAATAGCAATAAACTGACACGATCATATGCTACGTTCATAGTTTGGGTCTTGTCCATCACATCATTCTCCTAATGACGTTATCCCGTTATCAAATGACATCTCATGTCTATGGCTAGGAAACCTTGACCATCTTTGATCAACGAGCTAGTCTACTAGAGGCATACTAGGGACACGGTGTTGTCTATGTAACCACACATGTATTTGAGTTTCCAATCAATACAATTATAGCATGGATAATAAACGATTATCATGAACAAAGAAATATAATAATAACCATTTTATTATTGCCTCTAGGGCATATTTCCAACAGTCTCCCACTTGCACTAGAGTCAATAATCTAGCTCACATCGCTATGTGATTTACATTGTTATGAATCTAACACCAAATGGGTTCTGGGGTTCGATCATGTTTTGCATGTGAGAGAGGTTTTAGTCAACGGTCTGCAACATTCAGATCCGTGTGTTCTTTGCAAATCTATATGTCATACTGCAGATGCTACCACGCTCCACTTGGAGCTATTCCAAATGGCTGCTCCACTATACGTATCCGGTCTGCTACTCAGAGTCATCCGGATTGGTGTCAAAGCTTGCATCGACGTAACCCTTTACGACGAACTCTTTATCACCTCCATAATCGAGAAACATTTCCTTAGTCCTCTAGTTACTAAGGATAATTTTGACCGCTGTCCAGTGATCCACTCCTGGACCACTCTTGTACCCCTTGACAGACTCATGGCAAGGCACACACCTGGTGCGGTACACAGCATGGCATACTATATAGAGCCTATGGATAAGGCATAGGGGACGACCTTCGTCCTTTCTCTTTCTTCTGCCGTGGTCGAGCTTTGAGTCTCACTCAACTCCACACCTTACAAATCAGGCAAGAACTCTTTCTTTGACTGGTCCATTTTGAACTCTTTCAAAATCTTGTCAAGGTATGTACTCATTGAAAGTCTTATAAGACGTCTTGATCTATCTCTATAGATCCTGATGCCCAATATTTAAGTAGCTTCATTCCAGGTTTTCCTTTGAAAAACTCCTTTCAAACAACCCTTTATGCTTTCCAGAAATTCTACATCATTTCCGATCAACAATATGTCATTCACATATACTTATCAGAAATTCTATAGTGCTCCCACTCACTTTATTGTAAATACAAGTTTCTCATAAACTTTGTATAGACCCAAAAACTTTGATCATCTCATCAAAGCGTATATTCCAACTCCGAGATGCTTGCTCCAGTCCATAGAAGGATCGCTGGAGCTTGCATACATTTTAGCATCCTTAGGACTGATAAAACCTTCCGGTTGTATCACATACAACCTTTCCTCAAGGAAACCATTAAGGAAACGACGTTTTTACATCCATCTGCCAGATTTCATAATCGAAAAATGCAGCAACTGCTAACATAATTCCAACAGACTTTTAGCATCGCTACGGGTGAGAAAGTCTCATCGTAGTCAACTCCTTGAACTTGTCGGAAACTTCTTTGCGACAAGTCGAGCTTTATAAATGGTGACATTTACCACCAGCGTCTGTCTTCTTCTTAAAAGTCCATTTGTACTCAGCGACCTGCCGTTCAACGGGCAAGTCTACCAAAGTCCATACTTGGTTTTCATACATGGAACCTTTCTCGGATTTCATGGCTCCTAGCCATTTGTTAGAATCCGGGGCCACCATCGCTTCTTCATAGCTCGTAGGTTCACTGTTGTCTAACAACATGACCACCAAGACAGGATTGACGTACCACTCAGAGGTGGTACGAGTTCTTGTCGGCCTACGAGGTTCGGTAGTAACTTTATCCGAAGTGTCATGATCATCATCATTAACTTCCTCTTCATTCGGTGTAGGCGCCACAGAAACATCTTTCTGCGTCGTGCTACCATCCAACTGAAGTGACGATTCAATAACCTCATCAAGTTCTACCTTCCTCCCACTCAATTCTTTCGAGAGAAACCCTTTCTCGAGAAAGGACCCATTTTTAGCAACAAACACTTTGCCCTTGGATCTGAGATAGAAGGTATAACCAGTTGTTTCCTTAGGGTATCCTATGAAGATGCATTTTTCCGCTTTGGGATCGAGCTTATCAGACATAAGCGTCGCATTCCCAAACTCTGAGAAATGACAGCTTAGGTTTCTGCCAAACCAAAATTTCATACGGTGTCATTTTCAATGGACTTAGATGGTGCCCTATTTAAAGTGAATGTAGTTGTCTCTAATGCATAACCCCAAAACGACAGTGGCAAATTGATAAGAGACATCATAGTACGCACCATATCCAATAGGGCATGACTACGACGTTCGGACACACCATCACACTATGGTGTTCCAGGTGGCGTGAGTTGTGAAACAACTTCCACATTGTCTTGAGTTGTATACCAAACTCGCAACTCAGATATTTACCTCCACAATCATATCATAGACATTTTATGTTCTTGTCACGACGATCTCAAACTTCACTCTGAATTGTTTGAACTTTTCAAAATGTTTCAGACTTGTGTTTCATTAAGTAAATATCCCCATATCTACTCAAATCATCAGCGAAGGTAAGAAAATAGCGATATCCACCGCACGCTTCAACACTCATTGGATCGCTACATCAACATGTATCATTTCCAATAAGTCACTTGCCCGCTCCATCAAATCGGAAAACGGGGTCTTAGTCATCTTGCCCAAGAGGCTTGGTCCGCTTGTCTCAACCGATTCGAAATCGAGTGAGTTAAAAGATCCATCAGCATGGAGTTTCTTCATGCGCTTTATACCAATATGACTTTGGTGGCAGTGCCACAAGTATGTGGTACTATCATTATTAACTTTGCATCTTTTGGCATCAATATTATGAACATGTGTAACACTACGATCGAGATTCAATGAACCATTCACATTGGGTGCATGACCATTGAAGGTATTATTCATGTAAACAGAATAACCATTATTATCTAACTTAAATGAATAACCGTATTGAAATAAACACGATCTAATCACGTTTATGCTCAACGCAAACACCAAATAACATTTATTTATGTTCATCACTAATTCCGAAGGTAGAGAGAGCGTGCGATGGTGATCACATCAACCTTGGAAACACTTCCAACACACATCGTCACCTCGCCCTTAGCTAGTCTCCGTTTATTCCGTAGCTTATATTTTGAGTTACCAACATTTAGCAACTGAACCGGTATCTAATACCCAGGTGCTACTAGGAGTACTAGCAATGTACACATGAATAAAACGTATATCAAATATACTTCTGTTGACGTTGCCAGCCTTCTTATCTACCAAGTATCTAGGGCAGTTCCGCTTCAGTGACCGTTCTCCTCATAATAGAAGCACTCAGTCTCGGGTTTGGGTTCAACCTTGGGTTTCTTTACTGGAGCAGCAACTGGCTTGCCATCCATGAAGTTTCCTTCCTTGCCCTTGCCCTTCTCGAAACTAGTGGTTTTACTAACCATCAACACTTGATGCTCCATCTTGATTTCTACTTTCGCGGTGTCAAACATCGCGAATAGCTCGGGGATCATTATTTCCATCCCTGGCATTTCATAGTTCATCACGAAGCTCTAGTAGCTTTGTGGCAGTGACTTGGAGAACTATGTCAACCACTATCTTATCTGGAAGATCAACACCCACTTGATTCAAGCGATTGTAGCACCCAGACAATCTGAGCACATGCTCACCGATTGAGCTATTCTCCTTCATCTTGCAGGCAAAGAATCTTTTTGGAGGTCTCATACCTCTCAACACGGGCACGAGCCTGAGATCCCAATTTCAGCTCTTAGAACATCTTATATGTTCCGTGACATTCAAAACGTTTTGGAGCCTCAATTCGAAGCCGTAATGCATGACGCATTGAACTATCAAGTAGTCATCAGAACGTGCCTGTCAGATGTTCACAACATCTACAGATGATGCTTGAGGGGGTGGCGCACCGAGCGGTGCATTAAGGACATAAGCCTTCTGTGCAGCAATGAGGACAATCCTCAGATCACGGACCCAGTCCGCATTATTGCTACCAACATCTTTCAATTCTTTTTTCTCTAGGAACGTATAAAAACAGGGGAGCTACAACGCGAGCTATTGATCTACAACATAATTTGCAAAGTCACCTTGACTATGTTCATGATAACGAGTTCAATTAATCATATTACTTAAGAACTCCCACTCAAATCAACATCCCTCAGGTTGTCTATGTGTGACATGATCCAAATCCACCAACCCAAGTCCGATCATCACGTGAGATGAGGTGGTTTCAATGGTGAACATTTTCATGTTGATCATATCTACTATATGACTCATGTTCGACCTTTCGGTCTCTTGTGTTCCGAGGCCATGTCTGTACATGCTAGGCTCATCAAGTTTAACCCGAGTGTTCCACACGTGCAACACTGGCTTGCACCCGTTGTATGTGAACGTAGAGTCTATCACACCCGATCATCACATGGTGTCTCGAAACGACGAACTTTCGCAACGGTGCACACTCGGGGAGAACACAATTTTATCTTGAAATTTTAGTGAGGGATCACCTTATAATGCTACCCTCGTCCTAAGCAAAATAAGATGCAAAAAAGGATTAACATCACATGCAAATCTTAAGTGACATGATATGGCCATGAACTTGTGCTTTTGATCTCCATCTCCAAAGCACCGGCATGATCTCCATCGTCACCGGCATGACACCATGATCTCCATCATCTTGATCTCCATCAACGTGTCACCATGAGGTTGTCGCGCCGACTATTGCTTCTACAACTATTGCTAACTCATAGCGATAAGTAAAGCAAAACGGAGAAAATAAATTAAAGACAACCCTATGGCTCCTGCCGGTTGCCGTACTCATCGACATGCAAGTCGTGATTATCTCTACATAACATGATCATCTCATACATCACATATATCTCATCATGTCATTGGCCATATCATATCACAACATACCCTGCAAAAACAAGTTAGACGTCCTCTAATTGTTGTTGCATGTTTTACGTGGCTGCTATGGGTATCTAGAAAGAACGATTCTTACCTATGCAAAACCACAACGGTGATACACAAATTGCTATTCAACCTTCTCAAGGACCGCCTTTGTCGAATCCGATCCAACTAAAGTGGGAGAGACAGACATCCGCCAGCCATCTTTATGCAACAAAGTCACATGTCAGTTGATGGAACCGGTCTCTCGTAAGCGTACGAGTAAGGTTGGTCCGGGCCGATTCATCCCACAATACCGCTGAATCAAGAAAAGACCAAGGGAGGAAGCAATATGAATATCAATGCCCACAAACTCCTTTGTGTTCTACTCGTGATCTCATCTACGCATAGACCTAGCTCATGATGCCACTGTTGGGGAACGTTGCATGGGAAACAAAAAATTTCCTACGCACACGCAAGATCTATCCATGGTGATGAGCATCTATGAGAGGGAGAGTGGATCTACATACCCTTGTAGATAGCTAAGCGGGAAGCGTTAAGAAACGCGGTTGATGTAGTCGAACGTCTTTGCGATCCTAATCGCAAGCCGTCCCGCGATCCAATCACGATCCGTCCCGATCTAGCGCCGAACGGACGACACCTCCGCGTTCAGCACATGTACAACTCGATGACGATCTCTGCCTTCTTGATCCAACAAGAGGGGGCGGAGAGGTAGATGAGATCTCCAGCAGCACGACGACGTGGTGGTGGTGATGGTGGAGTTATCCCGGCAGGGCTTCGCCTAAGCACTACCGGAATCTATTTGGTGGAGGAACTAGAGAATAGAGAACTAGCACGTGGCCATGGGTTCTGGGGCTCTATTACTCTAGTATATATAGGAGGGAGGGTAAGAAGAAAGCCTCCCTAGGTTTTCCCCTAGGGGTTGGCCGAACCAGGGCAAGGAGGAGTCCAATCCACTTCCTACTAGGAAGTGGATTCATATTAGGAAGGAGTCCTATTCCTTCCTATCTCCACCTTTTTTCCTCTTGGGCATATGGGCCCTTATGGAGTCGGTTCCCCAGACCATTAGGGGCTGGTGCGCCACCTCTTTGGCCCATGTGGCCCCCGGGGTGGGTGGGCCCCACCCGGTGGACCCCCGGAACCCATTCGTAAATCCCGGTACACTACCGGAAATACCTGAAACCTTTCCGGAACCCAAATACCACTTTCCTATATATAAATCTTTACCTCCGGACCATTCCGGAGCTCCTCGTGACGTCCGGGATCTCATCCGGGACTCTGAACAACCTTCGGTGACAAACACATATATCTCAATACTACCGAAACATCACCGAACGTTAAGTGTGCAGACCCTGCGGGTTCGAGAACTATGTAGACATGACCGAGACACCTCTATGGTCAATAACCAATAGCAGGACCTGGATGCCCATATTGGTTCCTACATATTCTACGAAGATCTTTATCGGTTGAACCTCTATGTCAAGGATTCAGTTAATCCCGTATGTTGTTCCCTTTTTTCTTCGGTATGTTACTTGCCCGAGATTCAATCGTCGGTATCTCTATACCTAGTTCAATCTTGTTACCGGCAAGTCTCTTTACTCATTACGTAATACAAGATCCCATGGCTAACTCTTTAGTCACTTTGCTTGCAAGGCTCATTGTGATGTTGTATTACCGAGTGGGCCCTGAGATACCTCTACGTCACACGGAGTAACAAATCCCAGTCTTGATCGATGCCAACTCAATAGACACCCTCGGAGATACCTGTAGAGCATCTTTATAGTCACCCAGTTACGTTGCGACGTTTGATACACACAAGGTGCTCCTCCGGTGTCAGTGAGTTGCATGATCTCATGGTCATAGGAACAGATACTTTGACATGCAGAAACAATAGCAGTAAACTGACATGATCATATGCTACGTTCATAGTTTGGGTCTTGTCCATCACATCATTCTCCTAATGACGTGATCCCATTATAAAATGACATCTCATGTCTATGGCTAGGAAACCTTGACCATCTTTGAGCAACGAGCTAGTCTACTAGAGGCATACTAGGGACACAGTGTTGTCTATGTAACCACACATGTATTTGAGTTTCCAATCAATACAATTATAGCATGGATAATAAACGATTATCATGAATAAAGAAATATAATAATAACCTTTTTTATTATTGCCTCTAGGGCATATTTCCAACACATCGCGAGGTGGGCCCTTATACGTCTCCAACGTATCTATAATTTTTGATTGTTCCATGCTATTATATTATCTATTTTGGATGTTTTATATGCATTAATATGCTATTTTATATTATTTTTGGGACTAACCTATTAACCTAGTGCCTAGTGCCAGTTTCTATTTTTTCCTTGTTTTTGAGTATTGCAGATAAGGAATATTAAACGGAGTCCAAACGGAATAAAATCTTCGGAATGATTTTTCTTGGATCAGAAGAAACCTGCCAGACTTGGAGATGAAGGCAGGAGACTTGCCGGGAGGCGACAAGCCACTTGGGCGCGCCCTAGGGGGGGGGGCGCCCCCCTGGCTTGTGCCCCCCCAGTAGGTCTCCTAACCCTATTCTTCGGCCTATAAATTCCCAAATATTCCCCCAATACCAAAGAGAGCCACGAAAATACTTTTCCGTCGCCAGAAGCCTTTGTTCCCGTGAGATCCCATCTTGGAGCCTTTTCCGGTAATCTGCCGGAGGGGGATTCGATCACGGAGGGCATCTACATCAACTCCATTGCCCCTCCGATGATGCGTGAGTAGTTCACCTCAGACCTTCGGGTCCATAGCTAGTAGCTAGATGGCTTCTTCTCTCTCTATGTTCTTCAATACCATGTTCTTCATAATCTTCATGGAGATCTATCCGATGCAATACTCTTTTGCGGTGTGTTTGTCGAGATCCGATGAATTGTGGGTTTATGATCAGATTATCTATGAATATTATTTGAATCTTCTCGGAATTCTTATATGCATGATTTCATATCTTTGCAAGTCTCTTCGAGTTATTGGTTTGGTTTGGCCAACTAGATTGGTAATTCTTGCAATGGGAGAAGTGCTTGGTTTTGGGTTCAATCTTGCGGTGTCCTCACCCAGTGACAAAGTAGGGGTAGCGAGGCACGTATTTGTATTGTTGCCATCGAGGATAAAAAGATGGGGTTTTCATCATATTGCTTGAGTTTATCCCTCTACACCATGTCATCTTACCTAATGCGTTACTCTGTTCTTCATGAACTTAATACTCTAGATGCAGGCAGGAGTCGGTCGATGTGTGGAGTAATAGTAGTAGATGCAGAATCGTTTCGGTCTACTTGACACGGACGTGATGCCTATATGCATAATCATTGCCTTGGATATCGTCATAACTATGCGCTTTTCTATCAATTGCTCGACAGTAATTTGTTCACCCACCGTATTATTTTCCTTCAAGAGAGAAGCCTCTAGTGAAACCTATGGCCCCCAGGTCTATTTTCCATATTATATTTTCATATCTATAAACCAAAAATACTTTGCTGCAATCTTTTTACTTTTGTTTTACTTTTCGTTCTAGTAATCTTCTATATCTATCTCTATCAGATCTCATCCTTGCAAGTAACCGTGAAGGGATTGACAACCCCTTTATAGCGTTGGATGCAAGTGTTTGATTATTTGTGTAGGTACATCTATTGGGGACTTGCTTGTATCTCCTACTGGATTGATACCTTGGTTCTCAACAACTGAGGGAAATACTTATCTACTTTGCTGCATCACCCTTTCCTCTTCAAGGGAAAACCAACGCAAGCTCAAGAAGTAGCAGCCCTGCTCGGGCTCCTCGAGTTGGGGGCCATGCGCGTTGACGCGCGGCGGCGGAGGTGGTTCGCTGGCCGTGCCTTCTGCACCTTGCGCCAGGGGCCGTAGTGGAAGGTAAGGAGCCAGGGCCCTCCTTGCGACGGTAACCAGCTCAGCGATGTGGTCGGCCCAGGCGTCGTAACCCCCTTCCATCGGGCGATGGCGAAGGAGCTCGCTTGCCATGAGCAACGCATCCTACGCATTCAGGTCCCCCACGTCGACAGGGGTCGCGGGAGGCGCGGCGGAGCGGCCGCTCGGGCGCTGCTGTGGGCACTAGGGGCCTTGCTGCACGCGAGTGGTACGAGCGGCAGTGGTGACGACGACAATGCTGGCGGCCTGATAACGGCCGTCCAGCACGGAACCCCCGGGGCACGCACATCCGGAGCTGGCCATGGCGTCGGTGAAGGAGGAGCGGGAGGTGGCCGACCGTCGGCAAAGCAGGAGTCGACGGAACTGAAGGACGTCGGCACACCCTTACCTGGCGCGCCAAATGTCAGAATCAGGGCTCCGCAGACCCAATGAGGTTCGAACACTGGGGTGCACTCATTCTCCAATCCCGCTCAACCTCACAGCTTCTCAGTGATTCTCCGATAGCTCTCTCACGGGAAAACTAACGGAGGCGCGCGGTCTTTACCCAGGTTCAGGCCACCTTGCGGTGTAAAACCCTACTCCTGCTTGTGGTGGATTGGCCTCCCGAGGGGGCTGAGGATGAACTAGTACAATGGTTGGGTGGCCGCACGAGGGCCCTTGGCAGTGATGAACCGTGTGTCATCCTTCAAGGTGGGAGCTCATCCCTCTTTATAGGGGCCACGGTCCTCTTCCCTTATCGCACAGGCGGGAAGGGATCCCACAATGGCCAAATTTGAAAGGGGACAAGAAGTACATCCTATCCTGACTAAAGGTGGTCTTCGCCGGCAAAGTTGTCGGGTGTGACACGGCGGTGGGCTCGGTGATGACATCCGTCCTGCCAAGCTCGTGGTCTTGGTCCTCTTGCACTAGGAAGGAAACCTTTGGGGGGTTCCTTGGGAACCCGCGTACGTCCTTGCCTCCTTATCACGAAAGGGGAAATTGTCCTCCTTCTGCACCCGCTGGCGCCCGCCTGGCTCTACCGTCAGAACCCACGTCATCCCGGCCTCACGAGGCCGGGTACTTGCATAGGAATCTCCACTCCTCGGGAGACAGCTAGGGGGATGCCACTTCTCCGGAGGCCTTGGTGTTGCTCTCCTCGCGAGGCGGGGGCTCTCGCGAGGGCCTTGACATGGGGGGCTTGTTGCTGGTCCGTACCCGGCTGCCATGGTGGGCCACGCGTTGGGCCGCAGGTAGGAAGGTCTGGGTACCCCCGATCCCAGAACGCCGACAACCGTTACTTGCTCGTTACCAATTATCTTGCTATCAAACTATCTGTTACCTACAATTTCAGTGCTTGCTGAAAACCGCTTGTCATTTCCTTCTGCTCCTCGTTGGGTTCAACACTCTTACTTATCGAAAGGACTACGATTGACCCCCTATACTTGTGGGTCATCACGGAGCTACGTGGCCCCCACAAGCCATTAGGGCGTGCCCCCCCAGGCCGTGCCCTGTTGGCTTGTGGCCCACAGGTAGCTCCCCTCCGGTGGTTCTTCACTCCAATATTTCTTATTTCCTCCAGAAAAAATCATCAAAAAGTTTCGGGTGATTCCGAGAACTTTCATTTTCTGTACAAAAACAACAACACGGTAATTCTGCTGAAAATAGCGTCAGTCTGGGTTAGTTCTAAATAAATCATATAAAGTGCATCAAAACCATATAAAAGTATTGTAAACATAGGCAATCATGGCATGAATACGTCATAAATTATCTATACGTTGAAGACATATTAGCATCCCCAAGCTTAATTCCTGCTCGTCCTCGAGTAGGTAAATGATAAAAGAAATAATTTATGAAGTGTGAATGCTAGCACAGTGTATAAGTTTGATCAATGTTTCTTTCAATCACTTTTTCTAGCATCATAAAACATCAACTCTTTTCTCATAGAACTTCTCAAGATCAAGTAACAAGCTATTCACATGTTAAAGTATATACCATAAACTTTCCTGAAAACTAGCAAACTATGTTGTCAGTCATCAAACAATTACAATTCATCTTATTTTTAGGAAGGGTCTATGTAAGAGCTTTGATTTAGCAAATTCCACATACTCAACTATCATTTAGTCTTCCATGATTGCTGACACTCAAGGCATATTTTTAGCACAAGCAGTTTCAATCAAACACATAGGAAGATAGGGGCTTAATGTTCCGCCTCCCAACTTATTTATCTCAGCGATAATGTCAACAATAATGAATCATGATCACCTATATCCAACTGGATATATGTGCCTGGATCTCTCCCCACCACCTGATGCTTGCCAACTAAAGAATTAATAGATTGGAATAGGGATGAACATTATTGACTCTTGCATAAAAGTAAATGTAGAAATACATAAAAGTAAAAGATAGGCCCTTCGCAGAGGGAAGCAGAGGTTGTCATGCGCTTTTTATTTTTGGAGTGCAATCTCTTAATGAAAAGGAATGTCACTTTATATTGCCCCTTGTGATAACAAACTTTATTATGCAATTCGTCGCTTTTATTTCTTTGCCATCATAAGATCGTACAAAGCTTATTTTCCCTTACAATAAAAGATCATACATGTTTAGGAGCAATTTTTATTGCTTTATGCACCGATGACAATTTACTTGAAGGATCTTATTCAATCCATAGGTAGGTATGGTGGACTCTCATGGCAAGAAACTGGGTTTAAGAGTTATGGATGCACAAGTAGTATCTCTACTTAGTGCAAATTTTTGGCTAGCAAAAGATACTAAGCAAGCACCACATGTTAGAGGATCCATGACAATATAACTTCTATGTGAATATAAACAAACATAACCATTACGTTGTCTTCCTTGTCCAATGTCAACTACTTGATCAAGTTTGAAAATAATTAATGGGGACTCACAATCATAGAAGATGTCCAAGATAGTATATTCATATGTGTAATCTCTCTTCCTTCAAAATTCTTCCATGAATTGTTCAAATGACCAATGCTATGTTTGCTAACCTCCAATAAATTTACTGCTTATACTCTTAGTATGAGAAGTCACTACTCCCCATGGGACAAGCATATGAAGCTATATAATTTCATGTTTTATGACATTAAATTCATTCAACATTTTCTCTTAGGATATAAGTGAAGCACAAGAGTGATCATCGAACTACTCTCAAAAATATATAAGTGAAGTTCATAGAGCCTTCTTCAATGAATATAGAGAGACCAATATTCAAGCTAAAAATATATAAGTGAAGCACACGAAACATTCTACAAAGTCATACTCAAAAGATTTAAGTGAAGCGCATGAAGCATTCTATAGCCATACTCAAAAGATTTAAGTGAAGAGCATGAAGCATTCTATAAATAAGCCAAGGATTATATCATACCAGCATGGTGCATGGAATAAAAAGGAAAAATAAGCACAAAAGATGCTCCAAGAATAGCACGTGTGAACGAATAAAAACTTATGATCATCATAGGCTAACCGATAATTGTTGACGAAGAGGGGTGGGATGCATAGCATCCCCAAGCTTAGATGCTTGAGACTTCTTGAAATATTGACATGGGGATCCTTGGGCATCCCCAAGCTTGAGATTTTGTATCTTGTTCAATCCTCTCATATCACGGTTTCACCCAAGTCTCAAAAACTTCATCCACATAAAACTTGAAAAGAACTCGTGAGATAGGTTAGTACATATAAAATAAATCAACACTTCATGTAATTCCAAGACAAGTTGCATAATATTTTTCAAACATTAGGTACTGTATACTATCATTTCCACAATTTATATCTACCAATATAAGCCATGAAAACTCTAGGATAAGTAGATAAGAAAACTATGACAGCAATCTGTCAGAACAGAACAGTCTGTAGCCATTCATTTATAATGTGTACTTATGTTACTCAAAAAATTCTGAAATTTAGGACAAGCTAAAGAATTTGTATGACAGTACTGTGTAAAAATTTCAGAAACTTTCCACGTTCTAGTAAAACATGAAAATTCAAACACTACAGCAAAAGTTTCTGTTTTTACACAGTCACACATTAAACGTGCAATTGAGACATCTTAAGGAAATTCTTGGAACCTTTTATTGAAAAAAATGATTGTGGATAACATCTAACAGAGAACAAAAAAATAAAATGATGATCCAAGCAAAACACATATTATGTGACGAATAAAAATATAGCTCCAAGTAAGGTATACCAATAGTGTTGAAGACGAAAGAGGGGATGCCTTCCGGGGCATCCCCAAGCTTGGACGCTTGAGTCTTCCTTGGATATTACCTTGGGGGTGCCCTGGGCATCCACAAGATTAGGTTATTGACGCTCCTTATTCTCCTCATATCAGTATCTCACCCAAAACTTGAAAACTTCAATCACACAAAACTCAACAAAACCTTCACGAGATCCGTTAGTATAGTAAACATATCAAATACTTTAGGTACTATTATAAATTGATTCTTATTTTATTATTGCACAAGGTACTGTATTCTAACTTCTCCATGGCTTATACCCCCGATACAATCCATAGCATCATCAAAACAAGAAAACTATGCAATCAAAAACAGAATCTGTCTAAAACTGAATAGTTTGTAAAGATCTGTAAAGAACCTATACTTATGTAACTCTAAAAATTCTGAATAATTAGGAAAACCTGAAGAATTTGCATACCAATATTAAAAAAAAAATCAGATCGAAAATACGTTCCAGTAAAATCGGAGAAATTCTGCACCGGACGCAAAAGTTTCTATTTTGGCACCGTATCAATTCTACTTATCATCAAAATCATCCCAAAGGCTTTACTTGGCACATTATTTAAATAAAAGACACAAAACATGATTAATACAGTAGCTTAATCATGTGAACACTCAAAAACAGAAAGGATAAGTGTTGGGTTGTCTCCCAACAAGCGCTTTTCTTTAAAGCCTTTTAGCTAGGCATGAAGATTTTAATGATCCCCACATAAGAATTGTAGACAAAACATGCAAAAGAGCATCATGATCATTATTTTTATGGTACAATGGTATTTACAAGGAGATGTAGTTTTATGAGAAACTTCCATGAAAAGTTCTACATTGTTTCCATGAGCATGAACACAAGTGTTCAAGGTCGACCCTCACTCCTTCCATGCATAACTTTCCAATCGCTCCTCTAAGTATTTTTTTTGTGTTTTTAATTTTTCAAAATTTTGTGTTTGTTTCATCCACAACTAAATAAAGAAAACAAAAATAACAGAAACAAAAGGAAAACAAAATCTACTTAGTGATAGAAGCAAACAAGCATACACGAAAATATTAACCCCACGCTATTGCTCCCCGGCAACGGCGCCGGAAAAGAGCTTGATAATCCCCAAGTGAAAGGAATCATCATAGCACTTTCCAAAGATGGAAGTGATAATTATGGAGTGTCGATCCCACAAGGAGCTAAAGGTAAGACCAATATTCTCTCAAGTCCTATCTGCCACCGATACGACTCTACATACACCGAACGTTTGCTTCTATCTAGTAACAAGAAATAAAAGTGTGTTATGGGTATAAAGAGGATAGCTTTGCATGATAATGGAGAACTAAAATACGAAAATATTTGCTGCCTAAATAAAGTTAGAATATATTACAATATATTACAAATAGCGAGTGTGGAATAATGATGGTATGGTGTGCGGAATCATCCTAGGCAATTGATAACAAGATCAGTAATCATTCTTGCAATTTTATATGAGGGAGAGGTATGAGCTAACATACTTTTCGTACTTGGATCATATGAACTTATGCTTGGATCTCTAGAAAGCATCCGCAACTACTAGAAATCATTAAGGTAAACCCAGCCATAGCATTAAACATCAAGTCCCCTTTACTCCCATACGTAAACAATCCCCTTACTCGGGTGTAAGCTTCTGTCAATCTAGCCACCCATTATAAGCGAATCATGAACATATTGCAACACCCTCCAGCATGAATCATTCACGTGTGCGCCTCACGGAAGGCACCTTAGGACAACACCAAAATAAAATATACACTCAAACCAATCAAGATCATCAATCAACCCAAAGGACAACATAGATCTACTCAAACATCATAGGATGGCAACACATCATTGATTAATAATATGTGGCATGAAACACCATGTTCAAGTAGGGGATTACAATGGGGTGTGGGAGAGTGGGCCGCTGAAAAGATATGAGGAAGGTGATGAAGACGGTGATGTTGATGAAGATGATCACCGCGGCGATGGCTCCCCCGGCGGCACTCCGGCGCCAGCGAAAGAGAGGGGGAGAGAGTCTATGATGATATGGTTTCTCAAGTGCTTAGAGTTAGCCACCAAAAACACTCATGATTTCTCCCACAAAAATATTTTGTCTAAAGCCTAACACTCAAATTCGGTGCCACCAACTTTTCCAAATCGTCCCTACCGAGTTTCACCCTACACAGATCCAGAGCCAAACCCTAGCTTCTCGGTGACACCAAGTTTGATTTCAGTGCAACCGAAATTAGTGACCAACTTTCGGGTAACCAATTTCTAAGAATCGTAATTTCCGAGTTTTAGGAATTGGTGCTATCGAAACTGGAAACTACCTAGGCCAGCCAAAATCGGACTCACCAAGAATTATATATCGGTCTCACCGAAATGCCAAAAGTTGTCACATTTTGCACTAGTCGGTGCAACCGAGTTTTTGCTTCGGTTTCACTGAGTTGGGCAATAATGTTGTAACGGTTGGATTTTTGGAGAAGACTATTGTCGGGGAACGACACCTATGGGATCGCGTGGATCCCTTTACAATTCGGCAGGGGGAAAGGCTTGCACAAAGAGCAGATCTAACGATCAACACGAGGGATTTTTACCCAGGTTCGGGCCGCTGAGAAGCGTAAAACCCTACTCCTGCTTTAGTTGTATTGGATGTGTTTTAACTCTGGCTCCAGGAGCGCTATGTGATGAACAGTACACAGCTGCTACGCGTGCAATCTGGGCCAGAAGGTCCTCCCCCCCTGTAGCTATGCCTTGGGCCTCCTTTTATACGTCGAAGGGGTCACCAACAGTGGCGAAGTACAAGAGGTGTAAAGTTACTACAGTGTTATCATACCTAATACTGACGACTTGGGACAAACGCATTAAATGCTCCGTTTAGGTGTCCCTTAGCTTCTTGGGGACGGGAAAAGAGCCCGTCCCATCAGCACCACTTAACCCCCTCCACCGTTAGGGCTTGACACGCACCCAGGAGGACTGCAGCTAAAAGACAAGCTGGTCGCTGCGCTGGAGCGGTGACAGGGCGGCGAAGTCTTGCCGGGCGCGAGTCTTGCCGGGGCTCCGCAAGCCATCCCGGCAAGCATCTTGCCGGGGCTTTAGCCCTTTGGTCTTCTGTCTTCTGATTATTGTCTTGAATGCTTTCTTGACGTCATTGCGCTTGCATTCAGCTGTCTCCCAGCAGGCCTTGCCGCTGGTGTGGCTACAACCGTCCGTGCACAAGTATGGGGTACTAAAGGACCCAAACTTTAGTACACCGACATGAGCCCCCGGGCCTAGGCCATACACAGGTGTGAGGCGTTGTTGGGCTAGGCCCAACCAGTGCATGGGCACGCATGGCAGGAGTCAGCAGTTGCAATCATTCTGCTTACTACGCCCCCCACGACGCACATTGAATGCGGGACGTGGGATACGTGCGCGGAGCGGTCGTAACTGCAGTGCGCTCGCAAAAGTGTTTCCATATTGACTAGTAAAGAGGCAGCCCCGCGCCTTCCCTATAAAAAGGAATCCGCAGAGGCGCTGCTCATTTACCTCCTGTCCTTTCCAATCTGGGAACCGCCGTCGTCTTCTTCCTCGAGCCCGAAACAGAGCCGTTCCCACTCATCCGCCGCCTCCACGCCCTCGTCGTCCTCAGCCTCTGCTCCCGTAGTCGCCATGCCGCCCAAGGCGAGCAAGGGCAAGGAGGTGAAAGCCGCCGTCCCGGAGAGCGAACTGGCGAGGATGCGGAAGAAGCACGTCGTCTTCACTCCGGCGCTCGATGCGAGCGCCCTGAAGGAAAGGTACCAGTGCATGTGGGCGAAGGAGACGAAGGCTCACCCTGCTACTCGCGTGAGTCCAGGTTCTTCCAAGGGTGGCCCGGACAAATTCCATTTCTTTGCCGACTATATTTACTGCGGGCTCTGTCCCCCATTTTCTGATTTCCTCAATGACATCATGTACACATACGGCTTCCATCTCTTGGATTTTACACCGAATGCCGTGACATGCATGTCAGTCTTTGCACATCTTTGCGAAAACTTTGCCGGAGTAGTCCCCAGCACAGCCCTCTTCCGCCGTTACTTCGTTCCCCGGATCCAAAAAGGAGAAGCCCTTTCTGGTTCTATCACCTGGATTCCAAGGGCATGGAACAAAGAGATATATCCAGACGGGGTCTACCGCGAGAAGTGGGAGGAATGGCGGGCCAAGTGGTGCTGGATTCAGGAGACAGACCCCCAGTCCTTCTGCTCGCCCCGGCAAACAAAGATGGCGCGCGGTAATGATTGGAGCACCCTCGACCCTCAGGATGAGAAGCTCACAATTGCAGTTACTAGGATCCATCGCCTCAGAGTTGCCAGGCTCTCAATAGAGATGATTGGCGCTGATTTCCTGCGCTGGCGCATCGCCCCTCTGCAGAACAAGGGGAGACCAGCCTGGGAGTTCCGGAATGCGGCAGATATCATGAGGCTGCACCCTGGGTTGAATAACAACCTGACGGTCATACAGCGCACGGCTCTCTGCCACAAATGTTCAGGACCGACGCGAAATACAAGCTGCCGGCTGGCATAATCCCTCTGTGCAACAACTCTGCCTTGGCCTCAATCATCGCCATGATGTCGGTGTGTAATGCCCACGGCCTTGACGGAACTTGGGAAGAGCCATCCACAGAGCAAGCACAAGAGTTCTTCGACAACTTGTCGGAGAGGGCCATTCGGGAAGAGGCCAACCTCATCCGCCCCACCACTGAAGAAGAAGTGGCGTATATCGCCAGCAGGGCGGAAGAGGCGAATCTTGCCGCGGAGGCCGGCAGCGCTGGCTTCACGGAAGAGGAAGCCATCGAAGAAGAAGTAATGTCAGAGGAGAAACTTGCCGGGCAGGAGGAGGTTGCCGGAGAGCAGAGTGGCACATCTGCCGAGGGCCCTTCTGCCGAAGACATAGCCGAGGAGCAGCTGCACGAGGAGCCCCCAGCTCCCGAGAAGAGGAAGCGTGTTCTTCGGAAAGCCACCCTGGCGCCTCAACCCACCAATCTTCCTCAAGTAGCGCAGCCCCCGGCAAGGGGGCGGGCGGTAAGGCTTCTGCTCCTGCCGCAGCCAAGCGGCCCAGGACCACTCCTTCACCTCCTCCCCCGGACACCGTGGCGTAGGTCGACTTCGACCTCTCCGCCTTCAGCTCGGAAGAAGAAGAGTAAGGGTCCTGCCGCATCTCTTAACTTCTGAATTTCCGGTTTTGCTTAACTTGTTTGCCTCGCTTTGGCCTGTCCCCGTAGAGATACGGAAACGTTGGCGCAAAGGATGGCGAAGAAAGCGAAGACTTCAACGGGCGATGAGCCACCAGCAAGCTCCACAGGTGCGCTAGAGCTGATTGCCATCACCAGCCCGGAGTCCAGCCCACAACGCAGTCCTCAACACAGCCCCCGACGCAGCCCCCAGCGTGAGTTCATTACTCACTTCCCGCTGGCAAGTGTCGGGGTGTGTATCTTCGCTACTGACATCACCGGGCTTGTAGGAGGGGAGCGGCAACAAGGAGAGCCATCAGAGGCCGCCCCTGACGCGCCGCCTCCATCAACTACGCCGCCCAGAGACGGATCTTTGGCAAGGGCTTCCGCTGACGAGCCCATTCTTATTGAGGAGGAGCCGGCAAGTACGGGCACCGGCAACCCTACACCGGCAACCAATGTTGCTGGGAAAGGAGAAACCACCTCTCAACAGCTCGACGCAGGTAAACCCCTTGCCTCAGAGTACTTGTCATTTTGTCTTTCTTTTTGTCTTCTTGAACTTCCTCCTCAGCCTTATCTTGTTTGTTTTCTTGGCCTTCAGATCTTCCTACGACAGAACACATGGATATTGATGCCGTTATCGAGGAGACCGCCAGGGATGCTGCCGCCGAGGCCGACAGAGTTGCCGCTGACGAGGCCGCCAAGAATGCTGCTGCCGAGGCCGCCAAGGATGCTGCTGCCGAGGCCGCCAAGGCCGCACAGGAATAGGCCACCAAGGAGTCTGCTGAGAGGGCTGGCAAGGAGTCCGGTGGCCATACTGACGGCATTCCTGCCGCAGGAGCGCCAGGCGCTACGCCGGCCACGGAGCCCCCAGTTGCCGGTGAGACGACTGTTGAGGACCAACCGTCAACATCTGAAGCCCCCCCGTCAAGCAAATACCTCAAGGTTGGCGACAACCTGTTCGTGAGCATACCAGGAATGGCAAGCATGGGGGTGCCAACTGAAGGGGAAGTCTTTGACGAAGACGTCATCGCCGCTGTTGGGCTGGAGATTGTCGACGAGCCACGCTCCAGCAGCAGCAAATCCGAAGAAGAGAAGCTCCTCCAGGCCATGAGCGACAACTTCCAGAAGCTCCAAGCTCTTCACCGCGCCCGGAAAGATAAGCTAGATTCCAGGACAGCACTTGTCGAGGCAGTGGAGGCAGATCTCCAGAAGCGTGTTGAGGACACACAAATCTGGTACGCTGAGGCCTTTCAGGAGTTGAAGGCGAATCAAGAGCAACTGAATGAACGCTGGAACTTGCTCCTCATGAAACAGTCTGATGTTGAGAAAGCACAGGAGGAGGCTAAACACCAGGCTGCTGCAGAGGAAGCTCGCCTAACAGAGCGCCGCGTCGGGCTCGACGCTTATGAAGAGGACCTCACTGCTCGCGAGGAGGCGCTTGCCGCCAAGCTCCGCAGCAAGGACGAGGAGATCGGAAAGCTTGTCGCGCAGCGGACCCAGGTGCTGGAGCAGAAACACAAGGAGACGCTCGAAGCTCTGACTGTAGATCACGCCGGCAAGCTGAAGGAAGCCGTCAATGCTGCCGAAGCTGCACAGGCCGCCAAGAACGAACTGGAGCAGAAGGTGAAGAGGCTGGGAGCAGATCTTGAGGATCACGGCAAGGAGCTCTCGACACTCAAAGCCGAAAGAGAGAAGACTCTCCACAGCCTGATGGAGATGCAAGTTGCCATATCCAACAAGACCAAACAGCTCTCCTCAGCCAATGAAACCATCGCCGATCTGGAGCTGAAGCTGACCACGCTGAAGGAGTCCCTTGAGAACAGCAAGGCTCGTGAGAAGGTCTTGATCAAAGATCTCCAGAATGAGAAGGACCTGCTCGAGAGTGCTGCTGCCACTTATAATGACTTCGAGAAAGGCATCAAGATCTGGACTCAACGCCTTGTCGATGTTGCAGAAAGGCTTGCAGCAGAACTATCCTCCATGGGCCTGCAGAACTTCAGGTATTCTTCTGATGAAAGAGTGTCCACGAGCGCCAAGCTGACCATGTTCTTTGAGGGCATGATCGATGCCCTGAAGCAGCTCCATTCTGATCGTGCAACCCATCTGGCCAACGAATCCCACAAACTCTGCCGGGCCATCCTCCTCAAGGTGCTCGTCAAAGTGGCGCACAAGAACCCCGGCATCAACCTCACCAACATTCTTGACCGCTTGCCGAAGGACGCGGACCTCAAGGCACTTGAAGAACTTGTCGCGCCCATCGTCGACAAGGTGAACCAAGTCAAGAGGGTCGAAGACCAGCGCAGGGACTAGCCGCTTCACTTCTCTTTGTCGCCACCGTTCCATGCCAAAGACAATTTTATCTTAGGTTAGAACCGCGGCAACTATTAATGTAATATAACTTGCTGTGCTTTGGATGAATGTATGCTATTTCCCTTGTCTGATTTCTTTCTGTATGGAAAAACCCTATGCTTATTGGGAACTTGTCGGCGCGCGCAGCCTTGCCGCGAGCGCTAGGTGCGGGACTTTAGCAGCCTGCTGGAGGTGCCGCTACCGGCAAGAAACCTTGACATTTTCAGTGCAGCCACTTAAACTGTTGAGCGGACTCGAAACAAAATAAGGGCGCAACCGATCATGACAAGGTTCCTTCGCATGCAAGTTTCCCATACATAGGTCGGAATCGTTCAAGGAGAATAACCTTACAAAACGAAAATTTTGTTTAAAGTTTCTGCAACTTAGCTTCTCGTTGCTGTACTCCTTCCGGCAAGATGTCAACCTTGAACGTCGCCTGTCGGTATCCATACCACCATTCCCCCTGGAAAACTTGCATGCGAGGGAACCTTCTGTCCTTTGAGAAAAAGAAAGAAGAGAAAATAGGGATATGGAACCTTGGCGGTTCGTTAGTGCTTACCGGGAGCAAGTGTAATACAATATCTCAGATAAGCATGCATATAGATAAACATGAAAATCGACAAGAATTGCAAAACACGTAATCTTATTCAACTATGCACAGGGTCTGCGCCTGGCTTTGTACAAAGGATTACATGCTTCATCGGCAAGACTTGTACAAAAGGTGGTTGCCGGGGGACCCGGCAACCGCGCCTTATGGATAGAACTTACGAAGATGTTCGATATTCCAGGAGTTGCTCACTGGGATGCCATCTTCGGTCTCCAGGCGGACAGCGCCAGGCCTGGTGACTCGTACTACTTAATAAGAGCCTTCCCACTTTGGCGTCAACTTGTTGGAATTCTTGGCCGACTGAACGCGCCGAAGAACAAGGTCGCCTTCCTCAAGACTTTGGGCATGAACCTTGCGGCTATGGTAGTGACGCAAGGCTTGCTAGTAGCGTGCAGCTCGCACAGCAGCCTGAAGACGATCTTCCTCAAGGAGTGTAACGTCATCTTGCCGCAACTGCTCTTGCTCAAGCTCATCATAAGCGAGCACTCGTGGTGACCCGTATATGAGTTCTGTGGGGAGAACTGCTTCCGCCCTGTATACTAGGGAGAAGGGTGTCTGGCCGGTGGCTCGATTTGGTGTCGTTTTGATTGACCAAAGAACCGGTGGCTCATCACTTGCGCAGCTTGTCGAAAGTTCTTGTCTTAAGACCTCGCAACACTTCAACATTTGCCCTTTCCGCCTGGCCGTTGCTTCTCGGATGAGCAACAGAAGCAAAACAGATCTTGCCGCCAAGGTCTTGGACATACTGCATGAAGGTGTGGCTTGTGAACTGTGTGCCGTTGTCGGTGATGATCCTGTTTGGCACACCAAAACGTCAAACTAGTCCTTTAAAGAACTTGACGGCTGACTGTGCTGTCACCTTTCTCGCTGCTTCCACTTCCGGCCACTTTGTGAACTTGTCGATTGCGACGTACAAGTACTCAAAGCCCCCGGTAGCACGGGGGAAAGGGCCCAAAATATCGAGCCCCCAGACCGAAAACGGCCAGGAGAGAGGGATTGTCTGAAGAGCTTGAGCCGTCTGATGCAATTTCTTTGAATGGAACTGGCACGCTTCACACTTGGTTACTAGTGCAGTTGCATCCTGGAGAGCAGTGGGCCAAAAGAAACCTTGTCGGAATGCCTTACCAACAAGAGCTCTTGATCCTATGTGGGAACAACACATGCCTCCGTGTATCTCTGCCAACAGCTCCAGTCCATCCTCCCGAGGAATGCTCTTCAATTTCACACCATTCGGTCTCTTTCTGTACAGGACATTGTCCACAAACTGGTACATATTAGACCGACGGGCTACTTTCTCCGCTTCTTCCTGTTCTTCGGGGAGTTCTCCTGTTTGAAGGAAATGGACGATGTGTTGTGCCCATGCTGGAGCCTGGGGCTCGACAACAAGGACTAAAGGCATGTTCTCTGCCGTGGGAGCGTTTGTCTCTACGGCAAAGGCTTGAGGCCCTACCGGAGCCTGTTGCTCCTCGGCAAACTCAGCGGGAGCGTTTGTCTCCACGGCAAGAGCTTGAGGCCCTGTCGGAGCCTGTCGCTCACCGGCAAGCTTGGTGTTGTTCCCAACAACTTCTTTGCCGGCGGCTTCTGGAAGCTCTGCCGGGAAATACTTGCCGGAACTCAACTTCCTCCTTTTTCCTTGTCCCATCGATGGCGTTACGGATGGTTGAGTCAATCGGAGCACAAAAGTTCCTGGTTCCACAGGTAACTTAAGGGCTGCGCGCTTTGACAAGTCATCAGCAATGCTGTTTTCCGCACGAGGAACGTGCTCTGTTTGCAGACCGTCAAAGCGCTCTTCCAACTTTCTCACTTCATCTATGTAAGCTTCCATCAATGGGCTTTGATAATCTTTGTTGACTTGCTTGACGACAAGCTGTGAATCACCTCTGACGATGAGCTTCTGAATTCCAAGGTCCGCCGCGATCCTGAGACCGGCAAGCAGCCCTTCATACTCTGCAGTGTTATTTGTCGACCTCTCCCGGGGAAAGTGCATCTGAATTACATATTTGAGGTGCTCTCCGGTGGGTGCGACAAGCAGCACGCCAGCACCGGCGCCTTGCAGCGAGAAAGCCCCATCAAAATACACAATCCATTCTTGACTCGTTTCCTTGCCGGGGAGAGTTGTCTCCGGGATCTCTTCGTCTGGCGTTGGGGTCCATTCCGCAATGAACTCTGCCAAAGCTCTACTCTGAATAGTTGAAGTACTTTCAAACTTGAGACCAAAACTGGACAGTTCCAAAGCCCACTCCACGATCCTGCCGGTCGCATCTGGATTCCGCAAAATCCGCTGCAACGGAAAGCGAGTGACGACGGTGATCTCATGTGCCTGAAAATAATGGCGCAGCTTCCTCGAGGCCATAAGGAGGCCGAAGAGCAGCTTCTGCATGTCAGAGTATCTTGACCTAGCCCCCTGCAAAAGGGAGCTGACAAAATAAATTGGGCGCTGCACCATCTTCTTCTTCTGTGTTGCTTCGTTTGACTGCGCAGATCCTTCTTTGTCGGCACCAGACTTTGCCGGGGAAGATCCTAGCCCGCCGCTTGGCGGTCCTGCCGCTGCTGCTGCTTCTTCATCGACTTCTCTCTCTGCCACTAACGCAACACTCACCACTTGATTCGTTGCCGCTAGATATAGCAGCAACGGCTCTTGTGGTTTTGGCGCGACCAGTACTGGCGGAGAGGAGAGATACCTCTTTAAATCCTGCAGCGCTGCCTCCGCTTCCGGAGTCCACTTCATCGGACCTGCCTTTTTCAAGATTTTGAAAAAGGGTAGGGCGCGCTCAGCAGACTTGGAGATGAACCTGCTCAGAGCAGCAACGCAGCCGGCAAGTCGATGCACATCTCTGACGCGTCTTGACGCTTCAATCTGCTCAATTGCCTTGATCTTGTCGGGGTTCGCTTCGATCCCACGCTGAGACACAAAGAACCCGAGAAGCTTGCCGAACGGAACGCCAAACACACACTTCTCAGGATTGAACTTCAAATTGATCTTGCGCAGATTTGCAAACGTCTCTTCTAGGTCTTGTATGAGCATCGCCTTATCCTTGGTTTTGATCACTATGTCATCCATATAAGCCTCCATATTTCTATGTAGCTGGGGCTCAAAACCAATCTGGACTGCTCTTGCAAATGTCGAACCAGCACTCTTCAACCCAAAAGGCATGCGCACAAAGCAATACGTACCACATGGGGTGATAAATGCGGTTTTCTCTTCGTCTTCCTTTGCCATGAAGATCTGATGATATCCTGAATAGGCATCAAGAAATGAAAGCAAATCACAGCCGGCAGTGGAGTCCACAATCTGGTCGATGCGCGGCAAGGGAAAAGGATCTTTTGGAGAGGCTTTATTGATATCTGTATAATCAATACACAGCCTCCATTTTCCATTCGCCTTGCGCACTACAACTGGATTGGCCAACCATGTTGGATGGAGCACTCCTCTAACCAAACCTGCCGCTTCCAACTTCCTGATTTCCTCGGCGATAAATTCTTGCCAATCCAAGGCTTGTTTCCTAACTTTTTGCTTGACGGGCCGCGCGTGAGGACAGACAGCAAGGTGGT
The DNA here is from genome assembly GCA_039707655.1 of Elymus sibiricus. Taxonomy (NCBI): domain Eukaryota; kingdom Viridiplantae; phylum Streptophyta; class Magnoliopsida; order Poales; family Poaceae; genus Elymus; species Elymus sibiricus. Next base: position 392,783,711 of record CM077665.1, on the reverse strand, counting down.
GCTCAATTACTTCCTTGGGAACGCCAGGGATATCAGATGGTTGCCATGCAAACACATCAATATTCGCCCGCAGGAAAGCAATGAGCGCGCTTTCCTATTTGTTGTCAAGGGTGGAACTTATGGTGAAAGTTCCTCCCGTACCATCCTCCTTGGCGGGCACCTTCTTAGTTTCTGGTGGAGCTGCCTTGGATTTCTTGCTCTTGCCGGTGGAGCTCTCTGGCACATCCTCAACAGGAGCGCAGCGCTCCGAGGAGGTGCGTTTCCCAGAGTGTGTGCGAGAGGTCTTGCCGGTCTTCTTCCTCCCGGGAGCTTCAGCGGCAGGAGCAAGTGCCTTGGCGGCAGGTGCTGCAACTGCCTCCCGGTAAAGTTGGTCGGAGCAGATAAGCGCATCCTTCTTGTCGGAGTTGATAGTGATGACGCTCATCGGCCCGGGCATCTTCAATACATTATAAGCGTAGTGTGATGCCGCCATGAACTTGGCCAGCGCTGGACTGCCAAGGATCCCATTATATGGCAACGGAATCTTGGCGACGTCGAAGATAATCTTTTCTGTCCTGAAGTTCAGATCACTACCAAATGTTACCGGTAGTGTGATCTTGCCCTTCGGCTGGCTCCTTCCTGGATTGACCCCTTGAAACGTGCCCGTTTCCTCAAGATCTTCATCAGGAATTTGCAACCTTTTGATCACATCGGGCGAGATCAAATTCAAACCGGCCCCACCGTCAACTAACATTTTCGACACCTTGAGGCTGCGAATCGTTGGCGAAACCAACAATGGCAGACACCCTACCACAGTTGTGCGATCAGGATGATCCTCAGTGTCAAAAATGATAGGCATGTTGGACCATTTCAACGGTTTCCGGGCATCGACATACGGCTCTGTCGCATTAATCTCGCGCGCCCAGTAGTTAAGTCGGCGGCGGGAAGAATGCAACGAGGCGCCCCCGTCAACGCACATGGCATCTGTAGCTTTTTGGAATTCCTGCTCGCTGGAGTCGTCGTCCTCCTCGTTGTCATCATCACCCCCGTATTCCTTGTCGCGGCCTCGAGCGGGCCTCTCCTTCTGTTGCTTGGCCTTGCCGCGGCGACCTCCTCGGCCACCGCATTTCTTGCCGGACCCCTCTGCACCATCCTGGGCCTTCTCCTTATCTCGCCTTTCGTACTCAGCTTTCTGCTTCTCGACAAGCTGCTCAACTTGCTGGCAGTTTTGGAGGTCGTGGCCCTTGGTGCGACGGATCTTGCAGTACTACTTGTCGGAGCCCTCCGGCTTGTCGGCAGCCGCCAGGGCCTGACAGGAGGCGCACCCGGCAACATCTTTGCCGGGGCTGCCAACCTTGGCCTTCTTGGCGGTGTCGGGGTTGCCGGATTCCTCGACGGCAAGCACGGCCTTGCCCTTGCGCTTCCTGTTACGCTGCCGGCCTTTCTTTGCCGGGGCGGCAGCGTCTTCGTCTTCAGAGTCGACTCCTGCGCCAACATCCTCGCCGGGGAATCTCCTCCCTTCTTCAGCTCGAGCACATTTGTCAGCCAGAGCATAGAGCTCGGCAACATCCCTGACCTTGTTCATCGCCAGCTCTTCGCACATCCTGCGGTTGCGCACGTTCTGATGGAACGCGCTGACAACAGCGGCAGGATGAACGTCTGGGATGTTGTGGTGTACACGGCTGAATCTCTGTATGTACTTGCGCAAGGTTTCTCCTTCTTTTTGAGGGATGAGATGCAAATCACTTTCCTGGCCAGGAGCTTGGTGGCCTCCAGTAAAGGCACCAACAAACTCATGACACAGATCTGCCCAGGAAGAAATGGAATTTTCTGGCAGATGCATCAACCACGACCTGACGTTGGGCTTAAGCACCAACGGGAAGTAGTTGGTGAGTATCTTGTCGTCGCGAGCCCCGGCAGCCTGCACCGCAATGGTGTAGATGCTCAAGAACTCCGACGGGTGAGTCTTGCCGTCGTATTTCTCCGGGACCTCCGGTTTGAATGCTCGGGAATTGGGCCACTGGACTCGCCGCAGCTCACGGGTAAAAGCTGGACAACCCACCTCATAAGGTAGGTCGACAGGATACCCTGGCGCAGGCTTGTCTACAGTGGGTCCTGCGCGCCTATCAGATTGATGGCGCGCTTCCCGCCGCCGCTCGATGGTAGTCCGAGTGTCTTCCTTGGTTCGTTCCCGATGAACTTGACGTTGATCGCGGCGAGTTCATGGATCAGACGACGCCATTGAATTGTCATCACAAGCATCGATCCGTCGAGTCAGCGACTGCTGTTGCCGCCGTGGAGGAGAGTGCACCGTGGTCGTACCGTCTCCAGTCTTTTCGCCACCGGCGCGTGCCGGCTCGATGGACTGCCGCCGCGAAGGCTCCGCCTGCTGTGGCCTATCTTCATTAGCGAGGCCGACGAGGCTCTGGATAGCAGCTCTCCATTCTTCGAGCTTCTCCGCAGCAGGAGGAAAATTCAGGAGCAGCTGTGCTCGCGCCAACGCTTCTGCTGGTGTAGGTGGCGGCGAAAGGTGCGAGGAACGTGAGTTGCTCTGACTCCTAACCATGTTAGAAGGAGCTCCATCACGGTCCTGCGACCACGCGCCGCTTCCTCTAGCATTTTGGCGTGCATGCTTGTCCCGCGCATCTCGAGAGTGATGCTCAGGAGTCTTTCCATGAGGACGCTTGGAACCACCAACGCCACGACGCTGTTCATCGCGCGCGACCTGAGAAGGCCGCGGCGCATGCACCACCGTGGCTGTCTGAGAAGGCGCCCTTCCGTCCCTGGAGTTCGCTATGCCGCCCGTTGGCAGCACAACTCCATCCTTAGATCTAGCGGCGCGAACGACGCCGCTCGCCTGGCTATGATCACCAGAACGTTGCGGAAGCTCAGGACCTCCGCCTCCTCCGCCTACATACACACCGTCGCCCGTCTGTGTAGATACAGGCACACCGGACGCGGATGGACCAACCGCCGTAAAACCCTTCCTCTTGGGGGCCATGGCGATGAAGATGATGAAGAAACTGGCGCGTTGATCGCTAGATCAGGTTCACGCAACCTTTCCCCTACCTGGCGCACCAAAGATGTCGGGGAACGACACCTATGGGATCGCGTGGATCCATTTACGGTTCGGCAGGGGGAAAGGCTTGCACAAAGAGCAGATCTAACGATCAACATGAGGGATTTTTACCCAGGTTCGGGCCGCTGAGAAGCGTAAAACCCTACTCCTGCTTTAGTTGTATTGGATGTGTTTTAACTCTGGCTCCAGGAGCGCTATGTGATGAACAATACACAGCTGCTACGCGTGCAATCTGGGCCAGAAGGTCCTCCCCCCTGTAGCTACGCCTTGGGTCTCCTTTTATACGTCGAAGGGGTCACCAACAGTGGCGAAGTACAAGAGGTGTAAAGTTACTACAGTGTTATCATACCTAATACTGACGACTTGGGACAAACGCATTAAATGCTCCGTTTAGGTGTCCCTTAGCTTCTTGGGGATGGCAAAAGAGCCCGTCCCATCAGCACCGCTTAACCCCCTCCGCCATTAGCGCTTGACACGCACCCAGGAGGACAGCAGCTAAAAGACAAGCTGGTCGCTGCGCTGGAGGGGTGACAGGGCGGCGAAGTCTTGCCGGGCGCGAGTCTTGCCGGGGCTCCTCAAGCCATCCCGGCAAGCATCTTGCCGGGGCTTCAGCCCTTTGGTCTTCTGTCTTCTGATTATTGTCTTGAATGCTTTCTTGACGTCATTGCGCTTGCATTCAGCTGTCTCCCAGCAGGCCTTGCCGCTGGTGTGGCTACAACCGTCCGTGCACAAGTATGGGGTACTAAAGGAACCAAACTTTAGTACACCGACACCTATATATACCCCTCTGATACGTCTCCGTCGTATCTATAATTTTTGATTGTTTCATGCCAATATTCTACAACTTTCATATACTTTTGGCAACTTTTTATACTATTTTTGGGACTAACATATTGATCTAGTGCCCAGTGCCAGTTCCTGTTTGTTGTATGTTTTTTGTTTCGCAGAAAATCCATATCAAACAAAGTCCAAACGGGATAAAAACTTACGGAGATTTATTTTCGAATATATATGAATTTTGGGAAGTGGAATCAATAGAAGGCGGTGCCCGAGGGGCCCACAAGCCATAGGGGCGCGCCCTGGGGGGGTAGGGCACGCCAGGCTGGCTTGTGTCCACCCCGTAAGGCGGTTGGTGTCCTTCTTTCTCCGCAAGAAAGCTAATATCCGGATAAAAATCGTGTTAAAATTTCAGCCTAATCGGAGTTACGGATCTCCGGGAATATAAGAAACGGTGAAAGGCCAGAATCTGGAACGCAGAAACAGAAGGAAACAGAGAGAGAGATCCAATCTCGGAGGGGCTCCTGCCCCTCTGCCGCCATGGAAGCCAAGGACCAGAGGGGAAACCCTCCTCCCATCTAGGGGGGAGGCCAAGGAAGAAGAAGAAGGAGGGGGGCTCTCTCCCCCTCTCTCCCGATGGCACCGGAGCGCCGCCGGGGCCATCATCGTGACGGCGATCTACACCAACAACTTCGCCGCCGTCATCACCAACTCTCCCCCCTCTATGCAGCGGTGTAACACCCCTTCTCCCCACTGTAATCTCTACTTAAACATGGTGCTCAACGCTATATATTATTTCCCAATGATGTATGGCTATCCTATGATGTTTGAGTAGATCCGTTTTGTCCTATGGGTTGATTGATGATCATGATTGGTTTGAGTTGCATGTTTTATTATTGGTGCTGTCCTATGGTGCTCTCCGTGTCGCGCAAGCGTGAGGATCCCCGCTGTAGGGTTTGCAATATGTTTATGATTCGCTTATGGTGGGTGGCGTGAGTGACGGAAGCACAGACCCGAGTAAGTAGGTTGTTTACGTATGGGAGTAAAGAGGACTTGATACCTTATAATGCTATGGTTGGGTTTTACCTTAATGATCTTTAGTAGTTGTGGATGCTTGCTAGAGTTCCAATCATAAGTGCATATGATCCAAGTAGAGAAAGTATGTTAGCTTATGCCTCTCCCTCATATAAAATTGCAATAATGATTACCGGTCTAGTTATCGATTGCCTAGGGACAAATAACTTTCTTGTGACAAAAAGCTCTCTACTAAGACTAACTTAGTTGTTTATTTATCTAAGCAGCCCCTACTTTTTATTTACGTGCTCTTTATTATCTTGCAAACCTATCCCATTACACCTACAAAGTACTTCTAGTTTCATACTTGTTCTAGGTAAAGTGAACATTAAGCGCGCGTAGAGTTGTATCGGTGGTCGATAGAACTTGAGGGAATATTTGTTCTACCTTTAGCTCCTCGTTGGGTTCGACACTCTTACTTATCGAGAAAGGCTACAACTGATCCCCTATACTTGTGGGTTATCACCCTCCACCCCCCTCTCATTCGTAGAGAGAGCACCCAGAACAAACCAACACTTGCCCCATCCATTTTCGGAGAGAGAACCACCTACTCATTTGTTGAGATAAGATCCTCCACTCCAACCATATGAATCTCGATTTCTAGCCTCCCGAAGTTGCTTTCCACCCAATCAACCTCTTCTACCAATCCAAATCTATGAGAGAGTGATTGTGTGTTGAGGAGACTATCTTTTGAAGCACAAGAGCAAGGAGTTCATCGTTCATACCACATCTATTACCTTTTGGAGAGTGGTGTCTCCTAGATTGGTGAGGTGTCGCTTGGGAGCCTCCGACTTCATGTGGAGTTGAACCAAGAAGTTTGTAAGGGCAAGGAGATCGCCTACTTTGTGAAGATCTACCCCGAGTGAGGCTAGTCCTTCATGGACATAAGCCGTGATGGAATAGACGAGGTTGCTACTTTGTGGACCCTTTGTGGACTCTCGTGACTGGTACCCTTCGTGGGTTGAAGTCTCCATCAACATGGACGTATGATAGCACCACCGATAGGAACCACGGGAAAAATCTTCGAGTCCCCACTGCTTTTGATCCTCCTATCCCTTCCCTCTAATTATATGTGCATGTATTTACTTTTCGCTACTATACTCTTAGACTTGCATGTGTAGGGTGTGCTTGACTTCATATAATTGCTAAAACTTGCCAACCTTTAAAATTGTGAAAAGGCTAGATTTTTATTTTGGTCAAGTAGTCTAATCACCCCCTTTAGACATACTTTGGATCCTACACTTTGGCAAGAAGTTACCAAAAAGTTCAAATAGGATAGAGCTAAGCGCCACTCTAGGCATGATCTCCTCCATGTGGTGATGAAGCTGCTCCGGTGGTCATCGAAGAAGTCGAGAGAAGAGCATCGGTAAATGCTTCCGCGAAGGTCTTCTGAGTTGGAGGGGTAGAAACTGGAGGTGCTGAAGGAACTGAAGGGGCAGCAACTGGTGCAGACACTGAGGGTCTCATCTCTGGAGCTGGAACTGTAGAAGATTTTGCCTGAGTCCTGAACTGAGTAGTCACTGGCAGTGTAGGCTCATCATCATATGACCTCAGGATCTCAACTCCGTCAACTTCCTTCTTGAGGGTCTCAACAGTTGTTGCAAGTTCAGTCACCTTGACATCCAAAGAGTGAAACTTTTTCTCCACTATCCGTTCTAAGCTCTCTTGATTCTTGAGAATGTTTGCAACATCTTTCTTCATATTCTGCATAGCAACAATAAGATAGGCCATCTGGTCGGTCTTTGTCTTAAGCACGGGAGCACAAGCGACTCTTGCTGCCTCTACCTTAGCCTCAGCCTCCATAGCTGCCTGAGGTGTAGATGAAGTGGGATGAGATGGATCCATCACCACAACTTTATCCTTGAAAATCCGGCTGAAGTGGCAGGTGACGACGATCAAGTAGATATACATTATTTCCATGCTTGGAGTTGATGAGCATCTGAATGTATGGTGCATATCCACATGACCTCTTCAGGTCAACAGTTGTCCTCTAGATGGTCTCAACAATGAGATCCATCACCCTGATCCTGGTGTGTCTATCAACATGATGCATCATGTTAATGGAATATCCACGAATCATCTTGTTGTCATCTCCTGATTTGGGCATCAAAGTGTGCCTCAATATGGTGTTGAGGTAGGTAGGCCTACAAGCAGAAAGTAGACTAAACCAAACTTGTGTGTCTTCACATACTTGTGAGGAATGGCAGAATACATGTTAGCCATGGAGTTTTGATTCATCTTGGACTCAGAATACACATCAAGATCTCCACCCCCCACCTTGGGGACTCCTAAGATGGCAACCCAATCATCCACTGTTGATTGGAACCTGACACCTTCTATCATCCAAACTATCCTACCATCTGGATAGAAGTATGTTGTGGAATAGAATTGCATGATGAGCTCATCATTCCATGTGGTCATCTCTCTCCCAATGAACTCATCAATGCGCATCATCCCGAAGCTCTCATGGACATGGGGGAAGTAGTCCTCATTTGCCTTGATATACTTCTAGTCAACAAACCTCATGGGTTCTTGTCAAGCAACACAGTCTCATAGAAATCTTGTTGCTCCTTGGTGTGGAAATGAGTGTTTACAGCAGTTCTTCTTCTGATGGAGTAGGGGTCAACAGATCTCCCCTTCCTCAGCCCTTGGTCCTTCCTCTCCTTCATGTTCTTCGCAACATGGTGATCATCATTATGTTCTAGAAGGTGGGGCCTGAGCTTCTTCAGCACTGCAACATCACCATCTTCCCCATCAAGAGGTGACACTTGGGACTTGTTCTTCTCAATAGCAGATATATCTCTAGTGGTTTTCTTGGGCTTGGGTACATCTTGCTTTGCCTTTGTTGTTTTAGGCTTGGCCTTGGTGGCTAGCTTGCTTGGCATTGCGTCAGCCATGAGCTTCCTCATCTTGGGAGGAGGTGGGTTAGCAGCTGGTTCCTCCTCTTCTTCTATAGGATCCTCAAACATGGAAGTAGATCTTCCCACAACATGTATACTCCTCTTCCTTTCCTTCTTCTTCCCGGACTTCTTTGCCATAGACTTGTTCTGCCAGGGTGATCCACCGGGGTTCTTTAGAGACATACCACTCTTGGCAGCAACTGACCCTGGAATCTTTCTTGCAACCGTTCTCTCCTTCTGGGTACCTGCATATTTCTTTCTGACAGGATTTCTCTTGGAGCTGACCTCATCTGGAACAAAATCAGCATCCTCCTCATCGGAGTTCTTTTGCTTTCTTTCCCTTGTGGCTGCCTTGGGCAAGCCATGAGAACTAAGGGTGCACGGGTCTTGAAAACTGGCCTCAGGACTTGTGCCTGCATCCAAGTCTGCACTTGGCTAACTGAACTAATTTTGACTATCATCTGAACCTGACATGCTGGCAACTGACCCTATGAATTAGATATAGATGAGAGGAATAGATGAGCATCACAAAATATAGAGGATTTTGCAAGTTTTGAACTCAAAGTTTTAGTTTCAAGTTTTCACAATATGCAATTCAGCTCCACCGAGTTTTAGATTTTGGAAATTCCGAGGCAACAATAGAAACTTGGTCACGCCATTTCGATTTCACCGAGATGTGATTCGGTCTCTCTGAAGCTGCTCACAAAAAACCTAAATCCCACCTCACCTCGGTGACACCGACTTGAACTTCTCGGTTTCACCGAGAAGCCCATGTGTTCTGGCCTAAACCATATCGGTGGCACCGAGTTCTTTCCACTCGGTAGCTTCGAGATTGCTTATTGCGGAGACCTAACCCTAAAATGTTTCGTTCAACCTATTCTAATCAGAATTTGAGAGGATAGAATGTGTGCATACTGTGGCAAGAAGTAAGAGTTAGACCTAATGCACATGGATCATAAAAAGAGTGCAAGAGGGATTAAGGTTTACCCTAACTTGGCGGAACCTCTCTACGGTGGCAATGGTGGGGTTGATTCCCGTTGAGGGCGACGGAATCCTGCGATGAGGGCGCGCTGGAGTGAGGGATCACTAGAAGTGTGTGTCTAGAGGGGGGGGTGAATAGACTACTAGCAAGAATTTAAAACCTAACCTTTTCCCAAGTTAATTGGTTGGCAGATTTTAACAATTATAGGAAGTTAGCAAGTCTAGCACACCCTACACATGCAAGTCAACAAGTATGGCAGCAGAGAGTAAAGACATTGCACATGGAAGTAAGGAGATGAGATGGGGAGATCAAACGCATGAGGGACACGAAGATTTTTCCCATGGTTCCGATAGGTGGTGCTATCGTACGTCCACGTTTATGGAGTCTTCAACCCACGGAGGGTAACGGTCGCGAGAGTCCACAGAGGGCTCCACCCATAAGGGTCCGCGAAGTAGCAACCTTGACTATTCCATAACGGCTTCCATCCACGAAGGACTAGCCTCACTATGGGTAGATCTTCACGAAGTAGGCGATCTCCTTGCCCGTACAAACTCCTTGGTTCAACTCCACAACACGAAGTAGGAGGCTCCCAAGCGACACCTAACCAATCTAGGAGGCACCACCCTCCAAAAGGTAATAGGCTCGGTAATGTCGATGAACTCCTTGCTCTTGTGCTTCAAGATGATAGACTCCTCAACACACAATCTCTCTCTCACAGATTTGGCTATGGTGGAAGAGATTGATTTGGTGGAAAGCAACTTGGGGAGGCTAGAGATCAAGATTCATATGGATGGAGTGGAATAGCTTGATCTCAACACAAGGGTAGGTGGCTCTCTCTCAGAAAATTGGATGGGGCAAGTATGGAATAGTTCTGAGTGCTTCTCCTTCGAGTGGGTGGTGGTGAAGGGGTATATATAGGCATCCCCAAAAATCCAACCGTTACACCTAAAGTGACCAACTCGGTGACACCGATGTGTAAATTTCGGTGGTACCGAAGTGACCAAAAGGCAGTAACTTTTGAATCTCGGTGAGACCGATATATAAATCTCGGTGGTACCGATTAGGTGACCAACGGTCAGATTGCGCAACTCGGTGACGCCGATCCAGAAAACTCGGTGGTACCGATTTTGTGAATTGAGGTAACAGAAAGTTGGCAACCCAAATTCGGTGGCACCGAAGTGGAATCGGTTGCACCGATGTGCTAGGGTTTGGCATGGGTCTGTCTGAATTTGGGAATCGGTGGCACCGAGTGGGAAGTGTTGGTTGTACCGATTTTGGATATTTGACTTTGGTCAGACTTTTGTGGAAGAGCTTGTGGGTGTTTTTGGTGACTATCTCTTGTGCACGTAGAGCATCTTGTTCACCAACAGTACCTTACCCCCTTTTAATAGTATTGGCTTTCCTATGGACTCAAAGTGATTTCTCACAAAGTAAAATGTAGAGTCCTCTTGCTTGAAGCTTTGCCAATCCATTTCCTTGCATATTGGGGTATCTCCACAATCATTTTTGCTAACCCTTCTTCCTCTATGGACTTTCATCTGAAATACACTAGGTAGAAATATTAGTCCAAGAGACAATGTATGTTGTCATGAATTATCAAAACCACCAAGGGAGCATGTTGTGCTTTCATGGAGACGAAGGCGAGCGTTCGTAGATAGGAACGACGATAGCAATGGGGTGCAGGAGTGGATGGTTTGAAGGAATTTTCAATGTCCATCGCGCGATATATATATATACCTATTAGCTGTCGGTGACAGCGAGACGGAAATATCGGTGGCTCCGAAGTTCATAACTGTCAGTTGACAGAGGAACTCGGTGATGCCGAGATTTCCATACCAGTATTACCGAGATAGGAAAACCCAATCAACCCAAGTATTTTTAGTGGCTCCGAGTGCTTAGAAGTTGGTCACACCAAAAAACACTTAGGAGGTTTTGTAGGTGAGCCCTAATGGAATTGGTGGCTTCGAGTGCTCCTCACCCGGAGGGTCCGAAAAGTGCTTGTTCAAATTTTGTGATAAAGCATGAATAGACTTTGAGACACGGTAGAATAGATAGCTAGAGGGGGGGGTACTTAGGCATTCTTGTACATCCAATTGGCCTGAAAAATAAATCCCCAATGAACTACAATTGGATGTCCTCGAATGAGAAAATTGTTGGGGAACGTTGCATGGGAAACAAAAAAATTCCTACGAACACCCAAGATCTATCTATGGAGATCAACAGCTACGAGAGAGAGAGAGAGAGTGGATCTACATACCCTTGTAGATCGCTAAGCAAGAAGCGTTAAGAAACGCGGTTGATGTAGTCGAACGTCTTCGTGATCCAAATCACAATCCATCCCGCGATCCAATCACGATCCGTCTCGATCTAGCGCCGAACGGACGGCACCTCCGCGTTCAGTACACGTACAACTCGATGATGTCTCCGCCTCCTCGATCCAGCGAGCGAGGTCAGAGTAGTAGATGAGTTCTACGGCAACACACGGCGTGGTGGCGGTGGTGGTGGTGCTATCCCGGCAGGGCTACGCCTAGCGCTACTGAAACCGCGAAAGGAGGAGAAAACGATCTAGGGAGAGAGAGGGGCGCCAAGGGCTTCGTGTGTGCTCTTGGGGCGCCCCCTCCCCTCTATATATAGGTGGAGGGGCGTGGATATGACCCCCTCCAAGCCCTAAGGCGCAGCCAAGGGGGAGGAGTTGGACTCCTAGTCCAATTCCCTCCCTTTCCATAAACAGGTGGACTTTCCACCTCTCCCAAGCCACATGGGCCTTGAGGGACTTGTGCGCCTGGCCCAATAAGGCCAAGGCGCCTCCCCTCAGCCCATGCAAGCCCTTGGGACATGGTGGAACCCTTGGTGGACTTCCGGACTCCACCGGAAGTTTCCGGAACCTTCTAGAAGCTTCCCGGTACAATACCGGAAAAACCCGAAACTTTTCCGGTCGCCAAAATATGACTTCCCATATATAAATATTTACCTTCGGACCATTCCAGAACTCCTCGTGACATTCGGGATCTCATCCGGGACTCCGAACAACCTTCGGTCACCAACATACATAACTCAACAATATCAAATCGTTACCGAACGTTAAGTGTGCAGACCCTGCGGGTTCGAGAACTATGTAGACATGACCGAGTGGGCCCAGAGATACCTCTCCGTCATACGGAGTGACAAATCCCGCTCTCGATCCACGCCAACCCAACAGACACCCTCAGAGATACCTGTAGAGCACCTTTATAGTCACCCAGTTACGTTGTGATGTTTGATACACACAACGTATTCCTACGGTGTCAGGGAGTTGCGTGATCTCATGGTCGTAGGAACAGATACTTGACATTGATAAAGCAGTAGCAATAAACTGACACGATCATATGCTATGCTTACGGTTGGGTCTTTTCCATCACATCATTCTCCTAATGATGTGATCCCGTTATCAGATGACACCTCATGTCTATGGTCAGGAAACCTTGACCATCTCTGATCAACGAGCTAGTCTAGTAGAGGCTTACTAGGGACATGGTGTTGTCTATGTATCCACACATGTATCTGAGTTTTCGATCAATACAATTCTAGCATGGATAATAAACGATTATCATGAATAAGGAAATATGATAATAACTAATTTATTATTGCCTCTAGGGCATATTTCCAACAGTCTCCCACTTGCACTAGAGTCAATAATCTAGTTCACATCACCATGTGATTTACACCCAATGAGTTCTGGGGTTTGATCATGTTTTGCTTGTGAGAGAGATTTTAGTCAACGGGTCTGCAACATTCAGATCCGTGTGTACTTTGCAAATCTCTATGTCATACTGTAGAGGCTGCTACCACGTTCCACTTGGAGCTATTCCAAATGAGTGATCCAGTATACGTATCCGGATTGCTACTCAGAGTCATCCGGATTGGTGTCAAGGCTTGCATCGTCGTAACCCTTTACGACGAACTCTTTATCACCTCCATAATCGAGAAACATTTCCTTAGTCGTCTAGTTACTAAGGATAATTTTGACCGCTGTCCAGTGATCCACTCCTGGATCACTCTTGTACCCCTTGACAAACTCATGGCAAGGCACACACTAGGTGCGGTACACAGCATGGCATACTATATAGAGCCTATGGCTAAGGCATAGGGGACGACCTTTGTCCTTTCTCTTTCTTTTCTTGTCGTGGTCGAGCTTTGAGTCTTACTCAAATTCATACCTTACAACACAGCCAAGAACTCCTTCTTTGACTGATCTATTTTGAAGTCCTTCAAAATCTTGTCAAGGTATGTATTCATTGAAAGTTTTATCAAGCGTCTTGATCTATCTCTATAGATCTTAATGCCCAATATTTAAGTAGCTTCATTCCAGGTCTTCCTTTGAAAAACTCCTGTCAAACAACCCTTTATGGTTTCCAGAAATTCTACATCACATACAACCTTTCCTCAAGGAAACCGTTAAGGAAATGACGTTTTTACATCCATCTGCCAGATTTCATAATCGAAAAATGCAGCAACTGCTAACATAATTCCAACAGACTTTTAGCATCGCTACGGGTGACAAAGTCTCATTGTAGTCAACTCCTTGAACTTGTGGGAAACTTCTTTGCGACAAGTCGAGCTTTATAAATTGTGACATTTACCATCAGCGTATGTCTTCTTCTTAAAAGTCCATTTGTACTCAACGGCCTGCCGTTCAACGGGCAAGTCTACCAAAGTCCATACTTTTTTTTCATACATGGAACCTTTCTCGGATTTCATGGCTCCTAGCCATTTGTTGGAATCCGGGCCCACCATCGCTTCTTCATAGCTCGTAGGTTCACTGTTGTCTAACAACATGACCTCCAAGACAGGATTGACGTACCACTCAGAGGTGGTACGAGTTCTTGTCGGCCTACGAGGTTCGGTAGTAACTTGATCCGAAGTGTCATGATCATCATCATTAACTTCCTCTTCATTCAGTGTAGGCACCATAGAAACATCTTTCTGCATCGTGCTACCATCCAACTGAAGTGACGATTCAATAACCTCATCAAGTTCTACCTTCCTCCCACTCAATTCTTTCGAGAGAAACCCTTTCTTGAGAAAGGACCCGTTTTTAGCAACAAAGACTTTGCCCCTGGATCTGAGATAGAAGGTATACCCAGCTGTTTCCTTAGGGTATCCTATGAAGATGCATTTTTCCGCTTTGGGATCGAGCTTATCAGACATAAGCGTCGCATTCCCAAACTCTGAGAAATGACAGCTTAGGTTTCTGCCAAACCAAAATTTCATACGGTGTCATTTTCAACGGACTTAGATGGTGCCCTATTTAAAGTGAATGTAGTTGTCTCTAATGCATAACCCCAAAACGACAGTGGCAAATTGATAAGAGACATCATAGTACGCACCATATCCAATAGGGCACGACTACGATGTTCGGACACACCATCACACTATGGTGTTCCAGGTGGTGTGAGTTGTGAAACAACTTCCACATTGTCTTGAGTTGTATACCAAACTCGCAACTCAGATATTTACCTCCACAATCATATCGTAGATATTTTATCTTCTTGTCACGACGATCTCAAACTTCACTCTAAATTTGTTTGAACTTTTCAAACGTTTCAGACTTGTGTTTCATTAAGTAAATATCCCCATATCTACTCAAATCATCAGTGAAGGTAAGAAAATAGCGATATCCACCGCACGCTTCAATAGTCATTGGATTGCTACATCAACATGTATCATTTTCAATAAGTCACTTGCCCGCTCCATCATATCGTAAAACGGGGTCTTAGTCATCTTGCCCAAGAGGCATGGTCCGCTTGTCTCAACCGATTCGAAATCGAGTGAGTTAAAAGATCCATCAGCATGGAGTTTCTTCATGCGCTTTATACCAATATGAATTTGGTGGCAGTGCCACAAGTATGTGGTACTATCATTATTAACTTTGCATCTTTTGGCATCAATATTATGAACATGTGTAACACTACGATCGAGATTCAATGAACCATTCACATTGGGTGCATGACCATTGAAGGTATTATTCATGTAAACAGAATAACCATTATTCTCCAACTTAAATGAATAATCGTATTGCAATAAACATGATCTAATCACGTTTATGCTCAACGCAAACACCAAATAATAATTATTTAGGTTCATCACTAATTCCGAAGGTAGAGAGAGCGTGCGATGGTGATCACATCAACCTTGGAAACACTTCCAACACACATCGTCACCTCGCCCTTAGCTAGTCTCCGTTTATTCCATAGCTTATATTTTGAGTTACCAACATTTAGCAACTGAACCGGTATCTAATACCCAGGTGCTACTAGGAGTACTAGCAAGGTACACATGAATAAAACGTATATCAAATATACTTCTGTCGACGTTGCCAGCCTTCTTATCTACCAAGTATCTAGGGCAGTTCCGCTTCAGTGACCGTTCTCCTCATAATAGAAGCACTCAGTCTCGGGTTTGGGTTCAACCTTGGGTTTCTTTACTGGAGCAGCAACTCGCTTGCCATCCATGAAGTTTCCCTCCTTTCCCTTGCCCTTCTCGAAACTAGTGGTTTTACTAACCATCAACACTTGATGCTCCTTCTTGATTTCTACTTTCGCGGTGTCAAACATCGCGAATAGCTCGGGGATCATTATTTCCATCCCTGACATTTCATAGTTCATCACGAAGCTCTAGTAGCTTTGTGGCAGTGACTTGGAGAACTATGTCAACCACTATCTTATCTGGAAGATCAACACCCACTTGATTCAAGCGATTGTAGCACCCAGACAATTTGAGCACATGCTCACTGATTGAGCTATTCTCCTTCATCTTGCAGGCAAACAATCTTGTTGGAGGTCTCATACCTCTCAACACGGGCACGAGCCTGAGATCCCAATTTCAGCTCTTAGAACATCTTATATGTTCCGTGACGTTCAAAACGTTTTGGAGCCTCAATTCTAAGCCGTAATGCATGACGCATTGAACTATCAAGTAGTCAACAGAACGTGCCTGTCAGATGTTCACAATATCTACAGATGACGCTTGAGGGGGTGGCACACCGAGCGGTGCATTAAGGACATAAGCCTTCTGTACAGCAATGAGGACAATCCTCAGATCACGGACCCAGTCCGCATTATTGCTACCATCATCTTTCAATTCTTTTTTCTCTAGGAACGTATAAAATCAGGGGAGCTACAGCGTGAGCTATTGATCTACAACATAATTTGCAAAGTCACTTTGACTATGTTCATGATAACGAGTTCAATTAATCATATTACTTAAGAACTCCCACTCAAATCAACATCCCTCAGGTTGTCTAAGTGTGACATGATCCAAATCCACCAACCCAAGTCTGATCATCACGTGAGATGAGGTGGTTTGAATGGTGAATATCTTGATGTTTATCATATCTACTATATGACTCATGTTCGACCTTTCGGTCTCTTGTGTTCCGAGGCCATGTCTGTACATGCTAGGCTCGTTAAGTTTAACCCGAGTGTTCCGCACGTGCAACACTGGCTTGCACCCGTTGTATGTGAAGTAGAGTCTATCACACCCGATCATCACGTGGTGTCTCGAAACGACGAACTTTCACAACGGTGCACACTCGGGGAGAACACAATTTTATCTTGAAAATTTAGTGAGGGATCACCTTATAATGCTACCGTCGTCCTAAGCAAAATAAGATGCATAAAAGGATTAACATCACATGCAAATCATAAGTGACATGATATGGCCATGAACTTGTGCTTTTGATCTCCATCTCCAAAGCACCGGCATGATCTCCATCATCACCGGCATGACACCATGATCTCCATCATCTTGATCTCCATCAATGTGTCGCCATGAGGTTGTCGCGCCGACTATTGCTTCTACAACTATTGCTAACTCATAGCGATAAAGTAAAGCAAAACGGCAAAAATAAATTAAAGACAACCCTATGGCTCCTGCCGGTTGCCGTACTCATCGACATGCAAGTCGTGATTATCTATACATAACATGATCATCTCATACATCACATATATCTCATCATGTCATTGGCCATATCATATCACAACATACCTAGCAAAAACAAGTTAGACGTCCTCTAATTATTGTTGCATGTTTTACGTGGCTGCTATGGGTATCTAGCAAGAACGATTCTTACCTATGCAAAACCACAACGGTGATACACAAATTGCTATTCAACCTTCTCAAGGACCGCCTTTGTTGAATCCGATCCAACTAAAGTGGGAGAGACAGACACCCGCCAGCCATCTTTATGCAACAAAGTCACATGTCAGTTGATGGAACCGGTCTCTCGTAAGCGTATGAGTAAGGTTGGTCCGGGCCGCTTCATCCCACAATACCGCTGAATCAAGAAAAGATCAAGGGAGGAAGCAATCTGAATATCAACGCCCACAAACTCCTTTGTGTTCTACTCGTGATCTCATCTACGCATAGACCTAGCTCATGATGCCACTGTTGGGGAACGTTGCATGGGAAACAAAAAATTTCCTACGCGCATGCAAGATCTATCCATGGTGATGAGCATCTACGAGAGGGAGAGTGGATCTACATACCCTTGTAGATCGCTAAGCGGGAAGCGTTAAGAAACACGGTTGATGTAGTCGAACGTCTTTGCGATCCAAATCGCAAGCCGTCCCGCGATCCAATCACGATCCGTCCCGATCTAGCGCAGAAAGGACGGCACCTCCATGTTCAGCACACGTACAGCTCGATGACGATCTCCGCCTTCTTGATCCAACAAGAGTGGGCGGAGAGGTAGATGAGATCTCCAGCAGCACGACGGCGTGGTGGTGGTGATGGTGGAGTTATCCCGACAGGGCTTCGCCTAAGCACTACCGGAATCTATTTGGTGGCCGTGGGTTTTGGGGCTCTATTCCTCTAGTGTATATAGGAGGGAGGGGACAGAGCAAGCCTCCCTAGGTTTTCCCCTAGGGGTCGGCCGAACCAGGGCAAGGAGGAGTCCAATACACTTCCTACTAGGAAGTGGATTCATATTAGGAAGGAGTCCTATTCCTTCCTATCTCCACCTTTTTTCCTCTTGGGCATATGGGCCCTTATGGGGTCGGTTCCCCAGCCCATTAGGGGCTGGTGTGCCACCTATTTGGCCCATGTGGCCCCCGGGGTGGGTGGGCCCCACCCGGTGGACCCCCGGAACCCATTCGTCACTCCCGGTACCCTACCGGAAATACTCGAAACCTTTCCGGAACCCAAATACCACTTTCCTATATATAAATATTTACCTCCGGACCATTCCGGAGCTCCTCGTGACGTCTGGGGTCTCATCCGGGACTCTGAACAACCTTCGGTCACAAACACATATATCTCAATACTACCGAAACGTCACCGAATGTTAAGTGTGCTGACCCTGCGGGTTCGAGAACTATGTAGGCATGACCGAGACACCTCTACGGTCAATAACCAATAGCGGGACCTGGATGCCCATATTGGTTCCTACATATTCTACGAAGATCTTTATCGGTTGAACCTCTATGTCAAGAATTCAGTTAATCCCGTATGCTGTTCCCTTTGTTCTTCGGTATGTTACTTGCCCGAGATTCGATCGTCGGTATCTCTATACCTAGTTCAATCTCGTTACCGGCAAGTCTCTTTACTCGTTCCGTAATACAAGATCCCGTGGCTAACTCTTTAGTCACTTTGCTTGCAAGGCTCATTGTGATGTTGTATTACCGAGTGGGCCCTGAGATACCTCTCCGTCACACGGAGTAACAAATCCCAGTCTTGATCCATGCCAACTCAACAGACACCCTCGGAGATACCTATAGAGCATCTTTATAGTCACCCAGTTACATTGCGATGTTTGATACACACAAGGTGCCCCTATGGTGTCAGTGAGTTGCATGATCTCATGGTCATAGGAGCAGATACTTTGACATGCAGAAACAATAGCAATAAACTGACACGATCATATGCTACGTTCATAGTTTGGGTCTTGTCCATCACATCATTCTCCTAATGACGTGATCCCGTTATCAAATGATATCTCATGTCTATGACTAGGAAACCTTGACCATCTTTGATCAATGAGCTAGTCTACTAGAGGCATACTAGGGACACAGTGTTGTCTATGTAACCACACATGTATTTGAGTTTCCAATCAATACAATTATAGCATGGATAATAAACGATTATCATGAACAAAGAAATATAATAATAACCATTTTATTATTGCCTCTAGGGCATATTTCCAACACATCGCGAGGTGGGCCCTGCTCGGGCTCCTCGAGTTGGGGGCCGTGCGCGTTGACGTGCGGCGGCGGAGGTGGTTCGCTGGCCGTGCCTTCTGCTCCTTGCGCCGGGGGCCATAGAGGAAGGTAAGGTGCCAGGGCCCTCCTTGCAACGGTAACCAGCTCGGTGATGTGGTTGGTCCAGGCGTCGTAACTGTCGTATTTCGGGCTCCGCAAAACCCTCAAGGTTCGAACACGGGGGCGTGTGTGAAGCTTCCCTGCGGCCTCGCCCTACTTAGCTTGCTACACGATGGTGACTCCGACGAACTCGCACGATGACGAGGAAGAAGATGAACACGGTGGTTTACCCAGGTTCGGGCTGCTGCGAAGCGTAAAACCCTACTCCTGCTTTGGTGGATTGCCTCTCGGGGAGGTGTGGTGGATGAACTAGTATAGTGGCTTCGAGCCTCGCGAGGGCGCTCGAGTGGTGTTCTTGGCTCTCTGCCTTGTCTTGTGTTCGTGTGTTTGTCCGTCCCCCTCCTACGGTGCGGCCTAGCCCCTATATATATGGCAGTGGCCCGGGTCCTCTTCCCTTATCACAATGGCGGGAAGGGATCCCACAACGGCCAAATTTGAAGAGGGACAGGAATACATCCCCGCCCTGTCCAAAGGCGGTCTTCGCCTGCAAAGTAGCTGTCGATGATGCAGAGGTGGGCTCGGCGATGACATCCATCCTGCGGGGCTCGTGGTTGTGGTCTCGTTGCACCAGAATGGAAACCTTTGGGGGATGCTTTGGGAACCCGCGTACGTCCTTGCTCCCTTTGCACCAAAGGGGAAACTACTCCGCCCGGCGCGCTGGCGCCTGCCTGTCCTTCCTTGCGTCATCTTTGACTCTCGAGGTCGGGTTCTGCATAGAGATCTCCGCCGCTCTGGAGGGGGCCTGAGGAGGCCCATTCCTTGCTGGTCTTGGTGTCGCTTCCCTCGCGAGGCTAGGGCCCTCGCGAGGGCCTTATCTTGAGTGTAATCTCGCCAGGCCGTGTTTGGCTGATGAGGTGGGCCATGCCCTGGGCCGCAGGCAGGCAGGTCTGGGTACCCCCATTCCCAGAACGCCGACAGTAGCCCCCGAGCCCAAGGCGCGCTCGAGCTGGCTTCTGGGCGAAGCCTTGAGGACAGCCCGAAGCGCCGCGGGCCCCAAACGCCTGTGGGCCAGGCTGGCGACCGCCGAGGCCGCCTTCCAAGCCGCCCTCAGGGGCGAAGCGGAGGCCAAGGCGGAGCTGGCGTCCCTCCAGGCCCAGGTTCAGGAGGCGGCCGACGCCGTGCAGGCCGCCCAGGACGAGGCGGCGCACGCCAAGATGCTGGAGTCCCAGGGCGCTAAGCAGTATCTTGACATCGCCCGCCGCGCGACTAGCGCGGTGAGCCGGTTCGTAGGGGATGCCCCCACGCTGCCGTGCGGGCACGGCGACGGGGGCTATCTCGACTTCTTCCGGAGGGTGGTGGAGGCGCTGGAGGCCGGCGTCTCCCGTGTGAACGCGGACAACGAGTCCGACGCGCGCGACCTTCTGGACCTCGCGCCGACCTTCGTCTTCTCCAACTTGCGCCGCCACGCCCCGCAGCTCGACCTCCGGCGTGTCGTGGAGCGGGTGCCTGACGAGCTCCAGCGCCCCCTTCGGGACGAGGTGCGCCCGCACGTGGAGTCCCTGGTGGAGTGGTTCATCCAGGTGCCCGCCTCCAGCGGGGAGGACGACTCCGACTCTGAGGCGGCCGGCGGCGCGGGTGGCGACGGGGACTCCTCCCCCTAGGCATCTCTTGTTTCCCTTTCATGGTCCCTGTAATACTTTAAGAAGAACTCTGCCCCGGGGGGTGTTAGTCTTTTGCTGGTTACCTTTGCCCTCTTACTTTTCTTCTCTTGAACTTGCCGATTACTTGCTTGCCGCGACGTAACTCGGTTTCTTCGCGTGGGGCTCAGCGCTGCTGCCGACGCGGCTTGGTGGTGATGGCTGGCAGGGCCCTCGTGAGGTCCTCTCTCCTGAGGGGCTGCTCACGGCTGTTGAGCCCCGGGTCCTCGACGTCGTTGCTCGTCGAGGCAGAATTCCTTCCTTCGCGCCGTCCCTCCAGGCGCACGGGACCGCACGGGCTTCCAGGGCGGCACACTGTAGATCGTAGTACCTGCATTTTGGCATCAGTGCGCTCAATCTCTATCCGTATTCGGGCCGCCATTGGGTCAGGAGGCCCGTGCTTGGTTCGGTAGTGTACTTAGCTTGTCAGCCGGTGACAATTTCGTGCGCCGCGTGGCGCAGCCGGGTTGCCCAGATAGTCCGTGACTCCGCCTGGGGCGCTTCTTCCTTGCAAGTGGGGCAAGTGGGGAGCCCTTTCGGCACTCTGTGTCTGTAGGCCCCAATCCCGCACATTTCCCTACCACCGTAGTGTACGACCGGATCACCAGGACGCAACTACGAGGCGAGGCCTCGACACCCTCGATGCCGACCGGATCACCAAGGACGACATCGAGGGGCGAGTGGCTATTTGACCGGTAAGGCTCCTGAGGCGCGTTGCTCAGGAGCCCCCTTTCACGCTCAAGCAGCTCTACGTCGGCAGGCCCCAGTCCCGCTCATTTCCCTACCACCGTAATATACGACCGGATCACCAAGGACGCAACTACGGGGCGAGGCCTCAACACCCTCGATGCCGACCGGATCACCAAGGACGACATCGAGGGGCGAGTGGCTATATGACCGGTAAGGCTCCTGAGGCGCGTTGCTCAAGAGCCCCCTTTGACGCTCGAGCGGCCCCCGTTCCGCCCTATCGTGTTCTGCCTCAGGAGGCATTGGGGCCTCCTGAGACTACATGCCGTGGTGCCGTGCCGCGGTCGGAGCCCCCGAGCGGGGGTCGACTGCCCAAAGATGCAAGTCCCTGAGGCGACAGGGCCTAGCTATCCAGCTCTGAGGCGCCTCGGGGAGGGCTGGAGCGCACGACCCCTTGTGAAACACCAAACCAGAAAAAGAGAGTCCAAGACCGATAAAACGAGAGAGCATTGAGAGAAAAGTCCCCACCCCTTTTTTTTTAAATATAAAGTTCTGAAGTCCTCAGACTTCATTGCAAAAAGTGGCGATTCGAACACAAAAAGAAGCAAGCAACCGTCGCGTCCGGCACCTAGGCTAGTCTTCGCCTTCGTCTTCCCCCCGGCGCTGAGCGTAGGGCATCCACGTTGCATGGGCATAGCCATTGGAGGGCAGTGTTGACTTGTCCGCCAGCGCGGAGCATGGGGCTTCCACATTGCGTGGGAGGGAACCCCTCCGCGTCCTCGGGGGGATCCGGGCGTATACAGCCCACTCATTATTACGTGAGAGTGTCACGGCCGTAGATAGCTGGGCAAGCCACCGGGCGCACGGCCCGGTTGCTCCCAACTCCGTCAAGAGCCATCCCGTGCATTTCTGCTTGGTTGCGCGCCTCTATGACCCAAACCCGAATGCATTGCTCCCCGCGTAGCCGCAGGATTGCGCTCCCACGGCCCAAACATGAGCACAATGCATCCTGCGCAGTCATAGAGGTGTTTTGTCGATGAAGCCGCCTCGAGGGCCTCGTGAGGCCCAGCCTCCCAAGGCTGCGCCGGTGTCCCAGCTGCCGTGGGTGGCCCACGCTACTTGCGTCTTGCTGCCCCCCCAGGCCGTCACTCCTGAGGCCCGGGGGCTCGGCTCGGCGTTGCTTGCTCGCATGGGCGACGGCTTTCGCCATGCCCCGCGGGCCCGGGGGCGCCCTCCCTCTTTCTCCCGCTCGCGTCGTCCAGGCCCGGTGCTCCGTCTGGGGGGAGCCCCCAGGCCCGGCTCAGGGGGGACGCCCGGGGTTCTCCCTACTCTTGGGGGGCGTTGGCGCCTGAAGCAAGCGCCTGATCCACCCCACCGTCCGGAGGTACGACGTAGCATGGTACATAGGGCTCCACATAAGGGCGTGGTTCTGCTCCCGAGCCGTCCGGCGGGGCACCGGGAACGGCCCCTCCGGGCGGCGGGGGGGCACCGCCCTGCGCGCGCAGGCCGCAGACCCTCCTGCGACGAGCCTCAGAGCGGAGTTGCTTACCTCTGCCACCGCCGTTGGGTGGGCCGCGCGTCTCCTGACGTGGGTTGCTCCCTCGGCGATCCAACGCGCCTTCATCGTTGTTGCTTGTTTGCCCGAACGCCTGCGCCGCTTGCTCCCTGCGCAGGATGGCGCGCTCCCGCCTGGTCAATCCAGGCTGTTGAAGGTCCACTGGGTCACGGAGGCGCGTGTTAGTGCGCGCGTGGGGCGCCCCATTGTTTCCTCCGCGCGTTCAGTCGTCGTGGCCGGGCTGCGCCCCGAAACCAGTCACCGGAATTCGAAGGAGAAGGAGCACGGCGTGCGGCAGGCCTCGCTCGGGCTCGCCCAGGGCTGGAGGGGGCATGCCGTCGGTGGGCTGGGGGACAGATGCTGCGAGCGAGCCCCCAGCGCTTGAAGAAGAGCGAGGAGCCACGGCCCTCCGTGCGACGGTGACCAGCTCTGCGACGTGGTCGGCCCATGCGTCGAAGCCCTCGTGCGTCCGGCGGTGGCGGAGCATCTTGCTTGCCAGCAGCAGCGCATCGTGCGCGTTGAGGTCCCCCACGTAGGTGTGGCGCGACGCCGGTGCTGAGGGCGCCGCCCGCCCGCCATGAGTTTGGGCGGTGCGAGGGGCGGCGACGGCGGAGGCGATGCTGGCGGCTTGATACTGACCGCCCAGCACTATGCCGCTGGGGCGTGGGTCTCCTGCGGCAGCGGTGGGGTCGGTGGAAGCTGATCCGCCATGGCCGGGGGAAGCTTGCTGGGTGCTGGCCATCGGAGCGGTGGAGCGGGGGAAGAGCGAGGCTTGAAGAAGACTCCGACACGCCCCCTATCAGGTGCGACAGATGTCGGATTTCGGGCTCCACAAAACCCTCAAGGTTTGAACACAGGGGCGTGTACGAAGCTTCCCTGTGGCCTCGCCCTACTTAGCTTGCTACACGATGGTGACTCCGACGAACTCGCATGATGACGAGGAAGAAGATGAACACGGTGGTTTACCCAGGTTCGGGCCGCTGCAAAGCGTAAAACCCTACTCCTGCTTTGGTGGATTGCCTCTCGGGGAGGTGTGGTGGATGAACTAGTACAGTGGCTTCGAGCCTCGCGAGGGCGCTCGAGTGGTGTTCTTGGCTCTCTGCCTTGTCTTGTGTTCGTGTGTTTGTCCGTCCCCCTCCTACGGTGCGGCCTAGCCCCTATATATATGGCAGTGGCCCGGGTCCTCTTCCCTTATCACAATGGCGGGAAGGGATCCCACAAGGGCCAAATTTGAAGGGGGACAGGAGTACATCCCCGCCCTGTCCAAAGACGGTCTTCGCCTGCAAAGTAGCTGTCGATGATGCAGAGGTGGGCTCGGCAATGACATCCATCCTACGGGGCTCGTGGTTGTGGTCTCGTTGCACCATAATGGAAACCTTTGGGGGATGCTTTGGGAACCCGCGTACATCCTTGCTCCCTTTGCACCAAAGGGGAAACTGCTCCGCCTGGCGCGCTGGCGCCTGCCTGTCCTTCCTTGCGTCATCTTTGACTCCCGAGGCCGGGTTCTGCATAGAGATCTCCGCTGCTCCGGAGGGGGCCTGAGGAGGCCCATTCCTTGCTGGTCTTGGTGTTGCCTCCCTCGCGAGGCTAGGGCCCTCGCGAGGGCCTTATCTTGAGTGTAATCTCGCCAGGCCGTGTTTGGCCGACGAGGTGGGCCATGCCCTGGGCCGCAGGCAGGCAGGTTTGGGTACCCCCATTCCCAGAACGCCGACAGTAACCCCCTTCCGTCGGGCGATGGCGAAGGAGCTCGCATGCCATGAGCAACGCGTCCTGCGCATTCAGGTCCCCCACGTGGACAGGGGCCGCGGGAGGCGCGGCGGAGCGGCCGCTCGGGCGCTGCTCTAGGCGCTAGGGGCCTTGCTGCGCGCGAGTGGTACAAGTGGCAGTGGTGACGGCAACAATGCTGGCGGCCTGATAACGGCCGTCCAGCACGGAACCCCCGGGGCACGCACATCCGGAGCTGGCCATGGCGTCGGTGAAGCAGGAGCGGGAGGTGGCCGACCGTCGGCGAAGCAGGAGTCGACGGAACTGAAGGACGTCGGCGCACCCTTACCTTGCGCGCCAAATGTCAGAATCAGGGCTCCGCAGACCCAATGAGGTTCGAACACTAGGGTGCGCTCATTCTCCAATCCTGCTCAACCTCACAGCTTCTCAGTGATTCTCCAACAGCTCTCTCAGGGGAAAACTAACGGAGGCGCGCGGTCTTTAACCAGGTTCAGGCCACCTTGCGGTGTAAAACCCTACTCCTGCTTGTGGTGGATTGGCCTCCCGAGGGGGCTGAGGATGAACTAGTACAATGGTTGGGTGGCCTCACGAGGGCCCTTGGCAGTGATGAACCGTGTGTCATCCTTCAAGGTGGGAGATCGTCCCTCTTTATAGGGGCCACGGTCCTCTTCCCTTATCGCACAGGCGGGAAGGGATCCCACAATGGCCAAATTTGAAAGGGTACAAGAAGTACATCCTATCCTGACTAAAGGTGGTCTTCGCTTGCAAAGCTGTCAGGTGTGACGCGGTGGTGGGCTCGGTGATGACATCCGTCCTGCCGAGCTCGTGGTCTTGGTCCTCTTGCACTAGGAAGGAAACCTTTGGGGGGTTCCTTGGGAACCCTCGTACGTCCTTGCCTCCTTATCATGAAAGGGGAAATTGTCCTCCTTCTGCACCCACTGGCGCCCGCCTGGCTCTGCCGTCAGAACCCACGTCACCCCGGCCTCACGAGGCCGGGTACTTGCATAGGAATCTCCACTCCTCGGGAGGCAGCTCGGGGGGATGCCACTTCTCCGGAGGCCTTGGTGTTGCTCTCCTCGCGAGCCGGGGGCTCTCGCGAGGGCCTTGATTTGGGGGGCTTGTTGCTGGTCCGTACCCGGCTGCCGTGGTGGGCCATGCGCTGGGCCGCAGGTAGGTAGGTCTGGGTACCCCCGATCCCAGAACGCCGACAACCGTTACTTGCTAGTTACCAATTATCTTGCTATCAAACTATCTGTTACCTACAATTTCAGTGCTTGCATAAATTACCTTGCTGAAAACCGCTTGTCATTTCCTTCTGCTCCTCGTTGGGTTCGACACTCTTACTTATCAAAAGGACTACGATTGACCCCCTATACTTGTGGGTCATCACGGAGCTACGTGGCCCCCACAAGCCATTAGGGCGTGCTCCCCCAGGCCGCGCCATGTTAGCTTGTGGCCCACAGGTAGCTCCCCTCTGGTGGTTCTTCACTCCAATATTGCTTATTTCCTCCCGAAAAATCATCAAAAAGTTTCGGGTGATTCCGAGAACTTTCATTTTCTGTACAAAAACAACAACACGGTAATTCTGCTGAAAACAGCGTCAGTCCGGGTTAGTTCTAAATAAATCATATAAAGTGCATCAAAACCATATAAAAGTATTGTAAACATAGGCAATCATGGCATGAATACGTCATAAATTATCTATACATTGAAGACATATCAGCATCCCCAAGCTTAATTCCTACTCGTCCTCGAGTAGGTAAATCATAAAAGAAATAATTTATGAAGTGTGAATGCTAGCACAGTGTATAAGTTTGATCAATGTTTCTTTCAATCACTTTTTCTAGCATCATAAAACATCAACTCTTTTCTCATAGAACTTCTCAAGATCAAGTAACAAGCTATTCACATGTTAAAGTATATACCATAAACTTTCCTGAAAACTAGCAAACTATGTTGTCAGTCATCAAACAATTACAATTCATCTTATTTTCAGGAAGGTTCTAAGTAAGAGCTTTGATTTAGCAAATTCCACATACTCAACTATCATTTAGTCTTCCATGATTGCTGACACTCAAGGCATATTTTTAGCACAAGCAGTTTCAATCAAACACATAGGAAGATAGGGGCTTAATGTTCCGCCTCCCAACTTATTTATCTCAGCGATAATGTCAACAATAATGAATCATGATCACCAATATCCAACTGGATATATGTGCCTGGATCTCTCCCCACCACCTGATGCTTGCCAACTAAAGAATTAATAGATTGGAATAGGGATGAACATTATTGACTCTTTCATAAAAGTAAATGTAGAAATACATAAAATTAAAAGATAGGCCCTTCACAGAGGGAAGCAGAGGTTGTCGTGTGCTTTTTATTTTTGGAGTGCAATCTCTTAATGAAAAGGAATGTCACTTTATATTGCCCCTTGTGATAGCAAACTTTATTATGCAATCCGTCGCTTTTATTTCTTTGCCATCATAAGATCGTACAAAGCTTATTTTCCCTTACAATAAAAGATCATACATGTTTAGGAGCAATTTTTATTGCTTTATGCACCGATGACAATTTACTTGAAGGATCTTATTCAATCCATAGGTAAGTATGGTGGACTCTCATGGCAAGAAACTGGGTTTAAGGGTTATGGATGCACAAGTAGTATCTCTACTTAGTGCAAATTTTTGGCTAGCAAAAGATACTAAGCAAGCACCACATGTTAGAGGATCCATGACAATATAACTTCTATGTGAATATAAACAAACATAACCATTACGTTGTCTTCCTTGTCCAACGTCAACTACTTGATCAAGTTTGAAAATAATTAATGGGGACTCACAATCATAGAAGATGTCCAAGATAGTATATTCATATATGAAATCTCTCTTCCTTCAAAATTCTTTCATGAATTGTTCAAACGACCAATGCTATGTTTGCTAACCTCCAATAAATTTACTGCTTATACTCTTAGTATGCGAAGTCACTACTCCCCATGGGACAAGCATATGAAGCTATATAATTTCATGTTTTATGACATTAAATTCATTCAACATTTTCTCTTAGGATATAAGTGAAGCACAAGAGTGATCATCGAACTACTCTCAAAAATATATAAGTGAAGTTCATAGAGCATTCTTCAATGAATATAGAGAGACCAATATTCAAGCTAAAAATATATAAGTGAAGCACACAAAACATTTTACAAAGTCATACTCAAAAGATTTAAGTGAAGTGCATGAAGCATTCTATAAAGCCATACTCAAAAGATTTAAGTGAAGAGCATGAAGCATTCTATAAATAAGCCAAGGATTATATCATACCAGCATGGTGCATAGAATAAAAAGGAAAAATAAGCACAAAAGATGCTCCAAGAATAGCACGTGTGAACGAATAAAAACTTATGATCATCATAGGCTAACCGATAATTGTTGACGAAGAGGGGTGGGATGCGTAGCATCCCCAAGCTTAGATGCTTGAGACTTCTTGAAATATTGACTTGGGGATCCTTGGGCATCCCCAAGCTTGAGCTTTTGTATCTTGTTCAATCCTCTCATATCACGGTTTCACCTAAGTCTCAAAAACTTCATCCACATAAAACTTGAAAAGAACTCGTGAGATAGGTTAGTACATATAAAAATAAATCAACACTTCATGTAATGCCAAGACAAGTTGCATAATAATTTTCAAACATTAGGTACTGTATACTATCATTTCCACAATTTATATCTACCAATATAAGCCGTGAAAACTCTAGGATAGGTAGATAACAAAACTATGACAGCAATCTGTCAGGACAGAACAGTATGACAGTACTGTGTAAAAATTTGTATGAATTTGTATGACAGTACTGTGTAAAAATTTCTGCACTGGACGCAAAAGTTTCTATTTTGGCACCGTATCAATTCTACTTATCATCAAAATCATCCCAAAGGCTTTACTTGGCACATTATTTAAATAAAAGACACAAAACATGATTAATACAGTAGCTTAATCATGTGAACACTCAAAAACAGAAAGGATAAGTGTTGGGTTGTCTCCCAACAAGCGCTTTTCTTTAAAGCCTTTTAGCTAGGCATGAAGATTTTAATGATCCCCACATAAGAATTGTAGACAAAACATGCAAAAGAGCATCATGATCATTATTTTTATGGTACAATGGTATTTACAAGGAGATGTATTTTTATGAGAAACTTCCATGAAAAGTTCTACATTGTTTCCATGAGCATGAACACAAGTGTTCAAGGTCGACCCTCACTCCTTCCATGCATAACTTTCCAATCGCTCCTCTAAGTATTTTTTTTTTGTGTTTTTAATTTTTCAAAATTTTGTGTTTGTTTCATCCACAACTAAATAAAGAAAACAAAAATAACAGAAACAAAAGGAAAACAAAATCTACTTAGTGATAGAAGCAAACAAGCATACACGAAAATATTAACCCCAAGCTATTGCTCCCCGGCAACGGCGCCGGAAAAGAGCTTGATAATCCCCAAGTGAAAGGAATCATCATAGCACTTTCCAAAGATGGAAGTGATAATTATGGAGTATCGAACCCACAAGGAGCTAAAGGTAAGACTAATATTCTCTCAAATCCTATCTGCCACCGATACGACTCTACATACACCGAACGTTTGCTTCTATCTAGTAACAAGAAATAAAAGTGTGTTATGGGTATAAAGAGGATAGCTTTGCATGATAATGGAGAACTAAAATACGAAAATATTTGCTGCCTAAATAAAGTTAGAATATATTACAATATATTACAAATAGCGAGTGTGGAATAATGATGGTATGGTGTGCGGAATCGTCCTAGGCAATTGATAACAAGATCAATAATCATTCTTGCAATTTTATATGAGGGAGAGGCATGAGCTAACATACTTTTCGTACTTGGATCATATGAACTTATGATTGGATCTCTAGAAAGCATCCGCAACTACTAGAAATCATTAAGGTAAACCCAACCATAGCATTAAACATCAAGTCACCTTTACTCCCATACGTAAACAATCCCCTTACTCGGGTGTAAGCTTCTGTCACTCTAGCCACCCATTATAAGCGAATCATGAACATATTGCAACACCCTCCAGCATGAATCATTCACGTGTGCACCTCACGGAAGGCACCTTAGGACAGCACCAAAATAAAATATACACTCAAACCAATCAAGATCATCAATCAACCCAAAGGACAACATAGATCTACTCAAACATCATAGGATGGCAACACATCATTGATTAATAATATGTGGCATGAAACTCCATGCTCAAGTAGGGGATTACAGCGGGGTGCGGGAGAGTGGGCCGCTGAAAAGATATGAGGAAGGTCGTGAAGACGGTGATGTTGATGAAGACGATCACCGGGGCGATGGCTCCCCCGGCGGCACTCCGGCGCCAGCAAAAGAGAGTGGGAGAGAGTCTATGATGATATGGTTTCTCAAGTGCTTAGAGCTAGCCACCAAAAACACTCATGATTTCTTCCACAAAAATATTTTGTCTAAAGCCTAACACTCAAATTCGGTGCCACCAACTTTTCCAAATCGGCCCTACCGAGTTTCACCCTACACAGATCCAGAGCCAAACCCTAGCTTCTCGGTGACACCAAGTTTGATTTCAGTGCAACCGAAATCAGTGACCAACTTTCGGGTAACCAATTTCTAAGAATCGTAATTTCCGAGTTTTAGGCCAGCCAAAATTGGACTCACCGAGAATTATATATCGGTCTCACCGAAATGCCAAAAGTTGTCACATTTTGCACTACTCGGTGCAACCGAGTTTTTGCTTCGGTTTCACTGAGTTGGGCAATATTGTTGTAACGGTTGGATTTTTGGAGAAGCCTATATATACCCCTCCACCTCCCTCTCATTCGTAGAGAGAGCACCCAGAACAAACCAACACTTGCCCCATCCATTTTTGGAGAGAGAACCACCTACTCATTTGTTGAGATAAGATCCTCCACTCCAACCATATGAATCTCGATTTCTAGCCTCCCGAAGTTGCTTTCCACCCAATCAACCTCTTCTACCAATCCAAATCTATGAGAGAGTGATTGTGTGTTGAGGAGACTATCTTTTGAAGCACAAGAGTAAGGAGTTCATCGTTCATACCACATCTATTACCTTTTGGAGAGTGGTGTCTCCTAGATTGGTGAGGTGTCCCTTGGTAGCGTCCGACTTCGTGTGGAGTTGAACCAAGAAGTTTGTAAGGGCAAGGAGATCGCCTACTTCGTGAAGATCTACCCCGAGTGAGGCTAATCCTTCTTGGACGTAAGCCGTGATGGAATAGATGAGGTTGCTACTTTGTGGACCCTTTGTGGACTCTCGTGACTGCTACCCTTCGTGGGTTGAAGTCTCCATCAACATGGACGTACGATAGCACCACCGATCGGAACCACGGGAAAAATCTTTGAGTCCCCATTGCTTTTGATCCTCCTATCCCTTCCCTCTACTTATATGTGCATGTATTTACTTTTCGCTACTATACAATTAGACTTGCATGTGTAGGGTGTGCTTGACTTGATATAATTGCTAAAACTTGCCAACCTTTAAATTTGTTAAAAGGCTAGATTTTTATTTTGGTCAAGTAGTCTAATCACCCCCTTTAGACATACTTTGGATCCTACACTTTGGCAACAAGTTACCAAAAAGTTCAAATAGGATAGAGCTAAGCGCCACTCTAGGCATGATCTCCTCCATGTGGTGATGAAGCTGCTCCGGTGGTCATCGAAGAAGTCGAGAGAAGAGCATCGGTAAATGCTTCCGCGAAGGTCTTCTGAGTTGGAGGGGTAGAAACTGGAGGTGCTGAAGGAACTGAAGGGGCAGCAACTGGTGCAGACACTGAGGGTCTCATCTCTGGAGCTGGAACTGTAGAAGATTTGGCCTGAGTCCTGAACTGAGTAGTCACTGGCAGTGTAGGCTCATCATCATATGACCTCAGGATCTCAACTCCGTCAACTTCCTTCTTGAGGGTCTCAACAGTTTATGCAAGTTCAGTCACCTTGACATCCAAAGAGTGAAACTTTTTCTCCACTATCCGTTCTAAGCTCTCTTGATTCTTGAGAATGTTTGCAACATCTTTCTTCATATTCTGCATAGCAGCAATAAGATAGGCCATCTGGTCGGTCTTTGTCTTAAGCACGGGAGCACAAGCGACTCTTGCTGCCTCTACCTTAGCCTCAGCCTCCATAGCTGCCTGAGGTGTAGATGAAGTGGGATGAGATGGATCCATCACCACAACTTTATCCTTGAAAATCCGGCTGAAGTGGCAGGTGAGGACGATCAAGTAGATATACATTATTTCCAAGCTTGAAGTTGATGAGCATCTGAATGTATGGTGCATATCCACATGACCTCTTCTGGTCAACAGTTGTCCTCTTGATGGTCTCAACAATGAGATCCATCACCCTGATTCTGGTGTGTCTGTCAACATCATGCATCATGTTAATGGAATATCCACGAATCATCTTGTTGTCATCTCCTGATTTGGGCATCAAAGTGTGCCTCAATATGGTGTTGAGGTAGGTAGGCCTACAAGCAGAAAGTAGACTGAACCAAACTTGTGTGTCTTCACATACTCGTGAGGAATGGCAGAATACATGTTAGCCATGGAGTTTTGATTCATCTTGGACTCAGAATACACATCAAGATCTCCATCCCCCACCTTGGGGACTCCTAAGATGGCAACCCAATCATCCACTGTTGATTGGAACCTGACACCTTCTATCATCCAAACTATCCTGCCATCTGGATAGAAGTATGTTGTGGAATAGAATTGCATGATGAGCTCATCATTCCATGTGGTCATCTCTCTCCCAATGAACTCATCAATGCGCATCATCCCGAAGCTCTCATGGACATGGGGGAAGTAGTGCTCATTTTCCTTGATATACTTCTAGTCAACAAACCTCATGTCACTAACCCAAGGGTTCTTGTCGAGCAACACAGTCTCATAGAAATCTTGTTGCTCCTTGGTGTGGAAACGAGTGTCAACAGTAGTTCTTCTTCTGATGGAGTAGGGGTCAGCAGATCTCCCCTTCCTCAGCCCTTGGTCCTTCCTCTCCTTCATGTTCTTCGCAACATGGTGATCATCATTATGTTCTAGAAGGTGGGGCTTGAGCTTCTTTAGCACTGCAACATCACCATCTTCCCCATCAAGAGGTGACACTTGGGACTTGTTCTTCTCAGCAGCAGATATATCTCTAGTGGTTTTCTTGGGCTTGGGTGCGGCTTGCTTTGCCTTTGTTGTTTTAGGCTTGGCCTTGGTGGCTAGCTTGCTTGGCATTGCGTCAGTCATGAGCTTCCTCTTCTTGGGAGGAGGTGGGTTAGCAACTGGTTCCTCCTCTTCTTCTATAGGATCCTCAAACATGGAAGTAGGTCTTCCCACAACATGTATACTCCTCTTCCTTTCCTTCTTCTTCCCGGACTTCTTTGCCATAGACTTGTTCTGCCAGGATGATCCACCGGGGTTCTCTAGAGACATACCACTCTTGGCAGCAACTGACCCTGGAATCTTTTTTGCAACCATTCTCTCCTTCTGGGTACCTGCATATTCCTTTCTGACAGGATTTCTCTTGGAGCTGACCTCATTTGGAACAAAATCAGCATCTTCCTCATCAGAGTTCTTTTGCTTTCTTTCCCTTGTGGCTGCCTTGGGCAAGCCATGAGAACTAGGGGTGCATGGGTCTTGAAAACTGGCCTCAGGACTAGTGCCTGCATCCAAGTCTGCACTTGGCTCAGTGAACTAATTCTAACTATCATATGAACCTGACATGCTGGCAACTGACCCTGTGAATTAGATATAGATGAGAGGAATAAATGAGCATCACAAAATATAGAGGTTTTTGCAAGTTTTGAACTCAAAGTTTTAGTTTCAAGTTTTCACAATATGCAATTCAGTTCCACTGAGTTTTAGATTTTGGAAATTCCGAGGCAACAACAGAAACTTGGTCACGCCATTTCAGTTTCACCGAGATGTGATTCGGTCTCTCTGAAGCTGCTCACAAAAAACCTAAATCCCACCTCGGTAGGGATGGCACCCGCAGGGTATGGGTACGGGTGGAGCCTCCCCATACCCTTACCCGTCCCGCCTGAGCTTACCCATCACCCTTACCCATATCCATCAGCGGGTACAATTTTTTTCCATACCCGTTACCTGACAGGGTAGACAGGTACCCGTGGGTAAAATTACCCATGTTTGCAAAGCATCAGTTTGAACAACTTATAGTTATAAACCGCATCATATAATATCTTTTACAAAAATAGATTATAACAACAACATATACTTATAAACAACATCATATAGTCATAAACAACAACACATAGGCATACACTT
The DNA here is from genome assembly GCA_039707655.1 of Elymus sibiricus. Taxonomy (NCBI): domain Eukaryota; kingdom Viridiplantae; phylum Streptophyta; class Magnoliopsida; order Poales; family Poaceae; genus Elymus; species Elymus sibiricus. The sequence goes on along the minus strand of CM077665.1, from coordinate 392,749,635 downwards.
TAAATTCACAAATTCTTGACATGGTGTAGATTGTAGAGATAATTTTGAGTTTATATAGATTGTTTACGGGTACATGGGTATGTGGGTATGGGTTAAATGATCCCATACCCATACCCGTTCTACCCGATGGGTTTCAGATTTTCCTATTTATATACCCATGGGTAAATTTGTGTCCCATACCCTTACCCTAATAGGGTTTTTACTAGCAGGGTACGTGGGTAATGGGTACCCATTGCCATCTCTACACCTCAGTGACACCGACTTGAACTTCTCGGTTTCACCGAGAAGCCCATGTGTTCTGGCCTAAACCATATCGGTGGCACCGAGTTCTTTCGACTCGATAGCTTCAAGAATGCTTATTGCGGAGACCTAACCCTAAAATGTTTCGTTCAACCTATTCTAATCGGAATTTGATAGGATAGAGTGTGTGCATACTGTGGCAAGAAGTAAGAGTTAGACCTAATGCACATGGATCAGAAAAAGAGCGCAAGAGGGATTAAGGCTTACCCTAACTTGGCGGAACCTCTCTACGGCGACAATGGTGGGGTTGATTCCCGTTGAGGGCGACGGAATCATGCGACGAGGGCGCGCTGGAGTGAGGGATCACTAGAAGTGTGTGTCTAGAGGGGGGGGGTGAATAGACTACTAGCAAGAATTTTAAACCTAACCTTTTCCCAAGTTAATTGCTTGGCAGATTTTAACAATTATAGGAAGTTAGCAAGTCTAGCACACCCTACACATGCAAGTCAACAAGTATGGCAGCGGAAAGTAAGGACATTGCACATGGAAGTAAGGAGATGAGATAGGGAGGTCAAACGCATGAGGGACACGAAGATTTTTCCCGTGGTTCTGATAGGTGGTGCTATCGTACGTCCACGTTTATGGAGTCTTCAACCCACGGAGGGTAACGGTCGCGAGAGTCCACGGAGGGCTCCACCCATAAGGGTCCACGAAGTAGCAACCTTGACTATTCCATAACGGCTTCCGTCCACGAAGGACTAGCCTCACTATGGGTAGATCTTCACGAAGTAGGCGATCTCCTTGCCCATACAAACTTCTTGGTTCAACTCCACAACACGAAGTAGGAGGCTCCCAAGCGATACCTAACCAATCTAGGAGGCACCACCCTCCAAAAGGTAATAGGCTCGGTAATGTCGATGAACTCCTTGCTCTTGTGCTTCAAGATGATAGACTCCTCAACACACAATCACTCTCTCACAGATTTGGCTATGGTGGAAGAGATTGATTTGGTGGAAAGCAACTTGGGGAGGCTAGAGATCAAGATTCATATGGATGGAGTGGAATAGCTTGATCTCAACACAAGGGTAGGTGGCTCTCTCTCAGAAAATTGGATGGGGCAAGTATGGAATAGTTCTGAGTGCTTCTCCTTCGAGTGGGTGGTGGTGAAGGGGTATATATAGGCATCCCCAAAAATCCAACCGTTACACCTAAAGTGACCAACTCGGTGACACCGATGTGTGAATCTCGGTGGTACTGAAGTGACCAAAAGGCAGTAACTTTTGAATCTCGGTGAGACCGATATATAAATCTCGGTGGTACCGATTAGGTGACCAACGGTCAGATTGCGCAACTCGGTGACGCCGATCCAGAAAACTCGGTGGTACCGATTTTGTGAATCGAGGTAACAGAAAGTTAGCAACCCAAACTCGGTGGCACCGAAGTGGAATCGGTTGCACCGATGTGCTAGGGTTTGGCATGGGTCTGTCTGAATTTGGGAATCGGTGGCACCGAGTGGGAAGTGTTGGTTGCACCGATTTTGGATATTTGACTTTGGACAGACTTTTGTGGAAGAGCTTGTGGGTGTTTTTGGTGACTATCTCTTGTGCACGTGGATCATCTTGTTCACAAACAGTACCTTACCCCCTTTTAATAGTATTGGCTTTCCTATGGACTCAAAGTGATTTCTCACAAAGTAAAATGTAGAGTCCTCTTGCTTGAAGCTTTGCCAATCCATTTCCTTGCATCTTGTGGTATCTCCACAATCCTTTTTGCCAACCCTTCTTCCTCTATGGACTTTTATCTGAAATACACTAGGTAGAAATATTAGTCCAAGAGACAATGTATGTTGTCATGAATTGTCAAAACCACCAAGGGAGCATGTTGTGCTTTCAATCTCCCCCTTTTTGGTAATTGATGACAACATACAATCAAAGCTTCAAATAAAGATATGCAAGGATATAATGAAGACTTTGAGAGACACATGACTTAGATTTGCTCCCCCTAAAATTGTGCAATCCCTTTAAAGGATAGTTGCTTTGGAATGCATGGACACACATATAGTAGAAGGGATATAATGAGTCATGTGTATCTTGGCTATATGCATCAAATATATATATGAGTGAGGTGTATCCTTGTTCAAGACTTCACTCTTGCAAACAATATGTGCAAGAAGCAAGAGATCATCTTGATCAAGGATATGATGCATATACTTACCTTGAGTTCTTGAGCATTCTTGTAGTAGAAATACACTTGAGAAAACAATGTTAGGAAACACAAGAGTATTCTACCAATCAAACATCAATAGAGCTCAATAGTACCAAGATGTGGAGAACATATAGAAGATAGTATTCCTTAAGATTGATATGTCTCCAAGATTATTTTGAGCTTTCTCCCCTTAGATATGAAAATAGTAGATCATCCTCTCCCCCTGAATCTTAGCATGTAGATATTGGGATGGGATAGGGTGAGAAAAGTCTAACATGAGTAGTCAAATGAAATAGTCATATTTTTCTCCCAATCATATTTTTCTCCCCCTACTTTGGTATTCTCCCCTTGTCTATATAAGTATAAGCTTTGATATTCTCCCCCTTGATTATATCTCCACCTTTGCATAAGCATGTATCTCCCGCTTGAGCTTTGAAGCTTTGGTATTTCTCCCCTTTGGCATTGATTTCCAAAAAGGTCATATACAGGGTCAGATACAGGGATCATTGATTAAGAAGGGATCCTTGAGAACAAGGGTCATTGAATGTAGGGTTCATAGAAATGAAAACTGAGGGAATTATTGAAAATAATTTCTCCCCTTTGGCTGATTTGAGAGCTTGTAAGACTTCTCCTCTGAGTTAAGGATCCTTGAATAGATTTCTCCCCCAATTTTTTAAAATGAAGGGATCATCGAAGAAATGAAAATATCATAATAGATCACTAAGAAAACAAAGATTTACTGACATGAACACAGACTGGAGAAGATGTGTAGCGTCCCGACTCAAAACGAGTCAAGCCTCTGTGTGTCAGTGCCATCCCTGGATCAGTATGCTGGCACACACAGTACATCAATGTATATATCAAAGTGCAATCACATGTAAATACCGTAAAATTGATATATACCTCTTAAATCTCAGCGGAAACAGTCAACGGGAGTGGAGTCCCAATAAACACCAACGGCAGGTTGAGTGTAGACCATAACCCTGAATCGTACTCTTACTCGTCGTAGAAAAGTATCTGCAACATAAGACGTTGCAGCCGTGTAGGTCAGTACATTGAATGTACCGGCAAGATCACCATAGAATGAAATGATAAAAACTATTCTATATGCAAAAGGCTTTATGGCTCTGTGTCTGAGTTTTTGCAGAAAAGCTGGTTTTATTTTCCCTACAACAAAGGAGTCAAACGGAAATATCACTACAACAGTTGGTTGTTAATGAGATGGTTCCACCAACCAATTCTCATGTCCCAAAATTATTAATAGACCCACTCATCATAAAAATTTATTAATTGTGTTGAGACTGGCTGATAGTATCATCTCCGGTGCTCATGTTGTCCGTAACCGGGGACACGGATAATCGATTAGTTTGACACTCTGCAGAGGTTTGTACACTTTACCTGCAAGATTCGATCCCTCTCGTTGTGTCCTCGCACTGCCTGGTGTTTGAGAACGAGACGATCGAAACATGGCCTTCCAAAGCGATCCTCCGGTAGAAAGTCAGTGCCCATCCAATCCTACCATTCTTCTACATCTCATAGCAATCTGACCTACCAGAGTCACCACTAAGGTTAACCAAGCCAGAGCCCATATTGACTTGCGGTTGCACACGTAAGCTTTCCGGCCTTGAAGTATCCATCCATCTCTTTGAGCCTGGGTGGCATAACAGCAAAGAAAACACTAAGATAATAAAATAACAGAAAAACAAAATATAAAACACTAAATTAACAGAAAATATTTTCTCATGAAACTTTATTACAAAAAAAATAACTAATAGAAAAGCTTTTAGTAAACTCTTCCTATAACCTAAACAAAGTTAACCTTGAATTGACCACAAACAATTTCAACTATAATACAAATTGTTTTCTGGTCTAAACTAAAGTTAACAGAAAAATAAAATTTATAAAACAATATATGGAAATAATTTTCAAATAGGAAATCAAACTAGCAATGAAATCAATTTGCAAGTTATTATGAAACTAGAATTGATTTCATGCTATCAAAAATAATAAATGACATAAAAATAAACTTGGTTGAAATACTCCTCCTAACTAATAGAAAACAAGTAAAACTTGTCAACTAATATAAAATAAAATAAATTAAAACAATTTAAAACAAAAGAAATAGAAATAAACCTAAAAAGAACTAAAACAGAATCTGTTTTGCTTGAAACCCTAATTTAAAATATTATAAAAATTCTCAAATTGTTCCTACTGATGAACAAAATCACTAGTGACCAGTAGCAAAAAGAATCAACTCAAAATCTATTTTTAAACTCAAGTTATCCACAAAACAAGATTTAAATCAAATCTGTTTGAATTCAAATGTAAAATATTCAAATATGGTCAAACTTGATATCTACAGAAACTAGAATAAATTTGTGACACAATGCAAAAAGAATCACTCAAAAATATTTAAAAACATAAAAGTTAAAGCAAAAACAAAATCAGGATCTAATCTGTCTAAAAACTAAAAACAGAAAAAGAAAAATCAATCCTAGCGAATAGTGAGGCCACGTGGAGGCGTATGAGTGGTTGTGAGGTGTGCGTTGCGGCGCTAAATGAGCGAACAGCCACACATTAGCAGAAAACGCTTCGGCCTAACTTAAAACAAATAAAACCGGCCGGTTCTCTCTAATAAACCGGATCTAAACGAAGGGGTATGCCCGATCTAATCTACGCCGCGCGTTTTAGATCTGAGGGCTCAGGGAGGCTCCGGTGACTTACAGGGGAGGAGGAGCTCCGGCGAGGTGGTGACGTCGACGGCGGCTTCGGTGGTGCTCGGGGATGGCGCTCCGGTGGTCGGGGACGACGGAGAAGATGACCAGGCGACGGCGATGAAGCTCCGGCATGGATTGGTGGCGTCGGAGGAGCGCGGGGACGTCGGGGATGAGCTCCACGAGCTCAGGGAGCTTCGGGTTCATGCCGAACTCCGACGAGGTGTCGGGGAGGGGTCTCCGGTTGTTGTTGGCGGCGGCTGAGGGGTCCAGAAGACGGAGGTGATTCACCGGCGTCGATATTCGGCGTCAGCGGAGCTTGAGGGCGTCGGAAATAAGCGGCACGAGCTCGAGTTGCTCCGGGAAGTGGCAGAACTCCGGCGAGGTGGATGCGGTGGCTGCGGTGCGGGGTTGGAGGCGTTAGGAGGCGGAACGAGGTGCGGGGTTGGAGGCTTATATAGCCAGGGGGTCGAGGGCGTCTAAATGGAAGCAAAGCGGCGGTGGCGATCGGATCCGGCGACGTCCGTGGCGAAGGAAAGAGATCGGGGCGGGGGAAGGAAAGAGGTGACCGCGCAAGGGAAGGGTCGGGCGCGGGTCCCCCTGTCAGAGAGAGAGAGGGAATCCTTGAGGGGATCGGTGGCCGATCGGGAGGAGATTCGGGTCCAGCTGGGGGATTTGGGCCCGATCCGCGGTTGGGCCGGCTCGTTGTGTTTCCTATTAAAGGAAATTTTCCTTTTATAAAACAAAATAGAAAAGAAAACTAAATAAAAGAAAAACTATAATATTTTTATATAGACATATTTTATGTCAAAATTTGCAGAAAAATATTTCCTACAAGATGGACATATTTCTACTGTCAAACTAAATTCCCACAAAATCAGAAAATACAAACAGTGCTACTGTTGCATATAAAATGCAAAGAAAACATTTTGAATATACCAAAATAACTCCAAATTTATTTCTCTCCATTTTTATATTGAAGGGAATCATTTTACCCTATTTTCCATATATTGTATTTTTGGAGAAAAATAAATTTAGAAAATCACTTCAAGAATGACTTTGAATTTGAATATTCAAATATTTTCCAAATAGTTTTCTGAGTTTTTTTTTATGAATTCAAATATAATTCCAGTTGCCCCTGGTTTGGAGTGTCATATTGCTCCTCTCAAGATTTTGAATTTGGGAAAATGGATTTGAAGTCATTCAAACTTTGATATAGAACCAAATATGACATGGATTCTAATAGAATATTTCAGAGATTTTCAAATCCACTTTTCAAACCCTGTTTTTTTTTGAAGAAGTCATGTCATCTTCTCTCCATGATTTGAATTGGATGAATTTGAATTCAAAAGCAAAGGGAAAGTCATGTTATTCCCCCTCATTCAAAAGTTTCAAAAGTTTCAAATTTCACTCAATTCAATCACTCAATCAAACAATCATTCATTCTAGTAATTAATATAACATTCCAAAATTTGGGATGTTACAAACCTACCACACTTAAAATGAATCTCGTCCTCGAGATTCGAAAGGGCTAGAAAGAAAAGGTTAGGGTTTGGGGGTCTCCTAGCAAATCCATTGACCATGAAAGTGTGGGTGCTACCACACTTAAAATGAGAGTTACTGGTCTCTCAAAATATTGACAGTCCTCTGGGGTCTTGACATCTGTCTCTTCACATTCACCACTGTAACTCCTTTGGTGATGCTCCACCATTATATTCATAATGTTTCACTCAAAGTCTTGGGGTTCTCATATCAAAGTAAATTTCTTCCGATACTGGGTCTTCTTAACTGACAGTTCTCGCGATCATTCTAAATAACTTATCGATGATCTCATGGTGGTCTACCATTTGTGGTTATCTTGCAGTGAAATGGGTCTTGGCTTCATCCTCACCGTAAAATTCCTACGTGTGACAATAGCTGCCATGTACAGGGGTCTTCATCATACCATTCTAAGGCTTAAAACAAAAGCTTCAAAGAACGTCGTCTCTTTACTATGGGTAAGTCACTCAGATTTACCATTCCAAATAGCAAGAGAAATGATAAGAGTAAGTCATCATGGTGATCAATCCATTCCGCACCCAAATCATTACCTTGTATAAGGTTTAGTGAATCTCGTATTCTAACACTTGGGCTTCCTCACAATCGTTGCAGAATTGCTCTTGTCCACGAACGAAGTTTGGATAAATCCATTGATTCTGCAAGCTGAACAAACATCTATCGTTTCTTCACAACTCTCAGGTTTACGTATTCTCCTAAGAAAACGTTTGCTGATCATGCATAGCTTTTTCCAAGTACCTGCCTTCATAAAGGTAGGGCTTGATCCTTATCAATCCCGCGGTTGTGGCTCACTTCAATACTTGAACATCTTTAACTCACCCTTGGGGTTACTAGCGTGTCATATTCCAACATTACCGTCAATTCATTCCATCATTCCCTTGGGTAAAATAAATCACAGGCTTATTCTTGTTTAGGATCCATTCTGTGAAATTCATTTTTTTTCTTTCCATTGGTCTGTTTTCCAATAAGGTATGGGTTCATCATAATCATTCCTTCATTGCATCCTTATTATATTCTCAAAACTCCAACTTTTTAAAAGTACTTTATTACAAATGTTGTCATCCACATAGTTTGATATGGTCCAACATTTCCTTATTCTTTATTCACTTATCCAAACTCCTTGGCATGAAGTGTACGTTCTTTTTCCTTGGTTCTTGTGGTCTCACCGATTACTACCACACTTAATATGAGTGATACTCATGCCTGCATAGACCATATTTTCTCATATCCTTGAAAATGGTCGGATATCTTTGTTCATAGAGTAACAACTCATACAATTCAACATAGAAATTCATGACAATAAATTCTATTGATTCATGAAGTTATTACAATCTCTGAGACTTCCGTTACATAGTTCAACTCCATAGCCTCAAGTAAAATAAAAGAGCTTCCTATTACATTTATTACTTCCAAAATCCAAAAACTCAACTACTCATGTTTAGTCTTCTTCTCCGGGCAGGTATAGGAGTAGTGTCCGGTCTTGTTGCACTGATGACAAGTGATGTGGCTCAGATCCTTCCGTGTAGAAAACCACGGAGTCCTCTTCTTCTTCTTGGGTTGGGTTCCTTTCCTGATGCTTGGCTCATACCTCTTGCAAAAATAGTGTGGCCTCTCCAAGCTACAATGCAAACATCTGATGCCTCCGCTTACTTGGCCTTTCTTCTTGATCATTCCTTCTATCTCCTGAGGATCATATTGCACTTCTGTTGTCGGGAAGTCTCCCAGATACTCATTTGGACAATACTGGGAAATATGTCCTTCTCCACATGAATAACATGACTTGGTATCTATGTTTGGGTCTGGTATATCTCCCGTCATCATGGGTTCTTCTAACCTTTTTCCGAGGGCTTCTTTCATTGCTTCCTTCTGCTGCTTCATGACTTCTTGTACCTTGGGGTAGAGTTGACATTGTGCCGGAAAATGAGTGGTTCCTTCACACAAGAAACATGTCACCTGACTAGTCGGGCATTCCTCAGCTGGGTGATTTTCTTCACAATGAAGGCATCCATCCTTGTGTTCTTGATGGGTGTGTCCTATTTCTCCACATATTTTGCATGCACAAGGCTTCTTCACTTCACGATCACAGGGCTTCTGTATGGGATGAGATCTTTGTAGAATCGCCTTGAGTTCTTCCGAAGCATTTGCTCCATTCCATCCTTGTATAGTTGATTTATCTCCCGCCATCTTGTGTGATGCGTCGTAAGGCGTATGGAACCATATACTCTCCTTCAATACGGTACTCCCTCATGCGATCTTCCATGTTCTATATCCACTGTGCTACTTCCAGTTGTGTCATTGGTCCGGAGAATGCAGGTCCAGCTTCATTCACCATCTATTGGGTCCAAGGTTTTGGGGATGAGATACGAGAGAGAGAAAGGAGGCGATACACACAATACAAACAATAGTTTTTGAAATAGGTTTTATTTGTGGCTGTCGGAAAAATGCACACAAATGACAGCTCACAAATCACCGTATCTAACGTGAGTATGCAACAGGGGTTTGGTCTTCTAGGGGGCATAAAATCTTGGAAATTCTTCATGGTCTTCAATTTCTTCACGTCCTTATAGTCTTCAAAAAAAAATTGTAGCTCTGTCCATAGTGGTCAAAAGGGTATTATCTAACTATTTGATAAAACTCAGAAGGGATAAGAAGTAAAAGATTTTTTTGAAAATAATTTTGAGAGATATCTGTCCTATGGGCTTTCCAGTTTCTAGGGTCACGTCCTATAGTCAACATGTGCTCTGATACCATCTCTGTAGCGTCCCGACTCAAAACGAGTCAAGCCTCTGTGTGTCAGTGCCATCCCTGGATCAGTATGCTGGCACACACAGTACATCAATGTATATATCAAAGTGCAATCACATGTAAATACCGTAAAATTGATATATACCTCTTAAATCTCAGCGGAAACAGTCAACGGGAGTGGAGTCCCAATAAACACCAACGGCAGGTTGAGTGTAGACCGTAACCCTGAATCGTACTCTTACTCGTCGTAGAAAAGTATCTGCAACATAAGACGTTGCAGCCGTGTAGGTCAGTACATTGAATGTACCGGCAAGATCACCATAGAATGAAATGATAAAAACTATTCTATATGCAAAAGGCTTTATGGCTCTGTGTCTGAGTTTTTGCAGAAAAGCTGGTTTTATTTTCCCTACAACAAAGGAGTTAAACGGAAATATCACTACAACAGTTGGTTGTTAATGAGATGGTTCCACCAACCAATTCTCATGTCCCAAAATTATTAATAGACCCACTCATCATAAAAATTTATTAATTGTGTTGAGACTGGCTGATAGTATCATCTCCGGTGCTCATGTTGTCCGTAAACGGGGACACGGCTAATCGATTAGTTTGACACTCTGCAGAGGTTTGTACACTTTACCCGCAAGATTCGATCCCTCTCGTTGGGTCCTCGCACTGCCTGGTGTTTGAGAACGAGACGATCGAAACATGGCCTTCCAAAGCGATCCTCCGGTAGAAAGTCAGTGCCCATCCAATCCTACCGTTCTTCTACATCTCGTAGCAATCTGACCTACCAGAGTCACCACTAAGGTTAACCAAGCCAGAGCCCATATTGACTTGCGGTTGCACACGTAAGCTTTCCGGCCTTGAAGTATCCATCCATCTCTTTGAGCCTGGGTGGCATTCCGTTGGGATGATCACAGGTAGATACCAGGATTCCCGGCATAACCATGATAGATATCAGGCTGCCAAAATGCATGTCCAATCCACCCAGAGGTATATTGAGTCCTTGAAGTCTTGAAGTCTTGATCATCATGTAGGTCTTGAAATAATTAATTAACCTCACAACACTCCTGAATCTCACAACCAAACCCCGTCTACTAAAGCGTAGCAATTGTGAAGTAACGTCCCTTCCCGGGCAATGGTAACAGGGTGTTGGGTTTCTCCTACCTCATGATACTACAACAAGTTCAAGCTCAATATCCTACTGGATGTATGATGGAGAGATTTATTCTAATGCAAATAAAACATAGGTAATGTAAGATGATCAAAGTGAACTTGCCTGTACAGTTGATGAAGATAAATATCGCTCTCAGAAATAACTTGATAGAACTATTCGTCACTCTCCGATGAAAATCTATATAATCAAACATTGCACTCATATAAGCAATCATACTAGCAATCAATACTAACAATCAAAAGGCAACACAAAAACCAAATACAAAAGTGTTGTGATGAAGGAAAATACTTAAGACAAAAGTTAAAACAACAAAACTTCATCACAACAACCAAAGGTAGTTTTCCCTACAAATAATCCTATTTTCAATATAAACAAGACAACAGCAAGGTAAAATATAACAAAGGTATTTTAGTAAATATTTTACTAGCAAAAAGAATTACTTTTGAAGAACAACTAAGAACTAAGAAAACAACACCCTAAACAATGTAAGTTTTCTAGCTAATAGAACATAACAGCAAAGAAAACACTAAGATAATAAAATAACAGAAAAACAAAATATAAAACACTAAATTAACAGAAAATATTTTCTCATCAAACTTTATTACAAAAAAAAGAACTAATAGAAAAGCTTTTAGTAAACTCTTCCTATAACCTAAACAAAGTTAACCTTGAATTGACCACAAACAATTTCAACTATAATACAAATTGTTTTCTGGTCTAAACTAAAGTTAACAGAAAAATAAAATTTATAAAACAATATATGGAAATAATTTTCAAATAGGAAATCAAACTAGCAATGAAATCAATTTGCAAGTTATTATGAAACTAGAATTGATTTCATGCTATCAAAAATAATAAATGACATAAAAATAAACTTGGTTGAAATACTCCTCCTAACTAATAGAAAACAAGTAAAACTTGTCAACTAATATAAAATAAAATAAATTAAAACAATTTAAAACAAAAGAAATAGAAATAAACCTAAAAAGAACTAAAACAGAATCTGTTTTGCTTGAAACCCTAATTTAAAATATTATAAAAAATTCTCAAATTGTTCCTACTGATGAACAAAATCACTAGTGACCAGTAGCAAAAAGAATCAACTCAAAATCTATTTTTAAACTCAAGTTATCCACAAAACAAGATTTAAATCAAATCTGTTTGAATTCAAATGTAAAATATTCAAATATGGTCAAACTTGATATCTACAGAAACTAGAATAAATTTGTGACACAATGCAAAAAGAATCACTCAAAAATATTAAAAACATAAAAGTTAAAGCAAAAACAAAATCAGGATCTAATCTGTCTAAAAACTAAAAACAGAAAAAGAAAAATCAATCCTAGCGAATAGTGAGGCCACGTGGAGGCGTATGAGTGGTTGTGAGGTGTGCGTTGCGGCGCTAAATGAGCGAACGGTCACACATTAGCAGAAAACGCTTCGGCCTAACTTAAAACAAATAAAACCGGCCGGTTCTCTCTAATAAACCGGATCTAAACGAAGGGGTATGCCCGATCTAATCTACGCCGCGCGTTTTAGATCTGAGGGCTCAGGGAGGCTCCGGCGACTTACAGGGGAGGAGGAGCTCCGGCGAGGTGGCGACGTCGACGGCGGCTTCGGTGGTGCTCGGGGATGGCGCTCCGGTGGTCGGGGACGACGGAGAAGATGACCAGGCGACGGCGATGAAGCTCCGGCGTGGATTGGTGGCGTCGGAGGAGCGCGGGGACGTCGGGGATGAGCTCCACGAGCTCAGGGAGCTTCGGGTTCATGCCGAACTCCGACGAGGTGTCGGGGAGGGGTCTCCGGTTGTTGTTGGCGGCGGCTGAGGGGTCCAGAAGACGGAGGTGATTCACCGGCGTCGATATTCGGCGTCAGCGGAGCTTGAGGGCGTCGGAAATAAGCGGCACGAGCTCGAGTTGCTCCGGGAAGTGGCAGAACTCCGGCGAGGTGGATGCGGTGGCTGCGGTGCGGGGTTGGAGGCGTTAGGAGGCGGAACGAGGTGCGGGGTTGGAGGCTTATATAGCCAGGGGGTCGAGGGCGTCTAAATGGAAGCAAAGCGGCGGCGGCGATCGGATCCGGCGACGTCCGTGGCGAAGGAAAGAGATCGGGGCGGGGGAAGGAAAGAGGTGACCGCGCGAGGGAAGGGTCGGGCGCGGGTCCACCTGTCAGAGAGAGAGAGGGAATCCTTGAGGGGATCGGTGGCCGATCGGGAGGAGATTCGGGTCCAGCTGGGGGATTTGGGCCCGATCCGCGGTTGGGCCGGCTCGTTGTGTTTCCTATTAAAGGAAAGTTTCCTTTTATAAAACAAAATAGAAAAGAAAACTAAATAAAAGAAAAACTATAATATTTTTATATAGACATATTTTATGTCAAAATTTGCAGAAAAATATTTCCTACAAGATGGACATATTTCTACTGTCAAACTAAATTCCCACAAAATCAGAAAATACAAACAGTGCTACTGTTGCATATAAAATGCAAAGAAAACATTTTGAATATACCAAAATAACTCCAAATTTATTTCTCTCCATTTTTATATTGAAGGGAATCATTTTACCCTATTTTCCATATATTGTATTTTTGGAGAAAAATAAATTTAGAAAATCACTTCAAGAATGACTTTGAATTTGAATATTCAAATATTTTCCAAATAGTTTTCTGAGTTTTTTTTTATGAATTCAAATATAATTCCAGTTGCCCCTGGTTTGGAGTGTCATATTGCTCCTCTCAAGATTTTGAATTTGGGAAAATGGATTTGAAGTCATTCAAACTTTGATATAGAACCAAATATGACATGGATTCTAATAGAATATTTCAGAGATTTTCAAATCCACTTTTCAAACCCTGTTTTTTTTTGAAGAAGTCATGTCATCTTCTCTCCATGATTTGAATTGGATGAATTTGAATTCAAAAGCAAAGGGAAAGTCATGTTATTCCCCCTCATTCAAAAGTTTCAAATTTCACTCAATTCAATCACTCAATCAAACAATCATTCATTCTAGTAATTAATATAACATTCCAAAATTTGGGATGTTACAAACCTACCACACTTAAAATGAATCTCGTCCTCGAGATTCGAAAGGGCTAGAAAGAAAAGGTTAGGGTTTGGGGGTCTCCTAGCAAATCCATTGACCATGAAAGTGTGGGTGCTACCACACTTAAAATGAGAGTTACTGGTCTCTCAAAATATTGACAGTCCTCTGGGGTCTTGACATCTGTCTCTTCACATTCACCACTGTAACTCCTTTGGTGATGCTCCACCATTATATTCATAATGTTTCACTCAAAGTCTTGGGGTTCTCATATCAAAGTAAATTTCTTCCGATACTGGGTCTTCTTAACTGACAGTTCTCGCGATCATTCTAAATAACTTATCGATGATCTCATGGTGGTCTACCATTTGTGGTTATCTTGCAGTGAAATGGGTCTTGGCTTCATCCTCACCGTAAAATTCCTACGTGTGACAATAGCTGCCATGTACAGGGGTCTTCATCATACCATTCTAAGGCTTAAAACAAAAGCTTCAAAGAACGTCGTCTCTTTACTATGGGTAAGTCACTCAGATTTACCATTCCAAATAGCAAGAGAAATGATAAGAGTAAGTCGTCATGGTGATCAATCCATTCCGCACCCAAATCATTACCTTGTATAAGGTTTAGTGAATCTCGTATTCTAACACTTGGGCTTCCTCACAATCGTTGCAGAATTGCTCTTGTCCACGAACGAAGTTTGGATAAATCCATTGATTCTGCAAGCTGAACAAACATCTATCGTTTCTTCACAACTCTCAGGTTTACGTATTCTCCTAAGAAAACGTTTGCTGATCATGCATAGCTTTTTCCAAGTACCTGCCTTCATAAAGGTAGGGCTTGATCCTTATCAATCCCGCGGTTGTGGCTCACTTCAATACTTGAACATCTTTAACTCACCCTTGGGGTTACTAGCGTGTCATATTCCAACATTACCGTCAATTCATTCCATCATTCCCTTGGGTAAAATAAATCACAGGCTTATTCTTGTTCAGGATCCATTCTGTGAAATTCATTTTTTTTCTTTCCATTGGTCTGTTTTCCAATAAGGTATGGGTTCATCATAATCATTCCTTCATTGCATCCTTATTATATTCTCAAAACTCCAACTTTTTAAAAGTACTTTATTACAAATGTTGTCATCCACATAGTTTGATATGGTCCAACATTTCCTTATTCTTTATTCACTTATCCAAACTCCTTGGCATGAAGTGTACGTTCTTTTTCCTTGGTTCTTGTGGTCTCACCGATTACTACCACACTTAATATGAGTGATACTCATGCCTGCATAGACCATATTTTCTCATATCCTCGAAAATGGTCGGATATCTTTGTTCATAGAGTAACAACTCATACAATTCAACATAGAAATTCATGACAATAAATTCTATTGATTCATGAAGTTATTACAATCTCTGAGACTTCCGTTACATAGTTCAACTCCATAGCCTCAAGTAAAATAAAAGAGCTTCCTATTACATTTATTACTTCCAAAATCCAAAAACTCAACTACTCATGTTTAGTCTTCTTCTCCGGGCAGGTATAGGAGTAGTGTCCGGTCTTGTTGCACTGATGACAAGTGATGTGGCTCAGATCCTTCCGTGTAGAAAACCACGGAGTCCTCTTCTTCTTCTTGGGTTGGGTTCCTTTCCTGATGCTTGGCTCATACCTCTTGCAAAAATAGTGTGGCCTCTCCAAGCTACAATGCAAACATCTGATGCCTCCGCTTACTTGGCCTTTCTTCTTGATCATTCCTTCTATCTCCTGAGGATCATATTGCACTTCTGTTGTCGGGAAGTCTCCCAGATACTCATTTGGACAATACTGGGAAATATGTCCTTCTCCACATGAATAACATGACTTGGTATCTATGTTTGGGTCTGGTATATCTCCCGTCATCATGGGTTCTTCTAACCTTTTTCCGAGGGCTTCTTTCATTGCTTCCTTCTGCTGCTTCATGACTTCTTGTACCTTGGGGTAGAGTTGACATTGTGCCGGAAAATGAGTGGTTCCTTCACACAAGAAACATGTCACCTGACTAGTCGGGCATTCCTCAGCTGGGTGATTTTCTTCACAATGAAGGCATCCATCCTTGTGTTCTTCATGGGTGTGTCCTATTTCTCCACATATTTTGCATGCACAAGGCTTCTTCACTTCACGATCACAGGGCTTCTGTATGGGATGAGATCTTTGTAGAATCGCCTTGAGTTCTTCCGAAGCATTTGCTCCATTCCATCCTTGTATAGTTGATTTATCTCCCGCCATCTTGTGTGATGCGTCGTAAGGCGTATGGAACCATATACTCTCCTTCAATACGGTACTCCCTCATGCGATCTTCCATGTTCTATATCCACTGTGCTACTTCCAGTTGTGTCATTGGTCCGGAGAATGCAGGTCCAGCTTCATTCACCATCTATTGGGTCCAAGGTTTTGGGGATGAGATACGAGAGAGAGAAAGGAGGCGATACACACAATACAAACAATAGTTTTTGAAATAGGTTTTATTTGTGGCTGTCGGAAAAATGCACACAAATGACAGCTCACAAATCACCGTATCTAACGTGAGTATGCAACAGGGGTTTGGTATTCTAGGGGGCATAAAATCTTGGAAATTCTTCATGGTCTTCAATTTCTTCACGTCCTTATAGTCTTCAAAAAAAAATTGTAGCTCTGTCCATAGTGGTCAAAAGGGTATTATCTAACTATTTGATAAAACTCAGAAGGGATAAGAAGTAAAAGATTTTTTTGAAAATAATTTTGAGAGATATCTGTCCTATGGGCTTTCCAGTTTCTAGGGTCACGTCCTATAGTCAACATGTGCTCTGATACCATCTCTGTAGCATCCCGACTCAAAACGAGTCAAGCCTCTGTGTGTCAGTGCCATCCCTGGATCAGTATGCTGGCACACACAGTACATCAATGTATATATCAAAGTGCAATCACATGTAAATACCGTAAAATTGATATATACCTCTTAAATCTCAGCGGAAACAGTCAACGGGAGTGGAGTCCCAATAAACACCAACGGCAGGTTGAGTGTAGACCGTAACCCTGAATCGTACTCTTACTCGTCGTAGAAAAGTATCTGCAACATAAGACGTTGCAGCCGTGTAGGTCAGTACATTGAATGTACCGGCAAGATCACCATAGAATGAAATGATAAAAACTATTCTATATGCAAAAGGCTTTATGGCTCTGTGTCTGAGTTTTTGCAGAAAAGCTGGTTTTATTTTCCCTACAACAAAGGAGTTAAACGGAAATATCACTACAACAGTTGGTTGTTAATGAGATGGTTCCACCAACCAATTCTCATGTCCCAAAATTATTAATAGATCCACTCATCATAAAAATTTATTAATTGTGTTGAGACTGGCTGATAGTATCATCTCCGGTGCTCATGTTGTCCGTAAACGGGGACACGGCTAATCGATTAGTTTGACACTCTGCAGAGGTTTGTACACTTTACCCGCAAGATTCGATCCCTCTCGTTGGGTCCTCGCACTGCCTGGTGTTTGAGAACGAGACGATCGAAACATGGCCTTCCAAAGCGATCCTCCGGTAGAAAGTCAGTGCCCATCCAATCCTACCGTTCTTCTACATCTCGTAGCAATCTGACCTACCAGAGTCACCACTAAGGTTAACCAAGCCAGAGCCCATATTGACTTGCGGTTGCACACGTAAGCTTTCCGGCCTTGAAGTATCCATCCATCTCTTTGAGCCTGGGTGGCATTCCGTTGGGATGATCACAGGTAGATACCAGGATTCCCGGCATAACCATGATAGATATCAGGCTGCCAAAATGCATGTCCAATCCACCCAGAGGTATATTGAGTCCTTGAAGTCTTGAAGTCTTGATCATCATGTAGGTCTTGAAATAATTAATTAACCTCACAACACTCCTGAATCTCACAACCAAACCCCGTCTACTAAAGCGTAGCAATTGTGAAGTAACGTCCCTTCCCGGGCAATGGTAACAGGGTGTTGGGTTTCTCCTACCTCATGATACTACAACAAGTTCAAGCTCAATATCCTACTGGATGTATGATGGAGAGATTTATTCTAATGCAAATAAAACATAGGTAATGTAAGATGATCAAAGTGAACTTGCCTGTACAGTTGATGAAGATAAATATCGCTCTCAGAAATAACTTGATAGAACTATTCGTCACTCTCCGATGAAAATCTATATAATCAAACATTGCACTCATATAAGCAATCATACTAGCAATCAATACTAACAATCAAAAGGCAACACAAAAACCAAATACAAAAGTGTTGTGATGAAGGAAAATACTTAAGACAAAAGTTAAAACAACAAAACTTCATCACAACAACCAAAGGTAGTTTTCCCTACAAATAATCCTATTTTCAATATAAACAAGACAACAGCAAGGTAAAATATAACAAAGGTATTTTAGTAAATATTTTACTAGCAAAAAGAATTACTTTTGAAGAACAACTAAGAACTAAGAAAACAACACCCTAAACAATGTAAGTTTTCTAGCTAATAGAACATAACAGCAAAGAAAACACTAAGATAATAAAATAACAGAAAAACAAAATATAAAACACTAAATTAACAGAAAATATTTTCTCATCAAACTTTATTACAAAAAAAAGAACTAATAGAAAAGCTTTTAGTAAACTCTTCCTATAACCTAAACAAAGTTAACCTTGAATTGACCACAAACAATTTCAACTATAATACAAATTGTTTTCTGGTCTAAACTAAAGTTAACAGAAAAATAAAATTTATAAAACAATATATGGAAATAATTTTCAAATAGGAAATCAAACTAGCAATGAAATCAATTTGCAAGTTATTATGAAACTAGAATTGATTTCATGCTATCAAAAATAATAAATGACATAAAAATAAACTTGGTTGAAATACTCCTCCTAACTAATATAAAACAAGTAAAACTTGTCAACTAATATAAAATAAAATAAATTA
The DNA here is from genome assembly GCA_039707655.1 of Elymus sibiricus. Classification (NCBI taxonomy): domain Eukaryota; kingdom Viridiplantae; phylum Streptophyta; class Magnoliopsida; order Poales; family Poaceae; genus Elymus; species Elymus sibiricus. Next base: position 392,731,011 of record CM077665.1, on the reverse strand, counting down.
AAACAATTTAAAACAAAAGAAATAGAAATAAACCTAAAAAGAACTAAAACAGAATCTGTTTTGCTTGAAACCCTAATTTAAAATATTATAAAAATTCTCAAATTGTTCCTACTGATGAACAAAATCACTAGTGACCAGTAGCAAAAAGAATCAACTCAAAATCTATTTTTAAACTCAAGTTATCCACAAAACAAGATTTAAATCAAATCTGTTTGAATTCAAATGTAAAATATTCAAATATGGTCAAACTTGATATCCACAGAAACTAGAATAAATTTGTGACACAATGCAAAAAGAATCACTCAAAAATATTTAAAAACATAAAAGTTAAAGCAAAAACAAAATCAGGATCTAATCTGTCTAAAAACTAAAAACAGAAAAAGAAAAATCAATCCTAGCGAATAGTGAGGCCACGTGGAGGCGTATGAGTGGTTGTGAGGTGTGCGTTGCGGCGCTAAATGAGCGAACGGCCACACATTAGCAGAAAACGCTTCGGCCTAACTTAAAACAAATAAAACCGGCCGGTTCTCTCTAATAAACCGGATCTAAACGAAGGGGTATGCCCGATCTAATCTACGCCGCGCGTTTTAGATCTGAGGGCTCAGGGAGGCTCCGGCGACTTACAGGGGAGGAGGAGCTCCGACGAGGTGGCGACGTCGACGGCGGCTTCGGTGGTGCTCGGGGATGGCGCTCCGGTGGTCGGGGACGACGGAGAAGATGACCAGGCGACGGCGATGAAGCTCCGGCGTGGATTGGTGGCGTCGGAGGAGCGCGGGGACGTCGGGGATGAGCTCCACGAGCTCAGGGAGCTTCGGGTTCGAGCCGAACTCCGACGAGGTGTCGGGGAGGGGTCTCCGGTTGTTGTTGGCGGCGGCTGAGGGGTCCAGAAGACGGAGGTGATTCACCGGCGTCGATATTCGGCGTCAGCGGAGCTTGAGGGCGTCGGAAATAAGCGGCACGAGCTCGAGTTGCTCCGGGAAGTGGCAGAACTCCGGCGAGGTGGATGCGGTGGCTGCGGTGCGGGGTTGGAGGCGTTAGGAGGCGGAACGAGGTGCGGGGTTGGAGGCTTATATAGCCAGGGGGTCGAGGGCGTCTAAATGGAAGCAAAGCGGCGGCGGCGATCGGATCCGGCGACGTCCGTGGCGAAGGAAAGAGATCGGGGCGGGGGAAGGAAAGAGGTGACCGCGCGAGGGAAGGGTCGGGCGCGGGTCCCCCTGTCAGAGAGAGAGAGGGAATCCTTGAGGGGATCGGTGGCCGATCGGGAGGAGATTCGGGTCCAGCTGGGGGATTTGGGCCCGATCCGCGGTTGGGCCGGCTCGTTGTGTTTCCTATTAAAGGAAATTTTCCTTTTATAAAACAAAATAGAAAAGAAAACTAAATAAAATAAAAACTATAATATTTTTATATAGACATATTTTATGTCAAAATTTGCAGAAAAATATTTCCTACAAGATGGACATATTTCTACTGTCAAACTAAATTCCCACAAAATCAGAAAATACAAACAATGCTACTGTTGCATATAAAATGCAAAGAAAACATTTTGAATATACCAAAATAACTCCAAATTTATTTCTCTCCATTTTTATATTGAAGGGAATCATTTTACCCTATTTTCCATATATTGTATTTTTGGAGAAAAATAAATTTAGAAAATCACTTCAAGAATGACTTTGAATTTGAATATTCAAATATTTTCCAAATAGTTTTCTGAGTTTTTTTTTATGAATTCAAATATAATTCCAGTTGCCCCTCGTTTGGAGTGTCATATTGCTCCTCTCAAGATTTTGAATTTGGTCAAATGGATTTGAAGTCATTCAAACTTTGATATAGAACCAAATATGACATGGATTCTAATAGAATATTTCAGAGATTTTCTAATCCACTTTTCAAACCCTGTTTTTTTTTGAAGAAGTCATGTCATCTTCTCTCCATGATTTGAATTGGATGAATTTGAATTCAAAAGCAAAGGGAAAGTCATGTTATTCCCCCTCATTCAAAAGTTTCAAAAGTTTCAAATTTCACTCAATTCAATCACTCAATCAAACAATCATTCATTCTAGTAATTAATATAACATTCCAAAATTTGGGATGTTACAAGATGTCAAATCGTTGGCTCCGAGACAAACACGTTGGTGGAACCGATATGTTGTTATGCAGCTCATCTGCTAATTCGGTAGAACCAAGTTATTTGTATCTGAGGCTCCGAGGCTTAAACAGAAACTTGGCAATGTTTGAGAAACTTGCAAATTAATTTTGAAAATTTTGTAACAAGGTGTCAGAAAGATTCTTTAAAGGAAATGCAAAAGGCTTTACAAAGAGATATCAAATAGAGAAGATTTGAGTGGTTCCATGAAATCTTGCAAATAGAGAATGAGCCAAACAAGATTCTTAACTAGATGATGGGCGGTGACTAGGTCACCTATATTAGAGTATATTGACTTAGGAGCCAAGCAAGAATGCTTGATCATAGGTCATATTCATCGTTAAGCTCAAAATGGGGTTTCCATTTTTCGATTAAGCATTTTAATGTTTTCATATCACTTGAGTTGCTTTAGCTCATGACTTGGAGTAAAACCTTTTCAAGGATATGAGTACATACCTTCGAGTGATGTTGATGACGTGGCTTGTAGGTGAACTTATTGAGGATGCTCGAGGTTGATGAGGATCATCTTGAGTTGGGAGCAATCCTTCTCGTTTTAGTACACTTGTCACCTACATAGGTTAGTCATGCAAGGAAGAACAATATATATCCATTTGACATGATATCAATTGAGAATTAGCAAATATGATCACATCGACTATATGTCAAGGATATGGTTGAGTTGTCTTCTTCCTTCTATCATCAAGAGGGGTTGTGGCTACTTGGCTAAGACAAGATTGCTTATGATTGGAGTTGTTGGCAATCTTGTGGAATGAAGTTCTTCCAAGTACCTACAAAAGGTTAGATGCAATACAAGGGAGCATAGAATTCCATGGTATAAGATAACATGTCAAGTGCGTCATGGAAGTATCATGTAAGCTCATGCCCTTGCATGCAATCGAGTGAGTCTAGCTAAAGTTTGAAGCATCAAGGATGTTCAACTCACTCCTCAAGTGACAAAACACTTTCTCATCAAGTGGCTTAGTAAAGATATCGGTCAATTGCTTGTTGGTACGAACATGCTTAAGATCAATATCTCCTTTGGCAACATGATCACGAATGAAATGATGTCGAACATGAATATGCTTAGTTCGAGAATGTTGCACAGGATTATGACCAATCTTAATAGCACTTTCATTGTCACAAAGTAATGGAACATTTTCCACATGGATTCCATAATCCTTAAGCGTTTGTGTCATCCATAGTAATTGTGCACAACACGATCCGGCAGCAATATACTCAGCTTCGGCAGTAGATAGAGATACCGAGTTTTGTTTCTTGGAGGACCAAGACACAAGAGATCTACCCAAAAATTGACAAGTACCTGAGGTGGATTTTCTATCAACCTTGTCACCGGCATAGTCCGAATCGGAATAGCCAACAAGGTTAAAGGAAGATCCCTTGGGATACCAAATGCCAAAGTTTGGTGTTTGTATCAAATATCTCACAATACGTTTTACGGCCAAAAGATGACACTCTTTAGGTGCAGCTTGATATCTAGCGCACATGCAAACACTAAGCATAATATCGGGACGGGAGGCACATAGATATAGTAATGAACCAATCATAGATCGATAAACTTTTTGATCAACCGGTTCATCCTCCTTGGTAAGATCAACATGTCCACTAGTAGGCATAGGAGTTTTCATACCTTTACACTCTTGCATGTTGAACTTCTTGATCAAGTCCTTGGTATACTTGGTTTGAGAGATGAAAGTTCCTTCTTTTGTTTGCTTGATTTGCAAACCAAGAAAGAATTTCAACTCACACATCATGGACATCTCATACTTCTCGGACATCAACCTTCCAAATCTTTCACTAAATTGTGGGTTAGTAGATCCAAAGATAATATCATCCACATAGATTTGGCACACAAATAATTCACCATTAACTCTTTTAGTGAATAAGGTTGCGTCAATTTTACCAATTTCAAAACCCTTTTCAATGAGAAACTTCGTTAAGCATTTATACCAAGCACGTGGGGCTTGCTTAAGACCATAAAGAGCTTTATGAAGATTGCAAACATGATTAGGTTTCTTAGGATTCACAAAACCTGGTGGTTGCTTAACATAGACCTCTTCTTCAATCTCACCATTTAAAAATGCACTTTTAATGTCCATTTGATAAAGCGTGATATCATGGTGATTAGCATAAGCAAGAAGAATGCGAATAGCTTCAAGTCTAGCGATGGGGGCATAGGTCTCACCGTAGTCCATACCTTCGACTTGCGTATATCCTTGGGCTACGAGACATGCCTTGTTGCGTACGACTTGACCGTCTTCATCTTGCTTGTTCCGAAACACCATTTGGTTCCGATGATATTGTGCTCGTCCTCGGGCTTCTCCACGAGTGTCCACACTTCATTTCTCTCGAAGTTTTGAAGCTCTTCATGCATTGCGTTCACCCAATCCGGGTCTTCAAGAGCTTGTTCTACCTTCAAGGGTTCAATGCTAGAGATGAAATAATAATGCTCACAAAAATTAGCTAAGCGAGTTTTAGAGCGAGTGATTCTCCCGGTTTGTATGTCACCAAAGATTTGGTTTAGAGGATGGTTCTTGGTCACTCTTGCTCGAACTCGGTGTAGCTTAGGCTTGTTGGATGGCGGAGCTTCTTCATCATCATCATCTTCATCTTCGTTGTTGTTGAAGGTGTCGTTTCCTTGAGGTGGTGGTGAAGGAGGTTGTGGTGGACCTTCATGATGTACTTCCTCCTCTTCATCTTGTCGTGTACCGCTTGTGGATGCCTCCATGTCGTGTTGAGGATCACCTTGACGTGAAGTAGGGGCTTCCACTTGAGTTGATGAAGTACTTTCCTTCACATCCATGGGACGAATCTTGCCGATGGACAAGTCTTGAATAGCTTCCGAAGGGTCCTTATCACCTACATCATTTGGCAATTGTTCGACTTGAGAACCATTAGATTCATCAAACTTCACATCTACCATCTCTTCAACTTTTCGAGTGAAGTTGTTGTAGACACGATAAGTGTGAGAGTTCGATCTGTAACCAAGTAGGAATCTTTCATGAGATTTAGGAGCAAATTTAGTACGACGATGCTTATCAAGAATGTAGCACTTTGAGCCGAATACCCGAAAGTATCCAACTTGGGGTTTGTTACCGCTGAGTAGCTCGTATGCCGTTTTACCGAGAAGCTTGTGCAAGTAGAGTCGGTTTGTGGCATGACATGTTGTTTCCACGGCTTCTGCCCAAAAGTGTCTTGGCGTCTTGTATTCGTCAAGCATCGTTCTTGCCATCTCAATGAGAGTTCGGTTCTTCCTCTCAACAACTCCATTTTGTTGAGGCGTGTATGTAGCCGAGAACTCATGTGAAACACCTTCTTCGTCAAGAAAGGTATCTACATGGGTGTTCTTGAACTCCGATCCGTTATCGCTCCGAACCTTCTTGATCTTCACTTCAAACTGATTTTGCGCCTTGCGAACGAAGTTCTTGAAGATCTTTTGTACCTGCGACTTATCATCAAGAAAGAATACCCACGTAAATCTGGAAAAATCATCAACTATAACTAGACCATAGGAATTTCCACCGAGACTCTTGTAAGCATTGGGACCAAAAAGATCCATATGAATTAACTCGAGTGGTCTCCTAGTAGTCATGATATTCTTAACGGGATGACTTCCACCTACTTGCTTTCCAGCTTGACAAGCACTACAAAGTCTATCTTTGTCAAAGATAACATCTTTAACACCAAGTATGTGATCACCTTTGATAAGCTTGTCTAGATTACGCATGCCAACATGTCCTAGTCTTCTATGCCAAAGCCAACCTTTAGAAGATTTTGCAATAAGACAAGTACGAGGTTTGGATCTCTTAGTGAAATCGACAATATATAGATCACCTCTATGGAAACAGGTAAAGACCATGTTATGATTATCTTGACGAAACACTTGGCAATCTACTATCGTGAATAGCACATTAAAACCGAAGTCGGCAAGTCTAGATACGGAAAGAAGATTGTAACCAAGGGATTCAACAAGCATGACGTTTTGAATAGAGCTATCATGGGAAATGGCCACCTTATCAAGACCACGTACCTTACCCTTGGAGTTGTCTCCAAACGTTACGTACCTTCGCGGTCCATGGTTTGGTGTGATCTCTTCAAACATTTCTCTATCTCCGGTCATAAGATCGGTACATCCACTATCGAGAATCCACTATTTTCCTCCGGACATGTAATCCTTGAAGTTTGCAATGAGACTTAGATTCTTCATGATCTTCTCATGCTCGATGTCGAATAACTCATCTTCATCATAGTAGCCATGTTCCACATTGTTATCATCAAGTGGGAAATCCTCGTCACAAAGAACAAGAGATTCATTAAGGTTGTGATCATGACAATGTTCAAATTTATGAATTCGAATGGCTTCTACAATGATGTTGTTGATAGTTATGACATCTCATTTAGCACGTATGAGGTCTCTAAGCTCAAATAGATAGTCATCAAACTTGGGATCACTAGGCGTCATTTTGTGAAAGGCAATAGTTTTATGAAGAATTTCATCAAGATTACTCAATGAATAACTTGGATACCGTTTCTCCAAGTCATTCCACAAAGTATAAGCACATTCAAAATTCTTCATTTGATTGAGCACAATTCTAGGCAATCCTCTAACGATAAGATTAACAGTTCTAAGATTGCATACCATATCAATTTCCTCTTCGTGTGTGGGATGTAAAGAATCAATGGGAGGTACATAGGGGTTCTTAACATACTTGCTCAAATGAAATTCATTAAATAGCTCAAGCATCATATGTTTCCATTGACTATAGTACTCCCCATCAAGAATAGGCACTCTACAACTCAAACTTCCTACACAAGACACATCCATCTTCCTCCACGGTGATGAAACCGAAGCAATGGAGACAATGCTCTGATACCAATTGAGGGATCACTAGAAGTGTGTGTCTAGAGGGGGGTGAATAGACTACTAGCAAGAATTTAAAACCTAACCTTTTCCCAAGTTAATTGGTTGGAAGATTTTAACAATTATAGCAAGTTAGCAAGTCTAGCACACCCTACACATGCAAGTCAACAAGTATGGCAGCGGAAAGTAATGACAATTCACATGGAAGTAAGGAGATGAAATAGGGAGATCAAACGCATGAGGGACACGAAGATTTTTCCCGTGGTTCCGATAGGTGGTGCTATCGTACGTCCACGTTTATGGAGTCTTCAACCCACGGAGGGTAACGGTCGCGAGAGTCCACGGAGGGCTCCACCCATAAGGGTCCACGAAGTAGCAACCTTGACTATTCCATAACGGCTTCCGTCCACGAAGGACTAGCCTCACTATGGGTAGATCTTCACGAAGTAGGCGATCTCCTTGCCCATACAAACTTCTTGGTTCAACTCCACAACACGAAGTAGGAGGCTCCCAAGCGACACCTAACCAATCTAGGAGGCACCACCCTCCAAAAGGTAATAGGCTCGGTAATGTCGATGAACTCCTTGATCTTGTGCTTCAAGATGATAGACTCCTCAACACACAATCACTCTCTCATAGATTTGGCTATGGTGGAAGAGATTGATTTGGTGGAAAGCAACTTGGGGAGGCTAGAGATCAAGATTCATATGGATGGAGTGGAATAGCTTGATCTCAACCCAAGGGTAGGTGGCTCTCTCTCAGACTTGGATGGGGCAAGTATGGAATAGTTCTGAGTGCTTCTCCTTCGAGTGGGTGGTGGTGAAGGGGTATATATAGGCATCCCCAAAAATCCAACCATTACACCTAAAGTGACCAACTCAGTGACACCGATGTGTGAATCTCGGTGGTACCAAAGTGACCAAAAGGCAGTAACTTTTGAATCTCGGTGAGACCGATATATAAATCTCGGTGGTATCGATTAGGTGACCAACGGTCAGATTGCGCAACTCGGTGACGCCGATCCAGAAAACTCGGTGGTAACGATTTTGTGAATCGAGGTAACAGAAAGTTGGCAACCCAAACTTGGTGGCATCGAAGTGGAATCGGTTGCATCGATGTGCTAGGGTTTGGCATGGGTCTGTCTGAATTTGGGAATCGGTGGCACCGAGTGGGAAGTGTTGGTTGCACCGATTTTGGATATTTGACTTTGGACAGACTTTTGTGGAAGAGCTTGTGGGTGTTTTTGGTGACTATCTCTTGTGCACGTGGAGCATCTTGTTCACCAACAGTACCTTACCCCCTTTTAATAGTATTGGCTTTCCTATGGACTCAAAGTGATTTCTCACAAAGTAAAATGTAGAGTCCTCTTGCTTGAAGCTTTGCCAATCCATTTCCTTGCATCTTGGGGTATATCCACAATCCTTTTTGCCAACCCTTCTTCCTCTATGGACTTTTATCTGAAATACACTAGGTAGAAATATTAGTCCAAGAGACAATGTATGTTGTCATGAATTATCAAAACCACCAAGGGAGCATGTTGTGCTTTCATGGAGACGAAGGCGAGCGTTCGTAGATAGGAACGGCGACAGCAATGGGGTGCGGGAGTGGATGGTTTGAAGGAATTTTCAATGTCCATCGCGCGATATATATATACCTATTAGCTGTCGGTGACAGCGAGACGGAAATATTGGTGGCTCCGAAGTTCATAACTGTTAGTTGACAGAGGAACTCGGTGATGCCGAGATTTCCATACCAGTATTACCGAGATAGGAAAACCCGATCGACCCAAGTATTTTCAATGGCTCCGAGTGCTTAGAAGTTGGTCACACCAAAAAACACTTAGGAGGTTTTGTAGGTGAGCCCTAATCGAATCGTTGGCTCCGAGTGCTCCTCACCCGGAGGGTCCGAAAAGTGCTTGTTCAGATTTTGTGATAAAGCATGAATAGAACTTGAGACACGATAGAATAGATAGCTAGAGGGGGGTACTTAGCATTCTTGTACATCCAATTGGCCAGAAAAATAAATCCCTAATGAACTACAATTGGATGTCCTCGAATGAGAAAATTGTTGGGGAACGTTGCATGGGAAACAAAAAATTTCCTACGAACACCCTAGATCTATCTATGGAGATCAACAGCTATGAGAGAGAGAGAGAGTGCATCTACATACCCTTGTAGATCGCTAAGCGGGAAGCGTTAAGAAACGCGGTTGATGTAGTCGAACGTCTTCATGATCCAAATCACAATCCGCCCCGCGATCCAATCACGATCCGTCCCGATCTAGCGCCGAATGGACGGCACCTCCGCGTTCAGCGCACGTACAGCTCGATGACGTCTCCGCCTCCTCGATCCAGCGAGCGAGGTCGGAGTAGTAGATGAGTTCTCCGGCAACACGACGGCGTGGTGGCGGCGGTGGTGGTGCTATCCCGGCAGGGCTACGCCTAGCGCTACTGAAACCGCGAAAGGAGGAGAAAACGATCTAGGGAGAGAGAGGGGCGCCAAGGGCTTCGTGTGTGCTCTTGGGGCGCCCCCTCCCCTCTATATATAGGTGGAGGGGCATGGATATCATCCCCTCCAAGCCCTAGGGCGCAGCCAAGGGGGAGGAGTTGGACTCCTAGTCCAATTCCCTCCCTTTCCATGAACAGGTGGACTTTCCACCTCTCCCAAGCCACATGGGCCTTAAGGGACTTGTGCGCCTGGCCCAATAAGGCCAGGGCACCTCCCCTCAGCCCATGCAAACCCTTGGGACATGGTGGAACCCTTGGTGGACTTCCGGACTCCTCCGGAAGTTTTCGGAACCTTCTAGAAGCTTCCTGGTACAATACCGGAAAAACCCAAAACTTTTCCGGTAGCCAAAATATGACTTCCCATATATAAATATTTACCTCCGGACCATTCTGGAACTCATCGTGACGTCTGGGATCTCATCCGGGACTCCGAACAACCTTCGGTCACCAACATACATAACTCAACAATATCAAATCGTCACTGAACGTTAAGTGTGCAGACCCTGCGGGTTCGAGAACTATGTAGACATGACCGAGTGGGCCCAGAGATACCTCTCCGTCATACGGAGTGACAAATCCCACTCTCGATCCACGCCAACCCAACAGACACCCTCAGAGATACCTGTAGAGCACCTTTATAGTCACCCAGTTACGTTGTGACGTTTGATACACACAAGGTATTCCTACGGTGTCAGGGAGTTGCGTGATCTCATGGTCGTAGGAACAGATACTTGACATTGATAAAGCAGTAGCAATAAACTGACACGATCATATGCTATGCTTACGGTTGGGTCTTGTCCATCACATCATTCTCCTAATGATGTGATCCCGTTATCAGATGACAACTCATGTCTATGGTTAGGAAACCTTGACCATCTCTGATCAACGAGCTAGTCTAGTAGAGGCTTACTAGGGACATGGTGTTGTCTATGTATCCACACATGTATCTGAGTTTCTGATAAATACAATTCTAGCATGGATAATAAACGATTATCATGAACAAGGAAATATGATAATAACTAATTTATTATTGCCTCTAGGGCATATTTCCAACAGTCTCCCACTTGCACTAGAGTCAATAATCTAGTACACATCACCATGTGATTTACACCCAATGAGTTCTGGGGTTTGATCATGTTTTGCTTGTGAGAGAGATTTTAGTCAACGGGTCTGCAACATTAAGATCCGTGTGTACTTTGCAAATCTCTATGTCATACTGTAGAGGCTGCTACCACATTCCACTTGGAGCTATTCCAAATGAGTGCTCCACTATACGTATCCGGATTGCTACTCAGAGTCATCCGGATTGGTGTCAAGGCTTGCATCGACGTAACCCTTCACGACGAACTCTTTATCACCTGCATAATCGAGAAACATTTCCTTAGTCCTCTAGTTACTAAGGATAATTTTGACCGCTGTCCAGTGATCCACTCCTGGATCACTCTTGTACCCCTTGACAGACTCATGGCAAGGCACACACTAGGTGCGGTACACAGCATGGCATACTATATAGAGCCTATGGCTAAGGCATAGGGGACGACCTTCGTCCTTTCTCTTCTTTTTTTTGCCGTGGTCGAGATTTGAGTCTTACTCAAATTCATACCTTACAACACAGCCAAGAACTCCTTCTTTGACTGATCTATTTTGAAGTCCTTCAAAATCTTGTCAAGGTTTGTATTCATTGAAAGTTTTATCAAGCGTCTAGATCTATCTATATAGATCTTAATGCCCAATATTTAAGTAGCGTCATTCCAGGTCTTCCTTTGAAAAACTCCTGTCAAACAACCCTTTATGCTTTCCAGAAATTCTACATCATTTCTGATCAACAATATGTCAACCACATATACTTTATCAGAAATGCTATAGTGCTCCCACTCACTTTCATGTAAATACAAGTTTCTTGCAAACTTTGTATTAACCCAAAAGCTTTGATCACCTCATCAAAGCATATATTCCAACTCCGAGACGCTTGCCCTAGTCCATAGAAGGATCGCTGGAGCTTGCATACCTTTTAGCATCCTTAGGACCGACAAAACCTTCTGGTTGTATCACATACAACCTTTCCTCATGGAAACCATTTAAGGAAACTCTGTTTTGACATCCATGTGCCAGATTTCATAATCTAAAAAATGCAGCAACTGCTAACATAATTCCAACAGACTTCAGCATTGCTACGGGTGAGAAAGTCTCATCGTAGTCAACTCCTTGAACTTGTCGAAAACTTTTTTGCGACAAGTCGAGCTTTATAAATGGTGACATTTACCATCAGCGTCTGTCTTCTTCTTAAAGGTCCACTTGTACTTAACGGGCTGCCGTTCATCAGGCAAATCTACCAAAATCCATACTTGGTTTTCATACATGGATCCTTTCTCGGATTTCATGGCTCCTAGCCATTTGTTGGAATCCGGGCTCACCATTGCTTCTTCATAGCTCGTAGGCTCACTGTTGTCCAACAACATGACCTCCAAGACAGGATTGTCGTGCCACTTAGGGGCGGCATGAGTCCTTGTCGACCTATGAGGCTTGGTAGTAATTTGATCCGAAGCTTCATGATCATCATTATTTGCTTCCTCTTCACTTGGTGTAGGCGCCACAGAAACATCTTACTGCGTCGTGCTACTCTCCAACTGAAGTGACGGTTCAACAACCTCATCAAGTTCTACTTTCCTCCCACTCAATTCTTTTGAGAGAAACTCTTTCTCGAGGAAGGAACCGTTTTAGCAACAAACACTTTGCCCTCTGATCTGAGATAGAAGGTATACCCAACTGTTTCCTTGGGGTATCCTATGAAGATGCACTTGTCCGCTTTGGGTTCGAACTTATCAGGTTGAAGCCTTTTCACATAAGCGTCGCAACCCCAAACTTTAAGAAACGACAGCTTAGGTTTCTTGCCAAACCATAATTCATACGGTGTCGTCTCAATGGACTTTGATGGTGCCCTATTTTAAAGTGAATGCGGTTGTTTCTAATGCATAACCCCAAAATGATAGTGGCAGATCAGTGAGAGACATAATAGATCGCACCATATCCAATAGAGTACGATTACGACGCTCGGACACACCATTACACTATGGTGTTCCAGGTGGCGTGAGTTGTTAAACAATTTTCACATTATCTTAAGTTGCATACCAAACTCGTAACTCAGATATTCACCTCCACGATCATATCGTAGACATTTTATCTTCTTGTCACGATGATCTTAAACTTCACAATGAAATTGCTTGAACTTTACAAACATTTCAGACTTGTATTTCATTAAGTAAATATACCCATATCTACTCAAATCATCAGTGAAGGTAAGAAAATAATGATATCGAATGCGCACCTCTACACTCATCGGGCCGCACACATCAGTATGTATGATTTCCAACAAGTCACTTGCCCGCTCCATTGTGCCGGAGAACGAGGTTTTAGTCATCTTGCCTAAGAGGCATGGTTCTCATGTATCAAGCGATTCAAAATCGAGTGATTCCATAAGCCCATCAGCATGGAGCTTCCTCATGCGTTTAACACCAATATGACCTAAGCGGCAGTTCCACAAGTATGTGGTACTATCATTATTAACTTTGCATCTTTTGGCATCAATATTATGAACATGTGTATCACTACGATCGAGATTCAATAAACCATTCACATTGGGTGCATGACCATTGAAGGTATTATTCATGTAAACAGAATAACCATTATTCTCTGACTTAAATGAATAACCGTATTGCAATAAACATGATCTAATCATGTTCATGCTCAATGCAAACACCAAATAACATTTATTTAGGTTCAACACTAATCCCGAAGGTAGAGGGAGCGTGCGATGGTGATCACATCAACCTTGGAAACACTTCCAACACACATCGTCACCTCTCCCTTAGCTAGCCTCCATTTATTCCATAGCTTTTATTTCGAGTTACCAATATTTAGCTAGCCCAAAATTCCAGTTTCAGCTCTCAGAACATCTCATATGCTCCGTGACGTTCAAAACGTCTTTGGAGCCTCAATTCTAAGCCGTAAAGCATGGCGCACTAAACTATCAAGTAGTCATCAGAACGTGTCTGCCAGACGTTCACAACATCCACAAACGATGCTTAAGGGGGTGGCGCACTGAGCGGTGCATCGAGGACATAAGCGTTCTGTGCAGCAATGAGGACAATCCTCAGATCACGGACCCAGTCCGCATAATTGCTACGATCATCTTTCAACTTACCTTTTCTCTAGGAACATATCAAAAATACCAGGGAGCTACGGCGCGAGCTATTGATCTACAACATAATTTGCAAAGACATTTTGACTATGTTCATGATAATGAGTTCAGTTAAGCATATTACTAAAGAACTCCCACTCAAATTGACATCCCTCCGGTCATCCGAGTGTTACATGATCCAAATTCACCAACCCAAGTCTGATCATCACGTGAGATGAGGTGGTTTCAATGGTGAACATCTCCATGTTGATCATATCTACTATATGACTCATGTTCTACCTTTCGGTCTCTTGTGTTTCGAGGCCATGTCTGTACATGCTAGGCTCATCAACTTTAACCCGAGTGTTCCGCATGTGCAACACTGGCTTGCACCCGTTGTATGTGAACGTAGAGTCTATCACACCCGATCATCACGTGGTGTCTCGAAACGACAAACGTTCGCAATGGTGCACACTCGGGGAGAACACAATTTTATCTTGAAATTTTAGTGAGGGATCACCTTATAATGCTATCGTCGTCCTAAGCAAAACAAGGTGCATAAAAGGATTAACATCACATGCAAATCATAAGTGACATGATATGGCCATGATCTTGTCCTTTTGATCTCCATCTCCATCATCTTGATCTCCATCAACGTGTCGCCATGAGGTTGTCGCGCCAACTATTGCTTCTACAACTATTGCTAACTCATAGCGATAAAGTAAAGCAAAAAGGCGAAAATAAATTAAAGACAACCCTATGGCTCCTGCCGGTTGCCGTACTCATCGACATGCAAGTCGTGATAATCTATACAAAACATGATCAACTCATACATCACATATATCTCATCATGTTTCTGGCCATATCATATCACATCATACCCTGCAAAAACAAGTTAGACGTCCTCTAATTTGTTGTTGCATGTTTTACGTGGCTGCTATGGGTATCTAGCAAGAATGATTCTTACCTACGCAAAACCACAACGGTGATATACAAGTTGCTATTTCACCTTCTACAAGGATCGCCTCTGTCGAATCCGATTCAACTAAAGTAGGGAGAGACAGACACCCGCCAGCCATCTTATGCAACAAAGTTACATGTCAGTCGATGGAACCGGTATCTCGTACGTGGACGAGTAAGGTTAGTCCGAGCCGCTTCATCCCATAATACCGCTGAATCAAGAAAAGACTACGGAGGGAAGCAATCTGAATATCAACGCCCACAAACTACTTTTATGTTCTACTCGTGATCTCATCAACGCATAGACCTGGCTCATGATGCCACTGTTGGGGAACGTTTCATGGGAAACAAAAAATTTCCTACGCACACACAAGATCTATCCATGGAGATGAGCATCTACGAGAGGGGGATCGGAAATACATACCCTTGTAGATCGCTAAGCGGGAAGCATTAAGAAACGCAGTTGATGTAGTCGAATGTCCTCGTGATCCAAATCACAATCCGTTCCGCGATCCAATCACGATCCGTCCCGATCTAGCGCCGAACGGACGGCACCTCCGCGTTCAGCACATGTACAGCTCGATGACGTCTCCGCCTCCTCGATCCAGCGAGCGAGGTCGGAGTAGTACATGAGTTCTCCGGCAACACGACGGCGTGGTGGCGGTGGTGGTGGTGCTATCCCGGCAGGGCTACGCCTAGCGCTACTGAAACCGCGAAAGGAGGAGAAAACGATCTAGGGAGAGAGAGGGGCGCCAAGGGCTTCGTGTGTGCTCTTGGGGTGCCCCCTCCCCTCTATATATAGGTGGAGGGGCGTGGATATCAGTCCCTCCAAGTCCTAGGGTGCAACCAAGGGGGAGGAGTTGGACTCCTAGTCCAATTCCCTCCCTTTCCATAAGCAGGTGGACTTTCCACCTCTCCCATGCCACATGGGCCTTGAGGGACTTGTGTGCCTGGCCCAATAAGGCCAGGGTGCCTCCCCTCAGCCCATGCAAACCCTTGGGACGTGGTGGAACCCTTGGTGGACTTCCGGACTCCTCTGGAAGTTTCTGGAACCTTCTAGAAGCTTCCCGATAGAATACCGAAAAAACCCAAAACTTTTCCGGTCGCCAAAATATGACTTCCCATATATAAATCTTTACCTCCGGACCATTTCTAAACTCCTCATGACGTCCGGGATCTCATCCGGGACTCTGAACAACCTTCGGTCACCAACATACATAACTCAACAATACCAAATCGTGACCGAACGTTAAGTGTGCAGACTCTGCGGGTTCGAGAACTATGTAGACATGACCGAGACAACTCTACGGTCAATAACCAATAGCGGGACCTGGATGCGCTTATTGGTCGTACATATTCTACGAAAATCTTTATCGGTCGAACCACGATGTCAAGGATTCAGACAATCTCGTATGCAGTTCCCTTTGTCCATCGGTATGTTACTTGTCCGAGATTCGATCGTCGGTATCTCCATACCTAGTTCAATATCGTTACTGGCAAGTCTCTTTACTCATTCCGTAACACAAGATCACATAACTAGCTCCTTAGTCACGTTGCTTGCAAGCTTCTTGTGATGATGTGTTAACGAGTGGGCCCAGAGATACCTCTCCGTCATACGGAGTGACAAATCCCAGTCTCGATCGACGCCAACCCAACAGACACCCTCAGAGATACCTGTAGAGCACCTTTATAGTCACCCAGTTATGTTGTGACATTTGATACACACAAGGTATTCCTACGGTGTCAGTGAGTTGCGTGATTTCATGGTCGTACGAGCAGATACTTGACATTAATAAAGCAGTAGCAATAAACTGACACGATCATATGCTATGCTTACGGTTGGGTCTTGTCCATCACATCATTCTCCTAATGATGTGATCCCGTTATCAGATGACAACTCATGTCTATGGTCAGGAAACCGTGACCATCTCTGATCAACGAACTAGTCTAGTAGAGGCTTACTAGGGACATGGCGTTGTCTATGCATCCACACATGTATCTGAGTTTTCGATCAACAAAATTCTAGCATGGATAATAAACGATTATCATGAACTAGGAAATATGATAATAACTAATTTATTATTGCCTCTAGGGCATATTTCAAACAAAAATATGCATACCAACATGCTCACACAATAAGATGTCAAATTAAATATGGCAAACATGCAAAACCACTCTAGTATCTACCAAGCAATTGTCGATGACAAAGTCATCTTTATATGAGTATATTGACTTAGGATCCAAGCAAGAATACTTGATCATAGGTCATACCACTACTGCAGAATGGTCCAAAGGTGACACTGTCACATCCCTACTCTTAGCATGCATTAGGATCCATGTTTGGAGTAGCATCATGTTTAAATTCCCTTTAATCATGAAATGGGGATGATCATAACCCTAGCACCATTTGAATTCAACTTGGTTCAGCCAAGATAATTTTCAATGAATCCAAAGTGGCCTTGTAAAATGTTCATCTTTTCTGGTAAAATGTGGCAACATCAACCAGAGGTGACACATATTTTTACTTGTCATTTTGGTTTATTGGAGTAATGCAATATGTATTTGAATTGGAGTTATAAAATACTATAAATATTTCTATAGCTCCAATAATCCTGGAAATGGTTATGTGTCCCTGGATATTTTACCTCTAAACACATATTTATTTTTAGAAGCAAAACAATTGATTTAGTATTTTTACTAAATCAGAAACAAACTGCAAAATTAGAAAATGAAACAAAATAGAAAAAGGGGCAGAAATCTTACCTGGGCTTACCTGGCCTGCCCCTGTAGAAGGCCCAGTCCACCAGGGGCGAAGGGGTCTTCTTCCACCCCTCGCCAGTAGGCAGAGGCGTGGCGCGCGCGCGATCCCCCCCGTGGCCACCTCCTGCTTCCGACCGCTGAGGTGCCCCGTGGCCTCCCACGTCGCCTGGGAGCCATGGACGACTTCCCCTCGTCCATTCTCCCCCTCCTCCGCTCTCTTCCCCTCTGGCCTGTCTCTCTCTCGTATGCGTCCGAGAGCGCCACCGTTAGCGAAGCCCCGGACCCCTCCGAGCCCATCTTCGTGCTCCATCGGTCCGCCGCGTCCTCGCCGTCCTCTCCGTCGAGCTGCAGAAGCCCGGACGCCCTCCATCGCCCCGACGCCGCCGTCTTCGTTCTCGGCACCGACAGACTCCACCAGACGATTCGCCGCCTCCGGCGCCTCCCTGAGCCCGCTGTCCGCGCCGTTGCAACCGCGGTGAGCCCCAGATCCTTTCCCCCTAGCTCCGTCGTGTTTCCCTTCCTCTAACCCCGCTAGCCACCAAAGCCGAGAGGTGCTCGGCGCCGGCCATGGCGTAGCCATGGCCACAGCAGCTGCAGTCCGCGCCCGAGCACGCCACGTGCTCGGCACCTCTCCAGGAGGCCGTAGCCGCCCCTAGCTCCTCCGACCGCAGCTCGTAGCCTTGACCCGGGCACCATAGCCGTCGTCGCCGGCGATGCTACGGGCCGCCCCATGCCGTTCCATCTGCTGGAATGAATGCGGCTCGCTCCCCGCATCCGATAGCGCCGCCCCGAATGCCAAATGGTGGCCGGAAGCGTGACTCCGGCGAGAAACCACCGCCGGGTTGGTCGCCGCCGGCCAACTCCGGCGGGGCTGACGTAGCCATGCCATTAGCCGCTAACCCCACCTGTTAATTAACCCATTAGAGACTGACAGTGGGCCCCGCCGCTGGTCAAATCCCAGTTAGCGCAGGATTTGACCCGGCTTAGCCACTGGGTCACTGACCAGTGGGTCCCACTGGTCAGGTTTGACCCAGAGCGGTCAGCTGACCAGGCTGACATCATGCTGACGCATGGCTGATGCAATAAATGCATTTCTGGGTTTAAATAAATTCCAGAAAATGTTAAAAACTTAGAAAATTCATATAAATTAATCTGTAAGTCAAATGAAAATAATTTATATATGAAAATTGATCAGAAAAATCCAATGAATCCATCTGTACCATTTTCATGCATGATAGAGCAACCTAAGTAGGAGAACTTGGACATTTTAGTTCAAATGCAATATGGGTTTTTACATATGAAGTTGAATTTGAACCTTGAGTTCAAACCTACTTCATTTAAATCTGTTGCTAGATGCATTAGCTCAACCTCATAATATTGCCATGTCATATTCATGCATCATAATATTGCATCCGATGTGTATTGATTTGTCCCCCTTCGATGGTTGTTCTTTGTGTTAGGCACTGTTCCGGAGGATACGGTCGAGTATCCATCTGAGGAGGAGTAACGTGTTGACGTCTTATCAGGCAAGCAACCCCCCCTTGAACATCTCCGATACAATCCCACTCTCTCGCTCTTGCTCTCACTTATTGCATTAGGACAAAACGTTTCAACTTTTACATGTTCCGGTAGATGAACCCATTCCTCTGCATGACCTGTCATTGTCACAGTAAATAGCTGAACCAAGCAACCTAGCATACCTGGTAGATGCTTGAGCCATGTTGTGCCTTTAACCTGCTATGCTTGCTATGCTTAGAGTTGTGTCAGGTCTGATTCATCTGGGTGATGGACCGGAGTAAACTGAATGTGTTCTAATGTTGAGAGTTAAGTGGTGAACCTGTTTTGGTAAAGGTAGCGATGAGAGGCCATGTAGGAGTACATGGTGGATTGTCTCATTGGGACCGTCCTTAGGAACTGAGTCATGTGTATGTTATCCAAGACTAGCTACTACCGCACATTGGGATCCTTAATTGACTCTCTCGACTTATTAATCGCCCTGACCTCTGTCCAGGAGTTGCAACTAGTTTCTGGTGTTTGTAGGCTGTGCTAGTAGTCTATCGAGTGGCACCCCGTACAGCTGGGCTTGGGTCAGACTAGGCACCGTGGCCCGGTGTACCAAGCATAGTACCATCCGTCGAGGTGGGCTTGGGAACCCTGCACACAGCGTTTGGGGCTGTAGAGGAAACTTTGGCCGGACTTCCTTGCGGGTTTAGTCTCAAATAGGCGATAAACCTGGACTAGAGTCTTGTGTGGTTAGTCAGGTCGTGGCCGACTCCCTCGCTAGGCTTCCGCTTGAAGGTTGCCGAGGTGCCTTTTACGTGCACATGGCGGTAAGTGGCGGGGGCGTGTGTGACGAAGTACACCCCTGCAGGGTAATAATCTATTCGAATAGCCGCGTCCGTGGATATGGACTACTTGGAGACTTATATGGTTCATAGACAACTGTAATGGATACTCATAAAAGCCTCAAGACAAGTGTGAGTACCGTGGATGGCACTCTCATAGGAAAACGGGAGCGGATCCATGGTGGTGTATTGTTGTGGTGTTAGTGGACTCGTGTACGTTTCCCAAAACTTATTCAAAGTACGGATAGTCGTAGTACAGGATAGCCACTGAGTCAAAGCTGGCCTGCTGCAATGAACCCCACAACCCCCTTTGTTGATACCGATGCATATGTAGTTAGTTCTGATGTAAGTCTTGCTGAGTACCTCCGTACTCACCGTTGCTTTATTAATGTTTTTGCAGAGGAGACTCCAGTCTCGTTAGTGGTTTCTACGATAAGATCGATGCCGACCAAATAGCTTGGGAATCCCAGCCAGAGGTCTGGTTCCTATGGAGAGTCTTGTAGATAGACAGGCTTCCTCAGCCTTCTTCTTTTCTAGATGTCTGTACCCAGACATGTTAAGCTTCCGCTTGTTGCTTGTATGACTTGTGTGTTGGGTCATGTGACCCCTGCTTGTAATATCACACTATGTTGGCTCTTATGAGCCTTCTAAATGAATGTTGTGTTGTTGTATGGTTATGTTGTGATGCCATAGTTGTATCTATGCATATCGGTCATGTCGTGCGTACGTGTGACGTGCAACGGTATGTATGGGATTCGACACCTAGTTGTGTGCCTTTAGTAGTACTCTTTACAGGGAACTGTCTCTTTGTGCTTCCACTGAGCCTTGGTAGCTTGCTACTGCTCCGGACACATCGATTGACCGGCGTGTATCCTTCTTTGCTGCTGTGTCTGTCCCCTCGGGGAAATGTCTCGCAGTGTAATGGAGTCCCTGTAGCCTGCTACGACTCGTCTACGTGCAGTGATGACATTTATGTCCCACAACGTAATGGAGTCCTTGTAGCTTGCTATGACTCGTCTACACACGCTAGAGGCCAACACCTGCATTGTTGGGTTACGTATGCATGTCCCTGTACGGATGTGCCACTTGGGTTCTATAACTAGTCATGTCGACCCGGGTTCTTTGATATTTGAATGCTAGCAACATATTCACATACGTGAGCCAAAAGGCGCAAACGGTCCCGGCCCAGGTAAGGTGGCAGCCGTGGAGTTAACCGTGCGTGAGGCCGCAATGTGATGTGATGTGTTACATGCTAGATTCTTATGGCTTAGGATCGGGGTCCCGACAGCGTTGGTATCAAAGCTGACTGACTGTAGGACTACCAAGCCAAACTGGCGATGTTGAGTCTAGCAACTCTTTAGTTATATAAGTGAATTGATTGTGGAAGGGAACGTAAGGCTCTTTTACTCCTTTCCCCATGTTATTCTGATTCTAAGTCACCCTCTTCCTTTTCTACGGGGATTAAGAACTTGGCTTCTTACCTATCTATCAGGATCTCGAGTTACTATTCCGTAGACTTATAGGAATGGTTGATCTGAGTTGCATTCCAGTCCTCGAGTGTTACCTGTGTAGTTTGATAGCTCGATCAGAATCTTGAGATTGTGATGTTGAGGTGTCGTGGCACCTAAATCTTTTGCAGGATGTCTCATTTCTGAGCATTCACAGCCGTTATGCTGTCCAATTTTCTCTAGGATTTCTATGAAGATCAAATGCTTTTGCATTCCTTCCCATCTTTCTGGTATGCCACCTTGTCTAATCTTAGTTTCTCATCCTCAGGATGTCTCTCAGTAACCGAGTTGCCACTGGCCGAAAGAAGGGCCGAAGACGTGGAACCAGAGATGCTGAAGTTCTGCCGGATTCACCTTCGTTGGCACAGTTCATGCTAGACATTGAGAAGGACAAGCGTGAGTCAAAACGCTTGCTGGCACGTATTCAAGAGAACACTGCACATCGGTGTGCTGGGACAGTGACCATCCGTGACTTCATCAAGCTGTATCCACCCACCTTCCATCACTCCATTGAGCCACTCGATGCAGATGACTGGCTCCGTAGCATCACCAATAAGCTGCGTTCCGCGAACGTGGTTGAGGCTGACAAGGTTACCTATGCTACATATTTCTTGGAGGGTCCTGCTAGTATATGGTGGGAGAACTATGAGACTAGAATTCCAGCTGGCCAGATCCCTACCTGGGAAGAATTCACAGAGGCTTTTTGCGAGCATCATATTCCTCAGGGTCTTATTGACCGAAAAAGGGAAGAGTTTTGTAACCTTACCCAGGGTAAGATGGCTGTAGATGCATACAATCGAGAGTTTGAGAACCTTGCCCGTTATGCCACAGAAGAAGTGTCCACGGACGCTAAGAAGCAAGCTAGGTTCAGGAAGGGTCTCAATCCAAAGTTGCGTCGTGATCTTCACTTGCATCATTGCGACACCTTCCAGGCTCTTGTGAACAAGGCCATTAATGTAGAGACAGCTCAACTCACCTATGAAGAGTCCCGCAAGCACAATCGTGATTCGGCTTCTACCTCCGGCTCTGGATCTCAGAAGCGCTGGATTTGGGTTCCGAACTCATCACTTCCACCTGGATATGCGAGGCCATCCTATGTGGCGCCTCATCCAACTCAGCCATATGCTCCACCAAAGCCTGTTGGTGGACCGCCTGCCAATGTGGTTCCACGTGCAACCCAAGTGATTTGCTACAAGTGTGGAGAACTAGGCCACATTGTTCGAAATTGCACTCAGACCAATGTTGCTCCACCCCCGTCTGGAAAGTCTGTTAGAGTCAAGCCGACCCATGCCAAGCCAGCCGTCATTGATCGTGGTTGTGTGAACTACGTTTCAGCCGAAGAAGCTCATGAGGATCATGATGTTGTCCTTGGAACGCTCCTTGTAAATTGTCATCCAGCATCAGTTCTGTTTGATACTGGAGCATCACATTCCTTCATCTCGGAAGGCTATGCCCGGTTGCATGACATGTCATTTTGCGATATGCCAACTGCTCTTGAAGTTCAGACTCCAGGTTCTAGATGGCAGACCACCAGAATAAGCCATGGAAATGAAATCCTTGTTGACAGACTTGTATTCCTTGCTTCGCTGATAGCTCTCAAGTCCTCAGATATTAACATCATCTTGGGTATGGATTGGATGATAGCCCACCATGCCAAGATTGATTGCTCCACCAGGTCTGTTCGGCTTACCCACCCATCTGGCAAGATAGTCAATGTTTCAACCCGAGTTGCAAAGCGTCAGCTCTATTCGCTCAATGCCGACCCTCTTCCTGAGCTTGAAGATATTCCGGTAGTCCGAGATTTTCCGGATGTCTTTCCAGAAGAGTTCCCAGGTATTCCACCTGACAGGGATGTAGAGTTTGTGATAGACCTCATCCCAGGAACTGTTCCAATTTCAAGAAGACCATATAAGATGGCACCCTTGGAGCTAGCCGAGCTTAAGAAACAACTTGATGAGTCCTTGCAAAAGGGTTTCATCTGACCTAGTTCTTCTCGTTGGGCTTGTCCCATCCTCTTTGTGAAGAAGAAGGATGGAACAAACCGAATGGTTGTAGATTACCAACCCGTCAATCTGGTCACCATAAAGAATAAGTATCCGCTCCCCAGGATCAATGATTTGTATGATCAACTTGCTGGATCCTCAGTGTTCTCTAAGATGGATTTGATCCTAGGCTACCATCAAATCAAGATCAAGAACGGTGACATACCCAAGACAGCCTTTGTCACTCGTTATGGACAGTATGAGTACATGGTCATGTCTTTTGGTCTGACCAATGCACCAGCAACATTCTCCCGTCTGATGAACTCAATCTTCATGGAGTACCTAGATAAGTTCATCGTGGTATACCTCGATGACATACTGATCTATTCAAAGAATGAAGCAGAGCATGCTGAGCACCTCAGACTTGTACTAGAAAAGCTAAGAGAGCACCGTCTTTATGCCAAGTTCTCCAAGTGTGAATTTTGGTTACCATAAGTGACCTATCTAGGTCATGTGATCTCCGGTAAGGGCATTCCAGTTAACCCAGAAAGAGTTCAGGCCATTCTCGATTGGACTCCCCCTGAAACAGTTAAGCAAGTTAGGAGTTTCCTTGGTTTAGCGAGCTATTGTCGCCGCTTCATTGAGAACTTCTCCAAAGTTGCCAAGCCCCTGACGGAACTCCTCAAGAAAGATAAGAAGTTCGAGTGGACCCCACAATGTGAGCACAGTTTCCAGGAACTGAAAAGACGTCTGACCTCTGCTCCCGTGCTTGTGCCACCGGATTTCACCAAAGACTTTGTCATCTATTGCGATGCTTCAAGACAAGGACCTGGATGTGTTCTTATGCAAGACCGACAAGTAATCGCCTATGCATCTCCACAGTTGCACCCACATGAGGAGAATTATCCAACACATGATTTGGAGCTTGCCGCAGTAGTCTATGCACTCAAGACATGGCGACATTACCTCCTTGGTAATCGTTGCGAGATTTACACCGATCATCAGAGTCTGAAGTATATCTTCACCCAACCAGATCTGAATCTCAGACAAAGACGATGGTTAGAGCTGATTACGGATTACGACCTAGGAATTACTTACACCCCAGGAAAGGCAAATGTTATGGCTGATGCTTTAAGTCGTAAGTCGTACTGCAACAATCTCATGCTGCAACAAGGTCAATCCCTTCTGCATGAGGGATTCTACAAGCTTAACCTTCACATTGTTCCTCGCGGATCCCTTTCTACCTTGGTTGCAAAACCTACTCTGGAGGATCAGATCGTATCCAGCCAGCAGTATGATGCGGGTATTAACCGGATCAAGAACAACATTGTGAAAGGAGTTGCTGGAAATTTCTCCATGGATGATAGAGGTGTAGTGTACTTCGGGAACCGGCTGGTAGTTCCTAAGAAGCAACAACTTCGAGAGTTGATCCTTAAGGAGGCTCATGAATCTCCCCTAACAATTCATCCTGGCAGTACTAAGATGTATCAGGACCTACGCCAAAGGTTCTGGTGGACTAGAATGAAGAGGGAAATCCCTGAGTTCGTTGCTAATTGCGACGTTTGTCGTCGCGTGAAGGCAGAGCATCAGAGACCTGCTGGCACCCTTCAGCCTTTAGCTATTCCTGAATGGAAATGGGATAAAGTTGAAATGGACTTCATTACCGGATTTCCCAAGACCAAGAAAGGAAATGATGCAATCTTCATGATAATTGACCACCTCTCCAAAGTGGCTCATTTCCTTCCTGTCAAAGAGAGTATCATTGATAGTCAGCTGGCTGACTTATATATCTCTCGAATAGTGTCACTGCATGGTGTTCCATTGGAAATTAATTCAGACCGTGGAAGTCTTTTCACCTCTCGATTTTGGGAAAGTTTCCAGAATGCTATGGGAACCCATCTCTCCTTTAGCACTGCTTTTCACCCTCAGTCAAGTGGTCAGGTTGAAAGTGCTCAGAGCTTGTGTCATCTCATTTGGAATGAATTGGGAGAAGTGTCTTCCATTTGCCGAGTTTGCATACAATAATAGCTACCAATCCAGTCTGGGCAAAGCTCCATTCGAAGTTCTTTATGGACGAAGATGTCGAACACCTCTGAACTGGTCAGAAACCGGGGAAAGACAATTCTTTGGACCGTACATGATCCAGGAGGCAGAAGAGCAAGTTCGCGTTATCCACGAGAATCTCAAGATAGCTCAGTCCTGTCAGAAGAGTCAGTATGATCACCATCATAAGGAAGTAACTTATGAGGTGGACGAAAAGGCTTACCTTCGGGTTACTCCTCTGAAGGGTACCCATCGTTTCGGTATCAAGGGCAAATTGGCTCCTCGTTACATTGGACCCTTTTGCATTCTTGCTAAGCGAGGAGAAGTTGCCTACCAATTGGAACTACCCCCGCATCTTTCCAGAGTTCATGATGTCTTCCACGTCTCTCAACTCAGGCGTTGCTTCAAGGATCCTATCCGCGAAGTAGACCACGAAACGCTTGATCTTCAAGATGATCTTTCATATCGGGAATATCCTGTTCGTATTCTCGATCAAGCTGAGTGTGTCACTCGGCGTCGGAACATCAAGTTTCTCAAGGTTCAGTGGTCCCATCATTCTGAGAATGAAGCTAGCTGGGAGCGTGAAGATCGTCTTCGACTTGAGTATCCCGCACTTTTCCCGACGACTCCTGAATCTCGGGATGCGATTCTTTTAAGTGGGGGTGAGTTGTCACATCCCTACTATTAGCATGCATTAGGATACATGTTTGGAGTAGCATCATGTTTAAATTCCCTTTAATCATGAAATGGGGATGATCAAAACCCTAGCACCATTTGAATTCAACTAGGTTCACCCAAGATAATTTTCAATGAATCCAAAGTGGCCTTGTAAAATGTTCATCTTCTCTGGTAAAATGTGGCAACATCAACCAGAGGTGACACATATTTTTACTTGTCATTTTGGTTTATTGGAGTAATGCAATATGTATTTGAATTGGAGTTATAAAATACTATAAATATTTCTATAGCTCCAATAATTCTGGAAATGGTTATGTGTCCCTGGATATTTTACCTCTAAACGCATATTTATTTTCAGAAGCAAAACAATTGATTTAGTATTTTTACTAAATCAGAAACAAACTGCAAAATTAGAAAATGAAACAAAATAGAAAAAGGGGCAGAAATCTTACCTGGGCTTACCTGGCCTGCCCCTGTAGAAGGCCCAGCCCACCAGGGGCGAAGGGGTCTTCTTCCACCCCTCGCCAGTAGGCAGAGGCGTGGCGCGCGCGCGATCCCCCCCGTGGCCACCTCCTGCTTCCGACCGCTGAGGTGCCCCGTGGCCTCCCACGTCGCCTGGGAGCCGTGGACGACTTCCCCTCGTCCATTCTCCCCCTCCTCCGCTCTCTTCCCCTCTGGCCTGTCTCTCTCTCGTATGCGTCCGAGAGCGCCACCGTTAGCGAAGCCCCGGACCCCTCCGAGCCCATCTTCGTGCTCCATCGGTCCGCCGCGTCCTCGCCGTCCTCTCCGTCGAGCTGCAGAAGCCCGGACGCCCTCCATCGCCCCGACGCCGCCGTCTTCGTTCTCGGCACCGACAGACTCCACCAGACGATTCGCCGCCTCCGGCGCCTCCCTGAGCCCGCTGTCCGCGCCGTTGCAACCGCGGTGAGCCCCAGATCCTTTCCCCCTAGCTCCGTCGTGTTTCCCTTCCTCTAACCCCGCTAGCCACCAAAGCCGAGAGGTGCTCGGCGCCGGCCATGGCGTAGCCATGGCCACGGCAGCTGCAGTCCGCGCCCGAGCACGCCACGTGCTCGGCACCTCTCCAGGAGGCCGTAGCCGCCCCTAGCTCCTCCGACCGCAGCTCGTAGCCTTGACCCGGGCGCCATAGCCGTCGTCGCCGGCGATGCTACGGGCCGCCCCATGCCGTTCCACCTGCTGGAATGAATGCGGCTCGCTCCCCGCATCCGATAGCGCCGCCCCGCATGCCAAATGGTGGCCGGAAGCGTGACTCCGGCGAGAAACCACCGCCGGGTTGGTCGCTGCCGGCCAACTCCGGCGGGGCTGACGTAGCCATGCCATTAGCCGCTAACCCCACCTGTTAATTAACCCATTAGAGACTGACAGTGGGCCCCGCCGCTGGTCAAATCCCAGTTAGCGCGGGATTTGACCCGGCTTAGCCACTGGGTCACTGACCAGTGGGTCCCACTGGTCAGGTTTGACCCAGAGCGGTCAGCTGACCAGGCTGACGTCATGCTGACGCATGGCTGATGCAATAAATGCATTTCTGGGTTTAAATAAATTCTAGAAAATGTTAAAAACTTAGAAAATTCATATAAATTAATCTGTAAGTCAAATGAAAATAATTTATATATGAAAATTGATCAGAAAAATCCAATGAATCCATCTGTACCATTTTCATGCATGATAGAGCAACCTAAGTAGGAGAACTTGGACATTTTAGTTCAAATGCAATATGGGTTTTTACATATGAAGTTGAATTTGAACCTTGAGTTCAAACCTACTTCATTTAAATCTGTTGCTAGATGCATTAGCTCAACCTCATAATATTGCCATGTCATATTCATGCATCATAATATTGCATCCGGTGTGTATTGATTTGTCCCCCTTCGATGGTTGTTCTTCGTGTTAGGCACTGTTCCGGAGGATACGGTCGAGTATCCATCTGAGGAGCAGTAACGTGTTGACGTCTTATCAGGCAAGCAACCCCCCTTGACCATCTCCGATACAATCCCACTCTCTCGCTCTTTCTCTCACTTATTGCATTAGGACAAAACGTTTCAACTTTTACATGTTCCGGTAGATGAACCCATTCCTCTGCATGACCTGTCATTGTCACAGTAAATAGCTGAACCAAGCAACCTAGCATACCTGGTAGATGCTTGAGCCATGTTGTGCCTTTAACCTGCTATGCTTGCTATGCTTAGAGTTGTGTCAGGTCTGATTCATCTGGGTGATGGACCGGAGTAAACTGAATGTGTTCTGATGTTGAGAGTTAAGTGGTGAACCTGTTTTGGTAAAGGTAGCGATGAGAGGCCATGTAGGAGTACATGGTGGATTGTCTCATTGGGACCGTCCTTAGGAACTGAGTCCTGTGTATGTTATCCAAGACTAGCTACTACCGCACATTGGGATCCTTAATTGACTCTCTCGACTTATTAATCGCCCTGACCTCTGTCCAGGAGTTGCAACTAGTTTCTGGTGTTTGTAGGTCGTGCTAGTAGTCTACCGAGTGGCACCCCGTACAGCTGGGCTTGGGTCAGACTAGGCACCGTGGCCCGGTGTACCAAGCGTAGTACCATCCGTCGAGGTGGGCTTCGGAACCCTGCACACAGCGTTTGGGGCCATAGAGGAAACTTCGACCGGACTTCCTTGCGGGTTCAGTCTCAAATAGGCGATAAACCTGGACTAGAGTCTTGTGTGGTTAGTCAGGTCGTGGCCGACTCCCTCACTAGGCTTCCACTTGAAGGTTGCCGAGGTGCCTTTTACGTGCACATGGCGGTAAGTGGCGGGGGCGTGTGTGACGAAGTACACCCCTGCAGGGTAATAATCTATTCGAATAGCCGCGTCCGCGGATATGGACTACTTGGAGACTTATATGGTTCATAGACAACTGTAATGGATACTCATAAAAGCCTCAAGACAAGTGTGAGTACCGTGGATGGCACTCTCGTAGGAAAATGGTAGCGGATCCATGGTGGTGTATTGTTGTGGTGTTAGTGGACTCGTGTACGTTTCCCAAAACTTATTCAAAGTACTGATAGTCGTAGTACAGGATAGCCACTGAGTCAAAGCTGGCCTGCTGCAATGAACCCCACAACCCCCTTTGTTGATACCGATGCATATGTAGTTAGTTCTGATGTAAGTCTTGCTGAGTACCTCCATACTCACCGTTGCTTAATTAATGTTTTTGCAAAGGAGACTCCAGTCTTGTTAGTGGTTTCTACGATAAGATCGATGCCGACCAAATAGCTTGGGAATCCCAGCCAGAGGTCTGGTTCCTATGGAGGGTCTTGTAGATAGACAGGCTTCCTCAGCCTTCTTCTTTTCTAGATGTCTGTACCCAGACATGTTAAGCTTCCGCTTGTTGCTTGTATGACTTGTGTGTTGGGTCATGTGACCCCTGCTTGTAATATCACACTATGTTGGCTCTTATGAGCCTTCTAAATGAATGTTGTGTTGTTGTATGGTTATGTTGTGATGCCATAGTTGTATCTATGCATATCGGGCATGTCGTGCGTATGTGTGACGTGCAACGGTATGTATGGGATTCGACACCTAGTTGTGTGCCTTTAGTAGTACTCTTTACAGGGAACTGCCTCTTTGTGCTTCCACTGAGCCTTGGTAGCTTGCTACTACTCCGGACACATCGATTGACCGGTGTGTATCCTTCTTTGCTGATGTGTCTGTCCCCTCAGGGAAATGTCTCGCAGTGTAATGGAGTCCCTGTAGCCTGCTACGACTCGTCTACGTGCAGTGATGACATTTATGTCCCACGGCGTAATGGAGTCCTTGTAGCTTGCTATGACTCATCTACACACGCTAGAGGCCGACACCTGCATTGTTGGGTTACGTATGCCTGTCCCTGTACAGATGTGCCACTTGGGTTCTATACTAGTCATGTCGACCCGGGTTCTTTGACATTTGAATGCTAGCGACATATTCACATACGTGAGCCAAAAGGCGCAAACTGTCCCGGCCAGGGTAAGGTGGCAGCCGTGGAGTTAACCGTGCGTGAGGCCGCAATGTGATGTGATGTGTTTCATGCTAGATTCTTATGGCTTAGGATCAGGGTCCCGACAGACACATCAATCAGAGACCCTTCGACGAAACTGTGTGCGATGACCAAATCGCAAAATGGTATAGTTATAGCTCCGTCGCTAATAACGTGAATTGTGTGCGATGACGGATCCATCAAATACGATCTAAAAATAGTTGCGTGTGCGATGTGTGGCAAACAGTTGGCCCAGATAAACGGTTTGGGATTGGACACTATAACGCAAACGGTTAGAAAAATACAAGTGTGCGCGATGTACGACATATAGTTCATCCTGATAAACTATTTGCTCTGATCCAGCATAACACAAACGATTGTCCATATGATTACGTGTGGGATAGATGGCATATAGGTCACTCGGATGAACTGTTTGCGATGAGATAAAATAACATAAACGGTTACATAGATCAAGATGTGTGTGATAGACAGCATACAGGCCACTGGGATGAATTGTGTGCGATAAGCAAAAATAACACAAATGGTTGCTCAGATCAAGATGTGTGTGATGTATAGCATACACAGGCCACTCATATGTGTTGTGGGCAAATGGTTCCGGATAAAGAACTGTCAGGGACTAATGAAATCATCACCGACGGATTTGGTTGTTTATTCCGTATGCGATGTGATTTGCTCAATCTGCCCACAAACATCTATGCTCTGTTTAGAAGAATATGATTGCATAACCAAATTAAACATCCAAATACACACATAACATTGGCTCACACCTCAATAAACTATTACATGCATAATAAACTTATCCCTCTAAAACTACAAATATTTCGACATAGAGGGAGTATGAGAAATGATCATCAAATCATCTACTTCCTGTGACACTTGCCGCCACCGCTCTGCTTGTGGCTCGATCCCTCATCGTCTTTAGGTAGGACGGACTTCCTCATGTCAACGATCCACCTGAACATCTCATAGCATGTGTACGCTTCCTTGGCCGCGGTCTAGAGGTGATATTCATCCAGTTTCTTCACACAGGCCCCGTGCCAGACATGCTTGTTCTTGTCGCACTCAGCCTTCATGTCTCTGTAGTAGGGGTCGATGATAGCCTCGGCCAGGTCAACATGGGAGTCCA
This sequence comes from Elymus sibiricus, assembly GCA_039707655.1. Lineage (NCBI taxonomy): Eukaryota > Viridiplantae > Streptophyta > Magnoliopsida > Poales > Poaceae > Elymus > Elymus sibiricus. The sequence continues at coordinate 392,699,889 of CM077665.1, read as the reverse complement.
TGTTCTTCTTGCTGCCCCAGACCTTGTAGTGGCCTCGGATGTCGACAAGCTTCTGGCAGGCCAAGCCCGAAGTCTTGAGCACCTTTGGATCGTTGGTGGTGTCTACCATAGCGAACCTATTGTTGGGGCTATTGACAAAACTGGTGAAACGCTCGCAAGGCACTATGGCTAGGCAGTAGTGGTAGAGGAGGACGTCATGGCGCACAAACAACTGGGTGATGGCAACCTTTTGATCATGCCCGGCACGACCGCTGGTGTAAGCGAGGTCGAAGCCGACCACTTTTTACTTGTCATCCGCATCAAGCAGCCACTCCATAGTGTCGATGGAGTCCTCCACCATGCCCGGGTCGTTGGTGTACACCACCGTGATGTTTGTCTTCCTCATGTGGGTCTTCACATGATGCACGCCGAACTCCATTGGAGCGCCGCTGGACATCCTCTCCGTATGCGTCATCGAGGGTGTGCTTATTGTGTTGTGGGGCGCGATCGAAAGCATGAAGAGACTATGGTTAATGGTCGTGGGTATAAATGGGGGCTGGTCGTCCTGGAAAACGGGCATGTCCGGATGGCAGTTTTTGCAGCGCGTGATTCAGTCGTGGAGCACGTAACTGCATGGGGCGACGCGCGTGGCATAACCGCATGCATATGGAGCCCCGAACGTGATAGTGTGCTGGCCCCAACCGTTGCCAGAGCGTGCGCGGAGGGGCGCGAGAGCAGAGCACATGGAGGGATGCGAGAGCAGAGCACACGATGGGACGCGAGGTTGAACTAGATCACTTTGTACTTGTCCTCGTCAAGTAATAGGTCCATAACGTTGGAGTTCTCCACCCAGATCGGATGTTTGTGTACACCACCGAGAGCCCCGTGAATCTTCTGTGCGTGGCCACTACGGCATGCATGGTGAACTGGCGCTCGTTGTCGGCAGCCACTGGGAGCGGCATTGGATCCGCGCAGGATACCCTCGGTCCTGGTTCTGCTTCTTAAGGTCCGGATATTAATTGTCAATTGCATATTAATGTCTAGATATTAATCGTCCATTGCATACTAAGGAAAAGATAGTACTACCAAAATACGAGTCTCCCTCATAAGATGCCATTTGCATGGTTGTATCACAAATGACAGAAATAGTACAAAGGTTCAAATTCCAGCATTACAAGGCTCAAATTCAACGATTACAAGGTTCAAACCGATAATAGAAATGAAATTCAGCTTATGCAGAAACTTTGTCATGCAGCTCTTGACGCCCGCGCTGATCAGCTGAACATGAACATATATGACAGGTTCATATTGATATTACTACTAGTTTGGCAACTTCAATATTTCTGCAAAGGGATCCACCACTGACATGTCATTTATGGGCTTGACATAAGGACTTCTGAATAGTCTGTCAACAGAAGTTACAAAACAAAATTGAGCTTCTGCAGAGCCTTTTCCATTCTGTCCTAGTCGCTAGAGCTGATTAGCAAATCATTCTTTTTTGCGCAATAAATGTAGGGAAAATCTCATTATCTTTAGCACACTTGCTCTCACAACAAAGAACGTGGCGAATATAATCTCTGGTAAGGTCCCTCGGTAGGAGTTCAAAGTAATTTCTGAGAGATGGAGATCAAGGCATTCGATGGGATTGTTATACTGAATCACATTATCCACTACCGGGCCTAACCGTATCTGCAAAAGAAGAGAATGTATTAGTGCTTGGACACACAAGGGACCTCTTATGATTTGCAGGGTTTCAAAAATTGAACTCCCTTATGGTTAAAATTTAACATGAAAGAGCATCACCTCGATATGTAGCTTCTCCAGGCACGGAAAGCATCTCAGCAATCTGACAACTTGGTCCAGGTCGGGGCTGATAGATTCTACTGCAAAGACCTTCACTGTGCGCAGATACGGGGTTGAGCTTGTCGATATAATTTTCTAGATGACACACGAACATACTTCTTGAATAGAGAAAAATGTTAATTCAAGAATGAGAAGAGGGCGACTGTTGTACCTGGACGGTTATGGATCCAAAAACAAGTTCAGATAAGTTGACGGGCGAGTAGCCAAACACTGTCAATTTTGGCGCATGAATGACCCAGATTCTTGTTGGACCTTGTTGATCAACAACAAGTAATCTCTCAAGTAAAGGCACGTCCTCAATGACCATTTGGTGATTCACCTTGTGCGATCTCCTCATGCAGCACCAGCAATACACACAAATTGTCCGGAGACTCACGGAGGTGATTTTGAGGCAAACTCAACCCATTGATCGCCTGAAGATGAAGGTACTCGAGTGCAGTACAGACGCGGAGCAGGCGCTCCATGTCGTCATTGGGGATGCAGACGGCGACAAGCTCAAGGTGCTTTAGTCGAGGTAGCAAAAGAGCGGGATTGCTGTTAATCTAGGGGAAATGGCAGTTCATGAACCTGGTGATGCGCAACGTTGGTGCGAAGCACAACACAGAGGGTGGCAGCGGACGCATATGTCCATCATTAAAAGTGAGCTCCTCGAGATGATCTAGGGTGGTCGATAAGAACCACTCGTCAATCTTGGCTCGGTCCTTGCCATTGGAATGGAACTTGCCCATAGTAAGGCCTTTGATTGGGCCACAGTGCGTGCCGAGGATCTGGGACAATGCATCCAAGCGTTTGCAATAGCTAGTGCAGAGCATGTGCTCGCTGATGAGGCCGAGAGGGGCGCAGCGCCATAGGGGGCACCACCGCTGGGAGAGGATGGTTGTGCGCACGCCATCTTCGATAGGGAGGAGGAAGATGATGACTCTCAACATATCGTCGGGGAGGCTGCTGATGAAGTCTAGGCCTATCGGAGGCACTTGTGTTTCTGGCTCAGCCCGCCTCCGCTTGTTGGCAACCTCGTCCTCCACCTCCGGAGAATGGCCGGCGGCAGCTCTTTCTGTCAAGAGGAGAGCAGTGGGAGGATAGTGATTATGTAGCTAGATCAGGGCAGAAGAATAGTGCATTGGTAATTACAAGTTACTAGGTAGGAACAGTTTTAACAGATTTAGAAAATGAAATTCCAATTGGTTGCTGAAATACTACACAGTTACTTTGATATTGCTACGCAAGTCAACATGCAGATACTAGAAAGAACACTTGTCCAACAAAGTATGGACAGATGATGTCGTCGGGGAAGTTAGCATTTATCGTATGGTCAGGCTCTTTTAGGTGCAGCGTAATTTTAGTGCCAGCTTTCAGTACATAAAACTTAGAAATTTCTGCCCAAAGGCCTTCTTCAAAATAGGAGTGACAACCTTCATCAAGTTTTACATAAACAACGATTGTAAATCCATGGTTTGTGCTCAATATGACATCCCTGGAGTCTTCAGTTATGCAAAGGCCAAGGTTTAGCGCTACAGTTGTCGTTGCAAAGCAAGGGATGTACTGCAGGAATTGATAAGATTGTTAAAGAACAGGGTACCATGATAGTATGGGAGTAGTAGTTAAAAGAACATCACATCAGTTGATATGAAAGGACAAAAAATTACAAGTAAACAGATAATGTAACCATGATGTCGTGCAAATATATATGAGAGTAAACGAAAGAACAATACAACATTAATTTGCCTAATATAGAAGGAGAAGAATAATAATAAGAAGAAATCACATTTGACGTAAATGCTGCATGTGGCACCTTTTATCCAAATGTAGCAATATATAGTATAGGTTCAGAAAAAGTATAGGCCATGCATGTCAACCCAGGTAGTGTGAGATTGAACATACCGTGCGCTTCGTGAAGTCGTCTGGTATAGTGAGATGGAACTCTGATACTTGTGATCTGCATTGGGTTTTCCATCAAGAGGAACGGGTAATTGCAGTACAAAGTGGGTAAGTGTTTCCCTCGGTTATGAAACCAAGGTTTATCGAACCAATAGGAATATCAATCCTCAACCGTGTTCAGCGGCTGCACACAAATGAACAAACGACTTGCACCCAACGCGGGCAAGAGGGTTGTCAATCCCCTTGATCTCGTTATTTGCAAGCAAATGCGTTGTGTAGATAATTGTTGATAAATGAAAAATAAATAAAAAGTAAATAAAGGCAGCAAGGAAATAATAGAGTTTGTAAATATATAAGTGAATAGACCCGTGGGAAATAGTGTTCCCTAGCGGCATCTCTCATGTAGGCAGCATACGGTGGGTAAACAAATTACTGTTGGGCAATTGATAGAAAAGCGGATAGTTATGCGATTTTCACGGCAATGATCATGTTTATATAGGCATCACGTCCATAAGCAAATAGGCCAACTCCTGCCCGCACCTATTACTATTACTCCACTCATCGACCGCTATCCAGCATGCATCTAGAGTATTAAGTAAAACAGAGTAATGCTTGGAGAACGATGACATGATGTAGACAAAGTAAACTCAATCAATATGAATGAACCCCATCATTTTATCCTTAGTAGCAACAACACAAAGACGCATCTTGTCCCCTACTTTGTCACTGGGATATAGAAACTCGCCAGGTTGAACCTACCACAACGCACCACTCCCACCAATGAAATATCAATTTACTTGGCCAAAGCACATCAATAGATCAGAGAGCATTACGAAGCTATAATGATCATGCACTTAAGAGATAATATAATTCAGAGGCATCTCAAATACTTTTCATGAATAATATGAACATAAACCCACAATTCATCGGATCCCAACAAACACACCGCACAATAGGATTACATCGGATAGATCAAAGCGAAGATGTGATGATCATTGTATTGAACATCATAAGAGAGAGAGATTGCCATCTAGGTACTAGCTATGGACCCGTAGGCCTATGGTGAACTACTCACACATCATCATGAGGACGGCAAGGTTGATGAAGAGGCCGTCCATGATCGATTCCCCCTCCGGCAGGGTGCCGGAACGGAGCTCCAGATGGCCTCGCGACAGAACAGAGACTTGCGGCGGCGGAAAAAGGGTTTCGGGACTGCCTTCAGGGTTTTCACGATATTAGAGAATTTCTAGGCCGAAGAGGGACGTCGGGAGAGCCACGAGGGGGCCACCACATATCAGGGCACGCCCTGATGTGTGGTGGGGCCCTCGTGTGCCTCCTGACCTCCTTCTGAAGCTTCTCGGTCTTCTTTTAGTCCAGAAAAAATCATCAAAAAGTTATGTGGCAATTGGACTTCATTTGGAACTGTAAAGCTGAAAAGGTAAAATCATGCAAAAATCAGCAACTAGAACTGGGCACTGGGTCAATAGGTTAGTGCTCAAAAATATTATAAATTGGTAAAAACTGACCCAAAAAGTATCCTAGAATGATAATATATCAGCATGGAACAATCAAAATTATAGATACGTTGGAGATGTATCAAACTCCTCGGTTTTTTGGCCGAGGCCGCATAGCCCTGATGTGTCCTTGCACTGTACACTCTATGAATGAAAACCCTCAAATCAGCTAGAAGAAACATGAATCCACGGTGATTCTGGGCGAGTGATTAAAAGGGGCCGATGGACTGGGATAAGAGATGAGCGGAAATATTTCTGTAGATTAGTTACCTGGTTCTTCATGGGGCGAAAACCACTACCGAATATTCCCCAATCGGGCGAGCTGGGTCGACAGCGAGCAGCGTTAAGAAAGTTAGTGCCGATAGGCCACGGCAAGCGGCAATGGCGAAATGCGGTGGCGTTTGGCGGCAGCCGACGGCGGCGACATGCGTAGAGCTAAGTGGTTGTCGCGAGGATAGGTGGTGACATGCATGGAGAGTCCCGGAGTAGTGTTAGTGTAGGTGCTACTGGGGAGGGGGAGGGGAGGGGGGAGGGGAGCGGGCGAGGGTTTTGTGACGTGTTGGTGCTCAGGGTTTTCTGTCCTAGAATAATGTGCGTCGGAGGAAACGGTTTATTAGATCCAACCGCGTGTGATAGATCCTATATAAATATTACTCTCAAGTAAACTAGCACTCCGGTGTGATGGAGATACGGACAACCATTCGATATGTGTACATCCCGTGGTTCAGACGTGCGATCCGTGGGGATGCGTTCTGTCCAATCAGAACACAAATGGCGCGGCACAATGAAAGTCGTCGCACAGTTTCAATCTCGGAAGAAAACATAATACACAAGCATAGATATAATACACACAAACTAGATAGATTCAATCCAACATCTCATCTTCATGCTTGATCGTTAAGATTCTCCAGGAACTGGGCGTACGTGGTGTGCGCTATCCTGTGAGAATACTTCTGCTTGAAGGAGCCAACGGCTCGTCCTCTTGCATGCGCCAGAACACTGGAATACGTGTTGTTAATCTTATGGTTGCTGAATGGGATCCATAGCCCCCATTCTTCCTGACACGCCTGTTATACTTTCCGATACGGTTTATATGAATTTACAGTGATGCCGTTCGGACTGACAAATGCCCCTGCATATTTCGTACATCTCATGAATAAGGTGTTTATGAAATATATGGACAAATTTGTTGTGGTGTTCATTGATGACATTTTGGTATATTCCAAGACACCAGAAGAACACGCTGAACATCTCAGAATCGTACTGGGAGAATTAAGAAAACATAAATTGTACGCCAAATTCAGCAAATGTGAATTCTGGTTAAAACAAGTTGGTTTTCTAGGCCACGTACTAACCCAAGAAGGTGTCGCCGTGGACCCAGAAAAAGTCAAAGCTGTACTTGAGTGGAAACAACCAACCAACGTAACAGATGTTCGAAGTTTTCTGGGAATGGCTGGATATTATAGAAGATTTATTGGGGGATTTTCCACCATAGCAAAACCTATGACCCAACTACTCAAGAAGGATAAGAAGTTTGAATGGACTGATGCCTGCGAGAAAAGTTTTCAAGAGTTAAAGAAGAAATTAACAAAAGCACCAGTTTTGGTCATACCAGACATACACAAAAAATTTGAAGTATATTGCGACGCGTCCAGGAAAGGTCTTGGAAGTGTACTAATGCAAGAAGGTAAAGTAGTCGCTTATGCTTCAAGACAGCTCCGACGACATGAAGAAAATTATCCTACCCATGACTTGGAATTGGCAGCAGTTATACATGCACTCAAGGAGTGGCGTCATTTTCTGCTTGGAAATCGTTGTGAAATATATACGGACCATAAAAGTCTCAAATATATTTTCACACAGCCGGAACTCAATTTGCGACAACGACGCTGGTTGGAATTAGTGAAGGACTATGATGTTGGTATTCACTACCATCCAGGCAAGGCGAATGTCGTAGCAGATGCTCTCAGCCGAAACCCAAGCTCAAGCAACGGCAGTCTGCAAAATTTGAGACCTGAATTTCAGCGGGAGTTTGCCAAGCTCAACATGATTCTAGTCACCGAAGGTACTGTGGCAAATTTAGAAATTCACCCCACCTTGATGGAGCAAATCAAAGAAGCTCAGCATGGACATCCTAGCATCGAAGGCATAAAAAGAAAAGTAAGTATGGGCAAGGCCTCAAAATTTGTCGTGGATGACAAGGGAATATTATGGTACGGAGACAGGCTATGTATACCAAATATATAGGACCTCAAGCAACAAATTTTAACCGAAGCTCACACCGCTCCATATTCAATCCACCCAGGAGGAACCAAAATGTACAAAGACATACAGGAAAAAATTTGGTGGCACGGTATGAAAAGGGATATAGCCACGTTCATTCCATGTTGTGATTCATGCCAACGCATTAAAGCCGAGCACCAAAAACCAGCAGGTTTATTACAGCCAAACAGGATACCTGAATGGAAGTGGGACGAGATTGGAATGGATTTTATTGTCGGGCTACCCCGGTCACGACACGGAAATGATGCCATATGGGTCATCACCGACAGGTTAACCAAAGTGGCACATTTTATTCCAGTGAAAACAACCCACACCACACAGAAGCTTGCCAGACTTTATCTCAACCGTATTGTCCGTTTACATGGAGTTCCAAAGACTATAATATCCGACAGAGGCACTCAATTCGTCTCCAGATTTTGGGATCATTTACAACAAGCTCTGGGAACTCAACTAGTATTCAGTACAGCATACCACCCCCAGACTGGAGGACAGACTGAACGTGTGAACCAAATTCTAGAAGACATGCTAAGAGCATGTGTTCTCACCTATGGAACCAGTTGGGAAGAAAGCTTGCCATACGCCGAATTCGCGTACAACAACAGTTACCAAGCCAGTCTACAAATGGCACCTTTTGAAGCCATGTACGGGCGAAGATGCCGTACCCCATTAAATTGGTCAGAAACAGGAGATAGCCGTATCTTCGGTCCAGACATGCTCAAGGAGGCCGAGGAAAAAGTTAAACAAATCAGGGATCGACTCAAGACAGCCCAAAGTCGACAAAAGAGTTATTATGATCAAAAACATCGTGAAATCAGTTTCGAACCCGGTGATTACGTATACCTACGAGTATCCCCGATGAGGGGATCGCAAAGATTCAAAGTTAAAGGAAAGCTGGCACCACGATTTATTGGACCCTTCTGTATAATTGCACGAAGAGGCACAATAGCCTACCAGCTAGACCTACCCGAAGAACTGTCAGACGTCCATGACGTATTTCACATCTCACAATTAAGGAAATGTGTGAGCAATCCAGCGAAGCGTGTATCTCATGAGAGTATTGACGTTCAACCAGATCTCACATACCGGGAACGTCCAATAAAAATATTGGAAGAGTCTGAAAGAAGGACCCGTCAGAATACAATCAAATTTTTCAAGGTTCAATGGAGCAATCACACTAAGGATGAAGCAACATGGGAAAGAGAGGACTTTCTTCGGACAGAGCATCCACACCTATTTGAGGATCAGCTGAAATCTCGGGGACGAGTTTTTTCCTAAGGGGGTAGGTGTTGTAACACCCCAAAAAGTTTATTCTGGTTTTTATCAACTTCTTTAATAAGTATTGAGGAGGTTATTTGAATTTTTCTAAAAAGATCTTCCTCTCAAGTCTTTTGGTGACAAACCTCTTATAAAACTTTTTCTATCTTGAATTCTGGTCTTGAGGGTTTTTCCAACATGTGTTGATTCAACACAAAGACCCTCTGGATGTTTTGTCATTTTCCTCACTAAAAGAATTTATTTGAAATTGGGTTTATTCCTTCTCATTCAAGAATGCCCTATTCAAACCTCTTACCATGACTTGCATTACAAGTTTTTCTTCCCAAACTCTCCTACCTACCTTGAAGTCAAGTCTTGCATCTTATACCAGCAAGTTTTAACCTATTTCAGATTTTTATCCTAATTGTTTTTCCTCAAAATAATTTTCTGTCATTTATTTGGACCTTTGTGATTTACAAAGGAACTGCCAGATTCCTTTGAGTATTGGTTCCAAATAAATTCCTCTGGCTAGTCCTTAGTACCCTCAACCAAGATCCATCAAGAACTTCTGGTCCTCAATTCAAGTATTTCAAAATTTGACCCCTGCAAATTTGAACCTGATTGGATATTTTTGATGCAAACCACTCTTCCACCTTTCTAAAAATTCTGAGAAAAATCAGGTAGACTCTGGATGCATCAAGAGACCACCCCTCCAAGTCTCAGCTCCAGGAAAATTTTCCACGTGGGTCAAAACATTTCATCGAACAGGTGGCCGGCACTGTTGCTATCAGGTTCAGAGAGTTCAGTGTCGATTTCTTCAGAGTCAGTACTCTGTTCGTCAGTGCCAGCGTCAATCTCACCAGTAGCCGCTGTGGCGTCTTGCTCCCATGTTCCTCCTTCTTATCCAGAGCCGCATGGACGGTTGGCGTCTTCCCCTGGTCGCCGGTGAGCTGGCAAGGGCTCAGCATCCCCGTGAGCAACGGCAGCAATGGCCGCTGCGGGCGCCAGAGAGCTCAGCAAGGAGCGACGCCGTTCAGCACCGCCCGCACCACCCCGAGCCTCCGCGTGGCCATCTTCTTCGCTGAGCGCACCATAGAACCGTCGCCGTGGCCTGGGATGCACAGAGCGCGCCCTCTGCCGCCGACGTGCCCGTGAGCTCCGTTCCGTCGAGCTGTGGAGTGTCGCCCAAGTTAGCCCCAACTTAAGACAAAAATAGAGTCGGCAACCAATCCGAAGCTGCCCCGTTGCTTTTTCCCTCCGTCCGATCTCCACCTCGCCGTAATCGCTCGCCGGAGTTATCCCGTTCTCGGCAACCGACTCGGGACGGCTATAAATAGAGGCCCCGATGCTCTCCATCGACTCAGAGCCTCTCCTCCTTCCCCCAGAACCTCGCCCCGATCATCAGAAGGCCTCGGGAGGGTCTTCTTCCCCAGCTCCGGCCGCATCAACCCGCTTCGGTAGCCAGAAAAATTCTCTCCGTTCAAAGCTTCTCCCCAGCTCATCTTTGGTCAGCAACCTTCTGGTCCACCACCTTGTCTAACCCAAGCGTCAATTTGGTGTTGGCAGCCTCCTCCGGTGAGATCCATCATCGCCCGAAGCTGCCATCCGCCGGAGAGGAAGGGGCCATCAACGTGGCGCTCTCCGACGCCTCCTTCCACCACCCACCGACGCGGAAGGACCTCCTGAGCACGCCGGTACTCCCTCCCTCCCTGTCTCGCAGTGGTTCGTCGCCGGCGAACACCGCAAGTCTCTGGCGCCAGCGAGCTTTGTTTCTCTTTTTAAACCCGACGAGTGGGACCCCCTCGTCAGCCTCTCTTTCTATTCCCGAACCGTTTTCTGAGATAGCGCCTTCGGGCAAAGTTCGTTTCCTCTGCAGGCTGGCGTATTTTGGACCGAATTGTTTTCTGTTTTAACAAACTACCCCCTGGATAGTTTCTGTTTCATCACAGACTAGTCCCTGGGTTTGATTCCTTTATAACTTTTAAACTAAAGATGATTTTGAGTTGATTATTTTTCTGTCATATTTATTTTTCTGTCTAGTTTTTTGTCATATTTATTTGAAAAATATTTGCAACAACTTTTTATACGCGCACGGTATTTACGTTAGTATTCGTATATGTGTATATCGTAGATACCGAAGAAGGAGACGGTGCCGTCAACTTCGCCGAGTTAGACTCCGACTACTCCGAACCAGGCAAGCATGTTTGAACCTTTGATATGACGAGTGTGTTTCATGTTTGCTTGCATGATGTTTTGCATGACATGTTTATGTAAGCATTTGGAGAATGTTACATTTCATATATGATGGGTTGCAAGTGAGCCAGAAAACTTGATGAGATATGAGACAACCTAGTCATGTGGTGGCATGATAGGTTGTACGCCGGTATTGTTGGAGCATGCCGGTATTAACAAAGGAACTGTTTAACTCCAGTGGTGACATAGATCGAGTCTTGTCCCCGTTCACCTTCTTTTCGTGCTGCCACATGTTTTCTGCAAAGAATACGGTTTAGTAAGTTGCAAACCTCTTTCCATGTACACACCAAATAGAGGGGCCGTGATGAAGGTACCATGGCCCTGGATTAAAGCCAGTCATCTGGTCAGGGGGCATGGGTGTTTCCGGTTGGACCGAGAGGGGGGCACCCCTTAGAGCGCGCGATATAAATTTGATCCCATGCTATTCGAGGTAGTGGCCTCCCCATCTTAAAGTTTTTCTTGAACGTTGCCTAGGGTGATTCCTGGCATCGGGATGTAAAACGGGTGTGTACTGGTCAGATGTGTTTTCTTCTAAAATACCGTAGACGGAACTAGTCCTTTGTGACTACTGAAATCCGTTGGCTGTGGGTAAAGAGTACAACCTCTGCAGAGTCAAAACTATTCGAGTAGCCGTGTCCACGGTCAAGGACGTTGGTTGACAGGTCAAGTGTCGGTCTCAGTGTCAGTCTCTGGAGAACTAATATGTTAAACAACAGAAGTAAATTTGGCTGAATGTTATTCCTGTGGATGGACTAACCTGTTTATTATTGTGATATGCCGGGTATTCCTTGGGATGGTGTTACCTCCTGGATTACTCGTATTTTGAATGTTACTGATATAAGCCCTTTATGTGGCGCCGCTTCAGACGCCCGACTGTGGCACTGCTGTATTTACTTTTCAATATAAGCCCTTTATGTGATGTCGCTTAGACGTCCGACTGTGGCATGCTTGTCATTTACTTTTGATATAAGCCCTTTATGTGATGTCGCTCAGACGTCCGACTGTGGCATGCTTGTCATTTACTTTTGATATAAGCCCTTTATGTGATGTCGCTCAGACGTCCGACTGTGGCATGCTTGTCATTTACTTTTCGATATAAGCCCTTTATGTGATGTCGCTCAGACGTCCGATTGTGGCATGCTTGTCATTTACTTTTGATATAAGCCCTTTATGTGATGTCGCTCAGACGTCCGACTGTGGCATTCCTGTTATTTAAATTTTGACATAAGCCCTTTATGTGGTGTCGCTCCGACGCCCGACTGAGGCATGTCTTTTATTTCTTACCTTTCGAGGCGTCGCTTCAGACACCCGATCGGTCTTCTTCTATTTTTATGGGGATTTCGGGAGGACTACCGCCCGACTTCCTTTCCTTACTCTTGCTGTGCAAATTTAAATGCCTGTGTGTGTATTACTAATCCTGCTCATGTGCATCATGTTTGCATTTGTTATATCTTATGTCCAAACTGTTTGCGAGTACATTCAAAGTACTCACTGGCTTGTCCCTGGCTATTGTTTTGGCCAGATGTGGACGAAGGCGATCTTATGGATGAAGAGTACGATAGCGAGTCCGACGCCTAGAGGAGTCCCAGTCAGTCTCTTGCGATCCTGGAGTTTGCCACTTGTATTATATACGCTTCCGCCACCCAAATAAAATCATCGAGCCTCACTCCGACGCTTGATGAGCTGTAAGATATGAGAGTTATGTCACCCACTCCACTGTGACATACCCACCACTCTTTTTATTTTTACGAGTCAATAGTTATGCCACCACATCCATTGTGACATATCCTCCATTATGTGTAATATTGGCGTGCTTGTAATAAATTGTTGAGCAGCCTCCGCTCAACCCTGTATAATATTAAGTACTACTGGATTTCTGTATCAAGGATTTGTCTACCAGTAAGAAGGATTTTCTGTACTGGCCGGACTATTAGGGCGGTTTTTCAATAAATGTTTTGTTGGAAAACCGGCCTTGACAACCTTGGTACCAGAGCCAGGCTGACTGTAGGTAGCCACTAGGTGCGATCGCTAATCGGTTATTAGCGTAATTTATTTTTAGCATTATGCAAATTGTAGCAATTTTTCTGTTAGTCATCATAAATTTATGATTTGACTATCTGGAATTTTTGCCTACTTTTGTAGATGGCTGGCGGCGACTGTGAGTCACAGGTGTTCGCCAATGTGCCCGAGGGGTTTATCAAGCTCCTCGTCTCCATCGCCAAAATCGCGATCGGGCCATCGACTCGTCCGGAGTTCACACTCTACCAGCACAAGCTCAGCGACAACGTGTCTATGCACCAAGCCGCGGTGCAGTTTAAGGGAGGGCGTAATGAAACACGCCACTTCCGATTTGTTGGGAGGGCTATGCCTACGGAGCGGCATGCTATGCAGATGGCTGCCCGTGAGGCAATTGCACGTCTCCGGGATGCTCTTCCTTCGATGAAGGCTCGTCGCTACCGCTACCTCCCATGCCACGTGCCGTACACATGTCACTATGCATTTGCTTGCACTAGGGGCGAGCGAGATGAAGCCATTGAGATGCTTGTTGAGTATCTCAAGGCTCTAGAGGCAGCTTTTGATAACCTCGTGGACGACTATGTGGCTGCTCGTATGGACTCAGTTCAGGGCTGTGTCGCCAACAGGAGGGAGCTACTCCATACAGCACCACCACTGTCGTACGTCTCGTCTGCAGCATCGTATACCCCGTCCATCTTGGCCACTGCACGCCGCCTGCCTACCACTGAGGAGTTTGACCAAGTCATTGCTCCTACTCCAGTTAGTGTTGCACCTCCTGCCGCACCCGTTCCAGCTCCACAGCCCAGCACTCCGCGCCTAGAGCCTATTAAGGAGGAGGAGGTTGAGTCCCCTGCACCTCTGAGACTCACCCTCGGCAGGCCGAGGGAAGTTTTTACCATCTCCGACTGAGTGCGCCGAGCAGCAGTGTGATGTACCAGCTTGTATGATATGTTTATATGTATATAGGCTTGGAGAGAAGTAGACTGTTTGCGCATCATGTAGGAACTTGGAGAAGTGCACTAGCCTAAATAACATGTCAGGAATGTGTACGCGCATCCTGAGTGATGTACTGTATAATTATGGCTTGCTTGTAAGATATGTACTGAGCGGTCCTTCTCCATGCGCAATCAAATATTTTCTTGAAAAATCTTGGAGTATTTAATTTTCTGCCTTTGCAAAAATTATTTATTTTTTTGCCACACAGATTTTCTCATGTGTTCTGCAAAAAAATACCCCAGAGTGGAAAATGCCTCGTCCCTGGACCCGTTCCATGCCAAGTCCGCCAGAAGAAAATTATGGTACACAGACAGGTAACAATTTCTCACAGGGACAGTCAAGTCAGCAAGACAGTGAAGCAGCATTTTCTCAAGTATGCCGTCTTTATGAGCAAAGCCAGCAGCAGCATCAAGAAATGATGAATCGTATTATCAATATGGGAAATCACCGCGAACCATACCCGCAGCATTCCAAATTGTCTGAACTACAAAAGACACGTCCCCCAACTTTTTCTCACACTGATAAACCTCTTGAGGCCGATGATTGGCTTCGAGACATTGAGAGGAAATTAATTATTGCTCAATGTTCGGACCGTGAGAAGGTACTTTATGCACCTCACTACCTTACTGGAGCAGCTGCATCATGGTGGGAAAATTTCCTACACATGCACCCCAATGAAAACAACATCACCTGGGAGGAATTTAAGGAAAACTTTCGTGGGGCGCACATTCCCAGAAGTGTTATGAAGATCAAGAAAAGGGAATTTGATGACCTCAAGTAGAGAAGCATGACAGTGACTGAGTACAATAGTCAGTTTACTCAACTGTCTCGCTATGCAAATGAAGAGCGCATGACTGAGGATAAAAAGATGGAAAAATTTCTGGATGGCCTGGCACCAGCACTAAAATGCCAACTGGTCGTTCACACCTTCCCAGATTTCAAGACACTTGTGGACAAGGCCATTACACTGGAAAATGAGCGTCGCAGCTTGGATGATTTTTGCAAGCGCAAAAGGGACAAGACTACTCATTCTCGCAACATCAAGAACAAGAATGATCTCCAGAAAAATGGGGCGAGCAAATCTTCAACCAATGTTCCTCGCCCAAATAAAAATTTCCATGCAAGGGACAAGGAATTTATGTATCGCCCAGGCGTTACCTGTTTCGCCTGTGGAGAAGAAGGACATTATGCCAGCCAGTGTCCGAAGCCAAGAAACTCGGCCCCCAAGCCGAACAACAATGGAAATAATTCAGCTCCCAAGCGCAACAATTTCAACCCCAATAACAACCACAGGAAGGGTCACGTGAACCATGTGACCAAGGATGGAGCACAGAATGCCCCAGATATCGTACTCGGTACGTTCCCTGTCAACAATATACCTGCCACGGTTTTGTTTGATTCTGGAGCTTCTCACTCGTTCATTTCCAAGAAATTTTCTTTGCAACATGATTTTCCGATTCTCCCCTTGGAAAATTCGATGTCTATCAAGTCCCCCGGGATTAAGCAAATCACTCAAAGTTACTGCCAAGGTGTGGTTATTGAAATTAAAGGATTCAAATTTTGGGCAAACCTCATTGTTCTAGAAAACAAGGGACTGGATGTTATTCTTGGAATGGATTGGTTAACAACAAATAAGGGTTTTATTGACTGCTTCAATCGGACAGTGACTCTCACTCATCATCACGGGAAGACCATAAGAATTGCAGCTCAAGAAAGGCCAATTTCACTTCAACCAAGACTGAACAAGGTAGATATTTCTGGACTAAGCAAAGTTCCGGTGGTCTGTGAATTTCCAGATGTATTTCCAGAAGAGCTACCAGGTATGCCACCCGACTGTGAAATAGAGTTCATCATTGAACTAGCACCTGGCACCGAACCTATCTATAAGAAACCATACAGAATGGCACCATCCGAGTTGGTAGAGTTAAAGAAGCAAATAAAAGAATTACTGGACAAAGGTTATATCAGGCCCAGCTCCTCACCGTGGGCATCACCAGTATTATTTGCCAAGAAAAGAGATAGAACTCTGAGATTATGTGTGGACTATCGAGCACTGAACATGGTCACCATCAAAAATAAATATCCACTGCCGCGAATAAATGATTTATTTGACCAGCTCGCACAAGCCAAGGTTTTCTCAAAAATTGATTTGAGGTCAGGATATCATCAGTTAAAAATACGAACAGAAGATATTCCAAAGACAGCATTCACTTCCCGATACGGTTTATATGAATTTACAGTGATGCCGTTCGGACTGACAAATGCCCCTGCATATTTCGTACATCTCATGAATAAGGTGTTTATGAAATATATGGACAAATTTGTTGTGGTGTTCATTGATGACATTTTGGTATATTCCAAGACACCAGAAGAACACGCTGAACATCTCAGAATCGTACTGGGAGAATTAAGAAAACATAAATTGTACGCCAAATTCAGCAAATGTGAATTCTGGTTAAAACAAGTTGGTTTTCTAGGCCACGTACTAACCCAAGAAGGTGTCGCCGTGGACCCAGAAAAAGTCAAAGCTGTACTTGAGTGGAAACAACCAACCAACGTAACAGATGTTCGAAGTTTTCTGGGAATGGCTGGATATTATAGAAGATTTATTGGGGGATTTTCCACCATAGCAAAACCTATGACCCAACTACTCAAGAAGGATAAGAAGTTCGAATGGACTGATGCCTGCGAGAAAAGTTTTCAAGAGTTAAAGAAGAAATTAACAACAGCACCAGTTTTGGTCATACCAGACATACACAAAAATTTTGAAGTATATTGCGACGCGTCCAGGAAAGGTCTTGGAAGTGTACTAATGCAAGAAGGTAAAGTAGTCGCTTATGCTTCAAGACAGCTCCGACGACATGAAGAAAATTATCCTACCCATGACTTGGAATTGGTAGCAGTTATACATGCACTCAAGGAGTGGCGTCATTTTCTGCTTGGAAATCGTTGTGAAATATATACGGACCATAAAAGTCTCAAATATATTTTCACACAGCCGGAACTCAATTTGCGACAACGACGCTGGTTGGAATTAGTGAAGGACTATGATGTTGGTATTCACTACCATCCAGGCAAGGCGAATGTCGTAGCAGATGCTCTCAGCCGAAACCCAAGCTCAAGCAACGGCAGTCTGCAAAATTTGAGACCTGAATTTCAGCGGGAGTTTGCCAAGCTCAACATGATTCTAGTCACCGAAGGTACTGTGGCAAATTTAGAAATTCACCCCACCTTGATGGAGCAAATCAAAGAAGCTCAGCATGGACATCCTAGCATCGAAGGCATAAAAAGAAAAGTAAGTATGGGCAAGGCCTCAAAATTTGTCGTGGATGACAAGGGAATATTATGGTACGGAGACAGGCTATGTATACCAAATATAGAGGACCTCAAGCAACAAATTTTAACCGAAGCTCACACCGCTCCATATTCAATCCACCCAGGAGGAACCAAAATGTACAAAGACATACAGGAAAAAATTTGGTGGCACGGTATGAAAAGGGATATAGCCACGTTCATTCCATGTTGTGATTCATGCCAACGCATTAAAGCCGAGCACCAAAAACCAGCAGGTTTATTACAGCCAAACAGGATACCTGAATGGAAGTGGGACGAGATTGGAATGGATTTTATTGTCGGGCTACCCCGGTCACGACACGGAAATGATGCCATATGGGTCATCACCGACAGGTTAACCAAAGTGGCACATTTTATTCCAGTGAAAACAACCCACACCACACAGAAGCTTGCCAGACTTTATCTCAACCGTATTGTCCGTTTACATGGAGTTCCAAAGACTATAATATCCGACAGAGGCACTCAATTCGTCTCCAGATTTTGGGATCATTTACAACAAGCTCTGGGAACTCAACTAGTATTCAGTACAGCATACCACCCCCAGACTGGAGGACAGACTGAACGTGTGAACCAAATTCTAGAAGACATGCTAAGAGCATGTGTTCTCACCTGTGGAACCAGTTGGGAAGAAAGCTTGCCATACGCCGAATTCGCGTACAACAACAGTTACCAAGCCAGTCTACAAATGGCACCTTTTGAAGCCATGTACGGGCGAAGATGCCGTACCCCATTAAATTGGTCAAAAACAGGAGACAGCCGTATCTTCGGTCCAGACATGCTCAAGGAGGCCGAGGAAAAAGTTAAACAAATCAGGGATCGACTCAAGACAGCCCAAAGTCGACAAAAGAGTTATTATGATCAAAAACATCGTGAAATCAGTTTCGAACCCGGTGATTACGTATACCTACGAGTATCCCCGATGAGGGGCCTGCAAAGATTCAAAGTTAAAGGAAAGCTGGCACCACGATTTATTGGACCCTTCTGTATAATTGCACGAAGAGGCACAATAGCCTACCAGCTAGACCTACCCGAAGAACTGTCAGACGTCCATGACGTATTTCACATCTCACAATTAAGGAAATGTGTGAGCAATCCAGCGAAGCGTGTATCTCATGAGAGTATTGACGTTCAACCAGATCTCACATACCGGGAACGTCCAATAAAAATATTGGAAGAGTCTGAAAGAAGGACCCGTCAGAATACAATCAAATTTTTCAAGGTTCAATGGAGCAATCACACTAAGGATGAAGCAACATGGGAAAGAGAGGACTTTCTTCGGATAGAGCATCCACACCTATTTGAGGATCAGCTGAAATCTCGGGGACGAGATTTTTCCTAAGGGGGTAGGTGTTCTAACACCCCAAAAATTTTATTCTGGTTTTTATCAACTTCTTTAATAAGTATTGAGGAGGTTATTTGAATTTTTCTAAAAAGATCTTCCTCTCAAGTCATTTGGTGACAAACCTCTTATAAAACTTTTTCTATCTTGAATTCTGGTCTTGAGGGTTTTTCCAACATGTGTTGATTCAACACAAAGACCCTCTGGATGTTTTGTCATTTTCCTCACTAAAAGAATTTATTTGAAATTGGGTTTATTCCTTCTCATTCAAGAATGCCCTATTCAAACCTCTTACCATGACTTGCATTACAAGTTTTTCTTCCCAAACTCTCCTACCTACCTTGAACTCAAGTCTTGCATCTTATACTAGCAAGTTTTAACCTATTTCAGATTTTTATCCTAATTGTTTTTCCTCAAAACAATTTTCTGTCATTTATTTGGACCTTTGTGATTTACAAAGGAACTGCCAGATTCCTTTGAGTATTGGTTCCAAATAAATTCCTCTGGCTAGTCCTTAGTACCCTCAACCAAGATCCATCAAGAACTTTCGGTCCTCAATTCAAGTATTTCAAAATTTGACCCCTGCAAATTTGAACCTGATTGGATATTTTTGATGCAAACCACTCTTCCACCTTTCTAAAAATTCTGAGAAAAATCAGGTAGACTCTGGATGCATCAAGAGACCACCCCTCCAAGTCTCAGCTCTAGGAAAATTTTCCATGTGGGTCAAACCATTTCATCGAACAGGTGGCCGGCACTGTTGTTATCAGGTTCAGAGAGTTCAGTGTCGATTTCTTCAGAGTCAGAACTCTGTTCGTCAGTGCCAGCGTCAATCTCACCAGTAGCCGCCGTGGCGTCTTGCTCCCCTGTTCCTCCTTCTTATCCAGAGCCGCACGGACGGTTGGCGTCTTCCCCTGGTCGCCGGTGAGCTGGCAAGGGCTCAGCATCCCCGTGAGCGACGGCGGCAATGGCCGCTGCGGGCGCCAGAGAGCTCAGCAAGGAGCGACGCCGTTCAGCACCGCCCGCACCACCCCGAGCCTCCACGTGTCCATCTTCTTCGCTGAGCGCACCGTAGAACCGTCGACGTGGCCTGGGATGCACAGAGCGCGCCCTCTGCCGCTGACGTGCCCGTGAGCTCCGTTCCATCGACCTGTGGAGTGTCGCCCAAGTTAGCCCCAACTTAAGACAAAAATAGAGTCGGCAGACCAATCCGAAGCTGCCCCGTCGCTTTTTCCCTCCGTCCGATCTCCACCTCGCCGTAATCGCTCGCCGGAGTTATCCCGTTCTCGACAACGGACTTGGGACGGCTATAAATAGAGGCCCCGATGCTCTCCATCGACTCAGAGCCTCTCCTCCTTCCCCCAGAACCTCGCCATGATCATCAGAAGGCCTCGAGAGGGTCTTCTTCCCCAGCTCCGGCCGCATCAACCCGCTTCGGTAGCCAGCAAAATTCTCTCCGTTCAAAGCTTCTCCCCAGCTCATCTTTGGTCAGTAACCTTCTGGTCCACCACCTCGTCTAACCCGAGCGTCAATTTGGTGTTGGCAGCCTCCTCCGGTGAGATCCATCATCGCCTGAAGCTGCCGTCCGCCGGAGAGGAAGGGGCCGTCAACGTGGCGCTCTCCGACGCCTCCTTCCACCACCCACCGATGCGGAAGGACCTCCTGAGCACGCCGGTACTCCCCTCCCTCCCTGTCTCGCAGTGGTTCGTCGCCGGCGAACACCGCAAGTCTCTGGCGCCGGCGAGCTCTGTTTCTCTTTTTAAACCCGACGAGTGGGACCCCCTCGTCAGCCTCTCTTTCTATTCCCGAACTGTTTTCTGAGATAGCGCCTTCGGGCAAAGTTCGTTTCCTCTGCAGGCTGGCGTATTTTGGACCGAATCATTTTCTGTTTTAACAAACTACCCCCTGGATAGTTTCTGTTTCATCACAGACTAGTCCCTGGGTTTGATTCCTTTATAACTTTTAAACTAAAGATGATTTTGAGTTGATTCTTTTTCTGTCATCTTTATTTTTCTGTCTAGTTTTTTGTCATATTTATTTGAAAAATATTTGGAACAACTTTTTATGCGCGCACGGTATTTACGTTAGTATTCGTATATGTGTATATCGTAGATACCGAAGAAGGAGATGGTGCCGTCAACTTCGCCGAGTTAGACTCCGACTACTCCAAACCAGGCAAGCATGTTTGAACCTTTGATATGATGAGTGTGTTTCATGTTTGCTTGCATGATGTTTTCCATGACATGTTTATGTAAGCATTTGGAGAATGTTACATTTCATATATGATGGGTTGCAAGTGAGCCAGAAAACTTGATGAGATATGAGACAACCTAGTCATGTGCTGGCATGATAGGTTGTACGCCGGTATTGTTGGAGCATGCCGGTATTAACAAAGGAACTGTTTAACTCCAGTGGTGACATAGATCGAGTCTTGTCCCCGTTCACCTTCTTTTCGTGCTGCCACATGTTTTCTACAAAGAATACGGTTTAGTAAGTTGCAAACCTCTTTCCATGTACACACCAAATAGAGGGGCCGTGATGAAGGTACCATGGCCCTGGATTAAAGCCAGTCATCCGGTCAGGGGGCATGGGTGTTTCCGGTTGGACCGAGAGGGGGGCACCCCTTAGAGCGCGTGATATAAATTTGATCCCATGCTATTCGAGGTAGTGGCCTCCCCGTCTTAAAGTTTTTCTTGAACGTTGCCTAGGGTGATTCCTGGCATCGGGATGTAAAACGGGTGTGTACTGGTCAGATGTGTTTTCTTCTAAAATACCGTAGACGGAACTAGTCCTTTGTGACTACTGAAATCCGTTGGCTGTGGGTAAAGAGTACAACCTCTGCAGAGTCAAAACTATTCGAGTAGCCGTGTCCACGGTCAAGGACGTTGGTTGACAGGTCAAGTGTCGGTCTCAGTGTCAGTCTCTGGAGAACTAATATGTTAAACAACAGAAGTAAATTTGGCTGAATGTTATTCCTGTGGATGGACTAACCAGTTTATTATTGTGATATGCCGGGTATTCCTTGGGATGGTGTTACCTCCTGGATTACTCGTATTTTGAATGTTACTGATATAAGCCCTTTATGTGGCGTCGCTTCAGACGCCCGACTGTGGCACTGCTGTATTTACTTTTCAATATAAGCCCTTTATGTGATGTCGCTCAGACGTCCGACTGTGGCATGCTTGTCATTTACTTTTGATATAAGCCCTTTATGTGATGTCGCTCAGACGTCCGACTGTGGCATGCTTGTCATTTACTTTTGATATAAGCCCTTTATGTGATGTCGCTCAGACGTCCGACTGTGGCATGCTTGTCATTTACTTTTGATATAAGCCCTTTATGTGATGTCGCTCAGATGTCCGACTATGGCATGCTTGTCATTTACTTTTCAATATAAGCCCTTTATGTGATGTCGCTCAGACGTCCGATTGTGGCATGCTTGTCATTTACTTTTGATATAAGCCCTTTATGTGATGTCGCTCAGACGTCCGACTTTGGCATTCCTGTTATTTAAATTTTGACATAAGCCCTTTATGTGGTGTCGCTCCGACGCCCGACTGAGGCATGTCTTTTATTTCTTACCTTTCGAGGCGTCGCTTCAGACACCCGATCGGTCTTCTTCTATTTTTATGGGGATTTCGGGAGGACTACCGCCCGACTTCCTTTCCTTACTCTTGTTGTGCAAATTTAAATGCCTGTGTGTGTATTACTAATCCTGCTCATGTGCATCATGTTTGCATTTGTTATATCTTATGTCCAAACTGTTTGCGAGTACATTCAAAGTACTCACTGGCTTGTCCCTGGCTATTGTTTTGGCCAGATGTGGACGAAGGCGATCTTATGGATGAAGAGTACGATAGCGAGTCCGACGCCTAGAAGAGTCCCAGTCAGTCTCTTGCGATCCTGGAGTTTGCCACTTGTATTATATACGCTTCTGCCACCCAAATAAAATCATCGAGCCTCACTCCGACGCTTGATGAGCTGTAAGATATGAGAGTTATGTCACCCACTCCACTGTGACATACCCACCACTCTTTTTATTTTTACGAGTCAATAGTTATGCCACCACATCCATTGTGACATATCCGCCATTATGTGTAATATTGGCGTGCTTGTAATAAATTGTTGAGCAGCCTCTGTTCAACCCTGTATAATATTTAGTACTACTGGATTTCTGTATCAAGGATTTGTCTACCAGTAAGAAGGATTTTCTGTACTGGCCAGACTATTAGGTCGGTTTTTCAATAAATGTTTTGTTGGAAAACCGGCCTTGACAGTTTGCCTCTTGAACCTCTCTTGGACGTCTTCATCCTCGCTGTCCACATCGTCAGATAACACCTATACATAGTAAAAAAATGTGATGTCCGTATATTTTATAATGCGAATTCGCAAGGCAGAGTTTATGAAACATAATATATCATGCGGCAACGTGAACCCTAAATCGAAGCTAATTGGTTTTATGCCAAAAGTTGGCATGCCATATTTTAGCAACTGTCAAATGTTGGCTAGAGATCGGTTGCATACCAATTCTCGTTATCAATCTCACAAAAGGTTGCCAAATGTTGACAACTTTTGATTTTGCCAAATGCCAAATGTTGGTAGCAAACCAATCAGCCTATTATATGTATTTACCAAAAATGGGTATAGATGACCAACCGGTTCTCCGTCCGAGTCGTTGTCATTGCTGGAGTGGTCGTCGGAGTCGCTGTGGACCAATGGCTCCGGCTATGGAAGCACGACGGCGGCGACAACGTCAAGACCGTGCTGCTGTCCGCGCGATACGTCCTCTCCGACGATGACAATCTCTGTGCCCACCTTCACGTTGTGCTCGGGTGCTTCGCCGGCCCTGACGTGGTTACTCCCTCCCATGGTGCAGGGGGAGAGAGGATTGTGTGTAGCGAGAATGTTAAAACCAGCGGCTCGGGCGCCGTTAATAAAGGGTAGTTGGGACTTGAGAGAGAGGCGGGCGGCGGTTTAAAGGGACGGCTCGCCTCCCGGTGAGCCGCCTGCGTGCTGGACTGCTGGCATGCGCACCGTCAATTCACACGCCTGACGGCACGTCTCCCTGCAAAACTGCGCAACGAATACGCCTCCCATCAATTCACACACCTACTCACACGCATCCCGGTCAGCCTGTGCGGTGACCTGCTAGCATTCGTCCCATCAAATCATATATACTTGCACAGATTGCGAGGCGTGTATTGTTTTTCTGCGAAGCTACGACACTTGCTCCCTCCGTTTTTATTTAGTATGCATATTAGAGTTGACTAAAGTCAAACTTGATAAAGTTTGACCAAATTTATAGAAAGAAATAGAAATAATTACCATGACAAATATATATGATGTGAAAGTACATTAAATAAAGAATCTAATGGTATTAATTTTTAATTGTAAACGATATTTTTGTCTATAAATTTGGTCAAAGTTTACAAAGCTTGACTTTAACCAACGCTAATACGCGGACTAAATAAAAACAGTTTGGATTAATAAACCGGTTGCGATGTTAACGTGACAGTTCTGTGTTGCATCTATTAATAAGCCCCCGTTTGCAAAAAGCTTAGATGAAAACTTCTCTCAAATTGGACGATTTATTTACAATGACCTATAAGTTCCCTATCATGAAATCATGTCAATGTTTCATGAATTCTAGCTTAGCTGGGCATTTGCTGGAATTTGAAAGCCAAGAGTCAATGTTTGCGGCCCCGAGATGTTCAAAATTTATTGTTTTTTCCTTCCATGGGGACTAAACATGCACCCAAGACAAAAAAAAATGAATTTCTAATCCATTTGGGCGCACAACCGCATGTGCATATAGTTCAAATTTGAAATTTACAAATTAAATACCTAAGGAATCAATTTAATGTATAAAAATGTCTTAATGTTCTTTAAAAATCAAAATTTAACACTACACTCCTATTGTCACACGTACACTATAGAAAAAGTTTGACATGCATGCCTCGAAGTGGCGGTGGTGTGGTGGGATGAGTGGGGGTGTGGGGGTCCGGCACACAATACGAGTCGTATGCGCGCCACCACATGGGGTTGTTCGGTTAGTTAGGCATCAAGCTAGCAATGGGCATTACTCAGGCGGGTATATTGGAGTCCCATCCCCGTCCCCATCACCGCCCTCCCATTCCCGTCCCCGTCTCCGTACCCGTGCGCAGGGATAAAAAGTTTCCCATCCCCTTCGCCACTTCTTTATCCTCGTGGGGAAACCCAACATGCATTTAAGAACAACATTCGATAGTATTTCGGTAAAAAAAAGTATTTGAACACAATAAACAATATGTTGTGGCTAAGTTTGGGATTTCTTAGGGATTTTTGGGCCAGAAGGGTGGGATCTGTGGAAATTTGGGTGACCGAGGGCGCAAATTACATGGGGTCTACTAATTTCAGAGCCCACATGTAAGTACTTTATGGTTAAGGCGGGTAATTCTATATATATCCCATCCCCATCCCCGTCCTGCACGTTGGGTAAGGTATTTGACCCACCATCTTCCCCATGGGAATTCAAGCTGGCACTTCTCCGTGCCCTAATAGAGTAATTACCCATGGGGATGCGGGTAACGGTTTTAACCATTGCCGGCTTCAGGTGAGGCACGTGCCACGTCAAAAGTCATGCACTGGGTATATATTTAAAGCATCTTGATCATGACCTTTTTCATGCATATGTTTGTGTCTCATGCATGCGTTGGTGGTCCTCGTACACTCACTCATGCAGTTACCACCGACACACCCATTCGTTGCCCCCGCGCGGTCTATCACCTTGCATGGCGCGGCGAGAGGGGTTTGATCAAAGGTGGATTCATCTTAGTCCGTGTTTCGGCGAAGATCATGGTGACATTCCGGACGAAAGTTTGGGCGCATGTGTGCACACACGTGCTCATTGTACACGTTGTGAACCTCCGTGTTTTTTTCCGGTTTGCGAAGGTGCCACGTCAAAGGTGTGCATTGGGTATTCAAAACATCACACAACACCTCCGTACATATGTTAGGGCAGCATGGAGGCGGTGGTTGTCCTCGGACACCACCCCTCGCACAATTATCAGTGTCACTCCCATCTGTGGCCAGTGGCGGAGCTAGCAAATAGTCAAAGCCTAGGCACACCGTAAACTAAAGTACTTTTTTGCGGGTTAAAGTACTTCACTTTGGTCTACAAAGAACAATATTTATAAAAGGTTATGTGTGCAGTATACACACCAATGTTTCATGGAACATAAATATACCAAAATGTGAGAAACAATTACAAAAAAACTGGCTAAATACTAGTCACAACCAATCCTCAATCTCATCGCAAATTATCATCATCACAGATCACGTATTGTTTCTTCATTTTCTGATAGTTCAACCTGTGGTGAATATTTAGTGGCAAAAACATCATATTTTGAATTTTAACATGGTCTAATCAGAACAAGGCAGAATCAATGTTTAATGGTAGAAATTTTGGCTTAACATAGAATAGCTCACCTTGTCATCGTTCGTTGTAGTAGAATTTAGGAATTCCCATCCAAGCTCCTGCGCTTGTTAAGATCTTCGATGTAGCTCGCCAGAGTCATAACCTGACTAGAGCAACAGCTATGCGCCATCTCTTCCCTTGCGCGAGTTGGGCAGTCCATAGTCTCCGGTCATCGGTACCCCAGCAGTTCATCTCCAACATATCTAGGGCGCACGACGCACGTGCCGCCACGCTCGTCGGAGCGGACGAACAACCAACAATTGATCCGGGTGGACAGGTAGCCTGCTGTGGCCCAAACAGAGATGGCGCTAGCTATGTGTCGGAATCGGGGCTCCGCAAAACCCAGTAAGGTTCGAACACTGGGGCGTGTGCGTAGATCTCAACCGGCTCAAGGTCTCTGCACACCACCCAACAGCCTGGCCTAACGAATGCATGCAGCGAGAAGAAGACGGACGCGGGGATTTACCCAGGTTCGGGCCACCTTGCAGGTCCTTGGGAACCCGCGTACGTCCTCGCCTCCTTATCACGAAAGAGGAAACTGTCCTCCTTCTACGCCCGCTGGCGCCCGCCTCGCTCCGCCGTCAGAACCCACGTCACCCCGGCCTCACGAGGCCGGGTACTTGCATAGGAATCTCCGCTCCTCAGGAGGCAGCCCGGGGGGTTGCCACTTCCCCGGAGGTCTTGGTGTTGCTCTCCTCGTGAGGCGGGGGGCTCTCGCAAGGGCCTTGACTTGGGGGGCTTGTTGCTGGGCTGTACCGGGCCTTTGAGGTGGGCCACGCGCTGGGCCATAGGCAGGCAGGTCTGGGTACCCCCGGTCTCATTACTGCCCACCCTCCTTCGTCGGAAAACCGCCTCCTCCGTCCTTCGTTCTTCCGATGGCGTCCAAGGGAAGTGATGCCGGCGCCGGAGCGTGAGCGGGGTCCTCAGCGCCGCCACCGTCTCAGGGGGGCGGCGGGGGCCAACCTTCGAGGCCTGTCCAGGCGCGCCGGCGCTGGACTGCCACCGATGAGTAAGTACGTCGTCGGCTCTGCTTTTCTTGTTCATCATGTCGGTCTTGCCGAGCCTGAACGCCGACCTTCCTCAGGGCGCCCACGCCTAAGAGACGCATGCTCGACGCGCTCCAGGGCGAGGCGGACGCCCTTAGGGCCCAGCTGCTGAATGGAGAGGCTGCTCTTCAAGTTGCGCTGCGGGGCGAGGAGGACGCCAAGGCGGAGCTGGCGTCCCTCCAGGCCCAAGTTGAGGAGGCCGCCAACGCCGTCCAGGCAGTCAAGGACGACGCGGCGCACGCGAAGATGATGGAGGCGCAACACGCCAAGCTGTACCTGGACATCGCCCGCCGCGCAAGCAGCGCGGTCCGCCGATTCGTCAGGGAAGCCCCCGCGTTGCCGTGTGCGGACGGCGACGGGGGCTACCTCACCTTCTTCCAGAAGGTGGTGGAGGCGCTTGAGGCCGGCGTCTCCTGGGTGGATGAGGATGTTGAATCCAGCGCGTGCGACCTCCTGGACAATGCGCTGACGCGCGTCTTCTCCAACTTGCGCCGCCATGCCCCCACGTTCGACCTTTCCCGCGCGATGGAGCCAGTGCCCGCGGAGCTCCGGAGGCCCCTCAGGGACAAGGTGCGCGAGCACGTGGAGTCCCTGATCGAGCGGTTTGCCCCGGAGGCGTCGTCCGAGGGGGGTGGCAGCTCCGGCGACGAGTCCTCCAGGAGCCACGACGGGGGCAGCGCCTCCTCCGCCTGAGCTTCTTCTCTTTTATTCCTGTTGCATCATGAACTATTTGGCCCCTATGGGGCGTTAAGCGTTGTATGATACCTTTGCTTTTTCCCGTCGTGCTTTGAACATCCTCATTTCCTTCGCGTGGTTTTTGATTTTCCTCGCGTGCCTCCTGCGCCCCGGCCGGCGGGGGTCTGTGATGCACGGGTCCCGAGATCCTCGCTCCTGGCATGCGGTGGAGGCCACGGGGCGGCAGCCCCCGTGCTCCTCCTTGCGCCTGTTCTCGTCCCGCGGGGCTGTTGCTTCACCTCGGACCGTCCTCGGGGGGGGCTTTCAGGAGCGACGCGCAGCCTTCAAGGACGGTTGCTCGGGTGATGACCTTGTTCGTGAAGCCTGGGTGGCGCCAGCGTCGGGCTCTCTGGGGTGGCATCGTGAGAGCCCGATTTTCTTCCTTCTGCGTTGTCTTTCCCTTCCCGTAGCATCCGTGCTGGCCCCGCGAGTGTAGCGAGAGGAGTCGTGTCTTTCATGCTTGAGCGTCGGTGTCGTGAGGGCTCCTGAGGCGCGGCACCTGGGGGTCCGTCCTGGGCGCTCGGGTGACTCGCACCAGGGAGAGCGTTGCCAGCAAGGCCTACTTCGCGAGGCCTCCGAATGAAGGTCCTGCAAGGAAATTATCCTGTTCCAAATGTTCAGCGCACGCCCGCCTGCATTTGGGCGTCCCCGCCTGCATTTGGGCATTACGCGAGAAGGGTGAGCCTCAAGACCCTGGCGAGGTAACATGCGAGCGATATGCCCATGAGCCGGAACTCAGTTTCTGAACTTCCAGTGTCGTCGGGATGGACCCAAGCACGGACACCATATCAGACCGGGGGAGCGACCCCCGTACGCATTTTGTCTTCTCCCCAGCACGGAGCGTGGGGTCCTCCACTTGGGCGTGGGTGGGAGCCCTTCCCTCTGCGGCCACGACGCGGCTCGTCGTGGGCTTCCACTTTGGGGGGTCCGGAGCGTGTACAGCCCCTAACTCATTATTACGTGAGAGTGTCACGGCGGCGATAATTGGGTGGATACCCCAGGCACAAGGCTCAGGAGCTCCTAACCCGGTCTTCAGATGCTTCCGCACATTTCGGTGCGGGAGCGCGCAAGTCGGCGCTGCACTCCTGTGGCCCGTGTGCGCGCGCCATTGTACACCGCGTGGCCACAGGAATGCGGTTGCATGCCCCTACGGCCCAAACATGAGCGTCGTGGCATGCCCCGCGTGTTCGTAAGGGCACGTCTACAGAAGAGCCGTCATTCACCAATTGCGTGCCCCTACGGCCCAAACATGAGCACCGTGGCACGCCCCGCGCGTCCGTAAGGGCACGTCTGCTTGGAGAGTCGTCGTGAGAGGCGACATGCCTCCTGTTCTGTGGCATCTCGAGCCAAGCCGCCTTCCGTTCCTCCGCCCGCAATGGTTCACTGAGGGGCGTGACACTAAGGTAGATGATCCGCATGGGTGGCCAGCCCGTGGGTCAGAGCCCGGGTACTTAGATTTGTCAACGATTCACTGTGAGGACAAGTCCTACGCAGACGTCGTGCCTAGCCCCCGTGCGGAACCATCGCGGGGCGGTCGTGGGGGGCATGCCAGCCCCCGGTAGCGGCGATGCGCCAGAGCCTGAGGCTTAGACAGACAATACCATCTCGAGTGGGGGTTAGCCGGATCCGATATGTATTCAAAAGACACCTGCTTGGGGCGATACAAAATACAGAGAATTGTTTCGACAGAAACAACCCAAGAAGTCACCTGATGGCCATGTGCGGGGGGCGCGGTCGGTTCCCTTATGCTTTGAGGACCCGTGGCGCCCCGGCGCCTCTCGGGGCACACGCATCCTGGGTCCCCCGCCGCTCGCCGCCCTTGTGAACGCTGAACTCTCGCGCTCCTGGAGTCTCGCTCCATGCTCCTTGCTCACGGGGGGGCGCGCCAAAGCATGCCTCCGGGCGATGCCCGAGTTCCTCCTCCGTTGCGCCGGTCGGGTCAGGAGCTTTCCAGGCGGAAGCCCCCGAGCCCGTCCTGAGGGAGGCGTCGGGCACGCCTTCCTATGCGGAGCGGGAAGGCGCCCCAGCAGTAGGCGCGGGGCTTGAGGCGCCAGCGGCGGGGGCTCCAGCCCCCAGGCGGCTCTTGGGTAGGAGCAGCTTGAAGGCTCGGTTGGAGGCTAGGGCCTGTGGACCGCCCAGGATGCTGGCAATCGCGTGGGGCTCTTGGAAGCCCCCAGCCCAATCGTCCTGCCGATCGTCGTTCTTCCTTGGCGGGGGTGGCAGCGGAGGAGGGCCGGCCCTGTCCTGAGGGCGGTCCTCCCGAGGATGATCACGCCAAGGTTCACCGCGAGGCTCGCCGCGCCAGCGATCCTCGTGAGGCTGGTCTCGCCAGTCCTGTCGTGGGTCACAGTTGTCCCAACGGTTCCGGCTGCGGCCCTCCCCACGGCCGCTGCCGTGGTTGCCGCGCTCGGGGCGGCGGCCGAAGCGCTCGTTGCGGAGCTCCCTGAGCTCCAGGCAGCTGCTGGTGTTGTGGGTGTTGGTGTAGTGGAAGGCGCAAAACAGTTGGTTGCCCCTGGGGAGCTCCTTTGGGCCTCGACCACGCTTCGCCTTGGGTGCGGCCGCCCGCACGGCAGGGCCCTTGCATTTTGCCTCCTTGACCTTGGCCTTCTTGTCCTCATGGTGCATCTCCGGGAGAACGCGGAGGGAGACACGGCCTGCCTCGGCCTTTGCACGTTGGTTCGTCGGGTTGAATTTCGGGGGAAGCGCGCACACCATCTTACGGCTGCGGCATCATCTGGCAGCTCGTCTCGTCCCACGCGCGTGCCGGCGCCCCACGTGGCGGTTCAAAGTGTCGCGCTTTGCACCTGGGCTTGCGGTCGGCCCTTCGCGGGGGAGGAGGAGGTGGCGCGCTGTGAGCCACGTCGCTCGCCTAGAAGAGAGGGGGCAGAGCGAACGGGTGAGCGCCGGAGCTTCGCTAGCGGCATCGGCGGGCTCAGCGACGCAGCTAAGCCAGTCTTCGAAGGGGTCGTCGTTGGGGTGGTAACACAGCAGTTCACGCGCCATGGACAACGCAGCCGGTGCATTCGCCAGTCCGCAGCATGCGTGGGGGGTCGACGTCGTGGTGAGAGCGAGGGACGGTGCAGGGACGCGGCCGTCTCGCCGCTCGGAGGGTGGCAGCGGTAGATCCTGCTGACCGCAAGCAGCCCGCCCGGTAGCAGCGTTGGTCGCGGAAGAGGCGGAACGGCGTGAGACACCGCGACACATGGGCGCCATTTGGGCAACGCGGGCTGCCCGGCACTCGGCGCGGATTCGGCGGGCGTCGGCCATGGGAGCGGCGGAGCAGAGACGAAGTGGAACCGGAGGAAGATCAAGACACGCCCCTACATAGCGCGCCAAATGTCGGAATCGGGGCTCCGCAAAACCCAATAATGTTCGAACACTGGGGCGTGTGCGTAGATCTCAACCGGCTCAAGGTCTCTGCTCACCACCCAACGGCCTGGCCTAACGAATGCATGCAGCGAGAAGAAGACGGACGCGGGGATTTACCCAGGTTCGGGCCACCTTGCGGTGTAAAACCCTACTCCTGCTTTGTGGTGTATTGGCCTCATGAGGAGGCTGAGGATGAACTAGTACAGTAGTTGGGTGGCCTCTCGAGGGCTCTTGCTAGTGATGAACTCATGTGTCCCACCTGCCTCTATGATGGGAGCTAGTCCCTCTTTATAAGGTCCTCGGTCCTCTTCCCTTATCGCGCAGGCGGGAAGGGATCCCACATCGAACAAATTTGAAAGGGGACAAGAAGTACACCCTATCCTGACTAAAGGTGGTCTTCGCCTGCAAAGCTTCCGGGTGTGACACAGCGGTGGGCTCGGCGATGACATCTGTCCTGCTGAGCTCGTGGTCTCGGTCCTCTTGCACTAGGAAGGAAACCTTTGGGGGGGGTTCCTTGGGAACCCGCGTACGTTCTGTGCCCGCTGGCGCCCGCCTGGCTCCGCCGTCAGAACCCACGTCACCCCGGCCTCACGAGGCCGGGTACGAGGGCCTTGAATTGGGGGGCTTGTTGCTGGGCCGTACCGGGCGTTTGAGGTTGGCCACGCGCTGGGCCGCAGGCAGGCAGGTTTGGGTACCCCCGGTCTCAGAACGCCGACACTATGAGCATGGCCCATGCATCAAGGGAAAGGCCTTGTTGACCAAATTAAGGAAATTTCAGTTCTTTTCAGCGCTCGTCACCGTTCCTGGCTCCTCTAGCGATTTTAAACGACACGAGAGGTTGCCAGAGTTCAGCTACGCGACGGGGTCAAGCCCGGGCACGTGCCCAGGGTGACCGGATGGTAAAATCGCCCCTGTCTGTGGCCTCGCATACTTTTGTACCGCAACGAGAGAGGTTAATTATTGTGGATTCTTTTTTGGTCGATGTTTGTTGTAGGCCATGGGTGTGACATTACATGGTATAATTTGAGTGTGTGTACTGTACGCATGAATGTCTCTCCCATCGGCTCGAATGGGGGGGGTATATATATACTACGCGTCGTGCACCTCACTTTCCGTGCGGACTTTAAGATTCCCGAGGAAGGTGTGCCATGCCAAATTTTGTGTGATGGGTATGTAAACATCACACAACACTTCCATACATATGTTTGATCCACACTTAGATGGTGATTGTCTTTGGATACTCCTTTGTGTGGTTGTCGTTGGAAAGTCCATTCCCGGGCCCGCGTGTATGTCCATCACATTGACTGACAACGAGAGAGAGGTTACCATGGTGAATTCTTCAATTGGTTTGTGTTATGGTATATATTATATAGGTCATTTGAGTTTCCTTACCCAAGTCTGAGCGCACGCGTACGTACGCGTGAATCGTTCCCATCGACGCTCGGCATACTAGTTGTACGCATCATGAACACTCGCTCGGGGGGGGGGGGGGTCTTTCCGGTTCCAAAGCATGTGCCACATCAAAGTTGCACATGAGGTATATATTAATGAATTCAAACGCAACACAACATTTCCATACATATGTTTGCGCCACCTGCAGGTGATGACTATCTTCGACACTCCATCACGTGGTTATCGGCGTCACGCCCATTCATGGGCCTCCATGGATGTCCATCCTTTCGACCGACAGCAGGAGAGGTTTGACCAAAATGTTGATTCTTTGGTCGGGATGTCTGTGTTGCGAGGCGCATGGGCCATAGTCCACCTTTGACGGAAGAGAGATGGGGTGGTTTGACCATGCTGGATTCATGTATATGCTTCATTTTCATGTTACGGCATGGGTGAGACGCGAGACCTATTTGGGGGCATGTATTTGTAGCTAGGATTCCCCCTCCCACCGACACGAAGTGGCGACGGAGGAGACATGTGCCACATCAAAATTGTGCATTGGGTATTTTGAACGATCAAACCACCCTATGCATACATATTTTTGTTTCACATGCAGACGTGTATGTGTTCTGACCCCTTTCCCGCATTTTTTTTGGCAAAATGCTCCTATATATTATTATTCTAGGATTAAATAGCAAACGATTCAAATGTAACAACCGTTTGCGATTGTACACTCAACAGACACCATTCCCTTCGACGCTGGCACATCAGCATGGTCCACTGGTGGGCGCCGGACACGATTGGGCTCCACGAGACTTCCCTTTGCAAAAATATCTACCGCCTTGAGCCATTTGAAAAATGGCGGTTCCGCGGGTTTTTCCTATTTGATAGCACACACTTATTATGTTTCTGCTGTGTGCGATGTTTGTTGCTCCCGCACTGGCCACGCCGCTTCAATCACGTAATCTTAATTTTCAGTAGCCTCGGTATCCTGGCATTTCACTCCCGCCTAGTAAAATTTTCAGTAGTCGCGCGACATTTCCTCAAACACCACCTGCCCCCCTCCCCACCACAAAACCTCTGCTCAAATTACGTAAAAAAGGAAAACCTCCGCTCCCGCACGCACCACTCCTCTCTCTCGCTTGAACCCTAGCTAGCCCGCCCCCGTCATCACCGTCATCCTCTGCAGGCCTTCCCGTGACTATCTCGAAGTCCTCATGAAGATCCATCACAAGGGGGTTGGACTAGATTCGTCCGTGCAATCGACAGTAGTGCTCCTCCATGTCGAATGCACGCACAACTCTGGTCCACCCCGTAGTGTCGGCCTGCGAAGCACCCTCTTTCCCACAGATCCCCATCCCCATCCTCACCCACACTCCAGAGCGTCGCAGCCTCAGCCCGGCTATGCTTCCCGGGGAGCTAGAGGAGTGAATGGCCAAAAAGAGGTATATCGAGGCGTGTCCGCTGGACGACGGCGAGGTGGCCGCCGAGGTCCCCCGAGGAAGCTCACTACGATGACTGGCCAGAGGCTTTAAATAAGCGGGCCCGCGCATGTCTGTATGTCCCAATAGTCGGCTACGACATCGAGCTCGTTGAGAGCGATGGCTTGACGCGGGCTATGCCACAGGTTAAGTGACGCACCCCACCCCTTCAGGTTCAACCTCCTTGGATCTCCTCCATGCCCCATGCCGCTGATCTACTATGCTTCGCTATCAGGATTTTTCCTTCATCGCCATCGAGACCCTTTTGTCATTTCTGAAGGTCGCGTTCTATATATATGGCGGTGGCTCGGCATGAACAGCTGCCAAGTCAGACCTCATTGACGACGATAACGATGAAAAGGGCACCCTATCCATCTCTTCCAAGGGGAAATAGCCCATCAACGACATCAGGGACGTCACCCTGCAGACGTGCTCTTCCGAAGGGAAGGAGCTAAGCTGCCACAACAGGGAGCGCACGTGTGCGCACCCCCAGTCCAGGCTCTTCCAAGGGGTATGAATTGTAATGTTCAAAAGTGCAATTTGATATGCTAGAGTATGAATTGTTCAGTTCAATTTCAGTGCATACGTTTGGTTGTCTGTAGTGAGCATATACCTTGTTTAGCGTGATATGTGTTGTTCGTAGTGAACATATGTCCAGTTTCATTGCTAGATTTGGTTGTTCAATCGTACAATTGGTTCCCGTTAAAGCTGGTATATTTAACACGCCCCTGTTTATTTCAGTTTTCTCACAATGTGATGTTGAATCATACAATTTGATGTTTAAGCACATGGTGCGTTCTATCTTCTATGCAATTTCAACAATACTGATATGAATGACTGTTTGGTTGCTCTTAAGTCTGTTGTAGTGAGCATATGCTTCCATTAAAGGTTTTTGGTTGTTTGTGGTTAGCATTTGTCCAGTTTCAATTGCTATATTTGGTCGTTTGTAGTATGCCTCTGATCTACTCTGCTTTGCTATCAGGAATTTGCTATGCTAGAGTATGAATTGTAATGTTCAAAAGTGCAATTTGATATGCTGGAGTATGAATTGCTCAGTTCAATTTCACTGCCTATGTTTGGTTGTTTGTAGTGAGCATATACCTATATTTGGTTGTTTGTAGTATGTCTCTGATCTACTCTGCTATGCTGTCAGGAATTTGCCTTCATCGCCAACGAGACCCTTTTGTCATTTATGAAAGTCGTGTTCTATGGCGGTGTTTTGGCATCGTCAGCTGCCAAGTCAGGCCTCATTGACGACGACAACTTGTCATCGACAAGTGCGCCCTACGCTGGAGTGTGAATTGTTCAGTTCAATTTCACGAATGCCTATGTTTGGTTGTCTATGGTGAGCATATACCTTGTTTAGCTATTTTTGGTTGTTTGTAGTGAACATATGTCCACCTTCAATTGCTAGATTTGGTTGTTCAATCATACAATTGGTTCTTGTTAAAGCTGGTGTAGTTAACACGCCCCTGTTTATTTCGGTTTTCTCACAATGTGATGTTTAATCATAGAATTTGATGTTTAAGCACATGGTACATTCTATGCAATTTCAACAATACCGATATGAATGACTATTTGGTTGTTGTAGTATGCCTTGTTTATTTAGTTATTCACAATGTGCAGTACAATTTGATTAATATCAGTTCAATGGCCATATTTGTTTCCTGTTAAGCCTCGTGTAGGTAATACAACCCCTGTTTTTTTTACTCTGTGATGTTCAATTATACAATTTGATGTTTAAGTACAAGCTTTGTTCTATGCAAATTCAACAATACCATTATGAATGACTTTATTTGGTTGTTGTTAAGCCTGATGTAGTGAGCATATGCCTATTTTAATTGTTTTTGGTTCACATGGCTATATTTGTTTCCCGTGTTATACTTCCTCTGCCCCATAATATAAGACGCTAATACATCCAATATGTTAGTTCATTGGATGTAATTAGATCTTATATAGTGGGACAGAGAGAGCATCATGTGAGGTAACTAATAAAGATTGTTAGTACAATGGGTCAGAATGTGGCAATTAAACTATTTGTTTACAGTTTGTCCAAGACAACAGTGATATGCGGTATATTAACTCAGAACTCTGTATCCTTTTTACTGCACATAATGAGTTGTTAGATGACAATCTTTGTATATTTTTTCTTTTGCAGTCGTTCCCAACGCAGTCTACCCAAGATCACCTCTCAAACTACATGATTGTTGGACATGCAAATGTACATGTATTTCTACCAGACTAGAATGACTATCTGGAAGTCATGAAGATATTGAAGGATGGGCGGCCGGCCATCACAAGGGATTGGGCTAGAGTCGTGTGTGCTTTCGACATGGAGGAGGGCACACTACGGGCATTCTGCTTCACCTTTTACAACAACCAGAATATCTTTTGCCTCTTTCTTTGCCGTCTTTAATACAAGTATTCAACCGTCGTTCATCATTCTTTATTTGGTGCTTATGTAATTCTTTCTTTGACGTAATTCTTGAACGTATGTACCTATGAATGGAATAATGCATTGGTTCAAGAACCTATCTATGTATATGTAAAAAAGCTATTCCCTACTTTCAAATTCAAATTCTATACAATTTTAAATTGTAGCGATTAAAATAAAAAAAATGCTCTGCAGGTCATTACGCCGCACACGGTTTGTAAGTCTCAACATTTGTGATATACCTCATGACCCGACACATTTCACAGATAGAAAACGTGTGCGCCCATGCACACAGTTGTCATTGGTGATAGAATCTCTGTCGCACACAGTTTAAAATGATAAACTGTTTGTGATGTAGTATGCATCGCAAACGTTGGACCACAGAATAGTGTGTGCGATAGTTGTCCTGTCGGACGCGAGTACGACATTCAGACGTTTCTTAAACTTATATAATACTTGTACGGCGGTTAAATTATCATCTTAGTTAAATATCGCAAACGGTTCGGACAATATAAGTGTGCGTGATATACTCCTTATCCTGCACGCTTTGCAATGATGAACTGTTTGCGATTCAACACACATTGTAAATGGTGCGCTACATAATAGCGTGTGCGATGTTAGTGTGATCTCACACGAGTTGCAAGGATGAGTCATATGGGAAGGATGCCATATCTCAAAAGGTTGACCGGTGACTCTCGTTTGTGATAGATGCAGACATCCCATACACTTAGTTTTGCCAAACATTTGCGTTCGTTGGCCACCATCGCCGACGATTTTTCTGTGTCGTGTGGGATGGACCCCCCCCCATAGCCCACACAGGCAAGGCAACTGTTTAAAACTACGTCACGGAAAGGGGTTAAAAACCGTTTGTATAGCACGTCGTTGCACCAGTGTACTCATCATTTAAGAACAAGTGAGGTTACCACTTTTACATAAAGCTTTAGTGGGTTCACATCCTTGAAGATGCTTTAGCTCAAGTATTAGAGCAAAGCTCCCCCTAGATGTGAGATCCCCCCTAAGAGGGATGAGCTAACCTTGGGTTTTGTCGATGAAGACTTCATGTGGGTGTTGTAGTAGTGGATGCTCATTGTTGATGAGGATCATCTAGAATTGGGAGTAATCCTTGTTGTTTTGGTTCTCTTCACACCTACATGGGTTACTCCCACACATGGAACAAATACAAGGATATCTATGGACATGCAATGAAGTGTTCATGGTATGATGTCCATTGATGCATTAAGTACCTTGTCCCTTGCTTACCAACAAGGGGTTTTGTGACTCCTTGAACTAGTGCATAAAGTTGGAGTTGATAGCAAAAGTCCTTGCCAACATATGAATGTGAGTGAAGTTTGTTGGCAGAGTCACCCCTCAAGAACTCTCTAGTTCTTCTTGGGGACCCACATCAACTTGATGGGGATCCTTGGAGTTGAAGTAGCACTTGATTAAGTAGAGATAGTAGTGGACTTGGGAACCCACTTGACCATGGCTAGAGGTGGTTCTTCAAATGAGTCAATCTCCTCTTGAAGCTTGTCCTTCCCTTTTAGCTTGTAATCTTGGGATGGAAGATCATCTTGATCTTGTATTCCCTTGAAGAGAGTAGGATCATACTTCTCTTGTTGAGAAACAAACTTCGTCTTGGGGTAATGATCTTCTTCCCATTCAACTCCATTTGCATTGAACTTTCGTTCAAAACCAATACCTTGATTCTTCCGGTGCCATCCTTGCTTGCGTACAATCTCCTCGAATTGCTTACTTCCAGCAAGACTCTTGTAGACACCTTTTTCTATAATTCCATTCAATAAATTGTTTTCTTGCTCAAGTTTAACATGGCTAAGAGAATCATTAGTGGAATCAATAGAAGTACGAGGAACAACATCATTGGATTTAGCATTAGTGTTGTTGTTACTAGATGAAGAATCTTTCTTACTCTTGTTACTTGTTTGCTTAGATTTAACTTGAGGCATAAAAGTGGACAAGGGCAGTCGTTTGGCAAGATAAGAAGAACTCTTCTTTCGAAGGTCGTCATTGATAGCTTTAAGAAACGCATGTTATTGCTCTAAATTTAGCTTCTCGAAGCATAGCTTCTCATGAGTTCTTAGAAGCTCTCTATGGTATTCTTGAGTAGATTCATTAGCTAACTTAAGAGTGTTTAGTTCTTTAGTTCTCCTTCTTAGCATCATCAAATGATTCATCTTGACCAGCATGATTATTATCAAGTTCATTTTGACTAACATCGCTAGTTTTATCAAGGAGTAAATCATTATCTCCTAGCAAGTCATCCTCACCACTATTGAAGTCAATGTATTCGAGGTGTGATACCTTTAGGCCTTTAGCCATGAAGCAACTTCCAATCCCTTCATTTGGTGAGTCAAATAAATCATAGGTGTTGTAGGATACGAGTGCTAGTCTAGCAGCACATTCATCTTGACTATAGTTGGAGTTGGAGTGGTAGCTTCTCTCGGATTGGTTGTCGGATTAGGATCATGGAGCCCATTCACCAACATGAGTTTGATGTCTTCTTCTTGTGTAGCTCTTGGTGTACTTGTCCTTTCTCTGCGAGTCCTTGCTTCTCCGGGAGGGTCTTCGTTCATATCGATCTTCTCTCCTCCTTCTCTCTCTTCGAGGTGACTCGTATCTTGAGCTTCTTCTTATTGGTGACTCATCTCTCCTTTTGGAAGGTGTCGTGCACTCATTTGAGAAGTGTTCGGGTCTTCCACAGTTGTAGCAATTTCGGTCACGACTAGAAGAATGCTTATCTTCGTATCTTGAGTTGGAGCTTCTCTCTTTGCCTCTATTCTTGTAGAACTTGTTGAATTTCTTAACCATTAGGCTTATCTCTTCATTGATAACAAGGTTGTCACTTGAAGTAGCGGGAGTGTCACTTGCGGATTTGTATGCACCGCTTGACTTGTTGTGAAGGTCTTGTTTTTCCTTGAGTGGCATTTCATGAGTAACAATCCTTCCAATGACTTCCGTGGGCTTGAGATCTTTGTAGTTTGGCATCATTTGGATCAATGTGCACACGGTGTCGTACTTTCCATCCAAGGCTCTAAGGATCATCTTGATGATGAATTTGTTGGTCATCTCTTCACTTCCCAAGCCGGCAATCTCATTGGTGATGAGAGCAATCCTAGAGTACATTTTCGCGACTCCTTCACCATCCTTCATCTTGATCTTGTCAAGTTAACTCTGAAGCACATCCAACTTAGATTCCCTGACGGATTCGGTTCCTTCATGCATGTCAGCCAAAGTATCCCAAATTTCCTTTGCATTCTCAAGACGACTTATCTTGTTGAATTCTTCGGGGCATATGCAGTTGAATAGAATGTCGCATGCTTGAGCGTTATATTGCAACATCTTCAATTCTTTCGTTGTTGCTTCATGATTCGGTTCCTTTCCATCACCAAAGAATTCACCTTGTAATCCAACACGAACAACAGCCCAAACGGCGGGGTTATGACCAAGAATATGCATTTTCATTTTATGCTTCCAACTAGCAAAGTTTGTACCATCAAAATATGGACCTCTACGGTGGTAATTTCCCTCACTAGACGCCATACTCTTCTAGGTTCGGAAACCAATGCAATGGAGACCAAAGCTCTGATACCACTTGTAGGATCCAAAGTATGTCTAGAGGGGGTGATTAGACTACTTGACAAAATTAAAACTAATTTTTTCCAATTTTATAGGTTGGCAAGTTTTAGCAAATCTAACAAGTCTAGCAGACCCTACACATGCATATCTATGAGTATAGCAGCGGAAAGTAAAGACATGCAAGGGTAAGTAAAGGTAGGGAGAGGACGATCAAACGCAATAGGGACACGAAGATTTTTCCCGTGGTTCCGATAGGTGGTGCTATTGTACGTCCATGTGGATGGAGTCTTCAACCCACGGAGCGTAACGGTTGCGAGAGTCCACGGACGGTTCCACCCACGAAGGGTCCATGATACATCTCCAACGTATCTATAATTTTTGCTTGTTCCATACTGTTATATTATCATTCTTGGATGTTTTACAATCATTCTATAACAACTTTATATCATTTTTTGGGACTAACCTATTGACATAGTGCCAAAGTGCTAGTTGTTTTTTTTGCTTTTTTTTACTTCGCAGAAAATCAATACCAAACGGAGTCCAATCGTGACGAAACTTTTTGGAGATTTTTTCTGGACCAGAAGACACCCGGTGGGCCAAACAACTGCCGGAGAGGTGGGCTGTGGAGAGCACAACCCACCAGGGCGCGCCAGGGGGGCCCCGGCGCGCCCTGATGGGTTGTGCCCTCCTCGGCCCCCTTCCGCACCGCCTCTGATGCCTATAAATTCTCAAATATTCGGAAAACCCTAGAGGAGTCGACGAAACACAATTCCAGCCGCCGCAAGTTCCAGAACCGCGAGATCCAATCTAAACACCATCACGGAGGGGTTCATCTTCCTCATAGGTGCCTCTCCGATGATGCGTGAGTAGTACACCATAGAACTACGGGTCTGTAGGCAGTAGCTAGATGGCTTCTTCTCTCTCCCTTATGATTCTCAATACAATGGTCTCTTGGAGATCTATTTGATGTAAACTTTTGCGGTATGTTTGTTGGGATCCGATGAATTTTGAGTTCATGATCAGTTTCTATCCATGAATATTATTTGAGTCTTCTTTGATCTCTTATATGCATGATTGCTTATAGCATCGTATTTCTTCTTCGAATCTTTGGTTTAGTTAGGTCGACTAGATCGATTTTTCTTGCCATGGGAAGACGTGCTTTGTGATGGGTTCGATCTTGCAGTGTTCTTTCCCAGTGACAGAAGGGGTAGCAAGACACGCATGTATCGTTGATATTAAGGATAACAAGATGGGGTCTATTCCTACATGAATAGATCTTGTCTACATCATGTCATCGTTCTTACTGCATTACTCCGTCTTTCCATGAACTTAATACACTAGACGCATGCTGGATAGCGGTCGATGTGTGGAGTAATAGAGGTAGATGCAGGCAGGAGTCAGTCTATCTATCTTGGACGTGATGCCTATATAATGATCATCGCCTGGATATCGTCATGACTATTCGATTTTCTATCAATTGCCCAACAGTAATTTGTTCACCCACCATGCGCTATACTCATGAGAGAAGCCACTGGTGAACCCTACGCCCCCCGGGTCTACTTTTCCATCATATTGCTTTCCGATCTATCTTTTTGCAATCTTTGTTTTCAGATCTACAAAACCAAAAACCCAAAAACATATTGCTGCATATTTACTCTTTTTATGTGTGTTCTTGAGAGATCTATCTCTCCTATCTATCACTACCTAATCTAGCTTATTACCGTAGAGAGATTGACAACCTCTCTTTCGCGTCGGGTTGCAAGTATTTGTTGTTTGTGTGCAGGTGCTGCTTATTGGGTGGTGGTGATCCTCCTACAGGTTCGATAACCTTGGTTTCATAACTGAGGGAAATACTTACCGTCGCTGTGCTGCATCATCCCTTCCTCTTTGGGGAAATACCGACGCAGTCTCAAGCCACGTCAGTCCACAAAGAAGCAACCTTGCCTATTCCACCGTGGCTTACGTCCACGAAGGACTAGCCTCACTCGGGGTAGATCTTCACGAAGTAGGCGATCTCCTTACCCCTACAAACTTCTTGGTTCAACTCCACACAATCCGGAGGCTCCCAAGCGACACCTAACCAATCTAGGAGACACCACTCTCCAAAAGTTAATAGATGGTGTATAGATGATGAACTCCTTGCTCTTGGGCCTCTCAACACTCAATCACTCTCTCACATGATTTGGCTTGGTGGAAGAAGGTGATTGGGTGGAAAGCAACTTGGGGAGGCTAGAAATCAAGATTCATATGGTTGGAGTGGAAGATCTTGATCTCAACACATGCGTAGGTGATTTTCTCTCACAAATGAAAGGTGGAAGTGTTGGCTTGTGATAACCCACAAGTATAGGGGATCGCAACAGTTTTCGAGGGTAGAGTATTCAACCCAAATTTATAGATTCGACACAAGGGGAGACAAAGAATATTTGCGAGTATTAGTAGCTGAGTTGTCAATTCAACCACACCCGGAGATTAAATATCTGCAGCAGAGTGATCAGTAGCACAGTAGTATGATAGCTTTGATAGCAGTAGTACCAGTAACAGTAACGGTAACAGTGATAGCAACAGTTTTGTAGCAGTTGGAACAATAGTAGTAGCAATAGTAACTTAGCAAGAGCAATATATGGAAAACTCGTAGGCACTAGATCAATGAACTCGTTGGATGATATTCATCATATAACAGTCATAACCTAGGGCGACACAGAACTAGCTCCAGTTTATGAATGTAATGTAGGCATGTATTCCGTAAATAGTCATACGTGCTTATGGAAAAGAACTTGCATGACATATTTTGTCCTACTCCCATGGCAGCGGGGTCCATAAGGAAACTAAGGGGTATTAAGGCCTCCTTTTAATAGAGAACCTGAACAAAGCATTAACACACGGTGAATACATGAACTCCTCAAACTACGGTCATCACCGAAAAGTATCCCGACTATTGTCACTCCGGGGTTTGTGGATCAGAACACGTAATAGGTGCATATGAATAGCAAGATCAGATCAAGAACATAGATATAATGGTGATAACATAAATGGTTCAGATCTGAAATCATGGCACTCAGGCCCTAGTGACAAGCATTAAGCATGGCAAAGTCATAGCAACATCAATCTCAGAACATAGTGGATACTAGGGATCAAGCCCTAACAAAACTAACTCGATTACATGATGAATCTCATCCAACTCCTCACTGACCAGCAAGCCTACGAAGGAATTACTCACTCCCGGTGGGGAGCATCATGGAATTGGCGATGGAGAAGGGTTGATGATGACGACGACCAAAGATTCCCCTCTCCGGAGCCCCAAA
Source organism: Elymus sibiricus (assembly GCA_039707655.1). Lineage (NCBI taxonomy): Eukaryota > Viridiplantae > Streptophyta > Magnoliopsida > Poales > Poaceae > Elymus > Elymus sibiricus. Next base: position 392,656,354 of record CM077665.1, on the reverse strand, counting down.
AGGGCTCCAGATCTGGCCTCCCGATGAAGAACAGAAGGTGGCGGCGGCTCCGTATTGTAAAACGTGATGAAACTTTCTCCCTAATTTTTTTATCCAAAAATAGGATTTTATAGCGTCGAAATTAGGGTCAGTGGGGCCACGAGGTGGGCACAACCCACCAGGGCGCGCTTGGGGGGGCTGGCACGCCCTGGTGTATCGTGCCCAGCCAGGGGCCCCCCGCCGGTGGTTCTTGGCTCCAGTATTTTTTATTTATTCAAAAATAAATCTCCAAAAAGTTCCGTCCAATTCCGAGAACTTTTATTTCTGCACAAAAAACAACAGCATGGTAGTTCTGCTAAAAACAGCGTCAGTCCGGGTTAGTTTCATTCAAATCATGCAAATTAGAGTCCAAAACAAGGGCAAATGTGTGAGGAAAAGTAGATATGACACAGACGTATCAACTCCCCCAAGCTTAACGCATTGCTAGTCCTCAAGCAATTCAGTTGACAAACTGAAAGTGATAAAGAAAAACTTTTATGAACTCTTTTGTTCTTGTTTACATATATATACTTAAGTAGCACCCAGGTTTTCAGCAAAAATTATGACTAACCATGCCAGCAATAACTCTTAGAAATTATATTAACTCATATCAATGACATAAGCAACTAGCGAGCAATAATAAGATATCTCAAGCGCCAACACTTTGTCAAAACGATCATGATACAATATGACAATAGTGGTATCTCGCTAGCCCTTTCTGAGACCGCAAAACATAAATGTAGAGCACCTCCAAAGTTCAAGCAGCGACTAAACATTGTAACTCATGGTAGAAAAGATCCAGTCATGCTGCACCCAACATCAACTATACACAATGCATGAGGATGACAATAATGCTCTCAGGTCTGGCGCTTATTTGAGAAGGTGATGACTCAACATAAAAGTAAATAGATAGTCCCTTCGCAGAGGGAAGCAGGGATTTGCAGAGGTGCCAAAGCTCAAGTTTTAAAACAGAGATAGATATAATTTTTGGGAGGTACACCCTTCATGTCAACGTTACGACCAAGAGTTATCAATGTCTTCCATGCTAAACAAATTAGCGGCGGTTCCCAAGCGGAAAAAGTAAAGGTTTACTCCCCCTCCACCAACAATCACACTCCACGGCTAGCCGCATCCATGGGTACCGTCCAAACAATCAACATTCCTGGGGGAGTTTGGTTAATTATTTGTAATTTTTGATTTCGGGACTGGGAATCCCTATTACCGCCCTCTCGTGTAAGGACGAGTGAATAAACACTCATCAAGAGAATAACCCGCTTAGCATGGAAGATACTTACCGCCCCCTATCGCTCCATGAGCGGTCCAGGCACACAAAACAGATGTTCATTTGAATTTTTAAAGATGGCACATGCAAATTTACTTTGGAACGGCAGGGTAATACCGCATATAGGTAGATATAGTGGACTCATCTAGAATAACTTTGGTTTAAGGATTCTGATGCACAAGCAGTATTCCCGCTTAGTACAGGCGAAGGCTAGCAAATAGATTGAGAAGCGGACAGCTAGAGAGCGAAGACGGTCATGAACATGCATTACATATAATAAACATTGACTACTAGCATGAGTAGGATATGGACACCATGAACATAAATATCACGAAGGCTATGTTGGTTTTGATTCAACTACATGCGTGAACATGTGCCAAGTCAAGCCACTTGAAACATTCAGAAGAGGATACCATATCATCATACCACATCACAACCATTTTAATGCATGTTGACATCCAAGATAAATCATTATCCACTCCTAGCTACTTAAGCATGGCATGAACAACTATAATCTCTAATGGTCATTGCAAACATGTTTGATCATAATATGCTGAATCAAGGATACTAGGTTAAACATATTTACAAAAACAAAAACAAGTTGAGTTCATACCCGCTTTTCTCTGCCACAGTCAATTCATCAAATATCATCATTATTGCCTTTCATTTGCACGACCGAAGGATAAGAAAATAATAATAGTGCAAGAGTGTCATGGACTAAGCTGGAATCTGCAACATTTTATTCAAGCGGAGAAGACAAGGTAACATGGGCTCTTCGTTAGATTACAATAGTGCATATGAGAGCCACTCAACATTTTCATCGTGGTCTTCTCCTTGATACGACTCAAACAAGGGGAAAAGAATTTCAGAGAAACACACTGAAATATTTTTGGAGTTTTTGGTTTTTCATGAAGAAAGCAAATTAAAAAAGAAAAACAAAAATGAGAAAAACTATTTACACGGGAAAGCTCCCAACAAGTAAAAGAAGAAACGAGAAATATTTTTGGGTTTTCTTTTGATACTGCAACTAAATTAAGCTAGAAAGGAAAGACGAAAAGAAGTAAGAAATATTTTTGGGTTTTCTCAGAGTTTTTCAAACACACAAGAAGAAAGCGAGAAAATAAATCTAGCATGGATAATACAATGAAAAAGTATGAACACCGACAACTGGAATGAAATGTGTGAACATGAATGTAATTTCGGTGGAAATACGTACTCCCCCAAGCTTAGGCTTTTGGCCTAGCTTGGTAATCACCATCCGTAGTAGCCATCCAGTCCCAAGTTGAAGTGAGGTGGAGGCGGCACCTGAGCGTCCCACCCCTGGGGCTCCTCCTCAGCAGCTGCTAGGTTGTTCCGGTAGGCTGTAATGTCATCTGGCATAATCCTGTATCCGTTCCTGGAAATAGAATCAAACAAAGCAGGTGCAGGCAACGGAATAACATCACGGGTTTCCACGCTGAACACTAAGTTGTAACAAATGTCATGGAAAGAATCAGTTGCCTCAATAAATTGGTGATTCTGTAACGCCTTGTGATCTAGATAAACTTGGGACAAGAGATAATCATGTGGGCGAATCTGAACATTAAAGTGTCTCGCTAAGCGAGTAGCATAAATACCACCATGTATCTTTCCCTTAGTCCTGTTAAGGTGTAAGCGATGTGCAATAATAGGCCCCATACTAAAGGTGTGATCATTGTACAGTGCACGGCATAAAATAGCGAAGTCGGGGGCACTGAGTGCACCAACCTTCTCTCTAGCGGTTAAACACTTTGCAATGAGCAAAGCAAAGTAATGCACTGAAGGAAACTGCAAACTGGTAGCAGTAGCGTTCGACATGCCTCTATCTTCACCCACCATTAAGGTGAGGAGAAAATCCTCAAACTCCGCTAGTCTAGGTTCTCTCAATTCCCCCATCAGAGGGGATCAAGCATATGTTGCAAAACTCAGTTAGCGGCATTTTGTGAGTTTCAGCGTAAAGATTAAACTGCACTTCAGGAGGATTATTCTTTCTCAGAAAATGAAAACTTTGCACAAAGGAATTTGTAAGGATGTGATATTGGTCACACTTAGCTGTGAGGAACTCAGTCAGCCCAGCGTTTGCAACAAATTGAGCGAACTCTTGATGAAACCCGGCCTCCTCCATGAAGGCATCATGCGGCCATTCACACGGTCGCACATCCACCGTTCTTGGAGTGTGAAGGTCATTGTCCGATGATTCCCCAATGATTCCTTTGGCATTTTTCTTGGAGGAAAACCTCCTAAAGAAATCCATCTTATTCCTAAAATAAATTTCTTAAAAAAATTAGTCCACAAAATTTGTCAACACAACTTTGTAAGATTGATAGCAACTACTCCTAAGCATGCATAGACGCCATATTAAGCATTCAAATTACTTAGAACTCTAAGAATTCAACATGCAAGCTCATCTACAGCAGCACCAAGAGTAGCTAATTACTCTAAAAACAACCCACTAAATCAAAAACTAATTGGAGCAATGGAGGAGTCACATACCAAGTAGCAATCCCTCCAAACAGTTTCGGAAACGGAGCTTCGAGCAAAGAGATCAAAATCCGCGGGTTTGAGAGCAAGAACACGGGAATGGTGGCTATGGTGATTTTTTTCTGGAGGTAGGGGATGAAGTGGGCTAAAGGAATAAGTGAGGGGGGCCACAACCCACCAGGGCGCGCCTGGGGTTGCTGGCGCACCCTGGTGTCTTGTGGGCACCAGGTGCACCCCCCCTCTGGTATTATTTGCACCAGAAATTCAGAAATATTCAGGAAAAAATCGTATCAAATTTTCAGAACATTCTGAGAACTTTTGTTTTTGGGTCAATTTTTATTGCACGGAGAAAATAGGAAACAGGATAATCATGGCATTTTATTTTATTTGACTAACTAAAACAGAAAATAAATTGTGGGAGCAGAGAATTGTGCTTACTAGATTCATCAACTTCATACCTCTAAAAAATGATCCATTAATAAGGTTGATCAAGTCTTATTAACAACCACTTCCGATTAGCATGAAACCGAAGAACTTTCGTAAAACACTAAGTTACCTCAATGAGGATGTGCATATCCCCAACAATAAGTATATCATATATTTTTTTGGCAGTAGGTAGAGGTAATTGAAAACTTCCAATAGTGACGGTCGGAGATTCTTCAATAACATTTATACCATTCACTTGGAATTGTTTCTTTGGAAAGTGCACCGTATGCTCATTACCATTGATATGAAAAGTGACTTTGCTTTTATTGCAATCAATAACAGCCCCTGCAGTATTCAAAAAGGGTCTACCAAGGATAATCGACATGTTGTCGTCCTCGGGCATCTCAAGAATAACAAAGTCCGTTAAGATAGTAACATTTGCAACAACAACGGGCACATCCTAACAAATACCGATAGGTATGGCAGTAGATTTGTCGGCCATTTGCAATGATATTTCAGTAGGTGTGAGTTTATTCAAATCAAGTCTTTTGTATAAGGAGAAAGGCATAACACTAACACCGGCTCCCAAGTCACACAAAGCAGTTTTGACATAGTTTCTCTTAATGGAGCAAGGTATAGTTGGTATTCCCGGGTCTCCAAGTTTTTTAGGCACTCCATCCTTAAAAGAATAATTAACAAGCATGGTGGAGATTTCAGCTTCGGGTATCTTTCTTTTATTAGTGATGATGTCTTTCATGTACTTTGCATAAGGGGCCATCTTCAGGATATCAGTTAAGCGGGTACGCAAAAAGACTGGTCTATTCATTTTAGCAAAGCGTTCAAATTCCTCATCATCCTTTTTCTTAGATGGTTTAGGTGGAAAGGGCATGGGTTTCTGAACCCATGGCTCTCTTTCTTTACCATGTTTCCTAGCCACAAAGTCTCTTTTATCATAACGTTTGTTTTTAGGTAGTGGGTTATCAAGATCGACAACAGGCTATATTTCAACATCATTATCTGATTCTTTATCATTGTTAGGTTGAGCATCTTCATGAACATCATCATTATCATTTTCGTTATCACTAGGTGAATGTTCATTACCATATTGAGTTTCAGCATCAGAAATAGAGACATCATTATCATCAGGAGGTTTTCGTATCTCGGGTTCACTAGAGGTATGCAAAGTCCTATCATTTTTCTTTTTCTTTTTCTTTCTAGAAGAACTAGGTGCATCAGTATTAATTCTCTGAGAGTCTTGTTCAATTATTTTAGGATGACCTTTAGGATAAAACGGTTCTTGGGTCATTCTACCTCCTCTAGTTACTACTCTAGCAGCAAAATCATTCATATTATTATTCATTTCATCAAGCAATTCTTTTTGAGACTTAGCAACTTGTTCTAACTGAGTTTGAACCATAGAGGCATGCTTTCCTACACCTCTAACATCATTACTGATTCTAAATAGCAAGTCACTCAAGCGAGCAATCATATCAGAGTTATATTTCAATTGTTTCAGGACATGTGCATTGAAATGATCTTGCTTCATAATATAGTTGTCAAACTCATATAAGCACTGACTAGGATGTTTATTGTAAGGGATATCACCTTCATCAAACTTTAATAAAGAATTTACCTCTACCACCTATGGAGGTGGTGGTGTGTCAAGGCCATGTATTTCTTCAATAGGTGGTAAATTCATAACATCCTCAGCTTTAATACATTTTTCTTTCATAAATTTCTTTGCCTCTTGCATATCTTCCGGACTGAGAAATAAGATACCCCTCTTCTTCGGAGTGGGTTTAGGCGGTGGTTCAGGGAGAGTCCAATCATCATAATTCTTCAATATGTTATTCAATAAATCCTCAGCTTGTTCAACAGTTCGTTCCCTGAAAACACAACCAACACAACTATCTAGGAAGTCCCTAGAAGCATCAGTTAGTCCATTATAGAAGATATCAAGCATTTCATTTTTCTTGAGAGGGTGATCAGGCAAAGCATTAAGCAATTGGAGAAGCCTCCCCCAAGCTTGTGGGAGACTCTCTTCTTCAATTTGCACAAAGTTAAATATTTCCTGTAAGGCAGCTTGTTTCTTATGAGCAGGAAAATATTTTTCAGAGAAATAGTAAATCATATCCTGGGGACTACGCACACAACCAGGAGTAAGAGTATTGTACCATGTCTTAGCATCACCCTTTAATGAGAACGGAAATAACTTAAGAATATAGTAGTAGCGAATCTTCTCATCATGAGCAAAGAGGGTGGCTATATCATTTAGCTTAGTAAGGTGTGCCACTACAGTTTCAGTTTCATAGCCATGGAAAGGATCAGATTCAACCAAAGTAATTAACTCTGGGTCGACAGAGAATTCATAATCCTTATCGGTAACAAAGATAGGTGAAGTAGCAAACTTAGGATCACATTTCATTCTAGTATTCAAAGTCTTTTCCTTATACTTGCGTAGCAATTTCTTAAGATCGTTTCTATCCTTGCAAGAAAGAATTTACCTAGTTACCTCCTCATCCATAACATAACCTTCAGGTATCTTAGGCATTTCGAATCTAGGAGAGCCAGGCCTAATAGGTGTTTCATAGTCATCAGTTTCATAGGCTTCATCAGTTTCAGCAATCTCATCAGTTTCAGTAGTTTCATTTTCTTTAGCTCTAGCAATTTGTTCATCAAGAAATTCACCTAATGGCACATTATCATCAAGCATGGTACTAGCATCATCATAAGCATCATTCATAGCAGAAGTAGCATCATCAATAACTTGCGACATATCAGGATTACTAGCATGTGGTGGTGTTGCAAGCTTACTCATAACAGAAGGTGAATCAAGTGCGGAGCTAGATGGCAGTTCCTTACCTTCCGTCGTCTTAGAGGGAAAAATCTTGGTCTTTGGATCCTTCAGATTCTTCATAGTGATCAATTGATATAAATCCCAAGTGACTCAACAAATATAGCTATGCTCCCCGGCAACGGCGCCAGAAAAAGGTCTTGATAACCCACAAGTATATGGGATCGCAATAGTTTTCGGGGGTAGAGTATTCAACCCAAATTTATAGATTCGACACAAGGGGAGCCAAAGAATATTTGCGAGTATTAGCAGCTGAGTTGTCAATTCAACCACACCTGGAGATTAAATATCTGCAGCAGAGTGATCAGTAGCACAGTAGTATGATAGTTTTGATAGCAGTAGTAGTAGTAACAGTAACGGTAACAGTGATAGCAACAGTTTTGTAGCAGTTGGAACAATAGCAGTAGCAATAGTAACTTAGCAAGAGCAATATGTGGAAAACTCGTAGGCACTGGATCGGTGAACTCGTTGGATGATATTCATCATATAACAGTCATAACCTAGGGCGACACAGAACTAGTTCCAGTTCATAAATGTAATGTAGGCATGTATTCCATAAATAGTCATATGTCCTTATGGAAAAGAACTTGCATGACATCTTTTGTCCTACCCTCCCGTGGTAGCGGGGTCCATAAGGAAACTAAGGGATATTAAGGCCTCCTTTTAATAGAGAACCGGAACAAAGCATTAACACACGGTGAATACATGAACTCCTCAAACTACGGTCATCACCGGAAAGTATCCCGACTATTGTCACTCCAGGGTTTGCGGATCAGAACACGTAATAGGTGCATATGACTAGCAAGATCGGATCAAGAACATAGATATAATGGTGATAACATAAACGGTTCAGATCTGAAATCATGGCACTCGGGCCCTAGTGACAAGCATTAAGCATGGCAAAGTCATAGCAACATCAATCTCAGAACATAGTGGATACTAGGGATCAAGCCCTAACAAAACTAACTCGATTACATGATGAATCTCATCCAACTCCTCATCGACCAGCAAGGCTACGAAGGAATTACTCACTCCCGGTGGGGAGCATCATGGAATTGGCGATGGAAAAGGGTTGATGATGACGAAGACCGAAGATTCCCCTCTCCGGAGCCCCAAACGGGCTCCAGATCTGGCCTCCCGATGAAGAACAGGAGGTGGCGGCGGCTCAGTATCGTAAAACGCGATGAAACTTTCTCCCTGATTTTTTTCTCCAAAAATAGGATTTTATAGCGTCGAAATTAGGGTCAGTGGGGCCACGAGGTGGGCACGACCCACCGGGCGCGCCTGGGGGTGCAGGCGCGCCCTGGTGTATCGTGCCCAGCCAGGGGCCCCCCTCCGGTGGTTCTTGGCTCCAGTATTTTTTATTTATTCTAAAATAAATCTCCAAAAAGTTTTGTTCAATTCCGAGAACTTTTATTTCTGCACAAAAAACAACACCATGGTAGTTCTGCTGAAAACGACGTCAGTCCGGGTTAGTTTCATTCAAATCATGCAAATTAGAGTCCAAAACAAGGGCAAAAGTGTGAGGAAAAGTAGATACGACAGAGACGTATCAGCTTGTTCTGAGTGCTCTCTCTACGAATTAGAGGGGGTCGAGGGGTATAAATAGCCTTCTTCAAAAATCCAACTGTTACAACATTATTGCCCAACTCGGTGGAACCTAAGTAAAAACTCTGTTACACCGACTAGTGCAAGAGGTTGCAACTTTCGGGTTCTCAGTGAGACTGATTCAGGTGACCTAGGGTAGATCCAATTCTCGGTGGCACCGAAATGAAAACTCGGGAATTCCGAAGTTTAACACTTCGATTACAGAGAGTTGACACTCACTTTTCGGATGTACCAAATGTGGTCCCGGTGGTACCGAGATGCTAGGGTTTTGGCTCTGGGTTCTGTCTTGGAAAACTTGGTGGGGCCGAAATGAAAAAACTTGGTGGCACCGATTTTGGCTTTTTGGTTTTGGACAGAATATTTTTGTGAGAGTTTGGTTGAGGCTTTTGGTGGCAAATGTCTAAGCACTTGAGCAACCAGATCATTATCAATACCTCATCCCCTTTTAATAGCATTGGCTTTTCCTGTGGACTCAATTGTTATTTCTCACATAAAAGAAAATGTAGAGTCTTGAAGCTCTTGCCAACTTGTGTTCATTGCATCAAGGGGATCCATCTCACAATCTTAGCCAACACATTCATTAAACTTTTCCTGAAATATACTTGATAGGATCATTAGTTCAATGAACTATATGTTGTTGTTAATTACCAAAACCACCTAGGTAGAAGTTGTGCTTTCACCATGGCCTTCGGCTCGGAGGTAGCATGCATCGCGACGTTCGGGCCTCCAGCGCCGGAGCACGATGCCTCTCCCCTGCAACGGCAACATCGGCTTTGCGCCGGCAGACGCCAATCTATTTCACGCGCACGAGGCCATGGCGATGGCATATGCACAACGGATGATGAACACGGGTATGGCGGAGGCGGAAACGAAGAAGGCGGTGGCGGTGCTGACGCCAGTAGCAGCAACGCAGCTCGTGCTCTTCGTCTTGTCGGCGCCATAGGTTGCGCAAAAGGGACAGTGGCAGCGTTGTATGCGAAGAGCTTCGCAGCGGAGCTATCCTCTGGGTTGTCCCCTCCGTCGTCGTCTGCGGCCTCATCAACTGCACTCTATAAGGTTAATTGCAAATTTTCAGAGGTTTGTTCATCTAGTTCTTCACAGTTATTGTTTGATGGGTTTCATCCCACATGTATAGATTTTTTTTAGAATTTAGACATGGCAATTTTGGTAAATTGTAGATTATGGTGCTAGCTGTGTACACACGCACGGAATTGCAGAATCTAGACATGGCAATTTTGACAAATTGTAGATTCTGGTGCAAGATGTGTAGACAATTTCCCCCCTGAAAATTTCAGAGTAGGGTGCGTAGATAGTTCTTGCAGAATCTAGACATGGCAAATTGGCAAATTTGTAGACTTGGATGGGGCACAAGATTAGTGTATTTTTTCATTCAAAACCAACCTTTGAACTAGTGCTCATTCAAGTTTACTACTCATTGCAAATTCATCCAGAGACCCGTGGCAACTTAATTTCCCCACTCTGGTCTTTAGGGACTTAAGACAATTATTTTGCCATGGCGACTTAGTTTTTCTCCTCTATTTTATAGGGGCTTAAGATGACTCTATTTTGCGATGGCAATTTTGTTTTGTGCTTCAGGTGTGTACGTAGTTTGCCTCATGGGGGCATGCATCACCTCATTGCTTTTTAACCATTTTTTTACAGTAGGGTTTCTCAGAAGTTGGAGCATTTTGCAAGTTAGTCTAGTTGGCAAATCTCATTAGGTGTGTAGATAGTGGTTTGCCATGAATCAATATGTGTCATGTGTCCCAATTTTACATGTCTTCACATTTTTTTGCCATGGAAAATTCCTTTTCCGACTTCATGTATTTGCCCTACCCTAGCCTGTTGGGAATGTAGGTGTCCGAGAATGGAAGCTCGGCAACAGAGCAGACCGGAAGAAGTATGTACCTCATGAAGCAAGGACTAGCTAGAGCTCTTAGTATGGCCACTTTTGCAAGATGATTGCAACTTAACACTTTTTGTTCTCGTTGCACGGTTAATTCTAGATTCATGCCAAAAAAAATGCTAACTAAGTTCAGTTTTCACGACAACTCTCCTATAGGCCGAGGGGGGGAGTTGATGGCAACTATTTTGTCTTTTATGACTTTGTGTGCAAATTCATTTTGTGTAGTGGTATCGTTGCTATTAGTTTTCATTTAGAATATGCCAACTAAATGGGAACCATATGGCATTTTTTACATGGGGTATGTCAACTTGTTTTTAGGTGTGGCATGGCATTTTTAGGGGGTGAAATGCATGGACATTTTACACACACTATGTTTTGGACCCCTAGCAATTATGTTGTGTTTTCCAATTTGCCATGGTTATGTAGCTAAACTTTATTTGTTTTACAGAATACATTATTTTCAGATTTTTCATGTATTCATCATTGTTTTAGACACCAAAATTCGTATATTTTCCTTATTAATAATAAAAAAACATCTTAAACTTGCTATGGCAAATGGACCATGGCAATTTTCTAACTTTGCTTGTTCTTTTTGGTAGTGTACCATGACGATTGACTAAAGCGCTGGAATTTTTGGGATTTGGTTACAGACGCATGCAATAGTGAGAAATTTATGGTATTTGAAAAGTTCTCAAAGTATAGGAACATAGGGATTTGCCATGGACACATGGTAAGTTTTGGATTCTTGTTCTCTAGAAACATGGCAATTTGTAGAACAAAAATGATGTTTGGCCATGGTCCATATGCTGAATTTGCCATGGTCCATTAAAAAGAAGTTTGCCATTGTCCAAAGCAAAACAAAATTGCCATGGTTCATTAAGTATTTTTGCCATGGTCTATAAAGTGAATTTACCATGGACTATAATAAAAGAAGTTTGACATTTGTCTAACAAAAGGAAATTTGCCATGTGCCGCAAAGTGAATTTATTATGGGCCATAAAGTGAATTTGCGATGGCAATAACAACTTTGTTTGTAAAGAAATGTGTTGTGGCATGGCAAGTGTTGTATTCGGTAACATGGCAAAAGTTATAATTTTCCATGTGCGGTAAAGTGAATTTGCCATGGCCAAAAAATAGCATATTTTTGCCTTTAAAAATATGTGATGTGGCATGACAAGAGTTGTATTGATGATATGGCAAAAGCTATGTTAGTTACATAGCAAAATCCTAAAACCATTTTTCCATGGCAAAAATTACCATAGATTTGTCAAGCGTGCGGGAACTTGGGAGTACAAAAAACATGTGAAATTAATATGGTAAGATTTAGTGCAATTTTTCTGTGGGTCATGGCAAAAACATAAAAAATGTTTTTTGTAAGAAAAAAAATTTATACACCAAGTGACATGTCCATTTTATAAAGAAAATGGTAGAAAGAAAATCTTAATGTTTCTAAGGTTAATGGCCATTGTAGGAAGAAAACAGTACAAAAAAAGACATGGCAACCGCATGGTAAATTACAAATGTGTGATGAACAAAACTATTTTTTAACATACATGGCAAATTCTTACACAAAGCATGGAAATGTATATTAGCATATCATGGCAAATTTTAATATACATCTGCCATGGCAATTTTTTGTCATAATTTGTGTTATTTTACATGGCAACTTTCTTATACAAAGCACGTCGGTTTTAATTAAAATGGCATGGCAATTTTAATATACGTCTACTCTTTTTAATTTTTAGTCATGATTTGTGTTATTTTACATGCATGGAAAATTTCTTTATACAAATCATGGCAATTTTACTTAAAATACCGTGGCAAATTTTCATGCCATCTACCATGGCAGTTTTTTGGTCATTTTTTATTTTTGTACTGTTCATTCTACTTTTCACATGGTATTTTTTTGCCATGGAATTTTTCCGACTATAATTTTTTCCATAGCAAGAAAATTGCCATGTGAGCATTACCATGGCAATTCTATTTTATTGTTTGCACAATGACAGATTCATTTTTTGAAGCATGGCAAAGTTATTGTTTGGACTAAGACAAAGTTGAAGGTTAGACCATGGCAAAATTTATTTTTGGACAAATGTAAAAGTTTTTCCTTTTGAACCATACAAAAAGCCCAATGTAAAAGTTGAACCTTGTGACTATACAAATATTTCGGGGGCAACTAATTAGGGAGTACTCCCTCGGAAGCCTCCCAACGATCACTCCCATGCGCCGCCACTTGGCGCGTTCTCAGCCGCTGCCACGTGTCGCGTTTTGAGCGTTTCCTTCGGATTTTTTTTTTACTTTTTCGCACGCGTTTTCGGCTTTTTAGATTGTTTTTTTGGTGTTCCGGTTTTTCACCGGTCTTTCTTAGCTTTTGAACGAATTTTTTTTGCGCGACGACAGGAGCGGCGGGATGTTGGGCACGTGCAGGGACAGGTTGTACAGTGTCAGGAGCGCGTCCAGCCGGCAGGTGTCGCTCCGGTAGCCTTCTTCTTGCAGGCACCTGATCAGGACAGGGATGACTTCGCTCGAGCCGATGATTGCCTGCGCCTCCTCCAGACAAGAGAGGTTGAGGTACATCGCCACCGCCGCCTCGCAGGTCTCCGGCTTCTGTATCATCTGCTCCATCAGGGGGATAACTCCAGCTGAGAGCAGCTGCTGCTTGTTCCTACAAGGCAGACATGGAGCTAAAATGATCAGGCCAAAGAACTGAGCTAAGATTATCTACCTATGCTTGTTGCAAAGAGCCTTTTCTCTGACACTATGATTAGAGAGAGAAAAAGAATATAATGATCTACATTTGATACATACCTGTTATTGCTGACAGCAAGGTTGAAAAGAGCCATTGTTCCGACCTCCTGAGATTGCACGTCTTCTCTGCTGAGAGCCATCTTCAGGAAGCAGGTGAGTGGCTCAATAATACCATTAGCACCCACATAGTCCCTGTTATTGCAGGAAGCAGGTCTGTTTTTTTTTCGTGAGAGGCGTGCCTCTCGAAAAGGGAAAAAACGTGTTTTCTGTTTTTTTTCTTTTTCACGAGAGGCACGGTTTTGCCTCCGCGAGAGGCACGGTCGTGCCTTTCGTAAAGGGAAAAAAACGCGTTTTCTGTTTTTTCTATCGCGAGAGGCACGGTTTTTTCGTCTGGTTTTTTCGTGAAAAAAAAAGTTCGTCAAAACCTATCAACAGAGGATTAGTTTTGAAGATCTCGACGCGAGAAACCCAACGGTGAAAACGGTTCGAAATTTGGACGCACGGTTTAAGAGATAAAACGTTTTGAAAATACGGATCTGCGAAAAAAGGAAAAACTCTTGTGTGCCACTTGTCGCAACATGAGGGATGGGAGTGATCCTTGAAAGGAGTACTCCTCAATTAATGATTTTGAAAGCAGAAATTGGGCCTTTTAATGTTCTTTTTCTGTTTTTCGCCATTAAACTGATGTGAGGTGGTGGGGAGGCCCAAGCTGGTCATGCCTGTCGGGGCTACCTTCGCGCTGGGGGTATCCTGACCGAACGATTCGTTCAATCTGGAGAGCTGTTATCGGCGTCCTTGTTTTACTCGGACGGGAGGAGAAGCTCTTCTCTTCTCCCAGTCCCGGTTGAACGTCTGTACGATTTCGCTAGTTGTAAATACACATGGAGCTTTTCCTCACGGGCACATACATTTTTGGTGAATGTGACTATACCACACGACACGGAGAGAGTGAGGCGGTGTTACAGTTTACACTTGTCGCCGCCGCCTTGCAACGTCCACTTCTTGATGAGGCAGGTGATGACCCTGGCCAGCCGCTTGGACTTGGACCTGTTCAGCCGCGCCGGCCTCCTGCCCTCGCCGCTCTGCTCGGACGCCACCGTCTTCCCCGCGGCGGCGGCGGAGGCCGCCTCCTCCTCCCGTTGCTGCTGATCCTGCTCCTGCTGTTCCTGCTGCTCCTGCTGCGCGGCGGCCTGGCTGGCCACCTCCAGCAGCTGCACCCGCGGCTGCTGCTGCTCCAGCTCGCGCTGCCGCTGCTCCCGGAACAGCCGGAGCAGCTTCTGCGCCTTGTCCTTGGCCTTGCCCGTGCCGTTCGCCGTCAGGGACACCAGCGCCGGGATCACGCCCTCCTGCAGCACCGTCTGGCTGCACCCCTCGTCTCCGTTGCAGATCATCCACAGGCACGACACTGCCTTCTCCTGCTCCGCCGCCTCGCCGTTGTCCAGGATGAACACGATGTCGCCCACAATGGCCTGGTTCGCCGCGATCTCCTTCTTCCCGGGCCAGGTCAGCGCCAGATTGATCAGCAAGGTCAGGGCCTTGTCCGTCCACGACGACGACGACGATGGCGCCAGGACGGTGTGGATGCTGTGGACGACGCCCAACGACAGGAGCGGCGGGATGTTGGGCACGTGCAGGGACAGGTTGTACAGCGTCAGGAGCGCGTCCAGCCGGCAGGTGTCGCTCCGGTAGCCTTCTTCTTGCAGGCACCTGATCAGGACAGGGATGACTTCGCTCGAGCCGATGATTGCCTGCGCCTCCTCCAGACAAGAGAGGTTGAGGTACATCGCCACCGCCGCCTCGCAGGTCTCCGGCTTCTGTATCATCTGCTCCATCAGGGGGATAACTCCAGCTGAGAGCAGCTGCTGCTTGTTCCTACAAGGCAGACATGGAGCTAAAATGATCAGGCCAAAGAACTGAGCTAAGATTATCTACCTATGCTTGTTGCAAAGAGCCTTTTCTCTGACACTATGATTAGAGAGAGAAAAAGAATATAATGATCTACATTTGATACATACCTGTTATTGCTGACAGCAAGGTTGAAAAGAGCCATTGTTCCGACCTCCTGAGATTGCACGTCTTCTCTGCTGAGAGCCATCTTCAGGAAGCAGGTGAGTGGCTCAATAATACCATTAGCACCCACATAGTCCCTGTGCTCATCATCATCCTTCAACTGGAATCTAACCTGCTCGACCACCTCACGCTGCTCATCGATGCACTCACCGCCCTTGCTTAGCACACGCAGCCAGCGTTCACATCTCTCGGGTATAGCCTCTACAGGGTTATTCTGAAAAGAGCACTTCTCCACAGAGACCTCCTCTTCTTCTTCGCATGTCTCAGATGTCGACTCCCTGGAATTTTGACTAGAGCACTTCTCCAAAGCAACGTCGGTCTTGAACTTGTCATCTTTTGCGTCTTTTGCGCCTGCGTCTTCGAACAAAACCGTGCTAACACCATTCGTCACCAGGCATTTGCTACTCTTTAGAGATGCTATCCTCAAATATTTGAGCTTTGGAGATTCTGGCGGGGCGGAAGGAACTGGAACCACATTTTGTTCACACCAGGATGTTATCAGACCCTTGATGCAGTAATTAGGTGTCACGGAAAGCTGGGGTAACTCTTTCCGAGTCTTGGGGCAGGTTGTATTCCCACTGTTAAACCATTTCTCGATGCAAGCTCGCTCGTAGGTCTGACCAGATGCGATAACAACAGGGTCATACATGAGCTGCAGAGAGATTGGACACCTTAGTTCCTCAGGTGGCAGTGGCATGCTCCCTGATAGCCCTTTAATCTGTTTCAAACTTAAGGAGCCAGACCTAGGCAGGAGCTTCTCGAGAGAAGAGTGACTTCCATGGAGATCAATTGAGCTGGATATTGAAGTGAAGGAGCACGAAGGACTTGAGCACTGGGAGTTGATGGAATCCATTGTTTCGCTCCTGAAATGACTTGAATATTTCCTCATAAGATGCAGCAGATAGGATGCTATTGATTCTTTCTTCGTGTCTTCTTCTGCCTGGGCTCTTTCAAGAAGCCTTCTAAGTGCTCTTCTCTCAGTAAGAGCTGCAGCAGATGATGTAATGCCAGCTCTCAAAATAGTTTGCCGAAACAATTCAAGTTCATTGTCATCAAGGAATCCATTGGATTTATTCTCATTCTGAATTATCTGTTTCAATTGATCACCAACTTGCTTTTCAGCCTGATCCAAAGCAAAAACTGAATTCTCCAGCTCATGTGCAATCTCTGGGATCTGAAATTTTCCAACAACAGATAATTATCTAAGGGTTTCGCCAAAAATATATCATCCGAAGAATAGGCATGCAAAAAGAAAGAGAAAACAAGTAGCGACTACTTCAAGGTAGTGAAGAATCGATTCTATGATATAGAAAGAAACTATAACTCCCTGCTTATGGTGAATCTGTCCATGATGATACATTATACTCCCTCCGTTCCTAAATATAAGTCTTTTTAGACATTTCAATAGGGGACTACATACGGAGCAAAATGAGTAAATGTACACTCTAAAATATGTCTATATACATCCGTATGTAGTCCAATAGTGAAATCTCTAAAAAGACCTATATTTAGGAACGGAGGGAGTATTCTGTAGTAGAAATTCTAGAAATACGTTTGTACATGACCAGTGAAAACCTGAGTATTAATTGCTTCTGGAAGTGTTTCTTCCAACTGGTGAAGACTTTCTAAAAGAGCGCATCTTGCTTTCTCAAATTTTGTAAACACACATTCTGCCGTTAGGGCCTGCAATACAATAACCATGTTGAATACAAAACATTGCTTTGCTGTAAAGAAACAGAAATATGAGAATAATTGTTCTCTAACATCAGACACAGCCAGCAACTTTGATGAGCGAGATTATCCAACTACCATTAACAATTTTATAATGTAGCAGTGCAGTAAAAGAACAGTTCGTGTATACATAGTCTGATAAGCTTTTACTTCTCAAACTTGGAAATGACAAAGCATATTCATACATATGAAAATTATTTACCAAGTAAAGCTTGCTACACTCTGAGCAATACTGAAGTAGATTCTTGGCTTTATCAACAGCGATGCGCAAGGAGCTCAACGCCAGAAGTCCAGAACTACTTCCAGGTTTTGTACTCTCAAGGGCAGGGATGGCAATTGAAACTTCATGAACTATAGTGTAAAGTTTCTTACATAGTTCACCATGTAGCTGCACAATTAATCAAATGAATCTACCATGTTAATATGCCATATTATTGCATAAGCAAAGTACTTCCAACGACAGAGTCAAAGACAGGAAATGTAAGAAAAAAACTGCAGTGTTTATCACAGTTTTCTAACTTACTGTTTGATGACATCAGAGTGTTCTCACAGAAGAGTCTTATCATATATTCCCTCCGTTCACAAATACACCCTCTGTCCCAAAATAAATGTCTCAACTTTGTACTAACTTTAGTACAAAGTTGTACTAAGCTTGAGACACTTATTTTGGGACGGAGGGAGTATAAGATGTTTTAACATTTTTCTGAATCGGATGTATATAGACACGTTTTAGTGTATTTGTTTTCCCATTTCAGTCCGTATGTACTCCATATTGAAATATCCAAAAGATCTTATATTTGTGAACAGAGGGAATACAATACAAACTGGTGGTGGTATTTACTGGATGCAATTTATTTTCTAGCACGAGAGTGCTTATATACGTAACAACATAATCATCACAAGGCACCTAGGAAGTGGAGCCAATGATCAGAAGCTGTGTTCAGTGCCTTCCTATATCTAAAGACAGCCCACAGAGAACAGCAAGATTCCAATCTCATTACCATTGCTGAATTAATAGCTTTTGGTGGAATTAGGGGATCAGCCGGATTACCTTCCAATTGCCAGCAACAACAAAGCCCGCGTCAACCTCAACCCTCTCCATGGCGTCCTTTTAGTCAAATTTCATCTGCAAAGAGAGCAATGTATTGAAAATGGTATTGCTCTTAATCCCCAACACAAATATGTAATAGGTAATTGGCAAAAGTTTCTTTAATGTTTACAAATTGATTGCATTGGTATGTAAGAAAAGGCTCAAATCTCTCACCACGAGTCAGTATAACTAACTTAAATGCAAAATAAATATCAAATTATATTAAAATAAATGGAAAACAAAGATGCCTGTATCTTATATAATGGCATCGATCATATAACCTGAAAGAAAAACATGTCATCAATTAAGTATGCAGTATGTCACCTAACAACATGAAAAATAGCACCAGAAAAAGAAGGCGGCAAAGGTTCTATGGCCTTCTGATTCACCGATAATTAGCACAAAAAATGAAAATAATAAATCAAACCAATTTAAGAAAAGAAGAAGATAGAAAAATGATGTCTAATTTCCGCAGTTATGCCATCGAAATTGTAAGATGGAAACTCCGGCAAACTTGTTGGTATGGATTCCATTAAGGCAAGATGCTTTTGTGTCTAAAAAAGGATTTCTGCCAGTTCGATGAGCTAAAAATGGAGCAATGACAGCATATTTCATGGGCCAAAAAGCTAAACTTGGATGCGAGTTGTCTATGTTCAAATATGCAGAGAGAGCTAGATTCTGAATTGTAACATGCAAACTCCATATATTTCTAGAAAATAGCATAAGTGCATCAAACCATTGATTTCGACAGCCTAAACACTTTATGTGTAGCACTTAGCAAACGAGCCAAACGTCTGGTTTCGATATGGAAGGGCAGGCAGGATGCTCTCTACTGTCAGCATAATATCAGCCACATTGAATAAATAAGGTCGTAAAATATACAGTAGAATTTAAGCAACACGAATTCCATCTCCATAGTATCACCACGAAGCCTGGAGCTCTAATCCATGAGGAACCCAACGCATGCACAAGTTGCAGAGTTAGCAGCATTCTTCCTCCCCCGGTCCCCATCGTCATGTAACCCTAAAACTGGAGAAATAGGAGAAACGAAACCGTCCATACCTGACGGAGACAGGGCGAAGAAGGAGCAAGCCTTCGAATCTCCCCATGCATGGCAAGGCAGGCAGGGCAACTTCACCAACTGCTCCGCCTCCGGGTGTTCCCCCAGCCCACCATTGTTCCAGAGGCGCTTAACTTGGCGCGAGAAGGAGAGATGGGAGGAGGGCGGGGAGAAGAGAAAATGGGCTTGGCGCTGAACCGCGAATAGCACGGGTGGAGGCTGCCATCCTCGCTGAGCCCCGGAAACCTCGTGCCCCGGAGGGTAAATTTAGGGCCTCGGCCCCCGTTCCCGCTCGCGGAGCTAACCGACGGCGTCCGGATTTGGTTGGCGAGAGAAGGCTGCGCCATTCGCGCATGGAAGCGGCGTGCGCGGCCGCGGGTTGCGGGGCTACAGCTGGGCGCGCGCGGTTGCGGCCGCGGCGGCCGGGGTAGGGGGCAAGCGCGGATGGCTGGCGGACCAGGCTGTCAGCTTGGGGGCTCTGGGTAGGGGCAGTGCAAGCTGCTGCGGGGCGAGGGTTGCTGCTGTTCCGCAACTTCACCGGCGAGTCCGGTCCGAGGTCGCAGAGCGAGAGCGAGCGTGGTAGGCGAAGTAGTCAGACCACGTAAAAGTGGATGAACACAGGAAAGTAAGGAGGAAACTATGTTTATTATATCCATGTCTCAAAACTCTGAAAAACACAGTGAGAAAAATATGAAGAAAGAGTGCATAGTATACGTTGTTGTATTGCACGAATTGCCTCATCAAAAACCTCACGTGAGAAACATCAGAAAAACTCACTCAAGAGAAAAAGAGTATAATCCACTCAACCATCAGGTTGAGTACTCAATCATCGGGATCGAGATTTTAACGACGAGTTTGTGAAGTTTCTCCCCCTGAACCTTGCATCTCTCTAAGTCTCATCATACCGATTCCACGAACACACCTCTCAAAGGATGATGCCGGTAATGATTTAGTGAATATATCAGCAAGACTGTCACAGGACTTAGTATGCAATATTCTCACCTCGTTCAACTGTTGCAGCTCATGTGCATAGAAGAACTTGGGACTAATATGCTTTGTGAGGTTACTCTTCACATAACCCATCTGAACTTGTGCAACACAAGCAGCATTATCTTCATAGATAATGGCAGGGGTTTGACGGTGTTCAGCTCACACGTCTGCTGAATGTGGCTGATCATCCGCAGAAGCGATACACATTCTTTTGACGCTTCGAATAGTGCCATGATTTCCGAGTGGTTCGTGGAGGTCGACACAAGAGTTTGCTTGGTCGATTTCCAGGAAAACGCAGTTCCACCACAAAGGAAAACATATCCAGTCTGCGATTTGCAATCATGCGGGTCCGATAGGTACCCAGCATCGACATAGGCTATAAGAGATAGGTCTTGATTCCTTTTATAAAATAGGCCAAGATCTTTGGTCCCTTGCAGGTAACAGAAGACGCCCTTGACACCTTTCCAATGTCTCTTGGTAGGTTCAGAACTGTACCTAGCGAGCAAACTGACGGCAAAAGCAATGTCCGGCCGTGTACAATTTGCGAGGTACATGAGTGCTCCAACTGCACTCAGGTAAGGAACCTCTGGTCCCAGAGTTTCCTCCCCCTCTTCCTTAGGCCTGAACAGGTCCTTGTCTGGCTGTAAAGATCTCCCGACCATCGGGGTCTTAGAAGGATATGCCTTATCAAATCCAAATCTTTCCAACACCTTCTGGGTGTAGGCCGACTGGTGCACTAGAATCCCATCAGGGGAATGTTCAAGTTGCAGACCTAGACAGAACTTGGTTTTACCCAAATCCTTCATCTCGAATTCCAACATCAGGTAGGAACTCGCTTTCTCAATATCCTCGGGTGTACCGATTATGTTTAAATCGTCCACGTACACCGAGATTATACAGAATCCATCTTGGGATCGCCGTATAAAAACACATGGGCAATCTTTATTGCTCGTGTAGCCCTTCTGATGAAGGAAATCGCTTAGGCGATTATACCACATTCTATCAGACTGCCTGAGTTCGTACAATGCCTTTTGAAGTTGAACATTGTATAGACTCTTGTTTGCTCTACCATGGTTCGGAACAGGGATACCTTCAGGAACCTTCATGTATATGTTCGAATCCAGGTTACCATACAGGTAAGCAGTGACAACATCCATTAATTTCATTTTCAAACCCATGTTTACTGCCATTGAGATCAAGTATCTAAAGGTAACTCCATCCATGACCGGGGAATAAGTCTCCTCAAAATCGACACCGGGTCGTTGAGTGAACCTCTGAGCGACGAGCCTTGCTTTGTACCGTACTACCTTATTATTTTCATCTCTCTTTCAAACAAAAACCCACCTATGGCCAACAGGGCGTATGTGGGGAGGAGTTCGACAAACTGGTCCGAACACCTTCCTTTTTGAAAGGATCGATATGGTTGACTAGAGGGGGGGTGAATAGGCAACTAACAATTTTTAACTTTTCTTTAACAATTAAGGCTTAGCAACAAATAGGTTGACTAGATATGCAACTAGGTGAGCAACCTATATGATGCTAATCACAACAAGCACACGAGCAAGCAAGGGATACAACACACTAATAGCTTGCAAGAAGTAAAGGTAAGAGATAACCAAAAGTGGAGCCGGTGGAGACGAGGATGTGTTACCGGAGTTCCTTCCCGGTAAGGGGAAGTATGTCTCCGTTGGAGCGGTGTGGAGGCACAATGCTCCCCAAGAAGCCACTAGGGCCACCGTATTCTCCTCACGCCCTCACACAATGCGAGGTGCCGTGATTCCACTATTGGTGCCCTTGAAGGCGGCGACCGAACCTTTACAAACAAGGTTGGGGCTATCTCCACAACTTAATTGGAGGCTCCCAACGACACCACGAAGCTTCACCACAATGGAATGTGGCTCCGAGGTGACCTCAACCGTCTAGGGTGCTCAAACACCCAAGAGTAACAAGATCCGCAAGGGATTAGTGGGGGGAATCAAATTTCTCTTGGTGGAAGTGTAGATCGGGGCCTTCTCAACCAATCCCGAGAGAATCAACAAGTTTGATTGGCTAGGGAGAGAGATCGGGCGAAAATGGAGCTTTGAGCAACAATGGAGCTTGGGGAGGGAAGAGGTGGTCTTCTTGGGGAAGAAGACCCCCTTTATATAGTGGGGGGGAAGGATCCAACCGTTATCCCCACTCTCAGCCCGCGCATTGCGGTACTACCGCATAAGAGCCACGGTACTACCGCAAGAGGCTGCGGTACTACCGCTGCAGGGTGCGGTACTACCGCTCGCACGGTAGTGACCAGATGAAGACCTATTGCACAGGGCAACGAGCGGTAGAACCGCCGGAGCGGTACTACCGCGCGCCAATACGGTACTACCGCATGGTCGGTATCAACTGGCACAGGAGATGCACGGAAGTAAAAAATTACTTCCGTGCCTACCTCCGCTGAGGGCGGAGCTGCGCAAAAGTCCGGCACGGTAGTACCGGACATACATCACGGTACTACCGCTCTAGGGCGAATGTAAAAAATTACATCCGCGCCTACTACCGCAGGCGCACGCACCAGGGCTGGGGTCAGCGGTACTACCGCGGGCACCTGCGGTACTACCACTCCCTTGAGCGGTACTACCGCTAGCCACTGAAAACTAGCACCTTGCTGCCTTCAATTTGCACAGACAAGGAAAACGGACTAGAGTTCCATTGAAGCGAAGGAAAGGTGGTGCAATAGAACAGATGTGTACGTGTTGATTCCATCCAAACCTTTCCGAAGCGGACCCCTCTTAATAGTACGGCTTTTCTACGACTCAAATCCACCGAAAGGAAACGTAGAAAGCAACCGTCTTCGATGGACTCCGAGGGGCACCGAATCGTCTTGTGCCTAGTCATGAGATATCTGAAATGCTCAATGCACACGATTAGTCCGCAAATGAATTGTCATCAATCACCAAAACCACTTTGGGAGAAATATGCCCTTACAATCTCCCCCTTTTTGGTGGATTGATGACAATACGGGATTTGCACATAAAGATATATAATGAGCATATGCAAACCCAACATCTATAAAATATAGACAGGCTCCCCCTAGATGTGTGCATTCTATAGATATGCTTTGGACTGCAAAGCACACACACTAGGATCAACACTCCCCCTATATTTTATAGACATGGCAATCCTTGCAACAGAATGAATAATCAATAAGCACGGAAACAAGGCATAGCATGTGAGCATGAAGATAAGGGCACATAATAGACAAACTCACAAGCTACTAGTCATACTAGACAATAATATGATAAGAGTGATAGCATATGTCTCACACCATATGATAGAAGAAGTCTCCTGGTCTCACACACAAGACAAACATAAACCAAAGCAACGACGAAGGTTCAACGAAAGCAAGGAGACGACGAAAACGAACGAAAACACTCGCAAATCCTACACTCTCTCCCCCTTTGGCATCGAGACGCCAAAAAGGCAGAGAGGACACCTAAGACATAGGTGGTAGCTCCTCCTCCTCCTCTGATGCAGCTGGAATATAGACTCCTCATCTGAATCAACCCACTGATAGCTCTTCTTCTTCATCCAAGCAGCCTCAGGAGTGATGTTCTTCTCAGACCCACTCGAGATGGTCTCGCCAAGCTTCCTCAGAATCCGCTTGTCGCGCTGACGACTCTCCTTCTGAGCAACGTGAGTCTGGTACTGTCCCTTGGCCTGCATGCAGAACAAAGTCTTCATCCTGTTCTTGAGCTTCTTGGCCCAAAATGGCTCAGTAGACGGTGGCTCATACATTTCTGAACTGTCCTCCTCCTCCTCTTCAATCTCATCTTCATCAACATCCATATGTGTAGCAGCAGGCTTAGTGGTAGTGTTAGCCCACTTGTCCTTCTGACGCAGCCAAATAGGCTCATGACGGATCCAGTCGGGAGCATGAAAGTCCTCACCCGGAAAGGTCTTCTCCCAAGTCTTCTGAATCAAGTGGAACAAGTAGGGTCCATCTATGGGGACCTTGCGGTGGAACACAGCAGACTGAAGCTCATTCCACATGATGTGAGAAACATCAAGTGGTCCAGGAATGCGAATCCGCCCTTGCTCACAAAGGAGCAGCATATCCACTAGATAGGAATGCACCTTGTCCTTGTCTCCCATGTGAGGAAAGAGAGTGTTGCGAAAGATCCAGTGCATGACATCGAGGAACGGGTTAAGCACATAAGTTTTCTCACCAGAGGGTAATGTCTTCCCAACAAGGTATGGCAGAAGCTTCTCCTTTTTAGCAGAATGTGCGCTGGTGTGCGGGCGCAAACCAACGGGCACATCAAGCCCCTCATCACGAACGTGCAACAGATCCATGAATTCCTTCCAGTTAGCAGTCAACTTCTTTCCATTGGTCATCCAAGTCATGCTTCGCTCCCCATCCGTGTGGAAGTGGACAGAAGCAAAGAACCGAGCCACAATCTCGGGATCAAAGTCAAGATGGAACGAGATGATATTCTCGATATCAAACTGCTCCACCATATCCAGAGGCTCACTAAACGATGCCTGGTTCTTCCTCAGATGAGCCATGTCAATCCACTGGGTAGGAACATAGATATTCTTCTTTCCCTTGATCACATCTATATAGATGAGATATTGTTGCTTGGTCCAAAACAAGTCATTGCCCCTGAATTGTTCCCTAGGGTTGACATAGGGGTTGACCTTCCGACGAACCAGAAACTTTGCTTGAGGCATCTCTTCCCAGTCGACAACTGGCTCCTTGATCTTGGTTGTGGTTCTCTTGAAGTGGCGAGGCGAGGCATTGGACCCCTCAGGTGCATCTTGATTGCGTAGACGCTTTGAACTCGTATCACGAGAGGGATTCGAGCGTCTTGAACCGGAACCGGAGCCACCACCTATGACACACAATGAAAACACAAGAGAAGAGCGAAAAAAGTCATTGCAAAGACCAAGGCAAACAAGAGAACCACATAGAAGTGAGAATTGGCAGGACAAAACAGGGAAATTTTGGATCGAGCGGTAGTACCGCAGGTCTTGCGGTAGTAAAATTTTACTACCGCGCCGACCGCGGTAGTACCGCTCCAGGTAGGGGCGGTAGTACCGGGCTGAGCGCAGAAGTAAAATTTTACTTCCGCCCAACGGGCGGTAGTACCGTACCAGGAGGTGCGGTAGTACCGCACGGGGCGGAGTCCTCAAGAACAGCGGATCTGAGCCGAAAAACCACACCGGTACTACCGTAGATCAAAAACTACGATATTGTATCCTACCAAATAACATTTCTACCGCACAAGCACTCTCCAACCATCACCTCATGCAAAGATTTAGCCAAAAATCACAAGACCAACTCATATTTCCCCCTAAACCTAGATCCAAAAATAGAGAGGCAAAGAGAGAAGCACAAGGGGAAATACCGGGGTCCATGGCAAGAGGACGAGGTGGGGAATGATCCCACCGGTTGGAATGGGGGGAGAGTGGCCGGAGATGGAGATCCAGCGAGGTCCTCCGGCGCCGTTCGAGGGGAGGAGAGAGAGAGAAACGCGAGGGGAAGAGATGAATGGGTATGGGGGAGTTTGAAACCCCCCTGCCCACTCTTAACCCCCACGCAGTTCTCACGGCGCGGTAGTACCGCACATCATTGCGGTAGTACCGCCTGGCCAGCGGTAGAAAAAAAAATACTGCCGCTCACCGGGCGGTAGTACCGCTCCTCCAGCGGCAGTAAAAAATTACTGCCGCGCTGGATGTGGTAGTACCGTGCCGGGGCTGCTGCTGCACGAGCGCAGTAGTAACCCCTCTCCAGCGGTAGTACCATGGCAAGCCACGGTAGTACCGCGCTGCCAACAAAAAACAGGATTTGGCAAGAAAGGCCTTTGCACCAGAATTAAATTTTGAAAAGACATTAAGGCACGAAGATAAAACAATAAGCTTCAAGCAAAAAGGACACATACGAAAAAGCACAAAAGAAGCAGCTCCACCACGAACAAGGTCACAAAGATTAGAGAGGAGAAACGAGGACCAAACATCGAACCACTACCTCTCATGAAGAGAGGGCGGTGGCCGGAGCCACCTATGTTTGAGTCAATTGGTATGGCACCGCGAAGAATTATCCTTGGGCCCATGACCAAAACTCGTCTTTGAAGCACAAGTACCATCGGTAATGGCGAATGTGAAAGAGTTTGATTAGTTTATGCATAATAGGAGGAGGGATAGTTCATTGAGAGAACTAGACTCCCCCTAAATTCATGCCTACATCTAAACAAGACATAATGATGAGTGTGGTGGGGTGTGCACTAAGTCAAACCACATTGCTCGAATCAATGATATTTAGCTCATGCCTTAACTCGCGAAATCTTGCTTCATCTAAAGGCTTTGTGAATATATCTGCAAGCTGTTCCTTAGTATAGAGATGAATAAGATCAATGTCTCCACGCTTGATGTGATCCCGGATGAAGTGATGACGAATCTCAATATGCTTTGTCTTGCAGTGTTGAACCGGGTTGTTGGAGATCTTGATTGTGCTTTCATTGTCGCAGTAAAGAGGCACTTTGTCACAGTTGACACCATAATCCTTTAAAGTTTGCCTCATCCAAAGAATCTGAGCACAACAGCTTGCGGCGGCTACATACTCGGCCTCGGTGGACGAGAGAGAAACACAGTTTTGTTTCTTGGAAGACCAACTTACCAGAGAGCGACCAAGAAATTGGCAACCTCCGGAAGTGGACTTCCTTTCCACACGGTCTCCCGCCCAATCCGAGTCAGTATATCCAATGAGATCAAATGAAGCTCCTTTGGGGTACCATAAGCCAAAGTTTGGGGTATGAGCTAGATATCGAAAGATTCGCTTGACTGCCACATAGTGACTTTCCTTAGGTGCGGATTGAAATCGTGCACAAATTCCCACACTCAACATGATATCCGACCTAGATGCACAAAGGTAAAGCAGAGATCCAATCATGGAGCGATATACCTTCTGATCCACATCTTTACCATTGGGATCACTGTCAAGTTGGCATTTGAGTGGCATCGGAGTGTTGGCATTTGAGTGGCATCGGAGTGTTGGCCTTCGGAGGATTTAGCTCATCCATCTTGAACCTCTTGAGCATATCTTGAGTGTATTTGGCTTGGTTGATGAAGGTTCCTTGGCTTCGTTGCTTGACTTCGAATCCAAGGAAGAACTTCAACTCTCCCATCATAGACATCTCAAACTCTTTGGTCATTAGTGCGGCGAACTCATCATTAAAAGCTTTGTTAGAAGAACCAAAGATAATATCATCTACATATAGTTGGCATACGAACAAGTTCCCGTTAACCCTCTTAGTAAAAAGAGTGGAGTCGATTTTCCCAATTTCAAACCCACGATCTTGCAACATCTCGGTAAGGTGCTCATACCATGCACGTGGGGCTTGTTTAAGGCCATAGAGTGCCTTATCGAGAGCGTATACATGATTGGGGAACTTGGGGTTCTCAAACCCCAGGGGTTGCTTGACATATACCAACTCCTTAAGTGGACCATTAAGAAAAGCACTCTTCACATCCATTTGATATAATATGAAATCATGATGAGAAGCATAAGCAAGCAACATGTGAATAGATTCAAGGCGAGCAACAGGGGCAAAGGTTTCACCGTAGTCGATACCCTCGACTTGGGAGTAGCCTTGAGCCACCAATCTTGCCTTGTTGCGAATAATGATACCATGTGCATCTTGCTTGTTCTTAAAGATCCATTTGGTTCCGATGACATTGTGATTCTCTTTTGGTCTTGGCACCAATCGCCACACTTTGTTGCGCTCGAAGTTGTTGATTTCATCATGCATGGCTTCAAGCCAATCCTAGTCTTCGAGCGCATCATGTACCTTGAGGGGTTCAAAGCAAGAAACAAACGCATGATGTGCACAAAAGTTTGTTAATTGACGACGAGTAGTTACCCCTCTTTTCAAGCTTCCGTAGTCGTTCTCTAGGAGGTGTTGCTTTTTCTGAAGCTTGGAGGCAGTCTTGGCAGCTCGTCTTTCAAGAATTTCCTCCATGGAAAGTTGAGGCTTGGTAACTTGACGAGCTTTGGTACTAGCACCGGCTTGCTCATGATCTTGAGCATGATCTTGATCTTTAGCTTGACCTTGATCTTGAAGTTGATCTTGGTCCTGAGCTTCATCTTGATCTTGAGCTTGCACGGGGGTGTGAACAAGATCTTGAGCATCATGTGAAGTAGAAACATCACTATCAAGTTGATCTTGCCCTTGATCTTGATCACGGGGTTGAGGGCCTTCACCGCGTTCTTCGGAAGCGTGTGGGTCGTGCGTCGGTGATGGTTCCACTTGAGTAGAACATTGTCCTTCTCCTTCAGCCACAAGGGGTTCCTCAACGGGTAAGAAGTATCCCACACCCATTCTTCTTATGGCTTGGGGAGGAATTTCATCGCCTACATCACAAAGACCACTTTGCTCCACTTGGGAGCCATTATTTTCATCAAACTCTACGTTACTCGTCTCCTCAATGAGTCTGGTGGACTTGTTGAGGACACGGTAAGCATGAGAGTTTGCAGCATACCCAACAAATATGCCCTCATGGGCTCTAGAATCAAATTTAGACAAACGAACACCTTTCTTGAGAATGAAACACTTACAACCGAACACCCGGAAGTATTTGAGGTTGGGCTTGTTCCCGGTAAGAATCTCATAAGGAGTCTTGTTCAAGCCTTTGCGGAGATAGAGCCGATTTGATGCATGACACGCTGTGTTGATGGCTTCGGCCCAAAAGTTGTACGGAGATTTAAACTCTACCATCATGGTTCTTGTCGCATCCATCAACGTCCGGTTCTTCCTCTCCGCAACACCGTTTTGTTGAGGGGTGTAAGGTGTGGAATATTGGTGCTTTATCCCCTCATCACTGAGAAACTCATCTAGGGTGTAGTTCTTGAACTCAGTGCCGTTGTCACTTCTAATCATCAAAATCTTTGCTTCATGTTGACGTTGGACTTCATTTGCAAAGTTGATGACGGTCTGTTGGGTCTCACTCTTCCTCTTGAAGAAATATACCCATGTGTATCTCGAGTAATCATCCACGATCACCAAGCAATATCTTCTTCCTCCAAGGCTGTCAAAAGATGGAGGCCCGAAGAGATCCATGTGAAGGAGCTCTAAGGTCCTCTTTGAGTAGATTGTAGTAGTTGGACGATGAGCTTTTTCATGTAGCTTTCCTTCGATACAGGCACTGCAAGCACGTTCTTTGGCAAAACTCACATTTGTTAGTCCAAGAATGTGATCCCCTTTGAGGAGACTTTGCAAAGATCTCATATTGACATGGGCTAGTCGGCGATGCCAAAGCCATCCCACATCAACTTTAGCCATTAGACATGTCGCGGTCTTAGTGGGTCGCTCCGAGAAGTTAATCACATAGAGACCGTTTTCGACATGCCCAACAAAGGCTACTTTAAGAGTCTTACTCCACAAAAGGGTCACGGTATCAATGCCAAAGAAGGTACTAAAACCCATGAGTGCAAGTTGATGAACGGAAAGTAAATTGTATGCAAGGGTCTCAACAAGCATGACTCTCTCAATAGTTAAGGTCGGAGAGATAACCACCTTGCCAAGACCCAATACCTTTGAGATTGCATCATCTCCAAATGAGACTTGGGTGGCCACGGATGCATCGGGTCGAACATCCACCGCCAAGTCCTTGCTTCCGGTCATATGATTTGTTGCTCCGCTATCGAGCAACCATGAGACTCCCCCGGAAGCAAAGTCCTACAATAGATCAATGCTTGGATTTAGGTACCCATTCTTGAATGGGTCCTTTCATGTTAGTAACAAGGGTCTTAGGAACCCAAATAGACCACTCAATATACTCATAAGAAGAACCAACATATTTGGCATAAACATGCCCATCACTAGCACGGCACAAAACATAGGAGGGGTTAAAATCGCCGGCCTTGTTGGAGGGAGTGATCTTGCCCTTCTTGGCACTATCACTCACAACCTTGTCTTTCTTCTTCTCATGAGTAATGTTCCCCGCTTTGACAAATGTTTCCTTGAGCGGAGGAGCCTGCGTGGTCTTCTTCTTCTTCTTCTTTTTGGATTTGGGTGCAAACCCAACTCCTTCTTTTGCAATCACTTCCTTTTGATTGCTCAAAAGGTCATTGAGGTTCTTCTCACCTTGTATACATGTCACAAGGCCTTTTTCAAGCTGCTCTTTTAGCTTAGCATTTTCCTCCACAAGATGTGCATGCTTACAAAACGGGTTAGTAGCAGAAGCATTATCAATTAAGACAAAGGGAGGACACGTGGCAATTTCCTTAGTGAGTTTTACTTGGAGTTGATCATGCGACTCTTTAAGGGAAGCATGAAATCTCTTCAATGCCTTATGAGAATTGTCAAGAGAGACAAACTCATCCATGAGTCGAGCATGGTCAATCCCAAGTGCAACCTTTTCAGATTTAAGAACACGGTTAAGAACAATAGCATGATCATAATCTTTACGTAATTTAGCAAAGTCGTCATTTTGTGACTCCTTAAAAGTCAAATGAAGACCTCGCTCTTCCTCTAGAGCAATAGAAAGATCTGCTATCTCGTCGGCATAATCACGACTATGGCCTCTCATCTTCTCAAGAGATTCTTCTTGAGAATCAATCGTGTCATTGGCCTCGCCAAGTTGTTCCAAGAGAGCAACGAAGTGCTTCTTGGACTCTCCCTTGAGTTTACACAAGAACTTGTCAAACTCATTCTCACCCTCTATCGCCTCCTCAACTTCATCCACACAATCTAACAAAGACGGAGTGGAAGAAACAGAAGTCTTAATGTTTGAGGTTTTGGCGTTGGAGGTTACCTTGGTGATACCTTTTGCCATGAGGCACCTAGCTATGTGGTTCTCATTGGGGGCGTCGAAGAGTGACACCTTTGTTGGGGTAGAGGATGCAATAGCCACAGATGCCATTGCCATTCCTTCACCACTTGTGTCTCCGTCATCACCATCATCATCCGATGCATACTCTTCTTGAGCCACCAACACTTTGTGTGAAGTCTTCTTGGTGAAGTTGGTCTTGTTGGGGAAGGACTTGGCCTTATATTTGCGGATGAGCTTGCCACCATTGTCTTCCCTCTTCTCGTATGGACAATCCACCACAAAGTGACTCACATTGCCACAGTTGTAGCAGGTCCTCACACGTTGCTTGCCCTTTGACCCGTTTGAGTTGTTCTTGGAGAAGTTGGGCCTTGTGTTTCTCTTGTTGCCCCAAAATTGCCTGGACACAAGAGCCATGTGCTCATGATAAGCATATTTGGTGTCCTCGGGGCAACCCTCTTCTTCTTCTTCTTCTTCTTCTTCTTCTTCTTCTTCCTCTTGACAGACCTTGGCCTTCAAAGCAAGGTTGGGGGATGACTCCTTTGACCGTTGCATGCGAGCGAGAGCATTGTCAGCTGTCGTGTTCAAGATGTTCATTGCAATAAATTCATCCAACACATCATCAGAAGACAAGGTGTGAAAGTCCGGTCTTTGACGGATGACAGCGGACATGGCCTTGTTGTAGGGCATGATGGCCTTCAGAAACTTACGCTTGATCCAAGTATCATCCACATCCTTGCTGCCATGATCTTTGAGGGCAACGGCGAGGGCAATCACCCTTCTATAGAGCTCACGCGGTTCCTCATCCTCTATCGTTACAAACTCATCTGACTGATCAAGGACAACTTCATAGTTTGACCGTTGAATGCTTGAGCTTCCCTTGTACATGGAGATAATGTGTTCCCAAGACTCTTTAGCAACAGTGAAGGGACGCAGGTAAGGTAGGTCTTCAGTAGGGACAGCAGCTTGGAGTATGAACAAGGCGGAGGAATTTAGCTGTTTATCCGCTTCTTCCCTTGGAGTGAGGTTGCGTGGATCACGAGGGTAGTATCCTTCTTCAATGACTCGCATGAGTTGAATTGAGCTGTGATCCAAATGAGACTTGATACAGAAAACCCAATTAGCAAAATCATTTTTAACAAGCTTAGGAGGAGGACCGTGATTAACTATATGAGGTGGGTGCACCGGTCCTCCATAGACCAAGGGATGGGAAACTGAGGCAAAAGTCCCCGACCCATTAATTCCTTGAGAACGATTATCTTTATCAGCACTAGCCCCCTCCTTACCGGAGTTGACATCCGATGTCGAGTTAGTGGGATTAACCACTTGAACCGCATCAGTGGAAAGTTTAAGAGTTTCAAGGAATTCTTTAAACATGGATTTGACCTCGGTCGTCATGGAGGATTTAAGCGAGGACATGGCCTCATTTAAATCCTCACGAGAGACCGTGTTCACTCCCACGGCCTCGGGAAGTTCTCCCAACCGCTCCTCTTCGCCTTCCATACTCTTCGGGTGGTGAAACCCTTAATAAAGAGACGAGGCTCTGATACCAATTGGAAGGATCGATATGGTTGACTAGAGGGGGGGGGTGAATAGGCAACTAACAATTTTTAACTTTTCTTTAACAATTAAGGCTTAGCAACAAATAGGTTGACTAGATATGCAACTAGGTGAGCAACCTATATGATGCTAATCACAACAAACACACGAGCAAGCAAGGGATACAACACACTAATAGCTTGCAAGAAGTAAAGGTAAGAGATAACCAAAAGTGGAGTTGGTGGAGACGAGGATGTGTTACCGGAGTTCCTTCCCGGTAAGGGGAAGTACGTCTCCGTTGGAGCGGTGTGGAGGCACAATGCTCCCCAAGAAGCCACTAGGGCCACCGTATTCTCCTCACGCCCTCACACAATGCGAGGTGCCGTGATTCCACTATTGGTGCCCTTGAAGGCGGCGACCGAACCTTTACAAACAAGGTTGGGGCTATCTCCACAACTTAATTGGAGGCTCCCAACGACACCACGAAGCTTCACCACAATGGAATGTGGCTCCGAGGTGACCTCAACCGTCTAGGGTGCTCAAACACCCAAGAGTAACAAGATCTGCAAGGGATTAGTGGGGGAAATCAAATTTCTCTTGGTGGAAGTGTAGATCGGGGCCTTCTCAACCAATCCCGAGAGAATCAACAAGTTTGATTGGCTAGGGAGAGAGATCGGGCGAAAATGGAGCTTTGAGCAACAATGGAGCTTGGGGAGGGAAGAGGTGGTCTTCTTGGGGAAGAAGACCCCCTTTATATAGTGGGGGGGAAGGATCCAACCGTTATCCCCACTCTCAGCCCGCGCATTGCGGTACTACCGCATAAGAGCCACGGTACTACCGCAAGAGGCTGCGGTACTACCGCTGCAGGGTGCGGTACTACCGTTCGCACGGTAGTGACCAGATGAAGACCTATTGCACAGGGCAACGAGCGGTAGAACCGCCGGAGCGGTACTACCGCGCGCCAATACGGTACTACCGCATGGTCGGTATCAACTGGCACAGGAGATGCACGGAAGTAAAAAATTACTTCCGTGCCTACCTCCGCTGAGGGCGGAGCTGCGCAAAAGTCCGGCACGGTAGTACCGGACATACATCACGGTACTACCGCTCTAGGGCGGATGTAAAAAATTACATCCGCGCCTACTACCGCAGGCGCACGCACCAGGGCTGGGGTCAGCGGTACTACCGCTCCTTGGAGCGGTACTACCGCGGGCACCTGCGGTACTACCGCTCCCTTGAGCGGTACTACGGCTAGCCACTGAAAACTAGCACCTTGCTGCCTTCAATTTGCACAGACAAGGAAAACGGACTGGAGCTCCATTGAAGCGAAGGAAAGGTGGTGCAATAGAAAAGATGTGTACGTGTTGATTCCACCCAAACCTTTCCGAAGCGGACCCCCTCTTAATAGTATGGCTTTTCTAAGACTCAAATCCACCGAAAGGAAACGTAGAAAGCAACCGTCTTCGATGGACTCCGAGGGGCACCGAATCGTCTTGTGCCTAATCATGAGATATCTGAAATGCTCAGTGCACATGATTAGTCCGCAAATGAATTGTCATCAATCACCAAAACCACTTTGGGAGAAATATGCCCTTACACTTTTGTTGAGAGATAATAATTCGGCAGTAATTGCCTCCTGCCAATCTTTCCAATCTGACCTTTTCTTGCAATCAACAAGCGTGCTAAGCTCAGGGTCAAGATCTATGATTGAGGCAATTTTTGTAGCAAAGTTAATGTCGACAATCACCGTTGCTCGGTTCAGGGACTCCAACGTATAAATATAATTTATGGCCATTTCGTCATGGAGCGCATCTGGCGCTAACACTTGCTCTACCAAATTTCCCATTCTGGGAGCAAGGTCCTTTAGATTTCCCGCGCCGATGTGTGCGCACACATCTCCGCTGGGTGTTTCCCCTGTGGGAAAGTTTAAGTCCGGAATTTCGTGCACTGAATTTTCCGTACTTGTGCCAGGTCTCGACTGGCTCCCCGTTTCACTTTGGGGCACTTTGGTGACAGGCTGTAATAAATCTCTCTTATCCTTTTTTGTCGGGCGTCCCTGAGTACTTGGGATTTGAGAAGACATATCTCTCGTCCTTTTAGGCCTTTGGACGGGAGCGGGTATACCATCATTTTTCTTTGGTATTTCAACCCTGTCCAGTGCATTGCGCGCGTGCACATGCGATTTTGTCACAGTCTTTAAGTCACTAAAGTGGCCAGGTAGTTGATTTGCTAATGACCGCAAATCTATTATCTTTTGGACTTCTCTCTCAGTCTCAGCAGTGCGCGGGTCATGAGCGTGGATTCCCATGGCTTGCCACGTGATTTCTCGACTTTTAGCATCAAGGGGTTGATTCTCTCCCCCTAAAGTCGGGAAAAAATCCTCGTCAAAAATGCAATTAGCAAAACGAGTCGTGTGACAGTCACCTGTCATGGGGTCCAGATACCTGATTATGGACACCGTCTCATAACCAACATATATCCCCGACTTACAGAGCGGGCCCATTGCTGATTGCTGGGGTGGTGGTATTGGTACATATACCTGGCAACCGAACCTACGAAGGTGGGAAATTTTCGGTGCCGACCCTTGCACAACCTGAACAGGAGAGTGGATGTTGTAGGCCGACGGTCTAAAGTTGATGAGATTGGCCGCGTGTAACACAACGTGGCCCCAACATGTAGTTGGTAAATTACAACCCTGAAGGAGCGGTCGGGCAATGAATTTAATTCTTTTAATCAATGCCTCGGCAAGTCCATTTTTGTATGAACATGCGGTACTGAGTGCTCAACTTTGATTCCCATTGCCATGCAATAATCATCGAACGCCTTTGAAGTAAATTCTCCAACGTTGTCCATTCGAATAGACTTTATATGATAATCAGGGAAATTGTTCCTCATTTGTATGATCTGAGAGATCAACTTTGCAAAGGCATGGTTCCGTGTTGACAACAGGCAAACATTGGACCATTTAGAGGAAGCATCAATAAGCACCATGAAGTACCGAAACGGCCCCGTGAGGGGCTGAATTGGACCGCATATGTCCCCTTGGATACGTTCCAAGAACGCGGGGATTTCATCCCTCACTTTGAGGGGCGATGGTCTAGTGACTAACTTCCCCGTAGCGCATGTGGAGCATACGAAATCAGCGGGATTCGGGAAGTTCTTCACGTTAACATTATGACCATGCGAGTTGTTAATTATATTTCTCATCATCCTAAGTCCGGGGTGGCCTAACCTATGATGCCAGAGGCAGAAAAGTTCGGAGCTTCTAAAAACAGTCGTAAGGGTAGTGTACACGGGCGGTGCTACTATCTTGGTGTAGTATAGCCTTGTGTCGAACGAAGGAAGCCTTTCGATAACATGTTTACCATTTGCATCCCACTTTGTGATGAGGAGGCACTCCTTGCCGTTGTCATCATCGGTCTCAATATGGAAACCATTAGCGCGGATGTCTTTAAAGCTCAAAAGAGTATGAGTCGACTCCGGGTACAATAACGCATCATGAATGATCAAAGTTGTTCCCATAGGGATTATGATAGTGGCTCGTCCGGAGCCAACTATGTTCGAACTGCAGCCGGCGATTGTAATGAGGAAGAAGCTACATTAATAGTAAATGCACACATTTCAGAACATAACATACTATCATGTATAAATAATGAAATAAATGTCATCCAAGCGCCAAAAATAAAGAATAAGTTTGTGCTCTCATAGAGCTTACAACCAAATCAAATTTATTCGAATGCATTGTATCAAATCACAGAATCATGATAACTAACGGGGTAAGCTAAGTAGACTCGGCAAAGAAGCCATTGATTTCAGCCCGAATCTCCATATTGGTGACCCCATCCTCGATAGAAATCAAGTTGGAAGAAGCCTCAACATCCAGTTGCGACATCGTGGGGGCGACCGTGTGCTCAACCTCCATGGCAACCTTGGCGTCATTAGAGACCGCCAAAGCCGCCGCTATGGGCACATTTGGGGTCGCCACGATGGGTGCAGGAGGAGGCGTAGGGATCATCACGGGTGCCGCCGTGGGCGCCGTCGGTGCTCCCTCCTGAACGAAGGCGAGGTCCGTCTCACGCGCCTTCCGAGCCTTGTACGCGTCAACGACCTCCTGTGGTGCGCGACACTGGCGGGAGAAATGCTCCAACGATCCACACCGGAAGCAGTCCTGAGGCCTCTGCCCCCCCTTACCCGGCTTTTGCTGCTTAGCCGGAGCGGGGGGGGGGGGGGGGCTTCTTCTTGCCCTTGCGGCCCCTCTTCTTCTGGAGAGGCTTGCGGACTTTGAGAGCGTTCGCTTCCTGACGAGAACTTTCCCCAAGTGGTTGCGCGACAAAGTTCTTCTTCAGAACCTCATCCCGCGCCTCCGCCACCTAGAGGACGTCAATCAACTCTGAATACCTTGTGTAGTTTCCCTGACGGTAGTTCCGTGAGGACTGGACCACGTCAGGGTGGAAAGTGGAGAGGGTTTTCTCAATCTTCTGGCTGTCGGTAACCTCAGTACCACACAGCTAAAGAGTCGTACAAATCCGGTGCAACGCCGAATTGTACTCCCCAACCGTCTTGAAGTCTGCGAACCTCGGACGGTTCCACTCCGCCTCTGCGCGCGGCTTGACAGTGTACTTCAGCCGTTCAAACCGCTGTTGAAGAGCGGTCCAAAGGCCAGAAGCACTCCGCTCAGCCATATACTCGTCTTTCAGAGTAGGGCAGAGGTGATGACAGAGGAAATGCAAATCTTGGGCATTTTTTGGCGCGAACTTGGGGTTAGTGGGGGACAGCAGGGTCCCCTTATTGATCGCCCTCAGAAGGCTCTTGCCCTGGAGAAAGATCTCGCAGTCTGAAGCCCATGTCAGGTAGTTTAGCCCTGTCTGGGCCAACTCAGGAAACTCCTTGTTGACGATTCCGACCATCTGCAATTTATGCAAAAATCATGAGATTACAGCAGGTAATCTTTTGCATAAATGCGATGTTGATAAACTTATTCAATAAAAATGACGTTTCATTATTTAATACATGTTATTATATGATTTACATAATGATTAAGAGTGCTAAACAATTAATCTATAGCAGTAAAAACATATAATAAAATCATGTTGCATGGGATAGCATGTTAAGCGCGTCTAGTACGTGAAAACTAGGCCAAAAATCGAATTCCCGAGGCATTTTTAAGCCTAAATATGCGTTTTTAGCGAAAACAGACAGTTCCACGGACTTATATACAAAATATTACAACAGGAATATTGTGTGCATAAAACTACAGAACTGCGGGGGCTAAAACGCAAATAACTGTGTGCGTGTGCAGTCCGGCTCGGCCCTGTTTGGCAGCAGGCCGAAAAAGGGCCGTCGGCCCGTGCAGCCAGCTTTAGCCCGTCTGTCTCCATCTTTTTTTTAGAGAGGAGTAACGCTCCAGCCCGGGCCATCTGGGCGGAAAAAGCTGGCGGCCTAGCAGGCCGGCCCAGCCAACCCCACCCTGCCCAGCCAGGTGGGCGACGTTAGGGTTTCCCTAATGCCCGATGCCCGAGTGGGGTGGCAGCGGCAGCTGGCCACCTCCGCGGGTGACGGCGGCGAGCGGGCGAGGGGCGGGCGTCGAGCCGGCCAGCAGGGCGCGGCGAGGTGAGGGGCGCGGCGAGGTGAGGGGCAGCAGGGCGCGGTGAAGCGAGGAGCGCGGCGGCCGGGCCGGCCAGCAGGGTGCGGCGGAGCGAGGCGCGCGGCGGCCGGGCAGGCCAGCAGGGCGCAGCGGAGCGAGGCGCGCGGCGGCCGGGCAGGCCAGCAGGGCGCGGCGGAGCGAGGCGCGGCCATGGCTTGCGGCGAGTGCGGCGAGCGCGGCTGGCGAGCGGGGCCGGTACGACCGACCGTGGGTACTCGCGGCGACGGCCTGCAGCGGGGAGGGCCTGGCGTGCGGCGAGCGCGGCCCGGCCGGTGCGCGGCGCGAGCGACGCCAGCATGGCCAAGGCTCGGCACAGGCGACCATCATGGTCGCAGCCAGGCGAGGTTGGGTGCGCCGGGCGAGCGGCGGTCGTGGCCAACAGGGCCATGGTGACGACGGCGGCTACTGTAGCGGCTCGGGACAAAACATATCGTGCGTCATCGGGACGTCACGACGCGTGTACTTTTGGTACATCGCGGTGGTGCCGTGCTCATCTGGAGTATGTGGAATCACCCTCTCCCTAGGATGTAGTCAACAAGTTGTTGTGCAAGATTGATCGACATTGTGCCAGCGACATCTGGTCAGCCACGATCTCACGAGAAAAAACCACACCATAGGTAGACTTGATCCGAAAAATAAACTTATCGCAAAAACGAAATCGTGCTAACATGAGGAATCCAATTTTGCAAGAAAAGATGTCGGATCTTATACCTCCGCGGGATCGACGAAAGCCTGCTTGATGCAGGCTTGACGCGGGCTTGATGGAGAGTTGATGGAGCGAAGTGTGCTGATAACGTGTTCCGCAACTTCGCCGACGAGTCCAGTCCGAGGTTGCGGAGCGAGAGCGAGCGTCGTAGACGAAGTAGTCGAACACGCAAAAGTGGATGAACACAGGAAAGTAGGGAGGAGACTATCTTTATTAATGATTGATCTCTGTTAGAATGATTGCTCCTCATCTCTTTATATAGGGGGAGGGGGGGGGGGTCAAGGGATAAGTATCCACTTAATGCAAAGTGTGGAAACGGGAGGGGCTAGCTGCGTGCCTCGCATGAAGCCGTCGTCGCCCACGCGGTGGGCCCAGTTTCCCAATAGCTGCAATGACCGTTCGTGCGAGGCGCGGGGCCGTGATGCGCCGTCCTGCCACCTGACTGACGAGTTGATACTCCACGTTTTTTTGAACAGAGATACTCCACGGTTATAGGTGCTAAGTGTGTTACATGGAAAAAAAATTGGCCAAGCAGGCTGGTCGTAATGAGAGTATCATAGGTAGTATCATGCATGCCAATTAGACAATTTTGATAAGGTGACATATAATTAAATGAAGAAAGAGAGGGTTTTACATATCATGATATTGTATCATATTAAATGATGTGCTACTATGTGTCATGCATGGCAATAAATAGACTATCCTATGGTACTAACCTATGATACTATGCACTACAGATGTAGTATGCTATACTAGTATTATATGCATGAAACTAATATATGATACTCCCTGTTACGACCAGCCCTAGGCTGATCGTAGTGGGAGTATCATAGCTAGTATCATGCATGTCAACTAGGCAATTTTGATGAGGTGACATAGAATTAAATGAAGAAAGAGGAGTTTGAGTATCATATCATGATACCATATCATAATAAATGCTATGCTACTATATGTCATGCATGGTAATAAATAAAGTAATACATGATACTAACATATAATACTATGCATTAGGGAGGTAGGATCATACACTAGTATCATATGCATGATACTAGTATATGATACTCCCCATTACGACCAGCCTTAGGCAAAAAAATGATGTGTCCAAGCAATTGGTAAAAAAATGATGTGGCCAAGCAATTAAAAAGGAGAGAGAGTATTATGGTGACCCCAATAGGATGCGATGCTAAGCGCGTGAACCTATGCAAAATGCATAATCACCAATACATGATGGACTTTAATTGTTAAACAATTAAATACTAAAACAAGCTTAGCTACAAAAGTTGAGCACCCATGCATTGGGGACATTACATGTTAAGACTTTTAATGCACTTAACACCTCACCTAAGCACCAATGCATTGGAAGAGGTCTAAGTGAAAGGGCGGTTCGATTGTGTGCCCTTTGGGCTTTGACATCTGACTAGAAGGATATGACGCTTTTGCTGCGTCGTTGGTGTTGTTGGGTTTCTTAAAAAAATCACTCTATTTTAAAATATGAGGTGTATTATTATTTTTTAAAGTTAAACCTTTTAAGTTTGTTTAAATTTGTAGATAAATATATCAAAATTCATAATATCAAATCGGTATTTTTATATTCATCATGAAATGAATTTCCATAAAAAATTAATATTGGGATGTTGATGTTTTTGCTCTGAACTTGGAATAATTAGGGAACATAGTGAATTAAGAAGAATTAAATAGGAGAGTTTGGGAATTGTTGACCCGATCAAAATCGGATGACCCAATTCTAAATGGATACCTCAGTTAGTTGTGAAGCCTTAATAATTAGGAAGCATAATATATAGTATAAAATAATTGAATGAGAGAACTTTAAGAAATTGTTGACCCGGTCAAAATTGGGTGACCCAATTCTAATTGAAGACGTCAATTGAATGGATCAAAATCGGATGACCCAATTCTAAATGGACACCTTAGTTAGTTGTGAGGCCTTAATAATTAGGAAGCATAATATATAGTATAAAATAATTGATTGAGAGAACTTTAATAAATTGTTGACCCGGTCAAAATCGGGTGACTCAATTCTAATTGGAGACCTCAATTGAATGTGGGCTCTTTAGAACTAGGGAGCTTAGTGTTATAGAGGACTAGAAGGGTTGGACGCGCTTTGTTGCGCCTTGAGTTTCTTTAAAACGCACTCTATTTCAAAATATAAGGTATACAACTTTTTTGAAAAGTCAAACTATTTAAGTCTGATCAAATTTATAGAGAAATATATCAAATTCTATAATATCAAATCGGTATGAAAGATTCATCATGAAATGAATTTTCGTACCTTTTTGTTTCCTTTATATTTTGGAACTTATGGAATATTTAGTTTGGCGGGTGAGGGAGATGATGGAGTGTGTTTATTTTTATTTATAATGCGGTGATTTGATGTGACTTTCATAGTGTGGTATGTGTCATGTGCTAACCAATGTATATTTATATGGAAAAATTTATGCGTCGATGGCTGCATGTGCTATATTGATGCTACAATATCACATGATTGTTTTTTCTAGATGGTGAAAGGGTGGGCGGGGTTAATATATTTTTATAGGCAGATTGATGCTGATTGATTTGAAAAATCATTGGTCCGGTCAAAATCATAAATCAAATTCAAAATTGAATACCTCAACTGAATGAAAGAGCTTCAAAATTAAATAACATACAAAATTGAATGGGAGAGCTTCTTGAGAAATTATTGGCCGAGGTCAAAATCGGGTGACCCAATTCTAAATAGAAGACCTAATTAATTGCGATGCCTTAAAAATTATGAAGCATAGTATATAGTATAAAAGAATTTAATGGGAGAGCTTTGAGAAATTGTTGAACCGGTTAAAATCGGGTGAC